>CM077078.1:0-1438686 GCA_039513925.1 Platanthera zijinensis | reverse complement strand
AAAGATCCACAGTTTCGCTCTCTCTTGATTGAGACAGAGAAGACAACTTCACCTTTCTTTTCCTTTTCCTTCATTCTGTAAAAGGGTTATCAAAAATCCCTTGTCAAATCTCAGTTGTGAGCTTGTGAAAGTGGTGCAAGCCACCTGAATCAAAAAATCTAGTTTGGTTTGTGAGCACCTTATCAAAAGCTCATTGTGTCAGGACACCTGATTCAACTCATCTGAGGTTGATGTGGATTCCTACCAAGGGTGGTAGAAGAGTGGATGTACCCAGGTTTTGGGGAACCACTATAGTTCCTTGTGTCTTCTGGTTGCTTGAGTATTTTCTTTATTGTGTGCTGTGATTCTTCTTTTTTGCTGTCTTAGTTTTGATTTATCTAGTAAGACACTTACACCTATACATAAATTAAATCTTAATTGTTTTTTTATTTGTTTAAATTGTAAAGCTATTTTTAAAAATACTCTATTCACCCCCCCTCTAGAGTTTAGATAGATCTTTATCTCACTTTCAATTGGTATCAGAGGGAGGTTGGTTGCTCATACAGGCTAACACCTGAACCAAAAGATCCTTGATAAGATCAATCTCTTAAGAGGGTTATTTTCATTACATTTAATTTTATAAAAAGACATGGCACAGAACAAAGATTTTGCAAGCACCAGGCCTCCAGTGTGCAATCTATCCAAGTTTGCACTTTGGAAAGCAAGGATTAGACTTTACATGAATTCTATGATTCTATTGATGAAGATATATTTAATTCTGTTTTGACAGTTTGCCCAAGTCCACCAGCAAGCTCAAGTACAAATGCTGTTCCACCTCCTTCAGGAACAGATGCTGAAATAAAGAAGTGGAAGACTGCAGATGCCAAGGCCATGAACATCTTAGCTCAGACAATGTCTGATGAGATATTTCAGAAGGTAGCTGACTGCAACTCAGCCAAAAGAAAGAAATCTGGGACAAGCTCTCTGAAATTGTCTCAGGATCTGCTGATGAAAGAAAAGACAGGAGATCCCACCTGATAAGCCAATATGAGAATTTCAAAAAGGGAGAAGCTGAATCAGTGGCTGACATGTACAATAGTAACTAAGTCTGATTGTCAATGAGTTAAAGACACTGGACAAGGAAATCTAATTGACTGAGCTGAATGACAAAATCTTAATGTGCTTCCCCAGCACTTGGGATTCAAGAATCTGACCAATCAAAGATGCCAGAAGTCTAAATGAGATTTACCACTGAAGCTCTCCTGGGCAAGCTCAAATCTTATGAGCTGCTCATTAAAAATAGAGAAGAAGAACAACAAAAAGGCCACTTCTCCAGTCACAAGGAAAGAAAAGACCATAGCCTTCAAAGCTGCAGAAGAGGAGCCTGGAGATAAAGCTACAGGAAATGATGAGCTCATGAGTCTACTGGCCAAAAGATTCTACAAGATGGCCAGAAAAAACTTCAGAAAGAGATCATACAAGGGTCATGATAAACCAAGGTATGATAAATCAAATAACAATAAATAAATTATATGTTTTGGTTGCAGGAAACCAGGCCATATTGTGCCTGACTGTCTAAAAACAAGAACAGGACAACAAGAAAGATAGAAGAGAAATAAGAAAAGAGAAAGACTTCAGAAAGAACAGCTCAGACAAACCCTCCTCCAGCAAAAACAAACATACAAGGAAGGGATTTGTTGCTGAGACATGGAGTGAAACTGAAGAAGATTCTGAAGCCTCATCCAGTTCCAGTGATGATGAGGATGATGCTGATGAAAAAGAATTCTGCATGATGGCTATCAATGCCTCTCAAACAGAGTCAGAAGCAGAAGAGTCAGAATCAGATTCAAAAGCTCAACCTGAAGAAGATCAGGTAATCAATTCTTTTGATTTCAGTTCTGAGGACTTTAAGCATGAGTTTAAAGCACTATGCTTAGATCTGTTGGAATCTGAGAGGGAAATCACTTCCCTCAGAAAACAACTGTCTGAGTATAGCACTTTAAAATCAGAGAACCTCAAACTCTCTAAAGAGTTAGAATGCTATAGGGAGGAGATAGCTTCACTAAAAAGTGAACTATCTAAGGCCAAGCAATTTGAAGAATCTCTTAATGGGAGAAAGTATCAAATTAATGGACATCACAAGCACAGTAAACTCAAGATTAAATAGTACACTGGGCTTGGGTGCCTCATCTAGCCAACCCATAGTATTAACAACCCCAATCAAATTTATTTCTGATAAAGGAAAGGGTGTTGTAGAGGTAGCTAGGAAAAATTCAGATCTACCTAATAAAAAGAAAGCTCAACAAGAAAACGTCGAGCAGAGGTCGACGATCGTCGAACAGAGGTCGACGATCTTAGGCTGAAACGTCAAACTCAGCTCAACGTTTCCTGAACTCTGAACTCCTTCATAGTCGATCTTCGAACGAAGCTCGACGATTTTACCCAAGATCGTCGAACCCAGCTCGACGATCGTCGAACGAAAGTTCAGAGCTTTGAACCTTCTTTTAGAGGCAAATCTCAATTCAATCCTAGAAGTGCTTCATCCCAATGCTTTAATCCCTATACTGAATGGATAGTACCTCCTAGGAGATACCATCCTGAAGGTTATAAGGATCAACCAGGGATGCCCTTTATTTCTGAATTTAAAGGTTATCAACCTAGGCCCAAGGTAAACTGGGTCAAAAATATGTAAATCCTTATCTATGCAGGTAAAGACCTATCCAACATCAAACCAATTATGGTATCTGGATAGTGGGTGATCAAAGCACATGACAAGGAATAAGGTCAACTTCACATCCTTTAAAGTCAAGCTTGGACCCAAAGTAATTTTTGGTGATTTAAATTTTGGAACTACAAAAGGATATGGTGCAGTTCAAATTGGAACAGTCACCTTCAAGAAGGTAGCCTATGTTGAAGGACTCAAACACAACCTGATAAGCATCAGTCAGTTGTGTGATGAAGGATATCAAGTGACTTTCAACAAAGAGATATGCAAGATCAAGTCAGAAGACAACACAACTGTGTTGACAGGTAACAGGAAAGGTAACATTACTTAGTAGATTTTCATTCGTCCAAAGTAGATATTTGTCTGTTTAATTCAATATCTAGACCTAATATTCTATGACATAAAAGACTAGGACATGTTAACCTTAGAACCATTGCTAGGCTATCCAAGGACAACCTTGTTAGAGGACTACCTTCTGGCCCCTACAAGAAGGAAGGACTCTGCAAGGCTTGTCAATTAGGCAAGCAAACAAAAAGTAGTTTTAAATCAATTAATAAGAGAGACTCACCTAGGATCTTGTATCTATTACACATGGATCTTTTTGGACCCATTACAGTACAAAGCTTAGGAGGGAAGTCCTATACTTTAGTAGTTGTAGATGACTTCTCAAGATTCATATGGGTATTCTTTCTGAGGAAGAAGTCTGATAACTTTAAGTGTTTGACAGATTTTCTCAAATGCATTCAGATTGAGTTCAACACTCACATTGCCCTGATCAAAAGTGATCATGGGACAGAGTTTGATTCTCTTCTCATGCAAGAGTTCTGTCAAAGTGAAGGGATCAGGCACACTTTCTCAGCTCCTAGAACTCCTCAACAAAATGGGGTAGCTGAAAGGAAAAATAGAACACTCATTGAATCTGCAACTACATTATTGGCAGATGCTCACCTACCTCTATCCTTTTGGGATGAGGCAGTGAACACCTCCAACAATGTGTTGAATAGAATTTTAATACATAAACTAAAGGGCAAGACTCCATATGAATTGCTCAAAGGGAAGAAACCTAAAGTAGACTATTTTAAGGTATTTGGTTGCACTTATTTTATCAATAATAATGACAAGAATATCTAGCAAAATTCCAAGCTAAAGCTGATGAAGGAGTGTTTCTGGGATACTCCATGATCAGTAAAGCTTATAGGGTTTATAATAAAACTACTCAAAAAATAGAAGAATCTGTCCATATTACTTTGATGAAGCTAACATGTCTTTCAAGGAGAAGAATGCTTCTACCATAGAACATTTGCAGGTGCACTCTCTAGCTGAAGACATGAACAGATTACAAGTTACACAAAAGGATGACAGTAGTGAAGATGAAGAAGCTGCTCACCATCAGGAAGAAAATCTTCTTCAAGAACCAGTTGTTGTTCCACAAGAGGACACAACAACACAGGTTGGTGAACCATCAACACCCCCTGTTGATCTAGTAACAACAAGAGATCATCTAATCTCTCAAGTAATTGGAGACATCTCAGCTGGTGTGCAAACTAGATATCAGGTCAACCAGAACCTGATGCACACTTGCTTCCTCTCTCAAATTGAACCTCAAACCATTCAAGATGCAGAACAAGATCCACACTGGATTATTGCAATGCAAGAGGAGTTGCATCAATTTGAAAGAAATAAAGTTTGGGAACTAGTGCCTAAGCCAAAAGATCATCCCATTATTGGAACCAAATGGGTGTTCAGAAATAAGCTGGATGATCAAGGAATCATTGTAAGGAATAAGGCAAGGCTAGTTGCTCAAGGGTACTCTCAGGAAGAAGGGATAGACTATGACCAGACCTTTGCACCTGTTGCAAGATTAGAAGCCATAAGAATTTTCTGGCTTATGCTGCTCACAAAGGATTCAAAGTCTATCAAATGGATGTTAAGAGTGCTTTTCTCAATGGGGAGATCAAAGAAGAAGTCTATGTCAGACAACCTCCAGGTTTTATCTCTCTAACCCATCCTGATTATGTTTTTAAACTACACAAAGCATTATATGGTCTCAAGCAAGCTCCTAGAGCATGGTATGAGACCCTAGCATGCTTTCTGCTGAAAAATGATTTTGTTAGGGGGAGAGCCGACCAAACTCTTTTTATTAGAACTCATAAGTCCCATACCCTACTAGTACAAATCTATGAAGATGATATTATATTTGGTTCTAATGATTCAAACTTGTGCAAAAAGTTTTCCAAGCTTATGCACTCTAAATTTGAAATGAGTAGCATGGGTGAGTTATCCTTCTTCTTAGGATTGCAAGTCAAACAACATGCTGAAGGCATATTTATTTCTCAAACCAAGTATGCAAAAGAGTTGGTTAAGAAATTTGGTATATCTGATGCATAGTGTATGAAAACACCCATGCCTACCAATGCTGTACTGGATGCTGATGAACATGGGAAACCAGTTGATCAGACAACATATAGAGCAATGATTGGCTCTCTATTGTACCTTACAGCCAGTAGGCCTGACATAATGTTTGCTACATGTATATGTGCTAGATTTCAAGTTAGCCCTAGAGAGTCACACTTAACCTTAGTTAAGAGGATTCTTGGTATGTTAAAAGCTGTCCAAATCTAGGACTCTGGTATCCAAAAGACTTAGCATTTGACTTAACTGGATTCTCAGATGCTGATTATGCTGGATGCAGAATAGATAGGAAAAGCACCAGTGGAACTTGTCAGTTCCATGGTGATAGACTTGTCTCTTGGTATTGTAAGAAACAAACATCTGTGTTAACCTCAACTGCTGAAGCTGAATATATGGCTGCAGGCAGTTGTTGTTCACAAATATTGTGGATACAAAACCAACTCTTAGACTATGGTTACAACTTAGAGAAGTCTAAAATATTTTGTGACAACACTAGTGCTATTTCCATTACACAAAATCCAGTCCTCCATAGTAGGACAAAACACATAGAGATTAGGCATCATTTTCTAAGGGATAATGTAGAGAAGAACAAAATTGAACTTCAATATATCCCTACTGATTTGCAAAGGGGAGATATTTTCACCAAGCCTCTGGATGAAAAGAAACACAATTTCTTCCTAAATCAGTTAGGCCTGTTAGATGGAGGAAGCCTAAACTAAATTACAAGATTTTGAAAAGCTAAAAACAGACCAAGATTAGGCTAAAAAATCATCTCCTTTTGTGTCTGTAGGATAGTTTCTGTCTCTGAACTAAGCTCGATGTTTTTCAGAAATCGTCCAACTGAGTTCGACGTTTCGTTGAACGGAGTTCGACGTTTCATCAAATGGAGTTCGACGTTTTCACTGAACGTCGACCTAAGTTCAGAGCTTGCCAGATAGTTGTATACTATCTCCTTCAGGTCTTTTATCGTCGAGCTAAGCTCGACGCTCTCTAGATCATCGAACTGAGATCTATGATGTTGAAGACCTTTCAGCTTCCCTCAGGAGTCCTGATCGTCGATCTGAGGTCGACGATCCTTCCTTTTCGCGTCGAACATCTAATATAAAATCATTATTCGTCCGCCGCTCGTCGTTTACGCCTTCATACTCTCTGCAATTTTTTTCCCTCCAAACCTTCTACACTTGGTCGTGTTTGTTCAATCTTTGCAAGTACAGATAGCTCTGACTGTTGCTGCCCTTTCCAAAATGAAATTTGACACAGGATTCGACATCGACATGAACTCTTTCGATGGAAGCGACCAGAGATTCATGGACATTTTAAATCTGCTTCGAGGACAACAGTTAGTTCAGATAATGTCCATCAGGATGAAGATCGCCGCAGACGAGATAAAGGAATGGTGTTTATCTGCCTCAACTGAGAATGAGAATTCTGTAGTAGGCTCTATCAAAGGGACTCAGGTACCATTGTCCCCCGCCCTACTAACAGAAGTGTTCAACCTCAGCACTGGAAATGACTCTATTAAATTATCTGAAGAAGAGTCTGATGCAATACTAGATAGAATGGGTCACTCTGCTGAGAACCCTAAAAAATTGCTGAAAAAGAATTTGTCGATTGAATATCAATTTCTGGCTGATGTTGTGGGAAAGGTGCTTCTGGCAAAGCACTCAGCCCATGACACCATTTCCAGATATCAGTTCTGTCTAATGGGAGCTGTGGTTGACAAGAAACATCTGGACTGGGGGTCCATCTTCTTCAATTTGATCAAAAAGAAGCTGAGCAAAAGTTGTGTAAGCTTTGGGAGGATCTTGGGGGTTTACATGCACTCCAAGTGTCCTGAGCTGCTGACCTCAAGTGGGATGCACATCAATGCATCCAAGAGACTTACCTGTGCCCTCTTCAGCAGGTGGGACAGGCAGATAATTAACCCCAACAGGGCTGCTGCATCAACTCCTGCTTCAGGCACAAGGACTGCCTTAGTCACTCCTCCTCAGGTCTCTGCCCCTGCAGAAGTTTTGCCTGCTTCTTCTCCTACTCTAGCTATCTCTACCCCAGCCATCTCATCCTCACCACCAATCACCACCATAGCCATCTCATTCCCCATTACAATCTCTTCACCAATCTCACCTCCTCCAGCATCTACCTCAGAGCAATTCCATCCCTTATACTACTATCCTCCTGCCACCACTTCATCATATTCTCTCTTAGATGACTCCTTCATGGATGATCCTCCTTCAACTCCTCCTGAGCTTCCCTCTACTTCCTCATTCCAACAAATTCTTCAAGACATCCTCTCTCAACCATCTTTTTCCCCTACCATCTCATCCTTCCCCAACCAAATTACATCAATCTCAACTCTTCCTACCCCTAGACCATCCATTCCTTCACCTCCTACATCCTTATCCTCCATTCCATCAGCTCCAGTCAACATCATTCCAGCAACTTTCCTTCTACCTCTACTCAAGCCCCTCTTGAGCATGTAGATCTCTCAGCCCTGGCAGACAGGTTATATGAGCTGCTAGCTCCCAAGCTAACCTCATTACTGGAGACCACCCTGGCTCCACTCCTGACACATGTTCAGGAGCTGTCTACCAAGCTCTCCTCCTTCATCTCCTCTCAGGCAATTACTTCTTCTAGGTGCCTTGATCCAGCTGCCACTGAATCCAGGCAGGGGGAGATGCCTTATGAAGCAGTTCCTGCTCCAACATTTGCAGTGGATCTCTAGAAATTTCTTTCAGTTTTTGATCTTGCTTTCTTCAGTTCTCTGCCAGTTGAATAAGTTGAAGATTTGACTAAGGCCATTGTGCCTATCTCTGTTTGTGATCCCAGCCTAATTGCCTCATATATAAATTCTTTCAAGGCTGTTGATGTTGCTGTTTCCATCTCTGCTGCTACTGTTGTTTCTACAAGTGTATCAGAAGATATTGACATGATTTCTGTTATTGAGGTTACTGCTGCTCAAGAACATGGTACTTATCTGGAAGAACCTACTGCTGTTTCTGCTCCAACTCCTGTTGCTGCTTCTGCTCAAATTTCTGATGTTGCTGCTCCTACCCTGACTCCAGATCAGTTGAAATTACAAGAGAAATATATTAAGAGCATTGATGATTTATATGATAGACCCCAAAGCTCAGAAAGTGATCAGTTTCAAACCGAATCTGATGATTCTTCTAATACCATTGCCAAGAAAAGGAAGGCCAGAAGCAAGGCCATGATGAAAGTTCCTCCTGCTCAAGCCAAAGATACAAATGATATTCCATATTATATTTTGCATGATTGCCCAATCTCTGAGCCATGGATGCAATTCTCTAAAAATCAATTGAAAGCTATGAAGAGAAGAAGAAAATTGGCTAGATATGAAAAAGGATCTTCTAAATTTCAACCTCCTCCTCCAGATTAAGGATCTGGTGGAGGCTCAGCTCTTCCATCCTCTGCTTCAAAGCAAAGCTCTTCCCAACCTTCTCAGGAACATCAACACAGAGAACAATTTCTAAGAGGATATCAATCTAAGAGATATCAGTCTAGAGGAAGGCAAAGAGATTACAGAACATATTCTAGACAACAAAGGGAAGGACAAGGCCATATTGAATCTACTTCAGGTCCTTTCCCTTATAGGCTAAAAGATACAGTTGTCTCCAGGACTCCTCATACTGATTCTGAGTCTATCAACAGATATGAACCTCCTGTTCCATTTGAGGATCCTGAGAACAACCCTTTGTCATGGACTGCCATAATGAAAGAGCTTGCTGCTCTAGATCAAATGAAAAAGGCCAGAGAGCAAGACAAAGACATTTCCAACATTACAACCCTATCAGATCAAAGAAAGAAAGAACTAGAGAGATATGCTTCAAGGAAATTCTTTAATTCAGAAGATTATATGAAGCTGCATCCTGAGGCTGTAGTTCCAAGGCCTAGATCTCAAACTTCCTTAGGTGCAGAAGATGACAGAAGATCAAAGAAAGAAGCCCTCAATCCTAACAGGGAAATTTTGTTTAAAAGGGGAACTGAGAAGAAGTGATTTGTGTAAGCTGAACAAATATCCACCTCTGAATATTTACTGATATTTTATCTGTGATCTGCAATGCTGCTATGATATTTTCTTGCATTGATTGGTTTAGCTTTTGTTTTGTCTGTATGCTTATTTATTTTCTATTTTTGTCTATAAATAGTAATCCTAACCCAAATAGGGGGAGATTGTTGGAACACCCTATTACTAATTTGGGTAAGGATCACTATGTTTGTCTTAGGAAACCAGTTTGACCTAGTTGTATAGTTTTAAAGGTCAACATTAGAATGTGTCTAGGGCTTAGAATTTAGGTTTGAAGCTGCCCCAGGACCATTCCAACATTTCAGAAATAGAGATAAAGATAAGACATCTTTCGTCGAGCTCAGGTCGACGAAACGTCGAACTCCGTTCGACGTTCTCTGAACTCAATTATGATAAATCGTCGAGCTCCATTCGACGATATTCGAGCTCAGACCGACGATCTGGCTTCAGTCAGTTTTGCTTAGTCATCGAACTCCAGTCGACGATCTTCTAGCTCAGTTCGACGATCCTTCTTTATTTATTCTCCAGGTCGCTGAGCTCTATTCGACGATCTTCGAGCTCAGTTCGACGTTCTCTGTCTGTTGATCTTATTCCATCTCTGAGCTCAGTTCGACGATCGTAGAGCTCAGATCGACGATCTTCTGAGAGATCGATGTTTTTAAGGATTCAAATTCGGTCAGTCTTGGGAATGTTTTTGAATTCTCTCAGCATTTATATCAAGAATATCTGCCAGCCATTTTCATTTATTCTGGAGCAAGTTTCAAGGAATTATCAAGAGAATGTTTTGCTGGACTTTCCTCTAGAAGATAAATTCTTTATGGAAGGCATTTAATGCCTGATAACGGCTATCTTGGATGAAGAACCTTTAGGGAATAAGAAATTCTTCTTATTCCTTCTCTCTCGATAATACAAAGAACAGAATCAAGAGACACATATACTGTTACAAAAAAAGGAGAATTAGCTGAATAATCTTGTGTACTCAAAAAGTGATCACAGCTTCATCTCAAGGACTCCAGACAAATCATCTTTCAGCCTCTGCTGAAACAATCTTCTGCTGGAGATCTGAAGCTTCTGAAGACCTATCACCCTAGAGCAAAGCTTCCATTCCTGATTCATTCAACATCTAAGGGGGAGCTTTGACAACAAAAGATCCACTAGTTCTTCTCTCTTTGATTGAGACAGAGAAGACAACTTCACCCTTTTTCTTTTCCTTTTCCTTTCCTTCTGTAAAAGGGTTATCAAAACTCCCTT
Organism: Platanthera zijinensis; assembly: GCA_039513925.1. NCBI lineage: Eukaryota > Viridiplantae > Streptophyta > Magnoliopsida > Asparagales > Orchidaceae > Platanthera > Platanthera zijinensis. The sequence continues at coordinate 1,428,274 of CM077078.1, read as the reverse complement.
CAAAAGTTCTGAGTTTGGTTCTGAGAGCCTTGTCAAAACTCAGTGGTGGAAGACACCTGATCAAAAAATCTAGTTTGGTTTTTGAGCACCTTATCAAAAGCTCATTGGTGCCAGGACACCTGATCAACTCATCCTGAGTGGATTCCTACCAAGGGTGGTAGAAGAGTGGATGTACCCAGGTTTTTGGGGAACCACTATAGTTCCTTGTGTCTTCTGGTTGCTTGAGTATTTTCTTTATTGTGTGCTGTGATTCTTCTTTTTGCTGTCTTAGTATTGATTTATCTAGTAAGACACCTTACACCTATACATAAATTAAATCTTAATTGTTTTATTTGTTTAAATTGTAAAGCTATTTTAAAAATACTCTATTCACCCCCCTCTAGAGTTTAGATAGATCTTTATCTCACTTTCAATTGGTATCAGAGGGAGGTTGGTTGCTCATACAGGCTAACACCTGAACCAAAATATCCTTAATAAGATCAATCTCTTAAGAGGGTTATTTTCATTACATTTAATTTTATAAAAAGACATGGCACAGAACAAAGATTATGCAAGCACCAGGCCTCCAGTGTGCAATCTATCCAACTTTGCACTTTGGAAAGCAAGGATTAGACTTTACATGAATTCTATTGATGAAGATATATTTAATTCTGTTTTGACAGTTTGCCCAAGTTCACCAGCAAGCTCAAGTACAAATGCTGTTCCACCTCCTTCAGGAACAGATGCTGAAATAAAGAAGTGGAAGACTGCAGATGCCAAGGCCATGAACATCTTAGCTCAGACAATGTCTGATGAGATATTTCAGAAGGTAGCTGACTGCAACTCAGCCAAAGAAATCTGGGACAAGCTCTCTGAAATTATCTTAGGATCTGCTGATGAAAGAAAAGACAGGAGATCCCACCTGATAAGCCAATATGAGAATTTCAAAAAGGGAGAAGCTGAATCAGTGGCTGACATGTACAATAGACTAAGTCTGATTGTCAATGAGTTAAAGACTCTGGACAAGGAAATCTCATTGACTGAGCTGAATGACAAAATCTTAATGTGCTTCCCCAGCACTTGCGATTCAAGAATCTGGCCAATCAAAGATGCCAGAAGTCTAAATGAGATTACCATTGAAGCTCTCCTGGGCAAGCTCAAATCTTATGAGCTGCTCATTAAAAATAGAGAAGTAGAACAAAAGGCCACTTCTCCAGTCACAAGGAAAGAAAAGACCATAGCCTTCAAAGCTGCAGAAGAGGATCCTGAAGATAAAGCTACAGGAAATGATGAGCTCATGAGTCTACTGGCCAAAAGATTCTACAAGATGGCCAGAAAAGACTTCAGAAAGAGATCATACAAGGGTCATGATAAACCAAGGTATGATAAATCAAATAACAATATAGAAATTATATGTTTTGGTTGCAGGAAACCAGGACATATTGTGCCTGACTGTCCAGAAAACAAGAACAAGGACAAGAAAGATAGAAGAGAAAGAAGAAAAGAGAAAGACTTCAGAAAGAATAGCTCAGACAAACCCTCCTCCAGCAAAAACAAACATACAAGGAAGGGATTTGTTTCTGAGACATGGAGTGAAACTGAAGAAGATTCTGAAGCCTCATCCAGTTCTAGTGATGATGAGGATGATGCTGATGGAAAAGAATTCTGCATGATGGCTATCAATTCCTCTCAAACAGAGTCAGAAGCAGAAGAGTCAGAATCAGATTCAGAAGCTCAACTTGAAGAAGATCAGGTAATCAATTCTTTTGATTTCAGTTCTGAGGACTTTAAGCATGAGTTTAAAGCACTATGCCTAGATCTGTTGGAATCTGAGAAGGAAATCACTTCCCTCAGAAAACAACTGTCTGAGTATAGCACTTTAAAATCAGAGAACCTCAAACTCTCTGAAGAGTTAGAATGCTATAGGGAGGAGATAGCCTCACTAAAAAGTGAACTATCTAAGGCCAAGCAATTTGAAGAATCTCTTAATGGGAGAAGTATCAAATTAATGGACATCACAAGCACAGTAAACTCAAGATTAAATAGTACACTGGGCTTGGGTGCCTTATCTAGCCAACCCATAGTATTAACAACCCCAATCAAATTTATTTCTGATAAAGGAAAGGGTGTTGTAGAGGTAGCTAGGAAAAATTCAGATCTACTTAATAAAAAGAAAGCTCAACAGAAAACGTCGAGCAGAGGTCGACGATCGTCGAACAGAGGTCGACGATCTCAGGCTAAAACGTCGAACTCAGCTCAACGTTTCCTGAACTCTAAACTCCTTCATAGTCGATCTTCGAACGAAGCTCGACGATTTTACCCAAGATCATCGAACCCAGCTCGACGATCGTCGAACGAAGTTCAGAGCTTTGAACCTTCTTTCAGAGGCAAATCTCAATTCAATCCTAGAAGTGCTCCATCCCAATGATTTAATCCCTATACTGAATGGATAGTATCTCCTAGGAGATACCATCCTGAAGGTTATAAGGATCAACCAGGGATGTCCTTTATTTCTGAATTTAAAGGTTATCAACCTAGGCCCAAGGTAAACTGGGTCAAAAATATGTAAATCCTTATTTATGCAGGTGAAGACCTATCCAACATCAAACCAATTATGGTATCTGGATAGTGGGTGCTTAAAGCACATGACAGGGAATAAGGTCAACTTCACATCCTTTAAAGCCAAGCTTGGACCCAAAGTAATTTTTGGTGATTCAAATTTTGGAACTACAAAAGGATATGGTGCAGTTCAAATTGGAACAGTCACCTTCAAGAAGGTAGCCTATATTGAAGGACTCAAACACAACCTGATAAGCATCAGTCAGCTGTGTGAAGAAGGATATCAAGTGACTTTCAACAAAGAGATATGCAAGATCAAGTCAGAAGACAACACAACTGTGTTGACAGGTAACAGGAAAGGTAACATTACTTAGTAGATTTTCATTCATCCAAAGTAGATATTTGTCTTTTTAATTCAATATCTAGACCTAATATTCTATGGCATAAAAGACTAGGACATGTTAACCTTAGAACCATTGCTAGGCTATCCAAGGACAACCTTGTTAGAGGACTACCTTCTAGCCCCTACAAGAAGGAAGGACTCTACAAGGCTTGTCAATTAGGCAAGCAAACAAAAAGTAGTTTTAAATCAATTAATAAGAGTGACTCACCTAGGATCTTGTATCTGTTACACATGGATCTTTTTGGACCCATTACAGTACAAAGCTTAGGAGGGAAGTCCTATACTTTAGTAGTTGTAGATGACTTCTCAAGATTCACATGGGTATTCTTTCTGAGAAGAAGTCTGATAACTTTAAGTGTGACAGATTTTGTCAAATGCATTCAGATTGAGTTCAACACTCACATTGCCCTGATCAGAAGTGATCATGGTACAGAGTTTGATTCTCTTCTCATGCAAGAGTTCTGTCAAAGTGAAGGGATCAGACACACTTTCTCAGCTCCTAGAACTCCTCAACAAAATGGGGTAGCTGAAAGGAAAAATAGAACACTCATTGAATCTGCAACTATATTATTGGCAGATGCTCACCTACCTCTATCCTTTTGGGCTGAGGCAGTGAACACCTCCAACTATGTGTTGAATAGAAGTTTAATACATAAACTAAAGAGTAAGACTCCCTATGAATTGCTCAAAGGGAAGAAACCTAAAGTAGACTATTTTAAGGTATTTGGTTGCACTTGTTTTATCCATAATAATGACAAGAAATATCTAGGAAAATTCCAAGCTAAAGCTGATGAATGAGTGTTTTTGGGATACTCCATGATCAGTAAAGCTTATAGGGTTTATAATAAAACTACTCAAAAAATAGAAGAATCTGTCCATATTACTTTTGATGAAGCTAACATGTCTTTCAAGGAGAAGAATGCTTCTACCATAGAACATTTGCAGGTGCACTCTCTAGCTGAAGACATGAACAGATTACAAGTTACACAAAAGGATGACAGTAGTGAAGATGAAGAAGCTGCTAACCATTAGGAAGAAAATCTTCTTCAAGAACCAGTTGTTATTCCACAAGAGGACACAACAACACAGGTTGGTGAACCATCAACACCCCCTGTTGATCTAGTAACAACAAGAGATCATCCAATCTCTCAAGTAATTGGAGACATCTCAGCTGGTGTGTAAACTAGAAATCAGGTCAACCAGAACCTGATGCACACTTGCTTCCTCTCTCAAATTGAACCTCAAACCATTCAAGATGCAGAACAAGATCCACACTGGATTATTGCAATGCAAGAGGAGTTGCATCAATTTGAAAGAAATAAAGTTTGGGAACTAGTGCCTAAGCCAAAAGATCATCCCATTGTTGGAACCAAATGGGTGTTCAGAAATAAGCTGGATGATCAAGGAATCATTGTAAGGAATAAGGCAAGGCTAGTTGCTCAAGGGTACTCTCAGGAAGAAGGGATAGACTATGACCAGACCTTTGCACCTGTTGCAAGATTAGAAGCCATAAGAATTTTTCTGGCTTATGCTGCTCACAAAGGATTCAAAGTCTATCAAATGGATGTTAAGAGTGCTTTTCTCAATGGGAGATCAAAGAAGAAGTCTATGTCAGACAACCTCCAGGTTTTATCTCTCTAACCCATCCTAATTATGTTTTTAAACTACACAAAGCATTATATGGTCTCAAGCAAGCTCCTAGAGCATGGTATGAGACCCTAACATGCTTTCTGCTGAAAAATGATTTTTTTAGGGGGAGAGCAGACCGAACTCTTTTTATTAGAACTCATAAGTCCCATACCCTACTAGTACAAATCTATGTAGATGATATTATATTTGGTTCTACTGATTCAAACTTGTGCAAAAAGTTTTCCAAGCTTATGCACTCTAAATTTGAAATGAGTAGCATGGGTGAGTTATCCTTCTTCTTAGGATTGCAAGTCAAACAACATGCTGAAGGCATATTTATTTCTCAAACCAAGTATGCAAAAGAGTTGGTTAAGAAATTTGGTATGTCTGATGCATCATGTATGAAAACACCAATGCCTACCAATGCTGTACTGGATGCTGATGAACATGGGAAACCAGTTGATCAGACAACATATAGAGCAATGAATGGCTCTCTATTGTACCTTACATCCAGTAGGCCTGACATAATGTTTGCTACATGTATATGTGCTAGATTTCAAGTTAGCCCTAGAGAGTCACACTTAACCTTAGTTAAGAGGATTCTTAGGTATGTTAAAAGCTGTCCAAATCTAGGACTCTGGTATCCAAAAGACTCAGCATTTGACTTAACTAGATTCTCAGATGCTGATTATGCTGGATGCAGAATAGACAGGAAAAGCACCAGTGGAACTTGTCAGTTCCTTGGTGATAGACTTGTCTCTTAGTATTGTAAGAAACAAACATCTGTGTCAACCTCAACTGCTGAAGCTGAATATATGGCTGCAGGCAGTTGTTGTTCACAAATATTGTGGATACAAAACCAACTCCTAGACTATGGTTACAACTTAGAGAAGTCTAAAATATTTTGTGACAACACTAGTGCTATTTCCATTACACAAAATCCAGTCCTCCATAGTAGGACAAAACACATAGAGATTAGGCATCATTTTCTAAGGGATAATGTAAAGAAGAACAAAATTGAACTTCAATATATCCCTACTGATTTGCAAAGGGGAGATATTTTCACCAAGCCTCTGGATGAAAAGAAACACAATTTCTTCCTAAATCAGTTAGGCATGTTAGATGGAGGAAGCCTAAACTAAATTACAAGATTTTGAAAAGCTAAAAACAGACCAAGATTAGGCTAAAAAATCATCTCCTTTTGTGTCTGTAGGATAGTTTCTGTCTCTGAACTGAGCTCGACGTTTTTCAAAAATCGTCAAACGGAGTTCGACATTTCGTCGAATGGAGTTCGACGTTTCGTCGAATGGAGTTCGACGTTTTCACTGAACGTCGACCTAAGTTTAGAGCTTGCCAGATAGTTATATACTATCTCCTTCAGGTCTTTTATCGTCGACCTAAGCTCGACGCTCTCTAGATCGTCGAACTGAGATCTACGATGTTGAAGACCTTTCAGCTTCCCTCAGGAGTCCTGATCGTCGATCTGAGGTCGACGATCCTTCCTTTTTCGCGTCGAACCCTAATATAAAATCATTATTCGGCCCCCGCTCGTCGTTTACGCCTTCATACTCTCTGCAATTTTTTTTCCCTCCAAACCTTCTACACTTGGTCGTGTTTGTTCAATCTTTGCAAGTATAGATGGCTCTGACTGTTGCTGCCCTTTCAAAAATGAAATTTGACACAGGATTCGACATAGACATGAACACTTTCGATGGAAGCGACCAGAGATTCAAGGACATTTTAAATCTGCTTCTAGAACAACAGTTAGTTCAGATAATGTCCATCAGGATGAAGATCGCCGCAGACGAGATAAAGGAATGGTGTTTTTCTGCTTCAACTGAGGATGAGAATTCTGTAGTAGGCTCTATCAAAGGGACTCAGGTACCATTGTCCCCCGCCCTACTAACAGAAGTGTTCAACCTCAGCACTGGAAATGACTCTATTGAATTATCTGAAGAAGAGTCTGATGCAATGCTAGATAGAATGGGTCACTCTGCTGAGAACCCTAAAAAATTGCTGAAAAAGAATTTGTCGATTGAATATCAATTTCTGGCTGATGTTGTGGGAAAGGTGCTTCTGGCAAAGCACTCAGCCCATGAAAGCATTTCCAGACATCAGTTCTGTCTAATGGGAGCTGTGGTTGACAAGAAACATCTGGACTGGGGGTCCATCTTCTTCAATTTGATCAAAAAGAAGCTGAGCAAAAGCTGTGTAAGCTTTGGGAGGATCTTAAGGGTTTACATGCACTCCAAGTGTCCTGAGCTACTGACCTCAAGTGGGATGCACATCAATGCATCCAAGAGACTTACCTGTGCCCTCTTCAGCAGGTGGGACAGGCAGATAATTAACCCCAACAGGGCTGCTGCATCAACTCCTGCTTCAGGCACAAGGACTGCCTTAGTCACTCCTCCTCAGGTCTCTGCCCCTGCAGAAGTTTTGCCTGCTTCTTCTCCTCCTCTAGCTATCTCTACCCCAGCCATCTCATCCTCACCACCAATCACCACCATAGCCATCTCATTCCCCATTACAATCTCTTCACCAATCTCACCTCCTCCAGCATCTACCTCAGAGCAATTCCATCCCTTATACTACTATCCTCCTGCCACCACTTCATCATATTCTCTCTTAGATGACTCCTTCATGGATGATCCTCCTTCAACTCCTCCTGAGCTTCCCTCTACTTCCTCATTCCAACAAATTCTTCAAGACATCCTCTCTCAACCATCTTTTTCCCCTACCATCTCATCCTTCCCCAACAAAATTACATCAATCTCAACTCTTCCTACCCCTAGACTATCCATTCCTTCACCTCTTACATCCTCATTCTCCATTCCATCAGCTCCAGTCAACATCATTCCAGCAACTTTCTCTTCTACCTCTACTCAAGCCCCTCTTGAGCATGTAGATCTCTCAGCCCTGGCAGACAGGTTATATGAGCTGCTAGCTCCCAAGCTAACCTCATTACTGGAGACCACCCTGGCTCCACTCCTGACACATGTTCAGGAGCTGTCTACCAAGCTCTCCTCCTTCATCTCCTCTCATGCAATTACTTCTTCTGGGTGCCTTGATCCAGCTGCCACTGAATCTAGGCAGGGGGAGATGCCTTATGAAGCAGTTCCTGCTCCAACATTTGCAGTGGATCTCCAGAAATTGCTTTCAGTTTTTGATCTTGCTTTCTTCAGTTCTCTGCCAGTTGAACAAGTTGAAGATTTGACTAAGGCCATTGTGCCTATCTCTGTTTGTGATCCCAGCCTAATTGTCTCATATATAAATTCTTTCAAGGCTGTGGATGTTGCTGTTTCCATCTCTGCTGCTACTGCTGTTTCTACAAGTGTATCAGAAGATATTGACATGATTTTTGTTATTGAGGTTACTGCTGCTCAAGAAATTGCTACTTATCTGGAAGAACCTGCTGTTGTTTCTGCTCCAACTCCTGTTGCTGCTTCTGCTCAAATTTCTGATGTTGCTGCTCCTACCCTGACTCCAGATCATTTGAAATTACAAGAGAAATATATTAAGAGCATTGATGATTTATATGATAGACCCCAAAGCTCAGAAAGTGATCAGTTTCAAACTGAATCTGATGATTCTTCTAATACCATTGCCAAGAAAAGGAAGGCCAGAAGCAAGGCCATGATGAAAGTTCCTCCTGCTCAAGCCAAAGATACAAATGATATTCCATATTATATTTTGCATGATTGCCCAATCTCTGAGCCATGGATGCAATTCTCTAAAAATCAATTGAAAGCTATGAAGAGAAGAAGAAAATTGTCTAGATATGAAAAAGGATCTTCTAAATTTCAACCTCCTCCTCTAGATTCAGGATCTGGCGGAGGCTCAGCTCTTCCATCCTCTGCTTCAAAGCAAAGCTCTTCCCAACCTTCGCAGGAACATCAATCAAGAGAACAATTTCAAAGAGGATATCAATCTAAGAGATATCAGTCTAGAGGAAGGCAAAGAGATTACAGAACATATTCTAGACAACAAAGGGAAGGACAAGGTCATATTGAATCTACTTCAGGTCCTTTCCCTTATAGGCTAAAAGATACAGTTGTCTCCAGGACTCCTCATACTGATTCTGAGTCTATCAACAGATATGAACCTCCTGTTCCATTTGAGGATCCTGAGAACAACCCTTTGTCATGGACTGCTAGAATGAAAGAGCTTGCTGCTCTAGATCAAATGAAAAAGGCCAGAGAGCAAGGCAAAGACATTTCCAACATTACAACCCTATCAGATCAAAGAAAGAAAGAACTAGAGAGATATGCTTCAAGGAAATTCTTTAATTCAGAAGATTATATGAAGCTGCATCCTGAGGCTGTAGTTCCAAGGCCTAGATCTCAAACTTCCTTAGGTGCAGAAGATGACAGAAGATCAAAGAAAGAAGCCCTCAATCCTAACAGGGAAATTTTGTTTAAAAGGGGAACAGAGAAGAAGTTATTTGTGTAAGCTGAAAAAATATCCACCTCTGAATATTTGCTGATATTTTATCTGTGATCTGCAATGCTGCTATTATATTTTCTTGCATTGATTGGTTTAGCTTTTGTTTTGTCTGTATGCTTATTTATTTCCTATTTTTGTCTGTAAATAGTAATCCTAACCCAAATAGGGGGAGATTGTTGGAACACCCTATTACTAATTTGGGTAAGGATCACTATGTTTGTCTTAGGAAACCAGTTTGACCAAGTTATATAGTTTTAAAGGTCAACATTAGAATGTGTCTAGGGCTTAGAATTTAGGTTTGAAGCTGCCCCCAGGACCATTCCAACATTTCAGAAATAGAGACAAAGATAAGACATCTTTCGTCGAGCTCAGGTCGACGAAATGTCGAACTCCGTTCGACGTTCTCTGAACTCAACTATGATAAATCGTCGAGCTCCATTCGACGATCTTCGAGCTCAGACCGACGATCTGGCTTCAGTCAGTTTTGCTTAGTCGTCGAACTCCAGTCGACGATCTTCTAGCTCAGTTCGACGATTCTTCTTTACTTATTCTCCAGTTTGCTGAGCTCAGTTCGACGATCTTCGAGCTCAATTCGACGTTCTCTGTCTGTTGATCTTATTCCATCTCTGAGCTCAGTTCGACTATCGTAGAGCTTAGATCGACGATCTTCTGAGAGATCGATGTTTTTAAGGATTCAAATTCTGTCAGTCTTTGGAATGTTTTTGAATTCTCTCAGCATTTATATCAAGAAGATCTGCCAGCCGTTTTCATTTATTCTGGAGCAAGTTTCAAGGAATTATCAAGAGAATGTTTTGCTGGACTTTCCTCTAGAAGACAAATTCTTTATGGAAGGCATTTAATGCCTGAGAACGGCTATCTTGGATGAAGAACCTTTAGGGAATAAGAAATTCTTCTTATTCCTTCTCTCTCAACAATACAAAGAACAGAATCAAGAGACACATATACTGTTACAAAAAAAGGAGAATTAGCTGAATAATCTTGTGTACTCAAAAAGTGATCACAGCTTCATCTCAAGGACTCCAGACAACTCATCTTTCAGCCTCTGCTGAAACAATCTTCTGCTGGAGATCTGAAGCTTCTGAAGACCTATCACCCTAGAGCAAAGCTTCCATTCCTGATTCATTCAACATCTCAGGGGGAGCTTTGACAACAAAAGATCCACTAGTGCTTCTCTCTTTGATTGAGACAGAGAAGACAACTTCACCCTTTTTCTTTTCCTTTTCCTTTCCTTCTGTAAAAGGGTTATCAAAACTCCCTTCAAAACTTCTGAGTTTGGTTCTGAGAGCCTTGTAAATACTCAGTGGTGGCAAGACACCTGATCAAAAAATCTAGTTTGGTTTTTGAGCACCTTATCAAAAGCTCATTGGTGTCAGGACACCTGATCAACTCATCCTGAGTGGATTCCTACCAAGGGTGGTAGAAGAGTGGATGTACCCAGGTTTTTTGGGAACCACTATAGTTCCTTATGTCTTCTGGTTGCTTGAGTATTTTCTTTATTGTGTGCTGTGATTCTTCTTTTTGCTGTCTTAGTTTTGATTTATCTAGTAAGACACCTTACACCTATACATAAATTAAATCTTAATTGTTTTATTTGTTTAAATTGTAAAGCTATTTTAAAAATACTCTATTCACCCCCCTCTAGAGTTTAGATAGATCTTTATCTCACTTTCAAGTTCGTCAAAGGATTTTCCCGGATTGCACTCCCTCTTACATCCCTGACGAAGAAGGAGACCCCTTTCGTTTGGATGCCACGGTGCGAGGAGGCCTTTGTGGAGTTGAAAGGTCGGCTTACCTCGGCTCCCATTCTTGCTCTTCTGTCGGTAAGGGAGGGATTCCAGGTGTACACAGACGCCTCCTACCAGGGGATGGGTGCCGTTCTGATGCAGAACGGGCACGTAATAGCCTATGCCTCCCGACAGCTAAAGATACATGAGAAGAACTATCCGGTGCATGATCTGGAGATGGGTGCAGTGGTCTTCGCTCTGAAGATTTGGAGACACTACCTCTACGGGTTCCACTGTGACATCTTCTCAGATCACAAGAATTTGAGATACGTGGACACGCAGAAGGAAATAAACATCAAACAGAGACGTTGGGTGGAGTTCCTATCAGATTACAAGTACACCATGCACTAACACCCCGGGAAGGCAAACGTGGTGGCAGATGCTTTGAGCCGGAGAGGAGATACCTCAGGGAAGGGACCGCAACTGATGTCCATGGAGCTAGTCTAGTCATTCAGAGATATGCAGATATCCCTAGTATCCGAGGATGATCCAGAGCTGTATAGGGAGTATCTAGCATCAATGGTGGCCATAGATGATATTCGGGACCGCATCCAGGATGGACAGAAGACAGATGCATGGGCAGAACCGATGTTCCAAGCCTTGGAGGAGGGTTCGACGGGAGGTTACTCACTGAGAGATGGATTGCTATACTTTAGAGGCAGGGTTTATATACCCGCAGGAGGCCAGATTCGGGAAGATATCATTGCGGAAGAACATTGTAGCAGATATTCTATACACCCAGGGATCACCAAGATGACGGCAGACTTGAAGAAGACGATGTTTTGGCCAAGGATGAAGAAGGACATTATATACTTCGTGACTCATTGCGAGGCATGCCAGCTGGTGAAGGCGGAGTGCAGGAACCCCGCAGGATTGATTCAGCCACTTCCGGTGCCAGAGTGGAAGTTTGAAGACATCGCGATGGAATTTATTCATGGACTTCCCCGATCACGGATGGGAAATGACTCGATTTGGGTCATCGTCGACCGGTTGGCGAAGGTGGCCAGATTCATTCCGATCAGAAAAGATGACTCGGTCGGGGTACTGGTGCGGAGATTTGTTGAATAGTTCATTTGTTACCACGGGGTGCCCAGAACGATCGTGTCGGATCGGGATGGTCGGTTCACTTCCAGGGAGTGGAGATCCGTGTAGGCTTACTTGGGCACATGATTGGCCGTCAGCATCGTATTCCATCCCCAGACGGATGGGCAGACAGAACGCACCAATCGGATGCTGGAAGATCTCTTGAGGCTGTGCATTTTGGATCGAAATGAACCTTGGGAGAAGCTTTTACCACTAGTTGAGTTCTCCTATAAAAACAGCTATCAGTCTAGCATTAGGATGGCACCCTATGAAGCCTTGTACGGAATAAGATGCAGGACTCCTCTTTCATGGATTCAGGACGAGGATCCGAATGTGTTGGGATCAGAATTTGTTGAAGACACCGAGGCTCAGGTAAGGATGATCAGAGACAGGATGTTAGAGGCACAGAGCAGACAGGCTAAGTAATATGATGCCCGACATCGTCAGGTGGAGTTTCAGGTGGGGGACCGCGTGTTTTTGAAGATCCGGCCCATGCATGGAGTTTCACGGGTGCGTGGTCGGAGGAAGAAGCTCATCCCTAGGTATATGGGTCCTTACAGGTTCCTGGAGCGGATTGGAGCCCTAGCCTACAGGCTGGAGTTGCCACCGGAGCTGGCAGCTCTGCACGACGTCTTCCACATTTCTTCGCATAGGATGGCTCTACTACGCCCGGAGCAGTAGATTTTGACCACCGAAGGGCCGATAGCTTCAGACCGGTCTGTTCACTTGGAGCCGGTTCGGATTGATGACAGAGGCATACGGATCTTGCGTCGCAAGAAGGTTCCGTTAGTCAAAGTTCTGTGGAGGAACCACGGTCAGGAGGAGCATACCTGGGAACCGCAGGACCTGATGCGACAAAAGTATCCGGAGCTGTTCAGTCAGGTATACCTCACAACCACTCAGAATGTTCAATTTACTTTCCTATTTTAAACTAGTAGGACTGAAATTTCAAAAAAATAGGGGCTAAACTTTTATTTATTGGGGTCTAGACTTTGCCAATTGGGCGAATTGGTCTTTGATCTGACTATCACCTTTAAACCACACATAACAAACATGGCCTCATGATGTAAATCTTTCAATTCTCATGGGATGTTACAAGTTTCTTTCTCCCCGATAGGAGTCCCCTTGGGCTTAACCTTTATTTCGGGGACGAAATCTTTGTTTTGTTTATTGGGATTTGTAACATCCCATTTCCAACTAGACCCCTAAGAGTGGTTTTATCAGGACAAAACCCTAGGAAGCCCAAGAAAAAGTCAAGTGGGTCTGGTGGTGTGGAAAGGGGCATTATGGTCTGCAAATAATAAATTCCAAAACCTTAGTCTAGGGTGACCAGGGGCCCCCACCATGACTCCAAGATCTCTCCAACCCATGTTAAGGCCCTAAGGACTCATCAGGGTCAACCCTAGAGCCTGAATTGACCAAGGTCAACCCTAACCCTAAATGGGTCAAACTGGCCTACATAGGGTTAATTGACCCTACCTAAGACAAGTGGACCCCACACATACCTTCCTAACCCTAGTGAGAGGCCAATGGGACACCAAGGACCCATTGGGGTCAACCCAAGAAAAAAAGGGGGGGACTAAGTTGACCAAAGTCAACTCTAGCCTTAAGGTGGTCAAAGTGCCCTGGTTAAGTGTCAAATGACCTCCAAGGGCCAACTCAAGGACATATACAGCATGGCGTTGAGTGAGCTGAGCTCACTCAACGCCATAGAGTGCATGGAGTTGTGTGAGCTGAGCTCACTCAATGCCGTAGAGTGAATGGCATTGAGTGAGCTGAGCTCACTCAACGCCATAGAGTAAGTGTCGTTGAGTGAGCTGAGCTCACTCAACGCCATAGAGTGAATGGCGTTGATTGAGTTCACCTCACTCTACGCCGTCGTGCCATATAAGGTATGGCGTTGAGTGAGCTGAGCTCACTCAATGCAATAGAGTGAAATGGCGTTGAGTGAGCACAACTCACTCAACGCCGTCTTGCCATTCAGTGAATGGCGTTGAGTGAGCTGAGCTCACTCAACGCCATAGAGTGAATGGCGTTGAGTGAGCTCAGCTCACTCAACGCCGTCTTGCCATTCAGTGAATGGCGTTGAGTGAGCTGAGCTCACTCAACGCCATAGAGTGAATGGCGTTGAGTGAGCTCAGCTCACTCAACGCCATCTTGCCATAACGGTATGGCGTTGAGTGAGCTGAGCTCACTCAATGCCATAGGATGAATGGCGTTGAGTGAGCTCAGCTCACTCAACGCCATCTTTACATAAATTGTATGGCGTTGAGTGAGCTGAGCTCACTCAACGCCATAGACTAAAAAGCGTCAAGTGAGCTCAGCTCACTCGACGCCTTTATACTTAGACATATTTCTAGCTGGGCTGATGGTTCAGTTGAATCGGGCCAGTTCAGGAAATGGGCCAGAAGGTATTATTGGGCCGTTTTCTCTTATTAAGACTTTGATAAGTCTTATTTTATAATTTTGACTGGTCAATGCCATGTGGCAGCCACCTCTCCCTCCCTCCAGCTATGGCCGAGCCAAGCTTTCAACTGGCATTAATGGCCATTGGAAATTTTGGCCTCCTCCCCCTTCCCCAACCTCCCCATTCAATTCAGCAAGGCAAGGGGAGTGCAGCAGCAATCTTTGACTGGTTGGAGTCATGCTTTCACCCCCTACCTACCATGGCCGCCAACCTTGACCATGGCCAAAAAAATGGCAGAGAAGCCTACAACCACCTAACACCCCATCTCTCCCTTTTAAAAGCTTCTCTGAACTCCAAGGGTTCAATTCCACACTCTTCTTGAAGGAGCCAAGGAGTTTAACTTGCTGTTGCAAAATTCCAGCGACGCCACCACCGCGCAAATGGCATCACGACGATCGGCTCGACTCCAAACCGCGAATAAGGTCCTCCTCTACCTCTTCTTCTATGGATAGATCTTAGAAGTTATTAGGAGAGAAAATTGGGCTCAAAAGAGCTGGATCGAGTGAGTTTTCCATGGTTTTTCCAAAAAAGTGGGTGGTCGGGTTCGCCGGAAAACACCCCTCCGACGGCCGTGCCGCGACCCGGCGATAGCCCCCACCTCAACAGAGGTGGTGGCCGGCCAGGGAGTTGGTTGGGTGGACGGGAAATCCACCTGGAAAGCTACAGGTTATTAATTTTACGGGCTCTGTTTGGAAGAAGAAGATGAACAGTATTATTAAACTTAATATATATTGAATTAATGACTTTTGATGCATCATTTTAGAACAGAAAACTAAGGACCTTAGGGGCTAAACCTTAGAAAGTGGTCAACATGAAAGTTGTATCCAGTGAAGTCTAGTTTAATTCAAAATTTGTTTGATCCCATTTGGGTAAGTGGTTTGACCACAACACCCATTTTGGTGGGACCTATACATAGGGCTATCTTGAGATTAAAATAGGTGCCCACTCTTCATCCCTTGTCCAAATGACCTGAAATTTGGGCAGGGGGCCTATCGTAGCCATACCTAGGGTCTGTCCAAAAATGGGAATTTTTGGAGATACTTTGCCTAAAGTTTTTATTTTTATTTAATAATACTAGGAGAATTTAATTAAGTGGGATAATGACCTCCAAACCCTCCCAAATCTTGGTGAGTGGTCCCTGGCATCATTGTTGGGATCTGTATAAAATTTCACCTTAATTGGAGGTCTTTTGAATAAGTAATGACCAAACCCTAATTCTACCTTAATGATGGGCAATTGGTCAAGGAGTATGCTTTGGGTTTTGGATGGTCAAATCACCTCAACAGAGGCTAGAATTTTGGACACTTACTTATCATGGCTAATGTCATTCTCTTAAGGAAAATGGTATGATTTAGGGTTGATTTACCATAGGGTTCAAACTCAAAGCTTAAGGAAGGCTTTTTGAAAGATGTGAAGGACATAGGGGCAAATGCCCTTGTATGACCTTAAAACTCAGTATAGTTGATGTTAGCATAACTTAAGTCCTCTGGAAGGAATTTTAGAGGATTTGGAGGCAGGTAGGAACCTCAAAACCCTAACCCTAATTTTAGGGTAGAAGCTCAACTTTGAAAGCACAGTCACTAAACCTTAGTTAAAAGTTGTGAAACTTGAGTGAGGTAAGTTTTAGACTAGGAAGCACCGTTAGAAATTTTATTGGGATTTTATAGATTATATTTCAAGTACATCATTTGTTAAGTAACAATTTGCTCAAACTGGTGATATAATTAATTTGATCATTCTATTCATTGGAATCTGATAAAACTTGGTCAGTAGAGGTTGTAGACCTAAATGAATGTCCCTAAATTTTATTACAAATTTTAGTTGACTATAGCTATTACTTCCTTCACAAGTTTTCAAAAAGAGCAATTATGGCCAATAAATCATTTAGAGCAAATTACTTACTGGAAAATTATGAAACCTAGCTAATGATGTTTTCAGATCAATATATAGGTGTATAATTTTATTCATGATTTTTAGGAGAATATTTACAATACTTGCTTCACAAATATAGCTCTTTGAGATTTTAGTAAATATTTATTCTAGAGCTCAATACCCATTGAAGAATTATGAAATTTGGCCACTGATGTTTTTAGAACAGTATCTGCTCTTGAAGATTAATTAAGAATTTTTGGATGATTATTTACTGCACTTCTTTCATTAATAAAAGGAAAAAAGATTTATTCTCAAAATTAAATTAGAGTCCTTAGAATACTTGAAAAATTGTTATATCTTGGATTTACTGTTAAATGGTTGTTTAGCATTTATCATGATTTTATGAATCTTTATACATATCTGAAAAGTGCACTTCATGTTCAATTGGTAGCCCTTAGAAGCTTTACGGAAAATTAATTAAATATCAGAATAATTAGGAAAATTATAAGCTTCTGAATTTAGTCCATTTGTGTCATGATAAGTCTCCAGAAAATAATTTAGGGCATTCAGATGATTATTTAGAATATCTCCTATCCGGTTCAACGTATCGTCTAGGTTGGCCTGCATATAGCAAAATTGCTAAATTGCAATAGGACATGATCTGGGATAGTTGTTGGAGTTAGCCATTTTGGTTGGATGGATAGATGTGGATGATTTTGCAATAGAAGGATAGGAAGAGTAGTGAGAAATGGTTTGGCTAGAGTTTAGAAATGTTCGGGTTCGATGAAAGATCGTCTTTCCCGAGGAGAGGAAGAGTCAAAACCACCCTAGGATTAGCCTATTGTAATATGAGAAGGGAATGGGGTAAGGGAATCAACCAATAATAAGTACCTTGCGAAAGGGAATGGTGGGCTTCAGCTACCATCATAGTTCCTAGTGCCCTTTGAGAGCCCTTCACAGGGAGTACCGGGGGCAGTCATGGGTTAACGTAAACTATATTAACAAACTGAAAAGAGTAACTTAGTAATTAGGGTTACACATTTCACAAACACAGATAGCACAAGAAGATAGTGGGGGAGCTTCGGCTCGATTTGTTAAGAGACGGACGGAATGGTCCGAGGAGCTTCGGCTCGATTTGTTAAGAGACGGACGGTATGGTCCGGGGAGCTTCGGCTCGATTTGTTAAGAGACGGACGGAAAGGTCCGGGGAGCTTCAGCTCGATTTGTTAAGAGACGAACGGAATGGTCCGGGAAACTTTGGCTCGATTGGTTTGATACGCTAAACTTGCATGTGCATAAAAGGAAAGAAAAACTAAGGTGGTGGGTCTTCGGTATTGGAGGGTCGATGCACCGACGCCAATACGCTGACTCGGCAAGTGTGGTTAGCACTTCGCCAACAGAAGTCCGATGCGCCAGCCGGCAAGAGTACGCTGTAGTCTGCTTCGTGCACCAAACGTTGAGGCGTACGATAGGTCTGATCGGTAGTGCTTTACTGGTTTAGAGGTGGGTGAGGCCCAACCCACTGCTTCCGTCTGCCACTACGGAGGTATCCTGGGAGGTAATGACTCTGAAAGGGGGAACTAAAGGTCTGTGTGCACAGAGTCGGGTGTGTGTGTTGTACTTGCATGTTCCATCATACCCACTTGCATGACATAGCATAATCGATTCACTTAACCCCTGACACCTAAAGTATAAGTGGAATGGGACGCTTATACATTAGGACCTGCAAAATGACCCCTTGGTCTATAAGCTTGTGTGGGCAAGTTTATAAATTAAGGTTAATTCTGGTATATATATATGCTGCTGTTTGATAACCGGCACCCCAACATATAAGTGGTAAGGGACACTTTATACGATGGGAGCCTTGCAGAAGATCCCTTGGCTTATGCGCTTCCGCACATAAGTTAAGGTTACTTTTCCTACTTTCTGTTTCTGTCATATTTATTATAGAATTGCTAGATTAGTTCCGCTGCCACCTGCTTTAGATTTATTCTCCACCTTCATGTCCTTACCTTTCTTCCTCTCCGCTTGGTGCCTAGGAGCCATGGGGAAAGGGGTAGGGGATGATAGGGCTTAATATTTATGACTAACGGTTTTCAGACCACATCATTTAGGGGATCGTGGAGTCCAGCATGGAGGAGCAGCCCCGGAGGTCGGCCCATTTGGAGATAGGGCAGTCTAGCTCAGGAGTTCAGATAGCTGGGACTGTGAGTCCCTGATTCCAGTAGTGTTTATTTTGCTTCCGCTTGAGTGGCTATGTAGTGAGGATATGATGTAACGGGCTTAAGCCGTATTTTAGTACTCTGTTATAGTATTCTGTGGACACTCCCTTCGTGGAGATTTTATTACTCTGATATATGATTATTGTGGACTAGTATTTGAGTTTCACCATTACTCTTTTACCTTGTGCTACCTTTCTGCGATCGAATTGGCCGGCAGAATCGGCGCTTGTGGTGAGGAACCTTCAGGGCGTGAAGGTGTCACCGTAAAGCGGCGGTTCTGGGCCTAAGACCCCGGTGTTTAAAAAGAAAAAAAGGGGGTCTTACAGACACCCTGATTGTCTACATGGAGGGAATAGAAGAATTTAGAGAGGACATGAAATCTATGCTGAATCAAGAATATGAGAGCTTTAGACAAGCCAAGTCTGACAGCATAGCATAATGATACAAGAAGTTCTTCAGAATAGTAAATGAGCTGATGACCAATGGAAGAGTCTTCAGTACTTATGAACTGAATGACAAGTTTCTTAGGTCACTAACAAAGGACTGGGACACAATAATATGTGCCATCAGAGAAGTGGTCAGGCTGGCTGATACACCTCTACCCACACTATTTGGAAAGCTGCTATCATATGAAATGCAGCTCACTGCTAGAAAAGAGGAGGAGAAAAGCAGCAGATCTGAGTACAAAGTGAAGTTAGTTGCCTTCAAGGCAGAAGGCATAAGAAAGGGTAAGAGAAAATCTCCTTCTCCACCAAGAAGGAGTGCTGAGGCAGAAGAAGGAAATCCTGACAACAGCACACCAGATTGCCACACCTCTGATGAGTACTTTGTTGTCTTTACAAGGCAATTTCAAAGGTTCATTAAGAAGAAGAAATGGAGAACCAGGCCATCAACATCCTTCTCCAAGGATGAGTATTACAAGAAAAATAAGACTCCCAAGGAGGACAGATATGCCTCTAAACCTAGTAAACGATCTAATTCTAAGATTGTTTGTTATTACTGTAATAGGCCTGGACATGTCATAGCAGACTGTCCTGACAAGAGGAAGGAGTCTAAAGACAAGAAGAAACAACAAGTAAAGGGCAAGAAGGATAAATCCCTTGTTGCTCAGAAGGAGAAGAGTTGGACAGATTCTTCATCTTCAAGATCGGGAGAAGAGGATGATGTAGAAGCATATGTTGGGCTGCTCTCAACAGAAGAGGATTCTAGGGAACTAGAATTTCTACAAATGCTGGACTCCATAAATGGAGTTGAAGACTATTGCTGTTAAGGGCTGATGGCTCTATCTGAAGATGATCAGTGCTAGGATCAGCCGGGTTTAATTAAGGTATACAATTCTCCCTTAGCATCTGATTATTTTACTGGATCAGAATCAAAAGCTTCTGCATCAAGAGATGTGGATGGTTTTGAGTCTGAGGGGGTTGTACATCAACTTATTGATGAGTATGGTGGGTTGTTGAAAGCTCTGAAGAGGAGCAAGTTTCTTGTCAAAGAGCAGGCCAAGGAAATTGAATCTCTTAGGCAGGCTCCATCAAATTCAGCAAAGTTATTGGATTTAAAATTGAATGAGGTTGCCAAACTGAAAAACATTACTGTTATTCAGATGGCAACAATCTCTTTTAAGGAAAATCATATCAAGAAACTGGAGGGAAAAATTCAGCAAGAAAGAGAATTAGCGGCTAAATTCTCTAAGCCAAAATCTGTCTTGCCTTTAATAGAAAATTTCATTTCTCATAAAGGAAAGACTGGTCTAGGTTTTAAGGGAAGAACTAGTGCCACCAATTCTCATAGAAAAGGTAAGGCCCCAGTTCAGCCTCTAGCTACAAAGCCCCCTATCTTCTTTAGGAAAGTGATGCAACCTACAAATATGTATGATCATGATACATCTCATGGTCACTGTGAGTATGGAAATTTCATGGGCAAGGGTGCAAATGCCAATAGGCCACTCTATAGGCAAGCCCATCAGGTTCAAGAGGTATTCTTGGAATTTGCTGCTCTAGCACCTACACTTAACAGGACTGCTGACAACAAAGTTGTGAAGTCTGTACCTAAGAGAAGGTATAATAGATTTGAGTGTTAGTGTTGTGGCAAGGTGGGCCACTTTGCAATGGATTGCTGGTTTAACACAAGTGTTAAAACCAAGACTAGTTTACCTGTCAGAACAGCTGCAAGATTTCAAACTAACAAGAACCTAGGACCCAATAACAATTTGGGTTCTAAGGATAAGTAATTTTATTTGATGCAGGTGAATCCAAGTGGCCATACCCCTATATGGTACTTGGATAGTGGATGTTCCAGGCACATGACTGGAACAAGAAGTATGTTGAGGGACTATGTACCCATAAAGAATGGACCCAAAGTAATCTTTGGTGGGTCAGAAAAAGGAATCATCAAAGGATTTGGTAACATTTCTAGTGATTCAATTACTATCACTAAAGTGGCTTATGTAAAGGGTCTAAAACATAACCTGATTAGCATAAGTCAGTTTAGTGATCTAGGTTATGTCTTCTCTTTCCTCAAAGGGGAGTGCCAAATAAGAAGGTCAAGTGATCAAGAGATCATTTTAACTGGCACTAGGAAAGGGAATGTATATTGTCTTAACCTAGATTGTGAGTTTAACAACTCATCCATTTGTCTAGTTGCAGGAGAAAAAGCTTAACTATGTGTCAAATAGCACAAGAGGCTAGCTCATCTGAACTATAAGTCAATAGGACAGCTGTTCAGCATGGGGTTAGTAAGGAATGGACCTCAAGTCAAGTGCATTAAAGAGGGTGTGTGTTCATCTTGCCAAAATGGCAAACAGACTAAGTCATCTTTCCATGCACTTGATATCAAAGATTCAATGAGATGTTTATATCTCTTGCATATTGATTTGTTTGGTCCTATGTTAATTCATATTCTTGGAAGGAAAGTATACACACTAGTTATTGTGGATGACTATTCTAGATACACATGGGTTTTCTTCTTGAGGCAGAAATCTGAAACCCCAACTATTTTCCAGACTTTTGTTAGACAAATTCAGAATGAATATAACAATTCAGTAGTCAAAGTCAGAAGTGACCATGGAACTGAATTTTAGTCTGAATGTATGACAAAGTTCTGTGAAGAACTTGGGATTCATCAGGAATTCTCCTCACCTAGAACTCCTCAGCAAAATAGAGTTGCTGAAAGAAAGAATAAGACTCTAATTGTGAAAGTGAGGGGATAAGTTGTAAACTACTCTAGAGGGGGGGTGAATAGAGTATTCAAAATTTTATGAACACTTAGTCAGCTCCCTTGGAGTTTATTTGCGGAATAAAAAATCTGATACTTGAACCCTAAGAGCCTAACACAGTGAAGTGCACAAGTGAAGAAGTTGACTGAAATTTCAGTTAACTACAAGCCTATCACAGCAACTAGCAATCCTAGGTAGTTCTATCACAGCCACAGAATAAACAAATCAGCAAGAACCAGAGAGACACAGGATATATAGTGGTTCCCTTTAAATAGGTACATCCACTCTTCTACCACCCTGGTAGGAATCCACTACAGGTTTTTGCTAAGGTGCCCTGCCAGCAATGATCTGATTCAGGTAGATCAAACAGACCCTTTGAGCTTTTGATAAGGATGCTCAACCACAGGTTGTTGATAAGGTGCCCTGTCACCAACGTTCACTTTTGAAGAGGTGTGAACAAACTCTTTTTACAAAGGGGTTGAGAGGGTTAGATTATCTTCTCTATTTTAAATACAGATTAGAGAAGATTTGTGGATTCTCTAAAGAATCAAAGTCTCCCCCTGGCTCAGTGGAAGTCCAGGGAAAGCCTTTGCTTCAGGATGAAGGAGTTTCAGATAAACTGAAACTAAATCCTCAGAAATCTGAAGACTGATTTTTATCAGGTCTTAAGATTCTGGAGCACTTGAAGCAGAACTGGAGCTCTTTCTGAAGTCTTGAAAACTCTAAGCAGATGCTCAGGAGACTTGAGAATGAGAGATGATTGCTCTGGGCTTTTGCTTCAGGAAAACTTTTCTTCTTCTTGTTGTGAGATTGTGAAGAGCTGCTCTGATGATGCTTGAGCGGATGAATAATCTTTCTCTGTGTCTGTAACTTCTTCTTTTCTGAGAGCAGAATCTCTTTTAAATATGTCTTCACGTTTTTCCTTTGGAACGGCTCTATTGATTTGAATTCTCGAGCCCTGCAACAGATTATCTCAAAATAGAATATAGCAATAGGAATAGAATGGCCTATTAACTTTCTGTCAGTCCCAATAAGGAATAAAATAAGCGGGAAAAATATCTCAGCATAAAGACGTACCATTCTTGGAAATAGTACATAGTACCAACGGCTAGAAAACAGGCTGGAAAGATAAAGTCAATGCAATTTGTATAATAGGACAAAAAGCTTTATCAAGAATACTGAATCCCGTGATTTATGCTTGACAGAATTTGTAATCAATTTATTTGAATTTAAACCATAAATTTAGCAACAATAATATCAGAGAATCAATCTAACCACCAACTAAAACACTTGGAAATAAACCAAGGAATAGAATAAATACAAAAAGATAAAGGCAGACAGAAATCGTCGAACAGGAGTTCGATGATCGTCGACCTGCAAACAGATCGTCGACTAATAGCAGGAATCTGTCGGAACAGAAATCGTCGACCAGAAATCGTCGACCAGCTAATAGATCGTCGACCGGCTAACAGATAGTCGACCAGCAAACAGATGGTCGACCAGCAAACAGATAGTTGACCAGCAAAAGCAAATATCTGTCGAGACAGAAATCGTGAAGCAAGAACACGATCGTCGATCTGTTGATGACAGATCGTCGACCAACCTTCAGAGCGTAGTAAGCTTGCTCTAAGATCGTCGACCAACGGTCGACGATAATTGTCTTGTCTTCAACGATTCAATAGCCCTGCTATCGTCGATCAATGATCGACGATCGCGAGGCCTCGTTCGACGATAGTCGAACGGAAAAAGCCTTAACCAAAACACATCTAGAACTTCTAACCTAAGCTCTAGGTCAGTTATATACTGCCCTAGGGAGACTAAGCAAAGTCTAAACATGATCATATATCTTTATATGGATCAAGAGGGGCTGGAAAGGGATTACATAAGCCAAATTACATCTAGGGTACCAACAATCTCCCCCTATTTGGGTTATGTTATCCAATCCAGTTTAAAGGCTAAAGCAGACAACAACAAATCTAAAGATTAACCAGAATGATAAAACACAGGCAATACACAGAAAATATAACAAGCATAAATCAACAGAAATGGAATGTATCAAGCAGATTTATCAGCATGTTTAGCATCAGATGAGTTTTTGGGTATTGCAGCTGGTTTGAAAATAATTTCTCTGTTAGGGTTTGCTGCTTGTCTCTTGGATAGCATTAGATCATGTTCACCTATGATTTTCTTTTCAGCATAACTTGGTAGAACTGCAGCAGGATGAAGTCTCATGTATTCCTCAGTGTCAAAGGCTTCTGGATTGACTTGAATTCTGCTGAGTTCCTTTTCTCTGAATTCTGACATTGTTGAGTAAGCTGTAGGATCTAATCCTTGAGATTTGGCTCTCTCCATCATGCTTAGAGCAATAGACTCTTTGAATCTTGCCATAGAGGCAATCCTTTCAGCTTCAGTTTTATCTGATGGAGAGGGAGGTCTATCAGTATCTGTATGAGCTGCAATCTCCATGTTCCTTTGAAGAGCTGTAGCAAGTTTGCTTGAATCAAGAGGAATCTGCACAGCCTTCTTAGGATCAGTTTGAGCATATAGAGATCTTGGAGGTGCAAGCTCAGTGAACTTTTTATGGGATTTTTCTGAAAAGACCACTCTTTTTCCTTTTGAGTCAGTTGTCTCAGCAGCAGCAGGTTTTCTTGAAGAAGAGGATGGACCTTTCCTGTGAGGAGAAGGAGGAGGAGAGAATGTAGGATGCTGAAAAGTCATCTCCTTTATTTGTTCCACGAGAGCATTGTCATTTCTTTTTCTTCCCTGTCCTGAAATATCTTGGCCTCCCTGGCTTTGATTACTCCTTCTTTGGTAGGTCTGAGAAGTGTTAGAACTGGCTGACCTTGCAAAGGGGGCAGAAGAGAGACTTCCAGAGGCTCCAGCACCAGGAGGTGGAGGAGGACCTCTGGGGGGGAATTTCTGAACAGGAGTGTCATATCTCTTTGTCCTCTTCTTCTCTTTAGTCTGATTCTTTGACAGTCTCATCCATGGCTGAAATTCCTTGCTCTTAGGATCTATTCCCTTCAGAATGTAATAGGGAACATCCTTGTTAGGATTGGCAGTAGGAGGAGTAGGAGCTTTTCTTTTCTTGGAAGCAGCTCTTTTCCTTTTCTTAGTGGAGTCAGAAACATCAGAGTCATCATCATCATCATCAGAATGAGATGAGTCTTTCCCAGCATAATCATCAAAGTCAAGTTCAGAAGGATCCTTGGCAGCAGGTTCAGCTTTGTCTTTCTTTTCTCTTTCTTCTTTCTCTTTAGCTTCCTCAATGGCATCTTGCCTAAGGAGGGCATCAAGATCCACATTTGGAGACCTCTTCCAGAGTTCTGATTCTGGATACAACTCAGGAACTGTCTTGGGGACTAGTTCTGCAATAGAAGGAATGGATAGAGGATAGGTAAGGATAGGTGGAGAAAAGATGACGATATCTGCAGGGGCAGATGCTTTCTCTAGAGAGATGGCTAGGGAATCCAGATGATAATTAGCCATCCCTTCAATGTACTCAGAGGCAATGTTCTCAGCCACAAAGGCTATAAATTGTTCTAGGTTTAGAGTACCTGAGCCTGAGTCCATTTCAGTCATCTTGGGAGCATTGTCTGCCCTATCTTGCACATCTTCAATTTCTTCAGCAGCAGCATTTATGGTTGTGCCTGCATGCAAAGAGAGATAGGTTAACAACCAAGTGGGAATAAAATATTCCCCCCAAGGTGAACAAACAACAGGTAATAGATAGGATTACCTGAAGATCTACACAGGATACCACTTTGCATCTAGGAAGGAGGTTATAATTCCTTCTAGATGTTCAGTGACATCAGGGATAGACACCTCTGCAAGGCACAAGAGGAGTGCCATAGAGGAAAAGAAAAGAGTATCCTTGACCAAGGGGTCGTCAAGGTACTCAGGTCTATAAGGAACCATTTTCTCTTGAAAAGAGGGAACAAGAGGAGTAGATGTGAGTGAGAACTCACAGTCTGAGTTAAGAAATGATTCCAAGTCTTTATCAGAATCAAAGGACATAGCAGCATCAACTTGCAATACTGATGTAAGGTCATCAGCAGCTGTGATGGAAAGGAAGGGATAAGAAATTAACTCTAAGTTGGAGTTTGAATTAATTAGAATCTTAAATAAAGCTATACCATCAGGTTGAGCAGCATCATTCTCACAAACGTCCATGGGGACTTCCTCATTTTCTTTTTCAGGAACTTCTTCCTCAGAAGCTAGATTCACTAGGGAGTGAATGTCTTTGTTAGATACAAATATCAAATTGAAGTCCTGATTATATCCTTTGGAGGAAGAGTTTTAAGGTTTACCTTCTGGTTCTTTCTCTGGACTCTCTTGAGGTTCTTCTACAGTTTCTTGAAGGGGAAGAGAGGAATTGTCCTGAAGGGTCAGGGCATCACCTGAGACCACTTCAACAGACATCTCCCCCTGCATGACTTCAGTGGGGACTGGAGTCATGCATCTTACAGAAGGGGGCTCAGCAGAAGATGAGATGGATTTGATGGCATCAGTGAGAGAATTGATGGAGGCAATGAGAGGGGCATTGGCAGCCTCAATCATTTTTTGGATGGAGGGAGTGATGAGCTCTACAACATGTGCAAGCAATTCAGGAGTTATCTGAAATGCTGATGATGTAGAGGTGGATGGAATGGAGGCAGGATGATCTGCCACATGATCAAATGAGTCATGTGGAGATGGGTGAACATCAACATGAGTGTGGGATTCATGTTGAGAAAGATGCGTGAGGATGGTAGCAGTCACCATGTCAACACTGGCTGAAGCTGCCAGGTGTTGTGGTGTTGGTGACTGGTGTGGAGATGCAGGTGGAATGAAGGATGCATGTTGTGGTGGCACTGCAGGTGTTGTAGAAAGTAATGCAGAAGATGAGGATGCAGGGGTAAAGAGGGAGGATGAAGGGATTGCTGAGCCTTCCCCAGTAAGCGGGAGAGCGGCCGAATCAGCCCTTGTGTCTGAAGGAGGGTTAGGATCAACCCTGGCTGTCTTCTTGATAATCCTCTGGGATTTCTTGAATAGAGAAGGGTCCAACCTCTTGCTAGCGTTGACTGCGGACGGTGCAGAAACAAGCAGCAGGGGTGCTTTCACATACAGAAACACACCCAGTACCCTGGCAAGATTTACCTCTTTCTGATTGTTCTTTCTCCTTATTAGTTCAAACAGAACTTTCCCCCAGGCAATCTGTGCCTTATTCACCAAAGCTGACATCAGGGCAAACTATTGCCTGTTGATGTTGTCATGAGCAGAATGCTTTCCCAAAACGACCTTGCCCACCAGGTCGGCCAGAAACTTGTATTCTGGAGACAAGTTTATCTTCAGCAACTTAGCCGGAATCCCTTCGGCATGGCCCATCACAGATAGCATGCGGCCATATTCCTCTGTGCTTTGCTCATATTCCTCAGTACCTGTTGGCAGTCCAAACAGCTCAGTCAATACTTCAGGAGTCAGAGTGACCTCCTCGCCATTTATCTTTCCTGACATTGCTTCGTCGCTGGAGGACGAGGTGTATACCCATTCACGAATTTCTGGTATATGAATCTTAGGAGAGAACGACATAAATTTCTTGAGGCCTTGGTCTTCACATAGCTTCAGAATATCTTGGATTGGTTGATCGCATCGGCTGAAAGAATCGAAGTCGACACAGAAGCCAGTGTCGAACTTCATCCCAAAGAGAACAGCAGAAGGAATCGCCATAGGATTTGAGAGAAGATGGCGAATCGAGGAGCAAAACAGGGGAGAAGAGAATCGCGCGGGATTAGAGTTCGAGAGCGAAGTCTAAGCCAGAAGAAGGAATATGAAAAGACGAAGCGGAAGGACGACGATCTTCAGACCTAAATCGACTATTAGAAACAAATCTGCGATCGTCGATCCCGGAATAAAATCGGTCGTCGAACACAGACCGACGATAGTCAATGTTTGACTAATCGGTAAACATCGACCGACTACACGCAATCACCACGATCGTCGATCAATAAATGTTGGTCGACGATTCTCCACCCAGCACAGAAAATCTGTCGTCGACCATTGGTCGACGATAGATACCTAAGGAGAAATCGTTGACCAGTTGGTCGACGATTTCTGCCTTACTACAGAACGAGCTGTCGTCGACGGTTGGTCGACGATAGTTCTGACTTGGTCGAAGATCGTCGAGCAGTCGTTCGACGATTTTAGACAGAAAACAAAACTAACCAAATTTTCACTACTCTGAACCATTAATCATGCCAAGCTGGTTCAGGAAGAACAAATGCTTTTGTTCATCAAGGGGCTTAGTGAAAATATCTCCTCTCTGCAGGTCTGTGGATATAAATTCCATTACTATCTTGTTCTTTTCCACATTATCTCTCAGAAAATGATGTCTAATCTCAATGTGCTTGGTTCTGGAATGGTGCACAGGATTTTGAGCAATTGATATTGCACTGGTACTGTCACACAGAATTTTTGTGTTTGAGTGTGTGTACCCATAATCCACTAGCTGATTTTGAATCCACAGGATCTGTGAACAACAGCTAGCTGCTGCTATATATTCAGCCTCAGCAGTTGAAGTAGACACAGATGCCTGTTTCTTGCAAAACCAAGAGACAAGTCTCTCTCCCAGGAACTGACAAGTCCCTGAGGTGCTTTTCCTGTCAACTCTACAACCAGCATAATCAGCATCTGAATATCCAATTAATTCAAATCCTGACTCAGCTGGGTACCACAGTCCTAAGTTAGGGCATCCCTTAAGGTATCTCAAGATCCTCTTGAGAAGAGTTAAGTGAGATTCCTTTGGGTTGACCTGAAACCTAGCACATAGGCATGTAGCAAACATTATGTCAGGCCTACTTGCAGTCAAATACAACAAGGAACCAACAATGGCTCTAAAGTTCTTTTGATCAACAGGCTTGCCATTAACATCAGAATCAATAACTGCATTTGAGGCCATAGGTGTGCTCATTGATGAAGCATCAGACATTCCAAATCTTTTAACCAGCTCCCTGGCATATTTTGATTGAGAAATGAAAATGCCATCAACACTCTGTTTCACTTGGAGACCAAGGAAATAGGATAACTCACCCATGCTGCTCATCTCAAACTTAGAGTGCATTAGTTCAGAGAACCTCTTGCATAGTTTGGGATCAGTAGAACCAAATATAATGTCATCTACATAGAT
Source organism: Platanthera zijinensis (assembly GCA_039513925.1). NCBI lineage: Eukaryota > Viridiplantae > Streptophyta > Magnoliopsida > Asparagales > Orchidaceae > Platanthera > Platanthera zijinensis. Next base: position 1,399,433 of record CM077078.1, on the reverse strand, counting down.
TTGAACTAACAGTTGTGAGTCCTTATGATGTCTAATGAATAGGGTTCTATCTACCATACCTCTCACAAACTTGTGTTCTAGAAGAAAATTTGCTAAGGTCTCATACCAAGCTCTAGGAGCTTGCTTAAGTCCATTTAGAGCCTTTTGGAGTTTGAACACATGAGTGGGTAAGGTTGATGAAACAAACCCTGGTGGTTGTTCAACAAACACTTCTTCCTTTAAATCTCCATTGAGGAAGGCACTCTTCACATCCATTTGGAAGACCTTAAATCTTTTATAGGCAGCATAGGCTAGGAAAATCCTAATGGCTTCTAGTCTGGCTACAGGGGCAAAAGTCTGATCATAATCTATGCCTTCCTCCTGTCTATAGCCTTGAGCTACTAGCCTAGCCTTATTTCTAACTACTATGCCTTGGGCATCAAGCTTGTTTCTAAACACCCACTTGGTGCCTATGATCCGTTGGCCTCTTGGTCTTGGAACCAAGGTCCAAACTTTACATCTTTCAAACTGGTTAAGCTCCTCTTGCATTGCTATAATCCAGTGGGGATCAAGCTCAGCATCTTTAATGGTTAGGGGCTCAACCTGAGAAAGGAAACAAGCAAACATCACATTTTTGTTGAGTTGATGTCTTGTCTGGACTCCTGCTGAAATGTCTCCAATCACTTATGATACAGGGTGATCTCTAAGTGTGACAAGATCAGTAGGTTCAACAATGATCTGATCTTCAACAGTTTCAAGATTTAATTCCTCATGTGGAATTTGATCAACTGTTGGAGCAGGTGCTTTAACTTGAAAAAGTTCTACATCAGATTCAGAATCTGAAGAAGCAGCCTGAGGAGTTTGTTGGGGATGATTCTCCTGTGTGAGTCTCAAACCTTCCAAATCCTTACTTACTCCTAGGACTTGCACTGTACTATTAGAGGAAGAGTCCTTCTCCTTATAATACATGACTGTCTCATCAAAAGAGACATGTGCAGACTCTTCTATCTTAAGAGAGGATTTATTAAGGACCCTATAGGCTTTGCTTACTTGAGAGTATCCTAGAAAAACTCCCATTGATGCTTTTGCCTCAAATTTTCTAAGGTATTCTTTGTTATTGTTATGAACAAAAGCAACACAGCCAAATACTCTAAAATAGTCTATTTTAGGTTTCACTTGCTTAAGTAATTCATAGGGAGTCTTACCCTTAAGTTTATGTATCAGACTTCTGTTCAATACATAGTTAGCTGTGCTAACTGCTTCAGCCCAAAAGGACAGAGGCATGTTAGCATCTGCCAACAATGTACTTGCAGCTTCAATTAGGGTTCTGTTTTTCCTTTCAACTACCCCATTTTGTTGAGGAGTTCTAGGAGCAGAGAAGCTATGTTTGATACCTTCCTTCTCACAGAATTCTTGCATAAGAAGAGACTCAAACTCAGTACCATGATCACTTCTGATCAAGGCAATCTGAGTAGAATACTCACTCTGTATACACTTTAGAAAATCTGTAAGAACCTTGAAGTTATCAGCCTTAGTTCTCAAGAAGAATACCCAAGTGAACCTGGAGAAGTCATCTACAATTACTAGAGTGTAAGACTTCCCTCCAAGACTCTGCACAGCAATAGGACCAAATAAGTCCAAATGTAGCAAGTACAGAATCCTGGGAGAATCACTTTTATTAACTGATTTAAAGCTATTTCTTGTTTGCTTTCCTAGTTGACAAGCTTTGCAAAGGCCTTCCTTCTTGTAGGGGCAAGAAGGTAATCCTCTTACAAGATTGTATTTAGCCAACCTAGAAATGTTTTTCAAGTTTACATGACTAAGTCTCTTATGCCAAAGGGTATTATTACTGGTTACTTCATTAAATAAGCATATTTCAGATTTGGAGGAATTAAAATCTACAACATAAACATTTCCAATTCTAATACCTACTAACACCACAGTATTATTTAAAGAAATATTGCAAGCAGTGTCAGTAAACCATACCTTGTACCCAGCATCACACATTTGACTTACAGAGATTAGGTTGTGCTTTAGTCCTGAGACATAAGCTACTTTCTTGAAGGTTACAGCTCCTATGGTGAAGCTGCCATACCCTTCAGTCTGTCCACAGCTGGAATCCCCAAATACAACTTTTGGTCCCAGCTTGGCTTTGAAACCTGACAGGTTCTTCTTCTTTCCTGTCATATGCTTTGAGCATCCACTATCCAGATACCATTTGTCATGTATGACTGGATAGGTCTTCACCTGCAGAAAGAACAGTTATACATTGTGGACCCAGGTTACCTTGGGTCCAGTATTCTTCACAAAAGAAAAACTAGATATAAAAGATTTTGCAGGCTTAGATTTATATCCTAAAGGGTGTGATCTCCTAGGTGGGATAATCCATTCAGTTGAAGGATTAAACAACCTGGGGTGGTGATTAGGATTTGAAGTTCTGGAAGTTTGATTTTTATTTTCCAGCTTAAGTCCAGATCGTCGATCAATGGTCGACGATCGCAAGCCATATCGTCGATCATTTATGGTAGAACGATGTTCTGGATTCCACGATCGTCGATCACTGGTCGACGACTCAAGATGAGATCGTCGACCTCCTGCACCAAAGCTATTATACTCAGTGTAGGTGTTCAGCGATCGTCGATAGTCGTTCGACGATTGGTTTGACGATCGTCGATTAATGTTCGACGATTTTTGTAAAGCTAGAAATTTTTTCTTCCTATTCTCTTTCTTAATCTTATTCTGAATTTTCTTGCATTTTTCAATTTCCTCAGTATTCTTTATTCCTGATTCAGAAACAAATTTTACTGGAGTGCTAAATCTCTCCTTTGTGAGGAGGATGGGTTCACTAGGTGTAGCACCTAAGCCTAGTTTATCATTACCAACCCTAGTGTTTGCTATACAGGTTATTTCAGATAATTTAAGGCTTCTGCCATTTAATTGTTCTTCTAACCTCTTAGATTTAGCTAGTTCTAATTTTAGGAATGTTACTTCTTCTTTTGAGCTCTCTAATTCCTTTTCTAATCTGATTATTTCAATACCTTCCATGTCTAGTTCCATTATTTTTAATCTAAGTGACTTAATTTCTTTTTCAGATAATAGTAAATCTAAACATAGAGTTTTAAATTTTAGTTTGAACTCAGGAGATGAGAAATCAAATGAGTCGATTACCTGGTCCTCCATAAAGGAATCTTCTTCATTGTCTCCTTCTTCTTCAGAATTCTCTGCAGCTGACAGAGAGCTGCAGGCATCAATGGCCATGAGGCAGACCTCTTTGGCTTTCTTCTCTTCTTCTTCTTCAAAATCACTGGAGCTAGAGGAGCAGGTATCCTCTTCTGTTTCACTCCAGGTAGCGGCCACAAATCCCTTGTCCTTCTTCTTGTATTTGTGTGATGAGGACTTGGAGTGGTGCTTCCTGTATTCTTTCTCATGTTTCTTCTCCTTGTACTTCTTCTCTGGACAATCTGGAGCAATGTGTCCAGGCTTGCTGCAAACATAACAAATGATTTCTTTAGATGGAGTCTTGTCATACCTTGGTTTGTCCTCATGCTTGGAGAACTTCTTTCTGAGGTCTCTTCTTCCCATGTTGAAGAACCTCTTGGCAATGAGTGCCAGTAACTCCTCATTTGATTGACTTCCTTCAGAAGTCTCAGCAGCCTTAAGAGCTAGAGAGTGCTCTTTCTTTGTAGGAGTAGGAGTCTTCACTTCAGTTACAGCAGCTCTACTCTTTAAGGTTTGCTCATATGACCTGAGCTTTCCCAACAGAGCTTCTGTGGAGAGTTCCACAGTGTTTCTTCCATCCTTGATGGGCCATATCCTTGAGTCCCAAGAGATGGGAAGGCACATCAGGATCTTATCATTTACTTCTGACAAAGTTATCTCCTTGTCCAAAGACCTCAGTTCACTTATTATTGAACTGAGTCTTGTGTACATTGTGTCAATGTCTTCAGCATCATCCTTCTTGAAATTTTCATACTGAGAGGTGAGATTGGATCTCCTGTCCTTCCTCTCATCAGCTGAGCCAGCAACTATGTGGTTGAGGGAATCCCACATAGCTTTGGCTGAGGTACATTCAGCCAGCTTCTGGAATATCTCATCAGACATTGTCTGAGCTAGGATATTCATTGCTTTAGCATCAGCTGCTTTTGCCTTCTTGTAAGTTTCATTGTAGTCAGGTGGTGGCACAGCACTGAGATCAGCAGAAGTGGAAGCAGCAGCAGGCCTAGCAGGTGGTCCTGTCAAAATAGAAGAAAAATATCTTCATCAATAGAATTCATGTATAGTCTTATCCTGGCCTTCCATATGCCAAACTTGGACAAGTTGCATACAGGAGGTCTGGTGCTTGAATAATCCTTTGACTGGGCCATGTGTGAAAGTGTTTGTGAATGGTATCAGGAAACAACTTATCACAGGATCTTTTAACTCAGGTGTTAGCCTGTATGAACAGCTAACCTCCCTCTGATACCAATTGAAAGTGAGGGGATAAGTTGTAAACTACTCTAGAGGGGGGGTGAATAGAGTATTCAAAATTTTATGAACACTTAGTCAGCTCCCTTGGAGTTTATTTGTGGAATAAAAAATCTGATACTTGAACCCTAAGAGCCTAACACAGTGAAGTGCACAAGTGAAGAAGTTGACTGAAATTTCAGTTAACTACAAGCCTATCACAGCAACTAGCAATCCTAGGTAGTTCTATCACAGCCACAGAATAAACAAATCAACAAGAACCAGAGAGACACAGGATATATAGTGGTTCCCTTTAAATAGGTACATTCACTCTTCTACCACCCTGGTAGGAATCCACTACAGGTTTTTGCTAAGGTGCCCTGCCACCAATGATCTGATTCAGGTAGATCAAACAGACCCTTTGAGCTTTTGATAAGGATGCTCAACCACAGGTTGTTGATAAGGTGCCCTGTCACCAACGTTCACTTTTGAAGAGGTGTGAACAAACTCTTTTTACAAAGGGGTTGAGAGGGTTAGATTATCTTCTCTGTTTTAAATACAGATTAGAGAAGATTTGTGGATTCTCTAAAGAATCAAAGTCTCCCCCTGGCTCAGTGGAAGTCCAGGGAAAGCCTTTGCTTCAGGATGAAGGAGTTTCAGATAAACTGAAACTAAATCCTCAGAAATCTGAAGACTGATTTTTATCAGGTCTTAAGATTCTGGAGCACTTGAAGCTGAACTGGAGCTCTTTCTGAAGTCTTGAAAACTCTAAGCAGATGCTCAGGAGACTTGAGAATGAGAGATGATTGCTCTGGGCTTTTGCTTCAGGAAAACTTTTCTTCTTCTTGTTGTGAGATTGTGAAGAGTTGCTCTGATGATGCTTGAGCGGATGAATAATCTTTCTCTGTGTCTGTAACTTCTTCTTTTCTGAGAGCAGAACCTCTTTTAAATATGTCTTCACGTTTTTCCTTTGGAACGGCTCTATTGATTTGAATTCTCGAGCCTTGCAACAGATTATCTCAAAATAGAATATAGCAATAGGAATAGAATGGCCTATTAACTTTCTGTCAGTCCCAATAAGGAATAAAATAAGCGGGAAAAATATCTCAGCATAAAGACGTACCATTCTTGGAAATAGTACATAGTACCAACGGCTAGAAAACAGGCTGGAAAGATAAAGTCAACGCAATTTGTATAATAGGACAAAATGCTTTATCAAGAATACTGAATCCCGTGATTTATGCTTGACAGAATTTGTAATCAATTTATTTGAATTTAAACCATAAATTTAGCAACAATAATATCAGAGAATCAATCTAACCACCAACTAAAACACTTGGAAATAAACCAAGGAATAGAATAAATACAAAAAGATAAAGGCAGACAGAAATCGTCGAACAGGAGTTCGATGATCGTCGACCTGCAAACAGATCGTCGACTAATAGCAGGAATCTGTCGGAACAGAAATCGTCGACCAGAAATCGTCGACCAGCTAATAGATCGTCGACCGGCTAACAGATAGTCGACCAGCAAACAGATGGTCGACCAGCAAACAGATAGTCGACCAGCAAAAGCAAATATCTGTCGAGACAGAAATCGTGAAGCAAGAACACGATCGTCGATCTGTTGATGACAGATCGTCGACCAACCTTCAGAGCGTAGTAAGCTTGCTCTGAGATCGTCGACCAACGGTCGACGATAATTGTCTTGTCTTCAACGATTCAATAGCCCTGCTATCGTCGATCAATGATCGACGATCGCGAGGCCTCGTTCGACGATAGTCGAACGGAAAAAGCCTTAACCAAAACACATCTAGAACTTCTAACCTAAGCTCTAGGTCAGTTATATACTGCCCTAGGGAGACTAAGCAAAGTCTAAACATGATCATATATCTTTATATGGATCAAGAGGGGCTGGAAAGGGATTACATAAGCCAAATTACATCTAGGGTACCAACAAATTGAGGCATGTAGAATACTACTTAGTGACACTACTCTCCCTGAGTACTTCTGGGCTGAGGCAGTAAATATTGCATGTCATGTACTCAATAGAGCATCCATCAATAAGAAACATAAGATGACTCCCTATCAGATATTGAAAGGAAGAAAACCAAACATTTCTTACTTCAGAATCTTTGGTAGCAAGTGTTTTATTCTTGTTAATGCTAAGCACTACCAAACAAAGTTTGCTGCCAAATCCCTAGAAGGGATATTTGTTGGGTACATCAATCATAGAATGGCTTACAGAATATACAACTTGATTACACAAATTGTAGAAGAATATGTTCATGTTATATTTGATGAATCTAAGTTGATTAACAGTGAATTGTCTAGCTCTTCAGTTAGTTCTACAGGTCTAACAGACAGGCTGGACAAGCTGACCATCAATGAAAAAGTCCATGCTATGCTGGATGAAGAAAAAGATGCAAGTAGTCCATGGGGAGAACAAGACTCACTGGATGAAGATGATAATGAGGAGCATCACGTTGAGGAAAATGAAGAAGGGCATGAGGGTGACAGACTTCCTCCTGCTAGAACACACTTGAAGGATCATCCAGCTCACCAAATCATTGGTGATACAAGTCAAGGTGTTCTAATAAGGAGCAAGAGCATGAATACTGTTCTATGTTCTAGCTTCTTGTCATAAATAGAACACAGAAAGTTTGAAGAAGCCAGGCTAGACACAAACTGGATTGATGATATGCAAGAGGAGCTGAGTCAATTCAGAGGATGTAAAGTTTGGGAACTGGTTCCTAAACCAAAGGATCACAACACTATAGGAACCAAGTGGTTCTATAGAAACAAACTTGATGAGAATGGAATTATAATTAAGTACAAGGCTAGACTGGTAGCAAAAGGCTACAGATAAGAGGAAGGGATTGACTTTGATCAAACCTTTGCTCTAGTGGTAAGGCTGGAGGCTATAGGGATGTTCTTGGCCTATGTTGCCTATCAAGGTTCAAGGTATATCGGATGGATGTAAAGTAAGCATTTCTGAATGGTGACTTAAAATAGGAAGACTATGTTGAACAACCCTCAGGTTTTGTAGATTCTCATTATCCTGATTATGTATATAGGATTAGGAAAGCTCTATATGGTTTGAAACAAGCCCCTAGGGCTTGGTATGAAACCCAGCCTGCATTTCTTATTGAGAATAAATTCTCTAGAGGAAAGATAGACAAAACTCTATTCTTTAGGGAATCTAAAGGCAAGATAATCCTAGTCCAGATATATGTTGATGACATTATCTTTGGTTCTACTGAAAACAACCTTTGTAGTAAGTTTGCCAAACTTATGTAAGGGAAGTTTGAGATGAGCAGTATGGGCGAGCTGAAGTTCTTCTTGGGACTTCAAGTTAGACAGACTTATGATCGATTATACATATCCCAGTCTAAGTTCACCAAGGAGTTTATTAAGAAATATGGTATGGACTTAGCCTCTACCATGAAAACTCCAATGGGTACAAGTATGCCTATAGGCAAAGATGAGGCAGGGAAACCTGTTGATGAATCTTTGTTTAGAGGGATAATTGGCTCCCTACTCTACTTGACTGCTAGTAGACCTGACATCATGTATGCAACATGTGTCAGTGCTAGGTACCAAGCTTTCCCAAAGGAATCTCATTATACTGTATTTAAGAGGATTTTGAGATATCTTAAGGGCATGCCTAATCTAGGTCTTTGGTACCCTAAGAATAGAGATTTCTTACTAACTGGATTCTGAGATGCAGAGTTTGCTGGATGCAAAGAAGACATGAAAAGTACCACAGGAACTTGTCAATTCCTAGGTGGGAGGCTGGTGTCATGGAGCAGCAAGAAGTAAACAAGTGTAACTATCTCAACTGCTGAATCAGAGTATATAACTGCAGGTAGTTGCTGTGCCACAGTTAATGTGGATAAAGCATCAACTTGAAGACTATGACATCAAGGTAAGTAGAATTCCACTGTTTTGTGATTCTACTAGTGTTATTTCTATGGCTAAGAATCTTGTATCACACAGTAGAACCAAGCATATAGAAATTAAGTTTCATTTCATCAGAGAATATATTGAGAAGGAAGATATTAGTCTAGAATTTGTGAACACAATAATCAAATAGCTGATATATTTACAAAACCTCTGGATGAAATTAAATTCAATTATTTTAAAATTGAATTAGGTATGTTGAACCTAGAATAGGTTAGCACAAGATTTCCTAATAAGAATATGTTAACACAAAATTTCTCAGGAAATTTGTCTAAGTACAAAGTTTGTGTCGACATAAGAAAATTGTGTCGACACACTCAATATGTTGTATCGACAAAGAAAAAGGATGTGTCGACACAGAAATAGTATCTGTGTCGACAGAAGAATAGGTGTCGACACAACATTGTCAAGACCTTATATATAGAGGATTTTTGTGTCGACACACAAAAGTTGGTGTCGACACAACTTTGTCGAGAATTAACTAGCCTGTGTCGACACTGACACATGTATGTCGACACATAGATGTGTCGACTAAAAATAGGTTTTGTCGACACTAACACTATTATATCGACACATAGATGTGTCGACTAAACCTAAGTTTATCGAGACCTAGGTTATTTCTGATTTGTCGACAAAGGCCCGTCTTTTGACCTGCCCTTTACATTAACACTATAAATAGGTGAAGCCAAAATCTGGTCGACTACGCTTTTAGAATTCTTGGCTCTGCACCTTGTGTCGACAAAGAACTTCTCTTCTTTTCTCTTCCATCTCTCTCATCAATGGCGCCTCACCAAGATGACAAAGTGAATGAAGGCTATGAGCTGGTTCGTGGAGGGTTCATGACACCTTCGCAAGAAATCCAGGGTGTCATTACCCTAATTTCTGAAAATGGTTTGGAACTCTTGGTCTCATAACCAACGAAGGTTTTGAAGAAGGAAGTATTGGAATTCTATTTCTCAGCAACTATGGACACTGAAGGAAAGAAGATCAATACCACTATTTAGGACTCCCGAGTGAAACTGACATTAAAGACAATCAGTAAATCTCTTCAGCTTCCTATGGTTAAGGATAATGATGAAATAACTCCATCCATGACTAAAGAAGCACTAAGTTGGTGCGGCCTAAACTCGAATACCAAATTTGGATCATCCATTATTCAGAAAGGGATGAATTCCTAAGGAATATTTCTGTCTGAAATTATAGGCAAGGTATTTCTGTGTAAAATTGGTGGAAATGACAGAATTTCAGTCCACATGATTAATTTAATGACAAGGGTCATATTCATAGTGACAACTGACTGGGCATCAATAGTATTTGACAAGATTCAAGGAGTGAAGAAACCAAACTTGGGTAGGATCCTAAGTTTATGTCTGTATTCAATAATACCAGATGTTATGAACCAACTGACAGGATCCAAAATAAATCACATGAGGAGGATGGATGTGAGGATTCCTTCTAGATGGGATAGAGCTCTGACAAAGAAAGTTTATACTCCAAAGAAACAAGTAAAGAAAGATAAAAAGCAGAAACAAGTTGTTCAATAATCAGAATCCTCCAGTGATTCTGATGAGGAGGTTGTCTTCAGTTCAGATGAAGACCAGTAGCAAAAAGAAGCTCCAGATCAAGTGGAGAACAGTGAGCTCCTAGATCAACAGAAAGTATCCACTCCAGGGAGAGAAAATCAGATCCAACAGTACAAGACCTTGTACATGTTGAGCTGCCTACCCAAGGGGGAGGTATTGCTGAAGCTGCCCTAGAAAGTGAACAAGCTGCTGATACTATTATGGACATGGTATCAAAAATCAATAATGAAGCTCAAGACAATGTTGAGAAAGAAGATCAAGATGAGCAAGTAAGTATCTCCTTGAAGAGAGGGCCCTGGACAACAATCTAGATGTTCAGGGAGAACCTTTTGTTTTAAAAACTAATCTTGCTCCTTTTGTTCAGGTGCAGCAGGAGTTTACTAGGGAAGAGCTATTCCCTGATCAACCTAGAGCAAGGACTGAGGGGGAGCAACAAATAAAAGAAAAGGAACTACAAGGAACTGAGGGGGAGATGTCTTAACATGCCCCAACTGATAAGGAACCTGTAAATATATAAAGTTCATCAAAATCATCTGATGATGAAGAAGCCTCAATGGATAAGAAAATGAAAATGGTTGCCTTAAGGAAAAGGAGTTCCAGCTACAAAAAGGCCTTGCAAACAGTTACACCAACACCTGCTCCAAGCATGGATTTCAGATCTCTACTGGTCCAGTTATAAGTAAAAATGGATGAGCAAAGGCAGTCTTTGGAGAAATATGTGGATGAAACACATAAGGAGTTGCACTTACAACTGGACCAAGATATCAAATCAATCAGATTTGAAGTAAATCAGAATAAGAAGGAAATAACAGATTGCTTCCATAAGGGAGGTAATGTTGTGGTATTCTTGGGCAAGCAACAACAAGAGCTCAAAATTCAAGTGGATGATATTGTTATTAAGCAAGGATATGTACTTGAAAATCAAATCAGAATGAATGATAATCTTAAAGACTCACATCATGCTATCTTAACAAAGATTGATGATCTGACAACTGCTTTCAAAGTTAAAGTATCCAAGCAGATCAATGAAGATCTAGCTGCTGTTCAGGCTACATTTCAAACTTCTCAAAAGAATATTTCTGATTTCTTGAAGAAGTTCAGGGACTATTATAAAGAAGGAACAAATTATCTTGCCAACCAAGTCAGATTTCAAAAGGATGATCTGAGAGATCATGTTGAAAGAGAAGTCATAAATGAGGAGAGGGTATTAGTCAAAGCCTCCTCTAATCATTCTAAATGGATATCAAATAGCATCAAAGCAACTCTTGGATATCCACCCTTGTGTGATGATGAAAATGTTGTTGAGTCTGGAGTGCAACCTGCCTAAAATGAAGGAGTTCAGCCTGAAGTTGCTCAGGTAATTTTCCCCCAGCTGATTTTGATATGGTTCAACAAGAAGTTCAGAAAATGTACAGTCCTCCACAGGAGGCAAAAATGTTATTATTGAAAAAGTAGAAATGTCAGAGGCTGCCATGGAAGCTCAGAAGGAAGCATAGTTGTCTAAGAAAAGGTTCAGAGAACAGGCTGAGTTGAAGCCTGATTTTGAGCAATGGAGTCCTACTTCTAGGAATATCATATTTTCTTCTTGGAAAGCTGTGAAGGACAAGACCTATGATAGGGGTAAATGGTATTCTGAGCAAGAATGGAATAAATATCAAGCTGGGAAGGAAGCTTTTCTTCAACACAGAAGGAGTGTAATGGCTGGGAAGTTACCTGCTAATGCTCAGGAGCCTAGCAAGTACTTCCCAAAGCCTTTTCATTATTTTGAAAGGCAAAGGATAAAGGCTGAAGAAGAGAAAAAGAAAGTTCTGAAAGGAAAGAAACCTGCTAATGATACTGAACCTACTGTGCAGGCTAAGATCAAGTCAGGAAAAGGCTGAGGTATGGCTGAGAGCCTGAGGTGTAGGACTTGTGAAAGTCTGAGTTATAAGCCTAGTGATAAAGGCTGAGGTAGGGCTAAGGCTTGAGGTAGGATTCTTATGAAGGATCTCAGGTAGGACTTATATAAGTCTGAGCTGTAGGAGCTAATTTTGTTCTGAGTTGTAAGATCTGAGGATCTGAGCTAGTGGAAGGAAGTTGGGCTGAATCCAGTTCTCTACTGGATAGGCGAAGGGGGAAAGGTGGATGTACCCATACCTTGGGTAACCACTATAAATCTGGTGTATGCTGTGCTGTGGTTTGTGTGCTGTGTTTTGAATTATCTTTTCTGAGATTGAACTTGTTATTTGCCTAAAATTATTTTAAAAGATTAGAACCTATTCACCCCCCCCCCCCCGCTAGGCGTCCAGGCTCTTGAAATCAAGTCTTTCACGTACAACATTCATAGTAAGGCATATAAAATCTACAACTTGACAAGTCAAGTTATATTAGAGTCAGTGCATGTAGTGTTTGATTATTCAAATATGATTAACAGTGAGCTGCCTAGCTCCTCTTCTAGTACTGCAGGTATAGAGCTGATGATGGACAAATTAACCATCAAGGATGATGTTGCAATAGTTTAAGAGGAAGCTGAAGGAATGGGCATTCCAGAAGAAGTGTAAGGCACACTTGAAGTGGATGAAAGCCAGCAAGATGCAAACATTGAAGCATAGGATGCTGAAGGAAGATTTCCTCCAACAGTCAGACATCTGAGGGATCATCCAAGACACCTGATTATTGGTGATGCTAGCCAAGGAGTGGTGACAAGGAGCAAAAATTTGAATACAGCTTTGTATTCAAGTTTCTTGTCACACATTGAGCCCAAGAAATTTTAAGAGGCCAAAATAGATCATTTCTGGATTGGAGGAATGCAAGAGGAACTGAACTAGTTTAAGAGGTATAAGGTTTAGAAGCTAGTTCCCAGACCATAAGGACATACTGTCATTGGAACCAAGTGGATATACAAGAACAAACTTGATGAAAATTGCATTATAATCAAGAACAAGGCTTGGTTGGTGGCTAAGGGGTACAAACAAGAGGAAGGTATTAACTTTGATCAAACCTTTGCCCATATAGCAAAATTGGAAGCCATCAGAGATTTCCTTTCATTTGCTGCCTACCAAGGATTTAAAGTCTACCAGATGGATGTGAAGTCAGTCTTCCTAAATGGTGACTTAAAGGAGAAAGTCTATGTTGAACATCCGTCAGGTTTTGTTGATTTAAACTCTCTTGATTTTGTTTATAGACTTAGGAAAGCTCTATATGGGTTGAAGCAAGCCCCTAGATCATGGTATGAGACATTGTCTAGCTTCCTCATTGAGAACAAATTCTCAAGGGGAAGATAGATAAGACCATGTTCCCAAGGGAATCAAAGGGCATGATCATCCTAGTCCATATTTATTTAGATGATATAATTTTTGGGTCTACTGATGACAACTTTTATAGAACGTTTGCTAAAATTATGCAAGGGATGTTTGAGATGAGCAGTATGTATGAGCTCAAGTTCTTATTAGGACTACAAGTTAGAAGGACTGATCATGGCTTGTCCATATCCTACTCCAAGTTCACTTGGGAGTTGATTAAAATGTATGGTATGGAGAATGCCTCCACCATAAAAACTCTCATGGGATCAAGTATGCCTATAGACAAAAATGAAGCAAAGAAACTTGTTGATGAAAATTTGTATAGAAGGATAATTGGCTCCCTTATATACCTTACTGCAAGTAGGTCAGACATCATGTATGTTATATGTGTTTGTATTAGGTATCAGGCTAGCCCTAAAGAATCTCACTACTCTGCTACTAAGAGGATTTTGAGGTATCTTAAGGGCACACTAGATCTTGCCCTATGGTAACCTAGAAATAGGGATTTTGAACTAACAGGCTATTCAAATGTAGATTTTACAGGCTGCAAAGAGGACAGGAAAAGAAATTTAGGCACCTATCAGTTCTTGGGAGGAAGACTAGTTTCTTGGAGCGACAAGAAGCAAATAAGTGTTGCAATCTCAACTGCAGAGTTATATTACATATCAGCAGGGAGCTGTTGTGTTCAGTTACTGTGGATCCAGCATCAGCTTCAGGACTATAACCTCCAGATAAGTAGAACTCCTCTATTTTGTGATTCTACTAGTACTATCTCTATTGCTAGGAATCCTGTCTAACATAGTAGAACTAAGTACATAGAGATTAGGTATCATTTTATTAGGGAGCATGCGGAAAAGGAAGACATCAGTCTCGAGTTTATCCCCACTGACAAACAAGCGGCTGACATCTTTACTAAGCCTCCAGATAAAAAATCCAACAACTTCAAGTTTGAGTTGGGTATGTTGAACTTTGTATAGCTTCAGTTACTCCCTATGGTATTGTTGGTGCAGGGTTTGTTATTCTTGCAGGTTGTGAAGACCTTAAGTGGTATGGAGACTATAATAGACCAAAGTTTCTATCAGGAAGATGATGATAGAAGATTCTTCTATTGAGCGGGAGCAAGTCCAACACCTGCAGGAGCAGATTCAGCCTCATATAGAGAGGAAGCTAGCAGCTGAACCAGCTGATCATCTGAAATCAGAAAGGAAGAGAAGATAATCAAAGAAAGTGATGCGTATTTTCTACACTAGTTTAACTATATAGATAGGTAAAAGCTTAAATAGATTTTACTCTCAGGCAAGCGCACCTATCAATCATAATATATGAGAAATCTATATCTCATGTCGTATTTCACAGGGTCTTTTCAAGTATTTGTTCTCACCCTCACTCTATTATCGTACCTATAATTAAAATTGATTGTTTAATATAAACTAACTTAACTATGACTATTTGGATAAAGATATATTGGAGGATTTTAGATGATAAAAAACCGAAAGACTTAGAGCATTCACATGAAAATACTGCTCATTAATTCAATTCTATGTAATCATGTAATAATAGAGTAATCAAATTCATCGTATTGTAAGGGTTAAACATCTATCAAATTCTCTCTCGAGCAATTCAAAATCTAAACCTAAGTTGAGTAAATTTTCTCTCAAAAGATTTACAACACTCAAATTTACATTAAAATAAAATACCCTATCTAATACATAAATTCTTGAGATCCTATCTCTAAAATACCATGAATCCATTTATCCATATTATAATTATCCAAACAACATATCTCTCGATCATGAAATTTGAAATACATAGAGAAATAACACATAAGTATGAACATTTAACCATCATCACAACCATCCAATTTCTCAATCTAGACGTTTGGAATTCATGCAAAACAAAAGCTAAATTCATAACTAGGACAAATCTCTTTGTTTACAAGCCTACATACGAATAAAATACAACAAATTTGATGAAAACAAATATAGACATGATTACCAAATTATTCAAATAAAAAGTCATGCGAAATAAAAGATAAAAAAAGTTAGATCGCCAGGAGAAAGGAAAGATTAAAAGAGATACATGAAAGATTAAAACACATACGAACATCTCCTTCAACTCCTCCTTCTCTTGGGTGCTCCACTTTCGTCCTCCAGAAGTGCTCCAATGAAATGATCCAAAAGTCCTTTTAATTTTTTCTCTCCAAGTTCTTATTGTCTCCCAGCAAACATGGTAGGACACGGGTTCCAACACGGCCGTATTACAGGCCGTGTTGACGGTTCTAGGGTGGTTCTACACGAGTAGGCATGTATGGTCATGGGCCGTGTCATCAGGCATAGCTAATGACATGACCGTATCAAATAACACGGCTGTGTTGTTCTTCATGTTCTTCAGACACGGGTTGGTTGGAAGCAGCTCTTCAATTTGTCCCGAAAAGGACACGGGTGGGCACACGGGAGTGTTCCCAGCCATATGGTGCTCTGACTTGTCTTCCAATTGTTCGGATCCATCCTGAATAGGACATGGGTAGGCATACGGGCGTGTTCCTACCCGTGTGCGCCCAATTTTTGTCCTGTCATCAGCCATGTTGAATCCGTAAACTCCCCTGTTTGCTCCAAGACTTTAAGTTCCACTGGTTAGACATACCTGCATTAGAAAAATGAAGGAATGACTATATAGATTAATACATGAAATAATAGAAACTCCTAATTGTGCTCTTTTATTCATGATAAAGCAAATTATTAACTATTCTCGTGCAATTACTACACAGAGGGGTAGAAAATAGTGGACATGATTATAATTATGACAGTAAAAATCCTATCATAATTGTACTTATCAAATACCCCCAGACATGAGTGTTTGCTTGTCCGTAAGCAAACTAATTTAAACACTTGGGTTACCAATAAATAATTTTTCTTCTGCACACTGGTTGTTATGAATTCAAAGAGAAATTTGATGTCGTAATTGTATAGGAAATAGTTTAGCAGACTTTTCTAAATATAAATTTATCTTAAAATTCTTTCAATATATTTGTTAACTATCTTTAACTCGTTCTTAGAAATAGGAGTATAGTCATCCATAATAATTATGAGGAGAAAATAACAATTTCAATAAGATATGCATTAGTATTTCAAAACTTATAAGTACCCATATTGATGGTCATGAACTTTCCTTTACACACCCTCTCCACGACACTAGTTAGAATTAGTGAGGTTGGATCCTTAGGACTTGAATTATGGTGTAACCTTTTTTGGCTTAGGATAGGAGATTATAGGTGGGGAAATCAAAGATAACTCGATGGTTCTATCACACCTAGATCACAATTGAGCCATTTTGTTTTGTAAATACCTTAGCATACATAAATGTTAAATAAGCACCCCCAGACTTTGCAATTATTATACTTCCCACATTTTTGATGATTACTTTATAGTTTTGTAAAATTTTCTTTTCCAAGGGTCCATAGTAGGGATCATTCCAAGTGGGTGCAAATATGAACGCACTTAGGCCACATATCACTATGTTTTTTTTCAATGGTTCATAGTATGGATCATTCCAAGTAGGTGCAAGTGTACACGCACTTAGGCCACATATCACTATGAACATACTCATTCCATGAAGGTCTCAATGATAGGTGTACTAATAGGTAAGGATTTGGCCTTGGTGAAATTTTAGTAGTAGAATATCAAAAGGCATAGGGAGTAGGTCCAAATTTTGTGTGCAAGGGTATAATGATTAAGGTTTTGGGATTGCAAGGCTCAAGATATCCAAAAGGAGGCCTAAGTCATTTTTACCCTCACTATTAACTTGTGCAAAAGTTTTGAGGATTGCTAGAGGGTAGGCTCTAAACATCAATAGAGAGTATTCTATATTTTGATTCCTTAATACAAAATTATTAAAATGTTACACTCATCGACTCATGTTATTATAAATAATTATATTTTCTAAAATAGAGTGATTATTAGTTAATAATATAGAGGGCTAATCTTAAAAATAAATTATATAGAGAAAATTAAGCTAATGAATTTCTATACATAATTATTAATCAACAAATTTGAACACTCAAGGAATCTACTTCAATTCATTTTAATCAGCGTGCAAATGTAAATTAGATAGTTATAATCCCAAATTAGTGAATTAATGAGAGCTTAAAGAGAAGTAAAAAAAATTTGTTTTTTAGGGGTGTATAACAACATTGAGTACTATGATAGAGAAAATATAACTAATTGTAATCATGCCCATCACAGAAATTATATAATTGAAGAACATCCACCCCCCAGACTTAAAAAGTTGCAATGTCCACATTGCAATGTAAAAAAAACTGAGAGAGGAAATTCGCCAAAATATAAATAACTAACTATTATGAATATAAAAGTGCACACACAGTAAATGAGCAAATGTGATAATATATATAAACTGATAACACAGTGGAAAAAGAAATGCGACAGATCTACATGTCCAAATACATAGTGATATATATCAGAAATAAGCAGGAGGGTTGTCCTGATCTTCCTGGTAATGAGGTGGGTGAGGAGCTGTCCGTGGTGGTCTAAAGATCCCCAAGTGAGACCTGATTTGATATATAGTGTCCTCAGTCTGCTGCTGTGATTCCTCGATACGCTAAAGGCGCGACGAGAGCTCGGTCTCATAAAAGGTCTGTAATTCATGCGGGTACTGCGTGCGTGCTCGAGGAGGAGCAGCAGAAGACTCTCCCTGAGTGTAGGTGGACCAGGCTGGAGGGATCAGGGGCTCATTGAGTTCCGGATCTACCTCGTCGTCAGCGTCAGGTACATGTGGTCCATGTCTCGCAATGGAATATATAATGCCACCCCGGCCCTGACGGGCGGTGACGAGGCGGAGGGATCGAAGCTTGGCCATGGTGATAGGCACAGTCTTTGCCACCACAGTCATCGGGGGAAGGGACGAGAATATGTTCATATTCTTCACCAGGAGGGTAATGTAGAGTGCTACACAAATAGACCCTATTCGTGAGTTGTCTGCCTGGTGAAGGATGAAGTGGATGAGCATATATCCCAGATGGACAGGATAATGGGACGATATGCTCTATAGGTATTGGACATCCTGCCTACTAACAATTCCAAAGCTTTCGCCCCGGCCGCTCAAGGTATGGCTAAGTAGGTTGTGGATGTAATTGAGGGTAGGAGAATCCATCTTTGAGGCCTTAGACCACTTGGCTTCATAAGGATTGACGTCAAAGGTGAGACGGGCCCAAATATTGCCCGCATGGTCGCGCGTGGGGAGATCAAAGTGAAGCTCAGAGTAGGCGGCAGTAGAGAAGATCGAATCCTCATACACCCCTAGGTATTGGGTGAACTGGAGGAGGGTGAGTGTATGAGTCATTCCTGCCACCCGAAATGAGATGATTAACTTGTACGGATTTCCAAGCTCTATCAAGGAAGGTCTAAGGTTTAAATAAAAAGTTGACATGAACTCGAGTGTGAGTTCCTTAAAGCCTAGCTCCTCTATAGCAAAAATTCTTTCCACACCACTATAGATATTAACTCTCTGACATCACCCGCTAGACTTATTTCTTCCAAGACGTCAAAATCAATCAAGCAAATGTCCTGGAATTTCTTTGATTGGAGGCGATTGTAGCGATTTATTTGTGGTTGATCTGTAAAGACCAGCGGTGGAGCGGCGTCGTGCCTTTCAGTTGACAGCGCTTGGAGCTCCGGGCGACGTCGGCGACCGCCTTGGGCACGTGATGAAGACATTTTCTGTGGACAAATGCAAGGCTTATTAAGAACAAGGGAGGACGAAGGAGAGGAAAGAAAAACAATTTGAGGAAAGGGGAACAAAGAGGAGAAGAGAGTGGTGAAGAAGAAAAAATAGGAAAAATTATAAGAACGTAAACCCAAAAATTTTACCTAGGAGGAATGAGTCGCGAAAGGAGGAAGCAGATCCACAAACTTTGAAGGCGAGGGAATTGTAGCCGGATCTGGGTTTAGGAGGAGCAGTATATGAAAATGGGAAGGCAAGGAATGAGGATGAAGAAGAAGAAGACAGGTCCCTATATATAGAAGATGAACACGGGTGGACACATGGCCGTGTGTCCACCCGTGTTAGGGAATCAATAACTCCGGGAAACACGGTCTCCTAGGAGATGTGTGGTCAAATGGCGGGAAAGCTGCGTGTCAGGCAGACACAGTCAACAACATGGGCCTTTAACGACCCGTGTTCTGACACATTTGCAGAGAATCAAAGTCCACATGGCTAATAACACGGCTGAGAAGGTAGTCGTGTTCTGCTCTGGAAAGAATTCGAACAGCAACACGGGGAGGAATAGGGCGGGGTGTCTAGCCGTGTCCTCCTCTGGATGGATATCGTCAAATGTGACATGACACAAAACACGGCCAGGTGTTTACCCGTGTCCTGCTCTGTATAAGCTTGGTCAAAATCAGAAAATGCACACGAGAACAAACATAGGTGTTTGTGTACCTATGTCCTTCTCTAGACGATTATGGACAAACCATGTTTTATGACCCGGCAACACACACGGGTGTGTGTTAACCCGTGTTGTGCTCTAGATAATTCCTATTCCAGGTCTTATATGGGAAATGGCTGGGTGAGTAGGCTATGTGATGGACACGGCCACACACATGGGCGTGTGGCTACGCGTCTCCTCCTCTATTTTGGAAATTTCTCCTAAGTGATTTTTATTACGAATTTTCGGGTTAACAATTAACTAAAATTTTTACTAAAAATTTTATGAACTATAGAAAAATTTACATCACTATATGTATTCCTAGTCTAGACAGAGGTAGGTTTCTTGACGAGCGAAGTCTTGAGGAAGCACACTGTAATAAAGTTTTAATCGGTGCCCATTGACCTTAAAATCTCCCTTTTCAGGGTGGGTTAAAAAGGTTTGTCTTTTTCTAAAAGCCTAATAAGTGGTTTGGCGATTTTAGAGAAGTCTTTAATAAACCGGCAGTAAAATCCGGTATGTCCTAAGAAACTTCTCACTGCCTTAACGGAGGTTGGTGGTGGTAACTTCTCTATGGTTTCTATTTTCGCTCTGTCTACTTGGATTCCTTGGCTTGAGATTTTATGGCCTAGTACTAACCCTTCTTGTACCATGAAATGGCACTTCTCACAATTAAGCACTAGGTTTATTTCCTCACACCTCCTCAGAACTTTTCTAAATTATTCAAACACAAATCAAACGAGTCTCCAAACACGGAGAAATCATCCATGAATACTTCCATAATATCTTCAACGTATTCATTAAAGATGGCTAACATGCACTTTTGGAAAGTGGCAGGTGCATTACATAAACCGAATGGCATACGTCTACAGGAAAATGTACCAAATGGGCAAGTAAATGTTGTTTTCTCGTGGTCTTCTGGTGCTATTGGAATTTGGAAGTATCCAGAAAGTCCATCTAGAAAACAATAATAAGAATGTCCTGATAAACGTTCTAATATTTGGTGAATAAAAGGTAGAGGGAAATAATCTTTCCTAGTGGCATCGTTTAGCTTCCTATAGTCAATACAGATATGCCAACCTAGTACCATTCGCGTTGGAATTAATTCATTCTTATCGTTCGCTACCACTGTTAGACCACCCTTCTTAGGAATGACTAGTACAAGACTAACCCATGACCTATCCGAAATAGGGTATATCATACCAGCATCTAACAACTTCACAATCTCAGCCTTAACTACCACTTTCGTATTTAGATTAAGCCTACGTTGCGGTTGAATAGATGACTTATAGTTTTCTTCCAAAAGGATTTTATGAGTGCAAAAACTAGGATTGATACCTTTTATATCAGATATTTGTCATGTTATTGCACTTTTACATTTCTTCAACACAGTTATTAATTTTGCTTTTTCAGTAGAAAGTTTAGAAGAAATAATAACTGGGTAAGAAGAATTAGTTCCTAAGAATACATGCTCAAGATGATCAGGTAATTTTTTAAGTTCTACTTTAGGTGGATCCTTAGTATTATTCTTATGAACTTCATGATCTTGTGCAATCAAACTATACTCAGTCGTTCTATTCATCGAAACGGAATTGTCTAGAAGAAATAAATGTTCGACAATGTCTTCATTTTTTCATCTTCAAGATAACAGTTAGTGATGCAAATTTCTATAGGATCTCTATAATATAAATTAGAATTCATAGAAGTCATAAAATTATCAACACCATGAGAAAAAAACAATAATCATCATTATCTAAGGATTGTTTCATTGTATTGCTAATTTGAAAAGTGACTTCATCTTACCCTACTCGCAAAACTAATTTACCATCAAAAACATCAATAAGAGCTCTAGATGTGTCTAGGAATGGACGACCTAATATGAGTGGCACTTTGATATTTTCATCCATATCTAGAATAACAAAATCGGTAGGAAATATAAACTTATCTACCTTAACTAATACATCCTCCACTAATCCTCTAGGGTACTTAACCGACCGATCTGCAAGTTGAATACTCATTCTAGTCGGGCTAAGTTCTCCTAGGCCTAGTTTCAAATATAGTTTATAAGGAATTAAATTTATACTAGCTCCTAAGTCCTCTAAAGCTTTGTTGACTTGTAAATCACCGATTAAACATGGAATTGAAAATGAACCGGGATCCTTAAGTTTTTGTGGTAATTTATTTTGTAAAATAGCAGAACATTCTTCACTAAATGTTACTAAAGATAATTCTTCTATTTTCTTTTTATTTGAAATTAAATCATAGAGAAATTTTGCATACTTAGGCATTTGAATGATTTCAGAAAAAGGTAAATTAACATGTAATTGTTTAATCATAGATAAAAATTTACCATATTGTGCATCCATGAGCTCCTTGTTCAGCTTTGCTGGATACAGTATTGCTGGTTGATACTCCATTGGCTTTGACTGCATCTCGTTCAGTACTTCGCCACTAGACTTCTCTTGGTGTGCTTCAGTTGTAAGCCTTGGATCTTGTACCTCCTTTCCGCTCCTAAATTGGATGGTTTTGCATGCTCCTTTAGGTTTGTCTCAGTATTACCCGGAAGTGTTCCTTGTTGCCTTTTAGATACCATCCTCGCGAGATGACCAATCTGGTTCTCCAAATTACGAATTGAGCCCTCTTGATTCCGAAAAGCTACATCAGTTGTTTGCATGAACTTGGTAAGGACATCTTCTAATGTTGTCTTCCTTTGCTCCGGTTGTTGTTGTTGTCCAAACATAGGTTTCTTACATTGATTTCCTTGCCCTCCCCAAGAGAAATTGGGGTGGTTCCTCCATCCAGGATTGTACGAAAAACTATATGGGTTGTTTGCTGGGTTGAAATGTGGTCTAGTATTATTACCCATATAGTCAACATGTTCTTGCACTTGAGGTTCACCCCTAGGAATTCCACTAAGTGAAGGGTCCCATTGTTGAGGCACCATGGAGGGTGATGCTAAAGAAAGGTTATCCATATTTTGGTGAATCTTCTCCACTTGAATGGCTAAGGAAGTGACGAAATCCACTTCATACATTCCTGCAGGCTTATTAGGCTTTGGTCTCATGGTAGTCCATTGATAGTTGTTCATTGCCATGTCTTCTATCAACTGTTGAGCCGCTTCAGGTGTCTAATTGTTCAAGGTGCCCCCACTAGCCGCATTGATCATCAATTTAGTGGCCGGATTGAGAACATTATAGAAAGTCTGAATCTGAAGCCATGAAGGTAAGGCATGATGGGGACATCTCCTTAATAGATCCTTGAATCGTTCCCATGTGTCGTACAGTGATTCAGATTCCAATTGAATATATGTCGAGATGTCATTCCTTAGCTTTGTTGTCTTCTCCGGTGGAAAATACTTGATCCAAAAACTTCTCAACCATCATGTCCCATGTAGTAATCGACCCTCTAGGTAATGAGTTGAGCCACTGCTTCGCATTGTGCCTGAGTGAAAACGTAAATAACCTCAATCGAATGGCATCATTGGAAACACCATTGATCTTGAATGTATCACATATCTCCAAGAATCCGGCTAAGTGTGTGTTGGGATCTTTATCTTACAGGCCATCATATTAGACATACTGTTGAACCATCTGAATAACACTCGGCTTCAGTTCAAAATTATTGGTTGGAATTGGTGGTCTAACGATGCTCGACCCAGTACCTTGGAGATTAGGCCTAGCAAAGTCAGACATGGTTTGCTAATTCTGGTTCTCCATGGTATCTAAATTCTCTAGATGATGTTCTCCTTGGTTTACTATTTCCTCTTCTGAAAGTTTGTTTGAAATATCTGTGGTATTAGTTCCCACGTCCCATTGGTTAGTGTTATGAATTATTCGTTCCGGGTCAGGATGAAATGGTGCTAGCCCAAAATTTCTTCCCATGTTCATAGACTAACAGATTACAAAACAGAGATTAAGTAATATAATTATACTATAAACTAATTTACAATTATTTTTTAGTAAACAAAAATGGTAGATTAATAGAGTTTAAGCTTTAAAAATATTGAAAACGAGTCATGTTGGGTATTACATCCACAATCGACCTAATTTGAAGAAGTGCCTGAACAAGCTATGGTGAATAGGCAATGTATTTGACGATTCTATCAAGTTGTGCTTGCAGCTATTCCATGCTAAGTACACAGCAATGTCAGGGTGCAGTGGGTCAATATACACAGGTCTGTGCAACGTAATCCCTCATTGAGTAGATCAGTTTATTGACTCACGTGTGCTCTGTCTATTGGAGTGTACTTATTTTCAAGTACAGGGTCTAGGTAGATCAAGAGCAGAAGAAGGAGCAAAGATGGGTCAAAGACCAAGTCATCAAAGGAAGGAGGAGAAAAATCTTCTAAATCAAAATCGACGAGAATCACTAAGTCATTCCCGCCGACTTCGACGAGAATCGTTAGTGATTCCCGACGATTCATCGAGAATTAGTTAGCCTTTCCCGCCGATTCGTCGAGAGTCAGTTAGCCTCTCCCGCCGACCTCTTTCGGCTGACAGTTCTCCAACAGGAATTCGGCCAAGGCAGAATCGACGGGAATCGTGAGTGATTCCCGTCGACTTCGACGAGAATCAGCCTGCATTCCCGCCGATTTCCTCCGTCTGACAGCTTTTCCAGCAAGAATTCTGCCAAGGCAGAATCGACGGGAATCGTGAGTGATTCCCGACGACTTCGACGGGAATCACCAACGATTCCTGCCAATTTTTCCTTAGGCAAATTTTGCCGCTTGCTGGACCGGTCCAGGTCGCCGTGCGCTGTTTCGGCCGAAGCTTGGGTTTGACCTGGTGGGTCCCACAATGGTCATTTTGGGTTGTCTTTGGGTATAAATACATGCGTATTTTGAAACCTTAAAGCAACGAAGAAAAGCATATATAGAAATACAAAAACGAGCCGTCGGCCGTGACCTAACCTCGTGAACTCCGCCCGCACGCACGTCGCCGCTCGCAAGTTGTCGTCGTCGCTTATCTCGGTTCTTCTCTGATCGATCGACGACAGTACCGAGGCAAGCTGAGCGTCTCATGCATCTCTCTTGAGATCTCTAGTCTCTCGATTCGTTGAACAAGATTAGTTCTTCATTCCGAATCAGTGGAGACGATTTATCCGAATTAGATCGTTCGTAGACCTTGCTTGCTTCGTCAAGAAGTTTGGATCTACAAAGTAATGCCACCGCATTCTCTTGCCGCCGCCGATCTTGACAAGATCCTCTCTAAGAGAGAAATCCGGCTGTGGACTCTTCGTAACTTTCAAGAAAGCTTCAACGAACGAAGAATGACATCGGAATCACCAAAAACTTTGTTTGTATTTTCTTTTACATTCAATTTTGTTTAATTGTAAAGGAATTTTTAATTCCTAGTTGTAAGGGTTGGGTGCAACTCGTGGTGGTGGAGTTGTGACTCCTTTGTTGGAAGGGTTCCTTCCATAGTTTGAGGATTGGATTTCAATCCGTTTGGAGAAGTGACTGAGTCGTCCCTTGGTGGGAGATAGGTCGAAGGGGGAAAGTGGACGTACCCAAATCGGGGAACCACTATAATTTCTTGTGTGTTTTTCTATGCTCTGTTTGTTAATTTGTGCCGATAAATTTAATTCCGCAAAAGACTACACGATACCTATACCCCCCCCCCCCCATAGGTGGATTTAGTCGATACTAGAGACTATCAAGTGGTATCCGAGCCAGGTTACTCATCAATAAGGTTAACACCTTGAGTAAGATTCTGTGTCTAGTGTCAATAATAAAGAAGATCTCAAGCATGGATGGACTCAAGTATACAGGGAAGATTCCAGTATGCACTAAGCTAAAGTTTCCTATCTATAAGGAAAGGATCAAGTTCTATATGGAATCAGTCGATCCACGACTCTTCATGATAGTGGAGGAGGGCCCTCATATCTCCACTAAGCCCTCCACCATTGATCCGACCAAGATGGTACCCAAGAGACTCTCAAAAATGGATTAGGATGAGATGGTGCTTGTCAGCCTAGACAAGAAAGCTCAAAACATTTTTGTGAGCGTCGTCGATGATTCCATGATGCAGAATTTCAGCAACTGCAGGACTGCCAAGGACATCTGGCACTGCCTGATCATTCTGATGGAAGGCACAGATGAAGTAAGTGATGATCAAAGATCCCTTCTGAACTAGAAGTATGAGGCCTTCAGGCAAGGTCCCAAGGAAGAAATCACAGTGACATTCGAAAACTTCCCGAAGATCGTCAATGCCCTGAAGGGTTATGGCAGAGTGTTCACCGATAGTGAACTAAATGACAAATTCCTTAGATCCCTGACTAAGGAATGGGACATCAAAATCTGCGCCATCAGAGAGTTTGGAAAGCTGGCAGAAACTGATCCCCAGATTCTGTTTGGGAAGCTAATGTCCTACGAGCTTCAGCTGAACACCAGAAAAGCTGAAGAGGAGGCCGATAAGGCTGCAGCCAAAGAAATTACCGTGGCCCTGAAAGCTAATGGCTCAAGGAAAGGCAAGGGTGCAGCTTCTTCCCGCTCTCAGAGAAAGGCTGAGGAGGAAGACTCTGAGCCATGCACATCCGGATCAGAGCTATCAGAAGAAGAATTCTCATTCATCACTTGAGAATTCAAGAAGTTCCTCAAGCTGAGGAATCAAAGAAAAAGAGATGGCTCCTCCTCCAGACATCAGAAGAAGAATTACTTTTCTGACAGGTATGATTCTAAACAGAACAAACATCGTTCTACTGACATTATCTGCTTTGGGTTGCAATAATCCAGGCCACGTCATTGTTGTCTGCCACCAAAGCAAGAGAGATAAGGGGAAGGGAAAGGAGCACAAGTCCTCTCGAGACAAGAAGAAGGAGAGGAGCTACATTGCCAAGAAACCAAAGACACTGAGTGAATCTAACTCATTAGACTCCAGTGATGATGAGGAAGCCTACTTCGGGCTAATGGGTCGCACCGACTCAGATGGAGATTGTCCCCCATTTACTGGGAAGGTAAAAGATCGCACCCCTCTCTCAGACTCTGACTCTGACTCTGAGTCTCCAGAAGATGATCACGAGAACAGTCCATCTGCCCGTGAAGCTGAACTCCTCAAAAAGTATGAGCTTCTGCTCAATACTTTCGAAGAATGCCAGAAGAGGTTGAGCGCTCAGAAAAAGGAAGTCAAATTCCTTAAGGCCGAGGGTGTGTCCCTAAGAGAAGAGATCACTGGCTTGATTTCTCTCCGACAAGAACACCTAGACCTGACTTCTGAGCACTCAGATTCTCTAGGGCTCCTTAACCCAAAGCAGGAAAACATTAATAAGCTGGAAGAACAGCTTACGGATGGAAGGAAGATTGTAAAAAGCTTCTCTATGCCCAAGACCGTTCTTCCTCTAGTTGATGAATTCTCTGCTCAGGCTAAGGGGCCTGGCTTAGGGCATGTGGCTGAACCTGGTAAATCATCTAGGAGAAATAAAAATCAAAGGAAAAATAAGGCTGCTAAGAAGGCCTTTGCTGCAGAAAAGGGAAAGGCCCCACTCGGTCCTATTTCATTCAGAAAGCCTAGCTTTCCATGCAATGAGCATGACTTTGAGTCATCCTATGGACACTTCTTCCGGCCCTCGGTTGAAAATCCCAAGAGTCGGTATGATGGTTGGACCTTCCCCCGCAACTACGGTGAGAGTGTCTTCAAGGCACCTTATGAGGAAATCCAAGTGGAGAATTATGGCCCCTTCTCTAGCGGCCATAATAGGAAGCAGGCACCAAAGGCCAAGCATGTTATACATAAGGAACAGGAAGTGAAGAAATCATGTGACTGCTGTCATCATGATGCCTCCACCTCCAGATCCAAGGCCCCGGCTGGACCCAGGGTTCCAAGGGTAAAGCAGGAGCCTAGGAAACAGTACAACAGGTTTGACTGTTGGTATTGTGGCAAAGTTAGTCATTTTTCTATGGAATGTTGGTTTAATCCAAGAAACTATGAGACTCCTCATGTTAGCAATGCGAGGCCGACCACTCGTAGGGTTAACCACCCGAGGGGGAGTGTGCTAACAAGGAATCTAGGACCCAAGTTCGATTGGGTTCCTAAGGGAAACTAATTCTGTTTTGCAGGTATGTCCAAAGGCCACCAAAACACCAATCTGGTACTTGGACAGTGGATGTTCCAGGCATATGACTGGGAAAAGAAGCCTGTTGGGTGATTACTCTCCAGTTGAAAATAGACCCAAAGTCATCTTTTGAGGATCAGATCGAGGAATCACCAAGGGTTATGGTATGATATCCAACGGTGTATTCTCTATCACAGACGTGGCCTATGTTGATTGGTTAAACCATAACCTGATCAGTGTAAGCCAGTTGTGTGATAAAGGATACGACGTTAAGTTCTGCAAGGAAAAATGCCTGATAATATCGTGTGCCTCTTCGGAGATGGCATTAACTGGCATTAGGAGCAGAAATATTTTCTGTTTAGATTTTCTCAGTATAAACTCTTCTACCCCCGTTTGCCTAGTAGCAAAGGACAGTTCATCTCTATGTGAACAATGGCACAAGCGATTAGCTCATATTAATTTCAAAACTATTAATATGTTATTTTCTAAGAACTTAGTAAGGGATGCCCCTACTATTAAGTGCATCAAATATAGCCCCTGTCCTGCATGTCAAAAGGGCAAACAGACTCGGGCTACCTTTAAGGGCATTGCATACAAAGACTCTTCCGGATGTCTTTATCTTCTGCACATGGACTTGTTCGGTCCAGTGAAGGTTCATAGCTTACGAGGCAAATCATATACGCTAGTGATTGTTGATGATCACTCTCGGATTACGTGGGTGTTCTTCTTGAAATGAAAGTCAGATACGTTTGAAATCTTCACCACTTTTGTCAAGCAGATTCAGAACGAACATAACTGCTCCGTGGTCAAAATCAGAAGTGATCATGGCACAGAATTCGAGTCTGGGGATATGACAGAATTCTATGAAGAACATGGTATCTTTCATGAGTTTTCCTCCCCGCGTACTCCTCAGCAAAACGGAGTTGCGGAGAGGAGGAATAGAACGCTCATCAAAGCATGTATGACAATGCTGAATGACGCTTCTCTTCCAGAGTACTTCTGGGCAGAGGCTGTCAATACATCCTGCCACGTGCAAAACCGAGTCTTGATCAACAAGAATCACCGTAAGACGCCTTATGAGCTATTGAAAGGCAGGAAACCGACCATGTCCTATCTAAGGATTTTTGGCTGCAGATGCTATGTACTCAATAATGGGAAGTACCCACGTACAAAATTCGGAGAAAAATGCTTCGAAGGCATCTTCGTGGGATATAGTAACCATAGTCGGGCATATAGGGTTTTCAATAAGAAAACCCTAGTGGTAGAAGAGTCAATTAATGTTGTAATTGATGAAGGAAGCTTGCTTCTTAGCAATTATTCTAGTGGTATTCTTGAAGATGTAGGTGCAAGACTTGAACAGCTAAGTCTAGATGAGACTTCTAAAAATGAAGCTCCCAAGTACGTCAAGGTCTCCACCTCAACACCAACTGGAGAAGATGACGGTCAAGATGGAGAGATTCTACCAGAAGAGTAAGGAGCCCAAGAAGCTGTAGGAGCTCCAGGTGCCAGACCCTTAGAGCTCAGACACGTGAGGGATCACCCAAGAGATCAGATCATAGGAGATCCTCGGGACGATGTCAGAACTCGCAGAGGTACAATTTACGAGATTCTACATTTTAGTTTTTTGTCACAGGTTGAGCCAAAGAAGTTCGACGAAGCGAACAAAGATGCGTCGTGGATATTGGCCTTACAAGATGAACTATATCAATTCGAACGATGCAAGGTATGGACGCTAGTTCCCAGACAAAAGAAATAGAATGTGATCGGCACTAAGTGGATCTTCAGAAAAAACTGGATGAACACGGTGTCATCATCAAGAACAAAGCTAGATTGGTGGCTCAAGGATACAGATAGGAGGAGGGGATTAACTTCGACCAAACCTTTGCACCAGTTACAAGGCTCGAGGCAATTAGGTTGTTTCTGGCGTATGCTTCTCACAAAGGATTCACTGTCTATCAGATGGACGTGAAGTCTGCTTTCCTGAATAGAGATTTAAAAGAGGAAGTATACGTCGCACAACCCCCAGGTTTTGTTAATCAAACTCTCCCTGATCATGTTTATTTTCATAATAAAGCATTATATGGCTTAAAGCAAGCTCCTCGAGCTTGGTATGAGACTCTGTCTAGCTTTCTTCTTAAGAACAAGTTCTCGAGAGGAGAAATAGATAAGACATTGTTTCTTAGGGAAGTCGAAGGCAAGATTTTGCTGGTGCAAATCTATGTCGATGACATAATATTCGGCTCAACGGACAACAACCTTTGCAAGAAGTTTTCCAAACTTATGCAAGGGAAGTTTGAAATGAGCAGTATGGGAGAACTGAAGTATTTCTTGGGACTTTAAGTGAAACAGTCTGAGGATGGGATTTTCATCTCTCAGACAAAGTTCACAAATGAACTCCTCAAGAAATTCAGAATGGAGAGTGCAACCTCTATGAGGACTCCAATGGGATCCACTGTGTCTCTGGACAAGGATGAGAAAGGGAAACCTTTTGATGAAACCAAGTACAGAAGCAAAATTGGATCCCTGCTCTACCTTACTGCTAGTAGACCGGATATTATGTTTTCCACATGCGTCTGTGCCAGATATATGGTGAACACTAAGGAATCTCATTATGTCGCTGCAAAGCGGATTCTTAGATACCTTAAAGGTACACCAAATCTTGGCTTGTAGTACCCAAGAAACAATGATGTCGAGCTGATAGGCTTTTCAGATGCTGACTTTGCAGGAAGCAGGGATGATAGGAAAAGCACTTCCGGGACGTGCCAATTCATCGGAAGAAGGCTTATATCGTGGAGCAGTAAAAAGCAGAACTGTGTCACAACCTCTACGGCTGAGTCTGAGTACATCTCAGCAGGCAGCTGTTGCGCACAACTTCTATGAATCAGAAATTAACTCGAAGATTATGACTTGCAGTTCAGAGAAGTTCCCATGTATTGCGACTCCTTGAGCGCAATTGTAATTGCAAACAATCAAGTGTCGCATAGCAGAACAAAGCATATTGAAGTGCGCTACCATTTCATTCGGGAGCATGTGGAGAACAAAGATATATCTCTCTGCTATGTCCCCACGGATAAGCAGATTACAGATATCTTCACGAAGCCACTAGACAAGGCCAAGTTCAATTTGTTCAAAACTGAACTCGGCATGTTGAACTTTGAAGTTTGAAGACCGACGGGCTCAAGGCTCTTGGATTAAGGGGAGGCATCTGCTAGGCATTCAGGATCAGGCACGAGTGCAAGAACTGAGGGGGAGCATTTCCCTCCAAGTGAAGTTCCAAGTTTGCAGAAGCCGAAAAGGGGGAGATTACCCTCTCGGCTAAGGCTAAGGTGGCTGGCTAAGTTGGATGCTCTCAAATAGGGGGAGATCACCTCGGTTAAATGGTAATGCATTCCACCCTCAACTGAATTTCTTTCCATTTTATGATTTTATTTCCATCTACTCTATTCACCTTAGCTTGTAGAGTTTAGGCTTCTTCAAATAGGGGGAGATTGTTGGGTATTGCATCCACAATAGACCTGATTTGAAGAAGAGCCTGAACAAGCTAAGGTGAATAGGCAATTTATTTGACGATTCTATCAAGTTGTGCTTGCAGCTATTCCATGCTAAGTACACACCAATGTCAGGGTGCAGTGGGTCAATATACACGGGTCTACGCAACGTAATCCATCGTTGAGTAGATCAGTGTCTTGACTCACGTGTGCTCTCTCTATTGGAGTGTACTTATTTTCAAGTACAGGGTCTAGGTAAATCAAGAGCAGAAGAAGGAGCAAAGATAGGTCAAAGACCAAGTCATCAAAGGAAGGAAGAGAAAAATCTTCTAAGTCAAAATCGACGAGAATCACTAAGTCATTCCCGCCGACTTCGATGGGAATCTTTAGTGATTCCCGCCGATTCATCGAGAATCAGTTAGCCTTTCCCGCCGATTCGTGGAGAGTCAGTTAGCCTCTCCCGCCGACCTCTTTCTGCTGACAGTTCTCCAACAGGATTTCGGCCAAGGCAGAATCGACGAGAATCGTGAGTGATTCCCGCCGACTTCGACGAGAATCAGCCTGCATTCCCTCCGATTTCCTCCAACTGACAGCTTTTCCAACAGGAATTCTGCCAAGGCAGAATCGACAGGAATCGTGAGTGATTCCCGCCGACTTCGACGGGAATCACCAACGATTCCCACCGATTTTTCCTTAGGCGAATTTTGCCGCTCGCTGGACCGGTCCAAGTCGCCGTGCGCTGTTTTGGCCGGAGCTTGGGTTTGAACTGGTGGGTCCCACAACGGTCATTTTGGGTTGTATTTGGGTATAAATACATGCGTATTTTGAAACCCTAAAGCAACGAAGAACAGTATGTACAGAAATACGAGAACGAGTCGTCGGCCGTGACCTAGCCTCGCGAACTCTGCCCGCACGCACGTCGCCGCTCGCATGTTGTCGCCGTCGCTGACCTTAGTTCTTCTCTGATCGCTCGACGATAGTATCGAGGCAAGTCGAGCGTCTCACGCATCTCTCTTGAGATCTCTTGTCTCTCGATTCGTTGAACAAGACTAGTTCTTCATTCCGAATTGGTGGAGACGATTGATCTGACTGAGATCGTTCGTAGACCTTGCTTGCTTCGTCAAGAAGTTTGGATCTACAAAGTAATGCAGCCGCATTCTTTTGTCGCCGCCGATCTTGACAAGATCCTCTCAAAGAGAGAAATCCGGTTGTGGACTCTTCGTAACTTTCAAGAAAGCTTCAACGTACGAAGAAGGACATCGGAATCTCCAAAAGCTTTGTTTGTATTTTCTTTTACATTCAATTTTGTTTAGTTGTAAAGGAATTTTTAATTCCTAGTTGTAAGGGTTGGGTGAAACCCGTGGTGGTGGAGTTGTGACTCCTTTGTTGAAAGGGTTCCTTCCATAGTGTGAGGATTGGATTTCAATCTATTTGGAGAAGTGACCGAGTCGTCCCTTGGTGGGAGATAGGTCGAAGGGGGAAAGTGGACGTACCCAAATCGGGGAACCACTATAATTTCTTGTGTGTTTTTCTGGGCTCTGTTTGTTAATTTATGCAGGTAAATTTAATTCCGCAAAAGACTGCACGACACCTATTCCCCCCCTATAGGTGGATTTAGTCGACACTATAGACTATCAAGTCCCTGGCAACGACTCCAAAAATTTGATGCGTATTTTCTACACTAGTTTAACTATGTAGATAGGTGAAAGCTTAAATAGTTTTTACTCTCAGGCAAGTGCACCTATCAATCATAGTATATGAGAAATCTATATCTCATGTCGTGTTCCACAGGGTCTTTTCAAGTATTCGTACTCACCCTCACTTTATTATCGTACCTATAATTAAAATTGATTGTTTAATCTAAACTAACCTAACTATGACTATTTGGATAAAGATACATTGGAGGATTTTAGATGCTTAAAAATTGAAAGCCTTAGAGCATTCACATGAAAATAGTGCTCATTAATTCAATTCTATGTAATCATGTAATAATATAGTAATCAAATTCATTGTATTGTAAGGGTTAAACATCTATCGAATTCTCTCTCGAACAATTCAAAATCTAAACCTAAGTTGAGTAAATTTTCTCTCGAACAATTTACAACACTCAAATTTACATTAAAATAAAATACCCTATCTAATACATAAATTCATGAAATCCTATCTCTAAAATACCATGAATCCATTTATCCGTATTATAATTATCCAAACAACATATCTCTCGATCATGAAATTTGAAATACAAAGAGCAATAACACATAAGTATGAACATTTAACCATCATCACAAACATCCAATTTCTCAATCTAGACATTTGGAATTCTTGCAAAACAAAAGCTAAATTCATAACTAGGACAAATCTCTTTGTTTGCAAGCCTACATACGAATAAAATATAACAAATTTGATGAAAACAAATATAGACATGATTACCGAATTGTTCAAAAAAAAGTCATGCAAAATAAAAGATAAATAAAGTTAGATCGTCAGGAGAAAGGAAAGATAAAAAGAGATATATGAAAGATTAAAACGCATACGAAAATCTCCTTCAATTCCTCCTTCTCCTTGGTGCTCCACTTTCGTCCTCCAGAAGTGCTCCAATGAAATGATCCAAAAGTCCTTTTAATTTTTTTTTCATCAGTTTTTATAGTCTCACAGCAAACAGTGTCGGGCACGGGTTCCAACACGGCTGTATTACATGCCATGTTGACGGTTCTCGGGCGATTCCACACGAGTAGGTATGTCTGGTCGTGGGCTGTGTCATCTGACACGGCTAATGACACGGTCGTGTCAAATAACATGGTTGTGTTGTTCTTCATGTTCTTCAGACATGGGTTGGTTGGAAGCAACTCTTCAATTTGTCCCGAAAAGGACACGGGTGGGAACACGGGCATTTTCCCACCCGTGTGGTGCTCTGACTTGTCTTCCAATTGTTTGGATCCATCTTGAATAGGACACGGGTAGGCACACGGGCGTGTTCCTACCCGTGTGCACCCAATTTTTGTCCTGCCATCAGCCATGTTGAATCCGTGAACTCCCCTGTTTGCTCAAAGACTTTTACTTCCACTGGTTATCCATACCTGCATTAGAAAAATGAAGGAATGACTACATAGCTTATTACATGAAATAATAGAAACTCCTAACTGTGCTCTTTTATTCATGATAAAGCAAATTCTTAACTATTCTCGCGCAATTACTACACAGAGGGGTAGAAAATAGTGGACATGATTACAATTATGATAGTAAAAAAGCATATCATAATTGTACTCATCAGTAAGCCAGCACCTCCCTGGCTATTCTACAGAAGTCAAAAAGGGGAGAAGGTGATGTTCCCATATACGGGGAGAATGTGATGGAGGCCATGCTGCAAAATAGATGGAGTAGGGAGTAGGGAGTAGGTATCCTTCCTTTAACTACCTTATTATAATGTTTTGTTGATGCATATATTGTGTATGTTATTGACTAAGAAATTTGAATAAGGGTTTTGACTTCTTCAAATAGGGGGAGATTTTTGGGTCAATTGATCCCAATGTCCCAGATTTGTAAGAAGTCAAACAAGTAAATGATATACATATAGTTGTATTTTATATGTGTTCAAGCTCATTCATGCAGGTTAGTCCTTGTCATATTGATTGGATAGGTGGACTCAAAGAAGCTCGCTGGAAAGGCAGGAATTTGCCTAAGTCCACATGCGTTGAGTGAAGCAAGCTCACTCAATGCCAGATGCCTTAAGGAAGGATGTTGGATAGAGATATTCGTCTAAGTCCACATGAGCTGAGTGAGGACAACTCACACATCGCCAGGCTTCAAGGAAGGATGTTGACAAGCAAGAAATTCAGCTAAGTCCACGGGCGTTGAGTGAGGATAACTCACTCAATGCCATATAACAAAAGGCGCTGAGTAAAGATGGGTCTGTCAAAGCCTAAGATGAAACTGGCAAAAAAGTGTCTAATTCCACAAGAGTTGAGTGAAGTCAACTCACTCAATGTCATGCAGCTAAAAGTTTTCATTAACGCTCAATCTGTCAAAGCCTAAGCAAAAACTGGCAGAAATGTGGCTAAGTCCACAGGCGTTGAGTGAAGTCAACTCACTCAATGCCATACATCATAATTCGTTGAGTAAAGCTCAATCTGTCAAAGCTACAGAAAATCTATGTTAATATTTGACTAAGTCCACATGCATTGAGTGAAGCCTATTCACTCAACGACTAGTGGTAAAAGCGTTGACTGAACCTTAGTTAGTCAGAGCCGCTGTGTTTTCATACATAGAAAATTGGATAAGTCCAAAAGCATTGAGTGAAGGTTGCTAACTCAACGCCTAGTGACAGAAAATCTATCTAAGTGATTTGGCGTTGAGTGAAGCTTACTCACTCAATGCCTTGTGACAAAAAATCTGTCTAGGTGATTTAGAGCTGAGTGAAGCTTACTCACTCAACGCCTAGTGACAGAAAATCTGTCTAAGTGATTTTGTATTGAGTGGAGCTTACTCACTCAATGCCTAGTGACAAAAAACTATCTAAGTGTTTTGAGGTTTAGTGAAGGTTGCTCACACAACTCCTATACTAAGATGTTTGATTTTGGCTAAGTCAACAGATACTAACGTCAACAAAAGTCAACACAATTCAAATAAGTTGCGGGAAAGCTACATAATACGACAAAACTTGCTGGAAGTATCTTGTACGTCTTTCTACGAGTAAAGCAAGTTGCGGACAACCTATTCAGATGGTCCCACTGCTCAGAACATGACAAAACTTGTCGAAAGTATCCTGTACGACATTCTACGGCTAAAAGCATGTTACGACCAATCTATTCAGATGATCCCACTGCTGAAGGAGCCGCTGCACAACGGGAATAAAGGAGAGGAGATCATATTGAAGCCAGGAACTTTCTGGATGATTGTGAAAAAGAAAGAACTTCGTCTTCCTCACCATTATTGTTGTTGAAGCCAAAAGTTGGCTCCACCTATTGTTCGGACCTGAAGTGCAGCCTAGACCTACTCTTCCCAAGCCTTCTCTGACGTGGACCTTGGAATTGGGGACCGACCGAAAGCTTCTGCTTGGAGGTCCCACCTCTTACCCGCAAGACATTAGAAATCTTCCCCTCCTTAGCCATTGCTGAGCTAGGTGCCTTGGAGGAAGAAGAATGGGGGGCTGAAGATTAGATGATGAATGAATCCTCCAAGGCACCTTATCGATCTATTTATAAGCCTTTGAGTTGGGCCTGCTGATAACCAAATTGAGCTGTTCTGAAATTACCTTAATACCCCGGGAGAGGTCTGCCAATAGCCAGATTCCACTTTTCTGAGGAGCTATATGCGGACTACCAAGGACAAAAGGGTAAAAATACCTGAGGTAAAAGGGTAAAAAGGATCCCACCTCGGGAAATGGAGAGAAGACCCTTTTCATCATGTGGTGGGTGGCTTGGCCGGTAAGAAGATCACTACCCTTCGTATCGCGGGCAGTCTCGCCCTGTGTGCTGCTGCGAGTTCCCTCTCACTGATGAGTCGCGATACGCCACTCGCCCATCGCTTGGTTTGCCTTCTCGCTCAGGGTTGTCTGCGAGACTCGTCTGCAAGACTCGTTTGCAAGACCCCACTCGCCTAGGGTCGTCTTGCCTTTAGCCTATTTTCTTACCTCATTTTTCCCCCTGCGAACCTTAGGATGTACACAATCTTCTCTCTTTTCGAGGTTGCCTCAAGCTCGGAAAGATAGTCCAACCGAGGTTTGCCCTGACAGAACTTATTTATGAGAGAATCATGATGGGCCCCATGTTGGGGCCTATAAATATGTGACCTTCACCATGATGTAGAGGTTTCCTTTTATTTCCCTCATCCCCTTAGTGTGATGTCTCATAGACAAATTTTCCGCGAGCGCCTCGCCGCGGTTCGCAAGCGACATAAAGCTGAGGTAGAGGCCCTCGGCCCATCTTTGTACCATCGTCTCGCCCCAAGAGGATGAAGAACACCGAGGCCCCACTTCTAACTGTCGAGATCACTTTGGCTCCCCCAGAAGTTCGCCCATCTACTCTCGCGCCCGTCGGGGAAGGACAGGTGACTTTTGATTTCTTCTTCCTTTTCCTCTTTCCCCTTCAAGTTTTTTGGCATTTGGCTTTGTAGGGAGGTCCCGCTCGCCACCCTGTCGTAAATCCTTCTGATATTGTTGACATCCACTATCCCAATCCTGCTTCGTGTCGGCGGCCTGCCCCCCTGCTACTAAGGACGATGATCCTGTGCTCCTCGTCGGGACCTCTCGCAACCTAGGTGAGATACTGGCCTTGCCTCCTCGTCTCGCGGCGAGACGATCCTTCGCCGATCTGGCCTCATACTCTTTCGCCAAATACCTTTCTTACCGGTACTTTGTTCTTTTGATGCAGACACCCCCCTTGATTTGATAGCGGAAGATTCTTCTGATCGGCCCATCCTCTCTCCTCTCCCTCACCCTAACGAGATAGAGGACTTCCTGGGCGATCCAACCGATTCCCTGGAGTTGAAGCGCAAGGTTTCCGAGTTGTTCTGAAAATACACCTTCATCATTCGCGGGATGGAGCTGGAC
The DNA here is from genome assembly GCA_039513925.1 of Platanthera zijinensis. Taxonomy (NCBI): domain Eukaryota; kingdom Viridiplantae; phylum Streptophyta; class Magnoliopsida; order Asparagales; family Orchidaceae; genus Platanthera; species Platanthera zijinensis. Next base: position 1,361,662 of record CM077078.1, on the reverse strand, counting down.
AAGCTGTCTTCTGATAGGCGCATCGACTGGTTAGAGATTGAGTGTGCTCGCCTTTCCGCCGGGGTGGAAGCCGACCTAGGGATTGACGAGACGGACCTGCAAGCCATCTTGGATGAGATCGACTAGCACCTCTGCATCGCGCGCCGTGTCTTCGATGCCGCCCATGCCTTCCACATTCCTAGTCGACCCCCTTGTACTGGGTCTCGCAGTGGAGGGCGATAGGAATGGCATAAGAATTAAAAGAACCCCCCTTTATCTCGCCATCCCGAACTCGTCTTGTACTACGGCCCATTTTAATAACTTTTCTTTTTTATGAAAGTGACATTTGCTTTGTTGATTATTTTGCTAATCTTCTCGCCTGAGCTGTACCATGTTTGCATAGATGTATTACTTTTCTCTTCGCTTTTCTTTTCCCTTTTTGTTTTCTTCGCCCACTCGTCGTGCGAGAGCTTGCGAGATAGATTCCCTACGAGGGGTTACCTTGAAATGGTGAGAGGAGACGAAGCGCCGATGAGAGAAGGTGAAAAGTCAGCACGCCCTTTCGACTTCCCTCTCTCAATATTTTCCCGCTCATTTTCCTACTATGAATACCCCCCCCCCCCCGGGTGGGGGTACCTCACGCTTTCACTATCTTCTCTCACCGAGCCTTTGTTCTGCAACCCTCGTTCTCCCTCGCTCTCGCTACTTGCTCTCTCTCTCTTCCTCCATCTTCTTCTCGCCCTCAGTGTCTTGCCGTGCAATGGGAAAGAAGAAGATCGGAGAAGGCGAGGGACGCAGTTATTGTGGCCAGAGGTTCGTCGATCATGACTTCCCTCCCGGCAAGATCTCCAAGGAGGATTATGACCGCTTCCTCAGCGATTTTATGATAGCAGTGTACAAGTCACGGCCTCCCAAAGTTGGCGATCAACACTTTTTATCCTAGCAAGGTCGTCATCCCAGTCTCGCACTTCGAGGCGGGACTAAGGCTACCCCTCTGCTCAGAAGGGGAATCAGGCGTTGAAATACTTCAGTGTTGTCCCTGCGCAATTGAATCCCAATGACATCTCGATATTGGTCGCCTTCGCAAGCTACATGCACCGCGAGTGCATCGAGTTTAGCCTCACAGCTTTACGCAAACTCTTAGTCTATTACTCCAACAATGATGACATCTCGTACTTCACGGGACAGGGCCTGAAGGTTTGCGAGATGCCTAACAAAAACCATTACTGGCTCACTCACTTTGTCTTCATCAAAGGAAACCTGGGCAGCATCCCTCTCGTACCCTTCTCGCTTGCCGAAGAGTATTACGTCACCCCAAAGGTCACCGGCACCGACAAAGTCCTCTGCGACTTCTTCTTGGAGAAGAATTTTGAGGTCACCTTTTTGAGGCGAGACCTCGACTCGCTACCCCCCCGTTCTCCCCGGCGAAAGTACACTCGCCACATCCTCCATCTTATGCCTATTTACTTTCGTTTTCACCTTCTGACTTTTCATATGCTCTTAGGGGAACGTGTCATACCGCTTCTCCCCCCTACTTGAGTAACAACGGGCCATCAAAAGCCCTTGCTCTCGCCAGCAAGGCCGCTTAGGCGGTGAGAGGATCGTTGACCCCTGCCTATAAAAAAGGCCAGGGGACGAGACCACCACTCCCAAACCATCCTCGAGGAAGAAACACAGGAAGGTGGTATCCTTCACCAAGGAGAAAATGAAGCCCACCTCGTCGAAGACGATGTCTGGATCCCTCAGCCCCATCTCCGCCGCAAGTTCGCAATCACCTTGTCGCCACGTGGCTTCGCTGTCTCGCGAGGCGGCATCACTTGGTCAACCATCATCTGTTCCCGCTCAAGAGCTGGCCACAACATCTTATGCGGCCACTTCATCTCAGCTTCCTTCCACCTTTCACCCTCTGGCCTCGGCCTCACACCAAAATTTCGACATGGGCCCCATGGTGAAGGATGAGGCTGGCGAGCCGAACCTGTTGTGGGATAAGGATGCGAACCGGATGTCCTTATCCACCCTACTCCCTATCTAGAAGAAACAGGGTCCCTCGCCGAGCCACGCCTTCTACCTGAGTTACGGCCTTTATGGCGGGCCTGAGTCAGACTTATTTGAGTGAGATACCTCGCGGGACCTCGTCATGGGGGCGGCGCAAGCTCAACTTCGAGCATTGGAGCTATCGCACCGAGTCTCATGCCGCCTCATTGTTAAAAAAAAAAGTGAAATAAGTTGGAGGCGTCCTTGGCAGTGGAGCAGGAGAAGTCGGAGTGTATCGCCAATGGATTGTGCCTTGCTGAAGAGCTCCTCTCTTGAAGCCAAGGCGGACTGGTAAGTCTTTTTTCCCTTTACCCTCGCTTTACCTTTGCTTTCCATATGTCTCTTTATTAACGAGCACTCTACAGGATGTCGAGACGATAGACCGGATGCGCCTGCGCATAGCCGCCTTGAAGAAGGAGAACGAGGAGCTGAAATCCAAGAACGCCCAACTTTTGGAGCAGGCCTCGTCTTTTTCTCGCAAGGATCCAGCCCCCGCTTCCCCTCGCCTTCTCTATTATGCCGATGATGTGGATGAACTCTGCCGGGATTCCAATGTCAAGATAACGGAGCTTGTCCTACAGATGATGAAGGAACTAGAGCTCATCATAGAAGATGCCGAGCTAGTCACTGCCCGAGACCTCGTGCCCCATCTATATGGCGAGATGGAAGAAGATTCGTCTGCCAGTGAGGAAGAGGATCAGGAGAGCGTCGGCGAGCCTTAGGGCTGCTTCCTTACTTGCAACCTCCCCACCTCCTTCTTTTGTAATCAACAGTGATAGATGGATGGAATTTTATTGTGGCATCTTGCCCTTATATTTTTTCTCTCTTTTTTTACTTGTTTACTTTTTTACATTGCCTACCGTCTATTTTGCTTTTGCGAAGCTCAACCGCCGATTGTCTAGCCCGCTAGTTGACTTAGAGCGCGAGCCGTTAGGTTCCCACCTTTCGTCCTTAAACTCAGTGGGGGACGAGGATGCGGGACCATTCAGCTTTCTAAGCATCTCGCGAGATGACCTCTCGCGATTGGAGCATCCGGCGAGACCCTTTCCCCCTCTTTTTTTTGCCTTTTTTTCAGCTTAGAAGGAATTGACCACCCTTAGTCTCCTAAGTGGGATTAGCTAGTGCATGCCTGCCCTAGGCGAGACCTTCTCCATCATGCCTTAGTGAGAAATGTTGGCCTCTACTAGTTTCATGCCAGCCTCTCCCCTTTAGATGGATTTTCCTTCCTTTCCTTCTTTACCTTCTTCTGGTTCTCCGCCTCTTGCAAATGTTTCCTATGAGGGGGCCCCGCCGTTGGACCTGCCGTCGAGTGAGCCTATAGGCCTGCCAGCTAGGTGATAGCCTGGTCAGCGTGTCTTCTCTAGGCCTTTCATTTCATCCTGCCACCAAACGAGCCTACAGTCCTACCATCTAGATTGAAGCCTGGTCAGTGGGTCTTCTCGGGGCATTTCTTTTCATCCAGCCGCCGAGTGAGCCTACATTCCTTCCTGCTAGATGGGAGCCTGGTCAGAGGGTCTTCTCGGGGCCTTTATTTTCATCCTGCCACCGAGTGAGCCTATAATCCTGCCAGCTAGATGGGAGCCTTGTCAGCAGGACTTCTCGGGGCCTTTATTTTCATCCTGCCACCGAGTGAGCCTACAGTCCTGCCAGCTAATTGGGAGCCTGGTCAGTGGGTCTTCTCGGGGCCTTTATTTTCATCCTGCCACCGAGTGAGCCTACAGTCCTGCCATCTATATGGGAGCTTGGTAAGAGGGTCTTCTCGAGGTCTTTCTTTTCATCCTACCACCAAGTGAGCCTACAGTCCTGCTAGCTAGATGGGAGCCTGGTCAGCGAGTCTTCTCGGGGCCTTCATTTTCATCCTGCCACCGAGTGAGCCTACAATCCTGCCAGCTAGATGGGAGTCTGGTCAGCGGGTCTTCTTGGGCCCTTTCATTTCATCCTGCCATCGAGTGAGCCTACAGTCCTGCCAGCTAGATGGGAGCCTGGTCATAGGTCTTCTCGGGGCCTGTCTTTTAATCTAGTCATCGAGTGAGCCTGTAGTCCTTCCAGCTAGATGGGAGCTTGGTCAGCAGGTCTTCTCGGGGCCTTTCTTTTCATCCTTCCACCGAGTAAGCCTACAGTCCTGCCAGCTAGATGAGAGCCTAGTCAGCGGGTCTTCTCATGGCCTTTCTTTTCATCCTGCTACCGAGTGAGCCTATAGTCCAGCCAGCTAGATTAGAGCCTGGTCAGGGGGTCTTCTGCGGGCCTTTCTTTTCATCCTATAACCGAGTGAGCCTACAGTCCTTCTAGCTAGATGGGAGCCTGTTCAGCGGGTCTTCTCCGGGATTTTCTTTTCATCCTGCCACTGAGTGAGCCTACAGTCCTGCCAGCTAGATGGGAGCCTGGTCAGCGGGTTTTCTTGGGGCCTTTCTTTTCATCCTGACATCCTTGATGAGGATCTCCATCTCCAGTACCTCCACTGTTGCCTTCAACCAGGACGGCTCGTCCTCTTCCTCCGTCTCTCCCAGTATTTCCTCATGTTCCTCTTCCTTTCCTCCAATGGTCCTACGTTCCTCCACAGCCAAAGCCACCTCCCTCAAGAACTCTTCCACCTCCTCTTTAGTTGGGAAACTTTCTGACAGAGGGCTTATCCTCTTCTCAGGTCTAACATCCATCCTGGACGACTCTCCCACCTCTCCTACCTTCCTTTTATCTTTCCTCATCGTACATTTTCTCCTAATTCTTCCATCTCAACCTGTTTCGTCCTTATCTCTCCTGTCATTTCTGACTCCACCACAATGCCTCTCACCCCTTGCACTTCTCTTCCCCACTCTCTCAGCTCCTCCTCTACTCTTCCTCTGGTCTCCTGCTCCAACTGCCCAACTCTCTTTTCCAATTCCTCGGCCTCACCCTGCCATGAAATGATGTTCACTTCGGTCATATAGTATTCTCTGGCCGCTTTCGGTTCACCTCGCACCCTGATCTGGATCCCTCCAGTATTAAGCTTCAAGCACTGGTGAAAAGATGATGGGACATATCTAAAGGCACTGATCAAATGGCGCCCAAAGATAGCATTGTAGCTACTGGCGGCATCCACAATGACAAAGCAACAGTCTCTGGACAGCCCACCCAAAGTTACTTGGAGTCCCACTCCTCTTCCACTTCCTTCCTCTCTCTAGAGAATCCAAACAGTAGTCTGTCAACTGCCAGCACCCTTCTGGCTTCCACCCTCATCTCATTAAAGGCTTTTTTGAAGATCACATTTACTGAGCTCCCATTTTCCACTAAGATTGGCGACACTGTGAATTTCTCGATTACAGGCTGGATCACTAGTGCATCACAGAAAGGGTCCTCGTTGAAAGTGAGGGGATAGATCTGATTTACTCTAGGGGGAATAGAGTATTAAAATCTTTTAAGTAATTTTTATAGCGGAATTAAAATATTTGATACGACTAATTAATCAGAGGAATAAAACACAAGCAAAGATCACAGCACAACAGAAAATAAAGTAAGATGAGCAACCAGACGACACAAGAAAATTATAGTGGTTCCCTAAATTTGGGTAGTCCACTCTTCTACCACCTTAGTAGGAATCCACTTGTAGGTTTTTGATCAGGTGCCCTATCACCACAAGATCTGATTTAGGTAGATCAGGAAACCCTTCAGGCTTTTGATCAGGAGCCTAAAATCCAAAGCAGGTTTTTTATCAAGTTCCCTGCCACTAATGGTTTGACTTTTGAAGGGAGTAATAACCCTGTACAAGAGAGGTAAAACGAAAGTTGATGTTATTCTTCTCTTTCTTAAATCAATATGAGAAGACTCAGTGGATTTCTGTATTACCAACAACTCCCTCTGAGATGTTGAATAGGTTCAGGAAAGATGGAAGCTTTGTTCAGGGTGTGTAGGTTTTCAAGAGACTTGATGATGAAGATCTTCAGAATCTGGAGACTGATTTTGGAAGTTGTCTCTTTAGATTCCTGAAGCTTGAAACTGAAGAAGACTCAAGATTCAGTTGTGATGTTCTTCTCCAATTTCCAAAGAGCAAAAAGTTGTCTGAAGACTGAGAGCAAGTTCTTCTACTGTAATTGTAAAAGTCTAAGAATGAATAATAATATGATCTATAATTCTGTCTGTGTCTCTCTGTGTGTGTCTCTTTTATGACTGATTCTATCTCTTTTATGTAATAGTCAGAATAAAATAATAAAGCATTTTGAATTTCAAATTCTATCCCTAATTTTCTGCAGAAATTGAGGAGGTTGAACGGCTAGAATATCTGACAATAAATTGTTTCCCCAACTATCTCAGCAAATAAGACAAATAATAACTCTATGAATACCATAGTTAATGCTGCCAGAGAACGGCTACAAATCTTGAGAATATCAGCATTAACTACTAGAGAATTATTGTCATAGATTGAATATAAGATAGGAAATAAATCTTCAAAACTGATTCCAAAAACAGATAGACGGACACATAATTAAATCGTCGACCTGAGCTAAGAGATCGTCGAGCTGAGAAAAGTTGTCTTCGAACTGAGAAAACTGAGAAGTTATAAGAAATTGTCGACCTGAGCTAAGAGATCGTCGAGCTCCGCTCAGAGTATAAACTCTGAGATCGTCGATTGGAGATCGACGATTGTCGAGCTGAGTTCAGCTATCGTCGAGCTGAACTTCTGAATTCTTCTAAGTTGTTTCTCTCTAAATTCTGAGGCCTTGATGTCTTCTGATTGTTTGGAACAAGGGCTCTACCTGAGATCCTAGAACTAACAGACTTGACCTTAGCTATACAAGGTGGGTCAACAAAACCTATAAGTGAAACTAGCCCAAATCCCAACTGGGGTTCCAATAATCTCCCCCTATTTGGGTGAGGTCACTTTAAGAAAAGCAAAATAACAACTACTGGAATGAAAACAAAGCTTATAAATATCTGACAAAATTAAAATTGTCAAGCAGATATAATTAAGCTATGTTGATACATATTGTTCTAATATAAAAAGCATTTAAACAACAAAAACTAACTCAGGGATCAAGTGGAGTAGTAGCAGAAGTAGAGCTTGAAAACACAATTTTCCTGAAATGGTCTTCTGCTTCCCTCTTGGACATCTTCAGATCTTGATCTCCTAAAATATTCTTTGAAACTACCACTAGGACTACAACTAGATGTAAAAGCATATATTCTGAACAATCAAAGACCTTTTTTCTTACCTATAGCTTGTCAAGTTCTTTCTCTCTGTAGGAAGACATAGTAGTTAACTGAGATATATCTTGTCCTTCCTTTCTAGCTTTATTAATCTGAGATAACAAAATAGATTCCTTGAATCTAGCCATCCTATAGTTTGTATCCAATTCAAGATCAATAGGAGGAGATGGAGGCTTATCTGAGTTTGAATCTATGATGTTCTGAGCACTGGGTTGATTCTGAGTTATGAATTTGATAGATTGTTGTTGAAAATTTGTTTCACTTTGATTCTGCTTCTACTGAGAGTAAAGCGATCTTGGGGGTGCACATTGACTGAATTTCCCTTTGGGCTTGGTATATTTAGATGATACAGGCTGATGCATAAAATATTACGGCAGTGAACCGGTCGCACAAGTAATATAAAATGGGCGGGTTTTCCCAAGTATAGATCTCACAAGGAACACAGTAAGGTGGAGTTAATTTCGAGGAGGACTTGAGATTGAAGTCCTTAGGTCGGAGGTAACGAAAGGGGGGTTTTGGTTGATGCGGAAAAATAAAGTAAAAAGCTAACAACTACTCCTATGCAACGCCGCTATGCGAAGCTTCGCCAGGCGGGATGAAAGACTAGTCGGGCCACTATGCACCGAATCGCTAGGCGGATGGACGAGTAGGCAAGCGGAAGAACTAGAATTTGAGGGTCGTAAGCACCTCTTCGCTACGCACGCCACTAGCAATTGCTAGTGCGGCAAGGGTGGATGGTGGATGGAATATGGCGCACCTCAAGCAATATATAACTAAAATACAAATCACATAGACATGATTTCAAATAAACGTATTCTACAATTAAGCGTACATCATCTATAAATGAAGTTTACAACAACACATAAACAACAACAAAGGAAGAACAAGACAAGAGATCTACCGTATACGAAGTCTTGCTGAGGATTCACGGTTGGAATTGCCGGGTTGTCAGTCCGCGTCCAAGCTCGGTCCTCAACTGCGTCCGGGGTAGAGAAGGGCTGTCACCACCTTCCAATGGCCCGTCATCTTCGTGTCATGATAGCGGAAGAAGGTTACAAGCTTCCCCTTGCTTGGTGGATATGGAGCCAAAACTTGAAATAAGCCCAAGAGATGATGGAGGAGGCCGAGAGGAAGCTCCGGCTTGGATTTGGAGGTGAAAGCTTGCCCGGAGCCTCTCCCTAAGGTGGAGGATGAAGGGAAATGGCGGGACCATTCGTCGGGGACGAAAAACGGCGGAAGAAATCGCGGATCCGCAAATTAGGGCGGACCTGCGCTATTTATAGAAAACAGAATTAAACACTGCTCACGATCACAGGCGCACGACCAGTGGTCGTGCGCGCTATGGCCCGTGATCGTGCGATATGGCGGCAGAACTTGCACAAAAGAGGTCATGACTGCGCATAATCGGCAACGCACGAGCAGTGATCGTGCACGGTATAGCTGGTGACCGTGCGATATGGCAGGACAGAACATTTACAAGAGAAGCCATACTGCGCACGACCGATGTTCGTGCGCCAAAGAGGTCGATGGTCGTGCGTGGGTAAAAATGCACGACCATTGACTCCTTTGCCAAAAATGGTGAAAGCCCTATCCCGGACGCCCACACGATCCCCGAACCTGCAGGAAAACTGAATGGGTTGTCGATCATGGTAGTCACAAATATTAATAAAATGCATAGCAAGAGGGAAATACACACACACACAGAAATAGTCTAAAAAAGTGCACAAGATGTGGAATGTCGCAGCGAACCAAAAGTAGTGCTACTGGCGCTAAATGGTAGTGCAAAGTCATGAAATGAAGCCTAGATGAGTCCAGAATTCGGCATAAAATATGGACTCATCACACCCCCAGACTTTACTGTTTGCGTGTCCCGAGCAAACACAATCTAAGCAGGCAGGGAAAAATAATCTAGCTGACATAGAAATTGAAATACGGAGTACCATGCGAAGTCGCATGCTCACGTGCATAAAAATACAATAGAAGAAATTCCTAAGTATGCAAAATAGTTTATATTTGTCACAATGCGTATCAACATTTTATTACTACTCAAAAATAGAATCACGGTGAATCAACCGGTCACGCATAGGAAGAAAGTAGACTGGCCACTAAGGTGAGCTTTGCCAAAGATCGGGGCTCGGGATCACCTCCAAAGGAATCCACCAATGTTGGGGACCATATGCTTGCCCGTTCACACTCTCTCCACGGCACTAGTTAGACTAAGCGCAAATCTGTAGGAATTTAGGATAAGCATGAGGCTTGAGTTACGGTGAGGTAAACAATGATAAAAAGATAGGCTATGCACCTAACCCAAATGAGCTAGCCTAAAAGAATCCCTCAGCAAACCACAATATAACCAGGTGCACCACACCCCCAAACTTGATTTTTACAACATGGGTGTGTGCACCGCCTACTCCAAATCAAAATCATCTCCAAAAAGATTTTCAATCAAACTTTTTCTTTTCACTTTTCATTTTCACTTTTTTTTAAAATCATTTTCTTTTCTTTTTCATCTTTTTATTTTCATAATTTCAGCAGATATAACTTGGAAGCACTTCCACATTATCACAAACAATAACACCACATCACAACCCAACATGAAATATAAAACACTAAGCTCGACTTGGGTGTGCGACTAGGATGGGCTATGAGGCTTTGGTGAAATAATGGTGGAGCTGAATCAAAAGGAGGGTAGGCACAACGGGGCTTAGCGAGGATATGACGTTAGGAACGGTACAAAGCTCAACCGGGCCAAAATGATGGCCTACATCACGCTCACGCTAGAAAAACCATGTACCAATGCTTCGAGAGTGGCTTGGGGCAAGTTCTTAGTCACCAAAAAAGATAATCCTTCCTCCCGACTCGAGCAAAACGAGTCTAGTGACGGCTACACACATTCCTAAGCTACCGTTTGATTCACACCGGATTCACCAATTTTTGAGTAGAATAAAAAGATCTTCACGCAAATAGAAAAAAAAATATAAAGCTATAAGCATAAAGAAAAATTAATTCTACACGAATTTCTACACAAGAAGAGAACAGTTGACTAGAAACACAGCAAGTTCAACATTTTACTCCGTCTCACAATCCTAAGCCAGCACCATAATTTTTCCAAATCTAACAAAAACACAAGTTTAACTCGCGGCATGGTAACAGCTAAGCATGCGCTCATCTGGGTGCAGTGGTGTGCGATGAAATGAACTAAACAAAATAATAACTATAAAAGCTTCAAGTATGCACATGAAATGTGCACGTGCAAAAGGTAACAAACAATAGCTCTCCCCCAGACTTAAACTAAGCAGCATAGCATACGATATAGAAATTTAAATCAAAAAGAGCTAAGGGAAGAGGTTACCTAATGCTCAGCTAGTGAGCATACCAGAAGACGCATGAAAAGTAGAAGCAGGCCCGCCAAATGAAGAATCACAACCCCGCCCAAATGAATTCGCAATGGAAACCTGCAGGGGTGAGCTCCGCAAAAACAAAAGAAAAGAAAAGACAAAAAAACAATAAATACTAAACTAAGCTAGACATAAAAAAATGCAGAAAATGAAAGATAAGTACTGGGGTTATTGTCATCCCAGCACGACTTATTCAGCAAAAGAAAAGTTCTAGCTAATGGGCCTATGAAAAGAAAAGTGCACAAGCAACTGTACCAATATCCGTGTCGGTAATGGGTACCGATACGGTGATAGAAAAGTTACCCCTCTACCTGAGTAATAATACCTGTGACGCACAGGTGGAGGAAATAGGAAGTAAGATGAGGAGTAGCACTGGTCCTCACTTAACTCACCACAAAAAATATCCTTACCTAGCAAGGTATCGTCCACCACCGGTTTGTAGGAAGCGACGACAGCGGAAAAAATGCCAGGCACATCGATAACCTCACATACCCGTGGAGATTCCACCTGCACAGGCTCAGATAAAGAAGGGGGATCAAGAAATAATGTAGAAAAAAACTAAAAGAATCAGAAATAGGGAGAGTGATCCCGGAATCACTCTCAGCAGGATCCAAACATAGATCACTGTCGGTGTCATGTGAGTCATGGCGAGGGGAAGCTGAGACCATGAGGTCCTTGGTGGTGATTTGGACCTCCTCAACCAACAAGGAAGTGGAAACTTCCTCATCAGCAAGGATCTCCTCATCAACACACCTCGGTGCTTCACCGTGTTCCAAGACATAATACTCTCCATTGAAGAGAATAATGTCCTCGTCACACCATGGCACATCCTCATGTTCCCAATCTCCAAAGGGCACAACATCATCAACCAACTCACTAAAAAGAGGAGTAGATGATTCTTGCAAAGAAAGCGGAGGAACAACAACATCAGAGAAAATAGGTGCAGGTTCCTCCGGGGGTGAATCAAGAAGAGGGGAAGAAGGTATAAAGGGCGACGGTACCGCAATGTCGTCACATCGATCAGTAGAAAGTCTGATGGGTGTATCCACAGCAGTCCCCCATAGACAAGGTGGTACTGCGAATACATCATCAAAATCAGAAGGAGCAGCCATTTGAGAGGTGGATGAGACAATCCGGATATCCGATTCATCATCCGCCTCCAACTGGCGCTGAAATTCTGCGCAATCTTTTAACACATGGTCGGTGCTACGACAACACAAACATCATTTTCCATTACTCCTCGGTCCAGGTGGGACCGGAGAGGAATATGAAAAAGGTGAAGACGGAGAAGAGTAGTGACCATAAGACTGGGATACGGTGTATGAAGTACCATAAGACAACGGTGCTCCATACACTGAACCACGAGAATTATTGTAACTCCCCCGATTTTTCTGCGATTATTTAAATTCTCATTTGGCGTTGCGTCGACGTATTTTCTTGGCTTGTGCCATCTGTGGAGTGTAGTCTTAACTCCTTATAACTGAGTGCCCTATTTTGGTAGCCGGTTGGCAAGATCTCCCTAACAAGCTGAGTCATTTTGGGTGACCCGGTGTGGCCTCTCGGGCGATGCTTGTGTTTTGTCTTCCGGATGGTATAACTCGAGTTTGATCGTCGAAAGTTAATTTCGACTTCGCCGTTGTGTTCGTAGCGTGGATATTTAGCTACGGTGCGAATTTCGTCGAATTTCGAGGTAGTTCGGTTTTCGTGTCGTTTTGGGTGTGCCATTAGTAAAATCTAATTAGAAACCCTTTTCAATTAAGTGAACCGGTGGCTGGGGAGGCAGTTAGGCTGAACCGACATGGCTAAGCCTATATAAAAGCCTCATTAAGAAGTGGCGGGCCCACTTCTTCTTTCTTCTTCTTCCCGAGACCGAACCCGCCTCTCCTGTTCGCGGAAAACAGAGGAAACCGCCGGACCTGCTTCTCCTTCGGACGGCGACTCCGGGAGTGTTAGTGGACGGATTTCGTTTCCAAAAGGGCGTTGTCTTGCTCTCACTCAGATCTTCATTTCGACGGTAAGATATTTGATTTTCGTGGAGTTTTCGGAGACTTGGATTTTCGGTTCTTGTGCTTTTCCGCCATTAAAGTGCGGGTTTGCTTGTTAGGTGCTGCTCCTTCTAGTGCAGAACGAAGAGGAGGGAAGGCCGACCAAGCTTCACCGGAAATCGAGGCAAGTGGTATTCTTACCCTTGCCATTGTTGTTCTTTTGAATTTTTCAATGTTTCCCGGTTAGCCCTAGGGTAGAGACCATGCATATTCTCTTTTATCTTGCTAAATTTTAGGGCTTAGATTCTCCTATGAGCCCCCTCCTTGTGCTGTTTGCTCAACCTGCTAGTTGTGTTCACCATTTAGACTCCAGATTTGTAGTTCTTGTTGGGTGCTTTTGCGGGTGGAGCCGAGAGAGAGAGAGAGAGTGAGGGAGATTGTTGTGGTAGGGCTCTGGTTAGAACTAGTCTTGGTAGACTCTCGAGTTTTGGTGTTGAGTGTGGTGCACACACTCAAAGACAAAAGTCGCCCGGACTTGGCGTTGAGTGTGGTGGACACACTCAAAGCCATAGCTTGGTTTGTTCGTTGCGGCTGAGTGGTGGGGTGATTGAGTGAGAATGTTCGTCTAAGTCAAAATCAACGGGAATCACCAAGAGATTCCCGCCGATTTCGACGTGTATCGTCAGTGATTCCCACCGATCGGCGAGAATCATCCTTGATTCCCGCCGATTCGGCAAGAATCATTCTGGATTCCCGCCGATCATCGGGAATTATCCAGCATTCTCGTCGATTCGGTGAAAATCATCCTGCATTCCCGCCGATTTGGCGAGAATCAGTCGGCTTTACTGCCTACCTCCTCTTGTTGGCGTTGGCTTAGGGCTTTCGTGCGGGAATGAACTTTGGCGTAGGGTGAGTTGACCTCACTCAACGCCAAAGCTGCTTTGGCGTTGAGGGAGGTGGACTCACTCAACGCCACCGTTGGGTTTTGTGGTTTTGGCTGAAGGCGTTGAGGGAGTGGACCTCACTCAACGCCATGGCTGTTTTGGCGGTGAGTAAGGTTAGCTCACTCTACGCCGCTGCCTCCTTTGCTGAAGGCGTTGAGGGAGTGGACCTCACTTAACGCCATGGCTGTTCTGGCGCTGAGTGAGGCTAACTCACTCAACGCCAAGGTCTGTTAGGCGTTGAGTTGGTCCCACTCAACGCTAGGCCGTGTTGAGTCATTTTTCAACACTTTTCCTTATCTCTATTTTCGGTCCCGAGTGAATTCCTTGTTTATAGTTGTAGTTTCCTTGTCGGCCTTGTTTTTCTTTCCTAATGGCCGAATCGTGAGTCGAGGTTAGTAGTGGTGGTTTGAAGCTCTTCATGGGGGAGGTGTTGTGTAATTTAGCAAAGGCCACCCTTATTCTTCTATCTTGCTCCAGGTACGGGCTGGACATGGGGGTGGAAGGTCCCTTGTGCTTTATCATGTAGACCCTTGAGCTTGTTGGCTTGGAAATGGTGGTTGGGGGACTGAGTTTTCCTCCAACCCGGATCCATGCTGTTTGTTTTTGCTACTACCATCTCTCACAGCTTAGGGTGTTAGAAGTTTATTCCTTGGTAGATTGCGGCACTTTGGGCTCTTGGTAGCCTAGTAGACCCTGCAGGATGTAGTTTCTGGGCAGGGTTGGTGCTGTTTCCTCGCATGTAGTGCATTGCTTATTGTCTTGCCTTGGGCAGTTATGACTTTTTCTGCTGTGTGTTTTGTAACACCTCTACCCGTCAAGAAGAATATAATAGAGGGTCCGGCCGGGGCCCCACACCATATTCCACAAACAGGCGGAGACGCTACGAAATAATATCATAACCACGCACCCTAACACAGAGCATTCTAGCGGAAGTTTCACGGTTGAATCATTGAACTCAAGATCAAGAACACTATCCACTATAACATAGGAATGTATACAAATATCACAACAGTCTGGCCTTAAGGCCTTACAACAGTTTCTCTTAACAAGAGTGTGGATTACAGACATCGGCACGCAGGCCGGCCACACATGAACAAAAGAAACAAAACAATGCCTTCGAGGGCAGCAACGCAGCTTTGGGCTTCAGCCCGCTAAGTCCCGCTCGGACCAGCACCTCCAGTACCTGTAAGAACCAATCCACCAAGCGGTGGCAAACAGGGCAACGGTCAGCATTCAGCTGACCAATTATAACGACCCTGCCCCTGGCACGGGGCAGCAGAATTCCATCCCTGCATAACAATCTTCCAATATGATATATATAGCAATTCAAGCAAGACGTGCACGCCCGCACAGTCACATATCACAAACGTCGGCACGACGGCCCGACGCTCCGTGCACTCAGGGCACATTATCGGTGTTCCGTAGTTCCACGGCCACACCACCATTCAGAGGTCCCAGACATAACGGTCAAATATGAGCATTCTAGTCTGATCGGCACACACGCCGTCGACTCTCGCTATGTGATCCTAACAGGGTCTTAAGCACCCAAGGTTAGACAACCATAACGCGGGTACAGATCCACCTTGCCCGTTGCTCAAATCGTCAGATTCAAGCCTGGACTGACGCGGGTACAGCTTCACCTTGCCCGTTCCACCACCAAGGCATTTGCCTAGTTGCAGCCCCATGGCTCAACCTCACACAAAGTAGCAACTCACGGCTACAAGATATTCCAACTCTCATAATTTCCTGGACTTCCTCCAGTACTTTATCCATCATGCCTACAAGCAAGAATCACGGAGTCTTCTCCGATATGCAAACAAGCATCACCAATCCAGACCATGTCCAGATAGGCTTCACACAGCATGCCTAGATCCGTACTCCAATTCCGGACACTAACAAGGGGGACTTCACATATCTACCCCAAGGGACGCCACAACCCACCGCACACTCGCGGGGAAGGGTTTTCCCTATGCAATGCAGGAATTAAGGACTTCACATGTCCAAGCAGGAAATCGTTACCCTAAGAACTCGCTTCGGAGCCATGGAGAGAAATTTGAGACGGATGAAAGCCTTAGCAACAGCGTTGCCTTCGCAAATCCGAACTCGGCTCGCGATTTGGACCACCGCAGCACCACCGGCAGCCGGATCTCACTTCTTCTTCCTCACCTTGCTCTCCCCTCTCTCTTAGATGTAGAAAGAGAAGATGAAACTCAAAAAATGAGCTTTTCCTCCTTCTTTCCCGGCCTTATCAGCCCAGGAATGATCCCCAGCCACAGGATCCTCTTTAAGGAAAAAGAACGGCCAAGATTTGCCTGAAAATATTTATTCTTTTGGCCGACACGGCCTATGACACGGCCGTGTCACAGGCCGTGTACCCTGAAGCGGCACACGCGGCACTCGCACCGACTGAAAACTACCAGAAAACGGGCATCGACACGCCCGTGTCGAACCTGACACGCCCGTGTCGGTCATGCGACACGCCCGTGTCACACCTATTACACGGTACTCAACGAGCGCTAAAACCAGTCAGAGCAGTACACGGGTAGGCACACGCCCTCGGACACGCCCGTGTCAAATCGGACACGGCCGTGTGCAAGGCTTGGTTCCGGGCCGTGTACATTTCTGACTCGGTACGACATTTTCTTGAGTGACACGCCCTGGGACACGCCCGTGTCGAAGGCCGTGTCCCAGGCTCGACTGTCGTCGACCTCCGATCATCGACTATCCTGCACACGCCCTGGGACACGCCCGTGTCCCAGGCCATGTACCCCTGACACGCCCTGGGACACGCCCGTGTCCCAGGCCGTGTTAAGCAACCTGTACCTCAAATCCAATTTTGAGTCTTTTTGGGGTGTTACATGTTTTCCTCTTTTATTTGTTCCCTAGTTGACTTCCATGCAGTTTTTCCTTGTTTTGCTTGCTGAGGTATTCTTTCTTCTTTTGAATGCCTCAGGTTCCGAGCAGTAGCCAGTTTGGTGGCTAGGTTGCAGTGGTGTTGCTGGTGGTCTCTTGGACTTTGGAGATCCTGTTACTTTGTTAGTGAGGTAGTTTTTCAGTACTTTTCTTACAGACAAACATATTTGTCCGTGGGTTCGTGTCAGGTTGTTGGCGCTCACTGGTAGTTTTTACCTTTGTACTAGATATATAACTTTTGCTGCTACCATTTTCTGGAGATAGTCTACCTGCTCTGAGGAGGATTTATGCTAGGTTGCTAGTTATTTTAAAACTACAACTATTATTATTATAAGTACATCGCATGATCAACATGTTTTATAAAAGTAAATCACTATTTTCCAAACAACGTATAATGTTCGTTTTCTTAGATATAATGTAAATTAAATGTAGAGTCTTGCATAGCATAAGAGGTCCTCATGGGCTCTTATGCACTCCTTAGGATGTCAAACCGGAATAAAGTATTTTTTCGCAGCGCATAAGTATAGTTTTTAACTGTGGACTAGGTGATCCACCGAGCCGAGGGATACGGCCTCTAAAGTATAACTGATTTTCTAATCATTAAACTTATAAATTTCTTTCATAAAGTGTAATAGATGGTTTTGCCTAAGCGTCAGCAGTTATCCCCTGCTTGACATGGCATCATGACGCGCGTTTTCTCATACTCTGATAATTCTTTAATTCGGAGAAAATGCGGGTTGTGACAGTTGGTATCAGAGGGAGGTTGCCTGACGGGTTAGTCGGGCAACCTTCCCTTTTGATTACATTAGTAGTTCAGCGTCATGTCATTCACACACCGATATGTCATCAGCACGTCTTGGCAGAAGCACGAACACTACACTCATAGCATAACATGAAGTATACGAGGCATATTATATAGTATGGGATGCATAATATATGTTCATATATGGATCCACCATAGGGGCAACATGTGAGGGTTATGTAGTATGGGATGCATAACCTCACCACATGGCTGCGACTAGCACGTTTTCTTTTTCGTTGCATGTGAATGTTATGTAGTATGGGATGCATAACATTTTCATGTGTACGCCGCTCATAACATGCATTAGGGCCTTTTTAGAATGCATAGTATAACATGGCATAAGCACAACGTGCCAAGCTAAAGACTGGCAGGATGACATATGTACACACATAAGTTTTCGAGTCAAAAATAATATAAAGTCATGCATTCTCGATCTAGGCACAAGAATTAGTATGGTGGTGGTTAACCATCCTAGGTTAGGGCATAACATAAATTTTTTTAAAAGATAAACTCGCAGTGCAAGTTTAGCAGCTTTATGTTCATATCTATATATGTATTGTCTGTACTAGTAGTTGAGTCTAGCCGTTGTACTAGGATCTAACTAGTGTTGCTATGACTTTAGGATGGCGAGATGTCCTTCAACTAGATCAACTCCCCTGTCTGAGGGTGAGTCTTCTGGAGCTCAGAATGATGCGGTAATCGAAAGCTTGCGGCAGAGTAGCGATTCCTTGAGCAGGCAGTTGGTGGAGGTGCGAGCCCAGATCCAGTCTTTGGTTGCAGTTGTGGCAGGTCAGACTCAGGGAGTGCAAGGCCCTACAGGGGGGATTGCTGTTCCTCCCCATCCTGCACCCTTAAGACCTCCAGTGGTGGTGCCAGCGGAGATGGCCTTCATCTCGCAGTTTCAGAGGCTGAGCCCTCCCACTTATGACGGGAAGGAAGACTTCATGGTGATAGATGACTGGTTGATCTCCATGGAGGAGATGTTCTCATATTCAGGGATTGCAGACGATCAGAGGGTGATGATAGCCGCTTATCAGCTTAAAGGTTTGGCTAAGAGTTGGTGGCTGAGAGAGAAGGAGAGCTTGGTAACTGGATGCTCTTGGGAAGTGTTCAAGGAGATGCTATTGAGGAAGTTCTTACCCTCAGTCGAGCGTGACCGCCTCATGAATGACTTCCTCCATCTGAAGCAAAGGCAGCTCACGGTGGGTGAGTATGAGATAGAGTTCAGCAAGCTGAGCCGTTTTGCCCCAGGATTGGTCAGCATTGAGGCTGATCGAGTTAAGCGATTTCTCGGTGGTTTGAGGAGTGAGGTGCAGCAGTTGACTAGTGCTTATGGGTCAGAGACTTATGTAGGAGTAGTGGAGGCTGCTCTAAAGGTGGAGGCTATTGAGACCGCGAAGAGCAGAGGACAGCAAAGTAGGTAGGATAAGAGGAAGTCTGTGGAGGAAAAGAAACCCCGGGTACCGGATGTAGTTCCGGGCAAGAAGAGCAAAGTGGTATGCAGTTTCTGTGGCCGGTCAGGCCACCCTGTCGAGAGATGTTTCAAGAGAGCAGCAGCTCAGAGGAAGGAGCAGGTTCATGCGATTCAGGGTGCTCCGAGGAGAGATGTCTCCTGTTCTATTTGCAAGCGACCCGGGCATGATGCTGCCCAGTGCTGGTCCAAGGATAAGGTCTGTTTTCAGTGTGGGCAGAAGGGACACATCAATTCTAGGTGTCCTCAGGTCCAGCCTGCCCTTGAAGTAGTGCCTCTTCAGGCATTACCTTCACCTCAGCGTGTGGACAAGGGAAAGGGAAAGCTAAATGTGATCTCTTCCGAGGAGGATGAAGCTTCGACTCAGGTCATCTCAGGTTAGTTGTCTTTCCAGCCTGAATGTTTTGTTTTTGTCTTGCTAGAATGTTTGTAGTATTATTGTGGTAGTTCCTTAGTTATTTATGTTCCCATAGAGAAGTTTATGGTGAAGAACCGCTGGGCGCGTGTTCTGTTTGACTCTGGCGCTACCCACTCGTTCGTGGCTAGAGCCTTTATAGAGCGACATCGGTTGACTTTAGATCGAGTTCGGGATACCTTTCGTGTTAAGTTCCCCTCTGGTGAATCTGTGTTGTCAGATTTGGGCATGTTAGATTGCCCTGTTTTGTTGGGGGACTTCCTTGCGAAGGCAGACCTGAAGATGGTTGATATGGAGGACTTCGATGTTATTTTGGGCATGGACTGACTGTCTAGGTATGATGCAGTCATTCAGTGCAAAGGGAAGCGCTTGGACTTCATCAGGGATGACGGTCAGCCCGGAAGCGTGTATGCAGATCTGAGCCAGGATTCTCCTGTCATCTCTGCGGTATGTGCTCATAAGTTTTTTTCTTTCGGACTATTTTGCTTGTTTGGTCTCGGTGGTTGGGACCGCTGTTAGTGTACCGCGCTTAGAGGAGATTCCAGTTGTACGAGATTTCGCCGATGTTTTCCTGATGACCTTCCTGGTCTTCCTCCCGAGCGGGATGTTGAGTTTGTGATCGATTTGGAGCCGGGTACGCGTCCTATTGCTAAGGCGCCGTACCGGATGGCCCCTCCAGAGCTAGAGGAGTTGCGAGTCCAGTTAGATGAGTTGTTAGCGAAAGGGTTTATGAACAGAGTTCGTCGCCTTGGGGTGCTCCTGTTCTATTTGTGAAGAAGAAAGATGGGTCAATGCGGCTTTGCATCGACTATAGGGAGCTAAAAAAAGTCACAATCAAGAACAGGTACCCTCTGCCAAGGATCGATGACTTATTTGACCAGTTGCGCGGTAGCATGGTCTTCTCCAAGATTGACCTTCGTTCAGGCTATCATCAGCTTAGGATTCGTGATGCAGATATTCCACAGACTGCGTTTAGATCAAGGCACAGACATTTTGAGTTCTTAGTGATGTCGTTTGGATTGACTAACACTCCATCAGCGTTCATGGATATGATGAACCGGGTGTTCAAGGATTTCCTATATAAGTTCGTGATGGTCTTCATCGATGATGTGTTGGTTTACTCTCGCAGTGCTGAGGAGCATGAGCAGCATCTGCACTTGGTTCTATCGGAGTTGAGGAACCATAAGTTATTCGCCAAGTTAAGCAAGTGCGAATTTTGGTTGCCTCAGGTCTCATTTCTGGGCCACGTGGTGAATGAGGATGGGATCTCGGTTGACCCGGAAAAGATCGCAACAGTGATGGATTGGAGTAGGTCGGGCATGCCCAAAGAGATCAGGAGCATCCTAGGGTTAGCAGGCTACTACAGGAGGATTGTGGAGGGTTTCTCTACCCTAGCTGCACCTTTGACTAAGCTGACTCAAAAGAACGTGGCTTTTGTTTGGAGCAAGAAGTGCGAAGAAGCCTTCCTGGAGTTAAAGAGGAGATTGTGCACTGCTCCAATTCTGACCCTGCCTACCGAGGGCGTGGATTATGATGTATACGTGGATGCTTCGCATGTGGGTCTGGGATGCGTATTAATGCAGGTGGGTAAGGTGATTGCCTATGGGTCAAGGCAACTGAAGACTCATAAGAAGAATTATCCTACGCATGACCGCGAGTTCGCAGCAGTTATTTATGCGTTAAAGCTGTAGAGACACCTACTTTATGGGGCTCAGTGCAAGATCTTCACCGACCATAAGAGCCTGAAGTACGTGTTCACGCAGAAGGAGTTAAATCTGCGCCAGCGTCGGTGGCTAGAGTATGTGGCCGATTATGATGTAGAGATCCAGTATCATCCAGGCAAGGACAATGTGGTGGCTGACGCCCTGAGTCGGAGGACGGGTAAAATCTTTAATCTCTCCGCCGACCGTTTAGTGGAAGAGTTCCTCCTTATGGATATATCAGTGGGATGTTGTGGCCTGCAGAGTAGTTTGTCAGTGGCAGAGCCGTCTTGGATTTCTTTGACCAGACTTCACCAGAAGGACGACCCGGATCTTCTACACTTGTACTCCAGGACTGAGAGAGGAGAGTTGCCGGATTATTCCATCGATGATGCGGGAACTTTGAAGTACCGTGGCAGATTTTGCATCCCCGCGGTTGGGGATATTCGGGGTATGGTTTGCAGAGAGGCTCATGGATCCAGCGTTGCCTACCATCCAGGATCTACAAAGATGTATCGTGACTTAAAGCAAATTGCCTGGTGGTATGGCATGAAAGGAGATATAGCCCGATTTGTTGCGGAGTATCACACTTGTAAGCGGGTGAAGGCCGATCATGGAAGGCCTGGTGGCAAGTTGACTCTGTTAGAGATCCCGACTTGGAAGTGGGAAAGTATATCTATGGATTTCATCACGGGTTTACCGCGATCCGCTAGGGGATTTGATTCCGTTTGGGTCATAGTGGATAGACTGACAAAGTGTGTTCACTTCGTGCCATATAAGATTGATTACCCTATGAAGAAGATAGCAGAGTTGTACTTGAATGAAGTCATCCGACTGCACGGTGTGCCGGTTAGCATCATTTCTGATCGAGACTCTCGGTTTACTTCTCGTTTTTGGCAGAGTCTGCAGGAGGGTTTGGGTACGGATCTGAGGTATTCTACTGCATACCACCCACAGACTAATGGGCAGACGGAGCGGGTGAATCAGATAGTTGAGGATATGATCCGATGCTATATTTTAGACCACGGTGGAGCGTGGGATGAGCGGCTGCGACTTATGGAATTTGCTTACAACAATAGTTATCAGGAGAGCTTGCAGATGGCTCCGTTCGAAGCCTTGTATGGGAGGCGGTGCAGAACTCCGTTGTTTTGGGCTGAGGCTGGTGAGAGGCCATTATTAGGTCCTGATGCGCTCGGAGAAATGGAAGTCGCATTGAAGCTTGTTCGGGAGAAGCTTCGTATAGCTCAGGAGAGGTACGAGAAGAACGCCAATCAGCGTAGGTATGCCTTGGAGTTTTCTGTGGGGGACCTTGTATTTCTTAAGGTTTCCCCGATGGTGGGTGTAAAGTGGTTTGGTAAGAATCGGTAATTGGACTCGAGGTATGTGGGCCCGTTTAAGATTTTGGAACGGATTGGCGTGTCAGCTTACAGGTTGGATTTGCCAGCAAACTTCCCAGGTGTTCATAATGTTTTCCGTGTTAGCCAATTGCGGAAGTGCGTGCGCAGTAGTGGGAAAGTCTTGGACATTGTGCCCCAGTTGGAGCCCAACCTCTCTTTTGTTGAAGTGCCGGTCCGTATTTTGGATACTCAGGAACGGGTGCTGCGAAAGAAGTCTATTCCGATGTTGAATGTTCTTTGGAGGAATCAGGATTTGGAGAGCGCGACTTGGGAGTTAGAGTTGGCTATGAGGGAGGCTTACCCTTAGCTGTTTCCCTGATTAGTTTGGTTTGTTTTTTCTTCTTGTAATGTTTGGATTATTACTTTCCTTCTATAGTAGAAGTGTTGTGCGTAAAGTTTCGGGACGAAACTTTCTTTTAGGGGAGTGACTGTAACGCCCACGATTTTTCTGCGATTATTTAAATTCTCGTTTGGCGTTGCGTCGACGCATTTTCTTGGTTTGTGCCATCTGTGGAGTGTAGTCTTAACTCCTTAGAACTGAGTGCCCTATTTTGGTAGCCGGTTGGCTAGATCTCCCTAGAAAGCCGAGTTGTTTTGGGTGACCCGGTGTGGCCTCTCGGGGGATGTTTGTGTTTTGGCTTCGGGAGGGTATAACTCGAGTTCTGTTCGTCGAAAGTTAATTTCAACTTCGCCGTTGTGTTCGTAGCGTGGATATTTAGCTACGGTGCGAATTTCGTCGAATTCCGAGGTAGTTCGGTTTTCGTGTCGTTTTGGGTGTGCCATTAGTAAAATCTAAATAGAAACCCTTTTCAATTAAGTGAATCGGTGGCTGGGGAGGCAGTTAGGTTGAACCGACATGGCTAAGCCTATATAAAAGCCTCATTAAGAAGTTGCGGGCCCACTTCTTCTTTTTTCTTCTTCCCGAGACCGAACCCGCCTCTCCTGTTCCCGGAAAACAGAGGAAACCGCCGGACCTGCTTCTCCTTCGAGCGGCGACTCCGGGAGTGTTAGTGGACGGATTTTGTTTCCGAAAGCGTCGTTGTCTTGCTCTCGCTCAGATCTTCATTTCGACGGTAAGATAGTTGATTTTTGTGGAGTTTTAGGAGACTTAGATTTTCGGTTTTTGTTCTTTTCCTCCATTAAAGTGCAGGTTTGCTTGTTAGGTGCTGCTCCTTCTAGTGCAGAACGAAGAGGAGGGAAGGCCGACCAAGCTTCACTGGAAATCGAGGCAAGTGGTATTCTTGCCCTTGACATTGTTGTTCTTTTGAATTTTGGAATGTTTCCCGGTTAGCCCTAGGGTAGAGACAATGCATATTATCTTTTATCTTGCTAAATTTTAGGGCTTAGATTCTCCTATGAGCCCCCTCCTTGTGCTGTTTGCACAACCTGCTAGTTGTGTTCACCATTTAGACTCCAGATTTGTAGTTCTAGTTGGGTGCTTTTGCGGGTGGAGCCGAGAGAGAGAGTGAGGGAGGTTGTTGTGGTAGGGCTCTGGTTAGAACTAGTCTTGGTAGACTCTCGAGTTTTGGTGTTGAGTGTGGTGCACACACTCAAAGCCAAAAGTCGCCCGGACTTGGCGTTGAGTGTGGTGGACACACTCAAAGCCATAGCTTGGTTTGTTCATTGCGGCTGAGTGGTGGGGTGATTGAGTGAGAATGTTCTTCTTTGTCAAAATCGACGGGAATCACCAAGAGATTCCCGCCGATTTCGACGTGTATCGTCAGTGATTCCCACCAATCAGCGAGAATCATCCATGATTCCCACCGATTCGGCGAGAATCATTTTGGATTCTCGCCGATCATCGGGAATCATCCAGCATTCTCGTCAATTTGGTGAAAATCATCCTGCATTCCCGCCGATTCGGCGAGAATCAGTCGGCTTTACCGCCGACCTCCTCTTGTTGGCGTTGGCTTAGGGCTTTCCCGCGGGATTAAACTTTGGAGTAGAGTGAGTTAACCTCACTCAACTCCAAAGCTGCTTTGGCGTTGAGGGAGGTGGACTCACTCAACGCCACCGATGGGTTTTGTGGTTTTGGCTGAAAGCGTTGAGGGAGTGGACCTCACTCAACGCCATGGCTGTTTTGGCGTTGAGTGAGGTTAGCTCACTCAACGCCGCAGCCTCTTTTGCTGAAGGCGTTGAGGGAGTGGACCTCACTCAACGCCATGGATGTTCTGGCGCTGAGTGAGGCTAACTCACTCAACACTAAGGTCTGTTAGGCGTTGAGTGGGTCCCACTCAACGCTAGGCCGTGTTGAGTCATTTTTCAACACTTTTCCTTACCTCGATTTTCGTTCCCGAGTGAATTCCTTGTTTATAGTTGTAGTTTCCTTGTCGGCCTTGTTTTGCTTTCCTAATGGCCGAATCGTGAGTCGTGGTTAGTAGTGGTGGTTTGAAGCTCTTCATGGGGGAGGTGCTGTGTAATTTAGCAAAGGCCACCCTTATTCTTCTATCTTGCTCCAGGTACGGGTTGGACAAGGGGGTGGAAGGTCCCTTGTGCTTTATCATATAGACCCTTGAGCTTGTTGGCTTGGAAATGGTGGTTGGGGGACTGAGTTTGCCTCCAACCTGGATCCATGCTGTTTGTTTTTGCTACTACCATCTCTTACAGCTTAGAGTGTTAGAAGTTTATTCCTTGGTAGATTGCAGCACTTTGGGTTCTTGGTAGCCTAGTAGACCCTACAGGATGTAGTTTCTGGGCAGGGTTGGTGCTGTTTCCTCGCATGTAGTGCATTCCTTATTGTCTTGCCTTGGGCAGTTATGACTTTTTCTGCTGTGTTTTTTCCTCTTTTATTTATTCCCTGGTTGACACTTCCATGCAGTTTTTCCTTGTTTTGCTTGCTGAGGTATTCTTTCTTCTTTTGAATGCCTCAGGTTCCGAGCAGTAGCCAGTTTGGTGGCTAGGTTGCGGTGGTGTTGCTGGTGGTCTTTTAGACTTTGGAGATCCTGTTACTTTGTTAGTGAGGTAGTTTTTCAGTACTTTTCCTACAGACAAATATATTTGCCCGTGGGTTCGTGTCAGGTTGTTGGCGCCCATTGGTAGTTTTTACCTTTGTACAAGATATATAACTTTTGCTGCTACCATTTTCTAGAGATAGTCTACTTGCTCTGAGGAGGATTTATGCTAGGTTGCTAGTTATTTTAAAACTACAACTATTATTATTATATGTACATCGCATGATCAGCATGTTTTATAAAAGTAAATCACTATTTTCCAAACAACGTATAAAGTTCGTTTTCTTAGATATAATGTAAATTAAATATAGAGTCTTGCATAGCATAAGAGGTCCTCATGGGCTCTTATGCACTCTTTAGGATGTCAAACCGGAATAAAGTATTTTTCCGCAGCGCATAAGTATAGTTTTTAACTGTGGACTAGGTGATCCACCGAGCCGAGGGATACGTCCTCTAAAGTATAACTGATTTTCTAATCATTAAACTTATAAATTTCTTTCATAAAGTGTAATAGATGGTTTTGCTTGAGCGTCAGCAGTTATCCTCTGCTTGACGTGGCATCATGATGCGCATTTTCTCATACTTTGATAATTCTTTAATTCTGAGAAAATGCGGGTTGTGACAATTATGCTCTCATTCTTCAGTGGGGCACTCATCACTACTATGCCTATAATCCCCGCACCAACGGCAACGGATATTCGCATAAGAATACATGGTGCAGCAAGAAATAATTCACCACGAGAATTTTCTAAGATACAAATTAACTACACACAAGCAGATAAATAAAAAGGAATACCTGCTACTGAAATATCAAAATTAGAAAAGGAATAAAGAAAAATAAGCAACAAATTATAAAAACTAAAGCAAAGAAAAATAAAACATGGAATGAACAGATGGAAAAGGGCTTCAATCTACAATCTCCCTCTCCAAAAACTCACATGACTGTGTTCCCCGGCAACGGCGTCAAAAACATGATGCATAAAAGATAACGGCAGTGAACCGATCGCATAAGTAATATAAAATGGGCGAGTTTTTCCAAGTATCGATATCACAAGGAACACAGTAAGGTGGAGTTAATTTCGAGGAGGACTTGAGATTGAAGTCCTTAGGTCGGAGGTAACGAAAGGGGGGTTGTGGTTGATGCGGAAAAATAAAGTAAAAAGCTAACAACTACTCCTATGCAACGCCGCTATGCGAAGCTTCGCCAGGCGGGATGGAAGACTAGTCGGGTCGCTATGCACCGAATCGCTAGGCGGATGGACGAGTAGGCAAGCGGAAGAACTAGAATTTGAGGGTCGTAAGCACCTCTTCGCTACACACTCCACTAGAAATTGCTAGTGCGGCAAGGGTGGATGGTGGATGGAATATGACGCACCTCAAGCAATATATAATGAAAATACAAATCACATAGACATGATTTCAAATAAACGTATTCTACAATTAAGCGTACATCATCTATAAATGAAGTTTACAACAACACATAAACAACAACAAAGGAAGAATAAGACAAGAGATCGACCGTATCCGAAGTCTTGCTGAGGATTCACGGTTGGAATCGTCGGGTTGTCAGTCCGCGTCCAAGCTCAGTCCTCAACTGCGTCAGGGGTAGAGAAGGGTTGTCACCACCTTCCAATGGCCCATCTTCTTCGTGTCACGATAGCAGAAGAATGTTGCAAGCTTCCCCTTGCTTGGTGGATATGGCGCCAAAACTTGAAATAAGCCCAAGAGATGATGAAGGAGGCTGAGAGGAAGCTCCGGCTTGGATTTGGAGGTGAAATCTTGCCTGGAGCCTCTCCCTAAGGTGGAGGATGAAGGGAAATGGCGTAACCCTTCGTCGGGGACGAAAAATGGTGGAAGAAATCGCGGATCCGCAAATTAGGGCGGACCTCGCTATTTATAGAAAACAGAATTAAACACTGCGCACGATCACAGGCGCACGACCAGTGGTCGTGCGCGCTATGGCCCGTGATCGTGCGATATGGCGGCAGAACTTGCACAAAAGAGGTCATGACTGCGCATGATCGGCAACGCACGAGCAGTGATCGTGCGCGGTATAGCTGGTGACCGTACGATATGGCGGGACAGAACTTTTACAAGAGAAGCCAGACTGCGCACGACCGATGATTGTGCGCCAAAGAGGTCGATGGTCGTGCGTGGGTAAAAACGCACGACCATTGACTCCTTTGCCAAAAATGGTGAAAGCCATATCCCGGACACCCACATGATCCCCGAACCTGCAGGAAAACTGGACGGGTTGTCGATCATGGCAGTCACAAATATTAATAAAATGCATAGCAAGAGGGAAATACACACACGCACAAAAATAGGCTAAAAAAGTGCACAAGACGTGGAATGTCGCAGCGAACCAAAAGGAGTGCTACTGGCGCTAAATGGTTGTGCAAAGTCATGAAATGAAGCCTAGATGAGTCCAGAATTCGGTATAAAATATGGACTCATCACAGGCCTCTGAGATTTAGAAGGAGCTTGCTTCTGATACTAATAAGGAGCTGGCTTCTAAGGACTAGTCTCCTTTTCTTGAACAACTAAAGCTTTTGGAGGACTTGCTAACTTAGGAGGAGGGTTAGAACTCCTTCTAGAAGATTGATGGTGTTATTGTTGTCTGGTTCCTTGAGATTGAGATCTTGAAGATCTATCTTGCCTTTGATAAGTTTTGTTGTAAAAGGTAGATATTTGAGAAACATTTCCTGAAGCACCTGCTGCAGGAGGAGGAGGAGGAGAACCTTTCCAATCCTTTTTAGAAGGAGGGAGAGGATATCTCCTACTCTTCTTCCTATCTTTTTGTTGGTTCTTAGATAACCATTTCCATGGTTCCATACCTTTATAATGTGTAATGTTGTGAAGGATGTAAAAGGGAGTATCATTGGTAGGATTTTCCTTTGGAGCAGCCTTTGGAGGTGCTTTCCTCTTCTTGGATACTTTTTTCTTAGAGGTTGAGTCATCTGAATCATCTTCCTCATTATCATTATCAGATGATTCAACTAGATGATCATAAAGATTATCAATCATTTTTAGCTGACTGACAGAGGAGTTCTGCACAACCTTTGATTCAGAAGCACAAACTGCTTCTTCTTGCACATCAAGAGCTATAAGCTCATCCAAAGATGGATATGGGCTATCATCCATAGGGTAAGATGGCCCTATAGTACATGGAACTGAATCAGCATTAATCTTAACTTGTTCTGATATAATAGACTCGGGCTCAACATCCATAGAAGATGGCAAATCTGAAAGGGATAAAGCCTTGGGCTTAAGGAATGTATCTGATGCATATAATACAACTGATTCTAAGATTTCATTTGCAACTGAAAATATCATCTCAGTGATAACTGGAGATCCTATATCTGTAATAACTGAATCAAAAACTGATGGCTCTGTAAAACTTGCCATCAGCTGTTCTACAGCTTCAAGACTCATGGGACTGGTATAACAGACCATGCCTTAGGAAAGTTAAGCTCAACAAAAGGTAAAGAACTCTTGTACAAAGTATCAAAAGAATTTAATAAAGACTTTAAATTTACTGTGGGATTGATAACACAATCACCACCAGTACTTATTTTTGGAACTGAAAGATCTACTGCATCTGAAGGATCAGCTTCATCAACTGTGTCTAGAAAAGCTTCTAGCATAGCTTCATCTATATCTGCTGAGTCTTGAACTTCTTCAATTAAATCTATTACATTTCCTTCAACTACTGAAAGAGCTTCATCTTCTAGAGTAATCACTGTTGTTGCTAAAACTGAGGGGACTTCTTCATTGAACATCTCCCCTTGCCTGGGTTCAGAGTGTCCTGAAGCCAAGCCTCTAAAAGAATGGATAGTGGAGAGGGAAGTAATGGTAGAAGATAGAGAAGTTATGGAAGTAGTGAAAGGAGCAATAACAGTTGCTATTAACTTCTCTAAGGTAGAAGAAATAAATTTGAGAAGAACCTGAGCAATATCTGAGAAGTTGAGATATAAAGGTTCAGGATCAGAGGCAGTATAGGGGGTATGATGTCCACAATTGGAACATACAGAGAAGGCATTTGAGAGGTATATATGATGGACTTCAGGGAAGGAGGAGGTATATGGAATATGGGATGGAAGTGGAGGGAACATCCAATTATAGTGGCTCTAAAGAGGGTTGAGTAGATATAAGAGGAGTGTTAGCAGGAAGAGGAGTGAAGTCAGGCATGACTTCATCCTGAGGAGGTGAAGCAGGAGGTTCCTGTCGGGATTGAGGTGGAGTGGTATGCTCAGGGATTGAATTGGTGTGGTTTGATGTTCTGGGGAAGCAGGAGGTGTTGGAGTAATAATCTATGGAAGGGGAATGAGAGTTGAGGAAGGGAATTCGGGAGGAGGTGGAGAGAGTGGAGGAACAACAGCTTCTTCTAGGGCTGAAGGAGAGGTTATAACCACCTTGTATTCTCAGAATCCTTGGAAAATGTAGAAGCCTTGGATGGCTTTGGTATTGTCCTTTCCCATCTTTCAAACAGAGAGGAGTTTAGCCTCTTGCTGGCATTAATGAACATGGTTTGAGAAACCATGAGATCAGGAGACATTTCTTGGAGGAAAATTCCCAGAATTCTTCCCAAACAAACATCTTTCTTTGAATTCTTCCTTCTAATCAATTCAAAGAAAAGAACTGCTCAGTTTATATATTTCCTATTAACTAGAGCAAACATTACAGAGAACTGCTGCCTGTTAATATTATTATGGGCTGTATGCTTACCCATCAACACTTTACCAATAATATCTGTCAAGAATTTAAATTCTACAGACAGATTTTTCTTAAGCAATTTTGATGGTATTCCTTCTGGATGACCCATTCTAATCAGTATTGAACTATACTCAGAAGTATCTAGTTCTAAAACATCTTCTCCATTTACTAATTCAAAATTTTCAGATAGTATAGGTGGAGTTAGAATAACCTGGTTTCCAGAAATAGTTCCAACCATAGTCGATTCATTTAGAGATGTTGAGTTATAAACCCATTCCTTGATTTCAATTGCTGTAATTTTAATCCTGGTTGACATTATCTTCTTCAGACTCTGTTCTTCAAAAAGATTCAGTATATCCATGAAGATTTGATCGCATTGTTTGAATGATCCATGTTGATGTCAAATCCTGTATCGAACTTCATCGAAGTAAGAACGGCCGTTGAAATCAACATTAGAATCCTGCAAAGAAAACAAAGATCAAGTGCAAGAGAATTTGGAAAGCGTGGGATAGAGCTCGAAGAGAGACCTAAATATCGATTTTCGGAATGCGAAAAGACGAGCTCTGTCCGATGACAAAATAAAGAAATCTTCGATCTCAGGTTGACGAAAGATTTATAAACAAAAAATTTCGTCGGCCTCTGGATAAAGAGGCGAAAATAGATCGTCAATCTCAGGTCGGCAAATTATTTTCTGAAGCAAAGTCATCGATCTCCGGTCGACGATATTAGCTTCACATAAAGCTGTCGTCGATCTCAGGTCGACGATAAAGCTCAAGATGAGTTTGCAGATCTTCGATCTCCGTTCGACGATAAGTGAACAAATCTTCGACCTCAGACAAAAATCAAATTAATCCATTCTATTTATCATTTCAAGCTGATTTAGGAAAAATTGATGTTTCTTTTCATCCAAGGGTTTGGTGAAAATATCTTCTCTTTGAAAATCAGTGGAGATAAAGTTAAGATTAATTTTTTTGTCTACACAATCTCTAATGAAATGATGTATTATTTCTATATGCTTTGTCCTAGAATGATGACCTTGATTCTGAACAATAGAAATTGCACTAGTACTATCACAAAATATAATTGAATTATTTAGATTGTATCCATAATCCAGTAATTTATTTTGAATCCACATTATCTGTGAACAACAACTGCCAGCTGCAATGTATTCAGTCTCTACAGTTGAAGTGGGCACTGATGTTTGCTTCTTACAAAACTAATACACAAGCCTATCACCAAGGAACTGGCATGTTCCTGATGTGCTTTTCCTGTCAACTCTGCATCCAGCATAGTCAGCATTGAGAATCCAGTTAACTCAAACTCTGACTCTGTTGGATACCAAAGTCCAAGATCAGGGCAACCCTTTATATATCTTAAAATTCTTTTTAGCAAATTTAGATGAGATTCTTTAGGGTCCATCTAGAACCTAGCACAAAGACATGTAGAGAACATGATGTCTGGTATACTTGCAGTGAGATATAATAGGGACCCAACAATGGCCCTAAAATTTTTTTGATCAACAGGTTTACCCTTTTCATCAGAATCAACCACAACATTGGAAGCCATAGGTGTTTTCATAGCTGAGGCATCAACCATCCCAAATCTTTTCACAAATTCCATAGCATATTTGGACTGAGATATGAAGATACCATCAGGTGATTGCTTCATTTGAAGACCAAGGAAGTAAGAAAGTTCACCCATGCTACTCATTTAAAACTTAGAATGCATTAGATTAGAAAAGCTTTTTCATAATTTGGAATATGTAGAACCAAATATAATATCATATACATATATTTGAACTAACAAGATTTGATCATGATGATGTCTAATAAATAAAGTCCAATCTACTATGCCTCTAGAAAATTTATGCTCTAAAAGAAATGATGTAGGCTACGGTGTTTGACGTTGTGGCGGCAAAGAGAATAATACGTACGCCTCTCTATTTCCACTATTACACTCATACAATAACTAAACGTAGCACACCCACGAACAACGTTATCAACTATTACTAATGTACGGTAGCCACGCCGATTAAAGATCAAACAAACGACTATAGGTCGTTGTTCTCTCAAGCTAAAAGGACCAATCTTGGGTCCGACCGAGCGATGGTTGTACCAAAAGAGATCTACCGAAAAGCTCGGTTTGGAAAAGGTAGATCTCTCCCAACAAAACAAAAGCGAGGCTCGCCAAACCTCACGGAAAACTAAGCAACAAGAAAGAACAACCTATGCAATCGAAAGGATAAACCACGAACGAAAAGAACGATTCCAAAATAACGCAAACGTATTCCACCAAAATGAATTATAAAAATTATAGAAATCACACAAGACAAAGTAGAGGATCTCGTTACCCAACCGGAATAGATGATTTTGATTCACTTTCAAGGATCGTTCTTCCATGACTCCGCCAGAGTTGCGCCGACCGGAGAGAAACTTGTCTGCCTCCTTCGCTTCACGCCGGAGTGAAATGTCTTAAAATAACTCCTTGCCGTGGCCGGTCTTCTTCATCACAATAGAAGGGGGGCGGATTTGGGGATCTTGATGGAGGTCGGGTTTTGGATAAGGGAGAGGGTGGTCGGTTTTGGGACATGAGGAGGTGGTGGTCGGATTTTTGAGGGACGAGGGAGGATCTCGGCTTATGATGGTGGAAGGCTGCTTGGTTTTGTGAAGGGGATATAGTGAGTGGTCGGGTTTGGTGGAGGAGGAGGAGGTTGGCGGCTATGGTGGAGGGTGGCCGATTTTGAGGTATAAGGAGGAGGGAGATGTTGGGTTGCTAGAAAGGAGGAGGGGAAGAGGGGTAGAAGGAGGAGGCCGAGAGGCCAAATGGAGGGGAGGAGAAGGTGTGTCCGGCAGCCAAGGAGAGGGAGGAGAGAAGGGGGCGGCCAAGGAGAAGAGGAAGAGAGGGGAAGGAGAATTTCGTCCAAGGAGAGGGAGAAGAGGAATCTCAAGAGGTTTAGGGTTTCTTAATCTTTTCATTCACTAAGTAAAATTATGAAAGTCCATGCCTATATATAGGCTTTACATCATGCATAGGCTATGTGCAGCCCACTAAATAAAAATAAAAACAATACTAAATGTCTTTAAACATTACATGATGAAAATAAAATGCAAATATAAATAATATAAGCAATGTTGAAAAGCCTTCATCTCATGTAGGTCCACATCTTGTAGTCTTCATCTTCATCATGTAGGAGAATGCCATCGTCATTGCCATCATCATCTTCAACTGTAGGAGAACGTCGTTGTCATCGCCGTCATGACCTTCAACTTTAACACATTGGGGGTTGCCGCCATCAATCCTCCCCCGCTCAATAGAACTCAACACCGATGAGTTGGCATGGAGAAGCTGGCGCCGAAGAATATCATCCAAAAGAACCATCGCCGAGTCCGGGATCCAAGAGTCACCGGGGACAGGACGCTCACACCATCGTATCATGGAATGCTGAATACTGCCGCTTGGAGAGGAGAGCAAACCACCAAATATGAAACTGTCTAGCAAAAAGATTGTCCTGCGGAACTTGGAAAATGCATTAGGCAAATAAAGAGGAAAAATTTCTTCATCAACAGTCAACGTACCTCCGTCGGAGACCAATGGAGAGAACGATCCAAGAACAAGCTTACCCCCCAACCCAAATGAAAATATAGTGGCACCAAACGTAGAGTTAGATATTTCAAATGGTGGAAAAACATAATGCGTGAAATTGGAAACATTTAAACTAGGGGAATTACCCCATTCAGTGGTTAACTTCAATAGATATGTTGTTTCTCCTAATTGATTAAAAATCCGAAAAGTTCTAACTCGCCGACTCGCCAACGTTTCTAAAGTTCCCGAAGGCATCCGTTCAGGGATGAGTAGCACCAAGAGTAAACCGAAAACCTTATAGGGAGAAACCCTCTTATGTAAGTTAGCGATATATTGATATGAAGACATGTGTGTGACTAGCGCTTCCTTACCGTGCTTATGTAAATTAAGAACAAGAGAGGCAAATACTAGTGCACGTTGACTTGACATCAAAAATGGCGGTAACGGAACTACAAAAGGTGGCACAAATGGAAATAAATAGGGTGGCACCAGCGGAACTACATCAGGTGGCACCAATATAACGAGATCAGGTGGCACTAACGAGACTACATCTGGTGGTACTAGCAGAATGAAATCAGGTGGCACAATCAACGGCCACATCAATACCGTATACTCAGGGATTTGACTAAACGTGGGAATTCGGGAGGATACAAGACTATCAAAAGTTATATAGTGACCACAAACGAATTTTATTATCTCACATCGAGACATGTCCCAAGGAGGGTCCAGCATGGATGGTAAAATGACATGATTCAAATCAGGCAAAATAAATTCATGTCTGAGAGGATCCACTGGTCGGGCCAACATATCAGGAGGGAGAGTCGGTAAACTTAAAACCGGGAGAGAGTCAAGATCAAAATTAACTTCATGCGACGAAGTTAGCATCAGGGGATGCTCATCCGAGTATACATCAACAACGTCTTCCAAAAATAGCACTCTCTCGCTAGGACATTCTTCCAACTCATCCGTCATAACTTCCAAGTCAGCCGCAGTAAAAATCTCAGGAATGGGCACTACAATATGTCGCGAACTAAAAATAACTAGCTCGAGTCCTAACATTTCATCGCCTACTTCACGAGTGGGTAAGCTCTCAACATAAGGTAATTCTTCCGACTCAACCGGAATATCAACTGCCTCAGGGTCATCAGAAGACTCCATGGAAGTCAAGGTAGATGGCTCCGAAATATCATTGAAAGGGAATGGGGGTGATTCCTCAGAGGAGAAATCATCATCCAGGTCACTCGGGTAACCAATATCTTCAACGTCAATACTATCGTCAGTAATTTCAGCCTCGCCCTCAGTGACGGGCACAGTCTTAGGCACGACCTTATACTCATCAGGAGAACCAACCACTAAATCAGGCAACTCAGGGGAAGACTCAAAATATCCAACGGGCGTAATCGGGGTAGGACGCTCAATAGAGCCAATACCAGATTTTCCACTAGACTCACCTATAGTAATCGTCTGATATGGAACTTTACTCCTAGGGATTTGGTGCTTCTCAATTTCCAACGTCGTGCAAAAGGTGGTGTCTAGATCTGTGTGACCATATAGCAATAACTTTCCCTGGATGTAGGGGCTTAACCCCCTACGAAACCTAGAGAGGGTCATCTCGGGCAGTTCCTTCACACCGCTCCTAACCATCATACCCTTAAAGAGTTGCATATAATCTGAGACTGACTTATTCCTTTATTTAAGGGTAGCCAAATCACCAGTTATTTGCCACTTGGCCTGGGCGTTAGGTTTATCTTCATTCCTGAAGATCGGTATGGAACTATAACCATCAGTAGGGTAACTAGGGTGTTGCCTTGGGGGAAGTGGTGCAACTTGACTAGCCTTCAGTTGGCCAATCAATGCTTTAATATCGTCCACTACCGGGCAGTGGAATGGCTTTCTACCGTTCCTAAGGGAACCTAAAGATTTTTCTCGGGAAGCATTGACGTCATAGGCCATATTGTGAAAACCGGAGAGAAGACTCGATCCGAAATTTGTGCACAAACAAGGAGAAATGCTTCTGGCTTAGTTAAAATTGGTTTGTCAGAATTGTTCCCGCTTATCCACTAGGGTAATAATAATATAAAATAGATTTTCTTGCTGAATAAAATATGAAGATTATTAATAAATTTTTTTTTTATGTTTTTGCTGAAAAATAAGAAATTTAAGCCGCTATTGGCAGACCAACAAAAATAATTTTTTTGTGATTTTTTGACAACTAACGTGCGAACAGAAGTGCAGATTAACGTGCTAGATAAGATGGGAGGGTGCCAATTAAAAATTGACAAGAACCTCCTCTGATACCAAATTGATTTAGGCTACAGTGTTTGATGTTGTGGCGGCAAAGAGAATAATACGTACGCCTCTCTATTTCCACTATTACGCTCACATAATAACTAAACGCAGCACACCCACGAACAACGTTATCAACTATTACAAACATACGGTAGCCACGCCGATTAAAGATCAAACAAACGACTATAGGTCGTTGTTCTCTCAAGCTAAAAGGACCAATCTTGGGTCCGACCGAGCGATGGTTGTACCAAAAGAGATCTACCGAAAAGTTCGGTTCGGAAAAGGTAGATCTCTCCCAACAAAACAAAAGCGAGGCTTGCCAAACCTCTCGGAAAACTAAGCAATTAGAAAGAACAACCTATGCAATCGAAAGGATAAACCACGAATGAAAAGAACGATTCCAAAATAACGCAAACGTATTCCACCAAAATGAAATTCTAAAAATTATAGAAATCACACAAGACAAAGTAGAGGATCTCGTTACCCAACTAGAATAGATGATTCCGGTTCACTTTCAAGGATCGTTCTTCCACGACTCCGTCGGAGTTGCGCCGACCGGAGAGAAACTTGTCCGCTTCCTTCGCTTCACGCTGGAGTGAAATGTCACAAAAATAACTCCTTGCCGTGGCCGGTCTTCTTCCTCACAATAGAAGGGGGGCTGATTTGGGGCTCTTGATGGAGGTCGGGTTTTGGATAAGGGAGAGGGTGGTCAGTTTTGGGAGATGAGGAGGTGGTGGTCGGATTTGTGAGGGACGAGGGAGGGGCTCGGCTTATGATGGTGGAAGGCTGCTTGGTTTTGTGAATGGGATATAGTGAGTGGTCGGGTTTGGTGGAGGAGGAGGAGGTTGGCGGCTATGGTGGAGGGTGGCCGATTTTGAGGTCTAAGGAGGAGGGAGATGTTGGGTTGCTAGAAAGGAGGAGGGGAAGAGGGGTAGAAGGAGGAGGCCGAGAGGCCAAAGGGAGGGGAGGAGAAGGTGTGGCCGGCGGCCAAGGAGAAGGAGGAGAGAAGGGGGCGGCCAAGGAGAAGAGGAAGAGAGGGAAGGAGAATTTTGGCCAAGGAGAGGGAGAAGAGGAATCTCAAGAGGTTTAGGGTTTCTTAATCTTTTCATTCACTAAGTAAAATTATGAAATTCCATGCATATATATAGGGTTTACATTATGCATAGGCTATGTGCAGCCCACTAAATAAAAGTAAAAACAATACTAAATGTCTTTAAACATTACATGATGAAAATAAAATGCAAATATAAATAAACTAAGCAATGTTGAAAAGCCTTCATCTCATGTAGCTCCACATCTTGTAGTTTTCATCTTCATCATGTAGGAGAACGCCATCGTCGTTGCCATCATCATCTTCAACTGTAGGAGAACGTCGTCGTCGTCGCCGTCATCACCTTTAACTTTAACACATTGGGGGTTGCCGCCATCAAGAAAGCTAGTTAAGGTTTCATACCAAGCTCTTGGAGCTTGCTTTAGACCATAGAGAGCCTTATGTAATCTAAAAACATAAGAGGGGTGAGTTGAAGGGATAAAACCGGGTGGTTGTTCAACATACACTTCTTCTTTAAGTTCACCATTTAGAAAGGAACTTTTGACATCCATCTGATATACTTTAAACTTTTTGTAAGCAACATAAGAAAGAAAGATTCTGATTTCTTCCAGCCTTGCAACAGAAGCAAAAGTTTGATCATAGTCGATCCCTTCCTCTTGCCTATAGCCTTGAGCAACTAGTCTTGCCTTATTTTTGATAATTGTTCCGTGTGCATCCAACTTGTTCCTGAAGACCCATTTGGTTCCAATGGCTGGATTATTTTGGGGTCTTGGAATTAAATACAGAACTTTGCTTCTCTCAAATTGGTTGAGCTCCTCTTGCATTGCAATAATCTAGAGTGGATCTTGCTCAGCATCTTTTGGATTGGGGCTCAATTTGAGATATGAAGCAGGCTTGCATCAGGTCTTGGTTGAGTTGATGCCTTGCCTCCATGCCAGCTGATATGTCTCCAATCACTTGAGATTTAGGGTGATCTCTAAGTGTGACAAATTCAGTTGGTGCAGTTAGTTCAATAACAGCTTGGGAAATAATTCCTCTTGTGGAATTGTAGCTGTTGGAGGAAGTTCAGCCAATTCCAAATTGTCTTCTTCACTTTCTTCATCAACTTGTGAAGAGGGATGAGATATAACATTTTGAGTAAGGTTGAGATCATCCAATTTTTCATAAAGTTGAGGTAGCTGCAAAAAGTTACTTGTAGAAGCTTCCTTCTCCTTGTAAAACATGTTAGCTTCATCAAAAGAAATGTGAACGGACTCCTCCATTTTCAGAGATGATTTGTTAAATACCCTATATGCCATGCTGACTTGGGAATATCCTAGAAAATTCTCATTGCAGCTTTGGCTTCAAACTTTCTAAGATGTTTCTTATTGTCGTTGTGAATATAACAAATACAACAAATATTCTAAAATAATCTATTTTAGGTTTCTTCCCTTTGAGTAGTTCATAGGGAGTCTTGCCCTTAAGTTTGTGTATCAAACTTCTGTTCAGGACATAGTTTGTTGTGCTTACAGCCTCTGCCCAATAGGAGAGTGGCATGAAAGCATCAACAAGTAATATGCCTGCAGCATCAATGAGTGTTCTATTTTTCCTTTTAACTACCCCATTTTGTTGGGGAGTTCTAGGAGAAGAGAAACAATGCTTGATACCTTCAATCTCACAGAATCTTTGCATGAGATGAGATTCAAACACAGTACCATGATCACTTCTGATCAAAACAACTGGAGTAGAATACTCAATCCTTATGCCTTTAAGAAAATCTGTAAGAACTTTGAAGTTATCAGACTTGTGTCTCAAGAAGAATACCCAAGTGAACCTTGAGAAGTTATCTACAATAACTAAAGTATAGAACTTCCCTCCTAAGCTCTGTACAGCAATGGGTCCAACAAGATCCATATGAAGCAAATACAGAATCCTAGGTGAATCACTCTTATTAACTGATTTAAAATAGTTTTAGTTTGCTTGCCTATTTGACAAGCCCTGCAAAGGCTTTCCTTCTTATAGGGGCAAGAGGGCAATCCTCTTACAAGGTTGTCCCTAGATAATTTAGAAATATTTCTAAGGTTTACATGACCTAGTGTTTTATGCCACAATAAATTGTTATTGCTAATCTGATTAAACAGGTAAATTTCTTAGCTAGCAGAATTAAAATTAACTAGGTATATATTTCCTTGTCTAGTTCCTGTTAAAGCAGTTTTGCTATTGGAGGAGATAATGCATTGAAGTTCAGTAAAGCAAACCTGATAGCATGCATCACATAGCTGGGTTATAGATATAAGGTTATGTTTCAAACCATTTACATATGCTACTTTTCTGAATGTAACAGCTCCAATATTGAAATCTCCATAGCCTTCTGTCTGACCAAAACTGGAATCACCAAAGCTCACTTTTGGACCTAGCTTAGACTTATAGTTAATTAGGTTGTCCATGCTTCCTGTCATGTGTTTTGAACACCCACTATCCAGATACCACTTATCCTGTTTGGTAGGACAGTTCTTCACCTGTATGAAAATAAATTATATGTTTTGGACCCAGGTAAATTTGGGTCCTTGCCTCTTTTCATAATTAAAGCTAGAGATAAAAGAGCATTCAGGTTGGCTTTTATATCCTAGGGTATGATATTTCAAAGGTGGAATTATCCAATGTGAAAAGGGATTAATAGGTTTAGGTTTCTGATTGTTATTTACATTTCTGTTAAAGTTAGATTTTCTGTAATACTTTTTCAGAGTTGTTTAATTACTTCTTCAGAGTTAATTAAATCAAAACATACAGATTAAAATTCAGTTTTAAATTCATCTGAATCAAAATCAAAAGAAGACAGTACCTAATCTTCTTCATATTCAGAGTCTTCATTGTCTGATTGTTCAGCTTCTGATGGATGGCTTGAAGCATTGATGGCCATTAGACATACTTCTTTGGCCTTGGCTTCTTCCTCATCTTCACTAGAGCTAGAAGAAGAGGATTCTTCTTCTGTCTCACTCCAGGTTTTAGCTACAAAGCCCTTTTCTTTCATCTTGTGCTTGCTGGAGGATGGCTTGCTGAAGTGTTTCCTGGATTCCTTTTCCTTTCTCCTTTCTTTTTGTTGTTTCTTTGGACACTCTGGTAGAATGTGTCCAGGTTTCTTGCACCCAAAACAAACAATTTCTTTAGTGGGTGTCTTGTCATACCTTGGCTTGTCCTCATGTCTGGAAGTTTTTCTTCTGAAGTCCTTCCTAGCTATTTTGTAGAATC
Organism: Platanthera zijinensis; assembly: GCA_039513925.1. Taxonomy (NCBI): domain Eukaryota; kingdom Viridiplantae; phylum Streptophyta; class Magnoliopsida; order Asparagales; family Orchidaceae; genus Platanthera; species Platanthera zijinensis. The sequence goes on along the minus strand of CM077078.1, from coordinate 1,321,629 downwards.
TCTTGACTAAGAGACTCATCAATTCATCATTGGTAGGAAGAGCTTCTGATTCTTCAGTTGCTTTAAAAGTAATGTTCTGCTCCTTCCTGATTGGTGTTGAAGTCTTCTGTTCTTCTTCTTTTCTTGACTTCACAAGCAGCTCATAAGATTTGGGCTTTCCCAGTAGAGATTCAATGGAAATCTCATTTAGACTCCTACCTTCTTTGATAGTCCAGATTCTAGAGTCCCATGAGCTGGGGAAGCACTTGAGGATTTTTTCATTAATCTCAGTTAGTGAGATATCCTTGTCCAAGGTTTTTAGCTCATTTATGATTGAGTTGAATCTGTTATACATGTCACTCACTGACTCTACTTCTCCTTTCTTGAAATTCTCATATTAGGAGATGAGATTTGCTCTTGTGTCTTTCCTTTCATCTGCAGATCCAGCAACCATCTTGTTTAAGGAATCCCAGATGGCCTTAGTTGAAGTGCATTCAGCTACTTTCTGAAAGATTTCGTCAGACATTGTCTGAGCCAGAATGTTCATGGCTTTTGCATCAACAATCTTTGCCTTCTTCTGTACATCAGTATAGTCAGGAGGAGGAACAGTATTCAATCTTGTTAATGCAGTTGAAGTAGTTGCCACTGGAGCTGGTGGACCTGTTAAAATAGAATTGAAAATATCCTCATCAATAGAATTCATATACAGTTTGATTCTTGCCTTCCCGACAGCAAACTTGTTCAAGTTACAGACTGGAGGTCTGGTGCTTGCATAATCTTTATTTTGTGGCATGATTTTAAAAACAGGACACTAGAGAGAAAGAGATCTATCAAGGATCTTTAGGTTCAGGTGTTAGCCTATACAACCAAAAACAACACCCCTCTGATACCATTTGAAAGTGAGGAGATAGATCTGATTTACTCTAGAGGGGGGGGGGGGAATAGAGTATTAAAATCTTTTAAGTAATTTTTATAGCGGAATTAAAATATGTGATACTACTAATTAATCAAAGGAATAAAACACAAGCAAAGATCATAGCACAGCAGAAAATAAAGGAAGATGAACAACCAGATGACACGAGAAAATTATAGTGGTTCCCCAAATCTGGGTAGTCCACTCTTCTACCACCTTGGTTGGAATCCACTTGTAGGTTTTTGATCAGGTGCCCTATCACCACATGATCTGATTCAGGTAGATCAGGAAACCCTTCAGACTTTTGATCAGGAGACTAAAATCCAAAGCAGGTTTTTGATCAGGTGCCCTACCACCAATGGTTTGACTTTTGAAGGGAGTAATAACCCTATACAAGAGAGGTAAAAAGAAAGTTGATGTTATTCTTCTCTTTCTCAAATCAATATGAGAAGACTCAGTGGATTTCAGTATTGCCAATAGCTCCCCTTGAGATGTTGAATAGGTTCAGGAAAGATGGAAGCTTTGTTTAGGGTGAGTAGGTCTTCAAGAGACTTGATGATGAAGATCTTCAAAATATGGAGACTGATTTTGTAAGTTCTCTCTATAGATTCCTGAAGCTTGAAATTGAAGAAGACTCAAGATTTAGTTGTGATGTTCTTCTCCAATTTTCTGAGAGCAAAAAGTTGTCTGAAGACTAAGAGCAAGTTCTTCTTATATAACTGTTAAAGTCTAAGAATGAATAATAATATGATCTGTAATTCTGTATGTATCTCTTTTCTGACTAATTCTATCTCTTTTATGTAATAGTCAGAATAGAATAATAAAGCATTTTGAATTTCAAATTCTATCCTTAATTTCCTGCAGAAATCGAGGAGGTTGAACGGCTAGAATATCTGACAAAAATTGTTTCCAAAACTATCTCAGCAAATAAGAAGAATAATAACTTTGTGAATACCATTGTTAATGCTTCCAGAGAACGACTACAAATCTTAAAAATATCAGCATTAACTACCGGAGAATTACTGTCATAGATTGAATATAAGATAGGAAATTAATCTTCAAAACTGATTTCGAAAATAGATAAACGAACACCAAATTAAATCTTCGACCTGAGCTAAGAGATCTTCGAGCTCAAAAAAGAGATCGTCGAGCTGAGAAAGTATGTCTTCGAACTGAGAAAACCGAGAAGATATAAGAAATCGTCGACCTGAGCTAAGAGATCGTCGAGCTCAACTCAGAGTATAAACTCTGAGATCATCGATGGGAGATCGACGATTGTCGAGTTGACTTCGACTATCGTCGAGCTGAACTTCTGAATTCTTCTAAGTTGATTCTCTCTAAATTCTGAGTCCTTGAAGTATTCTGTCTAGAACAAGGGCTCTACCTGAGATCCTAGAACTAACAGACTTGACCCTAGGTATACAAGGTGGGTCAAAAAAACCTAGAAGTGAACCTAGCCCAAATCCCAATTGGGGTTGCAACACTCGTGTTATGGCATGTTTTTTTGAGAAAAGGTAATTTTTTAATCTGGGGGAGGGGTTTGTGATATCGAGGCTATGCTTCGACGGTACATGGTGTGAAGGCTCGCCTTGCGGGTAGCCTCAATCCCCCCCCCCCCCCCCCCCCGTGGATCACTCTGATCCCACCTCGATCTCCATCATCAGTCTGATCCACGCACCGATCCTTCTCCCGGTCACCTGCCATCTCCTCTATCCGCACCGGCTGCTGTTGTCCTCCTGCTCCTCTAGCCCTTCTCATTGCCAGAAATTCTGGGCAGGTAGCTGTGGCGTGACCCTCCTCCTCATGGAAGTCATAGTATGGTAACACTACCTCCTCCTCTCTTCTCCTCTCCAGGTGCTCTCTCCTTCTTCCACCCCCTACTCCTGCTCTTCCTCTCTCCCTTCCTCTTCCTCTTCCCCGACCGATAGCCATAGCCTGATGCAGTAGGGGTAGGGGTGGTCGAGGCCTATATCCCCACACCTATTGGTTGATCCTTGTCCTCCCTGGTAGTTCCTTCCCCCATGGGTAAAACCACTTCCCTGCCCTTGCACCGGGCCTCCTTGTTGTCTCCACGCCAGCTCTGGGTATGTTGGTGCTCTCGGATCCTCCCTTCTTCTCCCTTCTTATTGTCTTGCCCCTCCATGCTCTCTCTACTCATCCTCCGTCAACCTTGCTAACTTATTCGCGAATGCGGGATTTGCTGCCTCAATTGCTATTTCTTTTTCAGCCTTCTCCATCAGTCCCTCAAAATACAAGGGCGCTTTCTAAGTCAAACTCATTTTAAAGAATCCTTCTCATAGCCCGACAGTGAATGCCATCTGAAGAGCGAATCCTGGTACCTCCTGAATCTCCAAGATTTCCTCCTGAAACCTATCCATGTATTGGGCTAGAGACTCGTCCTCCCTTTGACGAATTAAGAAGATTGATTCTGGGTTTCCCTTCCTCTTCTTTGAAGTGGAAAAACGTAGCTGAAAGCTTTTGCTCAAGTCTTCGAAGCTGTAGATTGACCCTATCGAGAGCAGATGGAACCAGTCCCTCGCCTTATCTTTCAGGGTAATAGTAAAGAGACGGCACTTAAACACGTTCGTCATGGGTCTACTGGAAACTGCATCCTCGAACCATTGTAGGTGCTGGAGGGGGTCGTCCTTTCCCACGTAATAGATCATCTCGGGGTCCCTAAACCCTTTCGGCACTAGAGCAGAAAAAATCAACTCACAGAATGGCGACCCTCTCGCCAGAGGTCTCACAGCCTCTACCTGCGCAACGACCTCCCCTGGCGAGACGACACTCGCCGGGTAAGGAAACAGTTCCCTCCCTTGCATATCTCGCCTTCCTCCCTCTACTGCCCTCTCCTTGCCCGGTCGCTTCCCTGGCACGTCCTCGCCAACTCTTGCTGAGACGGGCTCCCCTTGGCCTGCGAGACCAGGCTCCTGAGGTAGGGCAGTTGTTTAATCACCTCGCCGCGAGATCTCTTGCAGCATGTCCATGATCCCTCCTATGGATGCCATGCACTCTTCTCTCCCAACGAAACCTTCCAGATTCTGGGACCCTCTCCCATCTCCAACATCGGGGTCTACCTCCCTGAAGTGGTTAGAGGTTCTTCTATGTAGGCTACGGTCAACGCTCACCGCACCAAAAATGTTGAAGCCAAAAGTTGGCTCCACCTAGAGTTCAGACCTGAAGTACAGCCTACACCTACTCTTACCAAGCCATCTCAGACGTGGAACTTGAAATTGGGGACCGACCGGAAACTTCACCATGGAGGTCCCACCTCTTACCCAGAAGACACTAGAAATCTTCCCCTCCCTAGCCAATGTCGAGCTAGGTGCCTTGGAGGAAGAAGAATGGGGGTCAAAAGATTAGATGATGAATGAATCCTCCAAGACACCTTACCGGTCTATTTATAGGCCTCTGAGTTGGGCCTGCTAATAACCAAATTGAGCTATTCTGAAATTGCCTTAATACCCCGGCAGAGGTCTGCCAACAGCCAGATTCCACTGTTCTAAGGAGCTATATGCAGACCACCAAGGACAAAAGGGTAAAAATACCTAGGGTAAAAAGGATCCCACCTCGGGAAATGGAGAGAAGACCCCTTTCATCATGTGGCGGGTGGCCTAGCTGGCGAGAAGATCACTACCCTTTGTCTCATGGGCCGTCTCGCCTTGTGTGCTGCTGCAAGTTCCCTCTCGCTGATGAGTCGCGAGACGCCGCCCTCCCATCGCCTGGTTTGCCTTCTCACTCAGGATCGTCTGCGAGACTCGTCTGCGAGACTCCATCTCCTAGGGTCATCTCGCCTTTAGCCTATATTCCTACCTCATTTCGCCCCCTGCGAACCCAAGGTTGTACAATTGCCGAGCTCTATAGAAGAAGTTCAAGTTGTTGATCTGAAAGTTCATCAAGATAGCTGCTGCAAGTAACATCTGCATCAGCAAGATTGGAGACATCTATCTCTGAGAAATAAGAAGTAGCTAAGGGAAAATCCCTAGCTATAGTTAGGGCTAGGTTTTTCTCAGCTCAGGTATACTCAGAGAAATTTCTCTAGTGTTAATTAACAAACAATCACACCCTCTTTCTTTCTATAAGATCTTAACATATCTGATTTATAAGCCTTAATATATAATGGCCAAGTTGTAGGATCACTTGTTGATCCGAGTTAGGATTCTATAAAGAATCTGAGTGTAGTGCTTTGGCCTGAGTAGTAAGATTCAAGTGTGAATCTGAGATGTAGGATCCAGTTTGGATCTGAGGTAGGTGATCATTTGATCACTGAGTTATAGGGCTTTTGAGCCCGAGGTAGGAGCGTCATTCTATCTGAGTTGTAGGGAACTTGTGCCTAAGTTGTAGGATCCTTTTGATCAGAGATGTAGGAGAGTCATTCTCTCTGAGATAGGATCCTATGTGGATCTGAGGTAAGACTGTCCTACCATCCTGAGTGGTAGGGCCTTTGGCCTGAGGTTTTTGAATCATTGAGTTGTAGGGCTTAGTTCGCGAGCTATAAGTCTTGGAGGAAACTGAGTGATCCTGCGGGATCATGTTGTAAGCTCTTAGGAGCCGAGATATTGGTGAAGTGCTTTGTCTAACAATCTGTTAGAAAGGCGGGAGGGAAAGTGGACGTACCCATAATCTGGGAATCACAATAAACTTGATGTGTTGTTTGTGTGATTTTCTTGAAAGAAAAACTAACCTTATCACATCACTCACAAAACTATTAAAAGTCTAATAGATAATAAAAAGACTCAAAAACCTTTTCACCCTCCCCCCTTAGTTGTTTTAGCATTCCTTGAAATCAAAAACTTTCAAATATTATATCTGCTAGATAGTTTTATTTATGATAGAGTAGTTCCACTATCACCTGCTTCCTTTGATACTGCTTTATTGTCCTTCGCTTTCATCCTCCCGAACGGTGCCTAAGAGTTGCGGGGGTGAAGAGACAAAAATGGCTTAGTATTTTTGACTAATGGTCGGTTGTCACCATATAATTTTAGGAGCTCGAAGAGCTGGAGGACCGGTACGATCAGCAGGATGAGGTGGCATGACTTGAGAAGCAGTTACCCCACACTACTACTGCGGCTCAGCGTCAGACGGGTGTTTCAATTTTTGCTTCCACTTAGAGTGTTGCGAGAGAGTTGTTTTTTTTACTTTTGGCATCTATCGGGCATAAGCCCTTACTCTCTATTATACTCATTGTTGTACTACACTTTCTTTTAAATACATGTATATGTGTGGTTGTTATGTGATGTTGACTTGCTTCTATTTTATAGTCGTACATCTTTTCTCTCTTGGCCTACAAGTTAATGATCGTACTAGCCGGCAGGATCGTCGTCTTGCGGTGTCGACTAGCCCGCGTGTTAGTGTCATCATAAGGTGACGGTTTTGGGCATAATACCCAGTAACTCCTTAGTAAGGATGGGGGTCTTACAAATGGGTATCACATGAACCAACGATTATAAGAGGAAGAAGTCCAAAAAACACTATGTCACCTCGCTCGAGCATTAGTTTGCGCACAAACTCTGCAGCGGAAGCAATGGTGTGCCCATGTGTTAAAGTCACAAAAAATAGTCCACTTAAACAATGAGTTCGGCCACCCAATTAGGAAACCACTTTGGTTTGACTTACCAAGAAGATTTTGTGTCGTATTATAGTCTAAAATCAACCTCGGATATAGATTAGTTTAGGTACGAGGATAACCAAATTTACCAAGGGAAGAATTTGACGCGAGAGTCACTACTTAAGGCTTAAACTTTGATGTCCCTACTCCACGTATCGAGTGATATTATCACTTCTTACCCAAGCTGATAGGACCGCCACAAGGAGAATTAGTGCCTATAATATATTAGTGAAATAGTATGGTACTCGTAAACTTAACCATCATACCGATGACTTGATTACGTTGAGACAACCACCATGGAAAATACCAAAGGTCGAATAAGAATTCAAGTTTCAGAAGAGACCCATTTTGGTTGGGTCACATGTTGACCTTGATAAGATTATCGTAAATAGTAAGCTTAAGGGCCTAAGGTATATAGCATATCAATAAGTCTTATGGTCGAACTCCAAGTCTAAGATTGTTAGCCTTAAGGATTGAGTCATATATAAGATGATTGCACTATGGAGATTAATGAAATTTAGCCCGAAATGTATGGGGGTTTATCCTTTTGTTTATTGGGCTAAATTGATAACGACTTGGATGTCCCTATATCTTGTTTAGAAAATGTTGAGTCGCAAACATAGTGATCTTGAAGTCTTTATTTATTCAAATGTTGCTCAAGTAAAGATGACTTTTTGTATATACTTGGATGTTATGTTGATCAATGCTCCCTATAAGATTAGGACCCTTGAAGAATTACTTCATCTTAAGCAGCCTGGATTCTTAATGACAAGTTCTGACCGCTATAAATTCATGGGAGAAATAGGAAAGTAGAGCATTTCAAGAATGATTATTCATCATCCTTATCGCTCCAAGGCTATGCGGATAAGTAAATATACAGTGTAGTAAATTAATTCTTTGAGATATACGTAGAGGGTTGCCCGCTTGGATATATTACAACCCCAGAATAAGAAAAGTCGCCATGAGATGTTAGAAACTTTCTTGGGCTTATGAATCAGATGATTACTTGGCACAACTTAAAGAGAGATCGTAATTTCATCGATGCATAATGACATGTTATATCCAAAGAACAAAACAAGTTGTGTACAATCCACAAGAATTCAAACATCTGACTTTCCGAAAAAGTAAAATCAAAGCAGTACCCATGACACAAATTCTTTATGTATAACTAAAGGAGTGTATTACCTCAACAAAGAACGTTCCTAAATTCTCTAACACCTTATCCCAATCGATGTACACATAGGTATGACCCATTAATTATGATAGCATCAAGAACCGGGACACATACGTTGATAACATTATAATCACCGTTAGGAGGATTCATGATTGTGAGATATAGATCTTGACTATCAAAGGTGTTGGGTCCATTGATCCCAATGTCCAAGATTTGAAGAAGGCCTAATAGATAATGGTATATACATATTGTAATCTAACAGGTGTCACAAGTTATTTGTATGCAGGATGCTTCTTGTACATTGATTAGACATGTAGTCTAAGTGGATATGATAGGTGGACACAAGGCAGGATAGTGGAAAGATAGAAAATTGTCTAAGCCCGCTAGCGTTGAGTAAAGTTAGTTCACTCAACACCAGATGACAAAAAGCACTGAGTATAGCTTGGATAGTCAAAGCCAAACTATTGGCAAGACAGAAAAGTGGTTAAATACACAGACATTGAGTGAAGACAATTCACTCAATGCCATACAACAAAAGTGTTGAGTAATGCTCAATTTGTCAAAGCCACAGCGAATCTGGGGAGAAATCTAGCTAAGTTCAGAAGCATTGAGTGAAGCCAGTTCACTCAACGCCCAAGCATTGAGTGAAGGCTATTCACTCAACTCCTAATCAATAGAGAATATGTCTAAGGATAGAAGAGTTGAGTGAAGTCTATTCACTTAACGCCTCTTAAACAAAACTAATAGAGGTTGCAAGCGTTGAGTGAAGAAGCAACACTCAACGCTTACATAATAGAAATATTGGCAAAGTCCAAATGTGTTGAGTAATGAAGGTTCACTCAATTCCTAGTGACAGAAAACTGCCTAAGTGTTTTGGCGTTGAGTAAAGCTTGTCCACTCAATGCATAGTGACAGAAAAACTGTCTAAGTGTTTTGGCGTTGTGTAAAGCTTGTTCACTCAACACCTATTGATAGAAAAACTGTCTAAGTGTTTTGGTGTTGTGTAAAGCATGTTCACTTAATGCCTAGTGACAGAAAACTAACTGAGTGTTTTGGCGTTGAGTAAAGGTCGTTCACTCAACACCTAGTGATAGGAAAATGGTTTAAGTGTTTTGGCATTGAGTGAAGCTTGTTCACTCAATGAATATACTAAATTGTTTGAATTTGACTAAGTCCACATGTGTTGACGTCTGCAAGATTTCAAATGTTGTGGGAAGTCTACAGTACGCAACATGCGGTGTCACGGGCCTACTGTATGACTTTTTTTGTTAAAGCAAGTTGCAAGCAACAACTAAAGCTGGTCCCAATGCTCAAAAGATCCATTGAGCTGCTGGAATAAAAGAACAAAGATAAGTTTGAACTAAACAACTTTTTGATTATTTCGAAAAGGCAAAGAACTTAATCTTCTTACCCAGCCATTATTGTAGAGCAATGAAGAACAAGTTCTAAACAACAAATTTGAAAGTTCAAGTGTTATTTTTTGACATCTTTGTTGGAACACCCTATTACTATTTGGACCAGGATGACTATATTTCTCTAGGGATTGTGTGTTGTGACCTCCATGTTGTTATAAAGGTCACATAGGCTAGTTAGAGTAGTCTTCAGCTCGACGCATAGTCGACTTCAGCTCGACGCAGAGTCGATCTCAGCTCGACGCAGAGTCGACCTCTGCTCGACGCAGAGTCGACCTCAGCTCGACGCAGAGTCGACCTCAGCTCGACGTGGAGTCGACCTCAGCTCGACGTTCCGTCGAACCCAGTTCTACTTACAGAAAACACTCTCTGACCGACGTGTGTCGTGCTCAGATCGACGTTTTATTGTGAGCTCGACGCTTTTCAGACCGCCGTCAGTTTTGGATAGGAATTCAAATTCCTTCTGACAGACAATTAATGCTGAAGATTTATTGGCCGTTGCAGCATATCTGGTGCATGGCTCAAGGAATTTTCTAAGGAATGTCTGCCTGTCATTTCCTTTGAGGCATGGACAGTTAAGTAAAGCAATTAATGCTGTCTTCCAACGGCTATCAAGAAAAAGGAAGAAGAAGACTCATTTATATTCATTCAAAAAAAAACAAGAACAACATACAGAATACAGAAGAACAATACAGGACTTCAGTTGCTCTCTGTGACATTGTGTTGAAAAGCTAACTCACAGAAAATCTAATTGCTTCAGACACCTCCATCCAACTCTCTTGGATCATCCTTTGCTGGAGCAAATCAGATCTTTGAAGACCTGTCACCCTTGTGCAGAGCTCTCCTTCCTGAACCTCATCTTGATCTCAGGGGGAGCTTTGACAACAACTTCAGATCCACTTCTGCTTCTCTTTGCTTGTTGAATAGAGAAGACAACATCATCTCTTTTTCTTTTTCTTTCTGTACAGGGTTTTAACTCCCTTCAAAAGTTACTTTTGGTTTTGCTGAAACCTGGTCAAAATCAGCACTGTTGGTTTGTGAGAACCTGATCAAAAACTCTCTGGTGCTCAAGACACCTGATCAACTCATCTTGAAGTGGATTCCTATCAAGGGTGATAGAAGAGTGGATGTACCCAGATTTGGGGAACCACTATAGCTCCTTGTGTCGTCTGGATTGCTTGTCTTTTTGTGTTTTGCTTTGTGCTGTGAATTTCCTTTTACTCTGATTATTTGCTATAGCACTATACACTAAGTAAATACAAATTTTCTCTACACACAAGTTTTCATTTGGAAAATTATTTTAAATAACTCTATTCACCCCCCCCCCCTCTAGAGTTAGGAGTGATCTTATCCTGCACTTTCAATTGGTATCAGAGGGAGGTTGATCATTCATACAGGCTAACACCTGGATCAAAAGATCCCTGATAAGATCATTTCCCTCAAAGGGTTAGTTTCTTTAGTTTTACTTATTTTTGAAACTCATGGCACAAAACAAGGACTTTGCTAGCACCAGACCTCCTATGTGCAATCTATCCAAGTTTGCACTATGGAAGGCAAGGATTAGACTTTACATGAACTCTTTTGATGAAGACATTTTTAATTCTGTGTTGACAAATTGTCCAAGACCTCCCACAGGAACAAGTACATCAGCTGTTCCTCCTCCTTCAGGAACTGATGCTGACATAAAGAAGTGGAAGGCAGCAGATGCTAAAGCCATGAACATCTTGGCTCAAACCATGTCAGATGACATTTTCCAGAAAGTAGCTGATTGCAATACTGCTAAAGAGATCTGGGAAAAGCTGTCAGAAATTGTATCAGGTTCTGCAGATGAAAGAAAGGATAGGAGATCCTACCTGATCACCCAATATGAGAATTTCAAGAAGGCAGAGTCTGAGTCAGTTGCTGACATGTACAACAGACTGAGTCTGATCATAAGTGAGCTTAGATCACTAGAGAAGGACATATCTCTCACTGAGATAAATGACAAAATACTGACTTGTTTCCCTAGCTCTTGGGACTCAAGAATATGGTCAATTAAAGATGGAAGAAATGTCTGTGAGTTATCCACAGAAGCTCTTCTAGGGAAGCTCAAGAGTTATGAGCAATTCATTAAGAAGAGAGAAGAAGAGCAGAAGACATCCACACCAACAGAGAAGGCTGAGAAAACTATTGCCTTCAAAGCTCAGGAAGAAGAACCTAAAGAAAAGGTGTTGGGAAATGAAGAGCTTATGAGCCTACTGGTCAAAAGGTTCAATAAGCTAAATAAAAGGAACTTCAGAAGATGGTCATCCAAAGACAAAGACAAGCCAAGGTATGACAGATCTAATAATAAAGATGTTATCTGTTTTGGCTGCAGGAAACCAGGAAACATTGTCCCCAACTGTCCAGAAAATCAAGATAAGGACAGAAGGGACAAGAAGGAAAGAAAAGACAAAAGGAAGGATAAGGAGTCAAGGAAATACCATGACAAGCCTTCCTCCAGCAACAGCAAGCACACCAGAAAAGGATTTGTGGCTGAATCCTGGAGTGACTCAGATGAGTCTGATTCATCATCCAGCTCTAGTGATGATGAGGATGATGCAGAAGAAAAAGGATTCTGCATGATGGCCATCAGTGCATCTCAAAAGAACACTGATTCAGAGCCTGATGCTGACTACCCATCTGATCAGGAACTTACTGAGGATCAGGTAATAGATTCTTTTGACTTTACTTCTGATGATTTCAAATCTGAGTTTAAATCTATGTGCATTGACTTGATTGAGTCTCAAAAGTTGATTAAAACTCTCAGAGAACAATTAATTGAATGCAAATCCATTAACTCAGATAATCTTAGACTCTTAGAAGAGTTGAAGCAGTGTGGGGAGGAGATAGCTTCACTGAAAAGTGAGCTATCTAAGGCCAAACAATTTGAAGAAACCCTTAATGGGAGAAGTATCAAATTGATGGACATCACAAGTACAGTGAACTCAAGATTGAATGGTTCACTGGGCTTGGGTGCTTCATCCAGCCAACCCATAGTGCTGACAACTCCAATCAAATTTACCAGTGAGAAAGGTAAAGGAGTCTTGATAGTGGCTAGGAAGAATGCTGACTTAACCCAGGAAACTGGACAAGAAGCGTCGAACGAAGCTCGACGGACGTCGACCAGAGCTCGACGTAATCGCAAGAAAACGTCGAACTCAGGTCGACGCCTTCTACCCTCTGGACAAAGCAAGACCTTGCCGTCGAACGGAGCTCGACGCACTCACTTGAGTCCGTCGACCGAAGCTCGACGTGCGTCGAGCCAAGCTCAGAGCAAAAGTCATTTCTCAGGGGTTAATTCAAAATTCAATTCCAGCTCTACATCTCATAATTTTAACCCTTATGCTGAATGGATAATACCTCCTAGGAGATATCATCCTGTAGGCTATAAGAGTCAACCTGAGATGTCCTTCATTTCAGAATTTAAGGGATATCAACCTAGGCCCAAGGTCAACTGGGTCAAAAACAAATAAGTTGTTTTTGTGTAGGTGAAGACCTATCCAGCATCAAGCCATCAATGGTATCTGGATAGTGGGTGCTCAAAGCACATGACAGGGGACAAGGACAACCTCACTTCCTTCAAAGCCAAGCTTGGACCCAAAGTAATTTTTGGAGACTCAAGCTTTGGAACTACAAAAGGATATGGGGCAGTCCAAATTGGCCCAGTCACATTCAAGAAGGTGGCATATGTTGAAGGACTCAAGCACAACTTGATTAGTATCAGTCAATTGTGTGATGAAGGATATCAAGTAACCTTTAACAAAGCCATATGCAAAGTCCAGTCAGTGGATAACACAACTGTGTTGACAGGTAACAGAAGAGGTAACATTTACTTAGTGGATTTTCATTCACCTGTAGTAGATATTTGCCTGTTTAACTCCATTTCAAAACCAAACATCTTGTGGCATAAAAGATTAGGACATGTGAACCTTAGAACCATTGCTAAGTTATCCCAAGACAACCTTGTTAGAGGACTACCTTCTGGTCCCTACAAGAAGGAAGGACTTTGCAAGGCCTGTCAATTAGGCAAGCAAACTAAAAACAGTTTCAAGTCACTTAATAAGAGTGACTCACCTAGAATTTTGTACTTACTGCACATGGACCTTTTTGGACCAATTAATGTACAAAGCCTAGGAGGGAAATCTTATGCTTTAGTAATTGTAGATGACTTCTCAAGATTCACTTGGGTGTTCTTTCTGAGGAAGAAGTCTGATAACTTCAAGATTTTGACAGATTTTCTCAAAGGCATACAGATTGAGTTCAATACTCACATTGCCCTGATCAGAAGTGATCATGGGACAGAGTTTGATTCTCTTCTTATGCTAGAGTTCTGCCAGAATGAAGGTATCAGGCATACTTTCTCAGCTCCCAGAACTCCTCAACAAAATGGGGTAGTTGAAAGGAAAAACAGAACCCTTATTGAATCTGCCACAACATTGTTGACAGATGCTCACCTTCCTCTAACCTTTTGGGCAGAGGCTGTGAACACCTCCAACTATGTTCTGAATAGAAGCCTGATACATAAGCTAAAGGGTAAGACTCCCTATGAGTTACTCAAAGGGAAGAAACCTAAAGTAAACTACTTCAAAATTTTTGGTTGCATTTGTTTCATTCACAATAATGACAAGAAATACCTAGCTAAATTTGAAGCCAAAGCTGATGAAGGAGTGTTTCTGGGGTACTCCTTGACTAGCAAGGCTTATAGGGTTTTTAACAAGTGCACAAATAAAATTGAAGAATCCATGCATGTTACATTTGATGAAACTAACATGTTTTATAAGGAGAAGGAGACTTCTACCATAAGCAATTTGCAGGAACACTCAATTTCAGAGAATCTGAAGCAGCTTACCATCACAGACAAAGGGTCATCACCTTCACCAATTCAACAAGTCACTAAACTTAGTGACAATGAAGAGGAATTTCAAGTTCTGGAAAGTTTAAAGGGCCAACAGAGTGAAGAACCAGTTGTTGTTCCACAAGAGGAAACAACAACACAGGTTGTTGCATCATCAACACCCCTTGTTGATCTAGCAACAACAAGAGATCACCCAATCTCACAAGTAATTGGAGATATCTCAGTGGGTGTGCAAACAAGGAATCAAGTCAATCAAAATATTATGCACACCTGCTTTCTTTCTCAAATTGAGCCTCAAACCATACAAGATGCAGAGCAAGATCCAAACTGGATCATTGCAATGCAAGAAGAGTTGAATCAATTTGAGAGGAATAAAGTTTGGGAATTAGTACCAAGACCAAGGAACCAGCAAATTGTTGGAACAAAATGGGTATTCAGGAACAAATTGGATGATCAAGGAATAATTGTGAGAAACAAGGCAAGACTTGTTGCACAAGGATATTGCCAAGAAGAAGGAATTGATTATGACCAAACCTTTGCACCAGTTGCAAGGTTGGAGGCCATAAGAATCTTCCTTGCATATGCAGCTCACAAGAGATTCAAGGTATATCAGATGGATGTCAAGAGTGCATTCCTCAATGGAGACATTAAGGAAGAAGTCTATGTAAAGCAACCTCCAGGTTTTATCTCTCCAACTTTTCCTGATCATGTATTCAAACTGCATAAAGCTCTATATGGTCTCAAGCAAGCTCCTAGAGCATGGTATGAGACCTTAGCTTGTTTTCTGTTGGAAAATGATTTTAAAAGGGGTAGTGTAGACCAAACTCTTTTTGTTAGAACCCATAGGTCCCACACCCTACTAGTACAAGTTTATGTAGACGACATCATATTTGGGTCTACTGATTCAAACTTATGCAAAAAGTTCTCACAACTTATGCACTCAAAGTTTGAAATGAGTAGCATGGGTGAGCTTGCTTTCTTTCTTGGATTGCAAGTTAAACAACATGTGGATGGCATTTTCATTTCTCAAACCAAGTATGCAAGAGAACTGGTTAAGAAATTTGGAATGTCTGAAGCATCCTCCATGAAAACACCTATGCCTACAAATGCTGTTTTAGATGCTGATGAATCTGGAAAACCAGTTGATCAGACAAACTATAGAGCAATCATTGGCTCATTACTTTATCTAACAGCTACTAGACCAGATATAATGTTTGCTACATGCATCTGTGCTAGATTCCAAGTAAGCCCTAGAGAGTCCCACCTCACATTAGTTAAGAGGATTCTTAGGTATGTAAAAAGTTGTCCTAATCTAGGTCTCTGGTATTCACATGACTCAGGATTTGATCTAACTGGATTTTCAGATTCTGATTATGCTGGATGTAGAGTAGACAGGAAAAGCACCAGTGGAACTTGTCAATTCCTTGGTGATAGACTTGTCTCCTGGTTCTGTAAGAAACAAACCTCTGTGTCCACATCAACTGCTGAAGCTGAGTATATGGCTGCAGGCAGTTGTTGCTCACAGATTTTGTGGATTCAAAACCAGCTCCTAGACTATGGGTACAACTTAGAGATGTCTAAAATCTTTTGTGATAATACCAGTGCAATATCAATTGCACAAAATCCAGTTCTCCATAGTAGGACTAAGCACATAGAAATCAGACATCACTTCTTAAGGGATAATGTAGAAAAGAAGAAAATTGCACTAGAATACATTTCCACTGAATTACAGAGAGGAGATATTTTCACCAAACCCTTGGATGAAAAGAAGCACTTCTTTTTCCTCAATCAGTTGGGAATGCTAGATGGAGACAGCTTAAAATAAAACTCCAAGATTTTGAAACCCATAACAAATAGGAATAAGAAAAATTTCATTTCAAAATTTCCTATCTGAGTGGTTGTTCTGAGCTCTGAACTAAGCTCGACGCGGCATCGAACGGAGATCGACGGTCCGTCGCCCTCAAAAGCGTCGAACGTCGAACTCAGCTTCCAGCGTCGAACTAAGTTCACAGCTCCCTGGCTTCTTGAGTTTCTCTCTCCCCGGTCGACGTCTTCGTTCAACGTCGACCTGAGCTCGACGTATAGCATCAGCCTAAGCGTCGAACGTCGACCTAAGCTGGACGCTGTTGAGTCGTTTCAGTTCTCCTAGAGCCCTTGAGCGTCGAACTGAGCTCGACGTTCTTTCCTTTTCTGCGTCGAACCCTAAGTATAAAATCGATTTTTCTCCGTCGTTCGCAGTTGCGCATTCATATTTCTCTGCTCAAGCTTTCTCCCTCCAAATACTATACTTTTGATCTTGGAAGGTATTCTTTCTTTTGCAGGAAATGGCAATCACAGCAGGAGCTCTGGCGGCAATGAAGTTCGACTCTGGTTTCGACATTGACTTCGATTCTTTTGATGGATCTCCACAACACTTTCTGGATATACTGAATCTTTTCAAAGAGCAGCAACTAGTCCACTTTATGTCTACCAGGATACCCCTTCCAGAATCAGAAATTAAAGAATGGTGTCTTACAGCAATCGTTTCCGATAACAACTCTTTGACTGGGAAGATTTCAGGAAATGAGGTAGCCATCTCACCTCAAGTCATTACAGATGCTTTCAACTTTGCTGCTGGAGATGATGACATAGAACTATCAGTGGAAGAATATACTTTGATGCTGGACAGGATGGGGCATACTGCTGGTAACCCCTCTAAACTCCTTAAAATTAACCTAGCAATTGAGTATAGGTTATTAGCAGATATAACTGGAAAAGTGATCTGTGCAAAAAGGACTGCACATGATGCAATAACAAGGCATCAGTTTTGCCTCATGGCTGCACTAATGGACAAGAAACATCCCAACTGGGGATTAATTGTGTTTGAAATGCTTAAGAAAAAGTTGGATAAAAACTCTGTCCATTTTGGAAGAGTTCTTGGGTTGATTCTCAACCATTGCTGCCCCCAACTGCTTGTGTCCTCAAAGAAGCACATCAATGCTTCCAAGAGGCTCACATGTGCTCTAATTGGCAAATGGGATAGGAGAATTGTGAATCCCAGGGCTACTGCAGCAATGAAATCTTCTGCAGACACCAGGACTGTAGAGGTCTCTCACCCTCAGTCCACTGGTCCAGAAGTAGGGATCATGCCAGCCCCCTCTCTCTCCCTTCCATCCACCTTCATCCCCTCAACCACAATTATCTCATCCACTCAAACTCTCCCCTCCTCCATATCTACCATTGCATCCTCTCTTCCACCTCACACTACTTTCCTGCCCATAAACTTGGATTCCACCCCTCATGAAGATCTGTTTTCTTTTGACATGCATGAAGACTCCTTCATGGATGCCTCTACCTCCTCTCCTCATGACGTCCTCCATCCCTCTACTTTTTCAGACTTACTCTTCTCCTCCATTCAGGAACCAGTTACACCTCCACTGTCTGCACCACCCTCCACCTCCTCTACATTCTCAGTTTCTTCTACTCCCTCTACCTCTACTCAAGTTCCCCTTGAGCAAGTAGCTCTCCTCCCCCTAGCCAATCAAATTTTTGACCTTCTGTCTCCAAGGCTCTCCTCCCTCCTGGATGCCAAGTTGGCTCCTCTCATTCTTTCCCTGAGCACTCTTTCTGCCTCTGTCTCCTCCCTTTCCTCTCACTTGGCATGCCCTTCTTCTGGGGGCCTAGCATCAGCTACCACTGATTCTAGGCAGGGGGAGATGTCAGCAGAAGAAGAGCTGCCTCCTGCTTCAGTTCAGCTTGCTCAGACTCATTCAGAGACAGTATCAGTTGCTTGTTCAGAGACAGTGTCTGTTGCAGAAGATCAAATAGTTTCAGCTCAGCAAATCAGCAGTGCCTTAGACATTCAGTCTTTGGCAGTTTCTGTTCAGAGCTTCTCTCCTCCAGCTTCAATTCAAGAAGATCTGTCCAGGGCTATTGTCCCTTTTCAGAAGGCTTTGACTTCTGATATAGCAATGGTAGCAGTGGCTCCTGCTAGTGTTGAAATTGATTTGTTAGCTCCTGTTGAGACTTCAGGTGAAGTGTTTGAGACACCTGATGCTGCAGAGGCCCATATCTCCCAAGCCCTTCAGGAACCAGCCTCTTCAGCCTCTATGGCTCCTGAGGCTGTGCCCTCTCCTGCAGTGGTTGCTTCCTCCTCAGCAGCTCCAGCCTCCATCAGCTTTCCCATCTCCAAAAGAAAGTATATAGATCCATATGAAGAATCACAAAGTTCTGAAGATGAGTTTGCTACAGATTCTGATGACTCCTCTGCAACTATTGCAAGGAAAAGGAAAGCCAGATCAAAAGCAATGAAAAGAGTACCTCCTGCCAGAGCTATAGATCATGACATTCCCTATTACATCAAATTTAATTGTGAAATCACAGAGCCTTGGATGCAGTACTCTCAGAATCAGAGAAAAGCTATGAAAAAGAAGAGAAAATTCAATGAGGGACCATCTAAACCAGTCCATCAGCCTCCACCTCCACCTCCTCCAGATGCAGGTGTAGGTACTGGTCTATCTTCCTCTTCAGCACCTTCAGCTCTCCAAGGAAAGACTTATCAAGCCAGAAGACATCAAGGAGATAGCCAGCAAAGGGGAGGTCAACAAAGAGGAAATTATAGAGGCAGGCAGTCCAGAGGAAGATCAGGCTCTCAACCTTATCAAAGGGGAGGAGCCATTGATCCAACCTCTGGGCCCTATCCTTACAGGCCTAGAGTTGACCTCACCCCAAGATCTTCTCAAGAAACATCCTCTAACAAATTTGAACCTGCAGTACCCTTTGAAGATCCTAACAAAACTCCTGCTTACTGGAAAGCTAGGATGACAGAGATGGTTGCTCTAAATGAAATTAACAAAGCCAGAGAAAGAGGACTGGACACATCTCATATTAGTACTATGTCAGAACAAAGAAGAGAGGAATTGGAAAAGTATAGCTCAAAGAAATTTTTTGATTCAGACAGATACATGGAACTCCACCCTGCAGCTGTACCACCCAGTGCTAGAGATCAAAAGTCTTTAGGTGCAGCTGATGACTTCAGATCCAAAAAGGAAGCTTCCAATCCAAACAGAGAAATCATCTTCAAAAAGAGTGATCAAGACAAAGCATCAAAGGACAAGTAAAGTAAGGTATTCTAACACTTTCTATATACTGGACTCAGGACATTTGAACAATTCTGCTGCTATATAGTGTTTTATATATGCTGCTTATTATTCTGTCATGTCTGGCTGTATTATATTGTGTTGTATCTGCTTTATTTCTTTTTCCTTGAATCCCTAAAATTCATGTAAATAGTAATCCTAATCCAAATAGGGGGAGATTGTTGGAACACCCTATTACTATTTGGACCAGGATGACTATATTTCTCTAGGGATTGTGTGTTGTGACCTCCATGTTGTTATAAAGGTCACATAGGCTAGTTAGAGTAGTCTTCAGCTCGACGCATAGTCGACTTCAGCTCGACGTAGAGTCGATCTCAGCTCGACGCAGAGTCGACCTCTGCTCGACGCAGAGTCGACCTCAGCTCGACGCAGAGTCGACCTCAGCTCGACGTGGAGTCGACCTCAGCTCGACGTTCCGTCGAACCCAGTTCTACTTACAGAAAACACTCTCTGACCGACGTGTGTCGTGCTCAGATCGACGTTTTATTGTGAGCTCGACGCTTTTCAGACCGCTGTCAGTTTTGGATAGGAATTCAAATTCCTTCTGACAGACAATTAATGCTGAAGATTTATTGGCCGTTGCAGCATATCTGGTGCATGGCTCAAGGAATTTTCTAAGGAATGTCTGCCTGTCATTTCCTTTGAGGCATGGACAGTTAAGGAAAGCAATTAATGCTGTCTTCCAACGGCTATCAAGAAAAAGGAAGAAGAAGACTCATTTATATTCATTCAAAAAAAAAACAAGAACAACATACAGAATACAGAAGAACAATACAGGACTTCAGTTGCTCTCTGTGACATTGTGTTGAAAAGCTAACTCACAGAAAATCTGATTGCTTCAGACACCTCCATCCAACTCTCTTGGATCATCCTTTGCTGGAGCAAATCAGATCTTTGAAGACCTGTCACCCTTGTGCAGAGCTCTCCTTCCTGAACCTCATCTTGATCTCAGGGGGAGCTTTGACAACAACTTCAGATCCACTTCTGCTTCTCTTTGCTTGTTGAATAGAGAAGACAACATCATCTCTTTTTCTTTTTCTTTCTGTACAGGGTTTTAACTCCCTTCAAAAGTTACTTTTGGTTTTGCTGAAACCTGGTCAAAATCAGCACTGTTGGTTTGTGAGAACCTGATCAAAAACTCTCTGGTGCTCAAGACACCTGATCAACTCATCTTGAAGTGGATTCCTATCAAGGGTGATAGAAGAGTGGATGTACCCAGATTTGGGGAACCACTATAGCTCCTTGTGTCGTCTGGATTGCTTGTCTTTTTGTGTTTTGCTTTGTGCTGTGAATTTCCTTTTACTCTGATTATTTGCTATAGCACTATACACTAAGTAAATACAAATTTTCTCTACACACAAGTTTTCATTTGGAAAATTATTTTAAATAACTCTATTCACCCCCCCCTCTAGAGTTAGGAGTGATCTTATCCTGCACTTTCAATCTTCACCATCAACAGCAAGTTCAAATACATTTCTCTGAGATGGAAGAAGCAGCAAAATGGCTAACGCTAGCTGTAGTCACTTCACAGTTCATGCAGAGTTTTCCTGGAGATCATTTTTTAGAGCTGTGAAGAAGAAGCCTTGACTTAGAGAACATTTCTCTGAGGTCCGATCAATAATAACAAACCTTTCTTTCTGTAGGATCCTCTGGATCTGAGTGTATGCCTAAATATATAATGGCTGAGTATAGGATCTGTTTGTAGATTTGAGTGTAGGATTCAAGAGTGAATCTGAGGTAGGATTCAAGAGTGAATCTGAGGTAGGATCCCTCTGTGGATCTGAGGTAGGTCCTTTGTGCCTAAGCTGTAGGAGTGTGGTATCTCTCTGAGTTGTAGGGCTATCCTCTGAGCCCTAGTTGTGGGACTTGTGCTCAAGTTTAAGGTAGGTGTTCTTTGGATCACTGAGTTATAGGGTCTTTGTTCCTGAGTTGTAGGAGAGTGGCATCTCTCTGAGTTGTAGGGCTATCCTCCAATCCTGAGTTATAGGACTTATGCTCAAGTGTGAGGTAGGTGATCTTTGGATCTCTAAGTTGTAGGGCCTTATGCCAGCTACAGATCTTGGAGAAGACTGAGAGATCCTGAGGGATCTGTGTTGTAAGCTCTTAGGAGCTGAGTTTTGGAGAATTTCCTTGTCTAACACACAATTAAGAAGGTAGGAGAGATAGTGGACGTAACCATATTCTAGGAACCACTATAAACCAGCTGTGTGTTGTGTGTGATATTCTTGAAAGCTAAACTAACTAATCACTACACACCCTAAAACAGATAAAGTTGAAAAGAATCTGAAAAGACTTGAAAACCTATTCACCCCCCCCCCCCCCTCTAGGTGTTTAGCTGTCCTTGAAATCAAAGAATTTCAAGTGGTATTAGAGGGAGGTTTCTTAAGAAGGACTTAACAGTCTGAGTAGATCTCCAAGGGTAGCTAACATTATTTACTTATGGGTTTTGTAGAGAACCATAAGGAGCTAGGTTCCATGAAGCTTCCCATCTGCAGGAAGGAAAGCTTTGGAATCTAGAAGGAGAGGGTCAGGCTTTTTATGGAAGCATTTGACCCAAGGATCTATATTACAGTTCAAGAGGGACCCTTTATTCCCTTAAAGATTTCAACCCTGGACCCTACTATCAAGACCCCCCAAAAGTATTCAGAGATTACTAAGGATGAGATCATTCTATCCACCATGGACAAGAGAGCTCAAAACATCATAGTTAGTGCAATTGAAGATTCTACCTATCAGAATCTGGTTCACTACAAGACCACCAAGGAGATGCAGGACACTCTGGTGGTCTACATAGAAGGCACAAAGGAGTTCAGAGATGACATTAAGTCCATGCTCAACCAAGAGTATGAGGCTTTCAGGCAGTCCATCAAAGAGAGCATAGTTGGATGCTATGAAATATTCTTCAGAATTATGAATAAGCTAAGGACCTATGGGAGGGTCTTCAGCCATTATGAGCTAATAACAAGTTCCTAAGGTCTCTAACTAGAGACTGGGACACCAAGATCTGAGCTATCAGAGAGGTGGCAAAGCTGCATGATACTCCACCTCATACTCTATTTGGGAAGCTTCTCATATATGAAATGCAGTTGACTGCCAGAAAGGAGGAGGAGAGCATCAACAGATCCCACGTCAAGGAGAAGGCAGTGGCCTTCAAGGCAGAGAGCTCTAAGAAGAGCAAGGAGAGGATTCCCTCTACCCTAAGGAGTCCAGTTGAATCTGACTGCTCAGATACAAGCACTTCAGACAGCAACATGTTTAATGATGAGTTTGTTGCCTTCACCAGACAGTTCCATAAAATGATGAGGTATAAGCAATGGAGGAGCAGACCCTCCTCATACTCTCATCACAAGAAGGACCACAACAGAACTGAGAAGAGATCCTCCAAGGGGGACATGTATGATTCCAAACCTATTAAACATGTTTCTTCTAAAGTTGTTTGCAATTGCTGTAGAAAACCTGGGCATGTAATTGCTGACTGCCCAGTTAAGAGAAAGGAGGCTAGTGAGAAAAAGTTCCACTAGCACAAGGGTAGGAAGGAAGATTCTTTTATTGCAAATAAGGAAAAGAGCTGGACTGACTCATCTTCCTCAGAGTCTAAAGAAGAAGAAGAAGCCTACATAGGGCTGATTGTTATTGAAGAAGAGGAAGACTATCCTACTGCTAGGATAGGCATCAGGGCACCTCTATCACATTCATAGAGTAATATAGAGGAGGATGATGAGGATGAAGATGTCATTAGCTTATATGGTCTGATGGGAATTTTAGATGAGAAATCCTGCTAGGATCAGCCTGGTCTAGCTAAGCTACACTCTTTATGCGACTCATCATCTGAGTCAACATTTGAGACTAGTCCAAATTTAGAAGCTTCTTTATCCAGTGATGAAGATGACTCTGAAAGTGAGGAAGATGTCAATCTATTGATTGACAAGTATGTTTAAATTCTAAATTCTTTGAAGAAAAAAAATAAGCTGGCCAAAAAGCCGGCTGAGGAGATTATCTCCCTTTAGCTTGATGCTTCCCAGTAGTCTGAGTCAGCAACCTTACTGGATCAGAAAATTAGGGAAGTTAGCCAACTGAATACTATTACAATCATTCATATTGGCACCATTATGTTGGGTATTGTTTCCACAATGTACCTGATTTGAAGAAGCCCCTGTACAAGCTAAGGTAAATAGACAATGTATTTGATGAAATATTTCTAGTTGTGCTTGCAGTTATTCCATGCTAAGTACACACCAATGTCAGGGTGCAGTGGGTCAATATACACGGGTCTGTGCAACATAATCCCTCGTTGAGCAGATCAGTGTGTTGTCCTACGTGTACTCTCTCCATTGGGGTGTACTTAATTTCAAGTACAGGGCTATGATAAAGCAAGAGCAGACAAGGAGCAAGGATGGGCCAAACACCAGCTCACGGGTTGAAAGAGGAGAAATCGTCCAAGTATAAATCGTCGAGAATCACTAAGTGATTCTCGCCGATTCGTCGAGAATCACTTGTGATTCTCGCCGGTTGAGGCCAGCCGACTCAACGCCGCCAGAAAATTCTCCAAAGGCAGAATCGTCGAGAATCACCAAGTGATTCTTGCTGATTCGTCGAGAATGACTTTGCATTCTCGACGAGTCGGCGAGAATCCAAGGTGATTCCCACCGATTCTCCCCGGCCTCTGTAACCTGTGCAGTCAGAATTCTCCAAGTAGAATTCGGCGAGAATCGTAAGTGATTCTCACCGATTCGTCGAGAATCACCCACGATTCTCGCCGAATTTGACTTAGGTATTTTTCCAACTCTGTCTGGACCGGTCCACGTTATCTACGGGATTTTGCACCGGACTTTGGTCTTATTGCCGGTGGGGCCCACAACGGTCATCTCTTGACCTAGTGTATAAATACTCTGGTATTTGTGTACAGAAAAAGATACAAACGATATACGAAAAAGAGCGGCCGACAAAACCCTAATCTTGCGAACTTGCTCCGCCTCCGTCGCCGCAGCCGATCACCGAAGTCAATCTCGATCTCATCCAGATCCTCGGTGATAGAAGCCAAGTCCTGCACAGCGTCTCACGTGTCTATCCAGAGATCTTTTGTCTCTTGATTTGAGATAGGGAAATCTTTCCCCGTCCGAATCGATCGAGATGATAGATCCTCGTGTGACCGTTGGTAGACCTTGCCGACTTCACTAAGAAGATTGGATCTCCAGTGCTTTGCTGCTGTTTTCAGTTGCCGCCGCCAACACCGAAAGCGTTGCCGCCGCTCGTTGCCGCCGTCGGTCTCGGGGAGATTCTCTCAAAGTGAGATCTAGGGTTGTGGACTCTTCGTTGACTTCAAGAACACGTCGTCGAACGAAGAGGGACACCTTAGTCTCCATACGTTGTTTGTATTTCTTACAAGCTATTCTCATTTCTTTGTAAAGGACCGTTTGGTCTCTAGTTGTAGGGTTGGGTGCAACCCGTGTTGTGGGAGTGTTGACTCCTACGTGTGGAAGGGTTCCTTCCGTTAGTGCAAGGATTGGATTTCAATCCTGTT
Source organism: Platanthera zijinensis (assembly GCA_039513925.1). NCBI lineage: Eukaryota > Viridiplantae > Streptophyta > Magnoliopsida > Asparagales > Orchidaceae > Platanthera > Platanthera zijinensis. Next base: position 1,297,008 of record CM077078.1, on the reverse strand, counting down.
GGTGAAGTGACCGAGTCGTCCCTGGTTGGGAGATAGGTCGAAGGGGGAAAGTGGACGTACCCAAATCGGGGAACCACTATAAATTGCTTGTGTATTTTTTTGCTGTGTTGTTTTGTTTTCTTGTGCAGGTGAAACCTTAATTCCGCAAATTCGCTGCAAATACACCTATCCCCCCCCCCCATAGGTGTAAGTAGTTGACACTAGGTGGACTTTCAAGTGGTATCAGAGGGAGGTTACTCATCAAAAAGGTTCACACCTTGAGTAGAATCCTGCCACCAGTGTCAAGAAGAAGACCGATATCTTCCATGGACGGACTCAAGCACTCCGGCAAAATCCCAGTTTGCACCAGACTGAACTTTCCTATCTAGAAGGAAAGAATCAGATTCTACATGGAAGCAGTCGACCCACGGCTCTTCATGATAGTGGAGGAGGGACCTTACATTCCCACCAAGGCCTCCACCATTGATCCAACCAAGAAAGTACCCAAGAAACTTTCAGAAATGGACAAGGACAAAATGGTACTGTTCAGACTCGACAAGAAAGCTCAGAACATCCTGGTAAGCGCAGTTGACGACTCTATGATGCAGAACTTTAGCAATTGCAGAACAGCCAAGGATCTCTGGAGCTGTCTGATTGTCTTAATGGAGGGCACAAATGAAGTGAGGGACGATCGGAGATCCCTCCTCAATCAGAAATATGAGGCCTTCCGGCAAGGGCCAAAGGAGGAGATCGGAGTCACCTTCGAAAACTTCCTCAAGATCGTCAATGCACTCAAAGGATATGGAAGGGTGTTCACTAACGGTGAACTCAATGATAAGTTACTTAGGTCCCTCACTAAGGAATGGGACACAAAGATCTGCGCCATCCGCGAGTTTGGCAGACTTGCAGAAACTGATCCACAGATTCTGTTCGGGAAGCTCATGTCCTATGAGCTTCAGTTGAACACAAGGAAGGCTGAAGAGGAAGCAGAGAAAGCCGCAGCCAAGGAAAAGACGGTGGCCCTGAAAGCCATCCAATCCAGAAAGGGGAAGGGTGCCGCCTCTTCCCGTGCATGGAAGAGGGATGAAGAGGAAGACTCTGAGCCAAGCTTCTCCGGCTCAGAGTTATCAGAGGAAGATTTATCCCTTATCACACGGGAATTCAAGAAGTTCCTCAAGCTGAGGAATCAGAGAAAGAGAAACGGCTCCTCCTCAAGGGATTAGAAGAAGAACTATTCCTCTAACAGGTATGTTTCCAAACCGAACAAACACAGCTCTTCTGACATTATATGCTTTGGTTGCAACAAGCCAGGACACGTCGTGGCCGACTGCCATCAAGGCAAGAGGGAAAAGAGAAAGGGAGAGGAGCACAGGTCCTCAAAAGACAAGAAGAAGGAGAGGAGTTACATCGCAAAGAAGCCAAAGATGCTGAGTAAATCTGACACGTCAGACACCAGCGATGATGAGGAAGCCTACTTTGGGCTAATGGGTCGCTCTGACTCAGAAGGAGAATGCCCCCCATTTATTGGGAAGGTAAAAGCTCACACCCCTCTCTCCGACCCTGACTCTGATCCAGAGTCTCAGGATGATGACCCTGAGGATAGCCCTTCTGCCCTTGAAGCTGAGCTCCTCGAGAAGTATGAGCTTCTGCTCAATACATTCCTGAAATGTCGAAAGAAACTGAAGGCTGAGAAAAAGGAAGTTAAGTTCCTTAAAGGTGAGAGTGTATCCCTGAGGGAAGAGATCACCAGTTTGATCTCCCTCCGACAGGAGCACTTGGACCTGACCTCAAAGCATTCAGAATCTCTTAAGCTCCTTGATCTTAAGCAGGAGGAAATCGACAAGTTGGAAGAACTACTTGCGGCAGAAAGGAAGATCGTCAAGAGCTTCTCTATGCCAAAAACTGTTCTTCCATTAGTTGATACCTTCTCTGCTCAAGCCAAAGGAGCTGGCTTGGGGCATGTAGGGGTATCTAGCTCCTCATCCAGGAGAAACAGGAAAAGGAGGAAGAATAAGGCTGCCAAGAAAGCCTCTGCTGATGAGAAAGGAAAGGCCCCACTCAGCCCCGTTGAGTTCAGAAAGCCTAGCTTTCCCTGTAACCAACATGACTTTGAGTCAACATATGGGCATCACTTCAGGCCCTCGGTTGCAAAGCCAAAGAGCCGATATGATGGGTGGACCTTTCCCCGTAACTTCAGTGAGAGTGTCTTCAAGGCACGTTTTGAGGAAATCCACTTGGGAAATTATGGTCAATTCTCTAGCGGCCATAATAGGAAGCCGGCACCTAAGGCCAAGCATGTTACACTGAAAAGCTAAGAGGTGAAGAAGTCATGTGACTGTGGTCATCATGTTGCCTCCACCTCCAGGTCTTTGGCCCCAGCTGAACCCCACGTTTCAAGGGTAAAGCAGGCGCCCAAGAGGAAGTATAACAGGTTTGACTGCTGGTGCTGTGGCAAAATTGGTCACTTTGCCGTGGATTGTTGGTTTAATCCAAGGTATAACGAGACTCCTTATGTTAGCAATGCGAGGCCGACCACTCGTAGAGTTAACCAATCGAGGGGGAGTATGCTAACAAGGAATCTAGGACCCAAGTTCGATTGGGTTCCTAAGGCAAATTAATTCTGTTTTGCAGGGATGTCCAAAGGCCAACAAAACTCCTATTTGGTATTTGGACAGTGGATGCTCCCGTCACATGACTGGGACAAGAAGCCTGCTGAGGGAGTACTCTCCAGTCGAGGATGGACCCAAAGTCATATTTGGGGGATCTGATCGGGGAGTCACCAGAGGTTACGGTACGATTTCCAACGGTATACTCTCTATCACTAACGTAGCTTATGTTGAAGGGTTAAATCATAACCTAATCAGCGTAAGCCAGTTATGTGATAAAGGGTATGACGTCAAGTTCTGCAAGGATTAATGCCTGATAATATCATGTGACTCTTCGGAGACCGTATTAACAGGCATTAGGAGCAGAAATATTTTCTGTTTAGATTTTCTTAGCTTAGATTCTTCTACCCTAGTATGCCTCGTTGCTAATGGCAGTGCATCTCTTTGTGAACAATGGCACAAGAGATTGACACACATTAATTACAAGACAATTAATATGCTGTTTTCCAAAGACTTAGTAAGGGATGCTCCCATTATTAAGTGCATCAAAGATAGTCCATGTCCTGCCTGTCAGATGGGCAAGCAGACTCGGGCTACCTTTAAGGGCATCCCAGCCAAAGATTCCTCCAGATGTCTATATCTTCTGCACATGGACCTGTTTGGTCCAATGCAAGTTCATAGCTTAGGAGGGAAGTCGTATACGCTAGTGATTGTAGATGATCACTCTCGGTTTACGTGGGTGTTCTTTTTAAAACGCAAGTCTGATACGTTTGACATCTTCACCAGTTTTGTCAAGCAGATACAGAACGAACGTAACTGCTCAGTGGTCAAAATCAGAAGTGACCACGGAACAGAGTTTGAGTCTGGGGCTATGACAGAGTTCTGTGAAGAGCTTGGTATCTTTCATGAGTTCTCCTCCCCTCTCACTCCTCAACAGAATGGAGTGGAGGAGAGGAGGAATAGAACACTCATTGAAGCGTGCACGACAATGTTGAATGACGCTTCTCTCCCAGAATACTTCTGGGCCGAGGCTGTCAATACGGCCTGTCATGTACAAAACCGGGCGTTGATCAACAAGAGCCATTGTAAGACTCCTTATGAGCTACTGAAAGGCAAGAAACCAACCATGTCCTATCTGAGGATTTTTAGCTGCAAGTGTTATTTACTGAATAATGGGAAGTACCCGCGTACTAAGTTTGGAGAAAAATGCTTCGAAGGCATATTCATGGGCTATAGTAGCCACAGTCGGGCTTATAGAGTTTTCAACAAGAAAACCCTAGTGGTAGAGGAATCAATAAATGTTGTATTTGATGAAGGAAGCTTGCTTAACTGCAAGACTTCTAGTTGTCTTCCTGAAGCTGCAGGTACCAGACTCGAAAAGTTACAACTGGATGATCCCGAGAAAGATGCAACTCCAAAATATGTCAAGGTCTCCACATCAACGCCGATCGGAGAAGTTGAAGATCAAAATGAGGCAAATCCTTTGGAAGAAGGAGATGCCCAAGAAATAGTCGAAGCTCCTGATGCAAGACTTCTAGAGCTCAGACACGTGAGGGATCATCCCAGAAATCAAATCATTGGAGATCCCCGAGACGGTGTCAGAACTCGCCGAGGTACTCTTAACGAGATCCTGCATCTTAGCTTTCTATCGCAGGTGGAGCCAAAGAAGTTCGACGAAGCGAACAAAGACGCATCATGGATTTTGGCCATGCAAGAGGAGCTGCATCAATTCGAAAGATGCGAAGTCTGAACGCTGGTTTCCAGACCGAAGACGCAAAATGTGATTGGCACCAAGTGGATCTTCAGAAACAAGTTGGATGAACATGGAATCATCATCAAGAACAAAGCCAGACTGTTAGCTCAAGGATACAGACAGGAGGAGGGGATTGACTTTGACAAGACGTTTGCACCAGTTGCACGGCTCGAGGCAATCCGGCTATTCCTAGCCTATGCCTCTCACAAAGGATTCACAGTCTATCAGATGGACGTGAAATCAGCTTTCTTAAATGGAGACTTGAAAGAGGAAGTATACGTTGCTCAACCTCCAGGTTTTGTCAATCCTACTTATCCTAATCATGTATATTTTCTAAATAAAGCGCTATATGGCCTAAAACATGCTCCTCGAGCTTGGTATGAGACATTGTCTAGTTTTCTTCTTGAGAACAAGTTCTCTAGAGGAAAAATAGATAAGACATTGTTTCTCAGGGAAGTCAAAGGCAAGATTTTGCTGGTGCAAATCTATGTTGATGACATTATATTCGGCTCAACGGACATCAATCTTTGCAAAAAGTTTTCCAAACTTATGCAAGGAAAGTTTGAAATGAGCAGTATGGGAGAGCTGAAGTATTTCTTGGGACTTCAAGTGAAACATTCTGAGGAAGGAATCTTCATTTCTCAGACGAAGTTCACAAATGAACTCCTCAAGAAATTTGGAATGGAGAATGCAACCTCTATGAGGACTCCAATGGGATCCACCATGTCTCTGGATAAGGATGAGAAAGGGAAACCTTTTGATGAAACCAAATACAGAAGCATCATTAGATCCCTGCTCTATCTTACTGCGAGTAGACCGGATATCATGTTCTCCACATGTGTTTGTGCCAGATATCAGGTGAACACTAAGGAATCTCATTATGTCGCTGCAAAGCGAATTCTCAGATACCTTAAAGGTACCCCTAATCTTGGCTTATGGTACCCGAGAAGCAATGATGTCGAGCTAATAGGGTTTTCAGATGCTGATTTTGCAGGGAGTAGGGATGACAGGAAAAGCACCTCTGGGACGTGTCAATTCCTCGGAAGAAGACTTATTTCATGTAACAGCAAGAAGCAGAATTGTGTAGCCACCTCCACTGCAGAGTCTGAGTACATCTCGGCTGGCAGCTGTTGCACACAACTCCTATGGATAAGAAACCAGTTAGCCGACTATGACCTCTAGTTCAAGGAAGTACCGATGTACTGCGACTCCTCCAGTGCAATTGCTATTGCCAACAATCCGGTATCGCACAGTAGAACGAAGCATATTGAAGTGCGTTACCATTTCATTCGGGAGCACGTGGAGAACAAGGACATCTCTCTCTGCTATGTTCCCACTGACAAGCAGATTGTAGACATTTTCACAAAGCCCCTTGACGAGGCCAAGTTCAGCATGTTCAAAACTGAATTGGGGATGCTAAACTACGAAGAATGAAGACCACAGGAGCTCAAGGCTCATACGTCTAGGGGGAGCCTCTGCTAGGAATTTAGTGAAAGCAAAGGTACAAGAACTGAGGGGGAGCATGGTGTCACATGCTTCAGTCCCCGATTTGCAGAAGCCGAAAAGGGGGAGATTACCCTCTCGGCTACGGCTAAGGTGGCTCCAAGTTTGCTCTCAAGAAATTGGTAATGAATATCTCTCTCAACTCAATTTTAAATTTATGATTTACATTCCTATATGCTCTATTCACCTTAGCTTGTAGGGTTTAGGCTTCTTCAAATAGGGGGAGATTGTTGGGTATTGTATCCACAATGTACCTGATTTGAAGAAGCCCCTGTACAAGCTAAGGTAAATAGACAATGTATTTGATGAAATATTTCTAGTTGTGCTTGCAGTTATTCCATGCTAAGTGCACACCAATGTCAGGGTGCAGTGGGTCAATATACACGGGTCTGTGCAACATAATCCCTCGTTGAGCAGATCAGTGTGTTGGCCTACGTGTACTCTCTCCATTGGGGTGTACTTAATTTCAAGTATAGGGCTATGATAAAGCAAGAGCAGACAAGGAGCAAGGATGGGCCAAAGACCAGCTCACGGGTTGAAAGAGGAGAAATCGTCCAAGTATAAATCGTCGAGAATCACTAAGTGATTCTCGCCGATTCGTCGAGAATCACTTGTGATTCTCGCCGGTTGAGGCCAGCTGACTCAACGCCGCCAGAAAATTCTCCAAAGGCAGAATCGTCGAGAATCACCAAGTGATTCTCGCCGATTCGTCGAGAATGACTTTGCATTCTCGACGAGTCGGCGAGAATCCAAGGTGATTCCCACCGATTCTCCTCGGCCTCTGTAACCTGTGCAGTCAGAATTCTCCAAGTAGAATTCGGCGAGAATCGTAAGTGATTCTCGCCGATTCGTCGAGAATCACCCACGATTCTCGCTGAATTTGACTTAGGTATTTTTCCAACTCTGTCTAGACCGGTCCACGTTATCTACGGGATTTTGCATCGGACTTTGTTCTTATTGCTGGTGGGGCCCACAACGGTCATCTCTTGACCTAGAGTATAAATACTCTGGTATTTGTGTACAGAAAAAGATACAAACGATATACGAAAAAGAGCGGCTGACAAAACCCTAATCTCGCGAACTTGCTCCGCCTCTGTCGCCGCAGCCGATCACCGAAGTCGATCTCGATCTCATCCAGATCCTCGGTGATAGAAGCCAAGTCCTACACAGCGTCTCACGTGTCTATCCAGAGATCTTTTGTCTCTTGATTTGAGATAGGGAAATCTTTCCCCGTCCGAATCGATCGAGACGATAGATCCTCGTGTGACCGTTGGTAGACCTTGCCGACTTCGCTAAGAAGATTGGATCTCCAGTGCTTTGCTGCTGTTTTCAGTTGCAGCCGCCAACACCGAAAGCGTTGCCGCCGCTCGTTGCCGCCGTCGGTCTCGGGGAGATTCTCTCAAAGTGAGATCTAGGGTTGTGGACTCTTCGTTGACTTCAAGAACACGTCGTCGAACGAAGAGGGACACCTTAGTCTCCATACGTTGTTTGTATTTCTTACAAGCTATTCTCACTTCTTTGTAAAGGACAGTTTGGTCTCTAGTTGTAGGGTTGGGTGCAACCCGTGTTGTGGGAGTGTTGACTCCTACGTGTGGAAGGCTTCCTTCCGTTAGTGCAAGGATTGGATTTCAATCCTGTTGGTGAAGTGACCGAGTCGTCCCTAGTTGGGAGATAGGTCGAAGGGGGAAAGTGGACGTACCCAAATCGGGGAACCACTATAAATTGCTTGTGTATTTTTTGTGCTATGATGTTTTGTTTTCTTGTGCAGGTGAAACCTTAATTCCGCAAATTCGCTGCAAATACACCTATCCCCCCCCCCATAGGTGTAAGTAGTTGACACTAGGTGGACTTTCACATTAAGTATAAGAACAGTCTCATTAGGGACCTGGAAGAAAAACTCCAAAGGGAGAAGATGATTATGGGTATCTACTCTAAGCCCAATTTTGTGTTGCCCATTATTGACTCCTTCTCTTCTCAGAGAAACAAGAGGGGCTTAGGATTCAATGGAAACACAAGAGCTGTTCCTTTCAAAGGAAAGGGAAAAGATCCAGTTCAGCCACCCATTACCTTTAATAGTGTAATGCTCCCATCTAACAAGTATGACCAGGATAGCATGTATGGTCACTAGAAGAATGAGAATTCTTCCCAGAAGAATACAAGTGTACCTTCCAATGGAAGGAAAAGAGTGATGAGTCCTCTTTATATACCTATTTTCGGACTCATCTAGGCTTATTTTCTTGTCTTTGCACACCGTTTAGCGTCATTTGCACTCCTTTTGGTTCGCTACGGTTTTCCACGTCTTGTGCACTCTTTTAGCCTATTTCTTTGCGTGTGTGTATTTCCCTTTTGCTGTGCATTATATTTATGTCTGTGACTGCCATGATCGACATCCCGTCCAGTTTTCCTGCAGGTTCTGGGATCGTGTGGGCGTCCGGCATCGGACTTTCACCATTTTTTGCAAAGGAGTCAATGGTCGTGCACTTTTACCCACGCACGACCATCGACCTCTTTGGCGCACGATCATCGGTCGTGCGCAGTCATGACCTCTCCTGTGAAAGTTCTGTCCCGCCATATCGCACGATCACCAGCCATACCGCGCACGATCACTGCTCGTGCGCTGCCGGTCGTGCGCAGTCATTATATCTTTTTCCACTTTTCTGCCTCCATATCGCACGATCACTGACTATATCGCGCACGACCATTGGTCGTGCGCAGGTGATCGTGCGCGCTGTTTAAATTCTGTTTTCTATAAATAGCGCAGGTTTCGCCCTATTCGGGGATCGATCAAGTTCCGCGATTTTTCCGCCGTTCTTCGTCTCGGACGAGGGTTTCCTCCGTCCCCCTTCATCCTCCACCTTAGGGAGGGTCTCCGGGCAAGCTTTCAACGCCAAATCAACGCCGGAGCATCCTCTCGGCCTCCTCCTTCATCCTAGAGCTTCAAGCGGAGTTTTGACCTAGCTTTCTCCATCAAGTTAGGAGGAGCTGGAGCCGCAATCTACGGGTCATTTCAACGAAGAAGACGGGTCCATTGGGAGTGAGTGACAGCCTCCTCTACCCCGGACGCAGTTGAGGACCGAGGTTGGACTTGGATTGACAACCCGGGATCCCAACCGTGAACCCTCAATAAGGCTTCGGATTCGGTCGATTCGCACACCTCTTCCTCTTGTATTTGATAGCTTAGCTTAACTCTTTGTATTGATGAAGTATTTTTATTGATTAGCATTTTCACTTATTCATGTCTATGTGAGTTATTGTGATTTTGTTATTATTGCTTGAGGTGCGCTATTTTCCATCCTCCATCCATCCACCCTTGCCGCACTAGCAATTGCTAGTGGCGTGCGTTGTGAAGAGGTGCTCACGACCCTCATTCCGCCATTCTCACCACCTCATCCGCTAGCCTACTCGCCCATCCGCCTAGCGATTCGGTGCATTGCGGCCCGACTAGTCTTCCATCCCGCCTGGCGAAGCATCGCATAGCGGCGTTGCATAGGAGTAGTTGTTAGATTTTTACTTTATTTTCCACAACCATCAAAACCCCCCATCATTACCTTCGCCCCGAGGACTTCAATCTCAAGTTCTCCTCGACATTAACTCATCCCTTACTGTGTTCCTCAAGAGACCGACACTCGGGGATTTATTCCCAAATTTTATTACTTGTGCGACCGGTGCGCTTGCCGTAATCCACGCATCAAGTTTTTGGCGCCGTTGCCGGGGAACACAGTCGTTTGAGTTTTTGAAGAGGTAGATGCGAGATAATCGCCCTTGTCCATTTGTTCATACCCCGTTTTGTCTTTATTTTAGTTCTTGAAATTGTTTACTTTATTTTTCTTGTCCCTTCCTTGTTTTCTTTTTTTTAATATTGCAGATCCGAGTTATTTTATTCTTGTGTGTAGTAATTTCCGGTAAATATTTTTGTTCGCGATGGATTCTGCTGCCGAGTGCCGTATTATTGACGCTTTGCGGAGATGCATCGATGCCATAGCTGTTTCTAATGCCGAGCACTGTTTTCGGTGTATTCTATGTCAAGGTGTGGGCCATATGTTGAAGGATTGCCCTCGCTTGTGCAAGCCTTCTACCTCTGTGGACGCATCCGTAGCAGTCCCCTGTTCGCGGGAGACTACTATGGATAGGCCTACTAGGGTGTTGCCTGGCCCATACATTGACATGGCGCACCTTGCTCGATCTTTGCCCGTTGAGATTACGGAAGAATCTCTCGCCGCATATAGTTCCTTCATGGGTTCCTCAACCCCTTTTTACGAGCTTCCTCTGAGTGATCATTCTCACTCGGATGTTAGCCCGCAAGGAGTGGATCGGGAACTCATGGACGATCCTGTATGGGACGATGAGAGTGTTCCGATCGTCGACGGGGTGGCATCTGCGGATGATGTTGCGATGGGGCCTGCGCATTCTATGCCTGATTTTGAGAGCAGCCTTGCCCCTCCGCAATTTTTGCCGGAGTTTTCTACTCCTTTTTCTTGTGAGTCGGCTGATGAGGCCGTTATTGTGGATGATTCGGTGCCCGAGGTTGCGCCGAAGTGGGATGACGATTCTGCTATCTCCGATGGAGAATGTGGATCTTCGGACCACTATGACGCACCCCGGTGGGACGAGGAGTATTACCTTTCGGATGCGGAGGTTTTCACCTCCCTATCTGACGAGGCGGTCCCCCTTTCCACCGCGGACCTCGAGTTGTCGGATTCCCCCCGATATGACTCGTATGATTCCGACGATGATCGTTGCTTGGATCGCGCTGAGAGTGATTCCGGGATCACTCTCCCTATTTCAGATTCTTTTAGTTTTTCTTCTACTTTATTACTTAATCCCCCTTCTTTATCTGAGCCTGTGCAGGTGGAATCTCCACGGGTATGTGAGGTTGTCGATGCGCCTGGCATTTTTGCCGCTGCCGTCGCCTCCTACACACCTGTGTTGGATGACCCCTTGCTAGGCAAGGATTCTTTTTGTGATGAGATGAGCGAGGACCAGGTCGCCTCCTCATCTTATTTCCTACTTCCTCTACCTGAGCTTTTCAGGTATTATTATCTAGGTAGAGGGGTAACTGTGCTATCGCCGTATCGGTACCCGTTACCGACACGGATATTAGGACAGTTACCTGTGCATTTTCTATTTCATAGGCCCATTAGCTAGAACTGTATAAAATTTAATAAGTCGTGCTGGGATGACAATAACCCCAGTACTTATCTTTCATTTTCTGCATTTTTTTTTATGTCAGTTTAGTTTAGTATTTTCTTTTTGTATATTTTTCTTTTGTTTTTGCGGAGCTCACCCCTGCAGGTATTCATGGATACTACGCATTGGCGGGGTTGTGATTCTTCGTATGGCGGGCCTGCTTCTACTTTTCATGCGTCTTCTAGTATGCTCACTAGCTGAGCATTGGGTAATCTCTTCCCTTAGCTCTTTTTGATTTAAATTTCTCTATCATTTGATGTGTTGTTTAGTTTAAGTTTGGGGGAGAGTCAGTTTACCTTTTGCACGTGCACATTTCTTTTGCATGCTAGAAGCTTTTTGTATTTTATTTTGTTTATGTTCATTGCATCGCACACCACTGCACCCACATGAGCGCGAGCTTAGCGGTTTGCGTGTCACGAGTTGAACCTGTATCTTTGTTCGATTTGGAAAATTTATGTGCTAGTTTAGGATTGTGCAACGGAGTAAAATGTTGGCCTTGCTGTGTTTCTAGTCAACTGCTCTCGTTTTGTATAGAAATTTGTGTAGATTTAATTTTTCAGTATGCTTATAGTTTATATTTTTCTATCTGCGTAAATTCGTTTATTCTACTCAAAAGTTGGTGAATCCGGTGTGAATCAAACGGTAGCGTAGGAATGTGTGTAGCCGCCACTAGACTCGTATTGCTTGAGTTGGGAGGAAGGATTATCTTTCTCGGTTGCTAAGAACTTGCCCCAAGCTATTCTTGAAGCATTGGTGCACGGTTAGTCTAGCGTGAGAGTGATGTAGGCCACCTTTTTGGCCCGGTTGAGCTTTGTACCCATTCCTAACATTGCCCTTGCCTGCCCCTTTGTGCCTACCCTTCTTTTTGATTCAGCTCCACTATATTCGCCAAAGCCTCATAGCCGATCCTAGTCGCACACCCAAGTCGAGCTTAAAGTTTGTATTTTCAAGTTGGGTTGTGATGTGGTGATTCGTATTTGTGATATGTGGTTGTGCCCAAAAGAAAAATGTGCTGATTTTGTAAAAAGAAAAAGAAAATATTGAAAAGAAAAATATTTGAAAAAGAGAAAAAGAGAAAGAGAAAGAAAAAGTTTGATTGAAAATCTTTATGTGAGATGACTTGGATTTCGAGTAGGCGGTGCACACACCCATTTAGTAAAAGTTAAGTCTGGGGGTGTGGTGCACCCGTGTTTATTTTGTGGGCAGCGGGTACTAGTTTTGTACGTTAGCTCATTTGGGTTAGGTGCATACCCTTCATGCTTGTCCTTGTTTTCCTCACCGTAACCCAAGCCCATTATTACCCGAAGTCCTACGGACTTGCGCTTGAGTTGACTAGTGCCGTGGAGAGAGTGCGAACGGGCAAGCTTATGGTTTCCGACATTGGTGGATTCCTTTGGGGGTAATCTTGAGCCCCGGTCTTCGGCAATGCTCACCTTAGTGGCCTGTCTACTTTCTTCCTGCGTAGGACCGGATGATTCACCGTGATTCTACTTTTGAGTAATAATAAATTCTTGTTACGCATTGTGAAAAATATAAAATATTTTGTATACTTAAAAATTTCCCCTACTTTATTTTTATGCACGCGAGCATGCGACTTCGCATGGTACTCCGTTTTGCAATTTCTTTGTTAGCTAGTTCATTTTCCTTGTCTGCTTAGGTTGTGTTTGCTCGGGACGCGCAAACGGTTAAGTCTGGGGGTGTGATGAGTCCTCTTTATATACCTATTTTCGGACTCATCTAGGCTTATTTTCTTGTCTTTGCACACCGTTTAGCGTCATTTGCACTCCTTTTGGTTCGCTACGGTTTTCCACGTCTTGTGCACTCTTTTAGCCTATTTCTTTGCGTGTGTGTATTTCCCTTTTGCTGTGCATTATATTTATGTCTGTGACTGCCATGATCGACATCCCGTCCAGTTTTCCTGCAGGTTCTGGGATCGTGTGGGCGTCTGGCATCGGACTTTTACCATTTTTTGCAAAGGAGTCAATGGTCGTGCGCTTTTACCCACGCACGACCATCGACCTCTTTGGCGCACGATCATCGGTCGTGCGCAGTCATGACCTCTCCTGTGAAAGTTCTGTCCCGCCATATCGCACGATCACCAGCCATACCACGCACGATCACTGCTCGTGCGCTGCCGGTCGTGCGCAGTCATTATATCTTTTTCCACTTTTCTGCCTCCATATCGCACGATCACTGACTATATCGCGCACGACCATTGGTCGTGCGCAGGTGATCGTGCGCCCTGTTTAAATTCTGTTTTCTATAAATAGCGCAGGTTTCGCCCTATTCGGGGATCGATCAAGTTCCGCGATTTTTCCGCCGTTCTTCGTCTCGGACGAGGGTTTCCTCCGTCCCCCTTCATCCTCCACCTTAGGGAGGGTCTCCGGGCAAGCTTTCAACGCCAAATCAACGCCGGAGCATCCTCTCGGCCTCCTCCTTCATCCTAGAGCTTCAAGCGGAGTTTTGACCTAGCTTTCTCCATCAAGTTAGGAGGAGCTGGAGCCGCAATCTACGGGTCATTTCAACGAAGAAGACGGGTCCATTGGGAGTGAGTGACAGCCTCCTCTACCCCGGACGCAGTTGAGGACCGAGGTTGGACTTGGATTGACAACCCGGGATCCCAACCGTGAACCCTCAATAAGGCTTCGGATTCGGTCGATTCGCACACCTCTTCCTCTTGTATTTGATAGCTTAGCTTAACTCTTTGTATTGATGAAGTATTTTTATTGATTAGCATTTTCACTTATTCATGTCTATGTGAGTTATTGTGATTTTGTTATTATTGCTTGAGGTGCGCTATTTTCCATCCTCCATCCATCCACCCTTGCCGCACTAGCAATTGCTAGTGGCGTGCGTTGCGAAGAGGTGCTCACGACCCTCATTCCGCCATTCTCACCACCTCATCCGCTAGCCTACTCGCCCATCCGCCTAGCGATTCGGTGCATTGCGGCCCGACTAGTCTTCCATCCCGCCTGGCGAAGCATCGCATAGCGGCGTTGCATAGGAGTAGTTGTTAGATTTTTACTTTATTTTCCACAACCATCAAAACCCCCCATCATTACCTTCGCCCCGAGGACTTCAATCTCAAGTTCTCCTCGACATTAACTCATCCCTTACTGTGTTCCTCAAGAGACCGACACTCGGGGATTTATTCCCAAACTTTATTAGTTGTGCGACCGGTGCGCTTGCCGTAATCCACGCATCAAAGAGGAACTTGGATGAGTGTCTTTAAGGCATCCCATGAAGAAATTCAAATGGCCCATCATGGACATTTTGTCTTTGGTTCTCCATCCCTCACTCTTAGGAATGTGGCTATTGCCAAATATCAAAACAATTCAGCAAAGACTCAGACCCAAGGTCAGTCTATCAGTAAGCCTGATATTGCTATTTCGGATGCAATCAAGAGTCTGTCTTCTGCAAGGAAGACTGCTACATATGGCATTCAGAGCAAGCCAAATAAGTCTGCTGGAAGTCTAACTTTCAATTAGACCATTGCTAAAAAGAATCTGAAGAAGGATGTTGTTGTTCCTTCTAGAAAGAGAGTTGCTGTCAGCACAGCTACCAGACCAGATCAGAAAATAAGGTATAACATTCATGAGTGTTGATGTTGTGGCAAGGTGGGTCATTATGCCATAGATTGCTGTAATAATCTTAGTGTGGCCAGAGAAATAATTAGTCCACCAGTCAGAAAAGCTCCTGGTAGATAAGTCTATTTCCAGACTAACATGCACCAAGGACCTAATGAATATTGGGGTCCTAAGGTAAAATAAAAATGTTTTTGCAGGTTAGTCCAAGAGCACATACCCTTATATGGTACTTGGACAGTGGATGTTCCAGGAATATGACTGGAACAAGGAGCAACTTGAAGGAGGATACTTCAGTGAAGGATGGACCCAAAGTCATCTTTGGTGGTTTTGATAGAGGAGTCATCAAAGGGTATGGTGATGGTTAAAACTTAGGGTTTTATTATTTAAAAAAAAGGCGGTTGAAACCGAGTTTTAACAAAAGGGAGGCAAGTGCACCTATCGCGTGTAGTACAGGATATTCTGGTGAGGAATATCGGGGTCGTATTATTCTCGGGGTTGGTTTACCTATTTCTACTCTTTCCCTGAAAGGCCTATTATTTTATCGATAATATTTATATTTTGTTTGTTTAAATGAAAATGGCATAAATATCTAAAGTGCAGAAAAAGAAAAGTAGAAAAAATTTGCAGGAAAGTCAATGAAGAACTTAGCGCGATGATATCAAAAAAAGAATTGGAACTAAAATAAACATTTAATAAAAAGAGATCCTAAATTTCTAATTAATTAAGGCGGAGACTTGGCCGTGGAGGTTCAACAAAAATGAGATCACTTATCTCTAGGACTATCGCTCACCTGAACGCTAAGACTATTCGACCGAATGTTATTCCGACGAAGGATTCCTCTTAACGCCCGCATTACGCTAAGAACCCCGCTATTGGATGGGGAACCCAATCCGGTAGAGTTAAGCACCTCCTCTCTCGAGGGTTAGCGCAGAGCTCTCTTTGCCCAAGGGTGATCGGTCCATAAGCACCGCTTCTCGACAAGCTAGCGTATGGACAACGGAAATAGAGCCCACACATCGATATGTGGTCCTACGCGTCGTTAACCCGGGGCAAACCTTAAGTACTTTAATTAACTAGAAAAACATGACCTTTAATTTTTTAAAGCTATTTTATCTGTCCCAATGCTCTTCGATATTGAGGGCTAAGAGCGGTAAGCCACTCATCAGAATTGGGACTGCTTAAGCTAGAAAGCGATAAAATGAAAGCAGCAAATGAAAGCTGTAAAATGAAAGCAGTAAAGGAAAGCGGTAAAAGAAAGCAGTAATTTGCGAGTCCCAGCTCAAACGAGTGGGCGGGAGAAGAAAGCGAGCCCTACTCGAATGAGTAGGAGGAAATAAATGCACCCACACATGCACTCTACGGAAAGGAAAACACACACACGCACTCTACAAAATTTAAACGCACACACAAAAATTCCTACTCAAATGAGTAGGAGAAAAAATGAAAACAATGCGCCATTTAACTCTTAACGAGTAGGCGGAAATAAATGCTCGCACGCACGCACTCTATGAAATTGAAAGAAAGATATAAAATCTAACTCATACACGCACGCATGCATACAAAAAATAAGAAAAACTAAGTTACTGAAAAATTAAAACAAATACATTTCTACCGCTAGAATGTGGTAGAAATGCATAAAAAGAAAAAGTAAAAATAAAACGAGTAAAAAGTTTTGAAAGTCAAAGTTAAAAACAGAGTGAGCGAAAAATAAAAACTTTAACTTTTTCATTCTTATATTTTTATAAAAACTCCTAAAAAGTGTAAATAAAGCTAAAAAAACGAAAAGTTTTACGATCCTAAAGAGCCTAAGTTAAAGAGAATAAAAAAAACAACACTTTTTTAAAACATTTTTATAAAATTATAAGAATGAAAAACTAAGAAAGAAGAAGAAAAAACTAAACCTAAATAATAAGGTTGCATGAAAATAAAATTGATATTACAACGACTAGAAATGCGATAAAATTCCTAAGCTAAACGAGTTATAAAGCTAAAAAAGAAAACATAAAAACATAAAAAGTAGAACGAAAAATCACTTAAGGAAGGGCTCTTTGGTGGATTTTCATACAAAGTAAGAAGAGAAAAGAAACATTTTTTATTAAGTAAAAGAGAGATTACAACTAAGCTAAAATAAACACATAAAAGGGGGGGAGAAATTCTCCTTACATAGCATAAATAGCCCCCAAGAGCAGCACCTCCCCTTAGCAAAATGACCCAAAAAGTGTAACAAGAGAGCTTAGGAAAAGCTTTTATTTATAGACAATAAAAGTTGGGTGACACGGCCTACAACACCGGCGTGTTGGTAGGGCGTGTCACAGTTGCGTGTTTGACTTGGAGAAATCCGGCAAGCCGGCTTGTTTCTGAAAGCTTCTGTAATGAGACACGTGTCCGACACGGGCGTGTCGGGCTGCTTGACACGGGCGTGTCAGGACACGTTGCGGTTTGATGTCGGTAGCGGCTGGACTAAACATGGGTGTCGGCACACTTGACATGGGCATGTCATTAGGGCGTGTCCTTCTCGGGTTGGTAAAGGCGTTGAGTGGATTCTGTCTCGATGGTGTTGAGTGGCGTGACACGGGGGTGTCGAGCTCGGATACGGGCGTGTCCTGCACGAATTGGTGAAGGCATTCAGTGTTGACTGGCGGGAGGAGTTGAGTTAATGGCATTGAGTGAGTGACACGGCCGTGTCGAGTCTTCTGACACAGGCATGTTGAGTGGCTTTGACAGGTGAACAGTGAATGTGTTGAGTGGAGTCGAGTTTCGATGGCGTTGTGTGGGTGACACAGGCGTGTCGTGTTGAGTGACACGGGCATGTCAGGTCAATTTTTGACCATTTTCTGAAAAATTTCAGAAATCAAAATAAACTAAGTTAGAAATGAAATTTACGAAAAAAAGCAATTTATTAAATAAAACATACTAAAAAAGACAAAAATAAAGTAAAATGACATAATAAAAATACTATAAAAATAAGTATATTTACAACTTATCAAATACCCTCATACATAAGGTTTTGCTATTCCAGAGCAAAAGTTGGAGATGAATTTATAAGGAATAATAAAAATTCTAAATTTGCTACCGCTTAAATTAATTGAAAGAAAGATCAAAATAAATTTCCGGGGTACTAGACTTAAATCCTAAATTATGAAAATGTTAAAAATAGAGGAACTGTATCAAAAAGAATTCTAAACGAAAGAAATAGAAATCGAAAATTAGTTTTGTTAGTTTAACAAAGATGGATTGAAATTATATAAAAACCTTTACCGAAAAAGAAATTTTTAGGAAATAATGAAATTTAAAAAATATGCTCTCAAAAAGATTTTAAATTAATTCTAGAATCATCGAAAATTGGCTAAGTGGTTTTTTTGTGGTTTATGAAGAGGGCTTCGAATTTGAGGCGAGGTAATTTTTTTCTCGAGCCTCTACAACTTTTTGAATAATTAGGAAAATAAAATCTTATTTTCCTAAAAATTATATTCTTTTTTCATAAAAGTAATTAACCCAATGTATATGTATATGAGTAATGAATTTTCTCCTCTTACTCCGTAATATATAATCTTTTTAAATTATTGGGTGCCTATGTTTACGGAACGAAATCTTATTCCCATTGACATAGGTTCTTTTAGGGGATGAAATAGGGGAAATCATGCCAAGTAAGGCATGAAAAAAAATGGAGATGAGATTTTTTTATTTCAAAAAGAAAACTAGAGTTTAATAAAAAAATTTTGACAGCAACCTTTTTAAAATGAACATTCCTATGTTTCTAAAAGCATGAAGTAGAAATAATTGAAATCCATGGTTATTACTTTCAAACATAAAAAACGTGCTTCTATATAAAAAATTAAAGATGGTGGTGAAAAAAAACAAGTTCCCTATTATAAGGTAAAGACATAAAAAATCTTTAAATCCTAACCCCAGAAATTTAAATCTATCGAGCTACAATTAATAAACGAATAGTAAATGAAGGATTAATAAAATTCTCTTATAAATAAACTCGCAACAAAATCTTTGGAGAGCGAAAAGAGGTTAAGAATGAGATATTCGATTTACATAACAAACGATTTTTTTTTGGATTTTAGGGTTTTTGTCTTTTTTAATGTGTTTGATTATTATCTTTTTTTTTTGGATTTTTGGATTTTCATTATTATTTTTGATTTTTTTTAAGTTATTTAAGAGAATGAGGGAAGAAAGAGGTGTTATTTATTTTTTTTAAAATAGGGAAAAAGAAGAGGAAAGAGAGTATAAGATAAAAACAAATAATTACAAAGTAAATAGAACTTGATCGTCCGCGAACAGATTCTTATTTAGGTGGTTGGTTCGATGAGTCGAACGTCGCAGAGCGATATTTCATATTTTTTGAGAGTTTTAATTTTTTATTATAAAAACATGAAAAAAAAATTGAGTTTTTAATTTTTTCAATTTTTTGGGTGTTTTTGATTGCGTGTAGAAAATAAAAGGGCAGTAAATAAATAAAACAAAAAATAGGAAAATACCCCCATACTTAAGTCCAACATTGTCCTCAATGTTGCACTAAGTATGAGGAACAAGAATTAAAAAAATCTAAGCAGTTATGTACAAAAAATAAAAATAGGAGTTTAGAAATCTTCCCTAAAAACGTGTTCGGGGAGGCCCGTTAGTAATGGTCCTGCATTATTTTAGAAGTAGCAAAAATATAACAGAAAAAATGAAAAGTTAAATTCGGCGAAAAGTGTGCGGGTGATAGGGGGCAAGTGAGTGCGACTCGTTGGCTAACGTCTTAGCTATATGAGTGTGACAAATATGCGTTCCCCTAGCGCTCCCAATAGTGAAGCGCGCCGAAGCGACAAAATAAATATATAATTTTTTTAGATTTTTAGTTTTTAGTGTTTTTAGTGTTTTTTTTAAGTTTTTTAGTTTTTTTTATGTCTTATAGTTTTTTAATTTTTTAGTTTTTGATTTTTTAGATTTTTAAGTTTTTTAGTTTTTGATTCTTAAGGTTTTTAAGTTTTTAAGTTTTTGATATATATATATATAGATTTAGATTTTTAACTAGTTATTATTATTATTGATATTATTATTATAAATATATTTTTTTGGTGGGCCATTTTTATTTTTTTTATATAGAAATAAAATTTAAAATTAATAGTTTTCAGGAATTAGAAATAGTAAATCGAAATTCTCCCCGACAACGGCGCCAAAAACTTGATGGTTAAAACTTAGGATTTTATTATTTATAAAAAAGGCGGTTGAAATCGAGTTTTAATGAAAGGGAGGCAAGTGCACCTATCGCGTGTAGTACATGATATTCCGGGGAGGAATATCGGGGTCGGTTTACCTATTTCTACTCTTTCCCTGAAAGGCCTATTATTTTACCGATAATATTTATATTTTTTTTGTTTAAATGAAAATGGCATAAATATCTAAAGTGTAGAAAAAGAAAAGCAGAAAAAATGTGCAGGAAAGCCGATGAATAACTTAGCGCGACGATATCAAAAATGAATTGGAACTAAAATAAACTTTTAAAAAAAGAGATCCTAAATTTCTAATTAATTAAGTCGGACACTTGGCCGTGGAGGTTCCACAAAAATGAGTTCACTTATCTCTAGGACTATCGCTCACCTGAATGCTAAGACTATTCGACCGAACGTTAGTCCGACGAAAGATTCCTCTTAACGCCCATATTACGCTAAGAACCCCGCAATTGGGTGGGGAACCCAATCCGGTAGAGTTACGCGCCTCCTCCCTCGAGGGTTAGTGCAGAGCTCTCTTTACCCTAGGGTGATCCGTCCATATGCACGGCCTCTCGGCAAGCTAGCATATGGACAACAAAAATAGAGTTCACACATCGATATGTGGTCCTACGCATCGTTAACCAGGGGAAAACCTTAAGTACTTTAATTAACTAGAAAAACAGGACCTTTAATTATTTAAAGTTATTTTATCTATCCCAATGCTCTTCGATATTGAGGGCTAAGAGCGGTTAGCCACTCATCGAAATAGGGACGGCTTAAGCTAGAAAGTGATAAAATAAAAGCAGTAAATGAAAGCTGTAAAATGAAAGCAGTAAAGGAAAGCGGTAAAAGAAAGCAGTAAATTGCGTGTCCCGACTCAAACGAGTCGGCGGGAGAAGAAAGCGAGTCCCTACTCGAACGAGTAGGAGGAAATAAATGCACCCACACACGCACTCTACGGAAAGGAAAACACACACACGCACTCTACAGAATTTAAACGCACACACACAAATTCCTACTCAAATGAGTAGGAGAAAAAATGAAAACAATGTGTCATTTAACTCTTAAC
This sequence comes from Platanthera zijinensis, assembly GCA_039513925.1. Lineage (NCBI taxonomy): Eukaryota > Viridiplantae > Streptophyta > Magnoliopsida > Asparagales > Orchidaceae > Platanthera > Platanthera zijinensis. The sequence continues at coordinate 1,276,120 of CM077078.1, read as the reverse complement.
GAGTAGGCGAAAATAAATGTCCGCACGCACGCACTCTACGAAATTGAAAGAAAGTTATAAATCGAACTCATACATGCATGCATGCATACAAAAAATAAGAAAAAATAAGTTACTGAAAAATTAAAACAAATACATTTCTACAACTAGAATGCGCTAGAAATGCATAAAAAAAGAAAATAAAAATAAAACGAGTAAAAAGTTTTGAAAGTCAAAGTTAAAAACAGAGTGAGCAAAAAATAAAAATTTTAACTTTTTCATTCTTATATTTTTATAAAAACTCCTAAAAAGTGGAAATAAAGCTAAAAAAGAACGAAAAGTTTTACGATCCTAAAGAGCCTAAGTTAAAGAAAATAAAAAAACAACACTTTTTAAAAACATTTTTATAAAACTATAAGAATGAAAAACTAAGAAAGAAGAAGAAAACAAACTAAACATAAACAATAAGGTTGCATGAAAATAAAATTGATATTACAACGGCTAGAAATGCGATAAAATTCCTAAGCTAAACGAGTTATAAAGCTAAAAAGAAAACATAAAAACACAAAAAGGAGAACGAAAAATCACTTAAGGAAGGGCGCTTTGGTGGATTTCCATACAAATTAAGAAGAGAAAAGAAACATTTTTTATTAAGTAAAAGAGAGATTACAACTAAGTTAAAACAAACACATAAAAAAGGGGGGGAGGAGAAATTCTACTTACATAGCATAAACAGCCCCCAAGAGCAGCACCTCCCCTAACCAAAATGGCCCAAAAAGTGGAACAAGAGAGCTTACAAAAAGCTTTTATTTATAGACAAAAAAAGTTGGGTGGCACGACCTACAATACGGGCGTATTGGTAGGGCGTGTCATAGTTGCGTGTTTGACTTGGCAAAATCCGGCGAGATGGCTTATTTCTAGAAGCTTCTGGAACGGGACACGTGTCCGACACGGGCGTGTCGGGTTGCTTGACACGGGCGTGTCAGGACACGTTGCGGTTTGATGTCGGCAACGGCTGGACTAAACACGGGAGTTGGCACATTTGACACGGGCGTGTCAGTAGGGCGTGTCCTTCTCGGGTTGGTGAAGGCGTTGAGTGGCTTCTGTCTCGATGGTGTTGAGTGGAGTGACACGGGCGTATCGAGCTCGGACACGGGCGTGTTCTGCTCGGATTGGTGAAGGCGTTGAGTGTTGACTGGCGGGAGGGGTTGAGTTGATGGCATTGAGTGAATGACACGGCTATGACGAGTCTTCAGACATGGGCGTGTTGAGTGGCATTGAGAGGAGAACAGTGAATGTGTTGAGTGGCATCGAGTGTCGATGGCGTTGTGTGGGTGACACGGGCGTGTTGTGTTGAGTGACACGGGCGTGTCAGGTCAATTTTTGACTATTTTATGAAAAATTCCAGAAATCAAAATAAACTAAGTTAGAAATGAAATTTATAAAAAGAAGCAATTTATTAAATAAAACATACTAAAAAAGACAAAAATAAAGTAAAATGACATAATAAAAATACTATAAAAATAAGTATATTTACAACTCATCATATGGTAAGATGACCAATGTCATTGTCGCTATCATAAAAGTGGCATATGTAAAAGGGTTACAATATAACCTAATAAGCATAAGACAGTTATGTGATCTAGGCTATGCCACTTCATTCCGCAAGGATAAGTGCCATATTTAGAGGCCAAGTGATAAGAGGTCATCTTGACAGGCACTAGGTGTGGGAATGTCTACTGCTTAAACTTTTTTATGTTTAGATACAGACTTTCCTATATGTCTAGTTGCAAATGAGAAAGTGACATACTGTGTCCAATGGAATAAGAGGCCAGATAATTTGAACTATAAAACCATTGGCAAACTCTTTTGTGAAGAGTTAGTTAGGAATGGTCCTAAGATGAAATGCACTAAGGAGGGCTTGTGCTCTGCATGCCAAAAGGGCAAACAGACCAAGACCTCCTTGAAGAGCATTGAGACCAAAGACTCTCTGAGGTATTTATACCTCCTGCATATGGACTTGTTTGGTCCTATGCCTGTTCATAGTGAAAGTCTACACCATTATGGTTGTTGATGACTTTTCCATATTCGCTTGGGTATTCTTTCTTAAGAAAAACTCTGAAGCCCTTGATGTCTTCAAGACATTTGTCAAGCAAATTCAGAATAAATTAGATAGTACTGTGGTCAAAATCAGAAGTGACCATGAGACTGAATTTTAGTCTAAAAGCATGACAAGGTTCTGTGAAGAGCAAGGGATTCATCAAGAATTTTCTTCTCCATGAACACCCCAGAAAAATGGATTGCTTAGGGGAAAATAGGACTCTCATAAAAGCTAGTAGTACCTTGCTTAGTGACACATCTCCCCTAGAATATTTTTGGGCTGAGGCAATAAATACTACATGTCATGTACTAAACAGAGTTTCTATCACCAAGAGCCACAAGAAGACTCCCTATGAGATCTTGAAGGGTAGAAAACCAAACCTGGCCTATCTCAGGATCCTTGGTAGCAAGTTATATGTGCTAAATAATGGAATGTCTTATGTGACTAAATTTGTTGCCAAGTCCTATGAAGGGATTTGTGTTGGGTACATCAATCACATCAAGGCCTATATGATCTATAACTTAACAAATCAAGTTATAGAAGAGTCAGTTAATATAGTTTTTGATGAGTTTACTATAATTAACAGTGAGCAGTCAAGCTCCTCTTCTAGACCTATAAGTATAGAGCTGATGATGGACAAGCTGACCATCAAGGATGCTGCTTTAATAGTCCATGATGAATATGAAGGAGTGTGCATTCTAGAAGAAGCACAAGGCACACAAGATGTGGATGAAGATCAACAAGATGCAGACATTGAAGCTCAGGAAGCTGAAATAAGAATGCCTCTAGCTGTCAGGCATCTAAAGGATCATCTAAGACACCAAATCATTTGTGGTGCTGACCAAGTAGTCATGACCAGAAGCAAAAGCCTGAACACAACATTGTATTCAAGTTTCCTCTCACAAGTTGAACCCAAAAAATTTGAGAGGCTAACATAGACTAGTTCTGGATTATGGATATGCAAGAAGAACTGAACCAGTTCAAGAGATGCAATGTCTAGAAGCTAGTTCCTAGACCATAAGGACATAATGTCATTGGAACCAAGTGGATCTACAGGAACAAACTTGATGAAAATGGCATTATAATCAAGAACAAGCTTAGACTGGTGGCTAAAAAATACAGGCAACAAGAAGGTATTGACTTTGATCAAACCTTTGCCCTAGTAGTCAGATTGAAAAACATCAGAATAATGCTTGCAAATGCTGCACATAAAGGATTCAAAGTCTACCGGAGGGATGTGAAGTCAGCCTTCCTTAATGGTGACTTAAAGGAAGAAGTCTATGTTGAGCAGCCAATAGGTTTTATTGTTCCTAACTCTCCTGATTTTGTATACTAACTTAGGAAATCCTTATATAGGTTGAAGCAAGCCTCTAGAGCATGGTATGAGACCCTGTCTAGATTCCTCATTGTGAATAAATTCTAAAGGGGGGAGATAGACATGACTCTAATCCTAAGGAGATCTAAGGGCAAGATCATCCTAGTCCAGATTTATATATATGACATAATCTTTGGATCTAATGATGACAACATTTGCAATAAGTTTACCAAACTTATACAAGGGAAGTTTGAGATGAGCAGTATGGGTGAGCTTAAGTTCTTCTTGGGCCTCCAAGTAAGGCAGACTGAAGATGGATTTTCCATATCCCAGTCTAAGTTCACTAGGGAGTTGATTAAGAAATTTGGAATTGAGAGTGCCTCCATAATGAAAACTCCCATGGGGTCAAGTATTTTTATAGACAAAGATGAGAAAGGGAAACCTGTTGATGAAACTTTATATAGAGGAATAATTGGCTCCCTCTTGTATCTTATTGCAAGTAGGTCAGACATCATATATGTTGCATCTGTTTGTGTTAGATAACAGGATAGCCGTAAAGAGTCTCACTACTTTACTACTAAGAGAATTATGAGATATCTTAAGGGCACACCTAATCTTGGCCTATGGTACCCTAGGAATAGGGATTTTGAATTAACAAGTTATTCAGATACAGATTTTGCTGGTTGTAGAGAGGAAAGGAAAAGCATATCAGACACCTGTCAGTTCTTGGGTGAAAGACTAATGTCTTGGAGCAGTAAGAAGCAGACCAGTATTACAATTTCAACAACTGAGTCAGAGTACATTTCAGCAGGAAGTTGTTGTGCACAGTTACTGTGGAACAATCATCAGCTCAAGGACTACAACATCAAGATAAGTAGGACACTCATGTATTGTGACTCGACTAGTGTAATCTCAATAGCTACGAATCTTGTCTCACACAACAGACTAGGCATATTGAGATTATGTATCATTTCATTTGGGAGCATGTGGAGAAGGCAGGCATCAGTCTTGAGTTTGTCCCCACAGACAAACAAGTGGCTGACATCTTCACTAAGCCACTAAAAGAAGCTAAGTTCAATACCTTCAAATTTGAACTGGGTATGTTAAATTTAGTTCAGCTTAAGTAGCTCTTTATTATATATATACATTGTGCTTGTATGTTGCAGGTTGATCTAATCACTGCAGGAAAGTTTAGTCAAATAAGACTAAGTCTAAAGGCGTCCAGAGTGTCAAGTGCGTTGAGTTAACTCAACGAATCCTGCAAGAGTGTCAGTTTGCGGCAAAGTGTTAGGACCTAATCCCAGCCATTGATCAAAGTTTTTATCTCAAATAGGTATGTGCCTCTCCACCTTCTAAAGTAACATAATACTATAAATAGAAGGAAAAGTGCATAATATAAGACGCACTATTCCTTACCTTTCTCTGCCCGATTACGCTGAATCAACGGAAGAGCTTTGCTAATCTTCAGAACTTCACGAGAGAAATGGTGCCCAACGGACTAGATTACCAATTCGAAGGCTCGGAAATTGTTTTCAATGGATTCACAGATGCACCAGAGGAGTTGCAGTTCGTTCTCTGCTTGCTCCAGGTCTCTGACCTAGAATTCATTCTATCAGAGTCCTGCATGCTGTGGAAGCGGGAAGTTCTAGAGTTCTTCTCTAATGCCAAAGTCGACGCCTCTCCAAGCAGAATCAAGTCTATTGTCAGTGGGACAAAGATAAAGTTAACTCCAAGAAGGTTGAGCAAGGCACTATAGTTTCCCAAGTTCTCAGAACCAGATGAGGAAGAAGACCAAGACCAGTCTGATGTCAAATCAGCAATGAAGTGGTGTTTTCTATCCAAACACACTACTTGTGTAATCCTAAAGAAGGAACTCAACCTGAAGGGTAAGTTCTTAGCTGATGCCATTGGGAAGGCCATACTGTGCAAGACAGGATCCTATAATAAGGTTTCAAATAAGATGTTTGAGTTGCTAACAAGGATCATTCTGTCTAAGAAGACTGACTGGGGAAGGATACGGTTTGACAGATTGTGGAATGTATTGTTGAACCCAACATGGGAAGAATTCACTCCCTGTTTCTGCTGAACAGTGTTATAGGGATCCTCAACATGAGGTTAGGAACCAAGATCCATCATATGAGAAAGATGGATGTAAAGATGCTAGACAGGTAGGACAGAGTCATACAACCCCAATGGCTAGTCCTTTCAAAGAATAAGGGGAAGAAAGCTCTAGATCCAGAGGAGTGCACATCCAGTAGCTCCGCTGAATAACCATAGGAAGAGCCTCATAATTATAACCTGACTGAGTCTTCTAATAAGACCAGGTAGGACATGAGTGCCCAGATCTCACTTTCTTCTAAACCAGCTACAAGGAATCAGTTGAGCAGGGATCAATCTTTATATGCAGGATGCTTCCTGTAAATTGATTTGACGGGTAGTCTAAGTGGCTATGATGGGTGGACACAAGGCAGGATAGTGGAAAGACAGAAAATTGTCTAAGTCCACAGGCGTTAAGTGAAGCAAGTTCACTCAATGCCAGATGATAAAAAGCATTGAGTACAGCTTGGATAATCAAAGCCAAACTATTGGCAAGACAAAAAAGTGGTTAAGTACACATGCATTGATTGAAGATAGTTCACTCAACACTATACAACAAAAGCATTAAGTAATGCTCAATCTGCTAATGCAACAAAGAATATGTGGAGAAATCTGGCTAAGTACAGAAGCGTTGAGTGAAGCAAGTTCACTCAATACCCAAGCATTGAGTGAAGGCTATTCACTCAACGACTAATCAACAGAGAATCTATCTAAGGACAGAAGCATTGAGTAAAGTCTATTCACTCAACGCCTCTTCAACAAAATTGATATAGGCTGAAAGCGTTGAGTGAAGAAGCAACACTCAATGCTTCCACAACCAAAATATTGGCTAAGTACAAATGCGTTGAGTGATAAAGGTTCACTCAACGCCTAATGACAGAAAATGGTCTAAGTGTTTTGGGGTTGAGTAAAGTTTGTCCACTCAACGCCTAGTGACAAAAAAACTGTCTAAGTGTTTTGGCATTGAGTAAAGCTTGTTCACTCAATGCCTAGTGATATAAAACTGCATAAGTGTTTTGGCGTTGAGTAAAGTTTGTTCACTCAATGCCTAGTTACGGAAAACTGTCGAAGTGTTTTGGCGTTGAGTAAAGGTTGTTCACTCAACGCCTAGTGACAGAAAAACTATCTAAGTGTTTTGGCATTGAGTGAAGCTTGTTCACTCAACGCCTATACTAAATTGTTTGAATTTGGCTAAGTCCACATGTGCTGATGTCAGCAAGATTTAAAATATTGCGTGAAGTCTACAGTATACGACAAACGATGTCGATGGCCTACTGTATGACTTTTTCTATTAAAGCAAGTTGCAGCCAACGACTAAAGCTGCTCCCAATGCTCAAAAGTGTCATTGAGCTTCAGGAATAAAAGAACGAAGATTAGTTTGAACTAAACAACTTTTGGATTATTTAAAAAAGGCAAAGAACTTCATCTTCTTCCTTAGCCATTATTGCAGAGCATTGAAGAACAAGTTCTAAAAAACTTATTTGAAAGTTCAAGTGTTAGTTGTTGACATCTTCACCATAAACAACAAGTTCCGAGACATTTATCTGAGATAGAAGAAGCAGCAAAAGGACTAACCCTAGATGCAGTCACTTCACAGTTCAAGCAGAGTTTTCCTAAAGATCATTTTCTGGAGCTATGAAGAAGAAGCCTGGACTTAGAGAACATTTCTCTGAGGTCTAGTCACTAACAACAAACCTTTCTTTCTATAGGATCCTCTAGATCTAAGTGTAAGCCTTAATATATAAAGGCTTAGTATAAGATATGTTTGCATATCTGAGTGTAGGATTCAAGAGTGAATCTGAGGTAGGATTTAAGAGTTAATCTGAGGTAGGATCCCTCTGTGGATCTGAGGTAGGGCCTTTGTGCGAGAGTTGTAGGAGAGTGGTATTTTTCTGAGTTGTAGGGCTATTCTCCTAGCCGTAGTTGTAGGACTTATGCTCAAGTCTGAGGTAGGTGATCTTTGGATCACTTAGTTGTAGGGCCTTTGTGACTGAGCTGTATAAGAGTAGTATCTCTCTGAGTTGTAGGGCTATCCTCCTAGACTGAGTTGTAGAAATTGTGCTCAAGTCATAGGTAGGTGATCTTTGGATCACTGAGTTGTAGGGCCTTGTGCCAAAATTGTAGGTCTTGGAGGAGACTGAGATATCTTGAGTGATCTTTATTGTAAGATCTTAGGGGCTGAATTTTGAAGAAGTGTCTTATCTAGCACACTGTTAGAAAGGTGGGATGGATAGTGAACATACCCATTCTCTAGGGAACCACTATAAACCATTGTGTGATGTGTGTGATATTCTTGAAAGCTAAACTAACTAATCACTACACACCCAAAAATAGAAGAAGTTGAAAAGAATCTGAAAAGACTTAAAAACCTATTCACCCCCCTCTAGGTGTTTAGCTATCCTTGAAATCAAAGACTTTCAAAAGGTGTATACGATAAAATTACACAAGAATTAATGAGTGTCTAATAAGATTCTCTTTATGATGAAATTGACTTGTGACAAACCTTACTAATTTGAAAAGATATGCTTATATCTTATAAATCAAGTTCCATGGGAAATGTGATTGGGAGTCATTTTTGTGAACGTCATTAATAATAATGATTGCTTGATGTATACATGAAGAATTCACTCTACAAATTGTGTATTGTTACTTAAGTAGAGGTGTAATAAGTCAAGAATTTGGAAGAAACAACAAAAAAGGGGGTGATAATCTTTTCATCACATCTTGGGTTTGGAGGTTGTTTAATTACTATACATAAGTTGGATCTTCGTCATAAATAAAACAACGATAACTTATATTTGAATAATCAATATAGTATAAGCTATAAGTCATGGTGCGATTAAAGAAGAGACATCTGAGATTTATGTCAACAAATCTACATATAAGATTATGGATTCTCACGTACTCGGTTATCATTGCTCGTACGTGACTCCAGAACTAATGAATGATTAAGGTTTATTTAATGATAATATGTTGGAAGACTTGGAAATATGCCCACGTAATTTCGATTATCAATATCACGAAGTATACAAAAAAACACTTTGAGGGGACTGTTACCCCTAATAGAGTTTTCTTAGAATAACAATCGTGAGGCCTATATGGTAGGGAGTGTCAGACGCCGCTATCTTGGGTCAAGGATGAGGATCCACTGGCACTCAGATCAAATTATATTGAGGTTACAGACACACACATATGGCTGATCAAGGACATGATGCTAGAGGCTTAGAGTTGACAGGCTGAGTATTACAATGCAGGGCATCAAAAGGTAGAGATCCAGGTCAGAGACAGGGTTTTCTTGAAGATACGTCCGGTGCATGGAGTTTCGCGGGTGCGGAGGCACAAGAAGCTCAGCCCTTGGTTTATAAGACCTTACTTGATCCTGGAGAGGATCGGCTTTTTGGTATACCGGATGGAGCTGCTGCTTGTATTTGAGAACCTGCATGACGTCTTCCATGTTTCCTCACTTTGGAGAGCCTTACTTAGGTCAGAGCAGCACATTACAGTTACAACAAGCCTAGTAGCATCTGATCGGTCAATTCGTTTGGAGTCAATCAAGATTTACGATACAATAGTTTGTGTCCTGCGGAAGAAGAAGTTTCACCTAGTCAAGGTGTTGTGGTCCAATCACGGATGGGAGGAGCACACCTGAGAGATGATGGACTTCATGCAAGAACCATACCTGGGACTCTTCACCTCAAGCATATTTTAAATACGTTTGAAAAGTGTCTTAACTTCTTATGCATAGAACCCGGTAGACCCGAACTTGAATTTCAGAGACAAAAATTATTTGTTTTATTTTTTGGGATTTGTAACATCTCATTTCCTACTACACCCCTTAACTTAGATTAGGGTAGGAGATGTGTTGAGTGAGAAGGATTAGGCTAGGTATTGACCTTAGGGCCCAAGGAGTTTGGGTGGACTCACATGGGGCCGACTATAGGGTTCAAGTCAACTTAGGTCAAACTAGCCCAAATTGGAACCATAAGTACAAATTGACCTCACCACCATGTCCCTAACCCTAAAAAGAATCTAGGTAATCCAAATGCCCCATCATAGGGTCACATATTGACCCAATTTGACTAAAGTCAACCCAAACACTAATTTGGTCAAAATCACACACATAGGTTCACTTGGCCCACGTGGGGCATCACCATCACCCAACCCATGTTGGGTGATGCCATAGGGTCCATGACTATCAAGTATGGTCAACCCACTAATAAAAATGACCAAGTCAACCCAAAAAGTCAATCTTGGTTAACATAAGCCCTAAAGGAGGAAATAAGAGCCTAGCCCATTTCCAATAGGCTAAGCCCATGAACCATGGCCCATTAGCAGCCCAAGTGGATAAATTATAACCCCTACCCTCTGGTTTTGGAGGGTAGTGACATGCATGGGGGTAGTTTGGTCATTTCCCCCAAAATTAAGGGAGAGAAAAAGGTAAATGATGGATGGAGGTCATGTGGCCCTTCTCCTCCCTTCCCAAGCATATTTCTGAGCTCCAGCAGCATTTCCCATCCATTTCTAACAAGCTCCATGCCATATGGCATCTAGGAGGAGCATCTAATGTAGAGGTCTAAATCCCCTTAATGGAAAATCACTATACAGCCAATATTAGCTCATTTTTACCATACCATTAGCTTAAAAAGGTGTAACAGAGTTGGATTCAACCCCTAGATCAAGAACATGGTGGAGAATCGGATTAGGGAGCAACCTCGCCGGAGAGGAGACAATTTATGGCCAACCGCCTCCACAGCCGTCGTCGGGCCCCAATCAAGGTTCGTTTCTCCTCCCCTCCCCTTGTGCTATCTTTCTAGATCTATTAGGAGAGACAACGGTCTCAATAAATCCCGATTCCATGAGAGCATTTCAAGAAAAGATGTCCTTTTAATGGAGATCGGGTTCACAGGAAACTGCCATATCCGGCGGCCAAGTCACCTCCAACCACTTGCCCCCACGTCAACGGTGGTGGTGGTGGTGGCTGGACGGGGAGGTGGCCGGATGGCCGGGAAACACCAGATCAAGGCGGCCCATTTCTGGTCAATATGGACCATCGGCTTATTATGGAAGAAGAGCTGATGCCGTCCATTTTGATGTATTATAAACTATGGTATTATTTCTTATGTCACATTAATTTCAGTACTTTGAATTTTAATTTCAGGACCTTGAGAGGTAGATTCAGAAAATGTGTTTTAAAAAAACTGTAGCCCTAAGCTTAACTTTAATTTGACACCCTAATCATGCCATTTGGAGCACTATAGCTCCTTGTAGGGCCATTCTCCTAGGACTGCTCCTAAACTAGGGCAAAAATTTAAATGAGTGCCTAGGCTAAACTACAATTACACATGCAGTGAAATTTTGGTCATGCATGTGTGTGTACTAGACATAGACTCTGCCCAAAAATAAAAAATTTTGGAGGACATTTTTCTATAGTTTTAGTCAGAATTCTATTTTTCAAATAAAGGAAATTTAGGGAGAGTTTCAACTTCAAATGCCCCCAAATTTGGGTGGTATGACTCTAATGACATATTAGTACCCTAGTAAAACTTTAGAGTCATTTGGACCTCTGCATGTTAGAGGATCCAACATACATGGTGAAGGTATAATTGAATATGGTGTGGCAATAGTAAAAAGGGGCAAAATGGGAATTAAGCCCATTTGACTCAATGCATGTCGATGAAATTTTGGTCAGAGGTTTATGAAGGTGGAATACTCCTCTCATGGAAAAATTGGGATTTTTGGAATCAAAAATCCCTTTGTTTAAATTTATTTCAAAACTAGCACACATATGTGCCTTAAAAGAAAACTAGGGCAATTGATTTTGGAAAATTCTAATTTATAGACACAAGTCCTAAAATGTCTTTTCATTTCTTTGGAAATATTTGTGAGCGTTTTTGAGAATTATTTCTTGTGAAAGTAGTATAATTGCAATTTTACCCTTATTTCAGTATTGTGAACTGTAAATTTTATTAAAAAAAATTTATGAGTATTTATGACACTTGTATTAATAGTGGCATTTTTCGTAGATATTTTAAATTGTTGAAATCCTAGGTCAAACCCTTAGATATAAATGTAATAAATTGTTTTGAACAATATCTTGACAATATTAATGACTAGAAATTTTTCCTGAATTTTTAAATGATTATTTTTAGTACTTCATTTGTAAAGGGGTGATATTGTGATTTTAGTCCTAAATAGAAAACAACGGTCAAATCATTTTGTAAAATTTGGTATACAGATCTTTTCAACTAAGGTGAACATTATATAAATTAATTAGACCTTGAAAACATCATGTTATGATTGTTTATGTTTAATATGACTTAGGTCACATAATCAAATAATTTTATTTATGGCCCGAATTAATTAGAGAAATTATGGAATTCTGATTTACTACTAATAATCATATGATTAACCTATGATATAAATTTGGAGGCCTTTGGCCCTAGGAATCAGAAGTCTCCTCAAATGGGTTAAAGTCAGGTCATGGGATGCGTTTAGTAAAAGTGATATGTAGCATTTGGTCACACAGGGTAATGAGATATGGTTGAACTTAGATTTGTGTTGGGAAGTTTGAAACCCTGGTTGGAATCATAAGTACGTCACAACTTAGTAACGAGTGTTAGAGTACAACTCACCAAAGAGAATAATTAGGGCGGGGTCCTACGAAAGATCGTCGATCTCCCAAATAAGTACCTTAAATCATTAGGTTTACTCAAAAGCAACAACGAGAGTGGGGTGCTAATAACAGGTAGACACTAAGAAGAATAAGTGTCCTGGAAAGGGGGATTTGGGCTTCAGCTCATCGTATTCCCTAGTACCGCTACGAGCCCTTCGTCGGGTTGACCTCGGGAAGTCCAGTATTAATCATAAACTGATTAAGTATAAAAATAATTAGACAAGAGTAGTCTACAAGGTTAAGGAAACGACATAGCCATCTCACCCGTATAGGTTTGTAGGGATACAGTATGGGTTAGTCATGCAAGCTGGAGGCTTGGGAGTTATATATCAGGATGAGTTAATCCTGCAAGCTAGGGGCTCGGGTTGAAATAACTTGCATGTGAAAAAAAACTTAGTGGAGGGTCATACGATTCTGAGCCAATTGTAACACTTATGGCAATACAATGAATCTGGTGAGGTGTGTGGGTTTGAGGGGCCAGTAGGTTGTTGTATACTGCGGTCTAGAGGATAATCCACGAAAATGCATACATGACCAAAAAGACTGGTGGGTTAGCCAGCAATTAGTATGCAGAGACTCTAGAGTGCACCTTGGATGTGTACATATGCATATGGGAGGTCTAGGCCTGATAGTGTGCAAACCCTCCTAAGAGTGGAGACTCTTGCTCCACTAGAGTCGTAGCCACAATGGTAGTATCGGAGAGTTCAGCTAACTCCAAAAAGTGGGAACTAAAGGTCCACGATCACAGACTCGTGTGAGTGTGTTGCACTTGTATGAAACATAACATGCATAACATATCATAGTATACATACGTCATTAAGACATTCATACTGCATATCCTTATCATATAAATTAGTATGAGCTATTTTATATGATAAGTTACAAATCCTGAAACATTAACTTATACGTTTGTATGTGCATTTGTATAAGTTAAGGTACTCCTGTGATGGTAGCATAGTTGTTGATATTTACTTTACTGCGATGTACCTTTACTTCACTTCTTTCCTTTTTAGTACCATTGCTTCCTTTCTTACTGTTATTTATACTATATAGAACTGCTAGAATAATGGTATATCTGCTAGATAGTTTTATTTATGATAAAGTAGTTCCACTGTCACCTGCTTTCTTTGATATTTCTTTGTTGTCCATATCTTTCATCCTCTCTCACGGTGCCTTGGAGTGGAGGGGGTGAGGTGAGAACAAAATGACTTAGTCTTTTTGACTAACGATCGGTTGTGACCGCGTCATTTTCTGAGCTCGAGGAGCCGGAGCATCAGTACGACTAGTAGGATGAGGTGGCAGGAAATGATGAGGAGTTACCATGTACTAATACTATGGCTCAGCGTCAAGTGCCGACGGGTGTTTCAATTTTTTCTTCCGCTTAGAGTGTTGTGAGATAGTGTGATTTATTCATTTTGGCATGTACCGAACATATGCCCTTACTCTCTATTGTACACATTGTTAGACTGCACTTTCTTTTATATACATATATATATGTGTGGTTGTTCTACGATGTGGACTTGCTTCTATTTTATAGTCGTACTTCTTTTCTCTCTTAGCCTACAAGTTAATGATGGTACTAGCCGACAGGATCGGCTTCATGCAGTGTTGACTATCCCGTGTGTTTGTGTCACCGTAAGGCGGCGATTCTGGGCATAAGACCCGGCAACTCCTTGGTAAGGGGAGGGGTCTATTCTGACTCTGTAGTTGAGATTACAACACTTGTTTGCATCTTGCTACTCCAAGATACAAGCCTCTTTCTTAGAAATTGACAGGATCCGGAGGTACTTTTCCTGTCTTCTCTACAACCTGCAAAATCTACATCTGAATAACCAGTTAGTTCAAAATCTCTATTCCTAGGTACCATAGGCCAATATCAGGTGTGACCTTAAGATATCTCAGAATTCATTAAGCTACAGAATACTAAGACTCCATAGGGCAAGCCTGGTATCTAACAAAAACACATATAGCATACATGATGTCTAGCCTACTAGCATTAAGATAGAGGAGGGAGCCAAGTATGCATCTATATATGGTTTCATCAAAATGTTTTCCTATCTCTTCCTTGTCTATTGACACACTTGACCCCATAGGAGTTTTCATTATAGAGGCTCTCTCCATTCCAAATTTTCTTATTAACTCCTTAGTGAACTTAGACTGAGAAATGGATAATCCATCCTCAAGCTGCCTTACTTAAAGGCCCAAGAAGTACTTGATCTCACCCAAACTGCTCATTTCAAATTTCCCCTGCATAAGTTTAATAAACTTCTTGCAGAGGTTATCATCAGTAGACCCAAAGATTATGTCATCTACATAAATCTAGACTAGGATACGATGATCTTACCCTTGACTTCCCTTAGGAATAATATCTTGTCTATCTTTCCCCTTGAGAATTTGTTCTCAATGAGAAAGCTAGACAGGGTTTCATAACATGCCCTAGGGGCTTACTTCAACGCATACAATGCTTTCCTAAACTTATAAACATAATTAGGTGAGTTAGAATTGACAAAACGTAATGGTTGCTCAACATAGACCTCTTCTCATAGGTCACCATTAAGGAAAGCTACCTTGACATCCATTTGGTAGACCATGAAGCCTTTGTGTGCAACATATGCGAGGAATAGTATTATGGCTTCCAATCTAGCTACTAGAGCAAAGGTTTGATCAAAATCAATACCTTCTTCTTGTCTATATCATTTGGCTACCAGTCTATTTTTATTCTTTACTATAACACCATTTTCATCAAGCTTATTCATGTAGATCCACTTGGTTCCAATGATGTTATGTCCTTGTGGTATGAGAACTAGCTTCTAGACCTTGCATCTCTTGAACTGGTTCAGTTCCTTTTGCGTAGCCACAATCCAAAATGGATCTATGTTGGCATCTTTAAACCTTTTTGGTTCCACCTAAGATAGGAAGCTGGAGTACATTGTAATGTTCAGGCTTCTGCTCCTTGTTGTAACCCCTTGGCTAGCATCTCCAATTATCTGATCTCTGGGATGATCCCTCAAGTGCCAGATTGTTGGAGGCATTCTTGCTTCAGCATCATGAAGTTCATTGGCTGGATCTTGCTGATCTTTTTTCATATTAAGTGCACTTTGAACTCCTTCTAGAATGCACACTCCATCATCTTCTTCTAGGGTAGTGGAGAATTATCCTTGTTGGTTAGTTTGTCCATCTTTACCTCTACACTTACAAATCTAGAGGAGATGGGCAGCTCCCTGTTAATCATTGATGACTCATCAAAGACTATATTAACAGACTCTTCTACAACTTGATTTTTCAAGTTGTATACCCTATATGCTCTGATATGATTATTTTACCCAATAAGTATCCCTTCATTGGATTTGGCAGCAAACTTAGTCAAGTATGACTTCCCATTATTGAGCACAAAATATTTACTACAAAAGATCTTGACATAGGCTAGATTTGGTTTTCTGCCCTTCATAATCTCATAGGGAGTCTTCTTGTCATACTTGTTGATAGAGTCACTATTCAGGATATGATATGTAGTGTTTACTACCTCAGCCCAACAATATTCTGGTAGAAAATTATCACTGAGAACGGTTCTTCCAGCATCTATGAGAGTTCTATTTTTCCTTTCAGCTATCATATTTTGCTTGGGAGTTCTAGGTGAAGAAAATTCCTGGTGAATCCCATGGTCTTCATAGAACTTTATAATGCCTTCAGATTGAAATTCAGTACCTTGGTCACTTTTTATTTTGACCACCGAGCTGTCTTTTTCATTCTGAACTTTCCTAACAAAAGTCACAAAAGTGCCAAGGGTTTCTGACTTTTTCTTCAAGAAGAACACCCAAGCAAACCTGGAGAAGTCATAAACTATCACAAGTATGTAGACTTTCCAACCTAGACTATAAATTGGCATTGAACCAAACAAGTCCATATGCATGAGGTATAAGCACCTCACAGAATCCTTGGCACTAATGCTCTAAAAGGATGCTTTGGTCTGCTTGCCCTTTTGACATATAGAGCAAATGCCCTCCTTGGAGCATCTTATAGTGGTACCATTTATGACTAGATCTTCACTAAAGAGCTTAATTATTGACTTGTAGTTCAAGTGAGCAAGCCTCTTGTGCCATTGCACATAATATGAGACTTTCTCATTTGCTACCATACATACTCGAGTGTCTGAACTTAAACACAAAAGTTTAAGCAGTAAAGATTCCCACTCCTAGTGCCTGTCAAAATGACCTCTTGGTCACTTGACCTTTTTTTGGCACTCATCCTTGTGGAATACAATAAAATAGACAAGATCACATAGTTGGATTATGCTTATCAAGTTGTGTTACAACCCTTCCACATAATCCACTTTTGTAATTGAGACTATGTCATTGGTAATCATACCATATCCCTTTGTAACTCCTCGGTCTGAACCTCCAAAGATAACTTTAAGTCCATTTTTTATAGGAGTGTAGTCCTTCAAGTGACATCTTGTTCCAGTCATGTGCCTGGAATAACCACTGTCCAAGATCTATATTGGTGTATGGGTGTTGAAACTAAAATTTAGGTCTCTGTGGAGTTCGACCCTTGGGAAAGGGGTGATCGAACAATTACTTCTCTCTCACAAGCCAAACAACCAAAGACTTTGAGTAGTGAACAGACCCAAGGCTCTAGTATGGAGGTACCACCACACACCCGGAAGATCTTAGAGCGCTTCCCCTACTTATCCAAGTGATGAAGTTATGGATACCTCAGAAAGCGCAAGAAGACAAGGGAACCAGTAAGCATGCCTTCTGAGGTATCCCCTTTGGTCTATTTATAGTTTTGGGAAAATGGTCTGCCAACAGCTAACCTCCGTTGTTCCAAACATCTATATATAGCCCAACTAGGTCTGCCAACAATGTAAATCTGCTGTTTTGAATGGCTACATGCAGACCTATGAGGGCATCCAGGTAATTCTGCCTCTAGACCCCACTAGGAGAATGACCTATGAGAATGTCACTCTTCTAAAGGGGCGAATGCCGGGTGAGCAGCGCATTCACCTACTTGATCACCTCTGAAGGGCAAGTGCCTGGTTGGGCGACCATTTTTTTTATCTTGGAAAGAACTTACCTTGCATGCGCACCACAATGCGAGATCTGGCAAGTGCTCAGGTGTTTTTTTGCACTCACCTAAGGGCATGATTCCTATCCTTCTAGTCTGAGCGAGTGCCCCCCAAGGACTTTGGGTGTTGAGCGAGTGCAACAAAACTTGCATCACTCCCCTTTCCCTCTTATATTACTGGCCCAAAATACTTTACAATGCCCTGGGCTTGCCTGGGAAGGTCCACTAAGTGAATATGGGCTTGTACACAATCCCCGCTCTTTGCAAGGTTGCCCTAAACTCCAAAAGAAACATCAAAACCTATGTATTTGCTGAGTGGATGCTGACCTGGAGTGGAATCTTTCGCGGGTCAATCCATGGCTCTATAAATATACAAATTGGGGCAGGTGATTTTTCTCTATCCAATCCTCCTAGTTCGTACCACTATCGTGATGTTGCTCCCAAAGGAAGCCCTAGATCTCCTTAACATTGTCCAAGATAAGAATAAAACTATGATGGACTTATTCGCTCTCTAGCTCCTTCGAAAGACCCCGGGCTCAACCCCGAAGATAACAAAAGCGAAAGTGGTTAAGCACGGCCTGACCAGGGATGATTCGATCACGCAGTCCCAGTCTAATCCTGAGATCCCGGACGTATCTTTACTCACTTTACTTCTTTATTGAGTTAATCACTGATGCTAACATTGTTGCTGGCAGTTCCCGCCGAAAGATACATGAATCGTGGAGAAGAATGTTAAATTTCAATCGCTAAATACCGGGAATGATGGAATAGCCGGCGAGACCACCCCTCCATTTGTGTCAGATGCCTTCTTGCGAGAGAAGTGTAAGAATTTTCTCGCTCACTTGCTTCCTAATACCCCAGCTCACTTGCTTTCTTTTTTGCAGTTCCCTTTGGCACCACCAGATTGAGAGAACCGGCTGGGTCCCCTGCTCGTCAGAAATTTGTGGATCTCGCCTCGAGCCCTCCGCCTTAGGCAGACAGCGTTCCCCTTTCTTTTTCGCAAGTCAACATCCCGGCTGCTGTACCACCAAACTTTCACCCTTGGCGTGGGAAGACGAACACAAAATTTAACACTCCTTTTGAAGGGTGGCCTAGCACTTCTCGTTGACCATTCGGCAAGGAGGCGAGTTCGGGTCCAGGTAATGAACTCCACTCGCTTTTACTCAAGGTGCCAAAATATAATTACCTAATATCACTCACCGTAGGTTTTCGGGAGCTCTCGTCCACCAACGTCGATGTTGATGAGGAGGAAATCTCTCCTCTCCCCTCTCCTTATTCAATTGCCGATTATTTGGGAGACCCAACGGATGTCGAGGGGATGAAGCAGCAGTTTGTCGAGATCCTCCGAAAAAACACCTTGGTTATGTGTGAGATTGCCAACCAGGTGTAAGATAACCAGGATTCGGCCGAGGAGAGGCTTCTATATTTGGAGGATAGCTACAAGAAGTTAATCGCCAATTTTGGGGGAGAGGCCTGTGACGGGACAGCCTATTCTAGTATACACATCGCAGAGCTGAAGATAAGCTACATCTCACTCAGCGATGACTCAAGTCCATCCGCTCTCTTCGGTTTGCACGCGCAATTCCTAAGGAGAGAAGGAGAGGTCCGGGACGAAGGTGATGGCCCCCTGTGGGCCTACCGGCACTCGCCATCCTGCTACCTGTTTAATCAAACTATGTAGCGTAACTGTCGGCCTCCGTGCCGAATGTAGACTTATTGTGGAATGTTTATTTTTTATCCCTCATTTTTCCTTCTCACCCCCTTTCTTGTTTGCTCTTGCGTGTGTTATAGTTCTCGCCATTTGCTCTCTAAGAAGAGGAATAATTGCTTGGGTTGACTCTAGTGAGTGAGAATGTGCGGGATCTTGCTAGGTTTCTACGTGGGATCTAGGGCGAGATCCTTCAAATGTGCTACCTGCACCTCTTTTGTTTATTTTCATGCCAGGACCATTTACCGCCTTAATTTCTCTATAAATTGTCCCCTTTACCTACCACAATAATCATCATTTTCAATTACTTCTGACCTTTTCAATTAATTTTCTCTACTGCTCTCGCCTCTTTACTTTTCTTCCTTTTTGCGAGATGACGGGCGAGACCGACGGTCGGAACAAGTGCGCGACGGATTCTCCAATTATACATTCGTCAACTATAATATGTCTGAGGATGAGTATATCCCACTCACGAGCCTCTATATCCCACTGGGCTTTACCGAATGGCTTCCTGGAGACGACAAAGCCATCAACCAATTCTCGCCAACTGAACTCGTCATCCCTGCTGAGCACTTCTAGGTGGGATTTTGCCTCCCCATCTGGTCCGAAGTTTGCCAAGCCCTCTGCTACTTCGTTGTGGTTCCCGCGCAGCTCAACCCAAACTATATAGCTTTGCTGGTCGCATTTTCTTGCTACCTTTATTCGAAGTGAATGGACTTCGGCCTCTCGGTCATCCGCAAATTGTTCAATTTCCGCGCTACGAGGGATAGGATCGCGTTCTTCTTCGGCAAGAACCTGAATACAAAAGGTCTCGCCAATAAGAATCACCACTGGGTGAAGAAGTTCATCCTCGTCTCTAGTGATTTCAACAACTTTCCCCTCTTGCCAGTCCAGCAAGATGAATCCACCTATCACTCGCCCTCTCTCAGCGGACATGAGTCGAAGCTCCACTAGTTCCTCCTGGGGTGAGACTTTGATGTCATCTACCTGCGAAGTAACGTCGGCTCGCTCACCCCAGTTCTCACCAGGGAAGGTAGCTTTCACACTCGAATGTTATTTTTATTATCATTTTTTTACAAACTTGTGGTGGTGGCTGGGGTGCGGGATCTTCCCCTCAACCTCCCCTGTGCAGGCAGTACGGAGTTTTCACACGCCGAGGCTGTGGCTGCGGCTTGCAAAAGCCCGTCGAAAATAATGCCGATATCAAATGGCAAGAAGCGAAAGCCAGATGTTCTCCCATCCTTGCTTTCCCCCCAGAAGTCAGCAACTATGGAGAAGCTGACAGCTGCCAAGAAGCCTACATCTTCTCTGAAGCCCACAACGGCCGAGAAGCCCACAGATGCTGAGAAGCTGGCTGATGTCAAGAAGCCAACTGCTGCAGAGAAGCCTACCACTTACGGTCTCGCCAAGGGTAAGGAGAACATTTCCAATTCTCCCATCAACGCTCCTACAGGGACTGTGAGGAGGTCAAGTGGTGAGGCCAGCGAGACATAAGCAAAGAAGAAACCGGAACCAAAATACTATAGGAACTTTGGTCTCGGCGAGGATGTACCGGACGATGTTGATGACCCCCGGCTGGACCGGGACCAAAGAGCCAACAAGACCTCTATCTCTATAGTGCTCCCTTCCTGGCAGGAGGGCGACATGGTCTCAGGTCAAGCCTACGCCCTCACATTCGTCGTATATGGGCGGGACATCGTCGTCTATTATGATAGGGCGCTGATGAAATCACTCGCCTATGAGATCATGTGGGCCCAGTTCCGTACCACCGAACTTACACACATGTCAGCTCTCCGCGACATCCATCTCTCATGACAATTGGAGAATGTTAGCGAGGCACTTTCCAAGCTATGCAAGGAAGTGAAGACTCTGAAAGAAGAGCTAGAAACTTCCAAGAAGGATCTCACCTCGCAAGAGGTTAGGGCAGTAAGATTTTTCCCACCTACTGCGCATTCGCTTCATTTTGTTCTCTCCCCTGACTCTTAGCTTTTTTGCAGGATGTCGCAGTCATTGCTACAAAGGACACACGCATTGCCCAGCTTAAGGATGAGATCCGGCGAGTGAGGGCCCAAAAACCAACAGTGGATCGACACGCTGATCTTGGCCCCTCCGGACCAAAAGAAGGATGCTATGTTGTACACACGACACGAGATAGAGATGGTTATGCAAGGGAATGCCATCTCGGTGACCAGGCATGCGCTCCAGATGACGAATCAAGCTGGATTTCTAAATAGCGAGGGCGAGATGGTGACGGACGAGATCCAGGTTCCAGAGCTCTTCCTACTTATCCCTGAACCAGCAGCCGGCATAGATGATAGCTCCAGTGAGAGTGAATACTCGACCTTCAGCGAAGAAGAACACTCGATCTCCTCATCTTGAGGCTCTCGCCATTCCAACTTACTGTTTCTATATTTTTGATCTCGGGCCTTGCCCTTCTTTAGGCATGCAAATAACACACTCGTTAACCTACTTAGCACATGGCTTGGGATACTTCGCGAGACCTTAGGCCGACTTTCTGCTTAGGGAATGACCTCGCATCGTTCCCACCTCCTAGGCTTACGCGTATATGGGATCTTTAGCCGTGAGAGCGAGTTATTAGCATTCACATTCGACCGTTATTTATTCTGCACCTCTGGCCTTCCACCCTTAGTCCTTGGACTTGAATTCTTCTCTGGGCTGGCAAAATCCCTGATTAGGCGAGATGTCCTTGGAATCTTCTCTTTCTAAAGGAGATATTAGCCCTCCATCCCCTTGACTGGTAGGAGTAGTTTGAGACTTGACTCTAGCGCAAGATAATTGTCCACTGAGGATCCCTACCTTGCCAGCTAGGTGTGGGCCTGGCAGTGGAAGTACCTCGAGTCTAAGTTCCAGAGCGAGAACAATTCCTTTGACCATCTTCCGGGCATTACCACCGGCGCAATCAGCTAGGTGAGAGTCTGATAGCGATTGTTGATCATCAACCGGACTCAGCACCAGAGCCATAACGATGTCCATCGAGGAACCCGACACTGCCAGCTAGGTGGAATCCTGACAACGGGAGCATCTCGAGACCTAGCTCTAGAGCGAGAACAATTTCCTTTGGCCAGCCTTCGGGTGCTACCACAGAACCAATCAGATAAGTGAGAGCCTGGCGGAGGGTGTTGAACATCAACCGAACTCATCACCAGAGCCATAACAATGTCCATCAAAGACCCCGGCCCTGTCAGCTAGATGGAAGCCTGATAGCGGGAGCATCTCGAGACCTAGCCCCAAAGCGAGTACAATTTTCTTTGGACATCCTCTGGGCGCTACCACCGACCCAATTAGCTAAGTGAGAGACTGACGACATGTGTTGAGAATCAACCTGACTCAGCCACAGAGCCATAACGATGTCTATCAAGGACCTCGGCCCTTCCAGCTAGATGGAATCCTGGTAGTGGGAGCATCTCGAGACCTAGCTCCAAAGCGAGAACAATTTCCTTTTGCCAACCTCCAGGCGCTACCACCGGCCCAGTCAGCTAAGTGAGAGTCTGACGTCGGGTGTCGAGCATTATCCAGACTCAGCCCCAGAGCCATAATAATGTCCATCGAGGACCCCATCCCTTCTAGCAAGATGGAAGCCTAGCAGCGGGAGCATCTCGAGACCTAGCTCCAGAGAAAGAACAATTTCCTTTGGCCAACCTCCGGGCACTACCACCGCCCAATAAGCTAAGTTAAAGCCTGACGGCGGGTGTTAAGCAGCAACCGAACTCATCCCCAGAGCCATAACAATGTTCATCGAGGACCACGACCCTGCTAGCTAGATGGAAGCCTGGCTGCAGGAGCATCTCAAGACCTAGCTCCAGAGCGAGAACAAATTCCTTTGGCCAACCTCCGAGCGCTACCACCGGCCTAATCAGCTAAGTGAGAGCCTGACAGTGGGTGTTGAGCTTCAACCAGACTCATCTCCAGAGCCATAATGATGTCCATCGAGGACCCCGACCCTTCTAACTAGATGGAATCCTGGCAGCGGGAGCATCTCAAGACCTAGCTCCAGAGTGAGAACAATTTCCTTTTGACAACCTCCGGGCGCTACCGTCGGGCCAATCAGCTAAGTGAGAGCCTGATGATGGGTGTTGAGCATCAACCGAACTTTTTACCCAACCAAGTCTCATGTTGTTCCTGTCAGGCAAACAAATCATTATGAAATAATAAGGAAAGAAAAAAGCAATATCATTACTTTCATGGGTAGAATCATTTTAGGTCATCGTCATACCAGGTGTGACTGAGGGGTTACCGCTCTACATCTTGGAGGTGATATCCCCCTGACCTCAGTGCCTCTCTTACTACATAAGGACCTTCCCAGTTTGGGTTCAGCTAGACTACAGATGTCGACCTTCTAGCTGCGTCGACCTTCTTCAGGACCATGTCCCCTATTGCAAACTACTTGATCCAGACGTGCTTATCAAAATATATAGCCATTCTCCATTTTACCTCTTCCTGTCAGATGGCAGACAGATCACCCAGCTCTTCCACCATGTCAAGGGAGAGTCATAACTCTTCCTCATTTTTGGCTCTCCACTCCTCTCTGCCTTCCTTAGTCTCGACTACTCGAGGTGCCCAGACTTCAAATTCTATGGGGAGTACTGCTTCACAGTCATGGGAGAGCTTGAAAGGGGTCTCGCTTGTGGCCGTATTGGGGGTGGTTCTCAAGGCCCAAAGGCCTGAAGGAATTTGTTCCACCCAACTTCCTTTTAGGTACTCTACTTTATTCTTCAAGAGGTTCACAATGATTTTGTTCTCCGCCTCCACCTGCCCATTTCTCCTAGAGTAGTTGACCAACGCGAACCTATGATCAATCCCCAGTTGCCCATAAAAACTGATGAACTAAGCGCTGGCAAATTATGGCACAATTTCTGTGACAATGGCCTACGACAATCCGTGCCTGCAGATGATCTCCCGCCATACAAAGTTCCTGATTACCTGGGAGGTCACCTTATCCAGCTCCTTCACCTCCAACAACTTAGAAAAAATAATCAACACCAACTGAAACCTCCTCTGCCCGCTGGCCTAGGTGAAGGGTCCCAATATATCCATCCCCTAGATGGCAAAGGGCAAGAGAGTCATGATGCTCCTAACACGCTGTGCTAGTAGAAGCTAGAGAGGGGCAAACAACTGACACTTATGGCACTTCTTTGCGAACACAACAATATCATGGCCCAGGGTAGGCCAGAAGTACCCTTTCCCGAAAAACCTTCCCTTCAGGGTCTGACTTCCAGAGTTACTCCCACACTCCCCATAATATACCTCTTCTAAGATCCTCTGGACCTCCCTCTCTGCCACGCAATGAGCCAACAACCCCGAGAGAGTCTTCCGATATAACTTCCTGTCATGCATGAGGTAGTACGCCGACCTGTGCTTGAATCTCTTCTTGTCTATCCTCCCTAGGAACTCCCCTATGGATAAGAAAGTTACAAAAGCGTCCATCCATGAAGGGTGTTGATCCACCTCCATCAGCTCTCCCTCTTTGATGGACGGACAAAACAGGCCGGTGATGGTACGCCCCAGCCGGGTCATATGTTTTGCCAATTGATCAACCCGCTCATTCTCCTCCCTGGGCACATGCCGGATGGAGAAAGTCTGGAACATGCTGATGACCCCCTTCACCTTTGCTAAGTATAGGTGGAGAGTAGGCTCCCTTGCCTCAAACTCCCCATTGATCTGAGAATCCACCACCATGGAGTCGGTGAAGACCTCCACGTCATGCACCCCCAGTTCCTGGGCTAGGTGCAACCCGGCTATCACTGCTCTATACTCGGCCTGATTATTAGTAATGAAAAAGTGAACAACTACTATTTGCTCTATCTTTGTTCCTTGAGAGCTCTCCAAGATCACCCCCACTCCTAAGGAATGTTTGCCCAAGGAACTATCCACCATCAACTTCCAGAGGACCGGGCGAGTGAGTTCTGCCTCTGCCACCTCGACTACATAATCAGTTAGAAAGTCAGTCATTGCTTGGGCCTTGATCAAGAGGTGGGGAACAAAGGATACATCGAACTCACTCAACTCCACCGAAAACTTTGTCAACCTCCCCGAGTACTCCACCCCCTCAAAGACGTTGTGTAGGGGATGGTCAGTCACAACCCGAATGGAGTGAGCCTGGAAGTAGGGTCGGAGCCTCCTGGCCGAGATGACTAGAGCGAAAGCCAGCTTTTCTAAAATTGGGTACCGGAATTAAGCCTGTCTTAATACATTGCCTACATAATAAATGGGTAGCTACTTTTTCACCTCCTCCCGGACCAGGACGGAGCTTACAGCCTCAGTCCCAACCCCGAGGTATAGGGACAAGTCCTCCCCCTCTTTTGGTCCCTGGAGTAGAGGAGCCTGAGTAAATTGCCTCTTTAAGGCTTGGAATGCCTCCTCGCACTCTCTGGACCACTTGAATTTCTTTCCCCCTCTCAATGCCTGGAATATGGTCGAGAACTTCTCTCCTGCCCGAGAGAGGAACATGTTAAGCCCTGCCAACTTCCTTGTCAGCCTCTGGACTTCCTTGGTTTTACGTGGCGACCCCAAATCCATGATGGCCCTTACCTTATCTGGATTGGGTTCAACCACTACAAGAGTAAGTAGATGGCCTAGGAACTTCCCCCTGCTCTCCCTGAAGACACACTTTAAGGGGTTCAACCTCATCTTATATATTCACAGGGTGGTGAATGTTTCCTGAAGGTTCTGGAGCTGAGAGACCACATCTCGAATCTTGATCATAAGATCACCAACATACACCTCCAAATTCCTCCCCATTTTATCCTGGAAGACCCAATCCATCATCCATTGGTAGGTCTCCCCTATATTTTTAAGCCCAAAGGGCATGAATTTATAATAGTAGCACCCATCCCCAATGATAAAAAAGACATCCTTGATGTCGGGTGGGTGCATCCTGATTTGGTGGTAACCTAAAAAAGCATCTAAAAAGCTCATTAGAGGAAAACCGACAGCTGAGTCAACCAGTGCATTGATCCGAGGCAAGGGATAACAATCTTTAGGACATGCTTTATTTAAGAGTGAGAAACCAATACACATCCTCCAGCGGCCATCCCCCTTCTTAACCATCACCACATTAGAGGCCCAGCCTGGATACTGGATCTCCGATACAAACCCCGCCTTCAGGAGCTTGGCCACCTCCTCCCTAATGGGCTCCGCCAGTTTCTCGGCGGCGGACCTCTTCTTCTTGAAGATAGGGCGGATGTCGACATCAAGGTTGAGGCTATGGCCAGCCACATCTGCATCGATCCCTGGCATTTCTGACGTGCTCAATGCGAATATGTCAACATTTTTCTAGATGCAATCTAGTATCCTCCTCGGGTCCTCCGGGGTTAGCCCCCCCCCCCCCCCCCCGTTGATCTGCACCTTCTCCACCTTGCCTCCCTAGGTGAGAACCTCCATCTCTACTACCTCCTCTTCCACGTCTAGACGAGACTGCTCCTCCCACTCGCTTGCAGCCATCTCACCTAGGACTGGGACCTTCTCCTCCTCAGCTTCCTTTACGTCCATCACCTCGGCCCGCTCCTCCAGAACTTCTCCCGCCACCTCCACCTGGGTGCGGGTATCCTCCACTTCCATCTCTTTAGCATCTCCTTCGGCTACCTATACCATCTACTCCATCCTCTAATCCATCTCCTCGGCCCCCTTCTGCCAAGAGATGGAGTTAACTGTCATGACATAGCACTCTCTTGCTACCTTGGGATCTCCCCGGACCCTGACATGGATCCCCTTGACATTGAGTTTCAAGCATTGATGGAAGGATGAGGGGATGCAGCGGAAGGGACTGATGAGGGGCCGCCTGAAGATGGTCTTGTAGCTACTCTGGGCATCAATGATGACGAACCTGCATGTGCGAGACTGCCACCACCCCCCCCCCCCAAGGTAACATGGAGTCCCACTCCTCCCTCCACTTCCTTCCTTTCCCCGGAAAATCCGAACAGAGTCCCATCCAAGGCCAACACCCTTTTGTACTCCACCTTCATCGCGTCGAACGCCTTCTTGAAAATGACATTGACTGAGCTCCCGTTATCGATGACGATCCGAGAGATAGTAAAACCTTCGACCGCAGTCTGAATGACCAATACGTCACCGAAAAGATCCTCATGATCTGGCATATTCTTCCTTGAGAAGGTGATCTTCTTATCCGGGGGTGGAGTTTGGGATGTGGAGCCAACGCTCCGACAGTACATGGTGTGGAGTCTCGCCTTTCGGGCAGCCTCATCCCCCATACCTCTGTGGATCACTCTGATGCCTCCTTGGGCTCCAACATCATCCCTATCCTCGTAGCTGTACTCATCTGCCCTGGGCAATACTTCCTTAATCCGCACTCCTTGGCGGTCCTGCTGCTGCTGCTACTCCCTGGTCCCCCTCATCTAGAGGAACTCCGGGCACGTGGCAGTCACATGCCCTTCTTCCTAGTGGAAGTCATAATTAGGCAGCTCCACCCTGGCTTCCCTTCTCCTCCTCTGTTAACCTCTCCTCCTCTGCTAGGCAATTGTCATAGCCTCACTCTGGTTAGGGAGAGCAGTCCTCTGACCTTGCCTCCAACATGGAAGGTGGAACTAACCGTGGTCCTCCTAACAATTGTCTCCTCCATGGAAATCTCTCCGCTGGCCTTGGTCCTGCCACTCCGGCATCCAGCCAAACATATTGTTTGGCTGCTGGAACCACCACCTCGGCTGCCGCTACTGCTGTCTACCCTACCGGGGTTCAGCTCTCCACACCTCTTGACCTCTGCCACCTCCTGGATCCTTCTCCTCCTCTACGACCCACTTGGCCAACTTCTTAGCGAAGTTTGGGTTTGACATCTCCCCATCGACCTCCCGTGCTGCCCTCTCCATCAACTCCTCAAAGGAGTGTTGGAGCACCCTCCTCAACTCCATCTTGAAGAATTCCTATTGAAGCCCTAAAGTAAAGGCCATCATCAGGGTGTGCCCTGACATATCCTGGACCTGGGTGACCTCCTCCTAGAACCGGTCCACTTAGCTCCTCAGGGTCTATTTAACACCCTACTTGACGTGGAACGGAGAATCGGACTCCTTCTTCCTTTTCTTGGAAGTAGTGAACCTCAACATGAACCCCCAACACAGGTCCTTGAAGCAGTAGATGGAGCCGGTTGGCAGCTGGTGGAACCACTCTCTTGCATTCTCCTTGAGGGTGATGGCAA
Organism: Platanthera zijinensis; assembly: GCA_039513925.1. Lineage (NCBI taxonomy): Eukaryota > Viridiplantae > Streptophyta > Magnoliopsida > Asparagales > Orchidaceae > Platanthera > Platanthera zijinensis. Next base: position 1,248,020 of record CM077078.1, on the reverse strand, counting down.
AGAGTCTTCACATAAACTCATCCGACATTTGTTGAATCGATACAACATCCTCAAACCACTCGATGTGCTTGACCGGATCGCCCTTCGCGGTGTAATAGGACATTTTTGGCTCACTGAAGGGGCTACCTCCCTCTACTGGGTGAGCCAGGGGATCTCTGATGATGCATATTTTAGCTTAATTTATTAGGGTAAAAATATGTTATTTTCGTTTTAAATATCTTTCTTTATGTTATTTTATGCTTCTTTTATGTAAATATTATAAATAATATTTATTTTCTGTTTTTGCAGGTTTCAACAAATTTCTAGGAAAAATCCCCTGACATGCCCCCCTGTCACGCCCTCCCCGGGCGTGACCCAGGGCGTGTCAGCTGCTCCCGATGTTGAAAGCCGCCAGGTGAAGTTCCCGCCAAAAAATCCCCTGTCACGCCCCATCGACACGCCCTCCCCGGGCGTGTCCCCGAGCGTGACACGGGGCGTGTCGCCCTCTGCTCGAAGTCTGCCGCCTCCTTCAATGCATTCTACACAACTGCACGCAACAGTACTGTCACGCCCCATATCACGGGCGTGACCTGGGGCGTGATTGCCCCGATTCCGACATTTGATGAACCTGCGACCACTGATTTTGACTTGACACGCCTGTCACGCCCCCCTGTCACGGGCGTGACCCAGGGCGTGACCACCATCGTACCGAAGCAATCATCGTTCCCGCCAGATTCCAGCCCCCGAGGTCAACTCTGTACCTGTCACACCCCCTGACATGCCCTACCCGGGCGTATCGCCGGGCGTGACCAACCCATGGGAAAAGTCTATAAATACCAGACCCCCCATTCCATTTCAGCAACTTTTGGGGAGAGGGGGAGGTGCTGCCCCTTTGGTTCTTGATCTTTTTCATGCCTTCTCTCTCTCTCTCTCTCTCTCTCTCTCTCTCTCTCTTCCTTTGTAATTTTTGTTTAACCATAGTTTAGTTTTTAGTTTGCCTTAGCTTTTGTTGTAATCTTGCTTTTTCTTATTGCTTAATATAGGGCTAGAATAGGACTTTAATTCATGCACTTGTAATTTCAATTTCATTAGTGTAACTTGCTCCTTTTAATTAATATAAGTGCTCTTCCTTTACTAGTGTTCCTTTTATATGCTTTATTACTCATCCCCCCTCTTGCACTTCACCATGATTAACTAATCCTCCTTGTACTCGATCTTGATGATCCGAGGTTCAAGCGATTAAGTTATGATGTTTTAATTAACCTTTCCTTTTTAGGTTAGGGCCTTGAATTACTTTTGATAAATCATGGGTTGGAGATATATTATCGATATATACTCTCCACCTTTGCTTTCATTCTGGGCTAGCCGAGAGGCCGATAGAATGAAGTGAGCATTCAAGAGTAAAGGGAGTTATACGCACCCCTCGAGAGAGGCAGACGTCCAAATCTCCCGGATTGGAGTAAAATCCAATAGAGGGGTTCACCGCGTAAAGCGAGCTTTAGGCCTCCGATTTAGACGAGAGTCGGTCGGACCTTCTTAAACTCAGTTGGGCACGACTTCGAGAGAAGCGTGTTCAAGCTTTAGGAACCTCCACGGTCAAGGACCTTTATCCTATTAAGCTTAGGTTTATTTATCGTCTTTTTAATCGTCTCTTGCTGAGGTAATTCTAGAATCGAGTGCGCATCTTTATTATTAGCTCTAACTCTTTTTATCCTGCAAGTAGTTTAGTTTTCTTTTTATTTTAGTACTTTAATTCCTGTTTTTAGTTTAACATTTAATAGAAATATCATTTGATAAAATAATAGCAACCTCCTTTGAGTAGAAGTAGTCATTATGCCCCAGGGAAATACGACCTTGATACTAATCTTTAGTATCCTATACTATAACCGATAAGGTACGCTTGCCTTTATCGGATATAGAATCGGAGAATATTCTCAACCACCACATCCACTTTCTCTTCTCTTCTTTTCTAACCCTCTCTCCGCCATTGCGAATCTCTGTATCAAGTTTTTGGCGCCGTTGCCGGGGAAATGTTTTGATATTTTGAAAAAAGGATAGCTATTAATTTTATCGTTTTGTTTTCTTTTCCTTCTCTCGACCCTCCTTCGCGGTTGATTTACTTTTTTTAAATGGTTAATCTTTGTTTTAATTGTGGAGAGTTCGGTCACTCTCGTAAGGAGTGTTGGGTAAGGTATCCTTCATCCTCCCATGATTTTATCCCTTCCGGATCGAATCAATTTGGCCAAATTGATCCGTCCGCAAATTTTTTTTCATGGGGTTACGATGGTTTTCAAACGCCTTCCTACCCTTCTCCTCCGAATTTTTCTGATTTTAATTCTTACGGAAATTTCTTGAATGGACATTTTGATCATAGCCCTACTTTGAACTACTCAGGGTGGCAACACCCTGATCATTGTTGGGGCCAAGGTGATCATCAATCCATTCCATCTCAAGATTTTTCCGCTTTTTCTCCGCAAGTTTGCGCGCCTCCCATTTTTGATTATAGCAAAAATGAAGTCATTTTTGATGGTGTAGCATTTGATGCACGCATCAATGCTCACTTCAAAGTGATTTTTGACGCTTTGGCTGCTGAGGCCGCATCTTTTTCTTCCCCTCCTCCTCCTATTTATCTTTCGAATGATGAATCTTCGGATATTCCGCAGTGCCTTCAATCACTTACGGAAGACGATTATTCAGAAATTCCATTGTGGCTTCAACCTCTCGAGGAGGAAATTTCCCCCGATATTCCGATTTTTTTTCAAGTTTCCGAGGAAGACGAACTTTCTTGTGTTCGATCTTCTGAAGAGATTGATTTTTCGGATATCCCGATTTGCTCCCAATCTACCGAAATGATTGATATTCAGGTGGAGCAACCAGATTTTTCTATCAAACCATTTTCTTATGATCAACCGACGTCGCCTTCTTCTTTTTCTTCTCTTCCCCCTCCTTGCGAAAATTCTTTTTTCTTTTCTTGTTTTATTTTTCCTTCTAGTTTAGTTTCTACTTCTTCTTCGCCCCCTTCTTATAGTATAGTTTCTTTTTCTAGTTTTTTTTCTTTTTCTAAATCTTCTTGTTTTTTGTTTTATTTAAAAAATAAAAAATTACAAAAAATTATATTTATTTACTTAAAAATGTTTTGGCACTCGCGCCAAAATGCATATTGCACGAGCTGCCATTACATTTCTCTTTTTATTTTCCTTTTAGCTAACAAAAAAACGTCGAGCTCAACCACGTTTTAAACAAAGAGCGCTCTTGGGAGGCACCCCTTGCTTATCTTTTTCTTTTTTGTTTTTCCATTTTTTTTTATTTTTTGTTTTGTGCAGGAATAAGCTCCCGCGTGTTTGTGCAGCTTATCGCCTCGCAACTTGGACTGAAGCTGATCTTTAGCTCAAGTTTGGGGGACGCAATTTCAAACGTCTGGGCATCAAACGCTAGGGAAGCATCTTCTCCCACTCTTTGCATTTCTTTTTTTTGCATTTCTCTCTCTTCTCACTCTCTTTATACTTAACTTTAAACATTGGGGACAATGTTTATCTTTAAATATGGGGGAGTGTTCCCTTAATATTTTACTTTAGAAAAAAAAATTATATATATAATATTTTTAAAAAATCAAAAAATATATATATAAATATTTTTGAAAAAAAATCCCAAATTAAATTAAGTTAATTTTTGCAGAATCAATTAGTACCCCGCTACTTTGCTTTTTATTGTTTTTTTTCAAGCTCATGTCTACTTGCTTAGTTAGAATAAATTAGATTAATTTTCTGTTTAAATATGTTTAGCGAGTAGTATGTTGACTCATGTAGTGTTCCTATTTAGGGTAGTATGCTATTTTTGAAAAACTTCTTGAAATTTTCTTTACTTTTCCTTAGCCTTTTTTTTATTTCTTTTACTTTTATAAAACCCATCATCCCTTTTTTTTCATTATTAAAATCTTTTTAAACGTTAATTAGTATTAAGTGTAGTAGACACAAACCGGTCTAGACGCTTATTATCATTATTTTCATGAAAGCAAATTCTCTATTTTTTATTTTTTTGTGCTTATCCTCTTTCGAAATTTCAAAGCTTTACTTTGAATAGATTTAGGAAGCATGAAAATGATTTAGACATTTCTTTTGTAACGTTTGAGCCTTTGCACCTCGCCTAACAATAACCATTGCTAGCCATTTTTGTGCCTTTTCCTTTCCTTTTTGTAGCCCCACTTTTTATTTCACCACGGCCAAATAGCCTACCTATATGCACACTTCTCGATTATTTTTGACCTTTAATTGCTAATGTGCATCTTTTTGAAAAAATTAGTGGAAAATCTTTGTGTTATCTTTTGCTACAAAAGTGAAAAGTTTTAAGTATAAAAAAAATGAAAAAAAAGGAAATGAGAAAAATAATTGATGAAAAAAAAAAGTAAAAGAAAAGAAAAAGAAAAGTGTATTTATTTTAGCTAGCCTTATTTTGGCAAAGCTCATTTTCTTTTTGTTTTAAGTGTGCAAATATCCCTCGTGTTTACCTTTTTGAATATCGCACCCTTAAAAACCTAAGCCTAACTATACGCCTAATTAAAGCCCTAATGATTCATGCTTTCTACGTTTACTTTTTAGTATAGTAGCGAGAAACTAGATTGAGTAAGTATTTTTGATAGAAATAATGAATTTTGTCTTGATTGACTATGGTTTTAATTTGTCTCTTAAACTTTAGTAGTGACTAAATACGCGTTTTACTCGTTACTTTATTAAATTTTAATTCTGTAAAAATTTGGGATGATTTGTTTTTTTTATATTTAGTAAAATTTATAAAATTCGGTGCTAAGTTAAAGTAGGACTTTTCGGTTCTTTTTCAAAAATTTCTCTACCTCTAAATTCTCGTCTTACTCGTTTATAGCATTTTTAAACTTTTCAATTAATCCTCTTTATTTTCTCTAACTCGTAGTCTTTGCTTGAGGACAAGCAAAATAATAAGTATGGGGGAATTTGATTATGCATATTTTAGCTTAATTTATTAGGGTAAAAATATGTTATTTTCGTTTTAAATATCTTTCTTTATGTTATTTTATGCTTCTTTTTATGTAAATATTATAAATAATATTTATTTTCTGTTTTTGCAGGTTTCAACAAATTTCCAGGAAAAATCCCCTGACACGCCCCCCTGTCACGCCCTCCCCGGGAGTGACCCAGGGCGTGTCAGCTGCTCCCAATGTTGAAAGCTGCCAGGTGAAGTTCCCGCAAAAAAATCCCCTGTCACGCCCCATCGACACGCCCTCCCCGGGCGTGTCCTCGGGCGTGACACGGGGTGTGTCGCCTCTGCCCGAAGTCTGTCGCTTCCTTCAATGCATTCTACACAGCTGCACGCAACAGTACTATCACGGCCCATGTCACGGGCGTGACCTGGGGCGTGACTGCCCCGATTCCGACGTCTGATGGACCTTCGACCACTGATTTTGACTTGACACGCCTGTCACGCCCCCCTGTCACGGGCGTGGTCCAGGGCGTGACCACCATCGTACCGAAGCAATCATCGTTCCTGCCAGATTCTAGCCCCTGAGGTCAACTCCGTACCTGTCACGCCCCCTGACACGACCTACCCGGGCATGTCGCCGGGCGTGACCAACCCGTGGGAAAAGTCTATAAATACCAGACCCCCCCCTTCCATTTCAGCAACTTTTGGGGAGAGGGGGAGGTGCTGCCCCTTTGGTTCTTGATCTTTTTCATGCCTTTTCTCTCTCTCTCTCTCTCTCTCTCTCTCTCTCTCTCTCCCTTTGTAATTTTTGTTTAACCATAGTTTAGTTTTTAGTTTGCCTTAGCTTTTGTTGTAATCTTGCTTTTTCTTATTGCTTAATATAGGGCTAGAATAGGACTTTAATTCATGCACTTGTAATTTCAATTTCATTAGTGTAACTTGCTCCTTTTAATTAATATAAGTGTTCTTCCTTTACTAGTGTTCCTTTTATATGCTTTATTACTCATCCCCCCTCTTGCACTTCACCATGATTAACTAATCCTCCTTGTACTCGATCTTGATGATCCAAGGTTCGAGCGATTAAGTTATGATGTTTTAATTAACCTTTTCTTTTTAGGTTAGGGCCTTGAATTACTTTTGATAAATCATGGGTTGGAGATATATTATCGATATATACTCTCCACCTTTGCTTTCATTCTGGGCTAGCTGAGAGGCCGATAGAAAGAAGTGAGCATTCAAGAGTAAAGGGAGTTAGACGCACCCCTCGAGAGAGGCAGACGTCCAAATCTCCTGGATTGGAGTAAAATCCAATAGAGGGGTTCACCGCGTAAAGCGAGCTTTAGGCCTTCGATTTAGACGAGAGTCGGTCGGACCTTCTTAAACTCAGTTGGGCACGACATCGAGAGAAGCGTGTTCAAGCTTTAGGAACCTCCACGGTCAAGGACCTTTATCCTATTAAGCTTAGGTTTATTTATCGTCTTTTTAATCGTCTCTTGCTGAGGTAATTCTAGAATCGAGTGCGCATCTTTATTATTAGCTCTAACTCTTTTTATCCTGCAAGTAGTTTAGTTTTCTTTTTATTTTAGTACTTTAATTCCTGTTTTTAGTTTAACATTTAACAGAAATATCATTTGATAAAATAATAGCAACCTCCTTTGAGTAGAAGTAGTCATTACGCCCCAGGGAAATACGACCTTGATACTAATCTTTAGTATCCTATACTATAACTGATAAGGTACGCTTGCCTTTATCGGATATAAAATCGGAGAATATTCTCAACCAACACATCCACTTTCTCTTCTCTTCTTTTCTAACCCTCTCTCCGCCGCTGCGAATCTCTGTATCAATCTCGCGCACCCATCTTGCTGAACCGGCATCCACTTGCCGAGCTGGGAAACAACACTCGCCCATGCATCTCTCGCTCGCTTCCTCCTTCTGCTACCTCCTTCCCGGCTTGCCTGCCAGGTGCATCCTTGCCCAGAGCTAGGGCGGCGACTACTGGGGCTGCTAGCATCAAGCACTCGGCATGTGTGTCGAGTACGCACTTGACGAGGCTAAGCACCTCCTACCTGAACTTCTCAAACATCCCGACGATGGCGAGAGGGGGAGGGGTGGTGAGTCGCCCCTTCCCGAACCTGGTCATTCTCCTCTATTCATTGAGCTTGCAGAAGATTTTCGATGTTGACCACACTCCACGCTCACCGCACCAAAATGTTGAAACCGAAAATTCAGTCTCTATGGAGTTCGAGCCTTGGGAAAACGGTGATCACACACTTACTTCACTCTCACAAGCCAAACTCCCAAAGAATTAGAATAGGGAACAGACCCAAGGCTCCAACATGGACGTCCCACCACACACCCGAAAGATCTTAGAGTGATTTCCCTCCTTAGCCAAGTGCTAAAGCTAAGGATACCTCAAAAAGCACAAGAAGACCAGGGCACCAGTAAGCATGTCTTCTAAGGTATCCCATCGGGTCTACTTAATATTTTCGGAAAATGGTCTGCCAACAACCAACCTACGTTGTTCCAAACATCTATATACAACCCAATTGGTTCTGCTAACAGTGTAACTCCTTTGTTCTGAATGGCTACCTGCAGACCTCTGAGTGCATCCAGGTAATTCTGCATCTAAACCCCATTGGGCGAATGACCTATGAGAATGCCACTCTTCTAAAGGGGAAAATGTCGGGAGAGCAGTGCATTCGCCTACTTGATCACCTCTGAAGGGACAGTGCCAGATTGGGCGGCCATTCGCATATCTTGGTGAGAACTTACCTCACATGTACAACACAACACGAGATCTGGTGAGTGCTCAGGTGTTTGTTCGCACTTGCCTAAGGGCATGATTCCTATCCTTCTAGTCTGAGAGAGGGCCCCCCAAGGCCTTTGGGTGTCAGGCGAGTGCAAGCCAACTTGCCACACTCCCCTCTCCATGTTGTATTACTGGACCAAAATGCTTTACAATGCTCTGGGCTTGACTGGGAAGGGTCCAGTCTGTGAATACAGAGCTATATAATGTGTACTTGGACTATCCGGCAAAACATAATTTAGGTTAACTTAGGACCCCAAGAGGGTTTGGTTCCTTGGTGCATGTTAGTCTGAAAGTGAATTTGTCGACCTGTAACGTTTTTGATAGGAAGACTATGTAACGCCCCGAAACTCAAAAGAGCGACGGGCAGAGTTTTGAGCCAAATTTATGTTTGGCAGAGGTAACATGGCCTGGGACACGGGCGTGTCCCAGGGCATGTCGTGCCTGAGTCCGGCGAGAGCCGCGTGGTCGACGAATTTGTGGTTGATGATCGTCGAGGGGGTGACACGGGCGTGTCGGGGTTTGACACGAGCGTGTCCCAGGGTGTGTCAGCCACTCAAAGCCCTTCACTCAACGATCGTTGACTGAGGCACACGAGGCATGACACGGGTCATGACACGGGCGTGTCAGGGTTTGACACGGGTGTGTCACAGGGCGTGTCGAAGGCGTGTCTGGTTTGGGCGCTGAGTGCAGTCAGAGAATCACACGGGTCGTGATACGGGGAACTGACACGGGCGTGTCACATTTGACACGGGCGTGTCGGATGCCGTGTCCGAGGCCATGTCCTTCTCTGACTCTCTGGTTTTATGGCGGATGGTTGACACGGCCTTGGACACGGGCGTGTCGCAAGCCGTGTTCGGCCCAGATTTTCTATTTTGAGCCAAAATCATGGCCGTCTGTTTCCTTGGCTTGAGATCCAATGGCTTGGATTGGTCCTGAGGGGTTTAAGTTCGGGAATAGGGTTTAGAAACCCTCATTTCCATTGGTTGACTCTCTTTCTAAAGTTAGAGAGAGGAGAGAGCTTGGAGGAGGAGGAAGAAGCTAGATCCGGTCACCGGCGGAGCTTCGGAGCTCCAAATCGCGAGCCGACTTCAGATCCTCGAAGACAAGGCTGATACGGTGCTTTCCATCCGTGTGGATCATCATGGCGCCGAGGAGAAACGCAAGGGTAATGATTCTCATCCTAGAACATGTGAAGTCCTCTCTTCCTTTGCATAGGAAGCCCTCTCACGCGAGTGTGCGATGTGTGGAGGCATTCCTTGGGGTAGATATGTAAAGTCACCCTTGTGTAGAGTCCGTATGCAAGAACGGACATAGGCATGATGTGTGAAGCCTATCCGGACAAGTTGGTCTGGATCGGTGATGTTGCATTGCATAATAACCGGAGAAGACTCCGTGTGAATGTTTGTTTTTCGGGTTTTCTACGAGGTAGATTGCAACAGGGAGCCTTTGGGACTAACTCCAAGGTGCTCCCGGAAAACTAGGCAAATGCTGGATGTTACCAACACGGTGGCCGGGGAGCCAACGTGAACATAACCGGGTTATTTAAATTGTGTGTTGTAAACGGGTCTCGGGGAGTCCTGACCTGCGTATATGGCTTTAAATGTCGTTGCGGTATGAGCACGGGTCAGGCGGAACCGTACCCGATCTATGTCGTTCGGTGGAACCTTTTGAATAGATGAGGGTCAACAGCGGTCTATGGCTTAAATTGACGTGACCAATGCTGGGAAGACAAATTGCTCATATGTTGGCCGTCCAAGAGATGGTGGTGAGACGGGAACGTCTATGGATTAAATTGATGTGACATTGGCTGGTTCGCCGTGAATGTGCCCTAAGTGCACAGGGTGTGAGGCCGTGCGTGCCTGCACCTGTGATGAAGTGTGTGTTTACACTATACTGCTTGCATATGCTAACAAAATACAGGGAAGAGCATCACCGCCCCAAATTGCGGACGGGGTCGTTATAATTTAGTCAGCATAGCTGACCGTTGCTTTTGTTTACCACCATGCGGTGGATTGTTGCTTGCAGGTGCTGCAGAGCCAAGTGGCAAATAGTGGGCTAAAGCCCAAGTTGCTGTGCCAGCCCTTGAAGGCCTAATTTTGAGTGTTTTCCTTTTTGTACTCATGTATGACTGGCCTGCGTGCCGAGGTTTGGAAGACATTATTATTAAGCAAACTGTTGTAAGGCCTTAAGGCCAGTACTTGTGTATTGTACATTCCTGTTGGTTTGAGTAGTGGACATTCATGCTTGTGGCTGGGTTCTTTGCTATCTTGCAACTTAATAATTTGCTTCCGCTAGATGCTCTGTGTAGGACGTTGTGATTGGTTGAATGGTCTCAATAAGTAACCAACCGGTCGGTCCATGGTATATGGCGTCGGGCCCCAGCCGGACCTACTGCTATATGCTATATGACGGATAGGTGTGTTACAATTTGGTATCAGACTACCGGTTTCGGTCAAGCTTAAATGAATTCGTGGGCGAATTCACTTTAAGGGGTAGTGAGCACATGTGTGTGCGTCATCGTTATAACATGAAAAGAACCCATGAATGTCCACTTAGGAATGAAAATACACATGTTTGAGGAACCTGCGTGTTCCTATAATTGCTATTTGCAATATTGTTTGGTCGCTTATCGGTGTTTTGCACGATTATAGGTGACCAGAAGTGGTGTTGGACCGTCGGAACGGCCAGGTTCTGAGGCAAGCAGCGCACCAAACGATGCGCCTGCAACACCTCCTTCAGCTGAGACCATTCGATTGGTAGCGGAGACTGTGTTCGCAATGATCAATGCGCAGCCTGCAAGGCAGGTGCAGCAGCCTGCTCCTGTTTTGGAGCAAGTACCGATCCAAGTAGTAGAGCCAGAGAGGGTGGAACAGGTGGTTGTAGAACCGGTGTTGCCTCGAAGAGCAACAGAGAAGCAGCTGAAGCACGTGATGGGCTTCAATCCTCCTGTGTTCTCGGGGACGGGGACCACAACTCAAGCAGAGGATTGGCTCTCTAGAATTAAGAGAGTGCTGACAGCTACAGAGATTGAAGAGTGGCAGAAGACCACTATAGCCGCTTACCTTCTCGACGGTGACGCAAAGCTATGGTGGGAAGGCTTGGATCTACACCATCTGAGGGGTAGGCAGTTGACTGATGTCCCTATGGAGGAATTTTCGAGGTTGTTTATGGCTCGATACCTCCCCTCAGCTCAGAGGATTGCGCTGGAAAATGAGTTTCAAAAGTTGGTGCAAGGAGATAGCACCGTGGACGAGTATCTCCAAGATTTCACTCATTTGGGGCGATACTCAAGCGCTACCTTTGCTGATGAGGAGCGCAAGGCGAACCGATTCTATGAATGGTTAAGAGATTAGTTGAGACTTCTACTTTCGGGGCCTATGGCGCAGGGTTTCATGACCTTGGTCACCATGGCCCGATCTTTGGAAAAGGACATGTAGAATGTTCAAGCGAAGAAGGAATCCGGTGGTAAGAAATCGGAGTTTAAATTGCCGACTAGTTCAAAGTCTGGATATCGCAAGTTCTACAAGAAGGCTAGGACGTCGCATCCAGCCCCTTCTTCAGGTGCCTCGGGGGTAACTACAAATCGAACCCCGGGCGCTTGTTTTACTTGTGGAAAGACGGGGCATTTTGCCCACGATTGTTGGAGAGGACATCCGAAGTCCGAGAGAAAGCAAGGAGCTACTTATGAAGAGAAAGGCAAGGCGGTGGAGTCCACCGCATCACATTATGCTCTGACTCAACCGAGAGTCTATAACTTGGGCCAGCAGGAGGCCATCAAACAAGTAGACGTGGTGATAGGTACGGTTTAATTTATAGCAAGCTAGCTTTAAATACTGATGCCTAGTGCTTTTTAGCTTATTCATGTTTGTTTAGGCTTTGTTCTGATTGGCGGTAGTCCGACGCGAGCACTTTTCGATACGGGAGCCTCACACTCCTTTTTGTCCAAAAGTTTCATAACGCGCATCGGAGTCCCTTCTTCGATGGCAAAGGACAAACTGGATGTGTTGCTACCGAATGGGTGTTCGATGCGTGCGGACCGAATATGCACCGTAAAGGTTCATATTGGAAGCCAAGAGTTTGACGTGCTAGCGTCGTTGTTGTCGCTAGCAGAGTTCGACGTTATTTTTGGTATGGATTGGCTTTCGGAGTAGAAAGCTTATATCGACTGCAACCGTAAAGAGGTCAAGCTGGGTGTTGGGCAGGAGACGACGTTTGCGGGACTGAAGGGGTCGAGCAAGACGCTGATGTCTGCTCTTCAGGTGATGAAGGTGGTTCGTGCTGGAGCAGAGCTGCTCTTCACGTTAGTGGAGGCTGTAAAGCCTAAGGCCACTTTGGATGGTATCCCAGTGGTATGTGAGTACCCCGACGTGTTCCCGGGTGATCTTCCCGGAGCCCCAGCGCAGCGAGAAATTGATTTCACCATCGAGCTAGTGCCAGGTGCCAAGCCTGTGTCACGTTCTCCTTATAGGTTGGCGCCTAAGGAGATGGCGGAGTTGAAGGTTGAACTAGAGGAGTTGTTGGAGCAAGGGTATGTGCGTCCAAGCTCGTCGCCTTGGAGCGGGAGTTTGCGGCTATGTATCGACTATAGGGAGTTGAACAAGCTAACGGAGAAGAATAAATACCCGATCCCCAGGATTGATGATCTCTTCGATCAGTTAGTCGGATCGTCGGTATATTCCAAATTGGATCTGAAGTTTGGATATTATCAGCTAAGGATAAGGGAGTGTCATATCCCGAAGACGGCATTCAACAAAAGGTATGGGCACTTCGAGTTCACGGTCATGCCGTTTGGACTAACGAATGCACCATCGGTGTTTATAGATTTGATGAACAAGACGTTCCGAGAGTACCTAGACCATTTTGTGATCGTCTTCATTGACGACATATTGGTGTACTCGCAGTGCGAGGAAGATCACTTCAAGCACTTGCATTTGGTTTTGGAGACGCTGATGAGGAACGATCTATATGCAAAGTTCTCCAAATGCGAGTTCTGGCTACCCTCAGTAGCATTCCTTTGTCATATTGTCAGTGGGGAAGGTATAGCGGTGGATTCAGCGAAGATTATGGCGATACGGGAGTGGTCTGTGTTGTCTTCGGTAGCGGAAGTCCATAGTTTTCTTGGACTTGTCGGCTATTACAGGCGCTTCGTAGAGAACTTCTCGCGGATAACGTTACCACTCACAAAGTTGACAAGGAAGGATCAAAAGGTCTTGTGTACGCAGGAGTGCATGCAAGCGTTTGAGGAGCTGAAGGGATGGTTGACCACGACGCTAGTGCTGAGTTTGCCGAGTGGGACCGAAGGCTTCGAGATTTATAGTGATGCTTCTGGTAGTGGTTTGAGCTGCGTGCTGCTGAAGCATGGAAGTGTGATTGCGTATGGATCGTGTCAGCTGAAAGTGCACGAAAGGAATTATCTGGTCCACGACTTGGAGTTGGCGCCCGTGATATTTGCGCTTAAGCTGTGGGGGCACTATTTGTATGGCGTAAAGGTCGATATTTATACTGACGATAAGAGCCTGAAGTACCTGTTAGATCAGAAGGATCTCAACATGAGGCAGCGGCGATGGATGGAGTTCCTGGGGGACTATACGTCCAAGATTCATTATGTACCCGGCAAGGTCAATGCAGTTGCGGATGCGTTGAGTCGCAGGGCTCCCGCCCAAGCCAACTGGTTATCGGTGCATGATGAGAGGCTAGTTCGGGATTTGGAGGCGTTAGAGATCTGTTGTGTTGACAGGCAGACTAGCGCCGAAGCATTGTTGAACTGGACGGAAGTTCAGTATGACCTGGCTTATCGTGTTCGGTAGGCTATGGAGTTGGATGATAGCATGAAAGAGCTTATGGATGCATCATTGGATGGGTCAAATTCCCAGTTTTCGGTTGAAGATGGGTTGTTAAGGAAGGACCATCGTTTGTGCGTCCCAAGCAGGGGTAATCTATGGGCGGAGTTGATGTACGAGGCTCATAATACCAAGTACTCAATCCACCTAGGGAGCACGAAGATGTATCGGGACCTAAAGAAGCTGTTTTGGTGGCCAGGGCTCAAGAAGGATGTGGCACTGTTTGTGGCTAAGTGTCAAACCTGTGCCTTAGTAAAGGCAGAGTGCCAAAAGCCTAGAGGATTCTTGAAATCCTTGCCTATTCTGGAGTGGAAGTTCGACGATATATCGATGGACTTTGTGCATGGCTTGCCAAGGTCGCATAAGGGGAACGACGCCATCTGGGTGATCGTAGACCGGTTAACAAAGGTGTCACACTTTATTCCGCATAGGAAGGATGATCCAGTGGAGAAATTGGTGAAGTTGTATGTTGATAACATTGTTAGATTGCACGTTGTGCCCCGCAGTATCGTGAGTGATCGTGATGGGCATTTTACGTCCAATGATTGGAGGTTGGTGCAGCAAATGCTGGGGACTAAACTGAAGTTCAGTACAGTCTTCCATCCGCAGACGGATCGACAGACCGAGAGGGTCAACAGAACCATGGAAGACATGCTCCACATATGTGTTCTAGACTTCGGGAAGCATTGGGAATACCACCTGTATTTGGTGGAGTTTGCGTACAACAATAGCTACCAAGCGAGTATACAAATGGAGCCCTTCGAGGCCCTGTATGGTAGGAAGTGTCGCACGTCATTATCGTGGCTTGAAATGGGTGAGGCAAGGTTGTACAAGAAGCAGGAGGTGGAGAATGCGACATCTTTGGTGCGGATCATTCAAGAGTGTTTGCTGATCGCTCAGGATAGGCAGGCTAAGAACTACAATGCCAAGCAATGGAACATGGAGTTTGCGGTGGGCGATTGAGTGTACTTGAAAGTAAAGCCGTTCAAGGGTGTTTTGCGCGTGAGACGCTTGAAGAAGCTGTGCCCAAGATACCTTGGACCTTTTGAGATTCTGGAGCGGGTCGACAAAGAGGCTTATCGTCTGTGGCTATCGGTGGAGTTGAGTGGTCTACACGATGTATTCCATATTTCAGTGTTGCGGAAGGCGGTGCAAGAGCCTTTGCAGGTGATCGCAGTTGATCAAGTACCGGTGGACGAAGGGTTGACGACTAGGGTCCATCCCGTTCGTATTGAAGACTCTGAAGTAAAGCGACTTCATAACAAGGAGATCAGAATGGTCAAGGTCCGTTGGGACAATTGCGGTCGTGAGGAGCTCTCTTGGGAATGGGAGCAGACCATGCTGGAGGAGTACCCAGAGTTATTCCGCTCAGGTACCGCTTGTGGTTTCTTTTATCTTTCCTTTATGTAATTTCGTGGACGAAATTCTTTTAAGAGGGAGAGTGTTGTAACGCCCCGAAACTCAAAAGAGCGACGGGTAGCGTTTTGATCCAAATTTATGTTTGGAAGAGGTGACATGGCCTGGGACACGGGCGTGTCCCAGGCCGTGTCATGCCTGAGTCCGGCGAGAGCCGTGTGGTCGACGAATTTGTGGTCGACGATCGTCGAGGGGGTGACACGGGTCATGACACGGGCATGTCGGGGTTTGACACGGCGTGTCCCAGCGCGTGTCAGCCACTCAAAGCCCTTCACTCAACGATTGTTGAGTGAGGCACACGAGGCGTGACACGGGTCATGACACGGGCGTGTCGGGGTTTGACACGGGCGTGTCACAGGGCGTGTCTGGTTTGGGCGCTGAGTGCAGTCAGAGACTCACACGGGTTGTGACACGGGCACTGGCACGGGCGTGTCACATTTGACACGGGCGTGTCGGATGCCGTGTCCGAGGCCATGTCCTTATCTGACTCTCTGGTTTTATGGCGGATGGTTGACACGGCCTTGGACATGGGCGTGTCACAAGCCGTGTTCGGCCCAGATTTTCTATTTTGAGCCTAAATCATGGCCGTCCGTTTCCTTGGCTTGGGATCCAATGTCAGGGATTGGTCCTGAGGGGTTTAAGTCCGGGAATAGGGTTTAGAAACCCTCATTTCCATTGGTTGACTCTCTTTCTAAAGTTATAGAGAGAAGAGAGCTTGGAGGAGGAAGAAGAAGCTAGATCCGGTCACCGGCGGAGCTTCGGAGCTCCAAATCTCGAGCCGACTTCAGATCCGCGAAGGCAAGGCCGATACGGTGCTATCCATCCGAGTGGATTGTCATGTCACCGAGGAGAAACGCAAGGGTATCGATTCTCATCCTAGGACATGTGAAGTCCTCTCTTCCTTTGCATAGGAAGCCCTCTCACGCGAGTGTGCGATGAGTGGGGTAGATATGTAAAGTCCCCCTTATGTAGATTCCGTATGCGAGAACGGACATAGACATGATGTGTGAAGCCAATCCGGACAAGTTGGTCTGGATCGGTGAGGTTGCATTGCATAATAACCGGAGAAGACTCCGTGTGAATGTTTGTTTTTCGGGTTTTCTACGAGATAGATTGCAACAGGGAGCCTTGGGGACTTACTCCAAGGTGCACCCGGAAAACTGGGCAAATGCGCGATGTTGCCAACACGGTGGCCGGGGAGCCAACGTGAACATAACCAGGTTATGTAAATTGTGTGTTGTAAATGGGACTCGGGGAGTCCTGACCTGCGTATATGGCTTAAAATGTCGTTGCGGTATGAGCACAGGTCAGGCGGAACCGTACCCGATCTATGTCGTCCGGTGGAACCATTGGCATAGATGAGGGTCTTCGGCGGTCTATGGATTAAATTTACGTGACCAATGTCGGGAAGACAAATTGCTCATATGTTGGCCTTCCAAGGGATGGTGGTGAGACGAGAACGTCTATGGCTTAAATTGACGTGACATTGGCCGGTTCGCCGTGAATGTGCCCTGAGTGCATGGGGTGTGAGGCCGTGCGTGCCTGCACCTGTGATGAAGTGCGTGTTTACACTATACCGCTTGCTTATGCTAATAAAATACAGGGAAGAGCATCACCGCCCCGAATTGCGGGCGGGGTCGTTATAATTAGGTCAGCATAGCTGACCGTTGCTTTTGTTTACCACCGTGCGGTGGATTGTTGATTGCATGTGCTGCAGAGCCAAGTGGCAAATAGCGGGCTAAAGCCCAAGTTGTTGTACCGGCTCTCGAAGACCTAATTTTGAGTGTTTTCCTTTTTGTACTCATGTATGACTGGCCTGCGTGCCGAGGTTTGGAAGACATTATTATTAAGCAAACTATTGTAAGGCCTTAAGGCCAGTACTTGTGTATTGTACATTCCTGTTGGTTTGAGTAGTGGACATTCATGCTTGTTGCTGGGTTCTTTGGTATCTTGCAACTTAATAATTTTCTTCCGCTAGATGCTCTGTGTAGGACGTTGTGATTGGTTGAATGGTCTTAATACGTAACCAACCGGTCTGTCCGTGGTATATGGCGTCGGGCCCCGGCCGGACCTACTGTTATATGCTATGTGACGGATAGGGGTGTTACATACTAACTCCTACCCTAGGAATATTTGGATTGTGCCAACAATCTATAGAAAAGTGACCCACTTTAACACAACACCAACATTTATGGATGTTATATCTCCTCTTCTGAACAGTTCTAGTAGATTGCAAGATATCAGCAGCTATCTGTTCGCAAGCGAGAGAAACATCCTTTTTCCTATTTCTTTCAGCAATAATCTGACTAAAAGTGAGTTTTCCAGTAGATGTACTTGGCTTACTCATAGTTCCTCCAACATCGGTCTTCTTTTCAGTAGACAAGTTGTTGATGACATCAAAGATAGTTAAGTTTGGCTTACTGAATAAATTACTTTTGGTTGTGGCTTTTGCTGGAAGAGCCTTAGAATAGGCCACTACCTTATCCTTGAGTGTCGGGGCTGGTATAACGCCCCGAAACTCAAAAGAGTGACGGATGGCATTTTGAGCCAAGTTTGGGATTTGGTAGAGTTGACACAGCCTAGGACACGGTCGTGTCCCAGGGGCGTGTCGTGCTCGGGTTAGGCCATGGTCGCGTGGACGACGAAATTGCAGCCAACGGTCATCGGGGCAGAGAACATGGCATGGGACATGGGCGTGTCCCAGGGCGTGTCAGCCACTCAAATCCTTTCACTTAACAATCGTTGAGTGAGGACGCACGGCCTAAGCCCAGGCGGGTTGGGGTCCGACACGGGCGTGTCAGATTTGACACGGGCGTGTCCAATACCCGTGTCCTGCTCTGGTCATTTGGCGAGTTGTGCTAAGGAAGCTATACAGCTTGGGACACGGGCGTGTCCCAGGGAGTGTCTTGCACACGTCCTGTGACACGGGCGTGTCATATGGCCGTGTCGTGCTCTGGACGTTTTGGTCCTGTATCGATGGAGGAACATGCCCAGCTACACGGGCGTGTACTGGATGACACGGGCATTTCAAGCCTGACATGGGCGTGCTAAGTGCCCGTGTTCTTTAATGGACGCGACGGTTTCGGCGGATAATGAGTTACACGGCCTTGGACACGGGCGTGTCGCAAGCCGTGTTCGGCCCAGGAAGTTTATTTTCAGGGCGAATCGCAGCCGCCTGTTTCCTTATTTTGGGATCTAATCGCTCAGGGCTATCTTGGTTGGTTTTTAAGCCGAGAATAGGGTTCAAACACTCATTTCTTTTGGTGTCATTCTCTTTCTAAGTCCTATAGAGAAGGGAGAGCAAGGAGGAAGAACATGGAGATCCGGACACCGATCGAGCTTCGGAGCTCCGATTCTCGATCCGAGTCCAGATCCGTAAAAGCGAGGCCGATACGGTGCTTTCCATCTGACTGGATCGTCATGGCGCCGAAGAGTAATGCTAGGGTAACGATTCTCATCTTGAGCTTGTGAAGCTCTTCTTCTTTTGCATAGGGAAAACCCTCTCCCACGAGTGTGCAATGAGTTGTGGTGTTCCTTAGGGTAGATATGTAAAGTCCCCCTTGTTTAGAGTCCGTAATCGTAGTACGTACATAGGCATGGTGTATGATGCCTACCCGGACAAGTTGGTCTGGATCGGTGATATTTTACTATGCATATTTAGCCGGAGAAGACTCCGTGCTTTTTGGTTATTTTCGAGTTTGCTATGTGAATGCATCAGGGAATCTTGGGGAGTAACCCGAAGGTGCACCCGGAAATCTAGGCGGAAGTGAAGTTCTGCCATTTTGGTTCCTAGTAGCCAGCCGGGTATATTGTGGGGCTATGTATCATGTTTGATCGATAGTTGGGACTGGGGGAAGCTTGGCTCGCATCAAAGGCCAAATGGCCATGGCGGGGTGAGCAACGGGTTGGTGGAACCCTACCTGCTCCATCTATTTCAATTAAAGCAACCTAAAGTACATGGGACTTACCGACGATTTGGAGAGCGAGTCTAGGCTACGGCTAAAAGGACTAATTGCTCACGAGGTTTGCCTCCCTGGGGGCGGTGGGGGAGCAAAGGAGCGGACCGGGTCCAGACTGGCTTCACCGAGTAAGTGCCCTGAGAGCACGGGGTGTATGACCGTGTGTGCGTGCACTTGTGATGTTGTGTTTATTCACTTTATTGCTCGTTTTGCTACCAAGTGCAGGGAAGGAGCTTTGTCGCCCCGAGTATTGGGGGCGGAATCGTTATAATTTGGTCAGCTTTAGCTGACCGTTATTCTTCTTTGCCACCATTGTAGTGAATTGTGCTTGCAGGTGCTGCGGAGCCAAGCAACGAGTAGCGGGCCAAAGCCCAAGTTGCTGAGCCGGCCCTCGAAGGCCTTGTTTGTTTACTTATTTAATTCATGTGTGGCCGGCCTGCGAGCCGAAGTTTGTAAGACACTGATTAATTATTGTGAACTCTTGTAAGGCCATTACTTTTATGTATTTTGTAGTTCATTCCTACTGGGTTTTGTTAGTGGACATTCGTGCTTGTGCTGGGTTCTTTCTCTTGTAACTTAATAAAATTGCTTCTGCTAGATTTTCTGCGTAGGACGTGTGTATTGGTTTAATGGTTTCATCTAGTAACCCACCGATCTATCCATGGTATATGGCATCGGGCCCCGGCCGGACCTACTGCTATATGCTATGTGATGGATAGGGGTGTTACAATTTGGTATCAGACTACCGGTTTCGGTCTGGATTAAATGAATTTGTGGATGAATTCACTTTAAGGGGTGGTGAGCACATGTGTGTGCGTCATCGTTATAAAATGAAAAGAACCCATGAATGTCCACTTAGGAATGAAAATACATATGTTTGAGGAACCTGCGTGTTCCTATAATTGCTTTTTGCAATTTTGTTTGGTCTCTTATTGGTGTTTTGTACGACTATAGGTGTCCGACAATGGCACGTGGCAGTCTGAACGCACACTTTCTGAGAAAAGTACTGCACCCAGCGACGTGCCTGAGACCTCTACTTCTATTGAAACTATAAGAAGGGTAGTTGAAGTGGTGTTCGTTGTGACCAACGCACAATATGGAAGAATTGTGCAACCCTCTGTCCCTGAGATGGCCCCAACACCGGGCGATGTGATGGAGCAAATGGCATTTAGAGGCCCATTAGGGAAGCAGATGAACATGATTGTGTTGCAAGGAGTACACTCAGTTGATGAATATTTGCAGACGTTCCTTATGATAAGGCGCTACTATGGCTTTGAGTGGGAAAGCGAGCAGTCTATAGTCGATAGATTTTATAATGGTCTACGCAGTGAGTTGCGTATCCTCCTGCTAGGACCAAAGCTATTGGGATTCCGAGCCTTGGTGGAGTCAGCCAGAACTTTGGAAGTAGAGTTGGGGAAAACTCATCAAATACCAGTGAACAGGGTACCAAACCGTGCAAATCCTATAAGGACTGCCTACTGCAGAACGCTGAGAAAAGAGGCTAGATCATCTACTAGTCAGGCTACTTACAATTGACATTCTTGTGGCAAGAAAGGACACTTTGCCAGAGATTGTCGGGATGGTGCTCAGACAATAGAGAAAGCCGTGTCAGGAGCAGTTGAAGACTCTGGTACTGAGAAGTCAGAGTTCTGGTACAAATCCCAAAAAACAAAAAAATTAATTTCGTCCCCAAAATTTAAGTTCGGGCCTACGGGGTTCTACTTGCAAGTAATTAAGGAATTTTAAAGATAAAACTAAGGCATACTTGAAGTGAAAAGCTCCGGGTTTTGCTCCAACATCAGGTCCCTCGGTTCCCAGGTGTGCTCCTCCCGTCCATGGTTGGACCACAACACCTTCACAAGAGGGACCTTCTTCTTCCGCAACACTCGGACGGCTGTATCTTCGATCCAGATCAGCTCCAAATGAACTGATCTATCAGGTGCTATCAGGCCAGCTATAGTAGTAATGTGTTGCTCCGGCCGGAGGAGTGCTCTCCATAGTGAAGAGACATGAAAGACGTCATGCAAGGCCCCCAACTCTGGTGGCAGCTGCAGCCTATAAGCCAAGGGACGATCCGCTCTAGGATCAAGTACGACCCCATATATCGTGGACTGAGCTTCTTGTGTCCACGCACCTGAGAGACACCATGCACCGGACGTATCTTCAAGAATACCCTATCTCCCACCTGGAACTCTACCTTTCGATGTCCCGCATCGTAATACTTGACCTGTCGATTCTGAGCCCCTAACATCCGATCCCTGATCAGTCGTAACTGAGCATTCGTATCCTCAATATATTCTGATCTAAGTGCCTTGGGGTCCTCATCCTGAACCCAAGATAGTGGTGTCTGACACTTCTTACCCTATAGGACTCGTGGTTGTTGTTATAAGAAACTCTATCAGAGGTAACAATCCCCTTCCAAATGTACTTTCGTTATATTTTTGGATACTCACAATCAAAGTTATGTGGGCATACTTTCAAGTCCTCCGACATATTACCATCAAATAAACCTTAATCATGCATTGGATTGTAGTCCCTTACGACCAATGATCACCAAAACACGTGAAAATCAACAATCTCATAAGTATAAATCTTTTCTATTTCGGTCCACCTAGGTTATTACTTATCAACCAACGTGAACTTACAATCACCCCAAAAATATCATGCACATTAGACCAACACTTTTATGTGCAGTAGTTAACCGACTTCTGAGAACATGATGTGATGGAAAGATCATCATTTTGTTTCTCCCTAATTCAAGACTCATCATATCTCTACCTAAACAGTAATACATAATTCATAGTGTGTTCACCTTTCGAGCATACATCAAACGATCATTATTGATATTGATGTTCATACAAATGACTCTCAATTGCTTTTCACATATAGTCTAATTCATAAGTTTATAAGCGTATCTTTCAGAAATGGTGAGGTCTGGCACAAATCGATTTCAGCATAAAGTGAATCTTATTAAGCACTAATTACTTCTCGTGTGATTTCACCGTATACGCCTTTGATAGTCGAGAATTATATATCATGAATCCTCCTAATGGTGATTATAATGCTACCAATGTATGTATCCCGGTTCTTGATGCTATCATAATCGAGGGGATCATACCTATGTGTATGCTTCAACTAATCATTCACTCCATTTCAATTTGTTTAGTCGTTACATTTTCAATGTCATGCCTTCATAAATCAATCTTTTATTTGCTCGATGTTCAACTTAGGTATGCTCGTAGTAACCTTCCGATACATGTTCCCATAGTTATCTTTAATAAGCAAACATGGGTGAATACTCATCTAAAGCCATTATACCCACGAGGTTAGCGAAACTATGTGTGGAGTAAGTATAAGTAATCTTCAATCTAACCTCCAAAAATTATGACATGGTATAGACTATTATTTCTGTAGGTTCACTAAGCATGATAGTGTGTTTGTAATCCGCAAAGTGGGTATTTCAAATTCTTTGAATTATTATAATATTTGATTATATGGATGGTAGCATGTTCATAATCATGAGTTGTTCTCAAAATTCGGAATCTTTCTTAAGGAGATTATTATATCATCAAACACTTGTTTTGATTCTTGAGATCATCTGAGCCACATCCAAAAGATCATACCTAGAATATACATTTTCCAATTTAGTATGATTCTTTACTTGATTTTAGTTTTCTGGGTTCGTCATACTACCAATGTTATAGATGTAATTACTCCAACGTTTGAATCCTTACTTGATGAGCTTCAATCACGTCAGAGTTAAGACCCTTAATCACTCCTTCAAATTACCATGATGTTACTCTATCCCGATCTGTATGTTTCTAACATAATGACCCGAGTATGGTAGGTAGGCGTGGATAGCAGTGATCAATTATCATTTTCACTTCTCTCAATTCTACATCATTAATATGTGACAGTCATGGTCACTTTCCTAAGAGCCATAGCTATGCAGAATTTCCAACTATCCTTATGACTTATACTGAATTCTCAATTCACATTAGCTTTCTCTCGCGATATATCTGAGTTCCTTAATTAAATCCTTAACCGACAATATGTTCATTAATCGTGTGTTACATCGATTGGGTTAAGGTGTTAGAGAATCAAGGAGAATGCTTTGTTGAGATAACACATTCTTTAATTATACATAAAACCTTTGTGTCATCGAACTACTTCGATTTCGGTTTTTCGGATTGCAAGATGCTCGAATTCTTGTGGATTGTACACAACTTGTTTTGTTCTTTGGATATATCATGCCATTATGCATCGATGAAATTACAATTTCTTTTTAAGTTGTGTCTAGAAATCATCTGATTCACAAGCCCGAGAAGGTTTCTAACGTAACATGATGACATTCCTTGTTCTAAGATTGTAATATATATATCCAAGTGGGCAAACTTTCTACGCATATCCCAAACCTCTAGGGAGGGTTGATCATATAACCAACCATGTATATAACAGCTCATATTTACTTGAGCAATCTTTGAATAAATCAACACTACAAGGTTACTATGTTCGCGGCTCAACTTTTTCTAAACAATATCTATGGAATTCCAAGTCGTTATCAATTTAGCCCAATAAACAAAAGGATAAACCCCCCTACCTTTTGGGCTAAATTCCCTTAATATCTAGTGCATTCCTTTTATATGTGCACTCAATCCTTAGGTTTAACAATCTTAGACCTGGATTTCCACCTTAATTGATATATTACATACCTTAGAGCTTCAAGGTTTCTATACGACAACTTTTCAAGATCAACATGTGACCCAACCACAAACGGGTCTCTTCTAAAACTTGAATTCTTATTCGATCTTTGATATTTGTCACTATAGTTGTCTCAACGTAACCAAGTCATTGGTTCGAGGGTTAAGTTTACGAGTACCCTATTATTTCACTGATATATTATAAGCACCAATTCTCCTTGAGGCGGTCCTATTAGTTTGGGTAAGCATTGATAATATCACTTGCTAGGTGGAGTTGAGACATCGAAGTTTAAGACTTAAGTAGTGACTCTTGCGTTAAATTCTTTCCTTAGTCAAATTGGGTATCCTCGAACCTTATCTAATCTATATCCGAGGTCGATTTTAGACTAAGGTACAACTCAAAATCCTCTTGGTAAGTCAAACTAAGTGGTGCTCTAATTGAATTGGCCTAACTCATTGCTTAAATGGACTGTTTTATGTGACTTTTTACATATGGGCACACCATTGCTTCCGCTGCATAGTTTGTCCGCAAACTAATGCTCGAGTGGGGTGTTTCAGTGTTGTGGACTTCTTTCTCTTATGATCGTTTGTTCAAGTGATACCAGTTTGTAAGACCCCTCCCCTTACCAAGGAGGCTCCGGGTCTTATGCCCCGAACCGCTGCCTTACGATGATATTAACTCACGGGTTAGTCGATACCGCAAGACGCCGATTCTGCCGGCTAGTACGATCATATAACCCGTCGGCCAATTTAAGAAACAGAAGTATAAAGGCAGTGTTAAAATAGCTACCAAGTCCACAAGTCATAGAGCATATATATATGAAAAGGAAATACATCAGTCCACAATGAGTAAAAAAATGAGAATAAAGGGCTTATGCCCTGTACATGAATATCTCAATCTCTCTCTCCAAAATAAAAGCAGAAGCTATCTATATCATCGTCTCATCCCACCTGAGGACGCGCAGTAGTAGTAGTCGGTGGTAGCGGTATCTACTCCTCATGTCCTGCCACCTCGTCGTGCTGGTGCTCCATCTCCTCGAGCTCCTAAAATGATGTGGTCACCGACTATTAGTCAAAAAGACTAAGTCGTTTCCTCCGCACCTCGCCCCGCAACTCCTAGGTACCGAGCGGGAGGACGAAGCAGAGGACAACAAGGGGTATCAAGTATAAACAGGTGACAGTGGCACTACACTAACAAATATATGAGGAGTAATAGTAGTTCTACCCTAGCAGTTCTATGTAAGAAGTACAAGTGCAGTAAGTAAATGCTAAAGTAAAGAGTAATAAGAAAAGCTATGCTACTACTACACAACCATCATAGAAGTACCCTAACTTATATGAATGCCCATACAAACTTATAAGTTAGAGTTTCCAAAATTTACTTATCATATAAAAGAGCCCATACTAATTTATATGATAAGGATCCATGGAGTGTATGACCTAATGTGAATGAATGTTATGCTATGAATTATGAAACATGAAAGTGCAACACACGCACACGACTCTGAGATCCCATGTAACATCCCATTTCCGGCTAGACCCCTAGGAGTCGGTTCGTTGTGACAAAACCCTAGGAAGCCCAAAATTTGAAATAAAGCGATCAATATTTTCGGGTCACGGGTTGGTCACGCCCGTGACCGACCCGTCACGCCCGTGACTTGGGCGTGACTACTTCGACGATCGTCGATCTCCACGAGACGATCGTCGAACGTGCTGCCTGGGCATGACACGCCTGTGACCTAGGTGTCACGCCCGTGACCTAGGGCGTGACCAGCCTTCGACGATCGTCGATCTCAATTCGATGATCGTCGACCTCGAAATCTGCCGTTCGGGCCTGTCACGCCCGTGACCTAGGGCGTGACCAGCCTTCGACGACCGTCGATCCCAGTTCGACGACCGTCGGCCTCAAAATTGCCGTTCGGGCCTGTCACGCCCGTGACAAAGGGGTCACGCCCGTGACCTAGGGCGTGACCACCATTCGACGACCGTCGATCTCAAATCGACGATCGTCGACCCATAACTAACCACCCGAGCCTGACACGCCCGTGACCCAAGGTGTCACGCCCGTGACCATCCATCGACGATCGTCGATCGCAGTTCGACGATCGTCGATCTCAGTTCGACGATCGTCGAACCCAGAATTGGCTATCCGGGCCTGTCACGCCCGTGACCTATGTGTCACGCCCGTGACATTGGCCGAAACGACGGTTCAGGCCCGAAATTATTTTAACACGCGTGGAAATAAATGCGGGTGTGGGAAGTTACACCAGGAGTAATTTCAGGCCGTTTTCCTTCTGTAATAATATAATAAATGAGGAAGATATGATCCAATAGGAAGCCGCCAGCTGGACACTCCGGTTCAGCTTCCACCGTTTCTTATTCCTGCATCATAACCGAAGCGTTAAGGGGAGGAACCCTCATGGCCATTAAGGCTTTACCCATTCACCTTCCCACTTTCTGACTTATAAAAGCCCACCTGGAACCAGAGGAGAAGGTTACACGCTCAAGCAAACGGATCAAACCTTTGTTCTTGCTGTAGGAGAAGTTCAGCAACGCCACCACCGCGCCATGGCACCCCGTCGTTCTTCTCGCCTTCAAACCGGGAACAAGGTCCTCCTCTGCTCCTTCTCTTTCATGGGTAGATCTTAGGATTCTTAGAAAGGAAGTTCGCGCTCAACGGAGCCGGACTCATCTCTCGTTTTCATGGAAGACCATGAAAATGGTATTTTTGAGTTCGCCAGAAACCGCCACCTCCGGCGGCCAAACCACCGCCGACCGCTAGCCATCGCCTCAACGGAGGTGGTGGTGGTGGTGGCTGGCCAGGGAAGTGATCGGACGGCCGGCGACGGATCACGGAATGCTTACAGGAAAAAAATGGTTTTCTGTCTGTTTTCGGGTTCATGAAGAAGATGAACAGTAGATTCAATATTATAATACATAGATTATTATATATTACATAATGGAAAATAGATTATTTAGATTTATTTTGAGGCTGCAAAACGAGGCACTTAGAGGCCGAATTAGGAAAAATGACCAGTCACAAAAGTTGTAGCCCTCTGGGTCTACTTTAATTTAAAATTGATTTTATTCAATTTGGGTGAGTGGTTTGACCACAGCAGTCATTTTGGTGGGATCAAGACCTAGGCTAACCAAAAATTGAAATGGTTGCCCACGGTTCATAACATGCCCAAATGACTTGAAATTTGGGCTGGAGGTCTATAATATGTATGTCGAGAGGCTGTCCAAAAATGAGAATTTTTGGAGAACTTTTGCCTTAAGTTTTTGTAAAATTTTAATAAACATTATAAAATTAATTAGGAGATGAGATTAAGTCCAAACTCCCCCAAATTTGGGTGGTGGTCCCTGGTATCAATGTTAAGATCTGTACAAAATTTCAACTCGATTGGTCGAGTTTTGAATAGGGAAGTATCAAGTCCTAGTTAGGTCTTGGTGAAGGGTACTTTGGGGAAAAGTACAATTGGAAATGGAGTGGACAAATCTCCTCAAATGAGGCTGAAGTTGTGGCCACTGATTTGTTGAGTCTATGTCTACCCTCTTGGGTAACATGGTGTGGATTAGGGTGGATTTTACCCTAAGAGATCGGCTCAAACCCAGTGTGTGGTAGTTTGAGGTTTGTGAAGGACATAGGAGCAAAAGCTCTTGTATGCCCTTGAAATTTGGAGGAGAGTGGCATGATATGCTGAAAACTCTCTGGTTGAAATGGTGAAGGCATTGGAGGTAATTAGGTACCTCGGAAGTTGAGATTTTGGTTTAGGATTAATATGTATTTTAGTTATTCTAAGCACTAAATCTAATCCAAACATTATGAAACTCGGGAGGAGGGAGTTTTAGGATGTTTTAGACTTATGATTATTTTCCTGGAATTTTATGATTGATAATTATTATACTTCATGTGTTAAAGGATTATTTGCCCGACTTGTTGTTTCAATTATTTGGAGGCTTTAAACTAATTATAATCAGTTAAAATTCTGGATTTAGATCTTGACTAGTAGAACATTGATCTCTGAATTTTCATAGAATTTTATGTTGAGTAAATCTAGTACTTTATTCACAGATGATAGAAAGGGCTCTTATGTTTAAAAATTAATTATGGATAAAATACTTGCTGGAAAATTATGAGACTTGGCCAGCGCTAATTTTAGGCCTTTATCTGCATGGAATAAATTATTTATAATTTTTGGAAGAATATTTTCTGTACTTGATTCATAATCAACAGAAGTTAGAGATTATTTCTAAAATAGTTTTCATGCCCTTTTAATGATAGAAAAATTCTGATACTTAGGGTTTAACCTGTTGAGATAGCTTACTATTTATCATAAATTTGCTGGACATCTTGCATGATTACTTAGGCTTACTTAATTCATATATTTGCTTTTCTTACTGCTAGACCTATTATAACAATTATATTAACTGCTCACTGAATACAACTTGTTAGATTAAGTCCACTGTCACCTGTTTACTTTTACTCTCCACAAATAAGTCCTTCCCTTTCTTCCTCCCCGCTCGGTACCTAGGAGCCATGGGGGAAGGGGTGGGGGATGATAGGACTTAGTCTTTATGACTAACGGTTTTCGAACCGCATCATTTAGGGGATCGTGGAGCCCAGCATGGAGGAGCAGCCCCAGAGATCGGTGTGCCTGGAGATGGGGCAGTCTAGCTCCGGAGTTCATACAGCCGGGACCGTGAGTCTCGACTCTGAGTAGATTCTATTTTCGCTTCCGCATGAGAGACTTGTAGTGAGGACATTTTGTACCGGGCATAAGCCCATATTTATAGTACTCTGATGATTTCTGTGGACACTCCCTTCGTGGAGATTTTTATTCTATATAGGTGATTCTATTATTGTGGACTGCATTGCTCTTACTTTTATATTGTGCTACCTTTCTGCGATCGAATTGGCCGGCAGAATCGGCGCCTTGTGCTGACGACCCTTCAGGACGTGAAGGTGTCACCGCAAAGCGGCGATTCTGCGCCTAAGACCCCGGTGGTTGAAAAAGAAAAAAAAGGGGGTCTTACAAGTGGTATCAGAGGAAACATCGATCAGAAGGAAGTAGCAGTCCACTAACCCTGGGTCACCCCCGCTCGAGTTTAGTTTGGGGACAAACTAAGCAGCAGAAGCAGTGGTGTGCCCATATGGGGATCACATATAAATTGTCCACCTTTATGTAATATTTGAACGCTTTCTCAGCGTGTGTTTTTGTTACGCAGCCTCCAGCACGGACTACACCACAAGGTGGGGTTCAACAGGGTCAGGATGTTGCACCACCCCCACCGGTCCCCACTCCTTTCCTTCAGTCAGACATGGGACAGACTCTGACTGCCATCCTGGAGGCCTTCAGGGCCCAGCAAGTTCCGGCCCCGCAGCCAAATCCGAGGGCCAACTGGCTAAGCATCTTCCGAGGGCTGGCTCCCCCGTCCTACTTGGGGACAGAGTCGGCGGTTCGGACGGAAGAGTGGCTAGATATCATGTACGAGATGCTGACCGGGATACGATGTCCCTGGGAGGAGAGGGTGGCTCTGGTTGTCTTCTGCCTGGAGTCCCCTGTAAAGAGGTGGTGGAAGACGCTGTTGGACACGACATTTGCCGACAGGGAGGTTGCGGAGGTTACCTGGGAGGAGTTCAGGGCCGCACTGCTGGAACATTTTGTTCCGCAGTCGGCTAGGGATGATTTGGAGGAGCGGTTCTTACAGCTGAAGCAGGGCACACGGACCGTGGTGGAGTACCATCGAGAATTCGATCATCTGGCTCGATACGCAGATTCCTACCAGCTGGACGAAGCAGGGTATGTCAGGAGGTTCTACAAGGGCCTGCGGGAGGATTTGAGGGAGGCTTTGTTATTTGTGTCTGACGGGCCCATCTCCAGGATTTTGGAGATGGCAAAAAGAATTGAGGCTGATTGGCACGCCACCCGGGGCCGGAAACGGCCAGCAGAGGATCAGGGACGGAGAGGTAGAAATGACCAGTGGCGGGGTGTTGTACCAGAGGGGAGGAGGACAGAGGACCAGCCCCGCCAGGACGTGAGGCAGGATCCGAGGGAACAGGTGATTTTGGCCCCTCCACCTCTTCGGATGCAGGAGATGCCGAGACCCGGGGGAATGGCGTATCCCCCAGAGTGCTTCCTTTGTCATCAGATTGGGCACATTCGGAGGAACTGCCCCATGAGGGGGGCACCACCTCCAGCACCTCAGGGCGGCCCGCCAGCTCAGCATTACGGAGGCCGAGGACGCGGCCGCGGTCGTGGGTACCAGGAGGGAGATCGTAGACAAGGGAGAGAGCAGGTATATGCTTTGGACCTTGCGCAGCCTCGGAATCCGGAGCAGGTCATCGCAGGTACGCTGCAATGCTTCTTTATTTTCATAGAATTTCCCTTTAAGTTGTTAAAACTTTGAATTGCACCAGATAGATTAGCAAGGAAAGTAAAACTCACTATAGAACCCTAAGATATCTAATCACCCCAGGTATAGTCTTCATCAGCGGCAAGCCGGCCCGCACGCTGTTCGATACTGGAGCCACTCACTCCTTTGTGTCGGAGACGTTCATAGAAGGACTGGAAGGTGTGGAGCGGTTCACAAGTTCGAGGATGAGGGTGCGACTACCTGATGGATCCGAGCTCCATACCACGGATCACTGCAATATGGAGGCAGAAATCGGTGGAAAGGCATTCGAGGCTCTAGCAACGATTTTGAGGCTGACAGACTACGACCTGATCCTGGGCATGGTATGGCTGCACTGGAACCATTCCCAGATTGACTGCCAGGAGAAGAGGATCACCGTGAGACACGGGGACTCTTTCATTACCATCGAAGGTATAGGACCTGTCTCTCGTATACTCTTATCTTCGGTACAAGCCGTTAAGGCCCATCTGCAGGGAGAGGAGGTCTATCACATTTTATTTGAGATGGCGGAAGTTAAGGAGTCGGTGACAGACATCCCGGTGGTGCGAGAGTTCGCTGACATCTTTCCAGAGAAACTACCAGGACTACCTCCACACCGAGAGCAGGATTTTCAGATACAGCTTGTGCCGGGGGCCAAGCCGGCATCTAGGGCCCCTTATCGGATGGCCCCAAAGGAGTTGGCAGAGTTTCGGACTCAGCTGCAGGAATTAGTTGAGGCAGGATTTGTTAGACCGAGTTCCTCGCCATGGGGAGCACCGGTCCTATTCGTGAAAAAGAAGGATGGGACACTCCGCCTGTGCAACGATTATCGAGCACTAAACAGGCTGACCGTCCGGAATACCTATCCGCTCCCACGGATAGACGAATTGTTCGATCAGCTAGAGGGGGCCCATTATTTCTCGAAGCTGGACTTGAGGTCAGGATACTACCAGCTGCGGATCCAGGAGGAGGATATCCCGAAGACAGCCTTCAGTAGCAGATATGGCCTATATGAGTTCACCGTGATGCCCTTCGGGCTCACGAATGCTCCGTCGGCGTTCATGAGTCTCATGAACCGGGTCTTCGAGGCCTACTTGGATGTGTTCGTCATAGTATTCATAGACGACATCCTAATCTACTCTAGGACGGAGGAAGACCACGCTCGGCATTTGGCACTGACTTTGGAAAGGTTGCGGGAGCATCGCCTTTATGCAAAATTCAGCAAGTGCCAGTTTTGGTTGAAGGAGGTGGCCTTCCTAGGGCACATTATCAGCGGAGCCGGGTTGGCAGTGGATCCGGCAAAGATTCGGGCAGTTCGAGATTGGCCGCAGTTGAAGACAGCCACCGATGTACGAAGCTTCTTGGGACTTGCCGGTTACTACCGGAAGTTCGTGGAGGGGTTCTCTCAGATTGCCCTCCCCCTCACATCATTGACGAAGAAGGAGGCACCTTTCGTTTGGACCCCGCAGTGCCAGGCGGCTTTCCAGGAGCTGAAGGACCGACTCATCTCAGCCCCTATTCTGGCCCTTCCATCGGGAAAGGAAGGATTCCAGGTGTACACCGACGCATCATACCAGGGGATGGGAGCAGTGTTGATGCAGGACGGACACGTCATAGCATATGCCTCCCGCCAGCTGAAGACCCATGAGAAGAACTACCCCGTGCACGACCTTGAGATGGGAGCGGTCGTTTTTGCTCTGAAGGTCTGGCGTCATTATCTTTATGGAGTCCACTGCGACATCTACTCCGACCACAAGAACCTGAAATACGTGGACACACAGAAGGAGCTGAATATCAGGCAGAGGCGCTGGGTGGAGTTCTTAGCAGATTATCAGTATGAGATGCACTACCATCTAGGGAAGGCAAACGTGGTGGCCGACGCGTTGAGCCGGCGAGCTGCCACTTCCGAAGCTGGGCCCCAAGTTATGTCCATGGAGCTAGTCCGGTCATTCAGAGATATGCAGATATCCCTAGTGTCTGAGGATGACCCAGTTCTGTATAGGGAGTATCTGGCATCGATAGTGGCCATAGACGATATTCGGGATCACATTCGGGACGGACAGAGGACAGATGCATGGGCAGAGCCGATGTTCCGAGCCTTGGAGGAGGGTTCGACAGGAGATTATTCCCTGAGAGATGGATTGCTACATTTCAGAGGCAGGGTATATATTCCTTCAGGAGGCCAGATCCGAGAGGATATTATGACGGAGGCGCATTGCAGCCGGTACTCTGTGCACCCGGGGATCACAAAGATGACCGCTGATCTGAAGAAGATGATGTTTTGGTCGGGCATGAAGAAGGACATTACGTACTTCGTGACCCATTGCGAAGCATGTCAGTTGGTGAAGGCGGAGTGCAGGAACCCCGCAGGATTATTGCAGCCACTCCCGGTGCCGGAGTGGAAATTCGACGATATAGCTATGGATTTTATACATGGCCTTCCCCGGTCTCGGACGGGGAACGACTCGATTTGGGTGATTGTCGATCGGCTGACGAAGGTGGCCCGCTTTGTACCGATCAGGAAGGATGACTCGGTGGGAGTGTTGGTACGGAAGTTTGTGGAGCAGTATGTCCGATATCATGGCGTGCCCCGGACGATAGTGTCGGACCGCGATGGACGGTTTACATCCAGGGAGTGGCAGTCAGTGCAGGCCTATTTGGGCACCCGGTTGACTTTTAGCACGGCCTTCAACCCTCAGACGGACGGGCAGACCGAGCGCACCAACCGGACCTTGGAGGATTTACTACGACTGTGTATACTGGACCGAGGGGAGCCGTGGGAGAAGATGTTACCGTTGGTCGAGTTCTCTTATCATAATAGCTACCAGTCCAGCATCAGGATAGCACCATATGAAGCCTTGTATGGAAGAAAATGTAGAACCCCGCTTTCTTGGGTTCAAGACGAGGATCCGAAGGTGTTGGGATCGGATTTTGTTGAAGACACCGAGGCTCAGGTGAGACTGATCAGAGATAGGATGTTGGAGGCACAGAGCAGACAGGCTAAATACTATGACGCCCGACATCGTCAGGTGGAGTTTCGGGTAGGAGATCGAGTGTTCCTGAAGATCCGGCCCATGCACGGAGTCTCACGGGTGCGCGGTCGGAGGAAGAAGCTCAGCCCTAGGTATATGGGCCCTTACCGGATCCTGGAGCGGATCGGACCCCTAGCATACAGGCTAGAGTTGCCGCCAGAGCTGGCAGCTCTACACGACGTCTTCCACATTTCTTCGCTGAGAAGGGCTCTACTACGCCCGGAGCAGCAGATTTTTACCACCGAAGGGCCGGTAGCTTTAGACCGATCTGTTCACTTGGAGCCGGTTCGGATCGACGACAAAGGAGTACGGATCTTGCGCCGCAAGAAGATCCCCTTAGTCAAGGTTCTGTGGAGAAATCACGGTCAGGAGGAGCACACCTGGGAACCGCAGGACCTGATGAGGCAAAGATACCCGGAGTTGTTCAGTCAGGTACATCTCACCACCTCTCGGTATACTATAGATTGCCTTCTTGTTTTGGACTGTTAAGACTAGATAAGGAAAAATCCAGGACCTAGGCATGCGCACTTAATCAGAAAGGTAGGGGCTAATCTTTTGTTATTTGGGGAGATTGTCATCGTTTATCAAACAGATAGTCGCCTGAACCCAATAGAAAGATCGTATGGGATGTTACAAGATTAATTTATTCCGATAGAAATCCCCGTAGGCTCAACCTCAATTTCGGGGACGAAATTTTTGTTTTGTTTATTGGGATTTGTAACATCCCATTTCCGGCTAGACCCCTAGGAGTCAGTTCGTTGTGACAAAACCCTAGGAAGCCCAAAATTTGAAATAAAGCGATCAATATTTTCGGGTCACGGGTTGGTCACGCCCGTGACCGACCCGTCACGCCCGTGACTTGGGCGTGACTACTTCAACGATCGTCGATCTCCACGAGACGATCGTCGAACGTGCTGCCTGGGCATGACACGCCCGTGACCTAGGTGTCACGCCCGTGACCTAGGGCGTGACCAGCCTTCGACGATCGTCGATCTCAATTCGACGATCGTCGACCTCGAAATCTGCCGTTCGGGCCTGTCACGCCCGTAACCTAGGGCGTGACCAGCCTTCGACGACCGTCGATCCCAGTTCGACGACCGTCGGCCTCAAAATTGCCGTTCGGGCCTGTCACGCCCGTGACAAAGGGGTCACGCCCGTGACCTAGGGCGTGACCACCATTCGACGACCGTCGATCTCAAATCGACGATCGTCGACCCATAACTAACCACCCGAGCCTGACACGCCCGTGACCCAAGGTGTCACGCCCGTAACCATCCATCGACGATCGTCGATCGCAGTTCGACGATCGTCGATCTCAGTTCGATGATCGTCGAACCCAGAATTGGCTATTCGGGCCTGTCACGCCCGTGTCCTATGTGTCACGCCCGTGACATTGGCCGAAACGACGGTTCAGGCCCGAAATTATTTTAACACGCGTGGAAATAAATGCGGGTGTGGGAAGTTACACCAGGAGTAATTTCAGGCCGTTTTCCATCTGTAATAATATAATAAATGAGGAAGATATGATCCAATAGGAAGCCGCCAGCTGGACACTCCTGTTCAGCTTCCACCGTTTCTTATTCCTGCATCATAACCGAAGCGTTAAGGGGAGGAACCCTCATGGCCATTAAGGCTTTACCCATTCACCTTCCCACTTTCTGACTTATAAAAGCCCACCTGGAACCAGAGGAGAAGGTTACACGCTCAAGCAAACGGATCAAACCTTTGTTCTTGCTGTAGGAGAAGTTCAGCAACGCCACCACCGCGCCATGGCACCCCGTCGTTCTTCTCGCCTTCAAACCGGGAACAAGGTCCTCCTCTGCTCCTTCTCTTTCATGGGTAGATCTTAGGATTCTTAGAAAGGAAGTTCGCGCTCAACGGAGCCGGACTCATCTCTCGTTTTCATGGAAGACCATGAAAATGGTATTTTTGAGTTCGCCGGAAACCGCCACCTCCGGCGGCCAAACCACTGCCGACCGCTAGCCATCGCCTCAACGGAGGTGGTGGTGGTGGTGGCTGGCCAAGGAAGTGACCGGACGGCCGGCGACGGATCACGGAATGCTTACAGGAAAAAAATGGTTTTCTGTCTGTTTTCGGGTTCATGAAGAAGATGAACAGTAGATTCAATATTATAATACATAGATTATTATATATTACATAATGGAAAATAGATTATTTAGATTTATTTTGAGGCTGCAAAACGAGGCACTTAGAGGCCGAATTAGGAAAAATGA
The DNA here is from genome assembly GCA_039513925.1 of Platanthera zijinensis. Taxonomy (NCBI): domain Eukaryota; kingdom Viridiplantae; phylum Streptophyta; class Magnoliopsida; order Asparagales; family Orchidaceae; genus Platanthera; species Platanthera zijinensis. The sequence continues at coordinate 1,212,702 of CM077078.1, read as the reverse complement.
CCAGTCACAAAAGTTGTAGCCCTCTGGGTCTACTTTAATTTAAAATTAATTTTATTCAATTTGGGTGAGTGGTTTGACCACAGCACTCATTTTGGTGGGATCAAGACCTAGGCTAACCAGAAATTGAAATGGTTGCCCACGGTTCATAACATGCCCAAATGACTTGAAATTTGGGCTGGAGGTCTATAATATGTATGTCGAGAGGCTGTCCAAAAATGAGAATTTTTGGAGAACTTTTGCCTAAAGTTTATGTAAAATTTTAATAAACATTATAAAATTAATTAGGAGATGAGATTAAGTCCAAACTCCCCCAAATTTGGGTGGTGGTCCCTGACATCAATGTTAAGATCTGTACAAAATTTCAACTCGATTGGTCGAGTTTTGAATAGGGAAGTATCAAGTCCTAGTTAGGTCTTGGTGAAGGGTACTTTGGGGAAAAGTACAATTGGAAATGGAGTGGACAAATCTCCTCAAATGAGGCTGAAGTTGTGGCCACTGATTTGTTGAGTCTATGTCTACCCTCTTGGGTAACATGGTGTGGATTAGGGTGGATTTTACCCTAAGAGATCGGCTCAAACCCAGTGTGTGGTAGTTGAGGTTTGTGAAGGACATAGGAGCAAAAGCTCTTGTATGCCCTTGAAATTTGGAGGAGAGTGGCATGATATGCTGAAAACTCTCTGGTTGAAATGGTGAAGGCATTGGAGGTAATTAGGTACCTCGGAAGTTGAGATTTTGGTTTAGGATTAATATGTATTTTAGTTATTCTAAGCACTAAATCTAATCCAAATATTATGAAACTTGGGAGGAGGGAGTTTTAGGATGTTTTAGACTTATGATTATTTTCCTGGAATTTTATGATTGATAATTATTATACTTCATGTGTTAATGGATTATTTGCCCGACTTGTTGTTTCAATTATTTGGAGGCTTTAAACTAATTATAATCAGTTAAAATTCTGGATTTAGATCTTGAGTAGTAGAACATTGATCTCTGAATTTTCATAGAATTTTATGTTGAGTAAATCTAGTACTTTATTCACAGATGATAGAAAGGGCTCTTATGTTTAAAAATTAATTATGGATAAAATACTTGCTGGAAAATTATGAGACTTGGCCAGCGCTAATTTTAGGCCTTTATCTGCACGGAATAAGTTATTTATAATTTTTGGAAGAATATTTTCTGTACTTGATTCATAATCAACAGAAGTTAGAGATTATTTCTAAAATAGTTTTCATGCCCTTTTAATGATAGAAAAATTATGATACTTAGGGTTTAACCTGTTGAGATAGCCTACTATTTATCATAAATTTGCTGGACATCTTGCATGATTACTTAGGGTAGTTCATGTTCAAACCGGTAGCCCTTGGGATTTTCGAGGAATTTAATTAAATGCCAAATAAATTAGGAAAATTTCCATCTTCTGGATTTAGGTCATTTATATCATGGTAAGTTTCCAGTAAATAATTTAGGGCATTTGGATGAGTAATGGATCATTGCATAACCGGTTCGACATGTAGTCTAGATTGGTCTGCATATAGCAATTTGTGAAATGCAATAGGACATGATCTGAGGAAGCCGTTGGAGTTAAACATTTTGTCTGGGTGGGAAATGCGGAGGAAATTTACAATAGGAAGATATAAAGAGTAGTGGGTAGTGGTGATAGCTAGAGTTAAGAGGTGCTCGGGTTCGACGAAAGATCGTCCACCCCGAAGAGTGGAAGGTTTAAAAATCACCTTAGGATAGTCTAACATAATATGAGAAGGGAATCGGGTTAAGGGAGATCAACCAACAATAATAAGTGCCTTGCGAAAGGGAACTTCGGGCCGTAATGCCGCCGTCTTGGTTCCTAGTGCCCCTTGAGAGCCCTTCACGGGGAATACCGGGGGCAGTCCTGGGCTAACGTAAACTGTAATAACAAACCGACAAGAGTAACTTAGTAACTAGGGCTGCACCTTTCACAAACACTATTGGCACAGGAAGATTGATGAGAGCTTCGGCTCGGTTGGTTAAGAGACGGACGGGATGGTCCGGGGAGCTTCGGCTCGGTTGGTTAAGAGACGGACGGGATGGTCCGGGGAGCTTCGGCTCGGTTGGTTTGGAGACGGACGCTCTGGTCCGGGGAGCTTCGGCTCGGTTTTGGTGTGTTTACGATTAAACTTGCATGTGCATAAAATAGGAAAAGTTAAGGTGGTGGGTCTTTCGATATCGGGGAGTTCGATTGCACCGACACCGATATCGTTGACTCGGCAGGGTGATTAGCACTTCGCCAACAGAAGTCCGGTGCGCCAGCCGGCAAGAGTACGCAGGCGTCCGCTTAGTGCACCAAGCATTGAGGCGTACGATAGGTCAGACCAGTGGTGCTTTTACTGGTTTTGAGGTGGGCGAGGCCCAACCCACCGCTTCCGTCTGCCACTACGGAGGTATCCTGGGAGGTAACGGCTCCGAAAGGGGGAACTAAAGGTCTGTGTGCACAGAGTCGGGTGTGTGAGTTACACTTGCATGTTTCATCATACCCACTTGCATGTCATAGCATAATCGATTCATTTAACCCTGACACCTAAAGTATAAGTGGTATGGGACGCTTATACATTAGGACCTGCAAAACGACCCCTTGGTCTATAAGCTTGTGTGGGCAAGTTTATAAATCAAAGGTTAATTTCAATATATAACAACCATTGCTGTTTGATAACCGACACCCCAAGGTATAAGTGGTATGGGACACTTATACGATGGGAGCCTTGCAAAAGATCCCTTTTGCTTATGCGATCTCGCATAAGTGAAGGTTTAAATTCATATATTTGCTTTTCTTACTGCTAGACCTATTATAACAATTATATTAACTGCTCACTGAATACAACTTGTTAGATTAAGTCCACTGTCACCTGTTTACTTTTACTCTCCACAAATAAGTCCTTCCCTTTCTTCCTCCCCGCTCGGTACCTAGGAGCCATGGGGGAAGGGGTGGGGGATGATAGGACTTAGTCTTTATGACTAACGGTTTTCGAACCGCATCATTTAGGGGATCGTGGAGCCCAGCATGGAGGAGCAGCCCCAGAGATCGGTGCGCCTGGAGATGGGGCAGTCTAGCTCCGGAGTTCATACAGCCGGGACCGTGAGTCTCGACTCTGAGTAGATTCTGTTTTCGCTTCCGCATGAGAGACTTGTAGTGAGGACATTTTGTACCGGGCATAAGCCCGTATTTATAGTACTCTGATGATTTCTGTGGACACTCCCTTCGTGGAGATTTTTATTCTATATAGGTGATTCTATTATTGTGGACTGCATTGCTCTTACTTTTATATTGTGCTACCTTTCTGCGATCGAATTGGCCGGCAGAATCGGCGCCTTGTGGTGACGACCCTTCAGGACGTGAAGGTGTCACCGCAAAGCGGCGATTCTGGGCCTAAGACCCCGGTGGTTGAAAAAGAAAAAAAAAGGGGGGTCTTACATCCCAGACCTTTAGTTCTCACTTTTCAAGAGCTTGCATCACTCTCAGGTACCACCGTTGTGGCTACGGAAGCAGCGGAACGGACGCTTCTGCTTTCTAGGCGGGTGTTCACACCACCAAGCCAAGACCTCTCCCATACGCCTTTGTACACGTCCTAGGTGCACTCAAGAGTATATGCGTACTAAATGCTGGCTACCTGCCAGACTATATGGTCTGGTGTGCGTTTTCGGGGATTGTCCTCCAGAACGCAGTATAAACAACCTACTGGCCCCTCAAACCCTCACACCTCACCAGAGTCACCGTACTGCCATCGGTGTGATGATTGGCCCAGTACTGCATGACCCGCCACTAATTTGTTTATGCACATGCAAATAGTTTAACCCGATCCTCTGGCTCGCATGACCAACCTGTCCTGATATAAAACCTCTCGTGCCTCCAGCTCGCAGGACTAAACCCGTCCTAAATCCCTCCAACCCGTTATAATTGAGAATACACATCAAGTCTTTGTGTTGAGTCCCTCCAACCCTTCACGGGTGAGCATACTACCAACCTTATTCCAAATCCCTCCAACCCTTCACGGGTGAGCATATTACCACTTATTCCAAATCCCTCCAACCCTTCACGGGTAAGCATATTACCACTTATTCCAAATCCCTCCAACCCTTCACGGGTGAGCATATTACCACTTCCCTTATCCTATTAGACTACTCTTGTCTACAGGTTATTATACTTAGTAGTTTAGGGTTAATCCCAGGACTGCCCAAGCTATCCTCAATGAAGGGGTCTCGAAGGCACTAGGAACCAAGATGGGATGACAAGCCCAAAGTTCCCTTTCGTAAGGATAATTACTTTTATTGGTGTCTACCAAGGATTTACACCCAACTCTCGTTGTTATTATAGTACGACGCTAATGACTTAAGATGTTATTAGAAGGGCGGCGGTCTTTTGTCAGCCTTTGTTATGGTTGTTGTCACAACCCGCATTTTCACTGAATTAAAAATTTATAAGAGTATGAGAAAACGCGCGTCATGATGCCACGTCAAGCAGGGGATAACTGCTGACGCTCAGGCAAAACCATCTATTACACTTTATGAAAGAAATTTATAAGTTTAATGATTAGAAAATCAGTTATACTTTAGAGGTTGTATCCCTCGGCACGGTGGATCACCTAGTCCACAGTTAAAAACTATACTTATGCGCTGCGGAAAAACTTTATTCTGGTTTGACATCCTAAGGAGTGCATAAGAGCCCATGAAGACCTCTTATGTTATGCAAGACTCTACATTTAATTAACATTATATCTAAGAAAACGAACTTTATACGTTGTTTGGAAAATAGTGATTTACCTTTATAAAACAAGTTGATCATGCGATGTACTTATAATAATAATAGTTGTAGTTTTAAAATAACTAGCAACCTAGCATAAATCCTCCTCAGAGCAAGTAGACTATCTCCAGAAAATGGTAGCAGCAAAAGTTATATATCTAGTACAAAGGTAAAAACTACCAGTGGGCGCCAACAACCTGACACGAACCCACGGGCAAATATGTTTGTCTGTAAGAAAAGTACTTAAAAACTACCTCACTAACAAAGTAACAGGATCTCCAAAGTCCAAGAGACCACCAGCAACACCACCGCAACCTAGCCACAAAACTGGCTACTGCTCGGAACCTAAGGCATTCAAAAGAAGAAAGAATACCTCAGCAAGAAAAACAAGGAAAAACTGTATGGAAGTGTCAACCAGGGAACAAATAAAAGAGGAAAACACACAACAGAAAAAGTCATAACTGCCCAAGGCAAGACAATAAGGAATGCACTACGTGCGAGGAAACAGCACCAACCCTGCCCAGAAACTACATCCTGCAGGGTCTACTAGGCTACCAAGAGCCCAAAGTGCTACAATCTACCAAGGAATAAACTTCTAACAGCCTAAGCTGTGAGAGATGGTAGTAGCAAAAAAAAAACAGCATGGATCCGGGTTGAACGCAAACTCAGTCCCCCAACCACCATTTCCAAGCCAACAAGCTCAAGGGTCTACATGATAAAGCACAAGGGACCTTCCACCCCCTTGTCCAGCCCGTACCTGGAGCAAGATAGAAGAATAAGGGTGGCCTTTGCTAAATTACACAACACCTCCCCCATGAAGAGCTTCAAACCACCACTACTAACCATGACTCACGATTCGGCCATTAGGAAAGAAAAACAAGGCCGACAAGGAAACTACAACTATAAACAAGGAATTCACTCGGGAACGAAAATCGAGGTAAGGAAAAGTGTTGAAAAAATGACTCAACACGGCCTAGCGTTGAGTGGGACCCACTCAATGCCTAACAGACCTTGGCGTTGAGTGAGTTAGCCTCACTCAATGCCAGAACAGCCATGGCGTTGAGTGAGGTCCACTCCCTCAACGCCTTCAGCAAAAGAGGCAGTGGCGTTGAGTGAGCTAACCTCACTCAACGCCAAAACAGCCATGGCGTTGAGTGAGGTCCACACCCTCAACGCCTTCAGCCAAAACCAAAAAACCCAACGGTGGCGTTGAGTGAGTCCACCTCCCTCAATGCCAAAGCAGCTTTGGCGTTGAGTGAGGTCAACTCACTCTACGCCAAAGTTCATTCCCGCAGGAAAGCCCTAAGCCAACGCCAACAAGAGGAGGTCGGCGGGAAAGCCGACTGATTCTCGCCGAATCACCGGGAATGCAGGATGATTCTCACCGAATCGACGAGAATGCTGGATGATTTCCGACAATCGGCGGGAATCCAGAATGATTCTCGCCGAATCGGCGGGAATCAAGGATGATTCTCGTCGATCGGTGGGAATCACTGATGATACACGTCGAAATCTGCGGGAATATATTGGTGATTCCCATCGATTTTGACTTAGACATACATTCTCACTCAATCACCCCACCACTCAACCGCAACGAACAAATCAAGCTATGGCTTTGAGTGTGTCCACCACACTCAAAGCCAAGTCCAGGCGACTTTTGGCTTTGAGTGTGTGCACCACACTCAACACCAAAACTCGAGAGTCTACCAAGACTAGTTCTAACCAGAGCCCTACGACAACAACCTCCCTCACTCTCTCTCTCGGCTCCACCCGCAAAAGCACCCTACTAGAACTACAAATCTGGAGTCTAAATGGTGAACACAACTAGCAGGTTGAGCAAAGAGCACAAGGAGGGGGCTCATAGGAGAATCTAAGCCCTAAAATTTATCAAGATAAAAGAGAATATGCATGGTTTCTACCCTAGGGCTAACTGGGAAACATTCCAAAATTCAAAAGAACAACAATGGAAAGGGCAAGACTACCACTTGCCTCGATTTCCGGTGAAGCTTGGTCGGCCTTCCCTCCTCTTCGTTCTGCACTAGAAGGAGCAGCACCTAACAAGCAAACCCGCACTTTAATGGCGGAAAAGCACAAGAACCGAAAATCCAAGTCTCCTAAAACTCCACGAAAATCAAATATCTTACCGTTGAAATGAAGATCTGAGCGAGAGCAAGACAACGCTGCTTCCAGAATCGAAATCCGTCCACGAACACTCCCGGAATCAACGTCCGAAGGCTAGGGCTAACCGTCGCTTCCGTCTCAGCTTTCCGCGAAACAGGAACAGCGGTTTCGGTCTTGGGAAGAAGAAGAGAGGAGAAGTGGGCCCGCCACTTCTTAATAAGGCTTTTATATAGGCTTAGCCATGTCGGTTCAGCCTAACTGCCTCCCCAGCCACCGGTTCACTTAATTGAAAAGGGTTTCTAATTAGATTTTACTAATGGCACACCCAAAACGACACGAAAACCGAACTACCTCGGAATTCGATGAAGTTCGCACAGTAGCTAAATATCCATGCTACGAACACAACGGCGAAGTCGAAATTAACTTTCGACGAACAGAACTCGAGTTATACCCTCCCGAAGCCAAAACACAAGCATCCCCCGAGAGGCCACACCGGGTCACCCAAAACGACTCGGCTTGCTAGGGAGATCTTGCCAACCGACTACCAAAATAGGGCACTCAGTTCTAAGGAGTTAAGACTACACTCCACAGATGGCACAAGCCAAGAAAATGCGTCGACACAACGCCAAACGAGAATTTAAATAATCGCAAAAAAATCGGGGGCGTTACAGTCACTCCCCCTAAAAGAAAGTTTCGTCCCGAAACTTTACGCACAACACTTTTACTATAAAAGGAAAGTAATAATCCAAACATTACAAGAAGAAAAAGCAAACCAAACTAATCAGGGAAACAGCTGAGGGTAATCCTCCCTCATAGCCGACTCTAACTCCCAAGTCGCACTCTCCAAATCCTGATTCCTCCAAAGAACTTTCACCATCGGAATAGACTTCTTTCGCAGCACCCGTTCCTGAGTATCCAAAATACGGACCGACACTTAAACAAAAGAGAGGTTGGGCTCCAACTAGGGCACAACGTCCAAGAATTGCCCACTGCTGCGCACGCACTTCCGCAATTGGCTAACATGGAAAACATTATGAACGCCTGGGAAGTTTGCTGGCAAATCCAACCTGTAAGCTGATACGCCAATCCGTTCCAAAATCTTAAACGGGCCCACATTCCTCGGGTCCAATTTCCGATTCTTACCAAACCTCTTTACACCCACCATCGGGGAAACCTTAAGAAATACAAGGTCACCCACAGAAAACTCCAAGGCAGACCTACACCGATTGGCGTTCTTCTCGTACCTCTCCTGAGCTATACGAAGCTTCTCCCGAACAAGCTTCACTGCGACTTCAATTTCATCGAGCGCATTAGGACCTAACAATGGCCTCTCACCAGCCTCAGCCCAAAACAACGGAGTTCTGCATCGCCTCCCATACAAGGCTTCGAACGGAGCCATCTGCAAGCTCTCCTGATAACTATTGTTGTAAGCAAATTCCATAAGTCGCAGCCGCTGATCCCACGCTCCACCGTGGTCTAAAATGTAGCATCGGATCATATCCTCAACTATCTGATTCACCCGCTCCGTCTGCCCATTAGTCTGTGGGTGGTACGTAGTAGAATACCACAGATCCGTACCCAAACCCTCCTGCAGACTCTGCCAAAAACGAGAAGTAAACCGAGTGTCTCGATCAGAAATGATGCTAACTGGCACACCGTGCAGTCGGATGACTTCATTCAAGTACAACTCTGCTATCTTCTTCAAAGGGTAATCAATCTTATATGGCACGAAGTGAGCACACTTTGTCAGTCTATCCACTATGACCCAAACAGAATCAAATCCCCTCGGGGATCGCGGTAAACCCGTGATGAAATCCATAGATATACTTTCCCACTTCCAAGTCGGGATCTCCAACGGAGTCAACTTGCCACCAGGCCTTCCATGATCGGCCTTCACCCGCTTGTATGTGTGGCACTCCGCAACAAATCGGGCTATATCTCCTTTCATTCCATACCACCAGGCAATTTGCTTTAAGTCATGATACATCTTTGTAGATCTTGGATGGTAGACAACGCTGGATCCATGAGCTTCTCTGCAAACCAAACCCTGAATGTCCCCAACCGCGGGGATGCAGAATCTGCCACGGTACTTCAAAGTTCCCGCATCATCGATGGAATAATCCGGCAACTCTCTTCTCTCAGTCCTGGAGTACAAGTGTAGAAGATCCGGGTCGTCCTTTTGGTAAAGTCTGGTCAAAGAAATCCAAGATGGCTCTGCCACTGACAAACTACTCTGCAGGCCACAGCATCCCACTGATATATCCATAAGGAGGAACTCTTCCACTAAACGGTCGGAGGAGAGATTAAAGATTTTACCCGTCCTCCGACTCAGGGCGTCTGCCACCACATTGGCCTTGCCTAGATGATACTGGATCTCTACATCATAATCGGCCACATACTCTAGCCACCGACGCTGGCGTAGATTTAACTCCTTCTGCGTGAACACGTACTTCAGGCTCTTATGGTCGGTGAAGATCTTGCACTGAGCCCTATAAAGTAGGTGTCTCCACAGCTTCAACGCATAAATAACTGCTGCGAACTCGAGGTCATGCGTAGGATAATTCTTCTCATGAGTATTCAGTTGCCTTGACCCATAGGCAATCACCTTACCCACCTGCATTAATACGCATCCCAGACTCACATGCGAAGCATCCATGTATACATCATAATCCACGCCCTCGGTAGGCAGGGTCAGAATGGGAGCAGTGCACAATCTCCTCTTTAACTCTAGGAAGGCTTCTTCGCACTTCTCGCTCTAAACAAAAGCCACGTTCTTCTGAGTCAGCTTAGTCAAAGGTGCAGCTAGGGTAGAGATACCCTCCACAAACCTCATGTAGTAGCCGGCTAACCCCAGGAAGCTCCTGATCTCTTTGGGCGTGCCCGGCCTACTCCAATACATCACTGCTGCGATCTTTTCCGGGTCAACCGAGATCCCATCCTCATTCACCACGTGGCCCAGAAAGGAGACCTGAGGCAACCAAAATTGGCACTTGCTTAACTTGGCGAATAACTTATGGTTCCTCAACTCAGATAGAACCAAGCGCAGATGCTGCTCATGCTCCTAAGCACTGCGAGAGTAAACCAACACATCATCGATGAAGACCACCACGAACTTATCTAGGAAATCCTTGAACACCCGGTTCATCATATCCATGAACGCTGATGGAGCGTTGGTCAATCCAAACGACATCACTAAGAACTCAAAATGTCTGTGCCTTGATCTAAACGCAATCCGTGGAATATCTGCAACACGGATCCTAAGCTGATGATAGCCTGAACGAAGGTCAATCTTGGAGAAGACCGTGCTACCGCGCAACTGGTCAAATAAGTCATCGATCCTCGGCAGAGGGTACCTGTTCTTGATTGTGACTTTGTTCAGCTCCCTATAGTCGATGCAAAGCCGCATTGACCCATCTTTCTTCTTCACAAATAGAACAGGAGCACCCCAAGGCGACGAACTTTGCCTGATAAACCCTTTCGCCAACAACTCATCTAACTGAACTCGCAACTCCTCTAGCTCTCGAGGGTCCATCCGGTACGGCGCCTTAGCAATAGGACGCGTACCCAGCTCCAAATCGATCACAAACTCAACATCCCGCTCGGGAGGAAGACCAGGAAGGTCATCAGGAAAAACATCGGCGAAATCTCGTACAACTGGAATCTCTTCTAAGCGCGATACACTAACAGCGGTTCCAACCACCGAGAACAAATAAGCAAAACAGTCCGAAAGAAAAAACTTCTAAGCACATACCGCATAGATGACAGGAGAATCCTGGCTCAGATCTGCATACACGCTTCCGGGCTGACCGTCGTCCCTGACGAAGTCCAAGCGCTTCCCTTTGCACTGAATGACTGCATCATACCTAGACAGCCAGTCCATGCCCAAAATAACATCGAAGTCCTCCAGATCAACCATCTTCAGGTCTGCCTTCGCAAGGAAGTCCCCCAACAAAACAAGGCAATCTAACACGCCCAAATCTGACAACACAGATTCACCAGAGGGGAACTTAACACGAAAGGTATCCCGAACTCGATCTAAAGTAAACCGATGTCGCTCTACAAAGGCTCTAGCCACGAACGAGTGGGTAGCGCCGGAGTCAAACAGAACACGCGCCCAGCGGTTCTTCACCTTAAACTTCCATATAGGAACATAAATAACTAAGGAACTACCACAATAATACTACAAACATTCTAGCAAGACAAGAACAAAACATTCAGGCTGGAAAGACAACTAACCTGAGATGACCTGAGTCGAAGCTTCAGCCTCCTCGGAAGAGATCACATTTAGCTTTCCCTTTCCCTTGTCCACACGCTGAGGTGGAGGTAATGCCTAAAGAGGCACTACTTGAAGGGAAGGCTGGACCTGAGGACACCTAGACTTGATGTGTCCCTTCTGCCCACACTGAAAACAAACCTTATCCTTGGACCAGCACTGGGCAGCATCATGCCCGAGTCGCTTGCAAACAGAACAGGAGACATCTCTCCTCGGAGCACCCTGAATCGCATGAACCTGCTCCTTCCTCTGAGCTGCTTCTCTCTTGAAACATCTCTCGACAGGGTGGCCTGACCGGCCACAGAAACTGCATACCACTTTGCTCTTCTTCCCCGGAACTTCATCCGGTACCCGGGGTTTCTTTTCCTCCACAGACTTCCTCTTATCCTTCCTACTTTGCTGTCCTCTGCTCTTCGCGGTCTCAATAGCCTCCACCTTCAGAGCAGCCTCCACTGCTCCTGTATAAGTCTCTGACCCATAAGCACTAGTCAACTGCTGCACCTCACTCCTCAAACCACCGGGAAATCGCTTAACTCGATCAGCCTCAATGCTGACCAATCCTGGGGCAAAATGGCTCAGCTTGCCGAACTCTTTCTCATACTCATCCACCGTGAGCTGCCTTTGCTTTAGATGGAGGAAGTAGTTCATGAGGCGGTCACGCTCGACCGAGGGTAAGAACTTCCTCAATAACATCTCCTTGAACACTTCCCAAGAGCATCCAGTTACCAAGCTCTCCTTCTCTCTCAGCCACCAACTCTAAGCCAAACCTTTAAGATGATAGGCGGCTATCATCACCCTCTGATCGTCTGCAATCCCTGAATACGAGAACATCTCCTCCATGGAGATCAGTCAGTCGTCTATCACCATGAAGTCTGCCTTCCCGTCATAAGTGGGAGGGCTCAGCCTCTGAAACTGCGAGATGAAGTCCATCTCCGCTGGCACCACCACTGGAGGTTTTAAGGGTGCAGGAGGGGGAGGAACAACAATCCCCCCTGCAGGGCCTTGCACTCCCTGAGTCTGACCTGCCATAACTACTACTAAAGACTGGATCTGGGCTCGCACCTCCACCAACTGCCTGCTCAAGGAATCGCTACTCTGCCGCAAGCTTTCAATTACCGCATCGTTCTGAGCTCCAGAAGACTCACCCTCAGACAGGGGAGTTGATCTAGTCGAAGGATGTCTCGTCATTCTAAAGTCATAGCAACACTAGTTAGATCCTAGTACAACGGCTAGACTCAACTACTAGTACAGACGATACATATATAGATATGAACTTAAAGCTGCTAAACTTGCTCTGGGAGTTTATCTTTTACAAAAATTTATGTTATGCCCTAACCTAGGATGGTTAACCACCACCATACTAATTCTTGTGCCTAGATCGGGAATGCATGACTTTATATTATTTTTGACTCGAAAACTTATGTGTGTACATATGTCATCCTGCCAGTCTTTAGTTTGGCACGTTGTGCTTATGCCATGTTATGCTATGCATGTTTGTGCTATGCATTCTAAAAAGGCCCTAATGCATGTTATGAGTGGCGTACACATGAAAATGTTATGCATCCCATACTACATAACATTCGCATGCAATGAAAAAGAAAACGTGCTAGTCGCAGCCATGTGGTGAGGTTAAGCATCCCATACTACATAACCCTCACATGTTCCCCTATGGTGGATCCATATATGAACACATATTATGCATCCCATACTACATAATATGCCCCATATACTTCATGTTATGCTATGAGTGTAGTGTTCGTGCTTCTGCCAAGACGTGCTGATGACATATCGGTGTGTAAATGACATGACGCTGAAATACTAATGCATCAAAAGGGAAGGTTCCCCGACTAACCCGTCAGGCAACCTCCCTCTGATACCAACTGTCACAACCCGCATTTTCTCCGAATTAAAGAATTATCAGAGTATGAGAAAACGCGCGTCATGATGCCACGTCAAGCAGGGGATAACTGTTGACGCTCAGGCAAAACCATCTATTACACTTTATGAAAGAAATTTATAAGTTTAATGATTAGAAAATCAGTTATACTTTAGAGGTCGTATCCCTCGGCTCGGTTGATCACCTAGTCCACAGTTAAAAACTATACTTATGCGCTGCGGAAAAATACTTTATTCCGGTTTGACATCCTAAGGAGTGCATAAGAGCCCATGAGGACCTCTTATGCTATGCAAGACTCAACATTTAATTTACATTATATCTAAGAAAACGAACTTTATACGTTGTTTGGAAAATAGTGATTTACTTTTATAAAACATGCTGATCATGCGATGTACTTATAATAATAATAGTTGTAGTTTTAAAATAACTAGCAACCTAGCATAAATCCTCCTCAGAGCAAGTAGACTATCTCGAGAAAATGGTAGCAGCAAAAGTTATATATCTAGTATAAAGGTAAAAACTACCAGTGGGCGCCAACAACCTGACACGAACCCACGGGCAAATATGTTTGTATGTAAGAAAAGTACTGAAAAACTACCTCACTAACAAAGTAACAGGATCTCCAAAGTCCAAGAGACCACCAGCAACACCACCGCAACCTAGCCACAAAACTGGCTACTGCTCGGAACCTGAGGCATTCAAAAGAAGAAAGAATACCTCAGCAAGTAAAACAAGGAAAAACTGTATGGAAGTGTCAACCAGTAAACAAATAAAAGAGGAAAACACACAGCAGAAAAAGTCATAACTGCCCAAGGCAAGACAATAAGGAATGCACTACGTGCGAGAAAACAGCACCAACCCTGCCCAGAAACTACATCCTGTAGGGTCTACTAGGCTACCAAGAGCCCAAAGTGCTGCAATCTACCAAGGAATAAACTTCTAACACCCTAAGCTGTGAGAGATGGTAGTAGCAAAAACAAACAGCATGGATCCGGGTTGGAGGCAAACTCAGTCCCCCAACCACCATTTCCAAGCCAACAAGCTCAGGGGTCTACATGATAAAGCACAAGGGACCTTCCACCCCCTTGTCCAGCCCGTACCTGGAGCAAGATAGAAGAATAAGGGTGGCCTTTGCTAAATTACACAACACCTCCCCCATGAAGAGCTTCAAACCACCACTACTAACCACGACTCACGATTCAGCCATTAGGAAAGAAAAACAAGGCCGACAAGGAAACTACAACTATAAACAAGGAATTCACTCGGGAACGAAAATCGAGGTAAGGAAAAGTGTTGAAAAAATGACTCAACACGGCCTAGCGTTGAGTGGGACCCACTCAACGCCTAACAGACCTTGGTGTTGAGTGAGTTAGCCTCACTCAGCGCCAGAAAAGCCATGGCGTTGAGTGAGGTCCAGTCCCTTAATGCCTTCAGCAAAAGAGGAAGCGGCATTGAGTGAGTTAACCTCACTCAACGCCAAAACAGCCATGGCGTTGAGTGAGGTCCACTCCCTCAACGCCTTCAGCCAAAACCAAAAAACCCAACGGTGGCGTTGAGTGAGTCCACCTCCCTCAATGCCAAAGCAGCTTTGGCGTTGAGTGAGGTCAACTCACTCTATGCCAAAGTTCATTCCCGCAGGAAAGCCCTAAGCCAACGCCAACAAGAGGAGGTAGGGGGAAAGCCGATTGATTCTCGCCGAATCGGCGGGAATGCAGGATGATTCTCACCGAATCGACGAGAATGCTGGATGATTTCCGACGATTGGCGGGAATCCAGAATGATTCTCGCCGAATCGGCGGGAATCAAGGATGATTCTCGCCGATCGGTGGGAATCACTGACGATACACGTCGAAATCGGTGGGAATCTCTTGGTGATTCCCGTCGATTTTGACTTAGACGAACATTCTCACTCAATCACCTCACCACTCAGCTGCAACGAACAAACCAAGCTATGGCTTTGAGTGTGTCCACCACACTCAATGCCAAGTTCGGGCGACTTTTGGCTTTGAGTGTGTGCACCACACTCAACACCAAAACTCGAGAGTCTACTAAGACTAGTTCTAACCAGAGCCCTACCACAACAACATCCCTCACTCTCTCTCTCGGCTCCACCCGCAAAAGCACCCAGCTAGAACTACAAATCTGGAGTCTAAATGGTGAACACAACTAGCAGGTTGAGCAAACAGCACAAGGAGGAGGCTCATAGAAGAATCTAAGCCCTAAAATTTATCAAGATAAAAGAGAATATGCATGGTTTCTACCCTAGGGCTAATCGGGAAACATTCCAAAATTCAAAAGAACAACAATGGCAAGGGCAAGAATATCACTTGCCTCGATTTCCGGTGAAGCTTGGTCGGCCTTCCCTCCTCTTCGTTCTGCACTAGAAGGAGCAGCACCTAACAAGCAAACCCGCACTTTAATGGCGGAAAAGCACAAGAACCGAAAATCCATGTCTCCTAAAACTCCACGAAAATCAAATATCTTACCGTCGAAATGAAGATCTGAGCGAGAGCAAGACAACGCCGCTTTCGGAATCGAAATCCGTCCACGAACACTCCCGGAATCAACGTCCGAAGGCTAGGGCTAACAGTCGCTTCCGCCTCTGCTTTCCGCGAAACAGGAACAACGGTTTCGGTCTTGGGAAGAAGAAGAGAGGAGAAGTGGACCCACCACTTCTTAATAAGGCTTTTACATAGGCTTAGCCATGTCGGTTCAGCCTAACTGCCTCCCCAGCCACCGGTTCACTTAATTGAAAAGGGTTTCTAATTAGATTTTACTAATGGCACACCCAAAACGATACGAAAACCGAACTATCTCGAAATTCGACGAAATTTGCACCGTAGCTAAATATCCACGCTACAAACACAACGGCGAAGTCGAAATTAACTTTTGACGAACAGAACTCAAGTTATACCCTCCCGAAGCCAAAACACAAGCATCCCCCGAGAGGCCACACCGGGTCACCCAAAATGACTCGGCTTGCTAGGGAGATCTTGCCAACCGGCTACCAAAATAGGGCACTCAGTTCTAAGGAGTTAAGACTACACTCCACAGATGGCACAAGCCAAGAAAATGCGTCGACGCAACGCCAAACGAGAATTGAAATAATCGCAGAAAAATCGGGGGCGTTACAGTTGTCATCATGGGACTTGCACTCTGCGACTCATGGTTAGGAAGTATCCTATAGGAGACTAACCAGGAATTATTCCTTAAATGTAATCCTCACTTCGATGGTTAATCAATTTCCCCCCGGTAGCCCTACTAGTATAGGTATCTGTGCTAGACCCTACCCTTAACTCAATACCACCCACAAATAGGTCTTCCAAATTCCTTTGGCCACATGCCCCAATCTATTTATCCTAGGATGGTATGGACCTATATGTTGACCATGATAAATTTCACAGTTTTCTAAATTATTTAAATCATTAAATTAAATCCTTTATTTAATTCCCTAGGCCATTCAAAACATGAAGTGCTATAATTGATGATCCCATTGACCTAAGGAACTTTACTAAATTATAATATGTAAAAATAATCGTGTCTGCCAAATGTCACAATTTTTCTAACAAGGATTCCATTTAATTCTTATTTAATACAAAATCCATAAAAATGTCATTTCCTAAAGGAAGTATAGAAATTACTCTACTGAAAATTCTCAGAAAATTTCAGGTCAAGTACAATGTTGAAATATTACTAAGTGCAGAGATTCATAATCATTCATAGTGTAATGGCCTACAAAATTCCATTTCTATTAAATTACCAAAATGCCATTATGGATTTTTAAATATTATTGACACATCCAAAAATTCTAGGATAAATATACAGGGTCATGTATGCTTAAATACACCAATATAAATTTTTCCAAAATTTCCAAATGTAATTTTCCACCATTTATATATAATTGCAATAAACGGGTAAAATGGTAATTCCAATTTTCAACTAATAACATCCATGAAACAGAACCATAAAGTTTTCCCGGGTTTAGTAATATCACCCTTGATTTCTAAACAAAATTTGGAGATTTTATATCATACATAAACCCTAATCCAAATTAATGTCATTAATTAACCTAAATTCTTAAAATTCCAAATAATGGGATTTTTGATCCCAAAAATCCCAATATTTCTGTGAGGGGTATATTCCATCCCTATGAACCCATTTCCAAAGTTTCATTGACATAAAAAGTGTTAAAATGATAAAATACACACTTTGGTGGTTTTTGCTAAATGCACCCCAAGCCTAAGTATAGCCAACACTTGCAAGTGGGATTGCCTAACATGCAGTTGTTCAATGAGGCTAAAATTTTAACCAACTATTTATAATGACCCAAAGACCATGCCACCAAAATTTGGGGCCATTTGGAGTCATATTACTCCAATTATTTCATTTATTTGATTTTTTATATTATGACAAATACTATAGAAAAATGGTTCCCAAAAATTCTCATTTTTGGGCAGGGGCTATATGCCCTAATTGAGCACATGCCCAAAATCTTGGGTAATGTAGACATCTGGTTTGGCTTGGGAAATTATTTTGATTTCTGCCCTAGCCTAGGACCAGTCCCAGCAAAATTGACCTACACAGCAAACTACTATACCAAATGGTGACTTTAGGGTGTCAAAATAAAGGTATGTGGTAGGGATACATTTTTCATTTTAAGTTCAAGATCTGAAAATGCCTCTAAGAGGCCTAAATTTAGCATGCAACTTCACTGTATAAATGTGACAGAATTTAAATAAATTGAAATTAATTAAATCATTAAATCGGGGGATGAACGAACGACATCTGTTCATCGTCCCCGATTCATCAACGGCCCAGATTCGTTTTTCCTAGGCCGTATTGCCTGTCATTTTCCGGCCAGCTGAGCCACCACCACCGTCGGCGGTTGTCGCAACCACCTCCACTGAGGTGGTGGCTAGCGTTTCTCGGCAGTGAAGCCGCCGGAGTTGGCTCCTCCGGCGATCCCGAACAAGGAGAAAAGCTTCAGAATTCCTCATTTTTCTCGCATGGTATCGGACTCGATTGATCCTGATGTCTCCCCTAGATGATCTAGAAGGCTAGTACGGGTAGAGGTAAGGCGAAACACACCTGAACTAGGGCTTGGCTACGAGTGTGGCGGCGGTTGTCCATTGCCGAGCTTGATCCAACGAATCTAGCCCGATTCCTGGTTTCTCCACAAATTTCCTTGCTCCAGCAGTCAATTTCCAGTCGTCTTCCCCTTCTGAAGCTGGTGGTGAGGTTAGTTTTGGCCGGGAGTGGGTATAGGGGGAGTTAAACCCGAGGTGAGCTCGGTTTGAAGCGTTGGTTGTGTCACCAAGGGTGCCAAGTGGCCACCATGCTTGAAATGGCTTTGAAATACTTTGAGGAGGTCGGCCAGCCCATTTTGGGCAGAAGGGATGAAGGCCACATGGCCACCTTTCATTTCCTCCCATTTCTCTCTCCTCTTTTTGGGTGAATTCCCATAATGCCCCTTTGTATGTATTCTCTCTCCACATTTTGGGGGTTAGGGGTGGTCATTGACCACATGGCTGGTCATGGGCCAAGTTTGGTGGACTTGGCCCAAGGGAAATGGCTTGGGCTTCATTTCTCTTCTTTAGGTCAATTTGTTGACTTGGTTGACTTTTGAGTTGACTTGGTCAACCATGATAAGTGGGCTGGACCCACTTGAAGGTAATGAACTCAATGGCACCACCCAACTTGGTTTGGGTCATGGTGGTGCCCCACTTGGGCTAATTGGGCTTATATGTGTGGGTTTGACCCAATTAGGGTTAAGGTTGACTTTGGTCAAATTGGGTCAATGGTTGACCCAATGACATGCCTTAGGGTCCACTTATATTGGTTTTAGGGTTAGGGCAATGTGGTGGGGTCGTAGTGTGGCTAGGGTTCCTATTTAGGATAGTTTGACCTAGTTTGACTTGGGCCCTATAGTGGGCCCCACATGGCTACACCCCACCTTCTAGGGTCAAACCTAGCTAAAAATCCCTATCACCCATCCCATGCCTAACCCAAACTAAGTTGAGGGGCCTAATTGTAAATGGGATGTTACATGCAATACCTCCCTTCAAATAGATATTATGGTGGCAGTCACCTGATCAAAACATATAGTGGATTCCTATCAGGATGGTAGAAGAGTGGATATACCCAGTTGGGGAACTACTATAAAATTCTTGTGTTGTCTGTGTGTTTGCTTTTTCTGTTTGTCTTGTGTTGTGATAACTTAGTGTAGTTGTTTCTTTCTTCTATTATCATCTCTATTCTAGATTATTATATCACCTATTTTTATATCTATAAAAAGTTGTAAAGGAATTTTTAAATAACTCTATTTACACCCCCCCCCCCGGTCTCTGGAGTTAACCAGAGATTATACTCCCTTTTCTTTCAATTGGCATCAGAGGAAGGTTAGTCATTTATAGAGGCTAACACCTGGACTAACCAAGATCCTAAGATATTATCTGATTAAATCTTGTTCCTTTTATTTTATTTTATTTTATATCATAAAGCAATACAAGGATTATGCTAGCACCAGACCTTCAGTTTGCAACTTAGCCTAGTATGCCATCTGGAAGGCAAGAATAAAACTCTATATGAACTCTATTGATGAAGACATCTTCAATTCAATTTTGACAGGACCACCAAATACAGTGGCCTCAACTCCATCTACTTCAACAAATCTGATTGTTGTTCCACCTCCTGATCTGACAGATGCACAGAAGAAAGCTAAGATTGCAGATGCTAGAGCCATGAACATCCTAGCTCAGACTATGTCTGATGACATAGTTCAAAAAGTGGTTGAATGCACTTCAGCCAAAGCCATCTAGGATTCTCTGAATCAGATGGTAGTTGGATCTGCTAATGAGAGAAAGGATAGGAGATCCAATCTCATCTCACAATTTAAAATTTTCAAGAAGGATAAAGCTGAGTCAGTAAGTGATATGTACAACAGGCTTAGCTCAATCATCAATGAGCTAAAGACCTTGGACAAGGACATCACTTTGATAGAAGTAAATGATAAAATCCTCATGTGCTTTCCTAGCTCATGGAATTCAAGGATCTGGCCTACCAGAGAAGCCAGAAGCATGACTGAAATTTCTGCTGAATCACTTCTTGGAAAGCTCAAATCCTATGAGCAACTAATGAAGACTAGAGAAGCAGCAGCTGAACAGAAGACTCCAACACCTGTCAAGAAGGATCGCAACATTACATTAAAGGCTGCTGAAGAGTCTGAAGGGACTCTAGTTAATGAAGAACTAATGAGTCTCATTGCTAAAAGGTTCTTCAAAATGGCAAAGAAGGACTTTAGAAGAAAGTCATCAAGGAAAGATGATAAGCCAAGGTATGACATGACTCCATCTAAATAAATTGTTTGCTTTGGTTGCAGGAAGCCTGGACACTTTATCTCAGAATGTCCAGAAGCTCAGAAGAAGGACAGGAGAAGAGAGATGGATTCCAGGAGAATAGATCACAGCAAGCCCTCCTCTAGAAAACACAAGAGGAAGGAGAAAGGGTTTGTGGCAGAAACTTGGAGTGATACTAAGGAAGAGTCATCATCCTCTAGCTCTAGTGATGATGAAGAAGAAGAGAAGGCAAAGGAAGTATGCCTAATGACAATAGATGATTCCAGCAGTCAGTCAGAGGATGAAATTTCAGAAGATGAAGAAGCTTTATCTGTAGAAGACCAGGTAATAACATCTTATGATTTTAATTCATAAGACATTAAAACTGAGTTTAAAAATCTAAGTTTAGATCTAACAGGTTCTGAGAAGGAAATCAAACTTCTCAGAGAAAGATTAACTAAACAAGATAAGTGTATTGCTGAAAACACTAAACTAACTGATGAACTTAAATCAGCAAATGAACAAATTGTTTTCTTAAAAACTGAATTAAGCAAAGCCAAGAAATTAGAAGAATCTCATAATGGTAGAAGCTTAAAACTGTTAGACATAACTAGTACTCTAACTGCTAGGGCAAACAACAGTAAACTATGATTAGGAGCATCATCTAGTGAACCACCTTTAATCCAGAAAAATCAGTTATCTAAACCAATAAATTTCATTTCAGATAAGGGTAAGAAGAATACTGAGCATGTAGAAAAAGTAAATGAAGTTTTAAAACAAATGCAACTCAAACAAGAATCTAAGAACAAAAGGAAAATTAACTACAACAATGTTCAACAGATTTCGTCGAACTCAGATCGACAAAATGTGTCCAATTCATCGATCTCAGAACGATGAACTCCGAACGCCAACTATAATAATAGTAATTCTTTGATCTACGATTGACGAAACAAGTCTGGTTTGTCATCCAGAGATCGATGATATTGGTGCCCTGAGAATGAATACCTTCATTCTTCGAGCAGATATTGAAGATCTTACCCCAAATCATCGAACTCAGTTCGACGAACTTACCCGAGTTCGTCGATCCCAGATCAACAGAAACTTTAATAATAATCTTAACCAACCTAGAGAGAATACCAATCTATTCAATCCATTCACCCAATGGATAATTCCTCTCAGAAGATTTCACCCCTTAGGATATAAAAGCCAACCTGAATGTTCTTACATCTCCAGTTTTTCTTATGAAAAGAAACAAGTACCCAAGGTGACCTTGGTCAGGAACATCTAATTTGTTTCCTTGTAGGTGAAAAACTATCCTACCAAGAAGAATAAATGGTTTCTGGATAGTGGGTGCTCAAAGAACATGACTGGATGCAAGGATAGCCTAATCAACTTCAAGGCAAAGCTGGGACCAAGAGTGATCTTTGGAGATTCTAGTTTTGGATAAACTGAAGGCTATGGAGACTTCAACAGTGGAGCTGTCACTTTCAGAAAAGTGGCATATGTAAATGGTCTCAAACATAACCTAATATCCATAAGCCAATTATGTGATGCAGGTTATCAGGTATGCTTTACTAATTCTAAATGTATATTTCTTCAAATAACCAAGCTGTTCTAACAGGATGTAGACAATGAAATATATACCTAGTAAATTTTAACTCTACTTGTTCAAAATTATGTTTATTAAATCAAGTTAGTAATAACAATATTCTATGGCATAAGAGACTAGGTCATGTTAACCTTAAAAATATCTCTAAGTTATCTAGTGACAACCTTCTCAGAGGATTGCCTTCTGGCCCCTACAAGAAGGAAAGCACAAGGCTTGTCAAGAAGGCAAGCAAATAAGAAAGAGCTTTAAATCAATTAATAAGAGTGACTCACCTATGATTTTGTACTTGTTACATATGGATCAATTTGGACCCATTGCTGTACAAAGCTTAGGAAGGAAGTCTTACACTCTAGTTATTTTAGATGACTTCTCCAGATTCTCTTGGGTGTTCTTCTTAAAAAACAAGTCAGATAACTTTAAAGTCCTTACAAACTTTCTTAAGAGAAAAAGGATTGAGTATTCTAATCCAGTTATATTGATCAGAAGTGATCATGGTACTGAGTTTGAATCTCTTCCCATGCAAAGATTCTGTGAGGAGGAAGGTATCAGGCATTATTTTTCTGCTCCTAGAACTCCTCAACAAAATGGGGTAGCAAAAAGGAAAAACAGAACCCTCATTGAATCTGCAGGAACATTGCTTGCAGATGCACACATGCCCCTATCCTTTTGGCCAGAGGCTGTGAGCACAGCAAATTATGTGCTGAATAGAAGTTTGATACAAAAACTTAAGGGTAATATCCCCTATGAATTACTCAAAGGGAAGAAACCTAAAATTAATTACTTTAGAATCTTTGGGTATAGATGTTTCATTCATAACAATAATAAGAAACACATTAGAAAATTTGAAGCTAAAGCTACAGAGGGAGTTTTTCTTGGATATTCTCAAAATAGCAAGGCTTATAGGGTATTCAATAAATCATCCTTAAAAATAGAAGAATTTGTTCATATTTCATTTGATGAAGCTAACATGTATTATAAGGAGAAGGATTCTTCTACCTCAAATTTATTGTAGGTACCTTACTTGTGTGAGAAATTGGGTGAGTTAAACCTTACACAAAAGGTTATATCACATCCTCCTTCACAAGCTGATGATAATAGTGAAGAAGAAACTTTGGAAGTGGTTGAACTTCCTCCAACAGCAGACACTATTCCACAAGAGGAATTAATTCCAAATGATGTTGTTGAACCAACTCCACCCACTGACTTTGTCACACTAAGGGATCACCCTAGATCTCAAGTGATTGGGGTCATGTTAGTAGGTGTACAGACAAGGCATCAACCCAACCAAAATGTGATGCATGCCTATTTCCACTCTCAAGTTGAGCCTCAATCCATAAATGATGCAGAGCCAGATCCCCACTGGATTATTGCAATTCAAGAGAAGCTCAATCAATTTGAGAGATGCTTGGTTTGGGACTTGGTTTCAAGGCCCAAAGGCTATCATGTAATTGGAACCAAGTGGGTATTCAGAAACAAGCTTGATACCTAAGGTGTAATTGTGAAAAACAAGGCTAGGCTTGTTGCTCAAGGCTATAGGCAAGAGGAAGGCATTGACTATGATCAAACTTTTGCTCCTGTTGCAAGGCTAGAAGCAATCAGGATTTTTTTTGCTTATGCTGCCTTTAAGAAGTTCAAAGTCTACCAAATG
Source organism: Platanthera zijinensis (assembly GCA_039513925.1). Lineage (NCBI taxonomy): Eukaryota > Viridiplantae > Streptophyta > Magnoliopsida > Asparagales > Orchidaceae > Platanthera > Platanthera zijinensis. The sequence goes on along the minus strand of CM077078.1, from coordinate 1,189,046 downwards.
GATGTCAAGAGTGCTTTCTTGAATGGAGAACTAAAGGAAGAGGTCTATGTTGAAAAACCCCTAGGTTTTATCTCTTCAACTCATCCCTCGTATGTTTTTAAATTGCATAAAGCTCTCTATGGTCAAAAGCAAGCTTCAAGAGCTTGTTATGAAACCTTAGCTAGCTTTCTTTTAGAACACAAGTTCTCTAGAGGCATGGTAGATAAGACTCTTTTTACTAAGATGCATCATGATAAAATTTTGGTAGTACAAATCTATGTAGATGACATCATTTTGGGTTCTACTGATCCCAAACTATGCAAGAGATTCTCTGATCTAATGCATTCTAAGTTTAAGATGACTAGCATGGGAGAGCTATCATACTTCCTTGGTCTAAAAGTGAAGCAATCCCCAGATGTCATATCCATATCCCAATCTAAATATGCAAATGAGCTTATTAAGAAATTTGGGATGGCTGATGCCTCCTCAATGAAAAATCCCATGGCTGCCAATGTTGTGATTTTCTCTAATGAACATGGAAAACCAGTTGATCAGACCAAGTATAGGGTTATTGTTGGATCCCTACTTTATCTTATAGCAAGTAGAACAAACATCATGTTCTCTACATGTATTTATGCTAGGTTCCAAGTGAACCCTAAAAAATCTCATCTTATTTTGCTAAAAAGGATTTTAAAATATATAAAGGGTTGTCCTAATCTAGGACTCTGGTATCCAATAGAGTCAGAATTTGAGCTTACTGGATTTTCTGATGCTGACTATACCGGATGTAGAGTGGACAGGAAAAGTACATTAGGAACATGTCAGTTCCTTGGTGATTGACTTGTGTCCTCGTTTTGCAAGAAGCAAACATTTGTGTCAACATCAACTGCTGTTGCTGAATATATGCCAGCTGGCAGCTACTGTTCACAAATCTTGTGGATACAAAACCAACTCTTGGATTATGGTGTCAATCTAAATAATTCAACTATATTCTGTTATAGTACTAGTGTTATATCCATAGCACATAATCCAGTGCATCATAGTAGGACAAAACATATAGAGATAAGACATCATTTCATTAGAAATTGTGTAGACAAAAAGAAAATTAATCTTGTCTTCATTTCTACTTATTTATAGAGAGCAAATATCTTGACCAAGCCATTGGATGAGAAGAAACACCTGTTTTTCTTAAATCAGTTAGGAATGATTAATGGATATGAGAAAATTTAAATTTTGTTTGCGGTCGACGATTTGTTGATAAATCGTCGAACAGAGATCGACGATCTGAGAACATCTCGTGAAGAGTGCTTCGAATGGAGTTCGATTATGACTTCTTAGTGAAACAATTTTCATCATACGGAGATCGGCGATCCCTGCTTCAGTGAATCGATCGACAATCGGAGATCGATGATCTATTCGTCATCTTCAGACTGAGATTGACGAACTCATTTTCTATTAAAATATTTTGTCGAACTCAAATCGAAGATCTTTCCTTTTTCGCTGTACGGAGATCGTCTTTTCGTCTTCTAAAGACCTTATATTCTAAGTCTTAGACAAAATCCGTCCCGCACTTTCTATTTCCTTTTGCACTTGATCTTTGTCTCTCTGTGCAGGCGATTTATATGGCGATTTCAGCAGGAACTCTCTTCGGAATGAAGTTTGATGTGTGCTTCGATATTGACATGGATTCATTCAAACACAGTGATTAAGTATTTCATGATATATTGTTGTTGTTCTCTGAGACTTAACTCCAGAAATTCATGACTACCAGGATAAAGCTCCTAGTGGCAGAAATAAAAGAATGTGTTTTTACTTCATCTTCGCCCGACGCTAAAACCCTAGTGGGTTCTATCTCTGGACAGGAGGTCATTCTGACTCCTGAAATTTTAACTGAATTTTTTTTATTTGTTAATGGAGACGACGATTTTGAGATGAACTCCACTGAATTTTCTGAGATGCTTACCAGGATGGGTCACTCCGAGGGAAACCCTAGTAAGCTGCTGAAGAAGAACTTGTCCGTTCAATATAAGTTCCTTGCAGATGTGGTGGGCAAGGTGCTGCTTGGGAAGCACACCACTCATGACCACATAACCAGGCACCAGTTCATGTTGATGATTGCCCTGGTGAATAAGAAATCTTTGAATTGGAGTGTTATTCTATTTGATTTAATCAAGAGGAAAAACAACAAAAGAAAAGTTTGTTTTGGGAGAGCTCTGGGTATTTTCCTCCATGAAAAATATCCCCAACAGTTGGTCTCTTCAACAGTTTTCATCAATGTATCCAAGAGACTGACTCCAGTTCTCTTTGGGAAGTGGGAGAGGAGTATCAACAAGCCCTCCAGGGCCTCCTCTTCCTCCAAGACTTCTGAGGACACAAGGACTCTAAGAGTCACTCCTCAACCTACTGAAGAGGTACCAGAAATCCCCCCCCCCCCTCCTCCACCTTCTCCCAGACTACCTCCATCTCCAAACTAACAACAACCTTCCAACAATATCATTTCCACTCCATCTTCACCTCATACATCACTACCTCAATCCCCCCTACCCAACTATCTTCAAGACATTCCTTCTACTACTTCTATATCTACTCAAATATCACCCACATTCAATCTCCTCACATCTCCAACACCATCCCAATCTCCAATACAATCACCAATCCCTACTCCTCCACAATCTCCACTGGCTGATGATACTCCAATGGATAACATTTCTGGCATCCCTCCTCTCATTCATCCAGTCATCCCATCCTCCACCATCATCATCCCTCCAATTCAACCTTCACCTCCATCAACCACTTTAAACATCTGTACTTCTTGTGGTAACACCACAACTTCTCTCCCATCATCAACATCTGATTCATTTTCCATTATCTCTCTCATCACCCCAACCATAAAATCTCTCATAATGGATGTCATTGCACCGCTTATTCTTTCTATCCAGTCTCTTACCACTCAAGTTGCTTCTCTCTCTAGCCCTTCTTCAACTAGGGGCATGGCATCAGACATTATTGATACCAGGTAGGGGGAGATGTTCAGTGAAGAAGTCCCCCTTCCAGCAGCAACATCAATTCCAGCAGCAGACACAGCAAAAACAGCAGCAGTAGAGACTGTTGATATTGTTATAGAAGATGCAGAACCTACAGATGTAATCGATTCTTTGATTATTCTTTCTGGAGATTGCTCTATCTCTCTAGCAGTTGAACTAAGCTCAATTCTAGATTTGTTTGATCTCTTATATATATATTCTTTTATTTGTTTCTCCTAAGTATTGCTCAGACATCATCTGCTACATAGCTCTAGCTAGTTCATCAACTATTCTGGCTATTAAGGACAGCTTTGTTACTGACATGGAGGTGGATTCTAAAGGCCCAACCAATGTTATGGCTGATACTCCTATTCTTAGTGTAGATGAGCTAATTGCTCAAGATATTGCAGAAGATATGAATGTATTTCTTTTTACTGATTAAGAAATGGAAGACCCAAATATGCTTACAGAGACTGCTAACCCTCCTGCAGATACTCAACTTCAAATTTCTTCACAGGCTGAGAAACAGGTTTCTGAGGACATAATAAAGGAAATAGATGCTCTGTATGACAATCCACAAAGTTCCTCTGAAGGTGATGCAGAAAGTGATTCATATGATTCTGATAATTCGAAGAAGAAGGATGTTAAGAAAAGAAAGGCTGCTCTAAAGGCTGCTCCTAAGCTCAATCCCAAAAATGATACTCCCTATTAAATTCTGCAGAAAATAACTCCATACCCAGGAATGCCCCAATGGATGTGGCTATCTAAGAATGAACATAAAGAAAGAAAGAAGAAGAGAATGTACTGGTATCCTCCTAGGCAGTTCATAAAAGACCCTCCTCTTCCTCCTCCTCCTCCTCCCTCTTCAGGCACTTCTGAAAAATGTCACTCAGAGAGCTACTCCAGTGACCAAGACTTACCAAAGACAGTCAAGGCATGGCTGTCAGCAGACTACTTCAAGTCATCCTCCTCCAACTTATTACAAGAGAGCTCCTACAGATGAATCACAGCAGGATTCTAGTCCAAAAAGGCCAGAGTCTCCTCCTATACCATTTGTGGATCCAGAACAGGAGACTTCTGCTAAAATGGCTAGATTCCATGAACTTATAGGACTTTCTCTGATCAACAAAGCCAAAGCTGAAGGAAAGGATCCCTCTCAATACTCAACAATGTCATCTTTCATAAAATAAGAACTGAAAAGGTATGCTAAAGCTAATAAGTTCTTTAATATTGATGACTATATGAAATTACATCCAGAGGCTGTAGTAGTCAGAGCAACTTCTCATACTATTATTGGTGCATCTGACATGTACATGTCAAAGAAAGAAGCTGCAGATCCTAACAGAGAAATCAAATTCAGACAGCCTGGTGAAAAGACAGAGAAGGAAATTCCTAAAAAGAAATAATAGTTTTGTTCTCGTTGTTCTTAATTATTTTCTGAACTTTATTCTGGTTAATCGTGAAGCACTTGTTGTAAATATCTACTGAATGTGTTATTTCTGTCAGATATATATTTTCTTGCTTTATGATTGTTTCTTTTGCTTTGTGTTTAGAGACCTCACCCAAATAGGGGAGATTGTTGGATCCCTAGTTGGATTTGGGCTAGGTTCACTAAATTAGGATAAGTTTGACCCTCCTTATATAGTCTAGGGTCATAAGTCTTTATTAGATTTTAGGGCAAGTCTACTAGTCATTTTGATCAGACCAAACCCTCAGAAGACTTAGAAGATTGCAGAGATCAGAACAAGGCAGAAAGTTAATGTTGAAGAAATCATTCGACAAACTCTGAAGAGAGATCGACGATCTTCATTCTCAGTTTGACGATCTCAGAGCCACATCTATGGATTAAGATCGACGAAAGTTGAACTGAGTTCGACGATCTCTTTTCTTCTATCAGACCTCGAGTTCGATGATCTTCTATCTATGATCGACGATCTTGGAGCCCAGTATAGAAAGCTGTATTTTCAGTTCAAAGTTCTCAGGGCTCAACTCGACGAAAGATAGGTTGAGTTCGAAAATCTAGGATCTCAGATTGACGAAAATTGCCAGTTCAACATTCCTTTCTTTGCAGTTTTTCAGATTTGATTTGACTTATTTTATAACTTATATTGCTCTGAGTAATTAATGTTTATATTCTCAGAATATAGCTATTTCTATGGCAGCATTAATTACTGGTTTTCACAAAGTTATTATACAGCAAATTCTTGGACAGTTAAGGAATTCTTTTATTGCTCCTATAGTCGTTGTCCAAGTTCCAAGATTTTAGTAGTAAATCAAGGCAATTGAATTCAAATTCAAGACCAATTTTGGCTGCAGATAATATAGTCATGTCTTATGAAATAATCCAGACAGAACCAAGGCAGACGACAACATACAAAGAGAAAAGAAGTTTTGCTCTGTCACTCCTTCAGTGATCATCTTCCAGAAAGCTTTCAGATACAATAAACTGCTTCTTGTCTACAACTTTATGGAGAATCTTTTGAAGAAGACCTACACACCCTGCAAAGCTCTCATTCTTCCTGAACAAAACTTCATCTCAGGGAGAGCTTTGACACCTTCAAGAATCCACAAGTCATCTAAGTTGTTTTGAGAAAAGAGAAGACATCAGATAGTTTTATCTTTCTTCACCCCTACTATACAGTTTAACTCCCTTCAAAAGTTAGGCTGGTTGACAAGTCACCTTCCAAAAGACTTGAGTTTGGTTTTTGGGCACCTGATCAAAAGCTCAAAGGGTTTCAATATCTCCCTTCAAATAGATATTGTGGTGGCAGTCACCTGATCAAAACCTATAGTGGATTCCTACCAGGGTGGTAGAAGAGTGGATGTACCCAGTTGGGGAACCACTATAAAATTCTTGTGTTGTTTGTGTTTGCTTTTTCTATTTGTCTTGTGCTGTAATAGCATAGTGTAGCTGTTTCTTGCTTCTGTTATCATCTCTGTTCTAGATTATTATATAACCTATTTTTATATCTATAAAAAGCTGTAAAGGAATTTTTAAATAACTCTATTCACCCCCCCTCTAGAGTAAACCAGAGATTACACTCCCTTTTCTTTCAGATTCTTGCTCTATCGCAGGTGCTGGGTGCTGCACCTGCCTTGCTGGTTGAGCATTTATCATTGAAAACACCGCTTCAGCCACCAGTCTAATGGTTTCTGCTGAAGGAAAGGTTGCAGGAACATCATTAGGTGCACTGCTCTCCGCCGATTGCAGATGCTCTGACTGTCCAGCATCGCTCCAAGTCACCTATAATAGAAAAAAAACCCGATTAGGCGACATACAGATTGCTAAAAGCAATCATTGGAACACTTAGGTTCCTTAAACAAGTGTATTTTCACTCCTAAGTGCACATTCATGGGTTCTTTTTATGTTATAACGATGACGCACATATATGTGCTCACCACCCCTTAAAAGAATTTGCCCATGGATTCCAATAAGCAAGACCGAAACCGGTAGTCTGATACCAAATTGTAACTCCCCTATCTGTCACGTAGCATATAGCAGTAGGTCCGGCCGGGGCCCGACGCCATATACCACGGACAGACCAAAGGGTTACTAAATGAAACCATCCATCCAATAACTCGCATCCTACAAAAATTACATTCTAGCAGAAGTATTTTAAATGTTGAAGAATAAAGAACTCAAAACCACTAGCATGAATGTCCATTAAAACCCAAAGTAGGAATGACATAACAAAATACACCAAAAAGTACTTGGCCTTAAGGCCTTACAAAAGTTTACTTAAACAATATAGTGTCTTCCATACAACGGCACGCAGGCCGATCACACATGAGCATAAACGTAAATATTCGCTTCGGCCTTCGAGGGCCAGCACTGCAATAAGGGCTTTAGCCCGCTATTTGTCACTTGGCTCCAAAGCACCTACAATCAACATTCCACCACAATGATGGAAAACAAAAGAAACGGTCAGCTAAAGATGACCAAATTATAACGACCCCACCATTTACTCGGGGCAGCGATGCTCCTTCCTTGCATTGTATTAGCATAGCCAAACTATATAGTGAAAGCACAACAAGCACACTTCACCACAGGTGTAGGCACGCACGGCCACACACCCCGTACTCTCAGGGCACTTACTCGGTGAACCCGGTCCGAACCCAGTACGTTTTACGGCTCCACCACCCCCCTCCCCAGGACGGCAAATACGTGAGCATTTAAGTCCTTTCAGCCGAAGCCTAGACTCGTTTCCAAGTCAGCGGCAAGTCTCATGTACTTTACTTCGCTTTAACCGAAGCACATGGAGTGGGTAAGGTTCCACCCGCCCGTTTCTCACCTCGTCATGGCATTTAGCCCTCAGCGCTGGCCAAATTTCCCCTAGTCCCAATGTATCGATCATACAACAGTACATATCTCGACTATATACAAGGCTGGATCCCAGGCCACCAAACGGCAGAAATTCGCATCTGCCAAGTTTTCCGGGTGCACCTTGGGTTTAATCCCCAAGACTCCCTGTTGCAATCTACCACGTAGAAAACCCAAAAACAAACAACTGCATAGAGTCTTCTCCGGTGATCCATGCATAATGAAACATCACTGATCCCTACCAACATGTCCGGGTAGGCTTCACACACCATTGCTATACACGTACTTTGATTTCAGACTCTACATGCAAAACAACGGGGACTATTCATGTCTACTTGAAGGAACACCACACACTAACCGCACACTCGCGAGAGCGGGTCTCCTATGCAAAAAGAAAGAGAGCTTCACATGCTCAAGTAGAGAATCGTTACCCTAGAAGTTCGCTTTGGCCCAATGGGAAACTAGCCGTATGAAAAGCACCGCGATGGATTTGTCTCCGCAGATCTGGCCTCGGTTTGCGATTCGGTGCTCCGAAGCTTTGCCAGCGGCCAGATTCCTCCTTCTCCTTCAAGCTTTGCTCTCCCCTCTCTCTAACACTTTAGAAAGAGAAAGCACACAAAGAAATGAGGGTTTCATCCCATATTCCTGTCCTTAACATAGCAGGGCTAATTATGGACTCTTAGATCTTATTTAAAGAAAATGAACGGCCACGATTTTCCCTGAAATCCACTTTCCTGGGCTGAACACGGCTGGTGACACGCCCACGTCCCAGGCCGCGTTCCTCAAGTAACGTAAGAAACCGTCGTGTACCAAAAAGAACACAGCTTGTGACACGCCGGTATCACAGGCCGTGTGCTAGACACGGCTTCGGACACACCCATGTCCCAGCCCGTGTTCAACAGTCGACACAGCCCGTCCAAGTACCGAGAAGAACACAGCTTATCGACATGCCCGTGTTATCCTTTGACACGTCCGTGTCGACCAGTACACGCCCGTGCTCCAGGTCGTGTACTTCACTTAGCACTGCTTGGCACAACCAGAGGAGGACACGGCTCTAGAAATGCTCGTGTCTCAGGTCGTGTGCCAGACAAGGCTTGCCTCCGAATATCTTCGACCACAGTTTGTCGACCTCATAGCAGGATACGGCTCTGTACACGCCCCTGTCACAGACCGTGTGAACCAATTCAGGTACCAAAATTGCCTTAAAATGCTACACATTCATTTTTGAGTTTTGGGGGGTTACAATTCTCCCCCCTTAAAAGAATTTCATCCCAAAATTATAGAACGAAAAATAACTCAAAACTAAACGGTACTTGAGTAGAAGTGCTCGGGATACTCCTTAAGCATGGTCTACACTCACTCCTATGACCGCTCCTCATGACCGTAGTTGTCCCAATGGACTTTCACTATCCTGATGTCTTTGTTACGAAGTCACTTGACTTTAAAGTCCTCAATGCAAACGAGCTTGACCTTCGTCGTCAACCCATTATTATCCGGCACCTGATCGACCGCAATCACTTGCGAAGGCTCTTGCACCGCCTTCCGCAACACTGATATGTGGAATACGTCGTGTAGACCACTCAATTCCACTGATAGCTTCAGTCGATAAGCCGCTTCGCCAATTCGCTCTAAGATCTCAAACGGTCCAAGGTACCTCAAACTCAACTTCTTCAAGCATCGAACCCATGAGACACCCTTGAACGAATTAATCTTCAAATATACCCAATCGCCAACAGCAAACTCAACGTTTCTATGCTTAGCATTATAGTATTTAGCCTGCCTATCCTGAGCGATCAACAATCGTTCCCATAATAATTGTACCAACGAAGTAGGGTCTTCCACTCCCTGTCATTTGTACAACTTCGACTCACCCGCCTCCAACCAAGACAACAACGTGCGACATTTTTTACCATATAGGGCCTCGAAGGGTGCCATTTGAATACTCGTCTGGTAGCTGTTGTTATAAGCAAACTCCACCATGTACATGTGATCATCCCACCGCTTTACAAAATCCAAGACGCATATGTGAAGCAAGTCCTCCATCGTCCTTTTGACCCTCTCCGTCTGACCATCCGTCTGCGGATGAAAGGCTGTGTTGTAACTCAGCTTGGTTCCCAACATTTGATGCACCAACCTCCAGTCGTTGGACGTGAAGCGTCCATCTCGGTCACTCATAATACTGCGGGGTATACCATATAGTTGAACAATATTATCAACGTAGAGTTTTGCTAGCTTTTCCACCAGATCATCCTTCCTATTCGTAATGAAGTGCGACACTTTCATCAATCTATCTACGACCACCCAGATGACGTTGTTTCCCTTCTGCGACCTTGGCAACCCATGCACAAAATCCATTGAAATATCGTCGAACTTCCACTCCGGTATAGATAAAGACTTCAAGAAACCTACGGGCTTCTGGCACTCCGCCTTCACCAAGGCACACGTTTGACACATCACCACATAAAGTGCTACATACTTTTTTCAATCCTGGCCACCAGAATAACTTTTTCATATATCTATACATTTTTGTGCTCCCGGGTGAACCGAGTACTTGGTATGATGAGCCTCGTACATCATTTACTCATATAGCTTATCCACACTTGGGATGCACAGACGACTGTCCCTCCATAACAGTCCATCTTCAATAATAAATTGGGAATTTGACCCATCGATAACATCATCCATGATCTGCTTCATACTACTATCCCCAACCAGAGCCTGCTGAATCCTATCAGCAAGGTCATACTGCACCTCTGTCTAGTTCAATTGTGCTTCGACACTAGTCTGCTTGTCAACACAGTAAATCTCTAATGCCTCCAAATCACGAACTAAGTGCTCATCATGTATCAACAACCAGTTAGCTTTCGCGGGAGCCCTACGACTCAACGCATCCGCCATCGCATTGCCTTTCCCAGGAACATAATTTATCTCGAAGGTGTAGTCCCACAGGAACTCCATCCACCTCCGTTACCGCATGTTTAGGTCTTTTTGATCCAACAAGTACTTCAGTCTCTTGTGATCGGTATAGATATCGACCTTCACACTGTACAGGTAATGCCTCCATGGATTCAGAGCAAATATCACGGCCGCTAACTCCAAGTCATGGACCGGATAATTCCTCTCGTGTACCTTCAGCTGACGCGAGCCATATGCTAATACACTCCCATGCTGTAGCAGAACACAACCTAAGCCACTGCCCGAAGCATCACTGTAAATCTCAAATCCTTCGGTCCCACTCGGCGAACATAGAATAGGCGTTGTGGTCAACTGACTTTTCAGTTCTTCGAAAGCTTGCGCGCACTCCGGCAACCACACAAACTTTTGATATTTCCTCGTCAAAGTCATGAGGCCTAACACCATCCATGAGAAGTTCTTTATGAAGCGCCTATAGTAGCTGGCAAGTCCCAAGAAACTCGGGACTTCCGCCACCGTAGATAATACAGGCCACTCCCGTATCGCAATTATCTTCACCAGATCTACCGCAATCCCTTCCCCACTGACTATATGACCAAGTAATGCTACCGAGGATAACCAGAATTAGCATTTGGAGAACTTGACATATAGTTGATTCTTCCTCAATGTCTCCAATACCATATGCAAATGCTTGAAATGATCATCCTCGCACTGCGAGTACACCAATATATCGTCGATAAATACTATCATGAAGTGGTCTAGGTACTCTCTAAACATTCTGTTCATCAAATCCATAAACATTAATGGCGAGTTAGTCAGCCTGAATGACATTACGGTGAACTCATAATACCCATACCGTGTGCTGAAAGATTTCTTGGGGATGTCACTTTCTCTGATCTTCAACTGATAGTATCCAGATTTTAGATCTAGTTTCGAGTACACTGTTGACCCAACCAATTGATCAAATAGATCATTAATCCTTGGGATCAGATACTTATTCTTTAATGTTAGCTTATTCAACTCTTGGTAATCGATATAGAGTCGTAAGCTTCCATCCTTCTTCTTAACAAAGAGGATAAGTGTGCTCCAAGGCAACGAACTTGAACGCACATACCCTTGTTCCAACAGCTCTTGAAGTTGAACTTTCAGTTCTACTATCTCCTTAGGCGCTAACCGATATAGAGAGCGTGACACAGTTTCGGCACCTGGCACGAGCTCTATTGTGAAGTCAATCTCTCGCTGAGGTGGAGCTCCAGGGAGATCATCAGGGAACACGTCAGGATACTCAGACACAATTGGGATACTGTCTAGACTAGGTTTAGGCTTCAAAGCCTCCATTATTGTGAAAAACATATATGCACCAGTAGGAACTGCCTTAACCACCTGGAGAGCAGTCATCAAAGTCTTGCTCGAAACATTCATTCCCGCAAACGTCGTCTCACGATTAGTTCCCAATTTGACATCCTTGTGGTTGCAATCAATGTATGCCTGCTGCTCCGAGAGCCAGTCCATCCCAAAGATCACGTCAAACTCTACTAATGGCAGTAACGACGGTTGCAGGTCAAACTCTTGACTCCCAATATGTATCTTTACGCAACTAACTCTATCCGCGTGCATTGAAAACCCATTAGGCAACAACACATCCAATTTGTCCCTTGCCACCAAAAAAGGTACTCTGATGCTCGATATTAACCCTTCGGACAAAAAGGAATGCGAAGCTCCCGTGTCGAACAGTGCTCTTGCCGGATAGTCGAAAATCAAAACAAAGCCTAGCACAAGCAGTCGTACGCTAACGTGCAAAAAAGTAACAAATATATAAAGCTACACTGCTATTAATTAACCCATACCTATCACCACGTCAGCTTGCTTTATGGCCTCCTGAAGGCCAAGATTGTACACGCTAGGCTGGGCTAAAGCATGGTGGGATGTGGTTGACTCCACCGCCTTCCCCTTTTCCTCGTACGTTGCTCTGGGCTTCCTCTCGGACTTTAGACATCTGCTCCAACACTCTCGGGCAAAATGCCCCCTCTTTCCACAGTTGTAGCATGCTCCCGGGGTTCGGCCTGTAGTTGCCCAAGATGTACTAGAAAAAGGGGCTGTACTTGAAGTCCTAGCCTTCTTGTTCCACTTATGGAACTTAGATTTTGAAGAGTTCGGCACTTTAAATTCCATCTTCTGCACACCCAAGTCTTTCCTCCCTTGGATTCTCTTCAGATCTCTTTCCATGGATCGGGCCGAACTGACCAAGGTTAGGAAACCTTGCGTCACAGGCCCAACAAGTAGTACCCTCAAGTAATCGCGCAGACCCTCGAAGAACCGGTTAGTACTACGCTCCTTATCGCCAAAAGTAGAGGCAACGTAACGGCCCAACCGTGTGAATTCGTGGAGGTACTCATCCACGCTACTGACTCCTTGCTTCAATCTCAGAAACTGATTCTCCATCTCAATTCTCTCAATGGAGGGTAGTTATCTTGCCAGGAACAGCCTTGAGAATTCCTCGATCGAGATGTCGGCGAGTTGTCTCACAACTAAGTGATGCTGCTCCAGATCTTCCCACCAAAACCTTGCCTCGCCTTCAAGCAAGAAAGTGGTTATGGCAGTCTTCTGTCATTCCTCTGTTTCCGTTGTCGACAAAATTATCTTAACTCTAGCGAGCCAATACTCGGCTTGAGTTAGGGTTCTAGCCCCTGTAAATATCGGAGGACTAAAGCTCAACATATGCTTAAGTTGTCTTTCTGTCGCTCTTCTTGGCGGCAAGGGTTCTACCGCCACGTGTTCCACATCTCTAGGCTCTGTCGCTCGAATCAGTTCTTGCTCCATCACAGGTGCTGGGTGCTACACTTGCCTTGCTGGTTGGGCGTTTATCATTGCAAACACCGCTTCAGCCACCAGTCTAATGGTTTCTGTTGAAGGAGGGGTTGCAGGCACATCATTAGGTGAACTGCTCGCCGTCGATTGCGGATGCTCTGACTGTCCAGCACCGCTTTTAGTCACATATAATAGCAAAAAAACCTGATTAGGCGACATATAGATTGCTAATAGCAATCATTGGAACACTCAGGTTCCTCAAACAAGTGTATTTTCATTCCTAAGTGGACATTCATGGGTTCTTTTTATGTTATAACAATGGCACACATACATGTGCTCACCACCCCTTAAAAGAATTTGCCCACAAATTCTAATAATGAATTTTCTCTTTCGTCGATCTATGCTCTTAGTTCGTCAAATTGAGCTTAGGTTTCGGCGAATCGATCTTTTATGAACTGAGCTTTTACTTTCATTGAGCTGAGCTCTGTGTTTGTCGAATTGAGCTCAGAGTTCGTGGAGCTAAGCTCAGAGTTTGAGATCTAATTTAGTCGAAATGAGTTCAGAGTTCATTGAACTGAACTTAGAGTTAGAGTTCAGAGTTCGTCGAACTAAGCTCAACATTCGTCGAACTGAGCTTTATCTTTCGTCAAACTGAGCTTCTCTGGAATTCCATCTGAAGTAACAACCCTGGAAATAACATATGATCCTAGTCTATACATGTTGGGTCAAAATAAAACTCCCAAACATAGAATATTAATCCTAGCCCAAATCAGTAATAGGTTGTTCCAACACTGCCTAATACTCTCATTATGTGATCCAAATGAACGCCAATAACCTAGGCACTCAAGTTAGACAACTATAACACAGATACAGTTCAGCCCTTCCCCGTTGCTCAAATCGCCAGTTCAATGTCTAGACTGATGCAGGTCGGCTTCACCTTGTCCGTTCTGCTCACTGGCCATCCATAGCTCATAGCTCACGTAGTCACACTGTCTCCGAGAGACTGGCTTCACAATAGGTTCTCTGGGAGCTATCGCCAACGACAACCACTATTGTCGGGCATAAGCGACAGACTTCAACTTCTGTCCCCAACCTCAATTATAACTGGACCAACGATCCAGAAAACCCTACAGTAACCTGTAGTGCCAGAAAACTGGTCTTTCACACCACAAAGAGCTCTCTTGGAGCAATTGCCATCGGCAACACCGACTATCACCCGGTGACATCAACAGTTTCTCCAAAATGGTGATTTTACATGGGTATTTTCTTGGAGTTCCACTCCAGTACATCCTGTTACTCCACTTCACAGACATAACTCACAGACTATATAAAATACTCGTTTATATGCGGAGTCTTCTCTGGTTCGCAAAATAAAGCATCACCAATCCAGACCTACTTGTTCGGATTGGCTTCACACAGCATGCATATTTCGTATTACACATTTCCGGATCTATATGCAAATTTAATTGGGGATAACAAGTATCAACCCAACGGAATTCTCTTAACAATTCCACCTTTTGGTGGAGGATTCCATGCACGTGCAAAATTAGGACTTCACAAGTCCAAGCAGGAGGGCGTTACCCTTGTAGTTTGTTTTGGAGCCATGGCGTTAGCGTTCTATCTGGTTGGAAACGAGCATGTCATTTTCGCCTTCACGGATATAGTATCAGATCTTGATTTAGACCATAAGATCTTCTTCTCCAAGCTATCCAAGCTTCAGCCCACCCTTAGCTCCAGCACAAACCCAGCTTGCTTCCTTAGCTATCATTTTTCCAAAGGAGAGAATGAAATGAAGAGAGAGAGTGAGAAGGAAATAATGATTTCTTCTATCCACACCCCTCTGCTTAAGTGGTCATGGCTTAACCCCAGTCACATGATCAATCCATCAAAATGAAGCAAAGGCCAGGATTTGAGTTGAAAAGTCAAACTCAGAGCTATTGCCCGGCGAGACCGATGTCGCCTGGTAATATCGACTTCTACCGCCTTGACTCGAGTCAACCACCACTTATAGACCACTCTTCGGCAAAACCAACACGTGTCTCACACCACGTGGCACTATCTCCCGGTGATATCCACTTTCGCCACTCGGCGATATTTATTCGACGATTCGTCGAAAGGCGTCGAGTGTTTCATGTGTGTAGAGTCTGTCGAGTCGACTCCACGCTTTAACGCTATTGCCGCCAGCAATACCCACTGTCGGTTGGTGATAGTGACAAAAAGTTCTGTTCACAAATTTGGGGTGTTACAATCATTCCCTCCTTACAGAAAATTCGTCCCGAAATTTGCACACAGCTATAAGGAAGACAACAACTTAAAAGTTATTGCAATTTTTTATACATAAAAACATTATTACAATAACTTTACACAAACAACTCGGGATATTCTATACGCATGGTTTGCTCATGCTCCCATGTCAGCTCCTCTCGGCCACTGTTATCCCACCGAACCTTTACCATCCTGATTGTCTTGTTCCGCAGTTGCTTGACCGCCTTATCCTCGATCTGAATGGGCTTGACTTTTGTCGTTAGCCTAATATCGACCGGTACTCGATCATGCGCAATCACTTGCGTTGGATCTTTCACAGCTTTTCGAAGCACCGATATGGGGAAGACGTCATGTAAGCCACTCAATTCTGACGAAAGAGCTAGCCGGTAGGCAGCTTCTCCAACACGCTCCACTACTTCGAATGGACCAAGATACCTCAGACTTAGCTTTTTCAAGGGCTGAATCCGGGACATGCCCTTGAATGTTTGATTTTCAAGTATAACCACTCGCCAAACGCAAATTCTATTTTTCCGTGCTTGATGTTGTAGTACTTTGCATGTATATCTTGGGCTACCTAAAGCCTCTCTTGAATCAAACGTATAGTCGATTTAGCATCTTCAACTTCCTTACGCTTATACAACTTTGACTCACCTATTTCCACCCAAGATAACGGTGTATGGCACTTCCTACCGTACAAAGCTTCAAAAGGCTACATATTTATGCTAGCTTGAAAGCTATTATTGTATGAGAACTCTACCATATAGAGATGGTCTTCCCGCCTCTTCCCGAAATCAAAGGCGCACATCCAGAGCATATCCTCCATAGTACTGTTGGTCCTCTCGGTCTGACCATCGGTTTGCGGATGAAAAGCTGTACTGAACTTTAATTTTGTCCTCAATAATTGATGGATTATCCTCCAATCATTCGAAGTGAAGCGCCCGTCTCAGTCACTGACGATGCTACGGGGCACACCGTGCAATCGTACTAGTTACTCGACATAAAGCTTAGCCAAGATTTCCACTGAATCGTCCCTCTTGTTCGGAATAAAGTGAGCCACTTTAGTCAACCGATTCACGATCACCCAAACAGAATCGTTCCCGTGATGCGATCTTGGCAAATCGTGCACGAAATCCATCATTTTATCATCAAACTTCCATTCTGGAATAGGCAGTGACTTCAGGAAACCTCCAGGCTTCTGACATTCTGCTTTCACTAAGGCACGCGTGTTGATCTAGAAATCGGCGATACCTCCCAAGATAGCTAGCTTGCAAGTCGCGGCCTGCTCTAGGTTCACCCTGGAGTTCGCGGCCTGTCAGCCCTCTTTATTCCAAGGATGGGCTGATAGATTTCTCTATCTGCTCAGGCCGCGCGGCTAGGGTGGTCTCCCCCGTCAGGCCGCCCAGGTCGTGCAGCATCTGCTTGTTCTACAGTGGCTGCGGACCACTTCCTCAGTCCACCCAAATAGGACGGTTAGTTGGGTAAGCTAACCGCACAGTACTCTACTCTTCCAGGGGCGGACTCTTTCTCCAGTCCGCCAACTTGCCACATTATAATAGCGGCGACAAGCCTTTAGGCCACCAGTCAGCAGTGGCGACCTACCCCTTCAGTCCGCTAATAGTGGGTGGACTCGGTCTCAGTCTGCCTAAGGAAGGACTTCACAATAGGACTCTGCCCCGCCCGCATAACATGGCACAGACTTTACTTTAGCTTGCCTCCAGACAATAGTGGTGACCTGCTTCCAGGCCGCCCACCATCAGTAGCGGCGACGAACCTCCAGCTCGCCGTATATCAGGAATGACGACCTGCCTCTAGGCTGCTAGTCAACAACGGCTACTTGATCCACCTAATCAGCATACACGACCTGCCTCCTCAGTCCGCCAGGTCGCCAAGCCCTTATCGCCCAGAAGGAACGACAAGCCTCCATCAGTAGTGGCGGACTCCTCCAGTCTGTCGCGAGCTAGGCAGACTCATCATGCAATTTTCCAGAATAACCCAAGCGCTGGCTTCTCAGCAGCTGGAGACCTGCCTCATGTTGTCCGCAGCAGGCTAGGAGGACTCATTCTATAGTCTGCCAGATAGCCGTCCAGTTTCCCGGCACCCGCTTCTTCCCAGCAGCGGGCGGACTACTCCTCAGCTCGCATAAACTTGGCGCGGACTCGCTCAGTGCAGTAAAGGCGGACTTTTCCAGTCCGCCAATAGCAGATCGACTCATGCAAGCAAGTCCCTAACCGCAAAACATGGTGTGGACTCGGAGGACTCCTCGTTCTACTCGCACAAGTTACTGTTCTACCAGGGGTAACGTTACCAATATCGTCTCCAGTCTGATCCTATAAATAGGCCCCCTTACCTCTATTTCAAGGGACATAGAGGAGGGGACAAGTTCAATGCATCAAGTCCTACGGACATAACCTTCTTAGTCCGTGTGACCTCAGCAGTCCTCTCATTCTCAGTCGGAGAGCGCAGTTCACTCAGCCTTGTCTAGCGAGCTGCGGGATTAGCTGTCCGCGAGGTATGCCGACCTCTCTACTTAGTCTACGCGGCCTTTGACAACTTCTCTCCTTAGCCTCCAGCTTCCTCCTTTGCACCCTTTATTTGTTTTCCATGTAAAGGTGTATTCTCAAGCTGTAATACTAATTCATAATCAAAGGAAAGCCCATCTAAAGAGTGGGATTTAAGCCGCGGCGTCGAAGTCTTTTGTTGCCGTTGCAAACGACCCCTCTCTCCTCTTTCCTCTTTCTCCACTCTTTACTCGCGACTCAAGAGTAGCATTTAAGCCGCGGCGGGCGAAGTCTTTTGTTGCCGCTGCAAACGACCCCTCTCTCCTCTTTGCTCTTTCTCCACTCTTTACTCGCGACTCAAAGTTACTAGCTGCTTAGCAGTCCTCATCACCTCCTTTACCCCCGCAACCCTTGATCAAGAGCGTGCTCCACTCTCGAGCGTGCAGAAATATTCACAGCATCCCCATCAACCTCTTCACCTCATCCTAGTGAGACCGAACACCCAGTATTTGCTGGTGCCCGCGACCCTTCCATTTCCGTGCATCAACAACACGTTTGACATTTTGCCACAGAGAAAGCTATGTCTTTCTTCATGCCCGGCCACCAGATTATCTTTTTCATGTCCTTGTACATCTTTGTGCTCCCTGGGTGAATTGAATACTTCGTGGTGTGAGCTTCATACATCAAATCTTATTTTAGCTTACCCTCATTCGGGACGCACAAATGACCGTCTTTCTGCAAAAGGCCGTTATCCAAGGAAAATTGGGAATCTGACCCATCCGCTTCATAGCATTTTAGACTCTCATCGAGTTCCATTGCTCATCGAACCCTGTTCGTAAGGTCATACTGTACCTCCATCCAGTCAGGCATGAATTTGAAGTGGAATTCTTGTCAACACAAGAAATCTCTAAAGCTCCCAGCTCTTAGATCAGACGCTCATAATGCATCTACAACCAATTGGCCCTTGCTGGAGTCCTACGACTCAAAGCATCTGCGATGACGTTTCCCTTCCCGGGAGTGTAATAAATCGGTAAGTTATGGTCCCCAAGGAACTCCATCCACCTTCTTTATCGGATATTGAGATCATTCTGATCCAATAGATATTTTAGGTTCTTATGGTCCGCGAATATATCAACTTTCACGCCATATAAGTAGTGACGCCACAGTTTAAGTGCAAAAATCACCGCCGCTAACTCCAATTCGTGGACGGGATAGTTCCGCTCGTGTACTTTAAACTTGCGTGATCCATAAGCTATCACTTTTCCAAACTGAACAAGTACGCAGCCTAAGCCGCTCCCTGATGCATTGTTATACACTTCAAAGCCGTCTGAACCACATGGAGAACTCAGAATGGGCGCCGTGTTAAAACTACTCTTCAAAAGCTCGCGCGCACTCAGGCGTCAAGATGATCTTCTGCTCTTTCCTCTTAAGTGTGGTGAGAGGCAAGGCTATCCACGAAAAGTACTCTACGAAGCGCTTGTAGTAGCCCGCTAGTCCAAGGAAACTCCTGACCTCGGCTACAGAAGACAACACCGGCCACTCCCGTATTGCAACTATCTTCGAAGGATCCACTACAATGCCCTCTCCACTAACAACAAGGCAAAGAAAGGCCACTGACGATAGCTAGAACTCGCACATCGAGAACTTGGCGTAGAGCTTGTTTCTCCTCAAGGTGTGCAACACCATCCGTAAATAGTTCACATGGTCTTCTTCATACTAAGAGTACACTAATATGTCGTCAATAAAGACGATCACAAATAAATCCAAGTACTCTCGGAATGTTCGGTGCATTAGGTCCATGAACAATGATGGCGCATTAGATAGCCCAAACGGCACCACAATTAACTCGTAATGACCGTAGCGTATTCCAAATGCTATCTTGGGAATGTCACATTCCCGATTCCTCAATTGGTAGTAGCCATACTTAAAATCCAGCTTCGAGTACACTGTTGATCCCACCAGTTGGTCGAACAAGTCATCTATCAGTGGAATTAGATACTTATTCTTCTCTGTTAGCTTGTTAAATTCTTGATAATCGATGCACAGTCGCTAGCTTCCGGCCTTCTTCTTAACAAAGAGGACTGGTGTGCTCCAAGGTGACATACTTGGGCGTATATATCCTTGCTCTAGCAGCTCTTGCAATTGAACCTTAATTTCCGCCTCTCCTTTGGCGCAACACGGTTTGATGAATGGGCCACAGGTTTTGCACCTAGCACCAACTCAATAGAGAAGTCAATCTCCCGCTGGGGTGGTAACCCAAGAAGATCCTGTGGAAACACATCTGCGTACTCTGGTACAATCTTAACATTACCTAAACTGGCCTTTGGCCCAACATCCTCTATAAGCATGAAGAACAACTCTGCGCCCTTCCGAACTGCCTTGACTACCTGGAGAGTAGACATCAGTATCTTGCTTGACCCTCGTATATCAGCGAATATAGTCTATAGCTCGGTATTCTGACCCAGTGTGACTTCCTTTGAGTTGCAATAAATACAGGCACGCTGCTCCGAGAGCCATTCCATACCAAACATCACATCGAACTCAGATATCGGCAGCACAGATGCTTCCAATCCGAAATCCCGACTTCCTATCCGTACTTCCACACAACAAGGCCTATTTGCAAACATCACGCATCCATTAGGTAATAACACCTTCAAGCTATCTGTCGTCATACGAGTAGGCACTCTGATCCATGACACGAAGTCCTCAGATAGAAATGAATGCGAAGCACCTGTATCGAAAAGTTATCTCGCCGGACAGTCCCGAATAAGGACAAAGCCTATAACACTCAAGTTATATACAAGAAAATCACAAGATATACAGTATATAAAGCATCAAATCTATATACTATTCATACATGTGACCACATCGGCCTGTTTTATTGCCTCATGTTGTCCAAGGTTGTACACCCTTGGTTGAGTTAGAGCATACTGGGATGCAGTGGACTCCACCACTATCTTCCCCTTTTCAGCATACGACGCTCCTGCCTTCTTTTCAACCATTGGCGTACCAACCCAACATTCACGGGCAAAGTGTCCTGGCTTGCGACATATATAGCATGTACGAGGCCCTTGTCCAGAAGTTGCTCCGGACACAACATTAGAAGGAGCCGTCCTAGAGATCTTGGACTCCATACCCCATCTCTTGTGAGAACCAGACTATTTAGGACGTAGCGCTTTGAACTCGGACAATGTTACCTCCAAGTCCCTCTTGACTTGCACTCTTTTCATATCTTTCTCTAACGACCGAGCCGTATCTACCAATGCTTGAAACCCTTGGCTCACTGAACTCGAGAGCAGCAATCTCATCTCATCCTGCAGTACCTCGTAGAACATGTTGGTCTTACGTTCTTCGTCAGCAAAGACAGATCTCGCATTATAAGACTCCCCTCCCTAAACACAAAACACGGCCTAGGGGAGTCTTATGCCCAGAACAGCCGCCTTGCAGTAGCGCTGACACACAGGTCGACCTGTATCCAAAGACCCCTATCCTGCCGGCTAAGATCAATATCATCAAGCCAACCCAACAAAAGGATGTAAACAGAAGTCAAAATCCACATAAGTATAAAGTGTCCAATTAGTACAATAAATAAAAGAAGCAACCAAGGCTTCTATAATATCAGAGTACAAAATGCCAAGAAGGCTACAAAATGAGTCTCTCTAAAAATCACATCAGTCACCGATAAAAGCAATGGTACCATCACATCAGGCCCTGTCTTCCTGGCCTGACTGTCCTCCTGCAAAACCTGATGGATTCCTATCTGCTGGGTTTTGTCTTAAAAAGGGAGACGTAGCAGCCGTTAGTTGTAAAGAATAAGTGGTTATCACATCCTCTCACCCAGTGACTCTTAGGGACCGAGCGGGAGAAAGATGATGGTACAATATTTAATATCAGCAGTATGTACAAGCAGGTGGTAATACTAAATAATAATAAAGTATCCTGCAATTATATAGTAAGTGAGTACAATAGTCTATAGTAACAGTTCTACTATCAACAGCATTGTACAAGCATAAATCTACAATATGAAATTAACTCAACTTATATGAGTGCTCATACAGACATATAAGTTAAGGATCGACTTAACAGTAAAGTATCTCATCATATAAGATTGCCTATACAAACTTATATGATAAGGATCTCATGCGGTGTAATGTTATGTTATGAATGTATTATGATGACTCACCCATGCTCACACACATGCATTTGCTATGTCGACACAGACTTATATTTCCCACTTTTCGAGCAGGTAGCTAACCTCTCAGGCATCATCCGCCATGGCCAGACGGTGACAGTAGAGTGGGCATCTCCACTACTAGGATAGCATCCACACTACCAATCCTAGGCCTCCGTACACCTCAATGCTATGAACACAACAGCGAATCCCACATGCGTACTATGGCACAGATGGGTCTTAGGTAGATGTGCACCAAGAACACAACCTAAGTTGGTCTATCATCGTGGCATGGAAGGTGCCTTTGTGAACACATCACCAAAGGACCAAGGCCAACCGCCCAATGACACAGAGGGTTCCCTGGGAAAAAGCACCGAGGACTAAGGCCCAACCGTCCAACTCAATCTGCCAAATCCCGTTGGTGTGATGATTGGCGAGCCCGTAGACTTGCCACACTATCCTTAACTCAGGATTATGACACAGTGTGTCAACTCACACCACATGCAATTTCTCATCTAAGGGATTCACATTGAGCCCCTTTTTCATTAAACTAATCCAGTGCGACAAACACCCACGCACTTCAAACCCTTTCACATTTTCATACCACAGAAAGGGTTCAATACTTACACAGGTGGCGTGCCACCTCATACGATATACCAATCCCACACTGCTACCCGTAGGGAGACACAACTCTAAGCAGTGGACTACTAAACACATTCCGTTAAACAACATCTCACATTGCCATAAATTAGCTTCATACAATTCGTTTCCAAATGATATCCAGCACATTGTTATTATCAAGTACATCCATATCGGTTCACATAGTTAATTCATTCGTACCATCAAAACTCATCAACCCATTCGTTCACTAACCTCCACCAAATCATTTCGTTCAAGTACGTTTCACTACGCCATTTATTTACTAAGGATCTATCTATCAAATCCTATCAACCATATTTTATTGTGATTGTGTATAGACTAAATTCCCCCAAACTTTAACATTATTGTGCGACGATCTCTCTTCCCAATCCAATGCCGATTCTACACTAACCGGAGAATAATATGTACTTAAGTCATGAATGTACAGCTACTTCGACTGGACATTCCCGAGTCTATTGGACTCATATGAAAACGTGTAACCATACGTTGGAAAGGTCTTTCAAAGGGATACGAATTTCATGTTTAGTTAAAAGCCCAGATCTAGCCGTAACATACAAAAAATTGGTCTCAAAGCCTGTTGCGTAAAGAAAACAGATTTTTGTACGCATAACATATAACATGACTGTCCAACAAGTTCAAATGGACATTACCGAGGCTACATTCCTCGTGTGAAAACGTGTAACCATCCGTTGGAAAGGTACTTCCAAGGGTTGCCCAACTTCCGTGTTTATACCGAAACTCAGATCTGGCCGTATCATACTAAAAAACAGCCTTGAAGTTTGATGCGCGCAGATAACTAATTTCTACATGCATCTTAAAGCAAGATGAACGACATCGTTTCATCATCTTCCTTTAGACATTTAAACAAAACTATATGAAGAACATCATCCTCCCTTATTCACCCTCAATAGACCATACCCATCATGGAACCAAGTCCACCATCTTCATAAAGAATAGAGGAGAGGATGAAGGTATCAAATCTCTAAGGCACAAGCCCTAGCATGGTCTCTTCCTAAGAGATCTTCATCTCACCGGTCAAACTCTTTTGAGTTGACATCTCTCCTAGAGAATTACTACAGATCTAGCACCAAGGGAGAGGGAAAGAAGCTCACCTCGGTTCCGGCATTTCCGGCCACGGATCATGTCACTCTCCTTTGCGACATAGTTCTTCCTTGTTAGTATCGTACTCCACGCAAAGGGAATCAGCTCCGGTGATTTGCTTCTCCGTCGGGTTAGGCGAAAGTAACTGCTTGGTAAAATAACAAGTGACAGCTAGGGTTTTCTACGAGTTCCCTTTTATAATGAGAATTAGGGTTATGTCCCTCGCCACGTGTCACAGTGTTATTGGACCGCCCATTATTATGTATTTCCCGAATACCCGGTTCAGCCCGTACATTGAACCAACAAACAGCGGCCAAAAATCCTCTAATTCCAAAAGCTTTGAGTGTGTTGAGACCACTCAATGCCTCAACATAATTTGTCGAATGGCGTTCAGTGCACTCAATGCACTCAACGCCTCGAGTCCAAAAAACATTCTAAGTCTAATGGCGTTGAGTGGTGTTGAGTCCACTCAATGCCTCAGCATAATTCATCGAATGGCATTGAGTGCACTCAACGCCCCGAGTCCAGAAAACATTTTAATTCCAATAGCATCAAGTGGTGTTGGGCCCACTCAATGCCTCAGCATAATTCGTCAAATAGCGTTGAGTGCACTCAATGCACTCAAAGCCCCGAGTCTAGAAAACATTCCAAGTCCAACGACATTGAGTGGTGTTGAGTCCACTCAACGGCTCAACATAATTTCGTCGATTGGCATTGAGTGCACTCAACGCACTCAACGCCCTGAGTTCAGAAAACATTCCAAGTCCAATGGCGTTGAGTGGTGTTGAGTCCACTCAATGTCTTAGCATAATTCGTCGAATGGCATTGAGTGCAATCAACGCACTCAGCGCCCCTAGTCCAAAAAACATTCCAAGTCCAATGGCATTGAGTGGTGTTTAGTCCACTCAACGACTCAGCATAATTTTGTCGAATGGCATTGAGTGCACTAAACGCACTCAACGCCCCGAGTCCAGAAAACATTCCAAGTCCAATGGCGTTGAGTGGTGTTGAGTCCACTTAACTTCTACAACATTAAAGATGCTTCTAAGTTAAAACTGGAATGGAGTTGAGTAGTGTCGAGACCACTCAACGTTGCATTGAGTCCTGTCAACACACTCAATGCCTACAGTATTAATGATATTTCTAAGCCAAATGGCGTTGAGTGGTGTTGAGTATACTCAACGCCTAACATTCAGAATATTTTATAAGTAAGATTCTGATCTATTCGTCGAGTCCTGTCGACTCACTGGACGCTTATCGAGCCTGAGTCAACTCTCTTGACTCAAAAAATGTGTGAGGGGTCCAGCACAAAATGGGATGTTACAAATCCTATAAACAAAATAAAAGATTTCGTCCCCGAAATCAGGCTAAGGCTGTGGGGGGGGGGGGAATAAGGCATGAAAATATAATATGCTCAAAATTTTACCTTATGGAAATAATTCCAGGTAGCGCTTTCGCATAAAGTCTACCGACTGCCAAGTGTATTATTCTTTCCCGTGATTGTACCACAAGACCTTCACCAAAGGTACGCTCTTCCGACGCAAGTTTCTTGTCTCAATGTCTATTATCTGCACCGGATCTAGTCGAACAGATCTATCAATCTTCAATGCTCCATCAGTGGTGGGGACATGTTGATCGGGCAGTAATAGTGCCTTTCGAAGCGATGACACATGGAATATGACGTGTAAATTTTCCAGCTCTGGTGGTAGCTCCAGCCGGTAGGCCAAATGGCCAACCCTTTCCAATACCACATAAGGCCCCACATATCTTGGGCTGAGCTTTTTCATACCACGCACTCGTGACACCCCGTGCATCGGCATGATCTTCAAGAAAACCTTGTCACCCACTCGAAATTCCACCATCTTGTGTTTTGCATTATAGTACTTTGCCTGCTGACTCTGAGCCTCAAGCATGCGGTCTTGTATCAACCTAACAACAACATCGGTGTCATCAATATACTTGATACCCAAAACCCTTGGATCCTCATCCTACACCCATGATAATGGAGTTCTACATCTCCACCCATAAAGTGCTTCGTGGGGAGCCATCCCTATACTGGCTTGATGGTTGTTGTTATACGAAAATTCTACAAGTGGTAAGAGCCTCTCCCACGGCTCTCCTCGATCCAATACACACAATATCAATAGATATTCTAATGTTCTGATGGTACTCTCAAACTGACCATCCTTCTCAGTATGAAAAGAGGTGTTAAAGGTAAAGCGAGAGCCCAGATATGCTTGTACTTCCTTCCACTCCTTGGAGGTAAAGCGGCCATCACGATCCGAGACTATCATTTTAGGCACAAATTGCTCCACAAATTGGCGCACTAAAACATCCACATGTGCCTCCTTCTTAATAGGGATAAATCTGGCCACTTTCGTCAGGCGATCCGCAATAACCCAAACTGAGTCGCTCCCAGAGCGTGAGCGAGGTAATCCGTGAACAAAGTCCATGGAGATATCCTCGAACATCCACTCAAGGATAGGCAACGATTGTAGTAATCCTCCAGGGCTCTTGCACTCTGCCTTCACCTTCTGACAAGCCTCACAGTGCGTAACGAAATATTTGACGTCTCTTATCATCCCTGGCCAACACATGGTCTTTCGTAAATCACTATACATCTTGGAAATCTCGGGGTGCACTGAATACTTGGAGCAATATGCTTCTCTCAATATGTATTCCCGGATCTCCCCGCCCTTCGAACTGTAGAGTCGGCCATGGAAGTGCACTAGACCGTCCTTTAGTGTAGACTCCTCGGTAGTTCCATCTTCAATTGACTTAATTATAGTGGCCAGAGTAGCATCCCCCCTTGCTCTACCTGAATTCAATCTTGAATATCACAAACAGTATTCATAGCAATTAGGTACTTAGTATATTTCTCAGAATGATCTTTATAAACCAACGTGATCTCCATCTCCTCGAACATCCGAGATAATTCTATACTCATCAGCCGAGACTCCGGGCTTGTCTCAGGCACTTTTCTGCTCAGCGCATCGGCTACGGAGTTTGCTTTCCCGGGGTGGTAGTTCAAGATAAACTCATAATCGACCAGAATTCTAGCCACCTCCGCTGCGTCAAATTCAATTCCTTTTGAGTATGAACATACTTTAAATTATTATGGCCTGAGAAGATGTCGCAGTGGACGCCATATAGATAGTGTCTCATGTTCAACAAAGATCTAGGTCTCTAGTGGCGGACTTGATTCTCCAGTCTGCCCAGATCATCCAGTCAGGATGTTTCCAGCGCGCTGCCTCCTTCAGCGATGGACTCAACTGTCCAGTCCGCCCAGGTCGATAATGGAGCAACCTCGTCCGCTAACTTCCTCTTTAGGCGGACTCAAGCATCAGCCCGCCCAGGTCACGGCTCATCAGCCAGGATTGCTCCCTGCAGCAACAGACGGAAGCTCCATGTCGCGAGCCCACTCCGCCCTCTCGTGCGGACTAGCTTGTCTTCTCTTTTTGTTTCCCGTCACTGCTACCCGGTTCTCTTATACCACGGGCAGCCAGTTATCTTAGCACTGACCGTTTGGGTAGGCCCCCGAACCTATAAATAGGGAGAAGTGGTGCACCCAAATGACGCAGACTCGAGCCTAGGAGCCCATTTGTTAAAGGCCGCGGACTCGAATCTCAGGCTTTGCGGTCTCCATCTTGCTCTTTTCTTTTCTTCTTGTAATCAACCATTTGCAATCAAAGGAAAGCCCATCGCAAGAGGTGGCTGAAGCCCATTGGGAATGTGAAGAAATTGAGGATGTTGGCCGTCTGGGGACTATCAACATTCAGAGTAAATGCATTGATGCAGATGATGAGGGAGCCTTGGGCCGACTCTTTTGCATTCATGGTGGAGCAGGGACCGAATCAACTCACAAATTTTCAATCACAAGGGTCTCTCAGGCAGAGTTCACCTCTACTTCTTCTTCTTCTCCATCAAGGGGAGATGTCACTTTCGTCCAGGATAACCTTCCTCCAACAACTAAGCCATTCAATAATGCTGTTGTGATCAAGGCAGCAATTAGAGACTACATAGTGGATAGGATTCTTATTGATACGGGCATTTCTGTCAACCTTCTGTTCAAGCCAAACTTTGAGTCCCTGAAAACTGGAAAGCCTCTGCTTTCCACCGAAGGGCCACTCTATAGCTTATCTGGAGAAAGAAAAGAGGTCTAAGGAAGTGTCACACTTTCATTGAGACTTGCAGGAATAACAAAATTGATCCGGTTCATAGTAATTGATGCTCCAAGTAACAACTCTGCAATCTTTGGGAGGCCTATCCTCAACAGGTATCAAGCGGTGGTGTCAACCTACCACCTCGTCATAAAGTTCAACAATGATGGCTAGCAATACAGGGTCAGGAGAGACCCAAACCAAGCTCGGGAATGCTATGTTCGCACAGTCAACATGACAGAGACCAATCCTCCTGCTTTACCAACTACAGTACTAGAAGTTTCTTCCAGTTCAGAGGAAGCTAATGATAGAGAAGGAGCTAACCTGGAACCTGCCCAAGTGACTCAAGGATTCTCCATTGCTGGAGGGGAGGAGAGGAAGCTCTCCATCAACTCAGAGCCACCGGAAGATCAGAAAGCCGAGTTGATCCCATGTCTTCTAGAGAACCTGGATGTCTTCACCTGGTAAACAGAAAACATGTCGGGAGTTGATCCCGATGTCGCTTGCCACCATCTCAACATCAGTCCAGACTTCAAGCCCGTGCAACAAAGGAATAGAGATGTGGCAACCAAGCTTGCTGATCCAATAAGAGAGGAGGTTGCAAAGCTCCTCAAGGCAAAATTTGTCCGTGAAATTCAATATCCCACCTGAGTGTCTAACGTTGTAATGGTTAAAAACCAGGGGGAAAGTTGCAAATGTGTGTTGACTTTACTAAGTTAAATAAAACATGTCCTAAAGATTGCTACCCCTTGCCTCGAATAGATTCTTTAGTTGATTCTACGATTGTATATTCTTTTTTGAGTTTCTTAGATGCATTCTCTGGTTACAATCAAATTAGAATGCATAAGCCCGACGTTCCTCATACGTCTTTTATCACAAATGATGGTTGTTATTGTTACCTCGTGATGCCTTTCGGGCTTAAGAACGCTGGTGCAACTTAGCAACGCATGATGGATCATGTTTTCAAAGAACAAAAAGGAAAAAACCTTGAATTATATGTTGATGATCTCTTGATAAAAAGTAAATCCTTCTCATTGCACCTACAAGATCTAGCAGAGACGTTCACAACTCTGCAAAAGTATAAGATGAAACTTAACCCATTAAAATGCACCTTTGGTGTGAGTAAGGGGAAATTTCTCGGCCATCTCCTTACTCCGAAAGGGCTTGCTCCTAAACCAGATAAAATAAAAGTCATTCTTGATATGGAACCTCCTCGATCACCCAAAGAAGTTTAACAATTAGGAGCAAGATTAGCAGGACTTGGGAGATTCATCTCCCGAGTCGGAGAAAAGAGCGCCACTTTCTTTAAAACTCTCCGAGGAGCGTCCAAATTTGAGTGGACTGAAGAATGTTCAGAAGCCTTTGAGCAGCTGAAGAAACAGTTAACCTCAACACCTTTACTACAGAGCCCCCGATCAGGGGAAATGTTGTTCTTATATCTGCGAGTTGGCATGGAGGAAGTCAACTCAGTTCTTGTTCGAGAAGAGTATAAAAGACAGTTTCCAGTTTACTATGTCAGCCATATCCTCAAAAGCACAAAAACAAGATATCTGATTTTGGACAAGTTAGCTTTGGAACTAGTAATGTCAGCTCGGAGACTCCGTCCGTATTTTCAGGCGCATGCAATTCAAGTGGTGACGGATCAACTTTTGAGGAGTGTGTTGGAAAATCCAGAGCATTCAGAGCAACTAGCTAAATAGGCAATAGAGCTTAGTGAGTTTGAAATCTCTTATGTGCCCAGAATAACTATCAAGGCTCGAGTACTGACAGACTTCTTGATTGATACAACAGAGTCTAGTTCTGGTCAAGTAGAAAGATCACCTTTAGCTTGGACCATCTATGTTGATGGGGCTTCAGGCAAAAACTCCTCAGGAGTAGGAGTAGTTCTTATTAACCCCAACAGCATCAGGTTGGAGCAAGCGATAAAGTTTTTCTTTCCAACTACAAATAATCAGGCGGAATATGAAGCTTTATTGGCCAGCTTAAAGCTTGCAAAGGAACTTGGGATCGAGCACGTCCACATAAAAACTGATTCTCTGGTAATGGAATCACAAGTTTTGGGCAACTTTGAGACCAGAGAGCCAATCCTGAAGAAGTATCTTGTTCTGGTCAAGATTTAAGTTGGCAAATTCAAAAGCTTTACAATCAAGCATATCCCGAGGACTGAAAATGAAGAAGCAGATGTTCTTGTTAAGCATGAACTTCCGTCAGGAGGAACGACTTCAGAACTCTTCCGCTATGCAGTGGATGAAGAAGAGCTGTTGCAAATTGTTCAACGCCCCTCTTGGATGGATCCATTCATTCTCTACCTATCTTTGGGAAATTTTCACCCATCGATCAAGGATAAGAAAAAGTTGATAATCAACGCAACATACTACTATTTGGTATCAGGTGTTCTATACAGAAAGACTTTCCTATCAATAATGGCGAGATGTGTTTCAAAAGAAGAAGCTCCTAATGTGCTTCATGAAGTTCATTCTGGTGAGTGTGGAAGTCACTCAGGAGAAAGGACCCTCGAAATGAGAATCCTCTGGAAAGGATATTTTTGGCCTACTATGATGAAGGATTCAGAAGCTTATGCAAGGAAATGTGCTCAGTGCAAGAAGTTTGCTCCACTTCAGCATCAATCAGCTTTGCTGCTCAAATCAATTGCAACTCCATGGCCCTTTGCAGTATGGGGAATGGATCTTCTTGTTCCTTTTCCCATGGCAAGAGGACAACGAAGTTTCATCTATATAATGATTGATTACTTCAGCAAGTGGATCGAGGCCAAGGCATTGGCTAAAACAATAACTCAGGTTGTAAAGAACTTCATCTGGGGCGAGATAGTCTGCCAGCATGGGATTACAATGGCTATTTTTGTAAGACCCCCCCCCCCTTTTTCTTTTTAAACCACAGGTGTCTTAGGCCCAGAACCGCCGTTTTGCGGTTACACCTTCACACCCGGGAAGGTCGCCACTACAAAATGCTGATCCTGCTACCCGATTCGATCACAAGACAGTAGCCAAAAAAAGAGGAAAGCAAGTCTATAACAATCACATATAATTTTGCTTTATCAGTTCCAGAAGATTTATGATAAATACAAGATGAACATTTAACAGAAAACCCAAAGTCTCCCAATTTTTCAGCAAGATTTAATCTCTGTAACTAATTTTTGAATGGAATCTACATTAATTATCTTAAAGAAGCAAGCACTGCCAAAATACTTCCCAAAAATTCTTAGAAAATTCAAGCAAGTATATAATGACCTATAATCACTCTAGGTCCAGTTTCATAATATTCTACTGAACAAATAACTCTAAATTTAATTTGAATCATATTTTATTTTCAAAGGATAATGAAATAGTACTGAAATTTTCCATCCAAAAATTGTGAATAATTTTTCTCATGGGTGTATTGGCCTAATAACACTACTGAACAGGTTTCATAATTTTACAATAATTAATGAGCTCTAAATTAATTATTGAACAAGTTTCCATTTTAATGAGCTTGTGAAGTATGTACTGTAAATATGCATCAACAATTTGTAATAAAAATCATGTGTGAAGATAATAACTCAAAATTCCCTGAGCCCAAATCACACAAGCTTCCTATGGTCAGGGAGATCAGAAATAATAAATAATCAATTAAGGGCTAACGCTTACATAACAAAGGAAGTACCAAAATAATTGCTCCAAAATTTCCATTAAAATTTCAATAGAGTCATACTAACCCTAGGATTTCACCACCAAAATTTCACAACTTTGCACAAAGTTTTGATAGCCTAATATACCTTTACAAAATTTGTGACCAAAGCTAGGGTTAGGGTTTTGAGGGGTCTACCCTTCTCCAAATCCTCTAAGATTTTTACAGAGGACTTTACGAAAGTGAGAAGATAGATAATATTTACTCTAGAGGGGGGTAAATAGAGTATTAAAAAAATTTTAGTTAGTTTTATTGCGGAATTAAAATAATGATACTTATAAGTAAGAAAAAAAATAAAACAAACTAAGTTAGCACAACACAACACACAAAGAAAATACAAAGCAAACCAGACAACACAAGAAGATTTATAGTGGTTCCCCAAATCTGGCTACATCCACTCTTCTACCACCCTGGTAGGAATCCACTTAGGTTTTTGATCAGGTGCCCTATCACCACAAGATCTGCTTCAGGTAGATCTAGAAACCCTTCAGGCTTTTGATCATGTGCCTAAAAACAAATAAGTTTTTGATCAGGTGCCCTATCACCAATGAGTTCACTTTTGAAGGGAGAGATAACCCAGTACAGATGGTGGTAAAAGAAAAGTTTATAGAAGTCTCCTCTTTCTCAAGCAAATGAGAAGACTATGTGTGGATTATTGTAGAAAGTCCAAGCTCCCCCTGAGATGTTGTATAAATTCAGGATGAAGGAACTTGGTCCTGGGTGTAGTCCTTCAAAGGATTTATATAGAGCCTTTTTAGATCTGTAGACTGATATTGATTAGAGGTCTCTGTAGATCTCTGAAGGCTGAAGAATGAAGAAGACTTGAGAAAATTGTTTTGAATATATTCTTCTTCTTCCTTTTGATAGCAATGCAAAAAATTCCTATGAGAAAACGAATGAATATTGCAGAAGAAAACTTTCTATCGATTGTATCTTCCTCTCTAACTATCTGATTTTTCCTTTTTTTGTTGTACTCTCTTGCTATCTCTATTATGATGATCAGAAAAGAAAACGAATATTATTTGAATTTCCAAGACAGTACTTAATTCTCTGCATGAATCTAGGAGCCCAAATGGCTAGAATGGCTGGCAATATAAATGCACTTCCTTAACTGTCTTCTTAAAATAAGACAATAAAATATTCTGTGAATACCATAATTAATGCTTGTGAAATACGGCTATTAGCCTTGAGAGTATCAGCATTAATTATCAGAATATAATTTCCACAAAATAATTGATAATAAAGAGAATAAATACTTCAGAAAATTATTATAAATTGATATTTGCAAGCTGCGTAAAATCGTAGACCTGAGTTCAGAGATCGTCGACCTGAGAACGACTATTGTAGATCTGAGATAACTGTTGAGAAACAAGAGATCGTCGACCTGAGCTCATAGATCGGCGAGCTCAGTTCAGAGTAAGAAACTCTGAGATCGTCGATGGGAGATCGACGATCGTCGAGCTGAGTTCGACTATAATCGAACTGATAAAAATACTTCACAGAATTCTTCTGAGTCTAAGTATTGAGTCCACTACAATGCTGGTCTGATGAAACCTGACCTAAATGGGACAAACTTAGACTAGACAAAGACCCGAGCTATACAGATGGGTCAAAACATCCTAAGAGTAGACCTAGCACAAATCCAAACAAGAGTTCCAACAATCTCCCCCTATTTGTGTGAGGTCACTCAAGATAAAATAAAATAAAATAAACTGAAATAAAATAAAATAAGAATACAAAGACCAAAAATATTTGATAGGATGAAATAACATCAACAGATATATTATAGCAATGCATTATACATAGTTCAGCTAATCATTTAAGAATTAAAAAACACAAACTACAAATTATCAGAAGGAGGACCAGAGGAGGGTTCAGAAAAAATTATCTTTCTTTTAGGATCTTGTGCTTCCTTCTTAGATGCCTTCAAATCCTGCTCACCAAGAATTTTCTGAGATCTTGTTCTGGGCACAACTCCTTCAGGGTGCAGTGCCATATACTCACCTGGATCGAAAACTTTCTTGCTTACTTGTAGCTTGTCAAGTTCCTTCTCTCTAAAAGATGACATAGTAGTGAACTTGGATGGGTCTTCACCTTCTTCTCTAGCTTTCCTCATCTGAGATAGGCCTATCAGCTCTTGGAACCTGGCCATCCTGAAGTTTGGATCAACTTCCTGATCAACAGGTGGCTGATCATCTTAAGGAGGTAACTGGGTACCAGATTTGAACTGAGTAGACTGAGCTTGAAAGTTTGGCACACTTTGATTTTCATCATCTTGAGTATAGAGAGATCTGGGAGGAGCAGCTTCACTGTACTTTCCTTTAGGCTTGTGAGCTTCATCATTCCTTCTGGATTGATATTGAGCTATCTTCTGAGCTTTAGGTGGAGCTTGCTGTTGAGGAGGAGAGAATGTCGGCTTTTGATAAATAACTTCCTTTACATGCTCAGCTGAACTTAGATTTCTTTGCTGTTGACTGCCTCCTTGGGATTGAGGTCTAGATGATCCGTCCTGCATTTGATATGTTCTTACAAATGAAGTAGGCTTTGAAGATACATTAGAGCTTTGAGGAACATTTCCTGAGGCTCCAGCAGCAGTAGGAGGAGGAGGAGGAGGGCCTCTCTGACACTTTTGAGGTGGAGGAGAGTACCTCCTGC
Organism: Platanthera zijinensis; assembly: GCA_039513925.1. Lineage (NCBI taxonomy): Eukaryota > Viridiplantae > Streptophyta > Magnoliopsida > Asparagales > Orchidaceae > Platanthera > Platanthera zijinensis. Next base: position 1,154,808 of record CM077078.1, on the reverse strand, counting down.
TCTTCTTCCTGGCCTTTTGCTCATTCTTTGACAACCACTTCCAGCTTTCCATGCCTGGATATGGTGTAATCCCTTTCAGAATGTAATAAGGGGTGTCATTTGAGTTTCCTAGCTTAGGAGCAACTTTTAGAACAGCCTTCCTTTTCTTTGACACTTTCTTTTTCTTAGGACTTGAGTCCTCTGAGTCATCATCCTCATCATCATCAGATGAATCAGGAGGATTTTCATATAAATCATTAATTTCTTTGAACTGCTCTACAGAAATCTTCTTGGCAGCTAATTCTTCAGCTTCTTCTTGAATATTAAGAGCTATGAGTTCATCCAAAGATAGAGAGGGGTTTTCATCTATGGGATAAGATGGTCCAAAAGGGACTTGAAACTGGATCAACAACTAACTCAACCTGTTCTGTTATAACAGCAATAGTATCAACATCCATAGAGGATGGAGTCAATTCAACAAAAGAAGCTTTTCGCTCACAGAGGTTTATTGATTCTGTCTCTAGGGCTGAATCAAGATTTTTAGAAGCCACTAGACAAATCAATTCTTCAACAATCAAATGAGCATCTAGCTCAACCTTATCTGCTATAATAGATGCAGGTTCACCAGCTATAGGATATGACACTTCTGCACAAACTAAAACGGATTGAGCTAAAGAGACTTCTACACAAACAACTGACAGAACAGCGGATTCTGCTGCATCTTCTGATACTGAAACACTAGGCTCAACAGAATTCTGCATAAGTTGTTCCATAGCTTGAGTGCTCATGGGTCTGGTATAACAGACCATGGCCTTGGATAAGCTTAACTCAACTGGAGGCAAAACTAATCTAAGCAAAAAATTAAATGAATGTAAAAAAAGTGTAAATAAATAGTGGGATTTATAAAGCAATCACCACTAGATATATCAGGAATTGACACATCAGTGTCCTCTTATGAATTCAGAAAAGCAAACAGATCTGCTTCTGAAACTATATCTGAACATGATGTTTCAGTGTCTTCTACTTCTTGAACTGCTTCTTGAACTGCTAAAAGAGACAGGGCTGGAAGATCTGCTGAGGCTGGACCTACTACATCTTCATAGGACATCTCCCCCTGCCTAGTTTCAGTAGGAACTGGAACCAGGCCCCTAGATGTAGAAGGGACAGAAAAGGCAGCAATGGAAGCAACAAGAGTTGAGATAGATTGAGCAAGAGGGGAAATAGCCTCTGCTATCAAAGATTTGATGGATGGATTGATGAGCTCCAAAAGATGAGCAATGAAAGGGGAATCAAATTACAGAAACTCAGAGGGTGTCTGAGTTGATACAGAATGATGAGAGGGTGGAGGAGTGAAATCAGTCATGATTTCATCCTGGGAAGGGGAATTATGTGGAGAGTTTTGTGTTGAGACGTCAATGTGGATGGGGGAATCATGATGATGGACAGGTGATGAATGAGGTGAGAGGGGGTCCAAATTTGGAAGGGACATAATGTTGAAGGTTCTAGTTTCAACAAGATGTTGGGGAATTGGTGAATTTGGAGGAGAAAGAGGTATAGCTGGGGATGATGGAGGAGTTTGAACAACCACTGAAGTTTGAGAAGCAATAAGAGTGATGGCTGGGTAAGATGGAGGAGGAGGAGTAGGAAGAACTTCTTCACTAGGGTGAGGAGTGGCTGTTACAGCCCTTGTGTCCTCAAATATGTTGGAAGAAGATCCAGCCTTGGAGGGCTTTTGGATGGTCCTCTACCACTTCCCAAAAAGAGAAAAATCCAATCTCTTGCTAGCATTTATAGCTATGGTTGAAGAATCCAGTAGCTCAGGAACTTTCTTCTGCAGGAAGATTCCCAGATTCCTTCCTAAACAAACTTCCTTCTTGCTATTTTTCCTCTTTATCAAATCAAAGAACAAACCAGCCCAATCTATGGTCTTTTTGTTAACCAAAGCAGACATGATATCAAACTGTTGCCTATTAATATTATCATGAGCAGAGTGCTTGCCCATCAACACTTTGCCCACAATATCAGCAAGAAACTTAAAACTAAAAGATAAGTTCTTTTTCAAAAGCTTAGATGGGATGCCTTCAGCATGACCCATCTCAACTAACATCCTGCTATATTCAGCACTATCCTGATCTAACTCTTCTTCTCCATTTTTCAATTCAAAGATCAGTTAAATTTCTCAAGATGCTCAGAAAGGCAGTCCAAACACCAAATCAATATTTTCGGAGCTACCCAGATCACAACTTGACCATGCGGAAAACAGGAAGAATACTCAGGTAACCAAAGTATAGAGACAGAAGCAAGCAGATTAAAAATTTATCAATCTTCTTTACAGGGCGAGGTATACTTGGCGAGACATGATTTTGCCAGTACATGAAAAACTAGAAACTACAATAATTCGGGCGGACAGAAACACAGAGGCCGCCAAGACCTCCTGTCTGTAGAGACCGCCTGAACTGAGCTGAAGGCGAACTAAACACGGAGTCCGCCGAGACCGCGAGGTCGTGCAGACATACTATTATTCGCCGAACTGCTGCTGCCTAACAGAGGAACAAACCGCCTACCGGCCGAGACCGCGAGGTTGCGCGGACAGGTTATTGAACTTGAAAAGTTGATGCTGAAACTGGTAACCGCTGAACGCAGCCTGCTAACTCCACTGAGCCTGATCGAGGTCAAAACCAAACTCCTAGTTTCACAGTGTTAGCCGCTCCACCTACACACAGCAACCGATTAAGCAATCAACCCGCCCGGATATAGAAAACTGAGTTCGCAGTCTTAAACCCAAGTCCAACCTACTATTCACTCTCGTTACAAATGAAGGGCCGAGGGGTCCTATTTATTGGCGGGGTGAGGAGTGTGCTCACAACCCTATGAGATAGAATCACCGCCCCTTGATCGTAGCTAACAAAGTTAGTCCGCCGAGTCCGCATGGACAAGGCCAAACCACGTTCACCAAGTACCAGATGAGATGGCGGTCTGCACAAGGCAGTCCGCCCATACTGCAACAGCAAAGCTGGACTAGCCAACCAACAAGAGCCACCAGCTGATCACAAAGCCAGTCCGCACGCACAAGTCCACGACCACAGGCAAACCACCCAGTCACAACAGACTATGCGGACACCAAGCCAGCTCGCAAAGTCCACAACCATAGTAAAATCGCCCAGTCACAGCGGACTATGCGGATACCAACACAGCTCGCAATGTCCACGACCACAGACAAACCGCCCGGTCATAGTGGACAATGCGGAAACCCTGGACATCACATAAGTTCTAATCGAGATAAGATGATCGAAGAGCTCGGCGGACACCAAGACAGTCTGCCAGCTCTAAGGCCAGATCGCCACTCACCGCAACTCTAGACCAAACGCAGATCGCGCGGTCTCCAAGCCTCAGTCCGCACAAACCGCGGACACCAACCTCCAGAGCTGCCAACCACTGCCGGACTCAACCAGTCCGCGTAGTCTGCAGAGACAAAAGCTACAGCTATGCAGGTCGCCAACTGCCAGCCCGCCGGACTAACACCAGTCTGCGCGGTCGAACCGCCCAGGCCGCCCTGGCCGTCCGATCACCCACTTTCACTTCACAAAATCGAACAAGATCTCAGTAAGAATTTCAGGGTTTAGAGTCACCTGCTGTGCAGAAATAGATTCAACCATGGAGGAGTCATCAGTTGAGGAGGAAGAATATACCCATTCTTTTATCACTGAAACTGATAGCTTAATCTTTGTTGTCATAATTTTCTTCAGACCCTGATCTTCATACAACTGCATCATCTCTTAGAATATTTGATCACAATAGCTGAAGGATTCAAAGTCGACGTCAAAGTCAGTATCGAATTTCATTGCAGATAGAATCGCCGCTGGAATCGTCATTGAAGTTTTGTAGACTCAAGAAAGAAATGATCAAGTGTAGAGGGAAATTCTGAAAGCGCGGGATAGAGATCGAAGAAAAACCTATATATAGGTTTTTGGAATATAAAAAGACGATCTCTGTCCGACGATAAAACCAAAGTCATCGATCTTAGGTCAACAATTAATTTATAAACAAATAATATTGTCGGCCTCTGATTTCAGAAGGGAAAATCGATCGTCGATCTTAGGTCGACGATAAATTCTCTGAAGCAAAGTCGTCGATCTCCGGTCGACGAATTTTGTCTTCATGGAGAGCTGTCGTCGAACTCAAGTCGACGATAGAGCTCAAGACGAGTTTGAAGATCGTCGATCTCCATTCGACGATCGTTGAAAAAATCTTCACACTTAGACAAAATTCAATTTAATCTATGCCATTTATCATTCCAAACTGATTTAAGAAGAATAGATGTTTTTGCTCATCCAAAGGTTTGGTGAAAATATCTCCTCTTTGAAAATCAGTGGAGATAAACTTGAGATTTATTTTGTTTTTGTCTACACAATCTCTAAGGAAATGATGCCTTATTTCTATATGCTTGGTCCTAGAATGATGGACTGGATTTTGTGCAATAGATATAGCACTGGTACTGTCACAAAATATGGTGGTATTTTTGAGAGAGTATCCATAATCCAGTAGCTGGTTTTGAATCCACAAAATCTGTGAACAGTAACTACCAGCTGCTATATATTCAGCCTCTGCAGTTGAAGTAGACACAGATGATTGCTTCTTGCAAAACCAAGACACTAATCTATCACCCAGGAATTGGCAAGTTCCTGAAGTGCTTTTTCTATCAACTCTGCATCCAGCATAGTCAGCATCAGAATAACCAGTTAAGTCAAATTTTTACTCTGTAGGATGCAAAAGTCCTAGATTAGAGTAACCTTTTAAATATTTTAAAATTCTCTTGAGAAGAATTAGATGAGACTCTTTAGGGTTGACTTGAAATCTAGCACAAAGACATGTTGCAAACATTATATCAGGTCTACTTGCAGTAAGATATAATAGGGACCCAACAATGGCCCTATAATTTTTCTGATCAACAGGTTTACCCTTTTCATCAGAATCAATCACTGCATTAGAAGCTATGGGTGTTTTCATAGCTGAGGCATCAGCCATCCCAAACCTTTTAACTAATTCCTTAGCATATTTGGATTGAGATATAAAGATGTCATCAGATGCTTGTTTCACTTGGAGACCAAGGAAGTAAGAGAGTTCACCCATACTACTCAATTCAAACTTAGAATGCATAAGGTCAAAAAATCTTTTGCATTGTTTAGAATTAGTAGATCCAAATATAATGTCATCTAAATATACTTGAACTAACAGAATCCTATCATGATGATGTCTTATAAATAGAGTCCTATCTACAATGCCTCTAGAAACTTTATGCTCTAAAAGAAAGCTAGCTAGGGTTTCATATCAAGCTCTTGGAGCTTGCTTTAGACCATCGAGAGTCTTATGCAATTTGAAAACATAAGAGGGGTGAGTTGAAGAGATAAAACTTAGTGGTTGTTCCACATATACTTCTTCGTTGAGTTCCTCATTGAGAAAGGCACTTTTGACATCCATTTGATATACTTTGAATTTCTTATATGCAGCATAAGCCAAGAGTATTCTGATAGCTTCAAACCTTGCAACAAGTGCAAAGGTCTGATAATAGTCAATACCTTCTTCTTGCCTATAGCCTTGTGCTACTAGTCTTGCTTTGTTTCTGACAATTATGCCTTAGCATCCAATTTGTTTCTGAAAACCCATTTTGTTCCAATGACTAGATGGCCTTTGGATCTAGGAACCAAATTCCAAACTCTGCATCTCTCAAACTTATTGAGCTCCTCTTGCATTGCAATAATCCAGTATGGATCATGCTCAGCATCTTTGATGGATAGGGGCTCAATTTGAGATAAGAAGCAGGCATGCATCACATCTTGGTTGATTTGATGCCTTGTCTGCACACCAACTGACATGTCCCCTATTCCTTGAGATATAGGATGATCTCTAAGTGTAACATAGTCAGGGGGTGGAGTTTGTTCAGCAATAACATTATGAATCAATTACTCTTGTGGAATTATATTTGCTGTTGGAGGAAGTGCAGCCACTTCCAAAGATTCTTCTTCACTGACTTCATCAACTTGTGGAGAGGGATGTGATATCACCTTTTGGGTGAGGTTTAAGTCATCCAACTTCTCACACAAGTTAGGTACCTGCAAATAGTTACTTGTAGAAGTTTCCTTCTCCATGTAGAACATATTAGCTTCATCAAAGGTAATGTGCATAGATTCTTCAATTTTCAAAGATGATTTATTGAAAACCCTATATGACTTGCTAACTTGGGAATATCCTAGAAAGATTCTCATTGTTGCTTTGGCTTCAAACTTTCTAATATAGTCTTTGTTGTTATTATGTATATAATAAATACAACAAAAAATTCTAAAGTAATCTATTTTAGGTTTCTTCTCTTTGAGTAATTCATAGGAAGTCTTGCCCTTAAGTTTGTGTATCAAACTTCTATTCAGGACATAATTTGTTGTGCTTACAGCTTCTGCCCAATAGGATAGAGGCATGTGAGCATCAACAAGCAATGTGCCTGCAGCTTCACTGAGTGTTCTATTTTTCCTTTCATCTATTCCATTTTGTTGAGGAGTTCTGGGAGCAGAGAAGCAGTGTCTAATACCTTCCTTCTCATAAAATTCTTGCATAGGAAGAGATTCAAACTCAGTGCCATGATCACTCTTGATCAATGCAACTAAAGTAGAGTACTCAATCTTTATGCATTTTAGAAAGTCTGTAAGAACTTTGAAATTATCAGATTTGTTTCTCAAGAAGAAAACCCAAGTGAACCTTGAGAAGTCATCTACAATAACTAAAGTATAGAACTTCCCTCCTAAGCTTTGTACAGTAATTGGTCCAAAAAGGTCCAAATGAAGCAAATACAAAATCCTAGGTGAATCATTCTTATTAACTGATTTAAAACTATTTTTAGTTTGCTTGTCTTCTTGACAAGCCCTACAAAGGCTTTCCTTCTTGTAGGGGCAAGAGGACAATCCTCTAATAAGGTTTTCCCTAGATAACCTAGCAATGTTTCTAAGATTTGCATGGCCTAGTCTTTTGTGTCACAGTGTATTGTTATTGCTAACCTGGTTAAACAAACATATTTCTGAACTAGCAGAATTAAAATCAACATGATAGATATTACCTTGTCTAAGACCTGATAACATAGTGTTGCTATTTAAAGAAATATTGCATTTGGATTCAGTAAAACATACCTGATAACCTGCATCATATAGCTGACCAATGGATATCAAGTTATGTTTCACGCCACTTACATATGCCACTTTTCTGAATGTGACAACTCCAAGTGTAAATTCTCCATAGCCTTCTGTCCGACCAAAGCTTGAGTCCCTAAATATAACCTTTGGACCTAGCTTTGTCTTGTAGTTACTTAGAATGGCCTTGTTTCCTGTCATGTGCTTAGAGAACCCACTATCCAAATACCACTTATCCTGTGTGGTAGGATAGATCTTCACCTGCAAAATAACAACTTCTATATTTTGGACCCATGTAACCTTGGGTCCTTGCTTCTTTTCATATTTAAAACTTGAAATGTAAGAGCATTCTGGTAGACTTTTATAACCTAAGGGATGAAATCTCCTAGGTGGAATTATCCATTTAGTGAAGGGATTGACAGGTTTAGGGTTAGAGTTCTTATTGAAATTTTTGTTGAAGTTATAGTTTTGATGAAACTGATTTGGGTTTGACGATTTATGTTGAGATTGTCGATCTGCGTTCGACGACCAGCATTGATATCATCGATCTTGGTTCTCAGAATAATAGTGACTATTATCTAGGTTCCACGATCGTCGACCTCTATTCAACGATACATGATAATATCGTTGATCCCCATTTGCTGAGTGTTTAAGCCCATACACTGGGTTCAGAGATCGTCAATCATCGTTCGATGAATAATGCTGAGATTGTCGATCTTGGTTCGACGATTTTTGTTGAGACTTAGCTTTTTGTTTTTCTTTATTTATCTCAACTTGTTTTAAGACTTTGTTAACCTTTTTGATTTGTTCTGTGTTCTTCTTACCCTTATCTGATATGAACTTTACAGGTTGAGAGAGATGGTTTTTCTGAATGGTTTGTGGTTCACTAGATGATACACCTAATCCTAATTTACTTTTATTAAGCCTAGCATTAAGTGTGCAGGTATTTTCTACCAGTTGTTTGCTTCTTCCATTCAGTGATTCTTCTAACTATTTTGCTTTACTTAATTCAACTTTTAGGAAAGTGATTTGTTCACTATACATGTTCATTTTATTATTTAACTTAATGCTTTCTGAAACTAAGCTATCATAATTAAGTTGTCTATCTCTGAGAAGTTTGATTTCCTTCTCAGATCTTATCAGATCATTATACATAGATTTAAAATCATTTTTGAAATCTTCAGAAGTAAAGTCAAAATCTTCCAATACCTGATCATATTCTGAATATTCTTCAAATTCTTCTTCTTCTGAAACATACCTTGAAGCATTGATGGCCATTAAGCAAATTTCTTTGGCCTTTGCTTCTTCTTCATCTTCACTAGAACTGGAGGAAGATGATTCTTCAGTATAACTCCATGTTTCTGCAACAAAGCCTTTCTCCTTCTTCTTGTGCTTGTGGGAGGATGCTTTGTTGTAGTGCTTCATCGAGTCTTTCTCCTTTCTTCTTTCCTTATGCTTTTTCTCTGGACATTCTAGAAGAATGTGTCCAGGTTTCCTACAACCAAAGCAAATAATCTCCTTAGAAGGAGTTTTTTTATACCTTGGTTTGTCATGGCTTCTTGATGACTTCCTTCTGAATTATTTTCTCCCCATTTTTAAGAATCTCTTTGCAAAGAGACTCATCAATTCTTCATTTGATGGAGAGGCTTCTGATTCTTTAGAAGCTTTGAAAGCTATGTTTTGCTCCTTCCTAGTTTGTGTAGGAGTCTTTTGTACTCCAGCTTCTCTTGTCTTCATGAGCTGCTCATAAGATTTAAGCTTTCCTAAGACTGATTCTATTGTCATCTCATTTGTGCTTCTGGTCTCTCTGATAGGCCAGATTCTAGAATCCCATGATCTTTGGAAGCACATGAGAATCTTGTCATTTATTTCAGTTACTGAGATGTCTTTGTCAAGAGTTTTCAGCTCATTAATAATGATTCTGAGTCTATTGTACATCTCAGAAACTTGCTCAATTTCTTCCTTTCTGATGTTCTCATACTGGGAGAGGAGATGAGCTCTCCTGTCCTTCCTTTCATCTACTGATCCTGCAACCATCTGGTTTAAGGAATCCTAGATGGCCTTAGCTTATTCACATTCAGCTACTTTTTGGTATATGTCATCAGACATTGTTTGAGCTAGTATGTTCATGGCTTTTGCATCAGCAATCTTTGCTTTCTTGTGAGCTTCATTGTAGTCTGGAGTAGGTACTGCATTCATGCTTGTAGAAGCAGTTGGAGGAGAAGCTGGTGGTGGTACTCCTGTTAAGATGGAAGCATAAATGTCTTCATCATAGAATTCATATAAAGCTTGATTCTTGCCTTCCAGATTCCAAACTTTAACAAGATAAAAATTGGAGGTCTAGTGCTTGCATAATCCTTGTACTGTGCCATAGTTTGATAAACAAATAGTAAAGTAAAATGGTATCTATCAAAGATCTTAGGTTCACGTGTTAGCCTGTTCAACCTTCAACCTTCCTCTGATACCAATTGAAAGTGAGGAGATAGATAGTATTTACTCTAGAGGGGGGGGTGAATAGAGTATTAAAATTTTTTTACTTAGTTTTATTGCGGAATTAAAATAATGATACTTATAAGTAAGAAAGAAAATAAAACAAACTAAGTTAACATAGCACAGCACACAAAGAAAACACAAAGCAAACCAGACAACACAAGAAGATTTATAGTGGTTCCCCATATCTGGGTACATCTACTCTTCTACCACCATGGTTGGAATCCACTTAGGATTTTGATCAGGTGTCCTATCACCACAAGATCTGCTTCAGGTATATCTAGAAACCCATCAGGCTTTTGATCAGGTTCCTAAAAACCAATAAGTTTTTGATCAGGTGCCCTATCACCAATGAGTTCACTTTTGAAGGGAGATATAACCCTATACAGATGGTGGTAGAAGAAAAGTTTATAGAAGTCTTCTCTTTCTCAAGCAAATGAGAAGACTATATGTGGATTGCTGTTGAAAGCCCAAGCTCCCCCTGAGATGTTGTATAGATTCAGGATGAAAGAACTTGGTCCTGGGTTTAGGCCTTCAAAGGATTGTTGTAGAGCCAATTTAGATCTGTACACTAATATTGATTAGAGGTCTCTGTAGATCTCTGAAGGCTGAAGAATGAAGAACACTTGAGAAAATTGTTTTGAATATATTCTTCTTCCTTTTGATAGCAATGCAAAAATTCCTGTGAGAAAAAGAATGAATACTGCAGAAGAAAACTTTCTGTCGATTGTATCTTCCTCTCTAACTATCTGATTTTTCCTTTTTTGGTGTACTCTCTTGCTATCTCTATTATGATGAGCAGAAAAGAAAACGAATACTATTTGAATTTCCAAGGCAGTACTTAATTCTCTGCATGAATCTAGGAGCCCAAATGGCTAGAATGGCTGGCAACATAAATGCACTTCCTTAACTGTCTTCTTAAAATAAGATAATAAAATATTCTGTGAATACCATAATTAATGCTTGTGAAATACGACTATTAGCCTTGAGAGTATCAGCATTAATTATCAGAATATAATTGCCACAAAATAATTGATAATAAAGAGAATAAATACTTCAGACAATTGTTGTAAATTGATATTTGCAAGCTGCGTAAAATCATAGACCTAAGTTCATAGATCGTCGACCTGAGAATGACTATCGTAGATCTGAGATAACTGCTGAGAAACAAAAGATCGTCGACCTGAGCTCGTAGATCGTCGAGCTCAGTTCAGAGTAAGAAACTCTGAGATCGTCGATGGGAGATTGACGATCGTCGAGCTGAGTTTGACTATAGTCGAACTGATATAAATACTTCACAGAATTCTTTTGAGTCTAAGTCTTGAGTCCACTGCAATGCTGGTCTGATGAAACCTGACCTAAATGGGACTAACTTAGACTAGAAAAATACCCGAGCAATACAGATGGGTCAAAACATCCTAAGAGTAGACCTAGCACAAATCCAAACAAGGGTTCTAACACTTTAGCTACCCTAGAATCCTCCCGACCAAGTTTAAAGTCTATTCAAGGGCATTTGACCACATGCCCTTCTCAAACCCCCAAAGTCCAACTATAGGGTTTGAACTTGGGTCCTAGGCCTATTCAATTTCAATCCACCCCATATTCCATATGTGGGTGTTGAATGTCATACCAAACCAGTGGCACAAATCCCAACCTCTATTGAGGTGATTTGACCACTCAAATCTCAAGTTCACTTTTGACCTAAATACCCTTACTAAGGCAAGGCTATGGTTTGCAAGAATTCTATCCAAATCATCTCCAAATGGGATGAAAATTTAACCAGAGCCTTATAATGACCCCAAGAATCACTCACCAAAATTTGGTGGGGTTTGGAGGTCATTAAGTTACTTAAATAATTTACCCTAAGGTAATTAAATAATTTCAAAACCTATAGAAATATTATCCCCAAAAATTCACATTTTTGGTCAGAACCTAGGTATAGGTTAGGGTGACTCCTTATACAAATTTCAAGTCATTTGGATAAGAGATGAAGTGTGGGCACTCATTTTAATCTCTGCCTAGATCTAGGTATAGACCCCATTAAAATGGGTGCCCAGATCAAACCAGTTATCCAAATTGACTCAAATTAATTTTAAAATAAGGTAGAGCCATAGGGCTACAAATTATGTGCTGACCACCTTTTATCATTTGGCTTCTAGGTATTTTTAAAATAATTTACAAGATGGTTGTATAAATGTGACAAATCCATTAAAATGAAATAATCATATCCTATAGTTTAACTATCAAGGCGGCACGAATCTTGACGCATCTTGTACGGCATCTCATCATCCTCAAGCTCCAGCCAACGGCCCAGATTTATTCTTCCTGGAGCCTATTCAATCCCAAATTCCCGACCACCTGGCCACCTCCCTGGCCGACCACTTCCACCACCACCTCTATCGAGGTGGTGGCTATCACCATGTGGCGGCATAGCCGCCGGAGGGGCGGATTCCGGTGATCCTGACGAGTTATTTTTCTTGGTAAAACTAGGAAAATAGAAAGTTTGATTGGGCTCAATTGAGCTCGATCTTCACTCTAAACGAATCCTAAGATCTACCCACAAGGAAAGGAGAGGAGGAGGACCTGAATCGCCGCCTGAGAACGGGTGTTGTGCCTCCTTGCCATCGTCGACCGCCGATTTGGGCTTCTCTGTAACCTCCACAGTAACAGCAAGGGAATTGGATTTTGAAAGAGGGAAACACCTGCTCTCAACTTGGTGAAGGTTCCTAATGAAGGAATTGGGGTGAGGTGGCTTGTAACTCCCCAATTCATCAAAGCACTATTAATGGCCACAATAGTGAAATTTCGGTTTCACCCAATTTGAGGGGTTGAGCCACCCCACTAGCCGGCCATCTATTAGAAACTATTCCCCTGCCTCCAAGGCGTTAAAGCCCCATACAAAGGGGGGGTTATGAAACCTCCATGGTTATGAAGGCCATTTAAGCTATACTTTCTCTCTCCTCCAAATTAGGGTAACTTCCTATTTCTCTCTCCTAGTCACCACATTATGAATTTTATGGGCCCAAAATGTGTCTCTCCATCTCCTAGACCAATGGGCCATGATGATGATTTTCTAGAAGTTAAATTACGTCCAAACTAGAATCTCGATTAGGCAAGTGTACCTATCGAAATGCAGTATAGGAAGTGTCGTATTGCGATTCGGGGCCTGTTGAGTACTTGTACTCACAAGGAAGAGCTATTATTTTATCTAACGGAAAAGTGGGTTGATTATACTAGATAAAAAATAAAGCTGAAGCTAAAGAGAAATTCAAATATGAGAAAGCTAGCACTTGATCTAGAATCCCCTTTGACTAAAATAAATCTTTTTGGTAAATAATGAAATGCGAATTCTTAATTATACTCACTCGACCATGGAGGTTCCTAAAATATAAAAGCGTCTCTCTCGAGCTCATGCTTCTAACTAACCTTAGGTTGATCGATTAAGACCTCTCGGCCAGTCGAAACCCCTAAGCTTGCTTTATGCGGTGAACCCCACTATTGGATTTGACTCCAATCCGGAAGATTTACGTCGTCCTCTCTCGAGTAGTGCGTTCAACTCCTTTTATCTTTGAGTGATCTCCTCGTATCCGCAACCTCTCGGTCATTTAGGATACGGATCTTAGATCGAAGATCATATCCGTGTAATATGAATTCGACGCAATGAAAATCAAAGATAAATCGTAGCGAGAATAATTAAGAACAAGACATTTAATAGGAAGGAGAAAGATCTATTTTATTCCAAGGTTCATCATGATCAAGTGCTAAAAGAAGATTAGCTACTCATCATGATTGGGGAAATACAAAATGAAGTAGGAAAAGACATGATTGAAATAGAAATAACTAAAATTAAAGTTGCAACAAAGGTAAATCTAACTTAGAAATGAGAAAATACAGCAAAATAAACAGAACATTACAAGACTCCAACTCCCAAAATTCTTCTCTTTGAGCTCTGAAGCTGTCTGGAATTTATAGAAAAATTTCTGTTTGGTCACGCCCCTAGGTCACGCCCGTGACCTAGGGCGTGTCAGGCTCGGAACCGTCGTCTTGAAAGCCCGGGAACGTTGGAGGAGAAACCGCCAAAATTGGTTAACTGACGGGTCACGCCCCTAGGTCACGCCCGTGACCTAGGGCGTGTCACGGCTGTTTTTGGAAACGGCGGGAAGCTGAAACGGCGGGAGTGAAGGTTGTCTTCAAGAAGGTGTCACGCCCCCTAGTCACGCCCGTGACTAGGGGCGTGTCTTGCTGGAACGGAAATCTGGCGGCAACGGCTGGAACGGCGCGTTAATGCTTGGAAACTTCTTCGACACGCCCTGGGTCACGCCCGTGACCCAGGCGTGTAATCTTAATCCGACGTGGCAGCGGTCAATGGTTCTTCCACGGCCCGTCACGCCCCGTGTAAGTGGTGCACGGGCGTGTCGTTATCCAACACGGGCGTGTCAAGTCCGGTCGACGATCTTTGGGCGCGGGTCGACGGCTCTGGCTGCAGCTTACATTTGCGTGTCACGCCCCTGTGTCACGCCCTGGTAGGGCGTGTCACAGGGCGTGTCTAAGCAGGAAAAATGAAAATTCTTCTTTTTGCTCCAAATTACCTGTAGATTAGCCCTGCAAGATTAAAAATGATTTTATTAGATCAAAGAGATATAAATTATAAAAACAAGTTAAAATAAACTTAATATTATAAAATTAATATAAAATATCTGACTATTGATATATATAAATAAATAAAAATATAGAAATAATTAGAGTTATCAAATACCCCCATACTTATCCGTTTGCTAGTCCCGAGCAAACAACTTCCTATAGGGAGTAGACAAATTTTAAATGCTAGAAAAGAAAATTGAACCTAAGGAGTAAAATGCGAAGTCTTATGCCTATGGTTGTAGATATTTTTGTAGAAAGACTTACTCAGCATACAAATTAGGTTTTTATTTTTCTTAAAATACGTTTTCACTATTATTTTTACTTTTAAGATGAAAATCCGGTAAATCTTGAAATTATCTTTAGGGAGAGTGTAGCGTGCGTACTAAGATAACATTGCACAAACAAAGATTAAGATACCCTCCAAAGAAATCCATCAATGTCGATGGCCATAGGCTTGCCCTTTCACACTCTCGCCACGGCACTAGTCTAACTTATAAACATAAATCAATAGGGCTTAATTAGGTTGAAATGTGGGCTTAGGTTTTTGGTGAGGATGATCAAAGATAAACACGATGGCTAGTCACACCAAAACCTAGAGAAGCTTGTACATAAAGATTTGCTATGGCTCTAAAGAACGTAGCCAAATTCCTAAACTCCTTTGTTTCTTTTCTTATATTTTTAACTTTCTCATCATATTGAATTTTTTTCTACCTCTTCATTTTTTTTAATGATAATTTTTTTCTTTATTTTGAAAAGGAGAGAAAAATAAATCAACTTTTTTTTTATAAGAAAAGAGCCATCAAAAATGAAAAGGCTCCTAATCACTCACAAAAATTTTCTACAATTGTTCTTTCAAGCTCGGGTTTAGGTGTGTAATTAGGATGCTTTTTAGGCTTTGGTAAATCATTTGGTGGAGCTACAACAAAATGAAAAGGTAATAGGCTCAAATTGGCTAAGCAAAGTTAAATTTTACGTGCGGGTACAAAAGCTCAAACTTGCCAAAAAAAATGCCTAAATCATATTTATGCTAACGAGTTTAACTTATGCAAAGTCTTGAGAATAGTTAGAGGGCAAGTTCTAGACATCGAAAAAGAATAACTCTCTTTTGGTCTGCGAAATATCTCTCTAGCAAACTTCTACTTACTCACCTAAATTATTTTAGAGTTTTACCGGTTTTCATAATTGAAGTAAAATAAGTTGTTTCTACGCATTTAGAAAAATGAAAATCTAATTATATGCTGAATATTTAGATCTACTAAAAATTCTACTTACACGTGCACTTAACTAGAAACACAGCATGGCCAACAGTTCTACTCCAAAATTCAACATTCAATTAAAACATCAAAATTCTCTAAACACTATAAACAAGTTGAATTACTAGGAATTTTGCATGTGAATAAATATAGAAATAAAGACTTCTCTAATTTAATTTTTTTTTGATTTTTTCATTTTTTTTTTTTTTATATTTTGGAAAAACAAAATTTGAAGGTGAAATAAATTTTGTTTTTTTTTTTTTTGAGTTTTTAAATTTTTTTTTTAAAATTTTTTTTTTTTTTTTTTTTTTTTTTTAAATTTTTTTTTTTTTTTTTTTTTTTTGAAACATTTGTATATGTTTTGCTTGAGAAATATCCCTCCCCCCATACTTAAACTATACATTGTCCCCAATGTAAAAATGAAGAAGAAAAAGAAGAGAGGAGACTTCCCTGAGAAGCGCAAAGCAGCATCAAAAGATACTTGAAGAATAATGTAGACTTCATGTTCGTCCCCGGCCGATCATCATGCATCGCAATTCTTCAATCCTGTAAAAAAAAAAAACTCAACAACAAAATTAAAAAAAATAAAAAGACAAGATAACCATGGGATGCCTCCCACGAGCGCTTTGTTTATGGTCGGTGAGCTCGACCATAGTGGCGCGCGCTTATTATAGGTTTGACAACATTATGTTGTCTAGTTTTTCGTTAATATTATCACCGGCAAAAAATAATTTTAGCCGGTGCCCATTCACTTTAAAGCTGCCTTTTTCCGGGTGTGAAATAAGAATCGTCCCGTAAGGCCAAACCTCCTTTACGACAAAGGGGCCGGACCAACGGGACTTAAGTTTACCCGGAAATAAGCGTAAGCGCGAGTTATATAAAAGGACTTGGTCTCCCGGTTTAAAGTCCTTTGGGTGCTTAATTTTCTTGTCATGATAAAATTTGGTGCGCTCCTTATAGAGTTTATTACTCTCATAAGCGAGGGAGCGCCACTCATCGAGCTCGTTAAGTTGGAATTTGCGGAGCTCGGAGGACAAATTTTCATCAAGATTTAAAAATTTAAGAGCCCAAAAGGCACGATGTTCAAGCTCAACCGGTAAGTGGCATGCTTTCCCATAGACCAATCGATACGGCGTACAACCGATAGCGGTCTTGTACGCGGTCCGATAAGCCCATAGAGCATCATCAAGCTTGACCGACCAATCTTTTCTATTAGTAGAAACCGTTTTTTCTAAAATACGTTTAATTTCTCGGTTAACTACTTCTACCTGGCCACTAGTTTGAGGGTGATAGGGGGTGGCTAACCTATGTGTAACGCCGTATTTAGATAATACTTTAGCAAATTGTGCGTTACAAAAGTGGGTGCCCCTATCACTAACTATTGCCCGCGGTGCTCCAAATCGTGAAAATAATTGTTTAAGAAATCGGGTCACGACTCGGGCGTCATTGGTGGGGAGAGCTTGCGCTTCCGCCCACCGTGACACGTAGTCAACCGCTACCAGAATATATTTATTTCCAAAAGAAGTTGGTAGCGGGCCGATAAAGTCGATTCCCCATAAATCAAAAACTTCAATTTCTATAAATAAATTTAAGGGCATTTCATCTCGGCGGGAAATATTACCTGAGCGTTGGCATTGTTCACAACGACTTACATGTGCGTGAGCGTCCTTGAAGATGCTCGGCCAATAGAAGCCTGCTTCAAGTACTTTCCGAGCCGTCCGATTAGCTTTATAATGCCCACCGGCGGGTCCCTCGTGACAATGTTTTAAAATTTCTGCGCCCTCCTCATGAGAAACACACCTCCGCACTACTTGGTCCGCGCAAACTCGGAAGAGAAATGGATCCTCCCAAAAATAATTTTTCAAATCAGAAAAGAATTTCTTCTTTTCTTGATAAGAAAAACCATTCGGGAGGAATCTTGCAACAAGAAAGTTTGCAAAATCGGCGAACCAAGGAGTGGGGAGAGTGATTACCTTATGCATAGCGAGGAGGCGCTCTTCAGGAAAGGTGTCATCGATGTCCTCCTCTTTGAGCTCCTCTGAATTGGGGTTCTCCAACCGAGAAAGATGATCCGCCGCTAGATTCTCCGCTCCTCTTTTATCCCGAATCTCCAAGTCAAATTCTTGGAGAAGCAATACCCACCTAATCAATCGAGGCTTGGCATCTGTTTTGGTTAGTAAATAACGCAAAGCCGAATGATCGGTAAAAACAATAACTTTGGATAAAGTAAGGTAAGAACGAAATTTATCGAAGGCAAAAATTACGGCAAGAAGTTCTTTTTCGGTGGTTGTATAATTTTCTTGTGCGGTGGTTAGTGTTTTGCTCGCATAATATATCGGATGAAAATTTTTATTGATGCGTTGTCCTAAGACCGCACCAACGGCAAAACTACTAGCATCGCACATAATTTCAAAAGGAAGTCCCCAATTGGGGGCTATTATGATTGGTGCGTTTATCAATTTTTCTTTTATAAGTGAAAAAGCGCGCAAACAATTTTCATCAAAAATAAAAGGCGCGTCTTTTTCTAATAAATGTGTAAGGGGCTTAGTGATTTTAGAAAAATCTTTTATAAACCGGCGATAGAAACCGGCGTGCCCCAAAAAACTACGAACGGCCTTAACATTTGAAGGTGGAGGTAATTTTTCTATAGTTTCAATTTTTGCCTTATCTACCTCTATACCCTTGCTAGAAATTTTATGGCCTAAGACCAAACCTTCCCGCACCATAAAATGGCACTTTTCCCAGTTCAAGACTAGGTTCGTGTCCTCGCATCTTTGGAGTACACGGGAAAGATTTGCTAAACATAAATCAAAAGAGTCTCCAAAGACGGAGAAATCGTCCATGAAGACCTCCATGATATCCTCCACTAGTTCATCAAAGATCGCTAGCATACACCTTTGGAAGGTTGCCGGCGCATTGCATAAACCAAAAGGCATCCTTCGATAGGCGAAGGTGCCAAACGGACAAGTGAAGGTTGTTTTCTCTTGGTCTTCGGGCGCAATTGGGATTTGGAAATATCCCGAGAGACCATCAAGAAAACAATAAAACGAGTGCCCGGATAACCGTTCAAGGATTTGGTCAATGAACGGCAAAGGAAAATGATCCTTTCGGGTTGCATCATTTAATTTACGGTAGTCGATGCAAACCCGCCATCCGGTAACGGTTCGAGTAGGAATTAATTCATTTTTATCATTAGGAACTACCGTTAAGCCTCCTTTCTTAGGCACTACTTGGACCGGACTCACCCAAGAGCTATCCGAAATCGGATAGATGATGCCCGCATCTAATAATTTAATCACCTCGGCCTTGACTACCTCCTTCATGTTAGGATTTAGCCGGCGTTGAGGTTGAATTGTTTTGTGAGAATGTTCTTCTAATAAAATTTTATGGGTGCAAAAGGAGGGATTAATTCCCCTCAAATCCGTCATCTTCCACGCAATTGCGCGGCGATGGCGTTTTAAAATATTAGATAATTTAAATTTTTCATCATCGGTCAAGTAGGCCGACACGATTACAGGAAGTTTAGAACCCTCCGCTAAAAATAAATATTCTAAATGATCAGGCAATTGTTTTAATTCTAGCGTGGGAGGTTCATCATAAGAAGTTTTCAAACGATCACTACTAATTTCCAAAATTTCAAAAGTAGGTGTGCGAGTGATCAAATCCTTATAACTATTTTCATAAGTAATTAAATCTAAATTTTCAAAATAAGCGTTATGATCAATAGACGATAACGAATGTTCAGAAAAAGAAATGAAATCTTCTTCGGGAGAAGCTTCTAAATAGTAACATGAGTCATCATTGGAAAGCGAATTTTTCATAGACGCGTCAATAGTAAAGGTAACTTCTTCATCTCCGACTCTAAGGAGAAGTTTACCGTTACTAACGTCTATAACGGCGCGCGAGGTGGCAAGAAATGGGCGACCGAGAATGAGTGGTACCTCGGTGTCCTCTTCGATGTCAGAGATGACAAAATCTACCGGAAAGATAAATTTGTCAACTTTGACAAGCACATCCTCAATAATACCCATCGGATATCTTATAGACCGATCCGCCAATTGAATGCTCATTCTTGTGGGTTTAGGTTCTCCTAAACCCAATTTTTTAACTAAAGAATAAGGCATTAAATTTATTGAGGCACCTAAATCGGCTAACGCACGTTTTACCAATAAATCGCCAAATGAACAAGGTATAGAGAAACTACCCGGATCAGGTAATTTCTTAGGCAATTTATTAAGTAAAACCGCCGAGCACTCCGTGTTTAATTGAACCGTGCAGATATCCTCAAGTTTCTTTTTATTTGATAAAAGATCCTTGAGGTACTTAGCATATTTTGGCGTTTGTGCTATCACTTCGCATAACGGTAAATTTATTTGGATTTGTTTAAACATGTCTAAAAATTTACCGTGATGCTCATCTATCCGGTCTTTTTGCATTCTAGACGGATAGGGAAGAGGTGGTTGATAAGGTTTTGGTTTAATATAACTAGAAGGCTTAATTAGAGGAGAAGATGAAGAAATTGTTACCTCCGTATCAACCGGAATTGGAGAAGTTTCAACTGGAATTGTAGAAGTGGTTACCTCCTTCCCGCTCCGTAAAGTGATGGCTTTGGCTTGCTCCCTTGGGTTTGGCTCTGTATTGCCCGGTAGCGCTCCTTGTTGTCGATCGGAGAGCATCTTTGCAATTTGCCCAATTTGAGTCTCCAAATTACGAAGAGATCCGGTGAGATTCCGGATATTGGTATCATTTGTACTCGTATATTTGGAGAACAACTCCTCGAGATTGGGAGCTTTTGGAGCTTGTGGTGGAAAATATCCTGGTGGGATCGTGTTTGGTGGGCGAGCCGCGTTCCCCGGATTACTCCAAGAGAAGTTGGGGTGGTTCCTTATACCCGGGTGATAGGTATTACCATAATTAGTATTACCCGGATTAAAAGGTGGCCGATTCGGATTTCCCATATAATCCACATGCTCGGCCAACGTAGTGGGAGAGGGGGAAGAAGTAGGATCCCAGGTGGGTATAGAAGAGGGAGCAGTCATCTCTTCTAATCTTTTGTTTAGCATCTCAACCTGGAGAGATAGATTGGAGACCGTATCAATTTCATACATCCCGGCCGGTTTAGGTGATTTAGACCGAGGTGTACTCCATTGATAGGTATTCAAAGCCATACCTTCTATAAGCTCTTGGGCGGCCGCTGGTGTTTTGTTATTAAGCGTTCCACCAGTGGCGGCATAGATATGTTGCCTAGTTTGAGAATTTAGGCCGTTATAGAAGGTTTGGATTTATAACCAATCCGGAATTGCATGATGAGGACATCGACGAAGCAATTCCTTGAAACGCTCCCAAGTATCATATAACGTTTCCGAATCAAGTTGGGAGAAATAAGTAATATCATTGCGCAATTTAGCCGTTTTAGCCGGCGGAAAGTATTTCGTAAGAAATCTTTCCGTCATTTCAGCCCATGTTGTGATTGATCCTCTTGGTAGAGAACTCAACCATTGCTTGGCTTTAGTGCGCAATGTAAATGGAAATAACCTTAGCCGGATGGCATCATCGGATACACCATTAATTTTAAAAGTATCGCATATTTCTAAGAAATTAGAAATATGCGCGTTTGGATCTTCATCTTGAAGCCCATCAAATTGTACATATTGTTGTACCATTTGGATGATGCTTGGCTTCAACTCAAAATTATTGGGAGCAATAGCGGGACGAACAATACTAGATTGAGCCTCGTCCAAATTTGGACGGGCATAATAAGACATAGTTCGTTGTTCGACCGCATTTGGCTCACCCATATTGGAAGAAGAAGAAGAAAGAGATCTAGGAGAATGAGAAGAAGAACTTAATGAAGAAGGAGGAGAAGAAGAGGGTGACGGAGATAGAATTAAAGAAGGATTAGGAGTGTCTCCTAAGGATTCCGTATCTTGAAAATTCGGAACTCGAAATTGTAAGCGGTGCCGAAGGGTTCGCTCGATTTCTGGATCCAAATCAAAAAGAGGTGACGGATTCCCTCGGGTCATACACAAGAACAAAACAAAAGATAAAAGTTTTAAGGTTTAAAAATTTATAAGATAAAATTTCCCGGACTTCCCAAGGGCTACCCAGTGACGGGTTCGCAAGGTACTAGGCGGTATTGCGGGATGAGAACCCGACACGGCCCTTTCGCAAGAAATTTTAAATATAAAAATTTAAAGATAAAACTTTTGAAAGAAAAAGTTTGTTTTTTTTTTTGAAATAAAAGAATAAGAAAAATGATAAAACTAATAGATCCTTACTTTGGAAATATCAACAAATAAAAGTCCCCGGCAACGGCGCCAAAAACTTGATGATGATTTTCTAGAAGTTAAATTACGTCCAAACTAGAATCTCGATTAGGCAAGTGTACCTATCGAAATGCAGTATAGGAAGTGTCGTATTGCGATTCGGGGCCTGTTGAGTACTTGTACTCACAAGGAAGAGCTATTATTTTATCTAACGGAAAAGTGGGTTGATTATACTAGATAAAAAATAAAGCTGAAGCTAAAGAGAAATTCAAATATGAGAAAGCTAGCACTTGATCTAGAATCCCCTTTGACTAAAATAAATCTTTTTGGTAAATAATGAAATGCGAATTCTTAATTATACTCACTCGACCGTGGAGGTTCCTAAAATATAGAAGCGTCTCTCTCGAGCTCATGCTTCTAACTAACCTTAGGTTGATCGATTAAGACCTCTCGGCCAGTCGAAACCCCTAAGCTTGCTTTATGCGGTGAACCCCACTATTGGATTTGACTCCAATCCGGAAGATTTACGTCGTCCTCTCTCGAGTAGTGCGTTCAACTCCTTTTATCTTTGAGTGATCTCCTCGTATCCGCAACCTCTCGGTCATTTAGGATACGGATCTTAGATCGAAGATCATATCCGCGTAATATGAATTCGACGCAATGAAAATCAAAGATAAATCGTAGCGAGAATAATTAAGAACAAGACATTTAATAGGAAGGAGAAAGATCTATTTTATTCCAAGGTTCATCATGATCAAGTGCTAAAAGAAGATTAGCTACTCATCATGATTGGGGAAATACAAAATGAAGTAGGAAAAGACATGATTGAAATAGAAATAACTAAAATTAAAGTTGCAACAAAGGTAAATCTAACTTAGAAATGAGAAAATACAGCAAAATAAACAGAACATTACAAGACTCCAACTCCCAAAATTCTTCTCTTTGAGCTCTGAAGCTGTCTGGAATTTATAGAAAAATTTCTGTTTGGTCACGCCCCTAGGTCACGCCCGTGACCTAGGGCGTGTCAGGCTCGGAACCGTCGTCTTGAAAGCCTGGGAACGTTGGAGGAGAAACCGCCAAAATTGGTTAACTGACGGGTCACGCCCCTAGGTCACGCCCGTGACCTAAGGCGTGTCACGGCTGTTTCTGGAAACGGCGGGAAGCTGAAACAGCGGGAGTGAAGGTTGTCTTCAAGAAGGTGTCACGCCCCCTAGTCACGCCCGTGACTAGGGGCGTGTCTTGCTGGAACGGAAATCTGGCGGCAACGGCTGGAACGGCGCGTTAATGCTTGGAAACTTCTTCGACACGCCCTGGGTCACGCCCGTGACCCAGGCGTGTAATCTTAATCCGACGTGGCAGCGGTCAATGGTTCTTCCACGGCCCGTCACGCCCCGTGTAAGTGGTGCACGGGCGTGTCGTTATCCAACACGGGCGTGTCAAGTCCGGTCGACGATCTTTGGGCACGGGTCGACGGCTCTGGCTGCAGCTTACATTTGCGTGTCACGCCCCTGTGTCACGCCCTGGTAGGGCGTGTCACAGGGCGTGTCTAAGCAGAAAAAATGAAAATTCTTCTTTTTGCTCCAAATTACCTGTAGATTAGCCCTGCAAGATTAAAAATGATTTTATTAGATCAAAGAGATGTAAATTATAAAAACAAGTTAAAATAAACTTAATATTATAAAATTAATATAAAATATCTGACTATTGATATATATAAATAAATAAAAATATAGAAATAATTAGAGTTATCAGGCCACACAAGTTTGGGCTTAGCCCACTTGGGTTGGGCTTGAGTTAGCCATTTAGGCTAGTTTGACCACCTTGACTCATGAGTTGACTTTGGTCAAATTAGCCACTAAGGTTGACCCCAATGGGTCCTTGGGGACCCATGGACCTCCCTTAAGGTGTAGGAAACCTTAGTTAGGGTGGGTTGGGCATCTTGGAGGTCCCCTGCCCTTATTTAGGGCACTTTGAGCTTTTTAGGGCTAAGGTTGACTTGGGTCAACTTAGCCTTGTTGGTTGACTCCAATGGGTCTCAGGTGACCCATTGACCTCACTCTAGGGTTAGGAGGACATGAGTGTGATCCACTTGGCTAAGGGAAGGTCAGTTGACCCTATGTAGGTCAGTTTGACCCATTTAGGGTTAGAGTTGACTTAGGTCAACTTAACCACTTTGATTGCCTTCAATGGGTCCTTAGTGACCCTATGGACTAGCCAAGGTGTTAAGGGTGTTGTGGTAGGGTTATGGGGTCAAGTTGAAGCCCTAAAGTCAGACCTTAGGTCTGATATTGAGGATGTGCTATAGGCAGACCAAGGTGGTTTACACCTTGGGCCTTGCCCACTTGACCTAAAGCTTCTAATGGTTTTGTCATGACCTAGTCATGACAAAACAAAGACCTAGGGGTCTAGTTATTTGAGGGATGTTACAATTTTCACAGACAACGTGCAATAGTTCAAGAATAATCAGATGGTTGATTTTTGTAAGCAGATTAGAACAGAGCTGTGTTTTGCATCAGTCCATCATCCCAGGAGCAATGGCTAGGTTGAAGCAGCAAACAAGCAAATTCTCAGCTTTCTCAAGAAGAAAGTGCAGAATCTCAAAGGTAGCTCGGCTGATCAACTTCTGTCGGTTCTCTGGACCTTGAGGAACACACCGTCATCAACAACTAAAGAGACTCCTTTCAAGATCTCTCATGGTTTAGAGGCTCTCATTCCAGTTGTGTTCAAAGTTCCATCACCAAGTGTTCTTCTTGCTAGACAAAGCGTGGAAGATTGTCTTTAGCTAAAAAATGAAGAGATGAAATTCATCCTGGAACATATTGAGGAGATCAGAGATAAAGTAGCTGTAAGGCAGGAAGAAGTGAAGAGGAGAATGGTCAGTGTTGAAACCAAAAACTTGGTCTCTATGAAGTTCGGGGTCCCAAAAGAGGGGTGACCTCACACCTACTATACTCGAGGGAACGTCACATTCCAAAGACTTGGGAAACTAGGAACAGACCCTCGGCTTTAGCATGGAGGTCCCACCACACACCCGAAAGGTCACAAGTGCACTTCCCCTCTCTCACCAATAGCTGAGCTGGGCACCTTGGAGAGCTCTCTCACTCAACCAAGAAGAAGCCTAAGGAGGATGAAGCCCAAAAAACTCATCCCTCCAAAGGTACCCAAGGAGGTCTATTTATAGTTTTCCCAAGCCTGGGGGACTAAAAGGTTAGAAATACCCCTATGACAAATGGGCCTTGAGCCAATAGAAAACAACCACATTGGGGGTAAAGAGGTAACTCCACACGGGGGGCACAATAGTAAAAACACGGCCCAGAGAGGTCCAATGGCGGGAGGAGGCCAAGCCATGCCACTCACCGAAGAACTAGCCGCCCGGGGCGAGAGCCTTGCCGCAGGCCGCTCTGGCCCCCGCAAGCTAGCCGCCCGGGGCAAGAGCCTGGCTGCTGGCCGCTCTCGCCCACGAGCTAACCGCCCAGGGCGAGATCCTGGCCACAGACCGCTCCCGCCCGCGAGCTATCCACCCGGGGCGAGAGAATGGCTGCAGGCCGCTCTCACACGCGAGCTAGCCGCCCGGGGCGAGAGCCTGGCCGCAGGCCGCTCTCGCCCACGCGAGCTAGGCTCTCGGGGCAAGAGCCTAGCTGCAGGCTACTCTCACCAGCGAGCTAGCTGCCCAGGGCGAGAGCCTGGCCGCAGGCCGCTCTTGCCCGCGAGCTAGCCGCCTGGGGCGAGAGCCTGACCGCAGGTCTCTCTCTCTTGAGCTAGCCACCCGAGGAGAGAGCCTGGTTGTAGGCCACTCTCGCCCACGCGAGCTAGCCGCCCGGGGAGAGAGCCTGGCCGCAGGCCGCTCTCTCCCACGAGCTAGCTGCCCGGGGTGAGAGCCTGGCCGCAGGCTGCTCTCGCCCTTGAGCTAGCCTCTTGGGGGGAGAGCCTGGCCGTAGGCCAGTCTCTCCCCCGTGATCTAGCCTCCTGGGGCGAGAGCCTGGCCACAGTCTGCTTTCGCCCCCATGAGCTAGCCTCCCGGGGCGAGAGCCTGGCCGCAGGTCGCTCTCGCCCGCGAGCTAGCCGCATAGGGCAAGAGCCTGGTCGTAGGCCACTCTCTCCCGCGAGCTAGCCGCCCGGGGAGAGTGCCTGGCCGCATGACGCTCTCTCCCCCACGGACTAGCCACTCGGGGCGAGAGCCTGGCCGCAGGCCGCTGTCACCCATACGAGTTAGCCGCCCGGGGCGAGAGCCTTGGTGCAGGGTGGGATCCTGGCCTCCAGCCAGCCCTAATGTTCCCACCTTGAACCTATCGAGAGGGGCGGGTGTCGGCCAACTTGTCGCACCTGCCCCCCAAAAAGGCAGCCATTGGGGGGAGGCAGATTTTTCCTTCCCCTACTAGTGTGTGACAAGGGTCATGCCTAAATTTGCCACCAAGAGTGCAAAACTCTTCCAAAAGCATAAAAACTTATAGTTTGTTTTGTGCCTGTCGGGAGGGCCCTACTCTGCGAATATGGGGTTGTACACAATCACCGGTCTTTTTGAGTGAGTTCCATGCTCGGAAAGAACCATCCAACCCAACGTATTTGCTGAGTGTAGCCTTTTCTTGCGGTTTTTAAAAAACACCATGCTTCTCTGAGGGGTCGACCTGTCATGCCAGCTGATAGGAGCCTGGGTGGAGAGACCCCCTACTGGTAAAAAAAACTTAACCTCCCGGAGGGGTCAACCTATCATGCCTGCTAATGGGAGCCTAGGTGGCGAGACCCCCTCCAGATAAAATACACTTAACCTCCTGGAGGGGTCAACCTGCCATGCCAGCTGATGGGAGCCTGGGTGGCGAGACCCCTCCGGATAAAAAACACTTAACCTCCCGGAGGGGTCGACCTGTCATGCCATCTGATGGGAGCCTGGGTGGCGAGACCCCCTCTGGGTAAAAATCACTTAACCTCCCCGAGGGATCAACCTTCCATGCCAGCTGATGGGAGCCTGGGTGGCGAGACCCCCTCCGGATAAAAAACACTTAACCTCCCGGAGGAGTCAACCTGCCATGCCAGCTGATGGGATTCTGGGTGGCGAGACGACCTCGGGGTAAGAAACACTTGGCCTCCCTGAGGGGTCATCCTGTCATGCCAACTAATGGGAGCCTAGGTGATGAGACAGACTCGGGATAAGAAACACTTGTCCTCCCCGAGGAGTCAACTTGTCATGCCAGCTAATGGGAGCCTGGGTGACGGGATGGCCACAGGGTAAGAAACACTTGGCCTCCCCGAGGGGTCAACCTGTCATGCCAGCTAATGGGATCCTGGATGACGGGACAACCTCGGGATAGGAAACACTTAGCTTCCCCGAGGGTTCAACCTGTCATGCCAACTAATGGGAGCCTGGGTGACAAGACAGACTCGGGGTAAGAAACACTTGGCCTCCCCTAGGGGTCAACCTGTCATGCTTGCTAATGGGAGCCTGGGTGACGGGTCGAACTCGGGGTAAGAAACACTTGGCCTCCCCGAGGGGTCAACCTATGATGTCAGCTAATGGGAGCCTGGGTGACGAGACGACCTCGGGGTAAGAAACACTTGGCCTCTTCTAGGGGTCAACCTGTTATGCCAGCTAATAGGAGTCTGAGTGACGGGACTCCCTCGGGCTAAGAAACACTTGGGGTCCTCGAGAGGTACCACCAGACCTGCCAGCTAGTGTGAGCCTGACAGCGGGACCGTCTCTGAGCAAAGATAACATTGACATCCACGAGAGGTACCACCAGCCCTGCCAGCTAGTGAGAGCCTCGCAGAAGGACCATCTCAGAGCAAAGAGAACATGGGCATCCACGAGAGGTACACCTGCCCAACCAGCTAGTGAGAGCCTGACAGCGGTACCGTCATCGTAGCAAAGATACTTGGGCTTCCACGAGAGGTACGCCTACCCTGCTAGCTAGTGAGAGCCTGACAGCAGGAACGTCATCGAAGCTAAGGTACTTGGGCTTCCACGAGAGGTACACCTGCCCTGCCAGTTAGTGAGAGCCTAGTAGTGGGACCGTCATCGGAGTAAAGGTACTTGGGCTTCCACGAGAGGTACGCCTGCCCTGCAAGCTAGTGAGAGCATGACAGCGGGACCGTCATTGAAGCAAACGTACTTGGCCTTCCACGAGAGGTACTCCTGCCCTGCCAGCTAATGAGAGCCTAACAGTGGGACCGTCATCAGAGCAAAGGTACTTGGGCTTCCACGAAAGGTACGCTTGCCCTGCCAGCTAGTGAGAGCCTGACAACGGGACCGTCATCGGAGCCAAGGTACTTGGGCTTCCACGATAGGTACTCCTGCCCTACCATCTAGTGAGAGACTGACAGCGGGACCGTCATCGGAGCAAAGGTACTTGGGCTTCCACGAGAGGTAAGCCTGCCTTACTAGCTAGTGATAGCCTGACAGCGGGACCATCATCAGAGCAAAGGTACTTGGGCTTACACGAGAGGTATGCCTACCCTGCCAGCTTGTAAGAGCCTGACAGCGGGACCGTCATCGTAGCAAAGGTACTTGGGCTTCCACGGGAGGTATGCCTGCCCTGCCAGCTAGTGAGAGCCTGACAGTGGGACCGTCATCAGAGCAAAGGTACTTAGGCTTTCATGAGAGATACACCTGCTCTTCCAGCTAGTGAGAGCCTGACAGCGGGACCGTCATCGGAGGAAATGTACTTGGGCTTCCACGAGAGGTATGCCTGCCCTGCCAGCTAGTGAGAGACTGACAGCGGGACTGCCATCGAAGCAAAGGTACTTAGGCTTCCACGAGATGTACGCCTGCCTTGCCATCTAGGGAGAGCCTGAAAGCAGGACCGTCATCGGATCAAAGGTACTTGGGCTTCTACAAGAGTTATTCCTGCCCTGCCAGCTAGTGAGAGCTTGACAGCGGGACCGTCATCGGAGAAAAGGTACTTGGGCTTCCACGAGAGGTACGCCTGTTCTGCCAGCTAGTAAGAGCCTGAAAGCGGGACCGTCATCGGAGCAAAGTTACTTGGGCTTCCACGAGAGGTACACTTGCCCTACCAGCTAGTGAGAGCCTGACAGCGGGAGCGTCATCGGAGAAAAGGTACTTGGGCTTCTACGAGAGGTACGCATGCCCTGCCAACTAGTGAGAGCCTGATAGCGGGACTGTCATCAGAGCAATGGTACTTGGGCTTCCACGAGAGGTACGCCACCCCAGCCAGCTAGTGAGAGCCTGACTACGGGACCGTCATCGGAGCAAAGGTACTTAGCGTCTTCGAGGTACCATCGACCCATCCAGCTAGTGAGAGCCTAGCAAGAGAAGATCCTCTCGGGGGTTGGGGACAAGGCATGTCACCTAAGATTTTTCAATTCCAACATCCTCAAAGGGGAAAAAAGATAGGTTACATGACCGCCCCCCCCCCCTCGACTCAGCTGGTCGAGCGGTGGACTCAATTAAACCATAAGAAAAATACAGGACTCTGTCGAGGTGAGGCTTCTTCAGGGGTCCTGGGCTTGATCTCCAATCCATCGTGGACAACTCACAAGGTCCCTCGGGTTCCCATATCGACCCGGTCCTCGCATATGTATTCTCCCCCACTCTGGGTAGAACCCGTTCAACCTGTGTCGGTGGCTGTGGCGGGGTAGGGCTTATCACCCCCTCACTTCCAGGGACTCGGGGCAGGTAGTTGTGGCGTGACCCTCTGCCTGGTGGAAGTCACAGTATGACAATGCTCCTCCTCCCCTCCTTCGGCAAGCTCGATAGTCTTTCTTGTTGCCTCTTCCTCCTCCGCCTATCGCCAGGGATTGTTGGGGTGGGGGCAGGAGCTGTCTTGGGGCTTGCATTTAGAAGCTGAACCTCCCTTGCCCTCGTGAAAGTTCCCACCACCCTGGATGAGAGCTCTTCCTGGACCTTGGGCAGGTCCTCCCTGCTTCCTCCAACTTGGCTCCGGGCCTTCTATAACGTCCCAATTCGCGCTAGACCCCTCGCACGAGTTCTGAGTCAAGAGACTCGACTCGGGCTCGGGGTGCACTAGCAAAAGATCTCAAGTGCATTGAATGGAGTGTTAGGATTGAGTGATATCCAACGGATCAGTTAAGGGAAATTCGTCGAGAATGCCTGGTTATACTCACTGATCGTCAAGAATGAGGACAAGTCGTCGAGTATCGCTGGCTGATACTCGTCGCACTCAACGCCAGGATTTCCGATAAATCGGTTTAGGGAAATTCGTCGGGAATCATTGTTGATGCCCGACGAATTCGTCGAGAATGCCCGACGATTCTCACCGATCGTCGAGAATGCCTGATGATACCCACCGATCGTCGAGTATCGCTGACTGATACTCAACGCACTCAACGCCAAGATTTCCGATAAGTTGGCTAAGGGAAATTCGCCAGGTATCATTGTTGATACCCGACGAAATCATCGAGAATGCCCGTCGATTCTCACCGATCGTCGAGAATAGCAGTTGATTCCCGTCAAATTTGACTTATGCGTTTTCTTTGCCCAGCCAAATTCGCCGGCTTGTACAGGCGGACTGAACCGGATTTTGGGATTCGTGTTGGATGATCCCATGGACCGGTCATTTTAAATGGGATTTAATTTGGGCGGTCCAATCAGAAACTGACACGTGGCAGGTGGCATAACCCTAACATGCTATTATAAATAAGAAGGAAACTAAACCCTAGCTGTCACTTCGACCACTGCCGAGGTTACCCGCGAATCATCGGGAGAGAAGCGGATCGTCGGAGCCGAAGTTCTGATAGAGGAGAGCTTGCTGGAGCAAACTTTGGAGGAGGAGAAACGTCATCGCCATCAAGGAAAAGTGATGTCGCAGAAGAGGATAACAAGATCCATGGCGGGGAATGATGGTACCACAGGAAATGAGGTGAGCTTCTTCCCCTCTCCCTTGGTGCTAGATCTGTAGATATCTAGGCAAGATATCGACTCAAACGAGTCTTGATGTGTGAGATGAAGCTTTCTAGGAAGGCCTTGCTAGAACATGTGTTCTAAAGACTAGTCATCTTCAGTCTCCCCCTTCTTCAAGTGATGATGGGTCTGGTTGCGATTTGGGGAAAATCGCTTGAGAAGGAAGACGAACGGATGTCGTTCGTTCCGCTTCAAGATGCTTGCAGAATCTGTGTTCTGCACGCAGCGACATTCTTGGCTGTTTTCAAGCAAGAAGCGTTCAGATCTGGGCTTTGGACTAAACACGGAAGTTGTAGCCCTTGAAATTATCTTTCCAACGAGTGGTTGCACGCCTTCAGGAAAAGCCTGTAGCCACGGGAATATCCAATCGAATTTAGGGCTGTAAACTAAGCGCGCAGAATTTGTATTCTATACGCTGCAGTCTTCGGAGCCGATTTCCTGTAGGCTATAGCCTGATCTGGGTTGCACGCTGAACAGGAAAATTGTAGCCGATGGAAAGACCTTTCCAACGAGGGGTTACACGCACTCACCGGATTCCTGTAGCTTCCGGAATCCTCGGTTGAAATTGCTATCCAGAATTATTCTGCACCTAAAATTCTGGGTTGTGTATGATGTGGATTTAGATCCGGTGGAATTAATGTTGCAATCTAGCTCGAGGTCTGGGTGAATTCTTTTGTGTTAATCACCATGGTAATATGAAGGTTGATGTTTGATAATTTGAATTCATATGCCGAGATGTGAAGCAAGCCTAAGTGAATGAAAGGTTTTGATATATTTGGTAGATCATCATTAAGCGTTTTATCTATAACATGTTGAATTCATTTGGAAGGGCATATAAATAATTAAACTATGGTCATGATGTATATTGAATTGATAGATGGGAATTAGTGATCCAATTCTTAGAGTGTCGTCTCCCTACGGGTAGCATTGTGGAAGTTAGCAAGTGCGGTGTTGACCGTCACTAGTTGGAATGAGGTTGAGATGAGTAAAGTTGGATAGTTGGGCTTGGTCCTCGGTGTTCACGTCCCGAGGCTCCTTCCGTATTTGATGGATGGTTGGGCTTGGTACTCGTGCTTTCTCCGAGGATCCTTCCATGCCACGGTATTGTGGAATTGCATGTGGTGTGATTAGACACGCGGTGTCGTAATCCCGGGTTAAGGATAGTGTGGCAGGTCTACGGGCTCGCCTATCGTCACACCGATGGGAGTTGACAGTTAGACTTTGGGAGGTTCGGCTTGATCCTCGGTGTTCACGTCCCGAGGCTCCTTCCGTGCCAAGTGAACGGTTGGGCTTGGTCCTCGTGCTCATTTCCGAGGCTCCTTCCATGTAACACCATAGGCCAGTCCGGGGCTAGGATCTTGGTGCACATTTACCCAAGAGAACCCGCTGAGCCGTAGTACGCATGTGAGCTCCGCTGTTGTGTTCTTAGCATTGAGGCGTACGGAGGCCTAGACCAGGTAGTGTGGAGACCAGCCTAGTAGTGGAGATGCCCGCTCCACTGTCACCGTTTGGCCACGACGGATAACGCCTGAGAGGTTAGCTACCTGCTCGAATAGTGGGAACTATAAGTTTGTGTCGGCATAGCGATTGCATGTGCATGATCATGGGTGTGTCATTGCATTGAATACATAGCATTGCACTTCATTACATACACAAGACCCTCATCGTATAAGTTTGTATGGGCACTCCTATACGATGAGTTACTTTTTGCTGGACGACCCTCAACTTATATGCTTGTATGAGCACCCATCTAAGTTGAGTTACCTTCTGTTATTGTACTATACTCTCTTGTTGCTGTAGATGGTAGAATTGTAGAATAAGAGGTTGCTTACTCATTACTTCGATTACTGCTTATATAACTTGTGTAGTTACTTTACCTACTTGTACTACTGTTTTATATACTTATTGTACCTGTTCCTTTCTCCGCCCGGTGCCGAGGAGTCGCCGAGGGAGCGGATGTGAAGCCACTTAGTCTTTATGACTAACGGTTGCTACGTCTTCCTTTTTAGGAGGAAACCCTGCAGGTGGAGCAGCAGGTCGTGCGGCCGGACAGCCAGGCCAGGACGACAGGGCCTGAGGGGACAGTACCATCTCTACCGTCAGTTACAGGTGTGAGTGAGAGAGGCTTTATTGTAGCCCTACAGGGCAATTCTATTTATGTACTCTGATATTAGAAGCTTGTTGCAGCTTCTTTATTTATGATCTTATGGACTTATGCTTGTGTGGATTTGACTTTCATGTTATTATGGTTGGGTTGACATTTATATGTTGGTATTGGTTGTAGCCGGCAGAATAGGCGTCTAGTGGTACAGGCTAGCCCGAGTGTTAGTGCTACCGCAAGGCGACTGTTCTAGGATTAAGACCCCTCTCGTGCCGTGTTCTGTGTTACGGGAAGGGGGTCTTACAAATGGTATCATCTTGCTACGATCCTCCAAGGAGAAAGTCAATTAACAATGGTGCCACCCCCGTTTGATTAGTCAGTTTGGAGACAAACTGACTTAGCGGAAGCAGTGGTGTGCCCATATGTAATTCACACTAAGTTTGTCCATCTTTGACCTTAGATTAGCCAACCGAACCTTAAGTTTGTACCCTATGTGTATATCCCAGTACATGCTGAGCTAGTGAGGGGCACCCCCGCCCCGTCCGTACCTACACAATTCCAACAATAAGAACTGGGGAAGACGCTCACAGCTATTTTGGACGCCTTTCGGTCCCAATCCCAGCAGGTACCTGTACAACAACAGGGTCCGAGATCCAATTGGTTAAGCACTTTCTGAGCTCTCTCCCCTCCCGCTTATATTGGGACAGAGTCGACGGTGCGTACGGAAGAATGGCTCGACACTGTACAGGAATTGTTGGCGGGGATAAGATACCCAAACAACATGGCGGTGACCCTTGTGGTGACACTCTTAGATCTGCACGCCAAAAGGTGGTGGAAGTCCCTCGTGGGCTCCACTTTTCAAGGAAGAGTGTACACGAATATTAGTTGGAGTTAATTCTCGTAGGCCTTCTTAGAGCATTTCATCCCCTCGGCTGCTCGGGATGATCTTGAAGAGAGATTTTTATAACTAAAGCAAGGGTCCAAGTCAGTGACAGAATACCAACGGGAGTTTCAGCACTTGGCTAGATTTGCATACTCCTATGAGTTGGATGATAGAGGGTACGCCAAATGATTCTACAAAGTCTTGCGAGATCCCTTAAGGCAAGCCCTTTTGTTTATAGCAGACTCTAGTTTTCCAGAGATTATCGATATGGCGAAGAGATTGGAAGCGGACCACTTGGGAAGTGGTAAGAGGCCAGCGGAGGGCCTGATGGAAGCCGGCCCCAGCAATAGAAGGAGATTTTACAATAGAAGAGGAGGAGGATATCGGAGAGGTGGCGGGCGTTTCCCCCAGAATTTTAGAGAGGAGCGCTCGGTTCCGCAATCGCCAGCATTACCTTCACCTCAATAATTTCAGCAACACGGCGGAAGGCAGGAATGAGTGTGCTTTGAATGCAACCAACCGGGCCACATTCAACGCTACTGCCCGCAACTGTTTGGAGATGCGCCTCTTGCTTTCCCTCCAGCAGCCCCTCGGGAGCGGGGATATGTGCGTGGTCGAGGACGCGGACCATGAGGAAGAAACCCTGGACCCGTGCGGGATCAGATGTATGCCTTGGATATGACTCAAGAGCGGAATCCTCAAGAGATGATTGCAGGTATGATTTTAATTAGTCATTTTGCTTCCATTAATGTCCTCTAGATTTCTTAAGATATACTAGACGTCTACCTTGAGTATTTGGTGGTCACTAATGAAGCCGCCGATCTTCCCGTGTCTGTGATGGAGCATTTTTTTGCGTACTTCTGCAAAATAATGGATGTGTTCAACGATCAAGCCGCCACCATTCAGCGCCTACAAACGGCCATTGGGATTTTTACGGAAACGTTGCTCAGCTCCACCAGTCAGAAATGGGAAACAGTGCAATCAATGAGGCTAAGAAGTGGAAAAAGTCTCGAGAGAGTCTTGCCGCCCGATCCTCCTACACAATCTTCGTGTGTACCCATTTCTGACTCGACAATTGAACCTCCGTCTGCACCGATCGCGCAAGAACCCGTGTCAGTACCGCCACTCGTGAGGATCACCTCGAGGCCGCCGTTTCCCCATAGGCTGAATAATGAAAAGACTGAAAGGCATTTTCAGAAGTTCCTGGAAATCATGAAAGGAGTTCAAGTTAGCATACCTTTAACAGAAGCTATCACGCAGATTCCGGGATATTCCAAGTTCCTCAAGACCCTCATCTCGAGGCGTCAATCCTTGGAAGGTCTGAATATGATTAACCTCACCAAAGAGTGTTCCTCTCTCCTCACCAACTTTCCCCCTACCAAACGCAGAGATCCTGGCAGCTTCACCATCCCTTGCCGAATTGGTCTCCACAGGTTTGGCCACGCACTTTGTGATTTGGGAGCGTCGATTAACCTGATGCCCCTCTCCATCTTCCAGGAGCTGGGAGTTGGGATTCTCCGGCCCACCCATCTGAGGTTACAGCTAGCCGATCGATCGATAAAAACGCCAGCTGGGATGGTTGAAGACCTCATTGTCATGGTTAACGACCTTGCTTTCCCGGCCGATTTTGTCATCCTTGACATGGAGGCTGATCCCAAGGTCCCTATAATTCTGGGAAGGCCCTTCCTAGCCACTGCCCGGGCTATTATCAACGTCAACCGGGGAGAATTGACCCTAAGCCTGGGAGAAGAATCAATTTCCTTCAATGTCCATGAACCTCCGCAACAACTCAGAATCACTAATTGTGACAGCGCTGACTTGTTTGACGAACCGGGAACGAGCAGCGAATTGATTCTTGACCCTGATGAGCCAGAATGGGAAAGTGAGGACACACCAACCGCTACCTCGTCTGGGACTCCGCATCTGATCAAAGAACCCACCATCACTTCTTTTATCACTGCCACTACCGTAACCTTGAAGCCGCTGCCCGAATCCCTGAAATATGCTTTCTTGGAGGAAGGCACAGCATGTCCGGTGATCATCTCCGCTACTCTCTCCGCCGACAACGAACGTGCTTTGGTCGATGTGTTAAAAAAATATAAGAATGTTTTTGGACGATCTTTGGCTGACATTAAAGGCATTAGCCCGGCGTTCTGCATGCACAAGATCCTCCTTGAAGATCAATACAAACCTTCGGCACAACCGCAAAGAAGACTGAATCCCAAGATGCATGCGGTAGTTCAGGCGGAAGTCATAAAATTGCTTGACGCCGGTATAATTTACCCCATCAGTGACAGCAAATGGGTAAGCCCGGTCCAAGTTGTGCCCAAAAAGGGCGGAATTACTGTGGTGGCCAATGACGAGAATGAATTATTGCCTACCCGTGTTGTCACTGGGTGGAGAGTTTGCATTGATTACAGGAAGCTGAATGAAGCTACACGCAAAGATCATTACCCGCTCCCTTTCATCGATCAAATGCTGGAAAAATTGGCTGGTCAGGAATACTACTGCTTTCTGGATGGATATTCGGGATACAACCAAATCGCAGTCGATCCTGAAGATCAAGACAAGACGACATTCACCTGCCCATCTGGCACCTTCGCGTTTAGGAGAATGCCGTTTGGATTGTGCAACGCCCCGGCAACCTTCCAACGTTGCATCATCGCCATTTTTGGCGACATGATCGGTGATTTTCTCGAAGTCTTCATGGACGATTTCTCTCTTTTCGGGAACACCTTTAACTCCTGCCTCGCTAATTTAGCCAAGGCCCTGCAGCGTTGTGATGATACCAATCTTGTCCTGAATTGGGAGAAATGCCACTTCATGGTTCGTGAGGGCGTCGTTTTAGGCCATAAGGTCTCTCGTCGGGGGCTCGAAGTCGATCAAGCAAAAATCGGTGTCATCAAGAACCTTCCTCCTCCATCTTCTGTCAAGGGAATCCGCAGCTTTTTGCGACATGCCGGCTTTTACCGAAGATTCATTAGCAATTTTTCATCAATATCCAAACCTCTCACAAATTTGTTGACTAAGGACGCCTTGTTCGTCTTCGATGAAAATTGCATGCAAGCCTTCACAACTCTCAAGGACCGGCTAATCTCTGCTCCCATTTTGGTGGCGCCGGATTGGACTTTGCCCTTCGAAGTCATGTGTGATGCCAGCGATTTTGCAGTTGGTGCGGTGCTCGGTCAAAGGAGAGACAAAGTATTTCACACCATCTCTTACGCGAGCCGAACCCTCAACGATGCCCAGCTCAATTACACTACCACAGAAAAGGAGCTTCTGGCCGTGATTTTTGCTTTCGAGAAATTCCATTCGTACTTGGTGTTATCCAAAGTCATTGTCTACACTGACCACGCAGCTCTAAGGTATTTATTCAAAAAAAAAGATGCCAAGCCTCGGCTAATCCGATGGATTC
Organism: Platanthera zijinensis; assembly: GCA_039513925.1. Classification (NCBI taxonomy): domain Eukaryota; kingdom Viridiplantae; phylum Streptophyta; class Magnoliopsida; order Asparagales; family Orchidaceae; genus Platanthera; species Platanthera zijinensis. The sequence goes on along the minus strand of CM077078.1, from coordinate 1,117,736 downwards.
TCCTGCTGCAAGAATACTCCATTGAGATCCGAGACAAGAAAGGAGTGGAAAATGTCATCGCCGATCACTTATCCAGATTGGAGAATGATAGCGGTGGATCTGTTTTAGAGGATGAGCGCAATGTGATTGCTGAATGCTTCCCGGATGAGCGATTATTCTCCATCGCTTCCCTCCCCTCGATGACCCCGTGGTACGCAGACATGGCCAACTATCTTGCATGCAAATCTGTCTCCCCAAGCCTATCATCGCAGCAAAAGCGGAAACTTCTATCAGATGCTAAACATTATTTCTGGGAAGACCCGCTACTTTTTCGCACGTGCAATGATGGAGTTATCAGGCGCTGCGTACCCGAGAGTGAATTCCAATCCGTTTTAAACCACTGTCATGATCGGGAGGCCGGCGGACATTTCGGCGCCACAAGAACGGCACGCAAGATTCTGCAATGTGGCCTATTTTGGCCAACCCTTTTCAGAGACGCCCACAGTTATGTTACTAAATGCAATGAATGCCAAAGGACCGGTAATATTTCTAAGAGGGACGAAATGCCCCTCAATAACATGCTCGTTTGTGAGCCATTTGATGTTTGGGGGATAGACTTCATGGGACCCTTTCCCATGTCGTACGGCAAACTCTATATCATTGTTGCGGTTGACTATGTTTCCAAGTGGGTCGAAGCCGAAGCTGTTGCTGCAAATGATGCGCGCACTGTTCTAACTTTCTTACACAGAAATATTTTTTCTAGATTTAGCGCTCCGCGCACAATCATCAGTGACGGCGGGAGTCATTTTTGCAACAAGTCATTCTTACAACTCATGAAGAAGTTTGGAGTTCATCACAAAGTCTCTCTCGCCTACCATCCTCAGACTTGTGGTCAAGTTGAAGTCTCCAACAGGGAGTTAAAAAGAATAATTGAAAAATCCATAAATTCCAACCGAAAAGAGTGGGCTAAGAAGGTCGACGACGCTTTATGGGCATACCGAACCGCCTTCAAAACTCCTATCGGTATGACCCCCTTCCAACTCGTCTATGGAAAGGCCTGCCATTTGCCAGTCGAATTAGAACACAAGGCGCTATGGGCAACCAGATTTTTGAATATGGACATTGAGACTGCAGCAGGCGAACGCCGCTCCCAACTGAATGAACTGGAAGAACTACGACATTTCGCTTATGAAAACGCGCGGATCTACAAAGAAAAAACAAAAAATGGCACGACCGTCACATCCTCCCAAAAGAATTCCAACCGGGAGATCAAGTCCTAATGTACAACTCCCGCCTCCGTTTATTCCCCGGAAAGTTAAAATCGCGGTGGAGCGGCCCCTTTACAGTGCTCGGAGTCTCCCCTTTTGGAGCTATTGAAATATCCGGGAAGAGCGGCGACAAATTCAAGGTCAATGGGCATCGACTAAAGTTGTACGATGGAGGTGCTATCATCGGCGATCCTCAAAGCTTACTGCTCGAAGACCCATTACATGGTGACGGGGCGGCGCCTTGATCCCAATTTCCGCTGCGGATCTCTTATTTTGTGTTGGAACATTTTGAGATTTATTTTATTTTATTTTGTTGCATAAACATTATATACAACTGCTAATACAGGTATTTGGTCCACCTTAAGGACGGTAAACAAAAGGGCTATTCGGGAGACAACCCAAGCTTGGACCTTTTGGTCCCCTTGTTTATGTTTTATTTTATTTTATGCTTTCTATCTTTTTGTATTTTCTATTGTTCGGCCTAATTCGCAGGTTCAGCTTATCTTTTGTGCGATGCAGCAACTCCCGCGAATCATCATGCAATCTTCTGGCATGCTCCCCTCTTTGGAGCATTGGTACTCTCTCTCGCTTCAGATTTCATTTTCTGGTTGAATGTTTATTTTTCTTGCTTATGTTTTCATTCAAGTCTGGGGGGAAGAGCCGCTTGTGCACTCCACGAGCACATTTAATTTCGCATGCCAGTAGTTTTCCTTTTTCGCTTCATTATGTTAGATTCCTGTTGCACACCACTGCACCCACTTGAGCGTGAGCTTAGCGGTTTGCGTGTCACGAGTTGAACCTGTATCTTTGTTCGATTTGGAAAATTTCTGTGCTAGTTGAGGATTGTGCGACGGAGTAAATTGTTGACCTTGCTGTGTTTCTCGTCAACTGCTCTCGTTTTGTGTAGGAATTTGAGTAGATTTAATTTTTCTGTATGCTTATAGTTTATATTTTTTCTATCTGCGTAAATTCTTTTATTCTACTCAAAAGTTGGTGAATCCGGTGTGAATCAAACGGTAGCGTAGGAATGTGTGTAGCCGCCACTAGACTCGTATTGCTTGAGTCGGGAGGAAGGATTATCCTTCTCGGTTGCTAAGAACTTGCCCCAAGCTATTCTTGAAGCATTGGTACACGGTTAGTCTAACGTGAGAGTGATGTAGGCCGCCTTTTGGCCCGGTTGAGCTTTGTACCCATTCCTAACATCGCCCTTGCTAGCCCCTTTGTGCCTACCCTTCCTTTTGATTCAGCCCCACTATATTCGCCAAAGCCTCATAGCCAATCCTAGTCGCACACCCAAGTCGAGCTTAGTGTTTTATATTTTTATGTTGGGTTGTGATTTGGTGTTTTTATTTGTGATATGTGGTTGTGCCCAAAAGAATAATGTGCTGATTTTGTAAAAAGAAAATATTTAAAGGAGAAAAAGAAGAAAAAAAAAAGAGAAAGAAAAAGTTTGATTGAAAATCTTTATTTGAGGAGATTTGGATTTGGAGTAGGCGGTGCACACACCCATGTTGTAAAAGTTAAGTCTGGGGGTGTGGTGCACCCGTGTTTATTTTGTGGGCAGCGGGTACTAGTTTTGTACGTTAGCTCCTTTGGGTTAGGTGCATACCCTTCATGTTTATCCTTGTTTTCCTCACCGTAACCCAAGCCCCATTATTACCCGAAGTCCTACGGACTTGCGCTTGAGTTGACTAGTGCCGTGGAGAGAGTGCGAACGGGCAAGCTTATGGTTTCCGACATTGGTGGATTCCTTTGGGGGTAATCTTGAGCCCCGGTCTTCGGCAATGCTCACCTTAGTGGCCTGTCTACTTTCTCCCTGCGTAGGACCGGCTGATTCACCGTGATTCCACTTTTGAGTAATAATAAATTTTTGTTACGCATTGTGAAAAATATAAAATATTTTGTATACTTAAGAATTCCCTCTACTTTATTTTTATGCACGCGAGCATGCGACTTCGTATGGTACTCCGTTTGGCAATTTCTTTTTTTAGCTAGTTCATTTTTCCCCGTCTGCTTAGGTTTTGTTTGCTCGGGACGCGCAAACGGTTAAGTCTGGGGGTGTGGTGCGGTGAGCGTGGAATACGGCAAAAACTTGATGCGCGTAAAATACGGCAAGCGTACCGGTCGCTCAAGTAATAAAGTTGGGAATGAATCCCCGGATGTCGGTCTCTTGAGGAATGCAATTGGCGTCGAACGATTTAGACTCTAAAACTATCGTTATGAGAGTTAATTGAAATAAACAGAAAAGGAAAGAGGCTTTGGTTGGTGGTCTTACGACCGATTACACTAATGTAAACTATGCGGGTCGCAATCACCGCTTCTCAAGGCGAGATGGATGTAGCGGCCGCGATGCCGTACTTCGATTGGCGAGTGGACGGAAATCTAGCGAGTGAGGTGATTAGTGCGGAGCAAGCTTGAGTGAAACGAACGTGTGGAGTGGAGCGAGATGGAGCGAGGCGCATCAAAGAATAAATCTCTAGAGCAAGATGAAATACAACTAATAACAATAATGCTAGAAGTTGATGTCCATTACAAGCACAAGCATTTCATACAACAAGAAAAAGAGAGAAAATGCACAACCATGAGATTGAAGATCCACCGCGGTTGTTGGCCGGAGGTACGGGTTGTCAATCCGCTTCCAAGCGCAGTCCGAGGAGGGCTTCCGGTACCACCGAGCTGTCACCTCGAGGGCCTGTAACTCCGTTCTCTAGGGGTGCTTCGTCTTCTTCCTTGGTGGAAAGCTCGGAGAAGAATGCTTCAATGGCCGGGAGGATCACCGGAGGATGCGGAATGCTTCGGAATCACCGGAGAAGGTCCTCCCATTGGTATGGATGAAGGTGGAGGTGAATGGGACTTGCTGGCGGGCGAAACGGCGGACTGGCGAAGGCTCCGATCCGATTCCTCTCGCCCTAATTCGCGGAACAGCGCATTTATAGCTTGCAGAATAAATAGCGCGCACAACCACTGGCGCACGACCAGTGGTCGTGCGCGACCAAGGTCAGCGCCCGTGCGTGAGCAACCTGCATACCTGCATCAGAAAATCAGTAGTCGCGCACGATCATCAGCGCATGATCAGTGATCGTGCGAGGCAATGCTGATGATCGTGCGGAAATAGCCAGACAGACTTTTGCAAAATGGGTATGACTGCGCACGATCGGCGGCGCACGAGCAATGGTCGTGCGCGGTATGGCAAGTGATCGTGCGGAATGTTCAAGACAGAGTTTTCACAAATGAGACCGGGCTGCGCACGGTCAGTGATCGTGTGCCAGGAGGTCGATGGTCGTGCGTGGGTAAAAACGCACGACCACTGACTCCTTTGCCAAAAATAGTGAAACACCTATCCCGAATGCCCTCACGATCCCCAAACCTGCAGGAAAACTGCACGGGGCATCGATCGCGGCAGCCACAGCAAACAGTAATGAACATAGCAAGAAAGCAAATGCACACAAGCACAGAAAATGGGCAACAAAGGTGCACAGGGCGTGGAAAACCGTAGCGAACCAAAAGGAGTGCAAATGACGCTAAACGGTGTGCAAAGACAAGGAAATAAGCCCAGATGAGTCCGAAAATAGGTATATAAAGAGGACTCATCAGTATTATTAAATGACACTTAGGCACCGTGATGGCCGGCGAGAAACCGGCTTATACGTTATTTGACACCGGTGCCTCACATTCTTTCGTATCTGAAGACTTCATCAAGGATATACACGGAGTGCAATATTTCACTGGTATTGCTCGAAGAGTACGCCTCCCAGATGGATCTGAGATGACGGCAACCGCGAAGTGTGAGTTGGAGATAATCATTGGGGGAAAGATCTTTGATACCCCCGCCACAATTTTGAGAATACCAGAATTTGACCTCATTCTGGGCATGGCGTGGCTGGATTGGCAATATGCAAGAATCGACTGTGCGGAGAAGCAAATCTATTTGAGACATGGAGATACTGATGTAATCTTCCAAGGTATAAATTTTGCACCACGAATATTATTATCCTCAATCCAGACCTTGAAAGCTCATATGAGAGGGGATGAAGTCTACTTGATATGTTTCGAACTAAAGGAGATGAAGGTAGATGTGAGGGATGTGCGAGTAGCACGGGATTTCCCTGAGATATTTCATGAGAAATTGCCAGGGTTACCCCCGCATAGAGAAGTGGATTTTCAGATTAAGCTTGTATCAGGAGTTAAGCCTGTTTCCAGGACCCCTTATCGAATGGCCCCAAAAGAACTCGCGGAGTTTAGAGTTCAACTGTAGGAGTTGGTAGAATCAGGGTTTGTTCGCCCCAGCTCATCACCTTGGGGAGCCCCTATTCTATTCATTAAGAAGAAAGATGGAACCCTGCGTTTATGTATAGACTATCAGGAGCTCAACCGACTGACGGTACGGAACACCTATCCGTTACCTCGGATCGATGAGTTGTTCGATCAACTGGTGGGAGCGCATTGGTTCTCCAAGCTGGATTTGCGCTCGGGGTATTATCAATTGAGAATACAAGAGGATGATATCTAGAACACGGCTTTCAGCTCAAGGTACGGCTTATATGAGTTTACGGTGATGCCGTTTGGGCTCACAAATGCCCCATCAGCTTTTATGAGTTTGATGAATAAAGTGTTTGAGGCCTATTTAGATTTCTTCATCAATGTGTTCATTGACGACATATTGGTCTACTCTAAGACGAAGGAAGAACATGCTGGGCATCTGGCTTTAGTTCTGGAGAAGCTAAAAGAGCATGCCATGTTCGCCAAGTTTAGCAAGTGTGAATTCTGGCTTAGGGAGGTAACTTTCTTGGGACATGTAATTAGTGGGGCAGGACTAGCTGTGGATCCGGCCAAGGTGCGTGCCGTGAAGGAGTGGTCTCCCTTGAAGTCGGCGGTCGATGTGAGGAGTTTTCTTGGACTTGCCGTATACTACCGCAAGTTCGTAAACGGATTCTCCAAGATTGCCCTCCCGCTTACTTCTTTGACAAAGAAAGGTGTGCCATTTGAGTGGACACCCCAATGTGAAGCGGCATTCCAGGAATTGAAGGATAGACTTACCTCCGCCCCCATCCTTGTCCTTCCGTCTGGGAAGGAAGGATTTCAAGTTTACACGGATGCGTCTTATCAGGGGTTGGGAGATGTGTTGATGTAACACGAGCACGTGATTGCTTATGCTTCAAGACAATTGAAGAAGCATGAAATAAATTACCCGGTGCATGATTTGGAACTAGGAGCAGTGGTGTTCGCCTTGAAGGTATGGAGGCATTATCTATACGGCGTCCACTGCGAGATTTTCTCGGACCATAAAAACTTGAAGTACATTTATTCCCAGAAGGAGTTGAACCTAAGACAACGGTGGTGGTTAGAGTTTCTATGCGACTATGTGTTCACCTTGAACTACCACCCCAGAAAAGCAAACTCTGTAGCTGATGCGTTGAGCAGGAAAGTACCCGGCTCGAGTCCAGAGTCTCAGTTGATGAGCATGGAGTTGGTGCGGATGATTGAAGAGATGGATATTACCTTGATATTTAAGGCTCCTTCGGCAGAATATACGGAGTACTTGTCCAGCACGAGCATAGTTTGTGATATCCGGGACCGGATCCGAGTGGAGCAAGGATTGGATGCGGCTATGGCCCCGGCAATCAAGTTAATCGAAGACGAGACTACCGACGAGTACACACTAAAGGACGGCCTCGTTTTCTTTTGCGGTCTACTCTACATTCCCAAAGGTAGTAAAATCTGGGAGGATAACTTGAGAGAGGCACATTGCTCTCAATATTCAGAGCACCCAGGAATTTCAAAGATGTATGTCAGCTTACGGAAGACGATGTGTTGGCCGGGAATGAAGAAGGATGTCCGGTATTTTGTCACGCATTGCGAAGCCTGCCAAAGTGTGAAGGCGGAGTGCAGGAGTCCCGGTGGCCTGTTGCAGTCGTTGCCAATCCCCGAGTGGAAGTTCGAGGATATTTTCATGGACTTTGTACATGGGATACCTCGCTCCTGATGAGTCCCCATTTCATACCGAATTCTGGACTCATCTAGGCTTCATTTCATGACTTTGCACTACCATTTAGCGCCATTAGCACTCCTTTTGGTTCGCTACGACATTTCACGTCTTGTGCACTTTATTAGCCTATTTCTGTGTGTGTGTGTATTTCCCTCTTGCTATGCATTTTATTATTTTCTGGGACTGCCATGATTGACAACCTGTCCAGTTTTCCTACAGGTTCGGGGATCGTGTGGGCGTCCGGGATAGGGCTTTCACCATTTTTTTTGGCAAAGGAGTCATTGGTCGTGCGTTTTTACCCACGTACGACCATAGACCTCTTTTGTGCACGATCATCGGTCGTGCGCAGTCTGGCTTCTCTTGTGAAAGTTCTGCCCCGCCATATCGCACGGTCACCAGCTATACCGCGCACGATCACTGCTCGTGCGTTGTCGGTCGTGCGCAGTCATGCCCTCTTTTGAAAAGTTCTGTCTCTCCATTCCGCACGATCACTGATCGTGCGTTGCTGATTGTGCGCGAGCTTTGATTTCCTTGTGCAGGTTCTACATGTTGTTGCCGCACGGGCGCTGACTTTGTTCGCACACGACCACTGGTCGTGCGCCAGTGGTCGTGCGCGCTATTTAACTCTGCTTCTATAAATCGGCTTGTTCCGCGAATTAGGGCAGGGACCCTTGATCGATCTTTGACGCCACTTTGCCGCTCTGCATCCCAGGAGTTCCATCCATCTCCACCTTCATCCCTACCATTGGGAGGTCATTTTCCGGCGATTCTAAAGCGTTCCGCATCCTCCGGTGATCCTCCCGGCCATTAAAGACCTCTTCTCCGAGCTTTCCACCGAAGAAGATGATGAAGACAACCTAGAGAATGGACTTAAAGACCCTCGAGGTGACAGCTCGTTGGTACCGGAAGCCTCCTCGGACTGCGCGTGGAAGCGGATTGACAACCCGCACCTCTGGCCAACAACCGTGGTGGAGCTTCACTTTCTTGGTTTAGTCATTCTCCATCTCTCTTGTTGTATGAAATGACTTAAGCTTGTAATGAACTTCGATTTCTAGTTATTTTAATTAGATTATAGTTGTTTAATCTTGCTCATGAGATTTGTGATTTGATGTGCCTCGCCCCATCTCACTTTATTCCGTTCCTTCATTCCATTCGATTGCACTCTGCACTAAACACCTCACTCACTGGCTCACCGTCCATTCGCCTTACCGAAGTACGACATTGCGACCGTTACATCCATCTCACCTTGTGAAGCGGTGATTGCGACCCGCATATTTCGCTTTAGTTTATTTGTTTGCAAAACCACCTTCAAATCCCTTTATTTTTCCTTTGTTTAATTAACTCTCATAACGATAATTTCGGATCGTTCGTTGTTCTAAGCTAATTGCATTCCTCAAGAGACCGACACTCAGGTATTCATTCCCAAAACTTTATTACTTGTGTGACCGGTGCGCTTGTCGTATTTACACGCATCAGCTCCCGCTCAGGAAATGATTCAGTATGGGTGATCGGTGATCGCCTGACGAAAGTTGCCCGGTTCATTCCTACGAAGAAGGAGGCTCATGTGGATGTCTTGGTACGCCTTTTTGTGGAGCAGTTTGTACGGTATTACGGCGTACCTAAGACGATAGTTTCGGACCGGGATGGTCTCTTTACCTCCAAGGAGTTGAAGGCGGTACAGGCGTATTTGGGCTTGCTCCTTACCTTCAGCACCACGTTTCATCCTCAGACAGACGGACAGTCTGAGCGGACCATCCGGACATTAGAGGATCTGATGAGGTTGTGTGTGATAGATAGGGTGAGCCGTAGGAAATACTCTTGCCATTAGTGGAATTCTCCTACAACAACAACCATCAAGCTAGCATTGGCATGGCTCCCCATAAAGCCCTTTATGGAAGGAGGTGTAGAACCCCCTTGTCTTGGGTGCAAGATGAAGAACCGAAGACTTTGGGTGTTAAATATATAGATGACACGGATGTGGTGGTTAGGTTGATACGGGATCGTATGTTAGAGGCTCAGAGTCGGCAGACAAAGTATTATAATGCAAGGCACCGTATGGTGGAATTTCAAGTGGGTGATAAAGTGTTCCTGAAAATCCAGCCGATGCATGGAGTGTCACGGGTGCGGGGAGTGAAGAAGCTCAGCTCACGGTATGTTGGGCCCTATGTCATATTGGAAAAGATTGGCCCTTTGGCCTATCGGCTAGAGCTACCGCCCGAGCTAGAGAATCTCCACGACGTGTTCCATGTATCGTCGCATCGGAAGGCGTTGTTGCGGCCCAAACAATACATCCCCACAACTGATGGTACTGTGGCGTCTGACAGATCTGTGTGACTGGAGCCGATACGGATCGTTGATAATGAGATAAGAGCCTTGCGCCGCAAAAGTGTTCCCTTGGTAAAAGTTCTATGGTATAATCATGGGAAGGAGGAATTCACATGAGAGACGATGGATTTGATGCAAGGACGCTACCCGGAGTTGTTTGCTTCAGGTAATTTTATTTAAAGCATATTTTACTTTCTGTATGCTTTACTCCCCATGGCTTCAGCCTGATTTTGGGGACGAAATCTTTTATTTTGTTTATAGGATTTGTAACGTTCCAATTCGCGCTAGACCCCTCGCACGAGTTCTGAGTCAAGAGACTCTACTCAGGCTCGGGGTGCACTGGCAAAAGATGTCAAGTGCGTTGAATGGAGTGTTAGGGTTTAGTGATACCCAACGGATCGGTTAAGGGAAATTCGTAGAGAATGCCTGGTTATACTCACCGATCGTCGAGAATGAGGACAAATCGTCGAGTATAGCTGGCTGATACTTCTCGCACTCAACGCCAGGATTTCCGATAAATTGGTTAAGGGAAATTCGTCAGGAATCATTGTTGATGCCCGAAGAATTCGTCGAGAGTGCCCGGCGATTCTCACCGATTGTCGAGAATGTCTGATGATACCCACCGATCGTCGAGTATCGCTGACTGATACTCAACGCACTCAACGCCAGGATTTCTGATAAGTTGGCTAAGGGAAATTCGACGGGTATCATTGTTGATACCCGACGAAATCGTCGAGAATGCCCAGCGATTCTCACCGATCATCGAGAATGGAAGGTGATTCCCGTCGAATTTGACTTGTGCGTTTTCTTCGCCCAGGCAGATTCGCCGGCTTGTACAGGCGGACTGAACCGGATTTCGGGATTCGTGTTGGATGATCCCTTGGACCGGTCATTTTAAATGGGATTTAATTTGGGCGGTCGAATCAGAAACTGACACGTGGCGGGTGACATAACCCTAACGTGCTATTATAAATAAGAAGGAAACTAAACCCTAGCCATCACTTCGACCACTGCTGAGGTTACCCGTGAATCATCAGGAGAGAAGCGAATCATCGAAGCCGAAGTTCTGACAGAGGAGAGCTTGCTGGAGCAAACTTTGGAGGAGGAGAAACGCCATCGCCGTCAAGGAAAAGTGATGCCGCGGAAGAGGATAACGAGATCCATGGCCGGGAATGATGGTACCACAGGAAATGAGGTGAGCTTCCTCCCCTCTCCCTTGGTGCTAGATCTGTAGATATCTAAGTGAGATATCGACTCAAACGAGTCTTGATGTGTGAGATGAAGCTTTCTAGGAAGGCCTTGCTAGAACATGTGTTCTAAAGACTAGTCATCTTCAACCTCCCCCTTCTTCAAGTGATGATGGGTGTGGATCCGTAAAGAGGAATGGCCTTGAGAGGGAGAATAAGGGTGGAGGAACTGCTGGTGGCGATTTGGGGAAAATTGCTTGAGGAGGAAGACGAACGGATGCCGTTCATTCCGCTTCAAGATGCGTGCAGAATCTGTGTTCTGTACACAGCGACCTTCTTGTCCGTTTTCAAGAAAGAAGGGGTCCGATCTGGGCTTTCTACTAAACACGGAAGTTGTAGCTCTTGAAATTATCTTTCCAACGAGTAGTTGCACTCCTTTAGGAGAAGCCTGTAGCCACGGGAATGTCCAATCGAATTTAGGGCTGTAAACTAAGCGCGCAGAATTTGTATTCTATATGCTGCAGCCTTCGGAGCCGATTTCGTGTAGGCTAGAGCCTGATATGGGTATCAGGCTGAACAGGACAATTGTAGCCGATGGAAATACCTTTCCAATGAGGGGTTACACGCACTCACCGGATTCCCGTAGCTTCCGGAATCATCGGTTGAAGTTGCTGTCCAGAATTATTCTGCACCTAAAATTCTGGGTTGTGTATGATATGGATTTAGATCCGGTGGAATTAATGTTGCAATATAGCTCGAGGTCTGGGTGAATTCTTTTGTGTTAATCACCATGATAATATGAAGGTTGATGTTTGATAATTTGAATTCATATGCCGAGATGTGAAGCAAGCGTAAGTGAATGAAAGGTTTTGATATATTTGGTAGATCATCATTATGCGCTTTATCTATAACATGTTGAATTCATTTGGAAGGGCATATAAATGATTAAACTATGGCCATGATGTATATTTAATTGATAGAAAGGAATTAGTGATCCAATGCTTAGAGTGTTGTCTCCCTACGGGTAGCATTGTGGAAGTTAGCAAGTGCGGTGTTGACCGCCACTAGTTAGAATGAGGTTGAGATGAGTAAAGTTGGACGGTTGGGCTTGGTCCTCGGTGTTAACGTCCCGAGGCTCCTTCCGTATTTGATGGATGGTTGGGCTTGGTTCTCGTGCTTTCTCCGAGGCTCCTTCCATTCCACGGTATTGTGGAATTGCATGTGGTGTGAGTCGACATGCGGTGTCGTAATCCTGGGTTAAGGGTAGTGTGGCAAGTCTACGGGCTCTCCAATCATCACACCGATGGGAGTTGACATTTAGACTTTGGGCGGTTGGGCTTGGTCCTCGGTGTTCACGTACCGAGGCTCCTTCCATGCCAAGTGAACGGTTGGGCTTGGTCCTCGTGCTCATTTCCAAGGATCCTTCCGTGTCATACCATAGGCCAGTTTGGGGCTAGGATTTTGGTGCATATTTACCCAAGAGAACCCGCTGAGCCGTAGTACGCATGTGAGCTCCGTTGTTGTGTTCTTAGCTTTGAGGCGTACGAATGCCTAGGACAGGTAGTGTGGAGACCAGCCTAGTAGTGGAGATGACCGCTCTACTATCACCATTTGGCCATGACGGATGACGCCTGAGATGTTAGCAACCTGCTCGAATAGTGGGAACTATAAGTCTGTGTCAGCATAGCGATTGCCTGTGCATGATCATGGGTGTGTCATTGCATTGCATACATAGTATTACACTTCATTACTTACACAAGACCCTCATCGTATAAGTTTGTATGGGCACTCCTATACGATGAGTTACTTATTGCTGAACAACCCTCAACTTATATGCTTGTATGGGAACCCATATAAGTTGAGTTACCTTCTGTTATTGTACTATACTCTCTTGCTGTTGTAGATGGTAAAATTGTAGAATAAGAGGTTGCTTACTCATTACTTCGATTACTGCTTATATAACATGTGTAGTCACTTCACCTGCTTGTACTACTATTTTATATACTTATTGTACCTGTTCCTTTCTCCGCCCGGTGCCGAGGAGTCGCCGAGGGAGCGGATGTGAAGCCACTTAGTCTTTATGACTAACGGTTGCTACGTCTTCCTTTTTAGGAGGAAACCCCGCAGGTGGAGCAGCAGGCCGTGTGACCGGACAGCCAGGCCAGGACGACAGGGCCTGAGGGGACAGTACCGTCGCTACCGTCAGTTACAGGTGTGAGTGAGAGAGGCTTTATTGTAGCCCTACGTGGCAATTCTATTTATGTACTCTGATATTAGAAGCCTGTTGCAGCTTCTTTATTTATGATATTATGGACTTATGCTTGTGTGGATTTGACTTTCATGTTATTATGGTTGGGTTGACATTTATATGTTGGTATTGGTTGTAGCCGGCAGAATAGACGTCTAGTGGTACAGGCTAGCCCGAGTGTTAGTGCTACCGTAAGGCGACTGTTCTAGGCTTAAGACCACTCTCATGCCGTGTTTTGTGTTCCGGGAAGGGGGTATTACACCTTCCTTCCTTTGGACCCCCTGAGCTCTCTACTCATGTCACCGTCTTCCCTCTTGACGCCTTGAGCCACCTTGCTCCTTCGACTCCATCTCTGTTAACTTTGCCAACTACTTGACAAATGTCGGGTTGGCCGCCTCCATGGCTATCTCCTGTGCTGCCCTTTCCATCAGCTCCTCAAAAGAAAGGGGGCCCTTCGGGTCAAGCTCATCTTTAAGAACCCCTCGCGCAACCCCACTGTGAATGCCATCTAGAGGGCATACCCCGAAATCTACTAAATATCCAGGATCTCCTCTTGGAACCTGTCAACATAATAGGCTAGCGGCTCCTCGGCCCCCTGACTTATCAGGAAGATGGACTCAAGACTCTTCTTCCTCTTCTTAGAGGTGTAGAAGCGAAGCTGGAAGCTCTGGCTCAAGTCCTCGAACCCATAGATCGACCTCGGAGGGAGTTCATGAAACCAGTTGATGCGCTGGCGGGAAGATTACCGTTCACGGCCAAGTAATAAAAGTGAGGAGTAGCTTCCCCAAGTATCAATCTCACGTGGAGTGCAAGTAGGGAGCATGGATATCGCTTTTAGAGAAATGAATGAAAGTGCTAAGTAAAAATGAGAGGTTTGATTTTGGGGTTTCCTACACTTAGCGACATTAATCTAGTGCGGGTCGCCGTCACCGCGTCGCCAGGTAATGTACTCGAAAGAGAAAAAGCGGAGACGAACAAACTATCGAGGGTCGCAAACACCTCTTCGCAATACTCGCTTCTAGCAGTTGCTATAACGGCTCAATCACAGCTTTCTCTAACAAAGATGAATCTCATCAACACACATCATGAACAAGAAATCACCACACCAAATCATAGCAAAATCTCGAGCAAAATAAGGTTATTAAACCTCAAGCATACTAGCACAAGTTCAGGTTAAAGCAAATCTAAGAGAAAAGGGGGGAGAAACACAACCAAACACTCGAAGACTCTCCAAGATTCGCGGTCGGATGCGAGGGTTGTCGAGCCTCGTCCTAGCTCGGTCTTGGAAAGGTATCCGGGATCCCGAAGGTCTATCACTTCCTTCTTCACACTAGTCTTCCTCGTGTTGTGGTCGCTGATTCGGATCAGAGCGAAATGCTTCACAAGTGCTGCAACTAAGAACTCAAACAGTAGCTTGGAGGTCGGCAATGGCGATGGAGGTCAGAGACAATGCTTTTGCAAGCTCTTTAGAAGAGAAGTGGTGTCCGGATCAACCCTCCAATAAGGAGAGATAAAGAGATGGCTTGAGGGACGAGTTCCCACTCAAAGGGGCGGAAATGGCGGGGGAAATCGGAGATGTCCGGTCTAGAAGAAATCTGGGCTTAAATAGTAAAAGTCAGCAAAAATGGTCACGCACGGTCTGGTGCACGACTGTGCGTGAACTGTGCGATAATAATCTCCAGAAAATGCCTGAGGAAGAAGAAGCATTGACCCGCACGTTTTACTCATGTACGGGCGATTCTGCCTGTGCGCTAAGGAAATCGCACGGGTAATGACAGAGTGCTCAAAACACAGGCAACAGGGTGGAATCGTGCGCTTTACTCGCGCACGGGTGCTTTTTCCCGTGCATGAAGGAGAACGCACGACCAACCACAGAACAGAGCAAAACCAGAAGGCTACAGGAAAAACGTGCGTTTCCTTCGCACACGTTTCCGAAGAAACCGTGCGGGAAGCAATCGCACGGGCTGGTCAATCTCCCAAAATAATCTGTTGAAAACGCACGACAGAAATAAATCTTGCGCCAATAAAATGCACGACCGTGTGTTTTCCACAAATCAGAATTCTGAAGAGGGGAAAATTGACACCCGCACACAATAAAAACTCACCAAGGAGGACCCTCCAGCAATCAACAAAATGCAATAAAAACTACTGGAACGAGCCCTGGGGAGCACCAAGTGCATACCCCCAGCAATCGAATGCGCAATTGCGCACCCACTGGCTAGAAAAGAGCACTAAACGTGAAGCGCAGTATGAACGAAATATCAATGAAAACAACCGAAAAGTGAAGTGCAAAGTCATGAAAACTAGCCCAGATGAGTCCGCAAAACCATATATAAACGGGACTCATCACACCCCCAGACTTACCTATTTGCGCGTCCCGAACAAAGAAGATCCTTGCTGACTAGAAAAAGAACTAACTAATACAGTAATTAAGATCCGGAGTACCATGCGAAGTCGCACGCTCGCGGGCGTAAAAATATAGTAGAGAAAATTTCTAAGCATACAAAATAATTTATACTTTTCAGCTTGCGTAACCAAAATTCTATGACTACTCAAAAACAGAATCACAGTGAATCCTTCGGTCATGCGTAGGCAGAAAATAGACTAACCGCTAAGGTGTGTATTGCCAAAGATTGGGATTCGGGACAACCTCCAAAGGAATCCACCAATATCGGTGACCTTATGCTTGCCCGTTCGCACTCTCTCCATGACACTAGTTTGACTTATGCGTGAGTCCGCAGGACTTCGGGTAGTAATGGGGCTCGGGTTAAGGCGAGGTAATCAAGGATAAAATGAAGGCTACGCACAAAACACAACTGAGCTAGCACTAAAAGAGTCTATATGCTACCAACAAGCGCACGGGTATGCCACACCCCCAGACTTAATTTTTACAATACGGGGGTGCGTACCGCCTACTCCAAAAAACATAGTAACTCAAATCAGATTTTCAGTTATACTTTTCCTTCCTCTTTTTCTTTCTTTTACAAATTTTCTTTTTATAACTTTTCTTCTTAATTCTTCTTTTTCTTTTACACAACTCCAGCAAATAAATTAATGGGAGCACAACCACATATTTCACAAATAACAACACCGCATAAACACCCCCATCCTGAAATTAGAAAACAATAAAGCTAGACTTGGGTGTACGACTAGAGTCGGTCACTAGGCTTTGGTGAAATAAAAGTGGAGCTGAATCAAAGGAGGGGTAGGCACAACGGGGCTAGAGAGGATAAGATGTTAGGAACGGATACAAAACTCAACCTGGCCAAAATGATGGCCTACATCATTCTCACGCTTAACTAACCATGCACCAATGCTTCGAGAGTAGCTTGGGGCAAGATCTTAGCCAACGAGGAAGACTATCCAACCTCCCGACTCGAGCAATACGAATCTAACGACTGTCTACACACATCCCTAAGGTACCGTTGTATTCACACCGGATTCAACAATTTTTGAGTAGAATAAAAAGAATTTATGCAATTAGAAAAATATAAAACTAAAAGCATGCAGAGAAATTAATTCTACTCTAATTTCTACACGATATGGGAGAACTCGACTAGGAGTACAGCAAGGTCAACATTTTGCCCCGTCACATAATCCTATGTTAGCAAGGTAATTTTCCTAAATCTAACGAAAGAAACAAGTTTGACTTGTCGTACGCAAAAAGTTAAGTGCGCGCTCATGTGGGTGCAATGATGCGCAATGCAATGAACTAAACAAATAAATTTAATAACAGCTACTGGTATGCAAATGAAGTGCACGTGCAAAGGTAACATCGACAAGCTCTCCCCCAGACTTAAGCTAAGAAGCACAGTAAAATATGCTGAAGTTAAAATCAAAATGAGTTAAGGAGAGAAGTTACCCAATGCTTAGAAGATGAGCATACCAGAAGATTGGATTTAAACTTGATCAATAAGCCCACAGCGCAGACAAAATCACCTGCAAGAAGCACATCTCCAACCAAGCATATAATAGGCATGCACTCTCAAAAAGCTAAACAAACAAATTAAACGTGGCTAAATTAGGTTGTCTCCTAGAAGTCCTTTTCTTTACCATCCTTAAGGTGGACCAAATACTTGTATTAACAATTTTATACAATGTTCAGGTAGCAAAAGTTTAATACGCAGAAAAAGAGATTTCAAAGTCACACAAAGACTTAAGCAAATAAAACGCTAACAGCAACAAGACAAAAGGATATGGCCCCGGAGATCCCTCACTCTTCAGCTAAATGCTGATTTGTGATAGATCCCCCCAGACAAGCGAGAAGATGAAGAGGGGAGAGCTTTAGGGCCCCAGCAAGACAAGTGTCCCCTGCTCCTACCCTCCTCCATCCCGCGCCTGCGGGCAAAACTCTGCGCTTTGCGCAGAAGCAACTCCTTTCATTTTAGTTCCACAAAAAAGGAGTGCCAGGGCGATAAGGTCAAACCCGGCTCTTCAGCAGCTAGATTAACATCCAAAATTGAAGGCATCCTTTCTTCACCTGCTGAGGGTGAAAGATCATCCCATGTAACCTGTTTCATAGTTTTACAGACTTTCGCTACACAAATTGCAGTTTTTAAATCAAAATTATGCACGCCCACATCTAACGTGCACAACACTTCCATCTTTGTAGCAGCATCATGCATCACATCAAGGACCTGTGCCACGTCTTTCCCTTTAGTTGTCATTGGCGTTTCAAAACCTTCCTCAACCTGTTCTTGTCCCGTCGATTGAAAATCTGCCTTCCACCACTAGAAACATCATTAGATGTCACGATAGTTAAATTCACTAGTTTTACGAAGTCAGCCACAATTAATTGAGGAGGCGAAGGTGCATTAACTTTGGGCACAACAATGACCCCACTATCATAAAAATGCAACGTCGCCTCACTGGCTTTAAGGAAGGGGACCCCAAGGATGGGTTTGGACGTGTTGCCCCTGGGTCCAAGCACCTGAAAGTCTGTGAGGACAGCCACCCCATTCAAAACCACTTCTGCTCCCTTCACCTCTCCATTATAACCCGGCTGAGACGGTCGCAGTTGGCTACCAGAAGCCTGATCATCAAATTGATGTTGGCACCCCTGCCATCTTTGACCTAGCGCGTTTTGGTTCAACGAGAAATTAGGATGGTTTCTCGCGTTAGGGTTATAAGTATTATTGTAAGGCACATCATTATTTTGATTATTTATAAAATTAACATTTTCTTCACAAGCCATACCTGTATGGCCAGCAAACAGCTCACCCTCGGGGCACTCATAAGCGTGGTGGCAAGAGTTACCACAACCCTGACACGATATGCTCATCACAGGGGCATGCGGTGGGGTCGATCGAGTCAGCATCATATTCCCTTCCAAGGCAGGATGGCGTGATTCGGCGTGCAGCCCCACCGTATTTACATCAAACAAATTTATCGCCCCTCTAGGGGCATTCCTGCCTACTGTCCAGTACGTGATGTGGGAGGCCGTGTCTTTGAGGAGTCTCAACGCTTCCTCAGGAGATAAGTTCATGATCGTGCAACCGCCACCGCATCGATCATCGCCCTGAAATTCGGCTCAATGGCAAAATAAATTATCTCCACAAAATTCCAAGGCTCACAGCCGTGTTGAGGACAACGGTGCTGCAGGTAGGCAAATCTCTCTCAGGCCTCAGAAAGTGTTTCATGATCCAGCTGTCTGAACGTGGCTATTTCCCTATGAGCATTAACAATTTTATCAACAGAATGAAACTTAGCAAAAAAACATGGAAGATAAAGCTTCCCATGTGGCAGCGGAGCCAAGCGCGATCGTATGCATCCATGTCTTGGCCCTATCCCTTAGTGAAAAAGGGAACAACTTTAGTTTCACAACTTCATCTGCAATGCCCGCATAGCGGAGAGTACCACATATCTCAGAAAACTTAGCCAAATGTAGCTGAGGATCCTCACTCGACAGACCTGAGTACTGCGTATTGTTCCTAATCATATTTAAAATAGCAGGCTTGATCTAAAAATGATTATTGGCTATGGCTGGCCCGAACCCTGGATAAAAACTCCCCACTGTAGGGGTAGTGAAATCCTGCATTGTCCTAATACGAGGCTAGGCCACATACTGGTTCTCAATGATTCGTTCCCCTTGGCCCTTTCCCACATGGCCCAAGTCATCCATCCTTCCCTCAACTACAGCAGCACGCAAGCGAGCTCTTCTCGCTCGTGCAGTCTCAGGATCAACACCCAAATCTTCACCCCTTCCACCAGAGTTCAGATCTGTCATACAACACTCACAAAAAGAAAACACTAAAAACACCAAAACACTCACAAACTTTTCCCAAAAGAAAAAAAATCCACGCAACAGTTGCACTCCCCGGCAATGGCGCTAAAAACTTGATGCGTTGGCAGTAAGATTACCGTTCATGGCTAAGTAATAAAAGTGAGGAGTAGCTTCCCCAAGTATCAATCTCAGGCTGAGTACAAGTAGGGAGCATGGATATCGCTTTTAGAGAAATGAATTAAAGTGCTAAGTAAAAAATGAGGGGTTTGATTTTGGGGTTTCCTACAATAAGCAACATTAATCTAGTGTGGGTCACCGTCACTGCGTCGCCAGGGTGATGTACTCCAAAGAGTAAAAGCGGAGACGAACAAACTATCGATGGTCGCAAACACCTCTTCGTAATGCTTGCTTCTAACAGTCGCTAGAACGGCTCAATCAAAGCTTTCTCTAACAAAGATGAAGCTCATCAACACACATCATGAACAAGAAATCACCACACCAAATCATAGCAAAACCTCGAGCAAAACAAGGCTATTAAACCTCAAGCATACTAGCAGAAGTTCAGGTTAAAGAAAATCTAAAAGAAAAGGGGGGAGAAACACAACCAAGCACTCGAAGACTCTCCAAGATTCGCGGCCGGATGCGCGGGTTGTCGAGCCTTGTCCTAGCTCAGTCTTGGAAAGGTATATGGGATCCCGAAGGGCTGTTACTTCCTCCTTCACACCCGTCTTCCTCGTGTTGTGGTCGCTGATTTGGATCAGAGCGAAATGCTTCACAAGTGCTGCAACTAAGAACTCAAACAGTAGCTTGGAGGTCGGCAATGGCGATGGCAGTCGGAGACAAAGCTTTTGCAAGCTCTTTAGAGGATAATGGGTGGCTGGATCAACCCTCCAATGAGGAGAGAGAAAGAGATGGCTGGAGGGACGAGTTCCCGCTCAAAGGGGAGGAAATGGCGGGGGAAATTAGAAATGTCCGGTCCAGAAGAAATCTGTGGCTTAAATAGTAAAAGTCAGCAAAAATGGTCACACACGGTGTGGCGCACGATTGTGCATGAACCGTGCGATAATAATCTCCAGAAAACGCCTGAGGAAGAAGAAACGTTGACCCGTGCGTTTTACACACGCACGGGCGATTCCGCCCATGCGCTAAGGAAATCGCACGGTTAACGATAGAGTGCTCAAAACACAGGCAACAGGGTGGAATCATGCGTTTTACTCGAGCACGGGCGCTTCCGCCTGTGCGTGAAGTAGAACGCACGACCAACCACAGAACAGAGCAAACCAGAAGGCTACATGAAAACCGTGTGTTTCCTTTGCGCACGGTTCCAAAGAAACCGTGCGTGAAGCAATCGCACAGGTTGGTCAATCTCCCAAAATAATCTATAGAAAACGCATGACAGAAACAAACCGTGCGGCAAGAAAACGCACGACCGTGCGGCAAGAAAACACACGATCGTGCGTTTTCCACAAATCAAAATTCTGAAGAGGCGAAAACTAACCACCTGCACACAATAAAAACTAACAAAGGAGGACCCTCCAGAAATCAACAAAATGCAATAAAAACTACTGGAATGAGCCCTGGGGAGCACCAAGTGCATACCCCCAGCAATCGAATGTGCAATTGCGCTCCCACTGGCTAGAAAAGTGCACTAAACTTGAAGCGCAGTTGGAACGAAATATCAATGAAAACAACCGAAAAGTGAAGTGCAAAGTCATGAAATCCAGCGCAGAAGAGTCCGCAAAACCCTATATAAATGGGACTCATAACCAGTCCCTTGCCTTCTCCTTCAACGTGATTGCAAAGAGGTGACACTTGAAGGCATCCTTCATCGGCCTGATAGAGACTACATCCTCGAACCACTACAGGTGCTGGACGGGATCATCCTTCCCGGTATAGTAAGCCATGTCAGGCTCTCTGAACCTCTCTGGAACGGGAGCTGAGATGATCAGCTCGCTGAAGGGTGACCCCCTGAGGGGTGGTCTCGCAACCTCTACTCGCGCGACCTGCTCGCATGGAGGGCTAACACTCGCCGGGCTGGGGAACAACTCTCTGCCGGTGAGGTCTCGCTCAACCCCCTCTCCCATCCTCTCGTTCCCTGGCCGTCTTCCTGGTGCACTTCCTTCTCCCCCTGCTGGGGTCATCTCTCTTGGATCCCTCTGGGTCGACTCATCGAGAGGGGTGAGCTAGATCCTTGGGGGTTGGAGTGGAGCTGCCAACCCGAGGAGCCAAAATTCGCAGCATCCCCATGATGCCTTGGATGGATGCCATGAAATCTTCCCTCCCTATAAAGGGCCCTGGGCTGGGGAGCTTGCTGAGATCATCATCACCTCCCTAATCTCCAGCCATGACACTCTCCCTAGATCTTTTGTGCTGGTCACTCTCCACGCTCACCGCACCAAAATTTTGAAACCAAAAAATTGGTCTCTGTGGAGTTTGGGGTCCCACAAAGGGGTGACCTCACACTTACTACACTCGGAGGAACGTCACGGACCAAAGACTTGGGAAACTAGGAACAGACCCTCGGCTCTAGCATTGAGGTCCCACCACATGCCCGGAAGATCACAAGAGCACTTCCCCTTCCTCACCAATGGCTGAGCTGGAGGAAGCCCCAAAAACTCATCCCTCCAAAGGTGCCCAAGGGGGTCTATTTATAGTTTTCCCAAGCTGGGGGGACCAAAAGGTCAGAAATACCCCTAGGACAAATGGGTCTTGAGCCAATAGAAAACATACACACTAGGGGGTAAAGAGGTAACTCCACCCCGGGGGCACAACGGTAAAAACATGGCCCAAAGAGGTCCAAGGGCGGGAGGATGCCAAGTCATGCCACTCACCGAAGAACTAGCCAGCCGGGGCAAGAGCCTGGCCGCAGGCCGCTCTCGCCCCACGAGCTAGCTGCCCGGGGCGAGAGACTGGTCGCAGGCCGCTCTTGCCCCGTGAGCTAGCCTCCCGGTGCGAGAGCCTGGCCGTAGGCCACTCTCCCCCCCCCCCCCCCCGAGCTAGCCGCCTGGGGCGAGAGCCTGGTCGCAGGCCGCTCTCGCCTGCGAGCTAAACACCCGGGGAGAGATCCTGGCCGCAGGCCGCTCTCGCCCGCAAGCTAGCCGCCCAGGGCGAGAGCCTGGCCGCAGGCCGCTCTCTCCCCCCGCGAACTAGCCGCCTGGGGAGAGAGCCTGGCCGCAGGCCGCTCTCGCCAGGGAGCTAGCCGCCCGGGGCGAGAGCCAAGGTACAAGCTACTCTCGCCCCCCGCGAGCTAGCCGTCTAGGGCGAGAGCCTCACAGCAGACCTCTCTCGCCCACGAGATTGCCTCCCGGGGCGAGAGCCTGGCCGCAGGCCGCTCCTGTCCATGAGCTAGCCGCCTGGGGGGGGAGACTGGCCGCAGGCCGCTCTCGCCCCCCCCCCCCCGAGCTAGCCGCCCGGGGAGAGAGCCTGGCCGCAGGCCGCTCTCGCCCCCGCGAGCTAGCCGACCGTGGAGAGAGCCTGGTCGCAGGCCGCTCTCGCCCGCGAGCTAGCAGCCCGGGGCGAGAACCTGGCCGCAGGCCTCTCTCTCCCGCAAGCTAGCCGCCCGAGGCGAGAGCCTGGCTGCAGCCCGCTCTAGCATCCGCGAGCTAGCCGTCTGGGGCGAGAGCCTGGCTGCAGCCCGCTCTCGCACCCGCGAGCTAGCCCCCCGGGGTGAGAGCCTAGCCGCAGGCCGCTCTCGCCCCCGCGAGCTAGCTGCCCGGGGCGAGATCCTGGCTACAGGGCGGGATATGGGCCTTCATCCGGTCATGCTATTCCCACCTTGCACCTATCAAGTCGAGGCGGGTGTCTGCCAACTTGTCGCACTCGCTTCCCAAAAAGGCGGCCATTGGGGGAGGCATATTTTTCCTTCCCCTACTAGTGTATGACAAGGGCCATGCCTAAATTGGCCACCAAGAGTGCAAAACTCTTCCAAAAACTTAAAAACTTATAGTTGGTCCTGTGCCTGCCGGGAGGGTCCTACTCTACAAATATGTGGTTGTACGGCCAGATACTTTGATAAGAACGTGAGGATCAAACACTTTCAAGTGGGAGACCTTGTTCTTAAAAAAGTTGATGTTGTTTCAAGAACCGACTCAGTAGGGAAGCTGAATTTGAATTGGGCTGGTCCATTCATTATAAAGGAGTGTTAAAGAACGGGGCTTATCGCTTGCAAACCAATCAAGGAAATGATGTATCACATACATAGAGCGGGGACGATCTAAAACAGTTCTATTCCTGAACCAACTCCTCTCTCATTTTTCCTTTGTAACTTTTCAAAGATTATCATTAATCAAAGGCCCCTTACTGGCACTTTTTCAAGTGCTTTTTATCTCCTGAACAACTCCAAAGCAAGGATAACTGGTGCCAGGAGACATCGCCGAATTCAGCTGGGACCCCCCTCGAATCGTTGTCATTAGCGTAACACCACGATGACCACGTGTTGTGGGGAGATTTCGCACCGTGTTGTGGGAGCTTGCATATTATAGCACGACAAGCTACTGAGTTTCGTATCCCGGCTGGTATCTAACCCCACCTCTGCATTTTTGGAGGGATAGGGTGGGTGTTAGCTCTGCCTTGCCTTGTAAGGGATATCATTACAACTTTGATGATTATGTGAGGAAAGCAATTCTATATGCACTTGCCCATAGATCATCCTAGTTTGTGACCCTCGAATGATCTTTGGTACCCTCAAGCAGTGCCTGCAAGAGACCCACATCCCGGTTGATCTCAGAGGAAAGCAATGGGCTCTAAGAGCACATTCCTGAAAGATCAACATGGACTGTACTCCAGGCAAGGGGGAAGTCAACCTTTCTCCTCTCTTTAGGTAAAATTGTTCATGGTGCGGACTCAATGTTGGTATCCGCTCAGTCTGCCAGTTTTCAATGGGTTGACTAAACAGCTTCTGTGACCCGGTGAGGAAATCAATGCTATATGCACCTGCCCGCTTGGTCACACAAGCTGTGAATCATTTATGGTTTGTGTGGACTCAATGTTGGTATTCACACATTCTGCCAGTTTTCAATGGGTTGACTACACAGCTTTTGTGACCCGGTGAGGAAAGCAATGCTATATGCACCTGCCCGCTTGGTCACCTAAGCTGTGAATCATTTCTGGTTGGTGCAGACTCAATGTTGGTATCCGCTCAGTCCACCGGTTTTCAGTGGTTTGATTGTACAGCTTCTGTGACTTGGTAAGGAAAGCAATGTTATATGCACCTGCCTGCTTGGTCACCTAAGATGTGAATCATTTCTCAATTTATACGTTATTATTCGTTTTTAGACCGCTGATGTGTTGAAGGGCAAGTGTACCAGTCGCACAAGTAATATAAAATGGGCGAGTTTTCCCAAGTATCGATCTCGAGGGAACACAGTAAGGAAGAGTTAATTTTGAGGAGGACTTGAGATTGAAGTCCTTAGGTCGGAGTTAACAAAAGGGGGGATTTTGATTGTTACGAAAAAACAAAATAAAATACTAACAACTACTCCTATGCAATGCCGCTATGCGATGCTTCGCCAGGCGGGATGGAAGACTAGTCGGGCCGCAATGCACCGAATCGCAGGGCGGATGGGCGAGTAGGCTTGCGGAATAAGGGTCGAGAGCACCTCTTCGCAACGCACGCCACTAGCAATTGCTAGTGCGACAAGGGTGGATGGAGGATGGAATATTGCGCACCTCAAGCAACTTAAGCAGTAAACAACACAGAATCACATAGACATGAATCTAATAATGTTTACAACTAAGAGCACATCATCAAAAAATAGCGTTTTACAGCACATAAACATCAATAAAGGAAGAACAAGGCAAGAGATCGATCGAATCCGAAGTCTTGCTCATGGTTCACGGAAGGAATCGTCGAGTTGTCAATCCGCGTCCTAGCTCGGTCCTCAACTGCGTCTGGGGTAGAGAAGGGTTGTCACTACCTTCCAATTGACCCATCTTCTTCGTGTCATGATTGCGGAAGACAGTTTCAAGCTTCCCTTTTCTTGGTGGATATGGCACCAAAACTTTAAATAGAGCTCAAGAGATGATGGAGGAGGCCGAGAGGAAGCTCTGGCTTGGATTTGGCAGTGAAAGCTTTCCCGGAGCACCTCCCTAGGGTGGAAGATGAAGGGGAATGGCGGTACCCTTCGTCGAGGACGAAAAACGGTGGAGAAATGTGCGATCCCCTCAAATAGGGTGGAACCTGCATATTTATATAAAGAAGAATTTAATAATGCGCCCGATCACGGGCACACGACCAGTCGTCGTGCGCACAATGGCCAGTGATCGTGTGTATTGGCATGGCAGAATCAGAAGATGAACTGGGATAATGCACACGAGCAGTGGCGCACGACCAATGGTCGTGCGCACTATGTCTAGTGGTCGTGCGATTACCCCAGACAGAACTCTAGGAAAAGTGGAATCAATGCACACGATCAGTGGAGCACGACCGATGGTCGTGCGAACCATGTCCAGTGGTCGTGCGATTATCCCAGGCAGAACTTGGAAAAACGGAGAATAGTGCGCACGATCAGGGGCGCACGACCAATGGTCGTGCGCATTAGATCTGATGATCGTGCACAGTATACCTGTTTCCAAAAAGTCCCGGAACACGCACACGGCCCCTATACCAACACTGATATGTGCAGACATTCCAGACAATCACAAAAAAGGAGTACAATCAACAAAAGCACAAAAATACACAACCACGGGCCTAAATGTGCACTTCGAATAGAAATAAAGGATAATAAGAAATATATATGATAACGAACTAAAAGTGAAGTGCAAACAAAGGAAAACTAGTCTAGATGAGTCCGAAAATAGGTATATAAAATGGACTCATCATACCCCCGGACTTAACTGTCTACGCGTCCCGAGCAAATAAAATCTAAGCAGATAGGGAAAATTACTAACTAACAAAGAAATTGAAAAACAGACTACCATGCGAAGTTGCATGCTCGCGTGAGTAAAAAGACAATAGAGAAAATTTCTAAGTATGCATAATAGTTTATATTTTTCACAATGCGTATAAAAATTTTATTACTACTCAAAATAGAATCACGGTGAATCAACCGGTCACGCATAGGAAGAAAGTAGGCAGGACACTAAGGTGAGCTTTGCCAAAGACCAGGCTCAGGATCACCTCCAAAGGAATCCACCAATGTCGGGGACCATATGCTTGCCCGCTCACACTCTCTCCACGACGCTAGCTTGACTCGAGCGTGAATCCGTAGGACTTTAGGATAAATGTGGGGCTTGGGTTACGGTGAGGTAAACAAAGATAAATAGGAAGGCTATGCACCTAACCCAAATTAGCTCAACATAAAAAGAATCCCTCAGCAAACCACAATATAACCAGGTGCACCACACCCCCAGACTTGATTTTTGCAACATGGGTGTGTGCACCGCCTACTCCAAATCAAAATCATCTCAAATAAATATTTCAATTAAACTTTTTCTTTTCAACTTTTCTTTTGCACATATATTTTTTTTCTTTTCAAATCATTTTCTTTATTTTCACAATCTCAGCAGATATAAATCTTAGAGCACTCCCACATATTCACATGAAAAGTCACCACATCAACACCCCAACATAAAAATGCAAAACACTAAAGCTCGACTTGGGTGTGCGACTAGGATCGGCTATGAGACTTGGGTGAAATAATGGTGGAGCTGAATCAAAAGAAGGGTATGCACAACGGGGCTAGCGAGGATAAGACGTTCGGAATGGTACAAAGCTCAACCGGGCCAAAATGATGGACTACATCACGCTCACGCTAGACTAACTGTGCACCAATGCATCGAGAGTAGCTTGGGGAAAGTTCTTAGCCACCAAGAAAGATTATCCTTCCTCCCGACTCGAGCAAAACGAGTCTAGTGACAGCTACACACATTCCTACGCTACCGATTGATTCACACCAGATTCACCAAGTTTTGAGTAGAATAAAAAGAATTTACGCAAATAGAAAAATATAAAACTATAAGTATACAAAAAAATTAAATCTACTCAAATTTCTACACGAGAAGAGCAGTTTACTAGAAACACAGCAAGGTCAACATTTTACTCTGTCTCACAATCCTATGTCAGCACGATAATTTTCCCGAATCATGTAAAAGAAACGAGTTAAACTCGCGACACGCTGATAGCTAAGAACGCGCTCATGTTGGTGCAGTAGTGTGCAATGCGATGAACTAATTAAAATAAAAATATAGAAGCTTCTAGTATGCACATGAAATGTGTCTGTGCAAAAGGTAACTAATAATGGCTCTCCCCCAGACTTATACTAAACTACACAACAAATGATATAGAAATTTAAATCAAAAAGAGCTAAGGGAAGAGGTTACCCAATGCTCAGCTAGTGAGCATACCAGAAGACACGTGAAAACCTGAAGCAAGCCCGCCATACGAAGAATCACAACCCTGCCAATATGAAGTCGCCAAGAATACCTGCAGGGGTGAGCTCCGCAAAAACAAAAGAACAATATATAAACAACAAAGAAATATTAAAACTAAATAGACATGAAAATAAAAAAAATACAGAAAGTGAAAGATAAGTACTGGGGTTATTGTCATCCCAACAGGACTTATTCGATTCTATACAGTTCTAGCTAATGGGTCTATGAAAGGAAAAGTGCACAGGCAACTGTTCCATTATCCATTTCGATAACGGGTACCGATACAGAGATAGATCAGTTACCTCTCTGCCCAAATAATAATACCGGCTCCTCGCAGGCAGAGGAAATAAGAAGTAAGAAGAGGAGGAGTGCTGGTCCTGACTCATCTCACCACAAAATAATTCCTTGCCCAGCAAGGTTTCATCCACCACAAGTTTGCTGGGGTCGAAGGCGACGACAGGGGCTTCCATTGTGAAGGAGGTAGGAACCTCCTCACACAAGAGGATGCACTCGTCGACATCCTGAGAACAAGGCTCAACGTCAACCCTACTTACCCATGGAGATTCAACCTGTACAGGCTCATATAAGGAAGGGGGGTCAAGAAATAAAAGAGACGAAGAACATAAGGAAATAATCAGGGGAGTGATCCCGGTTTCACTCCCCAAAGGCTGAGGTAGAAAAATATTGTCGGCATTGTCGACAATGCTACAAGACTTGGCCAGATCCATAGAGCTCTCCACCACGACTTGGACTTCCTCCTTTGGTGTCGAGGGAGAATCCTCTACACCAGGAAGGTTGTCCTCCTCCATGGGAGTGGAAACAATCCATATATTGAAAGTATCTAGTGTCAACCTAATACACCTATGGGGGGGATATGTGTCGTGCAGTCTTTTACGGAATTAAACTAACCTGCACAAGTAAGCAAACAGAACACAGAAAACACACAAAGAATTATAGTGGTTCCCCGATTTTGGTACGTCCACTTTCCCTCTTCGACCTATCTCCCACCAAGGGATGACTCGGTCACTTCTCCAAACGGATTGAAATCCAATCCTCACACTAGGAGCAACGCTCCCCTAACCACGGAAGGAACCCTTCCAACAACGGAGTCACAATTCCACTACAATGGGTAGCACCCAACCCTTACAACTAGGAATGAAAATTCCTTACAACAAAATTGAATGTAAATAAAAATACAAACAATGCTTTATGGAGATTCCGATGTCCTTCTTCGTTCGTTGAAGCTTGCACGAAATGTACGAAGAGTCCACAACCGGATTTCTCACTTAGAATGGATCTTGTCAAGGTCAGCGGTGGCAAGTAAGTGCGGCGGCGATGCTTTGTAAATCCAAACTTCTTGACGAAGCAAGCTAGGTCTTCGAATGATCTCAGTCAGATCAAACGTCTCAACCGATTCGGAAGGGAGAACAAGTCTCGTTCAACGAATCAAAAGACAAGAGATCTCGAGAGAGATACCTGAGAGCGGCTGCTTGCCTCGGTACTATCGTCGAACGATCAGAAACTGGCTGAGATCAGCAGCGACGACAACTTGCGAGCGGCGACGAGCGATCGGCGGTTTCCGTGATACGCTAGGTCATGGCGTCCGCTTTCGTATTCTGGTGTTCGTGTCTACTGTAGACAACGTAAATTAGTCCGTATTGATACCCAAAGGCAAACCCTAGAAGACCGTTATGGGGCCCACCTCAGAAATCCCGAGATCTGGCCGAACAGAGCACGACAACCTGGACCGGTCCAGCGAGCGGCGAAATCTGCCTAAGGCAAAATCGGCGGGAGTCGTTGGTGATTCCCGTCGATGTCGGCGGGAATCACTCCCGACTCCCGTCGATTCTGCCTTGGCAGAATTTCCGATTTGTATTGCCAGCCGGAAGTAGTCGGCGGGAGATACTAAGCGATTCCCGTCGAAGTCGGCGGGAATCACTAACGACTCCTGTCGAAGTCGGCGGGAATCACTAGTGATTCCCGTCGATTTCGACTTAGAGGAAATTTCCTCCTTCCTTCTTTTGCGAGCTTGGTCTTTGACCCATCCTTGCTCCTTCTTCTGCTTTTGATCTACCTTGATCCTATACTTGAAAATAAGTACACTCCAATAGAGAGAGCACACGTGGATTAACACATTGATCTACACAATGATGGATTGCGTTGCGCAGACCCGTGTATATTGACCCACTGCACCCTGACTTTGGTGTATACTTAGCATGGAATAGCTGCAAGCACAACTTGATAGAATCATCAAATACATTGCCTATTCAACTTAGCTTGTTCAGGATCTTCTTCAAATCAGGTCTATTGTGGATGCAATACCCAACAATCTCCCCCTATTTTAAGAAGCCTAAACCCTAAAAGCTAAGGTGAATAGAACAAGTGGAAATGAAAATCATAAAATGAAAATTCAGTTGAGTGTGGAATTCATTACCATTTTCCTGAGAGCAACGGAATTCATTACCATTTTCCTGAGAGCAACATAGCCTTAGCCGAGGTGATCTCCCCCTATCTGAAAGCAACATAGCCTTTGTGGCCTACTTCGCATTAGCAGCCACCTTAGCCTTGACCGAGAGTGTAATCTCCCCCTTTTCGGCTTATGCAAACCTGGGACGTCACTTGGAGAAAAATGCTCCCCCTCAGTTCTTGCATTCGTGCCCGATCCTAAGTTCCTAGCAGATGCGTCCCCTTGATCCAAGAGCCTTGAGCCTGTCAGTCTTCAATCTTCAAAGTTCAGCATGCCAAGTTTAGTTTTGAATAAATTGAACTTGGCCTCGTCTAGTGGCTTCATGAAGATATCTGCAATCTGCTTATCCGTGGGGACATAGCAGAGAGATATATCTTTTTTCTCCATATGCTCTCGAATGAAATGGTAGCGCACTTCAATATGCTTTGTTCTGTTGTGCGACACTGGATTGTTCGCAATTGCAATTGCGCTCGAGGAGTCGCAATACATGGGAACTTCTCTGAACTGCAAGTTGATGGCCGCACCGCAGAACATAGACCGACTGTGGGTGGTTCGATGATGGTCTGATTCCGCTGGCCGAGTTAGAAGATCGAGTTTTCTAACGAGAGGAGTCAAGTGCACCTATCGCGTAGTACTCGGTATTCAGGAGAATACCGAGGTCGTATTGTTCTCAGGGGCGCGTCGATTATATCTACTCTTCCAGGAACACTATTATTTTACTATTAGTAAGGTGGGGCTTTTAATAAGGCGGAAATAAAAGCAGGAAATTTTTAAGTTAGTTCGATGACAGGTTAACGTTCGGCATCGAATCGAATTAAGACTAAAATAATTCTTAATAATTATTGAACTTAGTTTTTAAATTAATAAAAGGCACTTGGTTGTGGAGGTTCCAGAAATATGAGCGCACTTATCTCTAGGAATATTGCTCACCTGACCATTAAGACTATTCGACCGATCGTTAGACCAATGAAGGATTCCTCTTAATGCCCGCTTTACGCTAAGATCCCCGTTATTGGGTGGGGAACCCAATCCGGTAGAACTTCGCTCGTCCTCTTTCGAGGGTATGTATGCAATTCTATTTACCCAAGGGGGATCGGTCCATACGTGCGGCCACTCGGCATTGCGTATGGATAATGAAAATAGAGCCCACATATCGATTATGTGGTCCTATGCGTCGTTAACCCGGGGCAAACTGATGGCGACGGTGATGGCGACGGTGATGGCAACGGTGTTGGCGACAGTGTTGGCAACGACCACCAGGACGGCCAACTAGAGCATGACTATGTTGAAGATGTACCGGCAAAGGACGTGCGACGTCGTAGCGGTCATGGCTACAGGCTTCGCCCTCGTAACAAGACTCATATTTGATATTTTTAGTTTTTGTGTGCTAATAGCCGTTTCATGTTGGCTCTTTAAAACATTATTTAATTTCTGCATTTTTCTTTATGTGGTGTGCCTTTAGCCACATGTTATTTGCTTTGAGATGTAAGCCTATATAAGGCCTTGAACTCTTCATTGATGGTAGACTAATATTGAAATCAAAAATTGAATTTTGCCTAACCTAATTTTCCCTCTCTTTCTTCTCATAGCCGCCCCTCTCTTCTCTTTCTTCCTCCAAGCCGCCGGCCCCAAGCCCTCCTCTTCTCCCTAGTGCTTGGCCACTACTCCCCCCTATTGCTCTTGACCGCCCTTTTCTCATAGTGCTCGGCCGCCCTCCTCCCCTCTTGCTCTCGGCCAAACGAGATCTAATCTTTCCAAGGAGTTTCGGCCCATGCATGAGAGGATACTTTGCAAGGAAAGAAGTTAGGAACTCCTCCACGGCGTGAAGTGAAGAAGATTAGCACGTTCATCATCCGTAGCGCGACTCCCATGGACTTTCAACGGAGGAGCGATCAAACTTGGTGGATACACGCATCACGGATCTACAAATCCGAGAGGGGTAACGAAAATTTCTACCAAGAGTTTTCTTTCTCTAGATAGTTCTTGTGGTGGACGACTTTTGCGTTATTTTCCGATTTGTTTTTCTTCACGGTTAATCAAATAATAGATCGGTATTTTTCGTTTGGTTTTCCGAAAGATTCGTAAGAGGATTGGCGATCCTCGCTTTTCTTTTGTTGGGATAGATCCTACCATCTTTCGAATCGTTTGTTCTTGGTGGATCTATTTTGGTACAACCCAAAGCTCGTTCGGGATCAATATTATCCCATTTAGCCGGAAAGAATTTGGCCTATAGCCAACATTCGATCTATTTGCGGAACGGCGATCCGTATTGTTAGCACGAACGATAAATAAAATAATTGTTGTGGCTGCGTTTTCGTTAGCGTGTGGGTTAGAGAGCATAGATCGTGTCATTAGCATCGTCGTGGCCTCCGTGACGAATCTCAAGGATTTACCCTACATCACAAACCTTAGGTCCTTAAATTAAAATAAAAATAAAGTTCTTTAATTATTTCAAATCATTTTATATGTCCCAATGCTCTTCGATGCTGAAGGCTAAAAGAGATTAGCCACTCATCGGTATGGGGATAACTTTATGGTTTTTAGTGAAGCGTGAGTTTGAAATTAAGTACTAAACAGTTATAAGAGAAAACATAGAAAAACAAGACGTTTAGATAAATTGAAAATAAGCTAATTGATGCAGGCACTCACGCACACTTCAAAACCATAAAGAAATTAAATAAAGCAAGTCCTACTCGAATGAGTAGGCGGGAAATAAATGCAAGTACAAGTCCTACTCAAAACTGAGTAGGCGGTAAATGACAAGTCCTACTCAAAACTGAGTAGGCGGGAAATGACAAGTCCTACTCAAAACTGAGTAGGCGGTAAATTAAAGCACGCCATTAACTCTTAACGAGTAGGCGGAAATAAATGCACACACGCACACACTCTACATAAATGAAGAAAGCGATAAACAAAGCATGAAAAAGTATCACCAACACTCAGACACTCTACATAATTGAAGAAAGCATAAAAGAAAGCATGAAAAGTTACTCTCATACACTCACACACACTTTGAAATAACACAAAATGAAAGTTACGTAAAAATTAAAACTACAACTTTTCTACCATTATACTTTGCCAAAAACAAATAAAAAGATAAAATAAAAATTAAAGAAGCAAAAAAAAATTTTGAAAACAAAGTTGAAATCAAAGTTATTGAAAAATTAAAACGCTTACTTTCTAATCCTTAGGATTTCATAAAAGTGATGAAAAAGTGAAAATAAAAATTAAAGGAACAAAACAGGTTTAACAATCCTAAAACAAAGCTAAGTAAAAAAAAACCAAACACTTTGAAATCCCTTTTACAATTTCATAGGAATGAAAACAAAAGCCTTTAAAAAGTTTTCAATACAACTTTGATTCATTAAAAGAAGACTTAAACTAAATTTTTGCCATTATAACAATTCAAATTTTTTTGATAAAAGCCTAAAATAAAACCTATCATTGCAACTAAAGAGAATATGAGAATGAATCAAAGCATAAAAAAACATTTTCATCTCAAACCTATCATAAAAACAACATGAACATGACAACCTAGCAAAAAAAAAGGGGTAGAAAAACTTAACTAGAATTTTTGCCATTATAACGGCTCCAATTATTTGATAAAAACCTAACATGATAACAACTTAAAAGCATGAAAAATAGAAGACAAATTACTCTCATACACACACACACACACTTTTCATAAAGGAGAAGGACAAAGATGAACATAAGGAAAAAAGGGAGAAAGAGAGTGAGCAAACCCAATACATTTTTCATTCCATGTAAGAAAGAGAAAAAAAACATTTTATTTATGATAAAAAAAGACTATTACAAACTATTACAAAGCTAAAGAGAAAGCTAAAACAAACATAAGAAGGGAGGGGGGAGAAAGTCTCCTTACATGAAATGAAGAACACCAAGGCAACACACAAAACACACCAAAAATTGGCTCAAAAAAGTGAACCATTGGGCAATACAGAAATTTTTTATTTATAGGCAAATTTTCTGGTGTGACACGCCCTAGGTCACGGGCATGACAGGGGGCGTGTCACAGCTACCGTGTTTGACTTGGCGACTTTGGCAAGCTGGCGCCGTTCTGGAAGGTTCGGGAAGGCCACGTTTCCGTCACGGGCGTGACAAGTGTCAGACACGGGCATGACTGGGGCGTGACTTTGGATAGTTGGAAGCTCGATGTCGGCAACGTTGACAGTTGACGAAGCGTTGAGTCGACATCGACACGGGCATGACATTACTTGACACGGGGGTGATTTGACGGCGTTGAGTGTTGAACAGTGAAAGCATTGAATGTCGACTGGCTGAAGGCGTCGAGTACCTGATACACCCGTGTTGGGTGGTGACACGGGCGTGACAGGGTGGTCGACGATCTTCGAGCGCTGATCGATGGTCTGGAAACTTCGAGTGCCTGACACGGGCGTGTCGGGCATGGTCACGGGCGTGACAGGTCAAAAAGTTGTCTTTTTCTGAGAAAATTCAGAAAACAAAAATAAGCTAAGTTAGAATATATTTTTACAAAAAAGAAGTATTTTATTAAAGAAAACAAACTAGAAAAGACAAAAAATAAACAAAATGACTTAAATAAAATACGAAAATATAGGTATATTTACAATTCATCAAATACCCCCATACTTAAGCTTTTGCTATTTAAGAGAAAAAGTTTGAGGTGAACTTATAAGGAATAATAAAAAAAACTATAAGTTCTGCTACCGCAAAATTAATTATAAGAGAGATCTAAATAAATATACGGGGTATAAGAGTTAAGTCCTAAAATGTAGATGATTTAAAGAGGGCAAAAGTTTTGGCCAAAAGACTTCTTGATGTAATCAAATAGAAAGCAATAATTGTATTGGTTAGATAAACAAAAATAGCTTGGAGTTATATGAACTTTAGCTTATAGGAGTTTTACTAGAAATAATGCAATTTACGAATTATGCTCTCAAAAAGATTTTTAAATTAATTCTAGAGTCATGAAATTGGCTAAGGGGGGTTGATGTTGGTTTATGAAGATGCTTGGATAATGAGGCGAGGAAATTTTTTCTCAAACCTCCATTTTTTTTATTTGGATGTTAAAGGAAAATGAAATCTTATTTTCCTTAACATGATTTTTTTTCTTCATAATAAAAAAATAACCCAATGTATATGTGTTGGAGTAATGAATTTTATCATCTTACTCCGTAGCATATAATCTTTTAATTTATTTGGTGCCTATGTTTACGGAATGAAGTCTTATTCCCATTGACATAAGATCCTTTTTTTTGGGGGGGGGAAGTTTTTATCATACCAAGTAGGTTATGATAAGTAATGGGAGAAAAGAGAACTAGATTTTTAATTAAAAAATTTTTGAGAGCAACCTTTATAAATTGTACGTTCCAATTTATCAGAAAGCTAAAAGTAAGCATAATTGAATTCTATAGTCGCTATTTTCTAACATAGTACACGTGCTCCTATCTATGAAAAATTAGAAGTAGTGCCTAAAGCGAGTCTCCTATCTTTAACAAAGCATAATAAATTCTTTAAAACTTAACCCCGGCTATTTAAATTTTTCAATCTATAATTAACAAACGAATAGTGAACAAAAAATTGATAAAATTCGCATATAAATAAACTCAAAACTAAATTTTTGGATAGCAAGAAACTTAAGAATGATACGTTTGATTTATTTGTTTTATATATTTTTTGAATTTTAGAAGTTATTATCTTTTTTTTTGTAGTTTTGTATTTATTTCTTTAATATATACATACTAAAGAAAGTAAAATGCGAAAATAAAATTTTTTTGGATTTTCAAGATTTGCGATTTTTTTTTTGTATTTTTAAGTTTTGTGAAATTTTTTTTGTATTTTTAAGAAAATTTTCATTCTATTTACAAAAATTTGGCAGAAAAAGAGAAGTTAATTACAAGGATGAGAGAGAAAAAGGGAGAGGGGAAAGAGAAAGAATATTTACAAAAATTATTTACAAAAAAATATTTACAAAAATACTTTACAAAAAATATATACAAAAATACTTACTAGGTTGTCGCGAGATGACTAGTTATGTGGATGGCTCGATGAGCCGGATCTCGCGGACCGAGTTAAAAGCAAGTCAAAGTTTCGAAAATGAAACTTCAAATTTTTTTTTGATTTTTCTGTTTTATAATTTTTTTTGTTTTATATATATATATTTTTTATTTTTGAAGTTTTTTTTTTGTAAGTGAAAAGGAAAGTGCGAAAATACGAAAACACTCTCATACTTAGTTCCAACATTGTCCCCAATGTTGTATGCTAAGCATGAGGAACAATATAGGAGCTATATGTACAAAAAGGAGAAAGAGGGGGCAGAAAATGTCCCTGATCCGCGCTCGGGGAAGCCCTTTAGAAATCCTGCAGTTATTAGAAAAATAGAAAACATAATAAATAAAGGCGTAAAAAATGATAAGCGTGGGGTGCCTCCCAGGAGCGCTTTGTTTATAGTCGTGTAGCTTGACTATATTGGCGGGTTTATAAGTCGAGGAGGGTTTTGGTTTGGTAACGTTCGATCACAGGGTCGCCCGCAATATAAGACTTTAACCGATGACCATTCACCTTAAATGAGCCTTTTTCCGGGTGGGAGACGAGTACGGTCCCATATGGAAAGATTTCTTCAACTATGAAGGGACCGGACCAACGAGATTTTAGTTTTCCTGGAAAAAGCTTAAGACGAGAATTGTAAAGAAGGACAAGATCGCCCAGAGAAAAAATTTTGGGGGTTTTAATTTTTCGATCGTGATATAACCTACAACGCTCCTTATAGAACTTATTGCTCTCGTAAGCGTTCGCACGCCATTCATCGAGCTTGTTTAGTTGCAGTTTTCTATTCTGAGTGGCTAAGTTAGAGTTGAGGTTTAAGAGTTTAAATGCCCAAAGTGCGCGGTGCTCCAGTTCTATGGGTAAATGGCATGCTTTGCCATAGACTAATCGAAATGGAGTACAACCGGTAGCGGTTTTGTACGCCGTACGGTACGCCCATAACGCGTCGTCAAGTTTAACGGACCAATCTTTCCTATTAAGTGAAACGGTTTTTTCTAAAATTCGTTTTATC
Organism: Platanthera zijinensis; assembly: GCA_039513925.1. Lineage (NCBI taxonomy): Eukaryota > Viridiplantae > Streptophyta > Magnoliopsida > Asparagales > Orchidaceae > Platanthera > Platanthera zijinensis. The sequence goes on along the minus strand of CM077078.1, from coordinate 1,080,626 downwards.
TCTCGATTTACTACCTCAACTTGGCCACTTGTTTGCGGGTGGTAGAGTGTGGCAAGTTTGTGCGTGACTCCGTATTTAGCTAACGTCTTAGCCATGAGAGCGTTACAGAAATGCGTTCCCTTATCACTAACAATAGCGCGTGGTGTGCTAAAGCGAGAAAATAATTTTTTTAGAAATGTAACGACGACTCGCGCATCGTTGGTGGAGAGCTTGCGCTTCCGCCCACCTTGATACGTACTCGACCGCTACTAAAATATACGAATTTTTATAAGAAGGAGGTAGGGGGCCTACAAAATCTATGCCCCATAAATCGAAGCCTTCGCATTATAAAAACATGTTTTGGGGCATCTCGTCTCGACGAGAGATGTTACCCGACCGCTGACAGCTATCGCATGCGTGCACAAAATTATGTGCGTCTTTGAAGAGAGTGGGCCAAAAGTAGCCCGCCTCTAGCGCCTTCCTAGCGGTCTGGTTGGCTTGATAGTGCCGCCCGGCTGGACCCTCGTGGCAATGCCTCAATATTTGCGTGCACTCCACTCCCGCGATGCATCTTCGAACAGCTTTGTCCGCACAGATACGGAAAATAAATGGGTCCTCCCAAAAGTAATTTTTCAAGTCAGAAAAGAATTTCTTCTTTTGATGACTTGAAAATTCTTTTGGAAGTACCCACGCGCCTAAGTAGTTCGCAAAATCTGTGAACCAAGGCGAAGATGATGAAGACGAACAAAGGGCAAGAAGGCATTCCTCGGGGAATCTGTCATTTTCTTCAGATTCGACGAGCGCTTCCGCACCAGAATTTTTTAAACGGGAGAGGTGGTCTACCGCTAGATTCTCCGCGCCCTTCTTATCTCGGATTTCCAAGTCAAATTCTTGAAGGAGGAGAATCCATCGAAGAAGGCAGGGTTTCACGTCGGTTTTAGCTAGTAAATACTTAAGGGCGGAGTGATCGGTAAAAACGATAACTTTAGATAACGTAAGGTACGAGAGAAACTTATCGAAAGCGAAAATGATGGCTAAGAGTTCCTTTTTCTTCGTGGTGTAATTCACTTGTGCGGAAGTGAGCGTCTTGTTAGCGTAATAAATAGGATGAAAATGTTTTTCTATGCGTTGGCCAAGAATGGCGCCTAAGGCAATATCACTAGCGTCGCACATGATTTTGAATGGAAGGGACCAATTGGGGGCCACTAGAATTGGAGAATTTATAAGCTTTTGTTTTATATAGTTAAAGGCAGACTCGCAATCGCTACTAAAGACAAAAGGTGATTCCTTTTCCAAGAGGTGAGTAAGCGGCTTTGTTATTTTTCAAAAATCTTGAATGAAGCGCCTGTAAAAGCCCGCGTAGCCTAAGAAACTCCTAATAGATTTTATGTTAGTCGGCTGAGGAAGTTTTTCAATGATTTCTACTTTGGCCTTATCGACCTCTATCCCCTTAATCGAAATCTTATGGCCGAGGACCAAACCTCCTCGAACCATTAAGTTACACTTTTCCCAATTTAAAACAAGATGCGTGTCCTCACATCGCTGGAGGACACGATCGAGATTACGAAGACAATCCGAGAATGAGCATCCGAATACAGAAAATTCATCCATAAATATTTCCATAATATCTTCTACTAGCTAGCCAAAAATTGCTAGCATAAATCTTTGGAATGTAGCTGGCGCATTGCAGAGGCCAAATGGCATTCTTCGATAGGCGAAGGTGCCAAAGGGGAAAGTAAAAGTTGTTTTCTCTTGGTCTTCGGGGGAAATGGGGATTTGGAAAAACCCCGATAAACCGTCGAGAAAACAATAAAATGGATGACCGGAAAGACGCTCGAGAATCTGGTCAAGGAACAATAGTGGGAAATGGTCCTTGCGGATGGCATCATTAAGTTTGCGATAATCAATGACCATACGCCAACTCGTAACAGTACGAGTTGGGACGAGCTCGTTGTGCTCATTCGCCACTACAGTTAGACCGCCCTTCTTGGGCACGACATGAATGGGACTAACCCATGCACTATCAGAAATGTGATAAATAATCCTCGCATCTAATAATTTAATTATCTCAGCTTTCATGACGTCTTTCATGTTTGGGTTAAGATGTTGCTACGGCTGAATGGTTTTGCGGCAATTATCGTTTAAGAAAATTTTTTGAGTGCAGAAGGAAGGGTTAATCCCCTTAAGGTCAGAAATTTGCAACACAATTGCATGGCGATGTTTAAGCAAAACCTCCAATAAATCGGAGGTCTCCGAATCGCTTAAATACAAAGAAATGATAACCGAGAGTGTATCATTTTTCCCCAAAAAGGCGTATTTGAGGGATTCGGGTAATGGTTTGAGATCTATGGTGGGCGGTTCTTCTAGCGAGGTTTTAGAGCTAATGTCTTTTGAACCAATTGGTTCAAAAGGCATATTCGTAGACGCATCCTCATCGCAATAAAAATTTTCGAGTGAAAAAATATTTTCGTTAAAAAACTCGGACTCGAAAACCGGAGAAGAACAATCTCCAAAAAAGGAATCTAAATAGTAGCAGAAATAGTCGCTCGACGACGATTCTTCCATTGAGGGGTTAATAGAAAAAGTAACTTGGTCGTCTCCTACCCGAAGGAGAAGATGACTGTTACTTACATCGATTAGCTCACGTGAGGTTGCGAGGAAGGGGCGACCGAGTATTATTGGTACCTCGGCGTCTTCCTCGATGTCTAAGATGACGAAGTCCACCCGGAAGGTGAACTTATCTACTCGGACAAGGACATCCTCAACTACCCCGATTGGGAACCTAACCGAGCGATCAGCTAGTTGGATGCGCATATTGGTAGGAGCAGGAGTACCCAAACCTAGATGCAGGAAGAGCGAGAATGGCATCAAATTAATGCTCGCGCCTAAGTCTGCTAAAGCTTATTTTACTAATACATCGCCAAAAAGGAACGAGATGGAAAACCGTCCCGGGTCATTTTGTTTCGAGGGAAACTTATTAGTAAGAGCCTCCAAGCAGACAGCGTTAAGAGAAATATGTGAAATATCTTCAAGTTTTTGTTTGTTAGAAAGAAGCTCTTTTAAAATTTTTGCATACTCAGGCATTTGCGAAATGGCCTCGCAAAAAGGAACATTAATATGAATTTGTTTAAGTAATAAAATAAATTTTTCAATATTGCGCATTAACTCGCTCGTTATCTAATTTATGCGGGTAGGGCAACGCCTTGTTTAAAATAGTTTTATCGTTTAAAATCGGTAAGGGCTGCGTAATCGAAGAAGGGGGAAGAGGGGTAGGAGGTGAAATGTGTACCTGAGGATCGATCCGTTTTGGATTGACCACCTCCTTACCGCTACAGAGGGTTATAGCGTTGGCATTCTCTCTTGGATTGGGCTCCGTATTCTCCGGCAGTGCCCCCAGAGCGCGTTCCAACATAAGTTGTGCCAACTGTCCAACCTGAATTTCTAAATTTTTAAGCAATCCGGTGATGTTCCGGATATTGGACTCGTTGGACGCAACATACCGATTAAAATTTTCCTCCACCGGAAGAAGCTTCGGAGGAGGGGACGGAAGAGAGAGCGCAAAAGGAGGGGGAGGAGGGCGCTGCGCGTTATTCGGGTTGCTCCAAGAGAAATTTGGATGGTTCCTCCAACACGGATTATAGTGGGTACTATAAGGGTTGTTTTGAAAGGAGGGACGCACCGGATTTCCCATTTAGTCCACGAATTCGCGACCACGCAGGCAGAAGGGGGGAGAAAATAAGGCGGAGTTAGGGAGGAAACAGACATCTCCGCCACCTGCTTAGTTAGCCTTTCGACTTGAAGGGCTAGCTGAGCAGTGGCATCCACTTCAAAAAGGCCCGCCTGCTTTTGGCGCGCCCGCAGGACATTCCACTGGTAGGCGTTCATCGTCATTTCCTCGAAAAGATCCTGGGTGGCCTCGGGGGTCTTATTATTCAGAGTGCCCCCGACAGCCGCATCAATCATTTGACGCGTCTGACTGTTCAGTCCATTGTAAAAAATCAGTACCTGCAACCACGTTGGCAGAGCGTGGTGCGGGCACTGACAGAGTAAGTCCTTAAAGCATTCCCAAGTCTCATAAAGAGACTCGGAGTCGTTTTGGACAAACGAAGATATGTCCGCCCGCATTCTAGCAGTTTTTGCGGGCGGAAAATACTTCGTAAGGAATTTCTCTGCCAACTCCGCCCAGGTCGTGATGGATCCCCGCGGGAGGGAAAGCAACCACTCCTTAGCCTTGGACTTTAGAGAGAAGGGAAAAAGGCGCAAACGAATGGAGTCATTAGTGACGCCATTTATCATTAAAGTATCGCAAATCTCTAAAAAATTAGACAAGTGGTTATTTGGGTCCTCATCCGGCAGTCCGTCGAACTGCACGGCGTTTTGGATCATTTGTATAACACTTGACTTAATTTCAAAATTATTGTTCGCCACAGCAGGCCGAACAATACTCGACCCCGTATCATCCAAGTTGGGCCGAGCGTAGTAAGACATCGTACGCTCGGCCAGTTGGGCATTATTTGGGTCGGCCATAGAAGAAAACGAGGGTTCTCCGGTGTATTCTTCCGGGTCTAAAAGGGGAATTCGACGTAGAGATCGGATACACACAAGAGAGCGGTCGATCTAGGGGTCGAATTCAAGATTTTCAGAACTTGAAGGTTGTCCACGGGTCATACACCCTAAAAAAACAACGAAGGTGGAAGGATTTTTTTTTTGTTATAAAAATTTTTTATTTGAAAATAAAGTAAAATTAATAGAGTCCCGGATTCAATATAACAACCGTGCTCCCCGGCAATGGCTCCAAAAACTTGATGGCCGCACCGTAGAACAGAGACCGACTGTGGGTGGTTCGATGATGGTCTGATTCCGCGGGCCAAGTTAGAAGATCGAGTTTTCTAATGAGAGGAGGCAAGTGCACCTATCGCGTAGTACTTGGTATTCGGGAGAATACCGAGGTCGTATTGTTCTCGGGGGCGCGTTGATTATATCTACCCTTCTAGGAACACTATTATTTTACTATCAGTAAGGTGGGGTTTTTAATTAAGGCAGAAATAAAAGCAGGAGATTTTTAAGTTAGTTCGATGAAGGGTTAACGTTCGGCATCGAATCGAATTAAGACTAAAATAATTCTTAATAATTATTGAACTTAGTTTTTAAATTAATAAAAGGCACTTGGCCGTGGAGGTTCCAGAAATATGAGCGCACTTATCTCTAGGAATATTGCTCACCTGAACATTAAGACTATTCGACCGATCGTTAGGCCGACGAAGGATTCCTCTTAATGCCCGCTTTACGCTAAGAACCCCGCTATTGGGTGGGGAACCCAATCCGGTAGAACTACGCTCATCCTCTTTCGAGGGTATGTACGCAATTCTATTTACCCAAGGGGGATCGGTCCATACGTGCAGCCTCTTGGCGTTGCGTATGGATAACGGAAATAGAGCCCACAAATCGATTATGTGGTCCTATGCGTCATTAACCCGGGGCAAACCTTAATTCCTTAAATTAAAATAAAAATAAAGTTCTTTAATTATTTCAAATCATTTTATATGTCCCAATGCTCTTCGATGCTGAAGGCTAAAAGTGATTAGCCACTCTTCGGTATGGGGACGGCTTTATGGTTTTTAGTGAAGCGTGAGTTTGAAATTAAGTACTAAACAGTTATAAGAGAAAACATAGAAAAACAAGACGTTTAGATAAATTGAAAAATAAGCTAATTGATGCAGGCACTCACGCACACTTCAAAACCATAAAGAAATTAAATAAAGCAAGTCCTACTCGAATGAGTAGGCGGGAAATAAATGCAAGTACAAGTCCTACTCAAAACTGAGTAGGCGGTAAATGACAAGTCCTACTCAAAACAGAGTAGGCGGGAAATGTCAAGTCCTACTCAAAACTGAGTAGGCGGTAAATTAAAGCACGCCATTAACTCTTAACGAGTAGGCGGAAATAAATGCACACACGCACACACTCTACATAAATGAAGAAAGCAATAAACAAAGCATGAAAAATTATCACCTACACTCACACACTCTACATAATTGAAGAAAGCATAAAAGAAAGCATGAAAAGTTACTCTCATACACTCACACACACTTTGAAATAACACAAAATGAAAGTTACCTAAAAATTAAAACTACAACTTTTCTACCATTATACTTTGCCAAAAACAAATAAAAAGATGAAATAAAAATTAAAGAAGCAAAAAAATTTTTTGAAAACAAAGTTGAAATCAAAGTTGTTGAAAAATTAAAATGCTTACTTTTTCATCCTTAGGATTTCATAAAAGTGATGAAAAAGTGAAAATAAAAATTAAAGGAACAAAATAGGTTTTACAATCCTAAAACAAAGCTAAGTAAAAAAAACAAAACACTTTGAAATCCCTTTTACAATTTCATAGGAATGAAAACAAAAGCCTTCAAAAAGTTTTCAATACAACTTTGATTCATTAAAAGAAGACTTAAACTAAATTTTTGCCATTATAACAATTCAAATTTTTTTGATAAATGCCTAAAATAAAACCTATCATTGCAACTAAAGAGAATATGAGAATGAATCAAAGCATAAAAAACATTTTCATCTCAAACCTAGTATAAAAACAACATGAACATGACAACCTAGCAAAAAAAAGGGGAAGAAAAACTTAACCAGAATTTTTGCCATTATAACGGCTCCAATTATTTGATAAAAACCTAACATGATAACAACTTAAAAGCATGAAAAATAGAAGACAAATTACTCTCATACACACACACACACTTTTCATAAAGGAGAAGGACAAAGATGAACATAAGGAAAAAAGGGAGAAAGAGAGTGAGCAAACCCAATACATTTTTCATTCCATGTAAGAAAGAGAAAAAAACATTTTATTTATGATAAAAAAGGCTATTAAAAACTATTACAAAGCTAAAGAGAAAGCTAAAACAAACATAAGAAGGGAGGGGGGAGAAAGTCTCCTTACATGAAATGAAGAACAACAAGGCAGCCCACAAAACACACCAAAAATTGGCTCAAAAAAGTGAACCCTTGGGCAATACAGAAATTTTTTATTTATGGGCAAAATTTTTGGTGTGACACGCCCTAGGTCACGGGCGTGACAGGGGGCGTGTCACAGCTGCCGTGTTTTACTTGACGACTTTGGCAAGCTGGCGCCATTCTGGAAGGTTCGGGAAGGCCACGTGTCCGTCCCGGGCATGACAAGTGTCAGACACGGGCGTGACTGGGGCGTGACTTTGGACAGTTGGCAGCTCGATGTCGGCAGCATTGACAGTTGACGAAGCATTGAGTCGACATCGACACGTGCGCGACTTTACTTGACAAGAGCGTGATTTGACGGCGTTGAGTGTTGAACAGTGAAAGCATTGAATGTCGACTGGCTGAAGGCGTTGAGTACCTAACACACCCGTGTCGGGTGGTGACACGGGCGTGACATGGTGGTCGACGATCTTCGAGCGCTGATCGATGGTCTGGAAACTTCGAGTGCCTGACACGGGCGTGTAGGGCAAGGTCACGGGCGTGACAGGTCAAAAAGTTGTCTTTTTCTGGAAAAATTTAGAAAACAAAAATAAGCTAAGTTAGAATATATTTTTACAAAAAAGAAGTATTTTATTAAAGAAAACAAACTAGAAAAGACAAAAAATAAACAAAAATGACTTAAATAAAATATGAAAATATAGGCATATTTACAACTCATCACAAGTCATAGTCTTTGAGTTGATTTCTAATCCATAGAAGTTGTGCGCAACAGCTACCTACTGAGATGTACTCAGATTCAGCCGTAGAGGTTGCGACACAGTTCTGCTTTTTACTGCTCCACAATATAAGCCTTCATCTGAGGAATTGGCACATCCCAGAAGTGCTTTTCCTATCATCCCTGCTTCCTGCAAAGTCAGCATCTGAAAAGCCTATCAGCTCGACATTATTGTTTCTTGGGTACCACAAGCCAAGATTTGGTGTACCTTTAAGCTATCTAAGAATCCGCTATGCAGCGACATAATGTGATTCCTTAGTGTTCACCTGATATCTGGCACAAACGCATGTGGAAAACATAATATCTGGTCTACTAGCAGTAAACTAGAGAAGGGATCCAATTATGCTTCTGTACTTGGTTTCATCAAAAGGTTTCCCTTTCTCATCCTTGTCCAGAGACACAGTGGATCCCATTGGAGTCCTCATAGAGGTTGCACTCTTCATTCCAAATTTCTTGAGGAGTTCATTTATGAACTTCGTTTGAGAGATGAAAATTCCATCCTTAGACTATTTCACTTGAAGTCCCAAGAAATACTTCAGCTCTCCCATACTGCTCATTTCAAACTTCTCTTGCATAAGTTTGAAAAACTTCTTGCAAATGTTGTTTTCCGTTGAGCCGAATATTATGTCATCGACATAGATTTGCACCAACAAAATCTTGCCTTTGACTTCCCTAAGAAATAATGTCTTATCTATTTTTCCTCTCGAGAACTTGTTCTCAAGAAGAAAACTAGACAGAGTCTCATACCAAGCTCGAGGAGCTTGTTTTAATCCATATAATGTTTTATTAAGAAAGTAAACTTGATCAGGGAGAGTGGGATTAACAAAACCTGGGGGTTGCGTGACGTATACTTCCTCATTTAAATCTCCATTCAGGAAAGCATACTTCACGTCCATCTGATAGACAGTAAATCCTTTCTGAGAGGCATACGCCAGGAACAACCTGATCGCCTCGAGCCTTACAACTGGTGCAAAGGTTTGGTCAAAGTCAATCCCCTCCTCCTGTCTGTAACCTTGATCCACCAATCTGGCTTTGTTCTTGATGATGAAACCGTGTTCATCCAGTTTGTTTCTGAAGATCCACTTAGTGCCGATCAAATTCTGTTTCTTTGGTTTGGGAACTAGCATCCAGACACTGCATCATTCGAATCGATGAAGTTCATCTTGCATAGCCAATATCCATGACACATCTTTGTTCGCTTCATAAAACTTCTTTGGCTCAACCTGTGACAGAAAACTAAGGTGCAGAATCTCGTTAATTGTACCTCTGCGAGTTCTGACACCGTCCCAAGGATCTCCTATGATCTGATCTCTTGGGTGATCCCTCATGTGTATGAGCTCTAAGAGTCTAGCATCTGGAGCTCCTACAGCTTCTCGGGCTCCTCCCTCTTCTGGGAGAATCTCTCCATCCTGACCGTCATCTTCTCTAGTGGGTGTTGAGGTGGAGACCTTGACGTACTTGGGAGCTTCATCTTTAGCAGTCTCATCTAGACATAGTTGTTCAAGCCTTGCACCTGCATCTTCAAGAAAGCCATTAGAAGAATTGATGTGAAGCAAGCTTCCTTCATCAAATACAACATTAATTGACTCTTCTACCACTAGGGTTTTCTTATTGAAAACCCTATATGCCCGACTATGGCTACTATAGCCCACGAAGATGCCTTCGAAGCATTTTTCTCCGAATTTAGTACGTGGGTACTTCCCATTATTGAGTACATAGAATCTGCAGCCAAAAATCGTTAGATAGGACATGGTCGGTTTCCTGCCTTTCAATAGCTCATAAGGCATCATACGATGGTTCTTGTTAATCAAAGCTCAGTTTTGCACGTGGCAAGCAGTATTGATAGCCTCTGCACAGAAGTACTCTAGAAGAGAAGCGTCATTCAACATTGTCGTACATGCCTCAATGAGCGTTCTATTCCTCCTCTCCGCAACTCCGTTTTGCTGAGGAGTACACGGGGAGGAAAACTCATGGAAGATACCATGTTCTTCACATAATTCTGTCATAGCTCCAGACTCGAATTCTGTTCCAGGGTCACTTCTGATTTTGACCACGGAGCAGTTAAGTTCATTCTGAATCTACTTGATAAAATTAGTGAAGATGTCAAACGTATCTGACTTTCGTTTCAAGAAGAACACCCACGTAAACCGAGAGTGATCATCAACAATCACTAGCGTATATGATTTGCCTCCTAAGCTATGAACTTGCACTAGACCGAACAAGTCCATGTGCAGAAGTTAAAGACATCTGGAAGAGTCTTTGTCTGTAATTCCCTTAAAGGTAGCCCGAGTCTATTTGCCCTTCTAGCATGCAGGACAAGGGCTATCTTTGATGCACTTAATAGTAGGGGCATCCCTTACTAGATTCTTGGAAAACAACATATTAATAGTTTTGAAATTAATATGTGCTAATCTCTTGTGCCATTGTTCACAGAGAGATGCACTGTCTTTTGCTACTAGGCAAACGGGGGTAGAAGAGTTTATACTTAGAAAATCTAAGCAGAAAATATTTCTGTTCCTAATGCCAGTTAATACCGTCTCTGAAGAGGCACGCGATATTATCAGGCACTTTTCCTTGCAGAACTTAACGTCGTATCCTTTATCACATAACTGGCTTACACTGATCAGGTTATGGTTTAACCCTTCAACATAGGCCACGTATGTGATAGAGAATACACTATTGGATATCATACCAAAACCCTTGGTAATTCCTCGATCTGATCCTCCAAAGATGACTTTGGGTCCATTTTCAACTGGGCAGTAATCACACAACAGGCTTCTTGTCCCAGTCATATGTCGGGAACATCCACTTTCCAAGTACCAGATTGGTGTTTTGGTGGCCTTTGGACATACCTGCAAAACAGAATTAGTTTCCCTTAGGAACCCAATCGGACTTGGGTCCTAGATTCCTTATTAGCACACTCCCCCTACGAGTGGTCATCCGTACGAGTGGTCGGCCTCGCATTGCTAACATAAGGAGTCTCATAGTTTATTGGATTAAACCAGCAATCCACGGCAAAGTGACCAACTTTGCCACAACACCAACAGTCAAACCTGTTGTACCGTTTCCTAGGCTCCTGCTTTACCCTTGGAACGGTGGGTCCAGCCGGGGCCTTGGATCTGGAGGTAGAGGCATCATGATGACAGTAGTCACATGATTTCTTCACTTCCTGTTCCTTCTGTATAACATGCTTGGCCTTTGGTGCCCGCTTCCTATTATGGCCGCTAGAGAAGGGGCCATAATTCTCCACTTGGATTTCCTCATAAGGTGTCTTGAAGACACTCTCACCGTAGTTGCGAGGTAAGTTCCATCCATTATACCGACTCTTGGGCTTTTCAACCGAGGGCTGGAAGAGGTGGCCATAGGTTGACTCAAAGTCATACTCATTGCAGGGAAAGCCAGGCTTTCGAAATGAAATATGACCGAGTGGGGTCTTTCCCTTTTCTGCAGCAGAGGTCGTCTTAGTAGCCATATTTCTCCTCTGATTTCTATTTCTCCTGGATGATTTACCAGGTTCAGCTACATGCCCTAAGCTAGCCCCCTTAGCTTGAGCAGAGAGTTCATCAACAAGAGGAAGAACGGTCTTGGGCATAGAGAAGCTTTTGACAATCTTCCTCTCGGCCGCAAGCTGTTCTTCGAGCTTGTTAATTTCTTCCTGCTTTTGGTCAAGGAGCCTTAGAAAATCTTGTTGGGGTTTGTCTCCACAATACCTCAGATTTGTAGGAGGTCAGACCTTGAACTAAGATGAATTAAGATGTATTTGATGTGGTATTTGAGTTGTATGTGTGCAGGTTCTAATTGCCAAGTGTAGACCAATGTCAGTCTATAATGGGTCACCAAACACAGGACCATGCAATGTAATCCCTCATTGTGTGATCCAAAGTGTTGGCCCATGTATAGCCTCTCTATTGGGATACACTTCTCATTCATGCACTTGGATTGATGGACAGAAGCATTGGAGCTAATTTCCTCAGAAAAATTTTTCTAAGTCCCAATACTCGAGTAACCTGTTTTTATACTCGAGTATCAGACTTAATACTCGAGTAGTTAGATAGACATACTCGAGTAATGAGTTAGACATACTCGAGTAATCAGTTAGACTTACTCGAGTAGATTCTGAATACTCGTGTAGACAAATCTATACTCGAGTAATTAGTTATTCACTCGAGTAAGTTCTCTTCTTACTCGAGTAAGTGACTTAGTCACTCGAGTAAACCATTATCCATACTCGAGTAATTGACTTTGATACTCGAGTAAGTGAATGTTTCCTGGATACATATTCTGATACTCGAATAATTCCCCTTTCACTCGAGTATATCTTTTCTGATACTCGAGTAGTTTATTTTTCACTCAAGTAAATTTCTCTTCTCATACTCGAGTATACTCCTCTTTGTCACTCGAGTATCTAACTTTCCATACTCGAGTTTATGTTCTCTTACTCGAGTATAGCAGTTCTCTATTCCAGAATTCTTCTAAGTTCGAATTTGCCATAAGTATTTTGAATCCATCATTTCTGATTGGTCCACGTGTCATCCTTAATTAAGATTATGACCGTTGGAATCCACTTATAAATAGGTCATTTCAGAATTGACTAATTAATAAGATTACAGAGATATTCTTTTTAAGAAAGAGAAATTTCCGTGAACCCTAATTCTCACGCCGCCGCCATTGTTGATCGCGGAAGAAGCTTTGGATCGCCGATCTCCGTCTTCAACAACTATTTCTCCAGCGATCCAGACAAAAGTGAATCACTCGATCTCGCCGAGCCTCAAAGATTTCAGATCTATCTTCTCGATCGAGGTGGTTCTAGTTTTCAGATTCGTGGATCTCTCTCAAGTCATCTTCAACCTATTCTGATCAAGCTGAAGTTCCTAAAGAAGAAGACTGTCAAAGATCCAGATCTGAGATTGTTGTTTTGATTTTTATTCTCAAACCAAAATTTCATTGTAGGAGTTTTTTTATTTTCTCCGAGATTTGTAGGAAGACTTTCTCTTCCGAGTTTTTGTAGATCCGATTTGGATCGAGATTTGTAGGAATGTGGTTCCGAGGTGTAGGATTGTTTTCAATCCGAGATAGTGGAGTAGCCGAGTCTAGTGATTTGCTAGATCGGTGAGGAAAGTGGACGTACCCACGATTGGGGAACCACTATAAATCTCTTGTCTTCTGTGATTGCTTGATTTGTGCTGTGTTCGATTTTTAATTCCGCATTAGACACGCATTTCACCTATTCACCCCCCTCTATGTGATTTAGGCTATCAACTTAGCACTTTCAATTGGTATCAGAGGGAGGTTGATCGTTAAAAGGTTAACACCTTGATCGTATCCTTCTTAGTTGAGTATCAAGCATGAGTAAGACCAAGGATTTTGCTAAACTCCCTATCTGCACCAAGAACAATTTTCCTATGTGGAAGGAAAGAGTAAAGTTCTTCATGGAAGCAGTAGATCCCCGGATCTTCATGATTGTTGAAGAAGGTCCCCACATTCCTATGACTACTTCCACCATAGACCCCACCAAGCAAGTTCCCAAGAAGTTGATGGATCTAGATAAGGTTGAGATTGCACTTGTCTCTCTGGACAAGAAAGCTAAAAATATTATAGCAAGTGCAGTCGATGACTCAATGCTGCAGAATCTGATTCATTGCTAATCTGCCAAGGAGATGTGGCAATCCCTAGTGACTCTAATAGAAGGTACTGAAGAAGTGAGGGATGATCGAAGATCCCTACTGAACCAGAAATATGAAGCCTTCAGGCAGGGTCATAAGGAAGCCATAGCTGACACTTTTGAGAACTTCTTCAAGATAGTAAATGGCCTAAGAGTTTATGGACGTGTCTTCACCAACGGGGAACTCAATGACAAATTCTTAAGATCCCTAACCAAGGAATGGGACAATAAGGTATGTGCCATTCGGGAGTTTGGAAGGTTAGCTGAGACGGACCCGCAGAATCTGTTCGGAAAGCTTATGTCTTACGAGCTGCAAATCAACTCAAGAAAAGCTGAAGAAGAGACAAGTAGGTCTGCATCCAAGGAGAAATCTGTCGCTCTAAAGGCAGATAGCTCAAGGAAGATAAAGGCTAGCTCTCCTGCCCCAGTTCCTGAGGCTGACGAAGAAGAATCATCTGAGCCCAGCTCATCTGGCTCAGAACTATCTGATGGAGAGTTCTCCCTACTCTCACGGCAGTTCAAGAAGTTCTTAAACAAGAAGAAGCAATGGAGAGGCAAGGATGCCTCATATAGAAGATCACGACATGATGGTGATCATCGGAAGAAAGGCTCAAGCAGCCATGACAGGTATAATTCTAAACAGAACAAACAGATCTCAACTGACATCATTTGTTATTGTTGCAATAAGCCAGGTCATGTCATCGCCAATTGCCCTCACAAGAAGAAAGAGGGAGGAAGAAGAGAGGAAAAGAAATCCTCACACTATAAGAAGAGGACGGAGAAAAGCCTGGTAGCCAAGAAGAGCAAAACTCTCAGCGACTCTGACTCATCTGAGTCGAGTGAAGAAGAGGAAGCCTACTTTGGGCTCATGGCTCATTCAGATGATGAACAAGTCCCCCAGTTTACTGGGGAGGTAAAATCTCACACTCCTCTTTCTGATTCTGATGTTGACAATGAGCAAGAGGGATATTCCTCTGAAGATGAATCTGAGCTCATGGGTCAGTATAAGGAGTTACTCACCGCTTACGAAAAATGTCGTAGAGTAGTGAAAACTCAAGCCAAAGAGATAAAATCTCTACAGGCTAGTGAGAGCAGCTTGAGAGAAGAAGTCAATAAGACTAACTCTCTTCAAGAGAACCTCAATGTAGCTATGGAGGAATACAATAAAGCTCTCAAGCACCTCGACCTTAAAGAGAATATCATCAAAGAATTGGAACAACAACTCGAGGCTGAAAAGAAGCTTGTTGAGAGTTTCTCTAAGCCTAAGACAGTTCTTCCAATCGTTGCTGAATTCTCTGCTAAGGGCAAGGGTGCTGGTTTAGGCCACATTGGCTCTTCTAGTAAATCCTCTAGGAGAAACAAGGCCAAAAGGAAGAATTGTAAGACCCCCCTCCCGGAACACAAGACACGGCCGAGGGGAGTCTTATGCCCAGAACAACCGCCTTGCGGTAACATCAGCACACAGGCTAACCTGTACCACAAGACGTTTATTCTGCCGGCTAGTCTCAAATATCATACTGCCAACCCATCAATAAAATAATAAACACAGAAGTCATGATCCACATAAAGTAAAAGTCCATAAAAGCAGGAAGCTACACAAAGAGTCCTGAAAATATCAGAGTATATAAAAACTTTGCCCAAATGGGCTACACCATGAGTCTCTCAAAACTCACATCAGGCTCTATCGTCCTAGCCTGTCTGTCCTGCTGCATAGTCCGTTGCTGCTCTACCTGCGGGGTTTCCTCCTAAAAAGGAAGACGTAGCAACCGTTAGTCATAAGACTAAGTGACTTCACATCCGCTCCCCCGGCGACTCCTCGGCACCGGGCGGAGAAAGGAACGAAGGTACAATATGTATATATATAAGCAAGTAAACAAACAGGTGACTGTAAATATGGTGGAGTATAAACTACGCTACATAACTAGCAGTTCTACAAATATCTATAATATATGACAGCAGGTATAAGTAATCAGAATAGTAACCTAACTTATAAGAGTGCCCATACAAACTTATAAGTTAAGGATCGGCTTAACAGTAAAGTAACTCATCGTATAAGAGTGCCCATACAAACTTATACGATGAGGATCTTGTGTATGCAATGAATGACATGATATGAATGTTATGCTATGACCGAATCATGCGCACGCACATGCAAGTTGCTATGTCGACACAGACTTGAAGTTCCCACTTTTCGAGCAGGTAGCTAACCTCTCAGGCGTCGTCCGTCGTGGCCAGACGGCGACAGTGGAGCGGGCGTCTCCACTACTAGGTGGTATCACACTACCTATCCTAGGCCCCCGTACGCCTCAACGCTAAGAACACAACAGCGGAGCTCACATGCGTACTACGGCTCAGAAGGGGTCTTGGGTAAATGTGCACCAAGAATACAGCCCAACCTGGCCTTTGATTTCGAACCGGATGGAACCTCGGAAGCGCACGAGGTGCAAGCCCAACCCTTCTCATGGCGCGGAGGAGATCTCGGGTTATGGACACCAAGTATCTAACCCTACCGCCCAAGGTCTACCCATTGGCTCCCATCGGTGTGACGACTGGCGAACCCGTAGACCTGCCACAGTCATTATCTCAATATCGCGACACGATGAATCGTCGCACATCACATGCCCCAAAACAACTCACTCGATGCTACCCGTAGGGAGACTACAACTCTAAGCATCGGTTGTTAATAAACCCCTTGGGCTCGGATTACGGTTACGAAATACTCTTCACATAGTGTCCATCATATTCACGCCCACCTATTCAATGAATTCACCTCAACACTACGCATAATAGATATGTTCAACACCAAATTGTATAAATATATCCTATACCAATCTCAACTCCTAATATCTAGCCTTCCCATCCAATCCATTTCTCTACCATTGCATGGTTATTCCTTATTACACAACCAAATGAGTAACCATGCTAAATTATAGTAACAAAAACATTATAGATATATGGGAGCAAGATAACAAATGAGCAAATCACAATCATTGCAAGAGTGCTAGCATTATAAATTAGCAAGTGCATTAACATAGGATAGCCCGATACTAAAACTGGGATTCCCGGAGCTGCAGGAATCCGATCACAATGCACAACCCCTCGTTGGAAAGGTATTCGCGAGGGCTACGACTTTCGTGTTGAGTCGATCGCCCAGATCTGGTCGCAACATACCAGAAATTCAACTCGAATACGTACAGGAAACAGTTTCCTGTACAGGAATTTTCCCGAACGCAGCGGACTCGAACCAGCTTTCCCGTGGCTACGGGTATCGCATGGAAACGAGCAACCACTCGTTGGAAAGGTAATTTCAAGGGCTACGACTTTCGTGTTGAGTCGTTCACCCAGATCTGGCCAGAACACCTCCGAAATTGGCCACGAAGGTCGCCGCGTGCAGAAATCAGATTTCTGCACGCATCTTAAGGCGAGATGAACGGCATCCGTTCATCTTCTTCCTTGCAACGACCTCGCATAAACTTCTCCAGAAATCACATCCAACCTTATTTCTCCTTTCAAAGCCAAACCCTCAACGAAAACCCCTCTCATCTCCACTTTGAATGATGAGAAGGTTGAGGGAGACTAAGCCTAGAAAACCTAGGCATGGCTTATCCTAAGAACTCTCCTCCTCACCATCAAGACTCTATGGAGTCGATGTCTCTCCTAAAATAACTATAGATCTAGCACCAAGGGAGAGGGGAGGAAGCTCACCGAGTGTCCATGCATGTTCCCCATTAGTTGTGTATGCGGTATTGCTCCATCCATTGTTGAATCTTGCTGAATCGGATCACGTTGAGTGTGCCGGATTTGAATCATGTAAGAAGTTATTGTCAAGCCATTACAAACACTGCTTCATCCAACTGACATAATTTCTTGCCAATTGTTGTATGGAAACTTGGGATTCTTCTTCCAAAAAGACAAGACTAATCCATGAATATACTGTGGAGGTGTACAGTTTATCCCAGTTTCAACAACATTTTCAGATGCAATAGTGATAGAAGCACGATCAACAAATGAACCACCATTAACAACACTATATTCATCATTGTCACTGAAGGAAAACCAAGCAGAAAACTCTAATTTCATTTTCCCTACGACCTCAATAGAAGCCTTGAACTCTACTTTATTTTTGAGTTATTTCAAAAATAGATAGGATCAGGAGGTGATTTGCAAGCACCTGCGGCCTTCCCTTATGTGAATCTTTCCAAGTCACCAAGTTTATTACTCCCAAATAATCATCTAGATTTTCAAAACCATCTGCAAGATAATCTCTAAAGCTTCCAATGGAAATTGCAACCAGAATAGTGCTGAAATAATAATGTTCCAGATGAACCTTCCAGATGAATTCGGGAAAACTGACAACACTTGGAGCTCAGAACAGGATCCGTGATATCAGCGCCATTTGCCTCTAGCTAGGTCAAGAGATGATTTAATCAGACATACATGGTGGAGAGAGATGCTGTCAGAGTTGTGCTTGTCGTCACGAGCGACACAAGAGAAGGAAATTGCTGGAGTGGGGTTGCTGCGAGATGTGCAGCGTTGGAGAAGGGTTCTGATCTGGAAGAAATGGAGGAGATCTAACTTTCCATGTTCAGATCTGGACTGGAAAAAGAGTTTGCCGGAGGAAAGTGTCACCGGAGCTAGGGGAGGAGGTCTCGGCCATGGAGTAGCTGTAGAGAGATAGAGGAGAGCTTCGGCCATGGCGGTTTTAGAGAGATGCTGAGGGCTTTGCTTGAAGTTGTGAGAAAACTTTCAGGAGGAAGGGTGGCCGGAGCTGAGAGGAGCTGCGCCGGCGCCGTGCGATGATAACAGCGGAAGAGGGAAGGAGTCGGGTTATCTGTTCTAACCTAATCTCCTAAATATATATATTGAATATATAACATAATAATAATAGTTATTATTATTAGAATTATTAATAAACTTTGCATTCAATTGCTAATAACTCGCGCTAGAGAACTCGAAAATTGTCCCGAACTGGCTCATTACGACAGACTCGCTGTCACGCATCCACCGGAATGATCCGCAATCCAATCCGAGTTCGTATGCTCATTTTACGCTCCCCGGAGCGTTTGCGGCCAAATTACTTAAACTTCAAAACTGCCCAAATGACGTCGGAATCGCAAACGGACGACTCTGATGGACTTGTATAAACATTACGAATCTAATAAAACTATTTGGGATCATTCTCAAGGTCGTTTGCTCAATTTCCCCTTTTGGGGGGGGGGGAACGTCAGTTGTAAACCGCGTTGTTTGAGATCGCGCACGCACTATAATTTCTTCAAGTCGACACACTGCTTACGAGGGAACACAGGATTACTAGGCGACAAAGACATTCTAGGCGAATGCTACCCTCAGCGGTATACTCGCCACGCGTTGTATCTCACTCACAGATTTATAAGGAAAATTCCGCCAGGTCCGTTCGTCGAGTCCATTCGACAATTCATTGAGTTTACTCGACCGCTCAGACCTACCCACCGCCCCGTGACCTTGGGTTTTCTCTCCCAAATTCCTACCGGCCTAAGCCACCCAAGATACAAAATATACGCACGAGGGGTCTAGCTCAAATTGGGGTGTTACAAATCCAATAAACGAAGAAACAATTTCGTCCCCGAAATTTAGGTTAGGGCTACGAGGATTTTTCGGATGAGAGTAAAATATACTCATCATATATAGTTATGAATACCTCACCCATAATAACTTCTAGCTCGTATATACATTCTCAATTGTTATGATTTAAATTCAATTACACAACCTACAAGATGGTATTCCGCGTGAACGTATTGTGTACGACATCATGCAGGCTACTCATTTATAAAACCACAATGCATCAGGCTACCGCTACCAACCTTTCTATGACAGTACAAGTTCCATGAACTAACAAAACTGTTGAACTACCAGCTCATTTACACCTTGCAAGCCTGGATCTCAAAACATTAGATCCCTACAGCAAGTGTCATCAATGGTTGCCTTGCACCAATTTATGTACTGCCAGTCATGAGTCTCCAACACAATTCCTCGATAATCTTATATAGCTTATAATATCATCACATTATATATGTAGACCAGCGCACTGACACAAGCATTGTGAATTCATGAGTACTAGAGACTACATTTAGAATATCAACTTTTAACAAGTTAGACAAGGTGGATAAACCAACATGGCTTCTATATGAGTTTAGTGTACATATGAAGTATCTTGAGTACAGTCTACTTATCACATACTCACCTCCTTACAAAGTCCGATATACATCTCGTGATTTCACATGGTCTGAAAGTTTATCATCATATTTATGATATAATTGCAAGAGTTTGTTAACCAAACACACCACGCAGCAAAACCTTAGCATCAAGAGTGTTTCGATTTGAACCAATTATCGTTAATTTTATGATTTTGTAAACACACCTCCTTGATCAATAATCAATACAACTCCAACTTAACAAATCTCAAGGCGTCCCCCAAAATTTGTTGAGCGGTCGTCAAATCGATCATTGATCACTGAGAGGCACTACAACACTATAAGGAAAAGGATTTAAGTTTCATTCAGCTACACCCTCGGTCTAAAAGTTAAGGAGTTTAAAACAGTTAATCGAGTTAACTGATTATGATAGTTTCTCATAAGTGTGTGTTCGACATAAGAGAAAGGTAACCTAAATGAATCAACATTCTAACATAACCACCAGAGATCAATATCACACGTGTGCTCGTTGTGTTGTCAGTGCACTAACAACACATGAGAGATTTTTGGTGGGCAAATCAAATTATTGATTATAGTGATTACATCTTGTCAATAAATTATCTGACTTCGAGGTTTCCCAACACAACAAGAGGAATCAACCCGAGTTCAAATGAAGGCCAACTAACTCAGACTTGTTGAGGGTGTGTGCGAGAAGTTAAAATTATTTATGAAGGTTATGACCATTAAACCTTCAGATAGCAATTTCACTGGATTGGTTTGAAGTTATATTCTCCCTAGGAAAATTGAACATCACCGAATTATAATCATTAGTATATTATCTCCACAAGCATGTGATTCCTATCTGGTGGGTATTTCTCCAAGTCCCTAGCTATTCAAGTCATCATTAATTACACATTGGATCTAAAATCTCTTAAGTCCAAAAATCATTATACACATGAGATTAGTATTCATATATTCAAGTAATAATTAGACTTCACTTCCAAAGTCATATCATTATCCTCCAATAATATGAGGACCCGAGTCAAGTGCTACTTTGGTGTAATCTAGATTCTACTTAGACATGCACCGAATTAAGAATTCTCTTCAATTTTCTCTTGTGAACTAGGTAATTTTATTTAATGAACCTCACCAACTGAGAATATAAGCGTTACTAAGTTGGATTGTGCTTGTACAACATTTAAGAAATATGTTTTGTCGAGGCAACAACGTAACTCGTACACTTAATTATACGTAAACTATCTTTTAAACATCATTGTTGCCTCAACTTTAGATCTTTTGATAGCGAATTTGCCTAATTTCTTTGAACACTTTCAAACGGCTTAAACTGCATTTTACTTAAGTGGCATTATTATGCATTAAGGAATGCACGACCACTTCCCAGATTGTGTGTTATGTAATTATCTCTCTCATTTAACTCAAAAGTTTGAAAAACTTCGCAGTGTCTCTTTGTGAATAGTATATTCCAGATGCACGTGCTCCAACATTATTCAAAATAAGGGCATGATTCTCAACATGATAAACTATTTATCAATTAACTTCCAAATACCCTACAATTTCAACCAGTGATCATTCATATCAAGTTTATTTCATAATAGAATGTTGTGATTTTATATCACCGAACCAAGCCATATTTTAAATTTTGATAATTTCAACATATAACAACCATTAATTAAACCCAGTAAATTAATGGAAATTGTGATGCTCCAATAATTACACATAATTTTGGAGTCCTCCCTAAAATGGATATGATGTTATGTATCAGGTTTCACGTCCTTTGAGAAGTTATCTAGAAAGGAGTTCAACATGTAAGTTTCTGCTATCCGCACCTCAAGCACGTGCAACCTCTTTCTAGGCCAAAACACTACGGATGAGTCTTTTTATGAATCCATACTCCAAATTCCACAATATCTTAGTCACAGATGAAATATAGTCATCATCATTCGCATAATATTTGAATAAACCAAAACCTTAATATCATATGTTTGTGACATCTCACTTTCAAAATAAGATCTAAGGGGAAACCAAGTCGGTACATAATAAGCCCAATAAACGAAGAGATAAGCCCCAGTACACCCTGGGCTGAGTTTTCTTCCACCACTAACGCGGTACATTCATCTCATGTAAGCGCACAATCCTAAGTGGCATATACTCCTTGACTTGACGTTCATACCCTATAAATCCTTGTATCGAAGCACCTCTATATCAGTCCTTGAAACATATTTATATAATACATGTTCTAGATCCTTAATGCTACCATTTACAACAATCTTTTATGGGTGGACATGTTCTCGATCCCAAAATGGTCACTTTCTAGACTCATAGTCTTATTTAACATAAAGTACAGTGGAGAGCACCACATCATGGGTACTAACATCAAACTTACAAGTCTCATACTATTCCAACAGAAGATTAAGTACTACTTCTCCTCAAGGTGCTCCCAACTTCACAAGAAGTTATATGAGGATAACCTGGTGTAATACTCGGTCAATTATATTTGCATTCAACTCTATCATTTTAGTCATTCTCGTGAATCTTATCGCCTGGACATACCATACCTGAGGTCGGTTTTAAACTAGGGTACGACATAAAGTGACTTGGTCAGCCAAATATTGATATTATCCTAGTTAGGTTGGCACTATATCTAAGGGTTAATAGACATACTTAATGTGAATCCCACATGGGCACACCACTGCTTCCGCTAAGTCAGTTTGTCCCCAAACTGACTAATCAAACGGGGGTGACACCATTGATCAATGACTTCTTTAGTTCAGGATCATTGCAAGCTGATACCATTTGTAAGACCCCCCTCCCGGAACACAAGACACGGCCGAGGGGAGTCTTATGCCCAGAACAACCGCCTTGCGGTAACATCAGCACACAGGCTAACCTGTACCACAAGACGTTTATTCTGCCGGCTAGTCTCAAATATCATACTGCCAACCCATCAATAAAATAATAAACACAGAAGTCATGATCCACATAAAGTAAAAGTCCATAAAAGCAGGAAGCTACACAAAGAGTCCTGAAAATATCAGAGTATATAAAAACTTTGCCCAAATGGGCTACACCATGAGTCTCTCAAAACTCACATCAGGCTCTATCGTCCTAGCCTGTCTGTCCTGCTGCATAGTCCGTTGCTGCTCTACCTGCGGGGTTTCCTCCTAAAAAGGAAGACGTAGCAACCGTTAGTCATAAGACTAAGTGACTTCACATCCGCTCCCCCGGCGACTCCTCGGCACCGGGCGGAGAAAGGAACGAAGGTACAATATGTATATATATAAGCAAGTAAACAAACAGGTGACTGTAAATATGGTGGAGTATAAACTACGCTACACAACTAGCAGTTCTACAAATATCTATAATATATGACAGCAGGTATAAGTAATCAGAATAGTAACCTAACTTATAAGAGTGCCCATACAAACTTATAAGTTAAGGATCGGCTTAACAGTAAAGTAACTCATCGTATAAGAGTGCCCATACAAACTTATACGATGAGGATCTTGTGTATGCAATGAATGACATGATATGAATGTTATGCTATGACCGAATCATGCGCACGCACATGCAAGTTGCTATGTCGACACAGACTTGATGTTCCCACTTTTCGAGCAGGTAGCTAACCTCTCAGGCGTCGTCCGTCGTGGCCAGACGGCGACAGTGGAGCGGGCGTCTCCACTACTAGGTGGTATCACACTACCTATCCTAGGCCCCCGTACGCCTCAACGCTAAGAACATAACAGCGGAGCTCACATGCGTACTACGGCTCAGAAGGGGTCTTGGGTAAATGTGCACCAAGAATACAGCCCAACCTGGCCTTTGATTTCGAACCGGATGGAACCTCGGAAGCGCACGAGGTGCAAGCCCAACCGTTCTCATGGCGCGGAGGAGATCTCGGGTTATGGACACCAAGTATCTAACCCTACCGCCCAAGGTCTACCCATTGGCTCCCATCGGTGTGACGACTGGCGAACCCGTAGACCTGCCACAGTCATTATCTCAATATCGCGACACGATGAATCGTCGCACATCACATGCCCCAAAACAACTCACTCGATGCTACCCGTAGGGAGACTACAACTCTAAGCATCGGTTGTTAATAAACCCCTTGGGCTCGGATTACGGTTACGAAATACTCTTCACATAGTGTCCATCATATTCACGCCCACCTATTCAATGAATTCACCTCAACACTACGCATAATAGATATGTTCAACACCAAATTGTATAAATATATCCTATACCAATCTCAACTCCTAATATCTAGCCTTCCCATCCAATCCATTTCTCTACCATTGCATGGTTATTCCTTATTACACAACCAAATGAGTAACCATGCTAAATTATAGTAACAAAAACATTATAGATATATGGGAGCAAGATAACAAATGAGCAAATCACAATCATTGCAAGAGTGCTAGCATTATAAATTAGCAAGTGCATTAACATAGGATAGCCCGATACTAAAACTGGGATTCCCGGAGCTGCAGGAATCCGATCACAATGCACAACCCCTCGTTGGAAAGGTATTCGCGAGGGCTACGACTTTCGTGTTGAGTCGATCGCCCAGATCTGGTCGCAACATACCAGAAATTCAACTCGAATACGTACAGGAAACAGTTTCCTGTACAGGAATTTTCCCGAACGCAGCGGACTCGAACCAGCTTTCCCGTGGCTACGGGTATCGCATGGAAACGAGCAACCACTCGTTGGAAAGGTAATTTCAAGGGCTACGACTTTCGTGTTGAGTCGTTCACCCAGATCTGGCCAGAACACCTCCGAAATTGGCCACGAAGGTCGCCGCGTGCAGAAATCAGATTTCTGCACGCATCTTAAGGCGAGATGAACGGCATCCGTTCATCTTCTTCCTTGCAACGACCTCGCATAAACTTCTCCAGAAATCACATCCAACCTTATTTCTCCTTTCAAAGCCAAACCCTCAACGAAAACCCCTCTCATCTCCACTTTGAATGATGAGAAGGTTGAGGGAGACTAAGCCTAGAAAACCTAGGCATGGCTTATCCTAAGAACTCTCCTCCTCACCATCAAGACTCTATGGAGTCGATGTCTCTCCTAAAATAACTATAGATCTAGCACCAAGGGAGAGGGGAGGAAGCTCACCGAGTGTCCATGCATGTTCCCCATTAGTTGTGTATGCGGTATTGCTCCATCCATTGTTGAATCTTGCTGAATCGGATCACGTTGAGTGTGCCGGATTTGAATCATGTAAGAAGTTATTGTCAAGCCATTACAAACACTGCTTCATCCAACTGACATAATTTCTTGCCAATTGTTGTATGGAAACTTGGGATTCTTCTTCCAAAAAGACAAGACTAATCCATGAATATACTGTGGAGGTGTACAGTTTATCCCAGTTTCAACAACATTTTCAGATGCAATAGTGATAGAAGCACGATCAACAAATGAACCACCATTAACAACACTATATTCATCATTGTCACTGAAGGAAAACCAAGCAGAAAACTCTAATTTCATTTTCCCTACGACCTCAATAGAAGCCTTGAACTCTACTTTATTTTTGAGTTATTTCAAAAATAGATAGGATCAGGAGGTGATTTGCAAGCACCTGCGGCCTTCCCTTATGTGAATCTTTCCAAGTCACCAAGTTTATTACTCCCAAATAATCATCTAGATTTTCAAAACCATCTGCAAGATAATCTCTAAAGCTTCCAATGGAAATTGCAACCAGAATAGTGCTGAAATAATAATGTTCCAGATGAACCTTCCAGATGAATTCGGGAAAACTGACAACACTTGGAGCTCAGAACAGGATCCGTGATATCAGCGCCATTTGCCTCTAGCTAGGTCAAGAGATGATTTAATCAGACATACATGGTGGAGAGAGATGCTGTCAGAGTTGTGCTTGTCGTCACGAGCGACACAAGAGAAGGAAATTGCTGGAGTGGGGTTGCTGCGAGATGTGCAGCGTTGGAGAAGGGTTCTGATCTGGAAGAAATGGAGGAGATCTAACTTTCCATGTTCAGATCTGGACTGGAAAAAGAGTTTGCCGGAGGAAAGTGTCACCGGAGCTAGGGGAGGAGGTCTCGGCCATGGAGTAGCTGTAGAGAGATAGAGGAGAGCTTCGGCCATGGCGGTTTTAGAGAGAGATGCTGAGGGCTTTGCTTGAAGTTGTGAGAAAACTTTCAGGAGGAAGGGTGGCCGGAGCTGAGAGGAGCTGCGCCGGCGCCGTGCGATGATAACAGCGGAAGAGGGAAGGAGTCGGGTTATCTGTTCTAACCTAATCTCCTAAATATATATATTGAATATATAACATAATAATAATAGTTATTATTATTAGAATTATTAATAAACTTTGCATTCAATTGCTAATAACTCGCGCTAGAGAACTCGAAAATTGTCCCGAACTGGCTCATTACGACAGACTCGCTGTCACGCATCCACCGGAATGATCCGCAATCCAATCCGAGTTCGTATGCTCATTTTACGCTCCCCGGAGCGTTTGCGGCCAAATTACTTAAACTTCAAAACTGCCCAAATGACGTCGGAATCGCAAACGGACGACTCTGATGGACTTGTATAAACATTACGAATCTAATAAAACTATTTGGGATCATTCTCAAGGTCGTTTGCTCAATTTCCCCTTTTGGGGGGGGGGGGAACGTCAGTTGTAAACCGCGTTGTTTGAGATCGCGCACGCACTATAATTTCTTCAAGTCGACACACTGCTTACGAGGGAACACAGGATTACTAGGCGACAAAGACATTCTAGGCGAATGCTACCCTCAGCGGTATACTCGCCACGCGTTGTATCTCACTCACAGATTTATAAGGAAAATTCCGCCAGGTCCGTTCGTCGAGTCCATTCGACAATTCATTGAGTTTACTCGACCGCTCAGACCTACCCACCGCCCCGTGACCTTGGGTTTTCTCTCCCAAATTCCTACCGGCCTAAGCCACCCAAGATACAAAATATACGCACGAGGGGTCTAGCTCAAATTGGGGTGTTACAAGAATAAGGCTGCCCAGAAGGCTCTAGCTGAAGAAAAGGGGAAAGCTCCCTTGAAACCAGTATTGTTCAAGAAAGTTATCTTTCCCACGAACGAGCTCGACTACGAGTCTACCTATGGACACTTTTCTAGGCCTATCCCTGAGAAGCCTAAGTCAAGATACCAAGGTTGGACTCGTCCTCGTAACTTTGGCGAGAGCGTCTTCAAAGCACCTTATGAAGAAATTCAACTTCGAAGCTATGGACCTTATGCTCATGGTCATAACATCAAGAAGACACCAAAGGTAAAACCTCTTGTGGAAATGCCTATGAAGGAGAAGACTTCATGTAAATGTTCTCACCATGAAGCCTCCTCCTCCAAGAATCAGGCTCCTGCTCGACCTCCTCTTCAGAAAATCAAGCAGGAATACACTAGGCAAAGATACAACAGGTTCGACTGTTGGTGTTGTGGCAGAATTGGTCACTTTGCCATCGATTGTTGGTTCAATCCAAGAAATGTTGCAACCCCTCAAGTTAGCAACGTGAGAATGACCACTCATGAGGCTAATACTCGTAGGGGGAGCTCTCTAACTCGAGACCAAGGACCCAAACATGTTTGGGTTCCTAAGGCTAAGTGATTGTAATTGCAGGAATGTCCAAAGACCAACAAAACGCCAATCTGGTATTTGGACAGCGGATGCTCTCGGCACATGACCGGGACAAGAAGCCTACTTCAAAACTTCACCCCAGTCTGCAATGGACCAAAGGTCATCTTTGGAGGTTCAGATCGTGGGACAACTAAAGGCTATGGTATGATTTCTAATGGTAGCGTATCCTTTTCGAATGTAGCATATGTTGAAGGATTGGAACACAATCTCATCAGCATAAGCCACCAATGCGACAAAGGATACGTAGTTGAATTTCATGCTGACAAGTGTTTGATAAAATCGGTTGACAACATGGAAACTATTTTATCTGGCACTCGAAGCAGAAATATTTTCTGTTTAAACTTCATCTGTATAGACTCTTCGACACCAGTGTGTTTGTTAGCAAAAAATAGTGCATCTCTTGCTGACCAATGACACAAGAGACTAGCACATATTAATTTCAAAACTATTAATAAATTATTCTCTCAAAACTTAGTACGTGATGCGCCTAATGTCAAGTGCGTTACGGACAGCCCTTGTCACACTTGTATCAAAGGCAAGCAAACAAGAAGTCCGTTTAAAAGCATAATAGGCAAAGATTCCAATAGAAGCTTACAGCTTCTCCATATGGACTTGTTTGGCCCACTACAAATTAGATGTTTGGGAGGTAAGGAATATACGTTGGTTGTTGTGGATGATTACTTGCGCTTTGCATGGGTATTCTTTCTGAAACACAAGTCAGATACCTTCAGCATTTTCACTAACTTTGTTAGGCAAATCCAGAACGAATATAACTGTTCCGTAGTCAAAATCAGAAGTGACAATGGAACGGAATTCAAGTCTGGAGCCATGACAGAATTCTGTGAAAGTCAAGGTATCTTTCATGAGTTTTCCTCTCCTCGTACCCCACAACAAAATGGAGTAGCTGAGAGAAGGAATAGAACACTCATAGAGGCTTGCCGGACCATGTTGAGTGATGCCTCACTCCCAGAATACTTCTGGGCTGAAGCTGTCAACACCGCTTGTCACGTGCAAAATCGAGCACTCATCAACAAGAACCATGATAAGACCCCTTATGAACTTCTAAAAGGCAGGAAACCAAACATTTCATACTTCAGAATCTTTGGCTGTAAATGCTTCGTGCTTAACAACAGCAAGTATCATTCTACCAAGTTTAGCGAGAAAAGCTTTGAAGGTATTTTTGTAGGTTACAGCAGCCATAGTAAGGCTTATCGTATATTTAATAGAAAAACTCTAGTGGTAGAAGAGTCGATACATCTTGTATTTGATGAGACGAGTATGCTGCAAAGCAACTCCTCTAGTGTGCCTATTGTAGATGCAGGTATAAAGCTGCAGGAACTTAGTTTGGATGAATCTGCAAAAGGTGAAGACGAGACGTTCATCAAGATCACCTCTACAACCTCAAATGAAGAGGCAGATGTTCAAGAAGAAGAACTCACTCCAGCTGAAGATGCAACTCCAGTGGCTGAAGAGATCCCTGATGCAAGAACCATAGAGTTCAGGCACTTGAAGGATCATCCCATTGATCAAATCATAGGAGATCCTCGGGATGGCGTCAGAACTCGTCGAGGTACAACTAACGAGAATTTACACTTAAGTTTTCTCTCACAGGTTGAACCAAAGAAATTTGAGGAAGCCAACTCCGATGCATCCTGGATTCTAGCCATGGAAGAAGAACTGAATCAGTTCAAACGATGCAAGGTTTGGACACTTGTTCCTAGACCCAAAGGTAAGAACGTCATTGGGACTAAATGGGTCTACCGGAACAAGATGGATGAAGATGGGATAATTGTAAAGAATAAGGCCAGACTCGTCGCCAAGGGATACCGTCAAGAAGAAGGAATTGACTTCGACCAGACATATACTCCAGTGGCAAGACTGGAAGCGATCAGGTTATTTCTTGCCTACGCCGCACTTAAGGGCTTTACCGTCTATCAAATGGACGTTAAGTCCGCTTTCCTGAATGGTGACATTAAGGAAGAAGTGTACGTAGAGCAACCCCCAAGTTTCGTTGATCCAACCTTTCCTAACTATGTTTACTTATTGCAAAAAGCACTATATGGTCTTAAGCAAGCCCCTCGGGCTTGGTATGAGACGCTGTCTACCTTTCTTCTTGAGAACAAGTTCACAAGAGGAAAGATAGACAAGACATTATTTCTTAGGGAAATAAAAGGCAAGATTTTGCTAGTGCAAATCTATGTCGACGACATTATTTTTGGCTCTACAGATAACAGCCTCTGCAAAAAGTTCTCTAAACTCATGCAAGGGAAGTTTGAAATGAGCAGTATGGGAGAGCTGAAGTATTTCTTAGGGCTTCAAGTGAAACAATCTGAGGATGGAATTTTCATCTCATAGACCAAGTTCACCAAAGAGCTACTTAAGAAATTCGGAATGGAGAATGCAACCTCTATGAGGACTCCAATGGCCTCAGCTATGTCTCTGGACAAGGATGAGAAAGGGAAACCTTTTGATGAAACCAAGTACAGAAGCATAATTGGGTCCTTGCTCTACCTTACTGCAAGTAGACCAGAAATAATGTTCTCAACATGTGTATGTGCTAGATTTCAGGTGAACTCTAAGGAATCTCACTACATCGCTGCAAAGCGAATCTTGAGATACCTCAAAGGAACACCAAATCTTGGCTTATGGTACCCAAGAAGTAATGATAGTGAACTAATTGGATTTTCAGATGCAGATTTTGCAGGTAGCAAAGACGACAGGAAAAGTACCTCCGGGACTTGCCAATTCCTCGGAAGGAGACTCATTTCCTGGAGCAGTAAGAAACAGAACTGTGTAGCCATCTCAACGGCTGAATCAGAGTACATCTCTGCAGGCAGCTGTTGTGCACAGCTGTTATGGATCAAGAATCAGTTTGAAGACTACAACATGAAGTTCCAGAACATTCCCTTGTTCTGTGACTCTTCCAGCGCCATAGCAATAGCCAACAACCCAGTCTCCCACAGCAGGACCAAGCACATAGAGCTTCGCTATCATTTCATCCGGGAGCATGTGGAAAATGGAGACATAGATCTACAATATGTCTCCACAGACAGGCAAGTTGCAGATATATTCACCAAGCCGCTGGACGAGTCCAAGTTCTCGTTCTTCAAAACTGAGCTTGGACTGCTCAACAAAGAAGACCAGTGATGGACTCTCAAATTAAGAAGATATCAGCAATGTTGGATGCTCAGGGGTACAGTTTTTCAGTGGAAATAGACATCTACCAGGGAAATTCCTTCAAATATTAGAGACTCGAGCATCGTTACACTTACACGAGTAAACGGCTAAATACTCGAGTAAAAAGTTTCATATACTCGAGTAATCCAACAGATACTCGTGTATGAACGTCTTATACTCGAGTATGAAAATTCGTCAAGGACTTAATACTCGTGTATGCTAATTACATACTCGAGTATGAATTCTTGATTACTCGTGTATGTTGTGACCTACTCGAGTATACTAAACCCCATACTCGTGTATGCTGTCATCCTCTATTCGAGTACTCGGAATTTTTTTCTGGATTTTCAAAATCTCTATTCGCACCAAGCAATTTCCGCCTCGTTCAGGTATGTCATTATACTTAATCCTTTTTTAAACCTAATTAGGATTATTTATATATATATTCAAAACAAAAAAGTCCTTTCCACTCCTCATTCACTCGAGTAGCCGCCGACTTCTCGTATTCCCGAACCCTGTTCTTCGTCCTCCGTCGCCGCAAGGTCTCCAGATTACAGATGGCTCCTCCTTCATCGAAGATCGGAATAGGCTCTGAACTCGTCCCAGAGGGGATTGCCGACCTTTCCGATGATTTCCGCAACCTCCTCATCTTATTCGACACCGCCGGATTAACTTTTCTCCTCCAGACGCCGTGCAGAGCAATCATTCCAGCAGTTGAAGAATTTTACAGTAATCTCAAGGTAAAAAGGAATGGGAAAGTTCTGAAAACTAAGGTCCGTGGGATCAAGATCCGTCTAGATAAGACTTCTATCTCCACCTTGCTCCGACTCCCTATAGTTGATGAAGAAGATGACCTAACTCCTGAGGATTCAGACCGGACAGCTTTGTACTGTGGAGTTGATCCAGAGTGTGATACTTTCAGCCGGGCCGATTGCAACAGAGAAGGGAAGTTCTTGATTGATGTAATCTCTAAAGTCATCCTCTGCAAGACCTACTCAATCAGAGAAATTTCACATAACATGTTTGAAATAATGCAAGCCATAGTCTGCAGAAAGAAATTCCAGTTTGGAATGATGCTACTGGACAAGATTCAGGGAAGCGTCAAGCAACCCAATTTTGCAAGGATTATCTCTCTCCTTCTCCATGAGATCAATCATCAAGTATTTGACCTCTCTAAAGGTACTCCCCTACACCACATGAAGAATGTCACCCTCTCCTCTATACAACGATACGAGATCAAGCTTCAGAACACTGCTCAATCATCTAAGGCCTCCCAAAAAGCAGATGCTCTCAGAAATCAGGCTGTGATCAGGACTCCATCTCCTCCTCAACATCAAATTGCTGACACTCTGGGTGTAGCTATTGAGGGGGAGCCTGCCTCATCCACCCCTCAGGTACAGACTTCAGAACTACCAGTCCACACTGTCAGAGATCCTTCTCCACCATCCTTTCCAGATCTCCAGATATCCTCAAAAGCTCTAAGTCAGCCAGAAACCCAGGTTCAGGAGGAGCCTCTATCATCAGCTGCAGACATAGCAAGCATGATTGAAGAACTGAGAGATGCCAGTTCCCCTCCTCCAGCAGATACTGTAAGTCATGATAAAGAACCTGAGCTAACAGGAGAACAGATCCCTGCAGCAGAACACTCTCCATCCCCTACTCACTCTCCCTTAGCAGCAGCAGATCTTTATGATGGTATCATCCTGTCCGATGATGAGGAGGATTCCCCAGAACCTGTTGACCCTCCTTTGAGGACACTTGCCTTCTCTCTCCCCTCCTTCTCTGACCCTTGTGATTCCATAGAGATAATTCCAACCAAGAGAGCTGTGAGCTCAGTAATTGTGGAAGAGATTCCCCCTTGGGATGCTCTTGCTCCCTCAGTCCCTGCATCAACCTCGGCCCCTTCCTCCTCTTCCTCTTCAGATCTTGTAAGCAAGATTGAGCTTATGCTCAAAGAACAGAGAGATTACTTTGATGCCTCTCTACAGTCAGTCAACTCCAAGGTCTCTGCTCTTGAAAAGGAGATGAGCAGAGGCTTTGCTGAAATTCAAGCAAACACTGACACACTCAAGCAGCTGTTCAAGATTGGAGGCAAAGCAATAGATCACACCATCACAAGCATAGGTGAGCTAAGAAACCAGGCAGAGACAGTAGCTCACAATCAGCTCAAGCTAGATGAGAGAGCTGAATCTAATGTTGTGAAAGTATGTAATGAAGTAAGCACATTCAGAGATGAAGCCATTGACAAGCTAGCCATAGATATCAGCAAGGGGGAGAAGATTGTAAAAGAACAAGTTGAAAAGCTTTCTGAACAAGCTGAAGCCCAGGTTAAACAACTAGCTACCCAATCTCAAGATGCTGTAAGTGAACTAGTAAAAGGATTGAAAGAATCCATTCTTTCCCAGCTCCAGTCTGTCAAATTCTATACCTATGACACTGCTGTCTGGCTGCATAATCAAAACTTCCCTGAGTTTCAACTAGACCCTACCATTATACCTCAGCATCTAGATCCTCTTACAGAACAGCCTCCAGCAGATGTTTCAGCTCAAGCAACCTTTCAAGGAGGTGTGCCAGTCTTCTCACCCAGACCTGAGGGTGATGTGACTGAGCCTCCTCTATCCTATACTGAAGCATGGCAAGATGATTTTCCATCCAGTTCTCAAGGTCCTTCTAAGAAGAAAAGAAAATATGGTGACGACGCTTCTGCCAGCCGTTCTGCACCCAGGAAAGAGCCAACTTCTGAAGGTAGACCACCTGTTGTTCATGCTGAAGTGTGGAGTCCTACCTCCAAGTCTCTGATTCTTGATACTTTGAGGTTAGTGACAGATCTTGGTGAGAACAGAGATAACCACTACAGTTGTTCAGAATGGAAAGCCTATGAAGTATCTCAGATAAAGATCAGGCTGCATGACAGAAATTGGGGGCACAACAACCCAGCTGCTCCTCCTAGGCCCAGGACTTACTTTCCAAAGCCTTTCAGCTACCTAGAGAGGCAAGAGCTGAAAAGAGAAAGGATGCACAAGGGTGCCCCATCTTGAGTTGAACTGAGAGTGTGGAATTGGACTTAAAACATTTCTATATATATATTTAATTCTGATTATGGCAATGTTTTGTTTACCCTGCTTTAATTTAATTTATTCTCCTTGATATGCATGTTGTTCTTTTACTCTTAAGTAATTCACCTTAGTATAGAGAGTGCTGACATCTACAAATAGGGGGAGATTGTTGGGGTTTGTCTCCACAATACCTCAGATTTGTAGGAGGTCAGACCTTGAACTAAGATGAATTAAGATGTATTTGATGTGGTATTTGAGTTGTATGTGTGCAGGTTCTAATTGCCAAGTGTAGACCAATGTCAGTCTATAATGGGTCACCAAACACAGGACCATGCAATGTAATCCCTCATTGTGTGATCCAAAGTGTTGGCCCATGTATAGCCTCTCTATTGGGATACACTTCTCATTCATGCACTTGGATTGATGGACAGAAGCATTGGAGCTAATTTCCTCAGAAAAATTTTTCTAAGTCCCAATACTCGAGTAACCTGTTTTTATACTCGAGTATCAGACTTAATACTCGAGTAGTTAGTTAGACATACTCGAGTAATGAGTTAGACATACTCGAGTAATCAGTTAGACTTACTCGAGTAGATTCTGAATACTCGTGTAGACAAATCTATACTCGAGTAATTAGTTATTCACTCGAGTAAGTTCTCTTCTTACTCGAGTAAGTGACTTAGTCACTCGAGTAAACCATTATCCATACTCGAGTAATTGACTTTGATACTCGAGTAAGTGAATGTTTCCCGGATACATATTCTGATACTCGAATAATTCCCCTTTCACTCGAGTATATCTTTTCTGATACTCGAGCAGTTTATTTTTCACTCAAGTAAATTTCTCTTCTCATACTCGAGTATACTCCTCTTTGTCACTCGAGTATCTAACTTTCCATACTCGAGTATATCTTCTCTTACTCGAGTATAGCAGTTCTCTATTCCAGAATTCTTCTAAGTTTGAATTTGCCATAAGTATTTTGAATCCGTCCTTTCTGATTGGTCCACGTGTCATCCTTAATTAAGATTATGACCGTTGGAATCCACTTATAAATAGGTCATTTCAGAATTGACTAATTAATAAGATTACAGAGATATTCTTTTTAAGAAAGAGAAATTTCCGTGAACCCTAATTCTCACGCCGCCGCCATTGTTGTTCGCGGAAGAAGCTTTGGATCGCCGATCTCCATCTTCAACGACTATTTCTCCAGCGATCCAGACAAAAGTGAATCACTCGATCTCGCCGAGCCTCAAAGATTTCAGATCTATCTTCTCGATCGAGGTGGTTCTAGTTTTCAGATTCGTGGATCTCTCTCAAGTCATCTTCAACCTATTCTGATCAAGCTGAAGTTCCTAAAGAAGAAGACTGTCAAAGATCCAGATTTGAGATTGTTGTTTTGATTTTTATTCTCAAACCAAAATTTCATTGTAGGAGTTTTTTTATTTTCTCCGAGATTTGTAGGAAGACTTTCTCTTCTGAGTTTTTGTAGATCCGATTTGGATCGAGATTTGTAGGAACGTGGTTCCGAGGTGTAGGATTGTTTTCAATCCGAGATAGTGGAGTAGCCGAGTCTAGTGATTTGCTAGATCGGTGAGGAAAGTGGACGTACCCACGATTGGGGAACCACTATAAATCTCTTGTCTTCTGTGATTGCTTGATTTGTGCTGTGTTCGATTTTTAATTCCGCATTAGACACACATTTCACCTATTCACCCCCCTCTAGGTGATTTAGGCTATCAACTTAGCACTTTCAAATCTGAGTGGTCAGAAGTCAGGTATAGGTGTTCCAGTCAGAGAGATATCAAGCTAGTGATCTCTTCTCTTAGGGACACACCCACAGCCTTAAGGAATTTGACTTCCTTTTTCTGAGCGCTCAACCTCTTTCGGCATTCTTCAAATGTATTGAGCAGGAGCTCATACTTTTCGAGGAGTTTAGCTTCACGGGCAGATGTGTAACACCCCTATCCGTCGCATAGCATATAGAAGTAGGTCCGGCCGGGGCCCGACGCCATATACTACGGACAGACCGGTTGGTTACGCGTTGAAACCATTCAACCAATCACAACGTCCTACACAACACCTAGCGGAAGCAATTTATTAGAGTTGCAAAGAATAAAGAACCCTGCCAAGCATGAATGTCCACTACTCAAACCCATAGGAATGTATAATACACAAAACGGAAAATTAGCCTTAAGGCTTTACAAGAGTTTGCTTAAATACAAGTGTCTTCCAAACCTCGGCACGCAGGCCGTCCACACATGAGTACAAGAGGTAAAACACTCGAAACAAGGCCTTCGAGGGCCAGCACAGCAACTTGGGCTTTATCCCGCTAATTACCTCTCAGCTCTGCAGCACCTGCAAGCAACAACCCACCGCACGGTGGTAAACAAAGACAACGGTCAGCAATGCTGACCAAATTATAACGATTCCGCCCCCAAACCGGGGCGGCAAAGCTTCTTCCCTGCACTTGTTAGCAAAACACGCAACACATCAAAACAAGCATCTCAACATAGGTGCACGCTCTCATGGCCGTACACCCCGTGCTCTCAGGGCACTTACTCGGCGAAGCCAGTCCGAACCCCGTCCGGTCCTTGACTCCACCACCACCCCCAGGATGGCAATCTTAGTGAGCATTTAGTCTTCTCAGCCGCAGCCTAGACTCGATCTCCAAATCTCGGTAAGTCCCACGTAAAACTTTAGGTCGCTTTAACCGAGCAGGTGGAGCGGGTAGAGGGCTACTAGTCCGTTGCTCACTCCGCCACTGCCATTCGGCCCTTTGGCGCGGACTAAGCTTTCCCTAGTCCCAATTAACGATCAAACACGGTACATAGCCCCGCTAAGTACCCGGTTGGCTCCCAGGCCACCGCTATGACAGAACTACATTTCCGTCCAAAATTTCCGGGTGCACCTCGGGTTTCATCCCCAAGGCTCCCTGCTGCAATCACAACATGATACATAGCCCCGCTATGTTCCCGGCTGGCACCCAGGCCACCGAGATGGAAGAACTTCGTTTCCGCCCAGATTTCCGGGTGCACCTCGGGGTTAATCCCCAAGATTCCCTGATGCATTCTACCGCATAGCAACCCGAAAAACAACCACAGCGCTCGGAGTCTTCTCCGGCTAAAATATGCATAGCAAAACATCACCGATCCGGAAAACACATCCGGGTAGGCTTCACACACCATGCCTATGTCCGTACTACGATTCCGGACTCTAACAAGGGGGACTTTACATATCTACCCCAAGGAATACCACGATCTCACCACACACTCACGGGAGAGGGGTGTTCCCATGCAAAGGAAGAAGAGCTTCACATGCTCAAGAAGAGAATCGTTACCCTTGCATTCTTCCGCGGTGCCATCAAAAACTATGTGGTTGAAAAGCACCGCAACGGCGTCACCTCCGCGGATCTGGACTCGGATCGCGATTCGGAGCTCCGAAGCTCCTCCGGCGGCCGGATCTTGGTCTCCTCCTCCAAACTTGCTCTCCCCTCTCTCTAAAACTTAGAGAGAGATTTGCTTGGGTGGAATGAGGGATTCTAACCCTAATGTAACACCCCAGAACTCAAAATATGTTTGTACACAATTTTGAGTAGCAGGCTGGTAGACACGGCCTGGGACACGGGCGTGTCCCAGGGCGTGTCGGGGGTACACGGCCTGGGACACGGGCATGTCCCAGGGCGTGTTCGATTTAAATCTCAAAGTTGGCCTATTCGGGTCAGAGCCGTACACGGCCGTGAACACGGCCATGAACACGGGCGTGTCAGGCTGGACACGGGCGTGTCAGCTGCCGTGTTCCGACCCGTGTACTGGTTTTGGGAGCCGTTGAGTGCCGTGTAGCAGGGGACACGGGCGTGTCTCAAGATTGACACGGGCGTGTCAGGTTCGACACGGGCGTGTCGAGCCCCGTGTTGTTCAGTCGGTTCGAAACCGCGTGTGCCGCTTAGGGTACACGGCCTGTGACACGGGCGTGTCACAGGCCGTGTCAGGCAAAAATTGGGGTTTTGGGCAGATCTCGGCCGTTCGTTTCCTTCTATTTGGACCGTGTGGTCCATAGCTTTTCCAGCCTCTTTAAGGCCGTGGATTGAGTTGAAAGCTCATTCCACTTAGCCTTTCTTCTTAAGAAAGAGAGGAGAGCTTGGAGGAGGAGGAGGAGGAGGCCGGTGGAGCTTCGTCGAGCCGAATAGAGAGCCGAGTGCAGCGTTGCGGAGGCAAGGCCGCTGCGGTGATTTCCATCCGGCTAGTTTTCTATGGCGCCGAAGCGATCGTCAAGGGTAACGATCTTTCTTCCTTGGGCAGGTGAAGCCCTTTGTTTTGCATGTGCATGGGATCCTCCATCAAGAGATGGAAACGCGTAAGTGATTCCAGCAGTTGAGTCTGCATCTAGAGCCGGAAGTCTGTAGTACGGCATAGGCATGCTGTGTGAAGCCCATCCAGACGTATGTCGGGATTGGTGATGTTTATATTGCGATCCGGAGAAGACTCCGTGTATGCATCGTTTAGCCTGCGGAGATGGTGAGGACGATGTGTTTGGTGTATAGGATGCTTTGTATAGCTCCTTTGGTTGCATGCTTGTTAAGAGCTGGTTGATGGAGTGCGGACACCTCTGAGTGGGTGGGTGCGTGAGGTCTTCAACAGGGGTTTGGAGGCTTATGCCCATTCTACCAAGTGGCGATGAACACCTCTGAGTGGGTGGGTGCGAGAGGTCTTCAACAGGGGTTTGGAGGCTTATGCCCATTTCACCAAGTGGCAATGTTAAGATCGGGTGAGCGGTCGATTGGTAGCAAAGCAGCAGGGCGAATTCCCTAGGCTTGTTACACTACGGGGGTAGGTCGACTGATAGTGCTCACGGGTTTTGGTGTGGTGCGTACCTCTGAGTGAGACGGGTGCGTGAGGTCTTCAACAAGGGTTTGGAGGCTTATGCCCGCCTACCAAGTACAAACCATAAAAGGTGCCCTGAGTGCACGGAGCGCCTGGCATTGAGGCCGGCGTTTGTGATGTTGGGTGTATGTGCTTTATATGTTGAAATTGCTATACATGCAGGGAAGGAACCACTGCCCCGGGTAAGGGGTGGGGTCGTTATAATTGGTCAGCTGAATGCTGACCGTTGCTTTGTTTATCACCCATGGGGTGGACGTCCATA
The DNA here is from genome assembly GCA_039513925.1 of Platanthera zijinensis. Classification (NCBI taxonomy): domain Eukaryota; kingdom Viridiplantae; phylum Streptophyta; class Magnoliopsida; order Asparagales; family Orchidaceae; genus Platanthera; species Platanthera zijinensis. The sequence continues at coordinate 1,042,040 of CM077078.1, read as the reverse complement.
TGCAGGTGTTGCGGGCTGATGGATTGAGCGGGCAAAAGCCCATGCTGCTGGTAGGCCCTCGAAGGCCGTGCGAAGTGTTGAATTTCATGTGTGGCCGGCCTGCGTGCCGATGTATGAAATTATGTGTTGTTAAGAGTAACTTGTAAGGAAACATTCCTGGTTATCTATATAAATGTGATATTTATATATTAGTGGACATTCAATGGTATGAGTTCTTGCACTTAATAAGCTTCCGCTAGAATGCTCTGAGTTAGGACTCGTGTGGTTTGATATTACCCTGTGACCTCACCGTCTGTTTGTGGCATATAGTGTGGGGCCCCGGCCGGACCTTCTACTATACGTCATTTAACGGATGGGGTCGTTACACCTAAAACCCAGCTAAAACCCCTCAGGAACAGCCCCCCACCGTCGGATCCAAAGCCAAGGAAACGAACGGTCGAGATTAGATCAAAATCATAAAATTTGGGCCGAACACGGGTTGGCACACGGCCGTGTGCCTGGCCGTGTAGCTCATTCGCCGTCTCGACCAGATCTGAAAACCTGCACACAACATGTGACACGGCCCCCGTGTGCAATTTATCAACACTTTTCAGTCAGAGGGGTACAGGGCTTGGTGACACGGCATCAGACACGCCCGTGTCAAACTAGACACGCCCGTGTTCGTGCCCGTGTCATTACCCGTGTACCCAACCACACAGCCCAGGTGTGACACGGCCTGGGACACGCCCGTGTCCTAGGCCGTGTTCCACCACACGCCCATCGTCGACCTGCACTGGTCGACTACACGGCCCGAGCTCGACACGCCCGATACGGCCTCCGACACGCCCGTGTCGGGGCCCGTGTCACCAGCACCAAAAATCTTTCTTGGCCAAATTCGATCCCCGTCGCTCGTACAATAATTTGGGGTGTTACAATTCTACCCCCCTTAAATAATTTCGCCCACGAAATTAATAAAGGAAAAACAGGGCTTAACGTAAAACAGTACCTGAGCGGAACAATTCCGGGTACTCCTCGAGCATAGTCTGCTCCCGTTCCCAAGAGAGCTCCTCACGCCCGCAATTATCCCACCGGACCTTAACCATCCGGGTCTCCTTGTTACGGAGTCTCTTGACCTCAACATCTTCGACACGAATAGGCTTGACCCTAGTCGTCAACCCCTCGTCCACCGGCACTTGGTCAACCGCGATCACCTGCGAAGGCTCTTGCACCGCCTTCCGTAACACAGAAATGTGGAACACATCTTGTAATCCGCTTAACTCCACCGATAGCTTCAAATGGTAAGCAGCTTCGCCGACTCGCTCCAGAACCTCAAAAGGTCCAAGGTATCTTGGGCTCAGCTTCTTCAAGCGCCTCACCCGTGAAACCCCCTTGAACGGCATCACTTTCAGGTATACCCAATCGCCTACCGCGAACTCCACGTTCCGGTGCTTGGCATTGTAATACTTCGCCTGCCGGTCCTGAGCGATCAACAAGCGCTCCCGAATGATCCGCACTAACGAGGTAGCACTCTCCAACTCCTGCTTCTTGTACAACCTTGCCTCACCCGTTTCAAGCCACGATAACGGTGTGCGACACTTCCTACCATACAGGGCCTCGAAGGGCTCCATTTGTATACTCGCTTGATAGCTGTTGTTGTACGCGAATTCCACCAAATACAGGTGGTCTTCCCAATGCTTATCGAAATCCAGAACACACATGCGTAGCATGTCCTCCATCGTTCTATTGACCCTCTCGGTCGGCCCATCCGTCTGCGGATGGAAAGCTGTGCTGAACGTTAACTTCGTTCCCAGCATCTGCTGCACCAACCTCCAATCATTCGACGTGAACCGCCCATCGCGATCACTCACAATGCTACGGGGCACACCATGCAGCCTAACAATATTGTCAACATACAACTTTGCCAATTTCTCCACTGGATCATCCTTCCTATGCGGAATGAAATGCGACACCTTGGTTAGACGATCTACGATCACCCAGATGGCGTCGTTCCCCTTCTGCGACCTTGGTAACCCGTGCACAAAGTCCATAGATATATCGTCGAATTTCCACTCCGGTATAGGCAAGGACTTCAGAAATCCTCCCGGCTTTTGGCACTCCGCCTTCACCAAGGCGCACGTTTGGCACTTAGCCACGTACAACGCCACATCTTTCTTGAGCCCCGGCCACCAAAACAACTTTTTGAGGTCACGATACATCTTCGTGCTCCCTGGGTGGATTGAGTACTTGGTATGATGAGCCTCATACATCAACTCCGCCCGGAGGTTACCCCCACTCGGGACGCACAACCGATGATCCTTCCTTAATAAACCATCTTCCACCGAGAACTGGGAATTTGACCCATCCTGAGCGGCCTCCAAAAGCTCTTTCATGGAGTAATCTAACTCCAATGCCTGCCGAACCCGGTCAGCCAGGTCATACTGCACCTCTGTCCAGTTTAACATTGCTTTGGCGCTCGTCTGGTTGTCAACGCAACAGATCTCAAGCTCCTCCAACTCCCGTACTAGCCGCTCATCATGCACCGACAACCAGTTGGCTCGGGCGGGAGCCCTGCGGCTCAGCGCATCCGCAACTGCGTTTCCCCTCCCGGGTACATATTGTATTTTGAAGGTGTAGTCCCCAAGGAACTCCATCCACCTCCTCTGCCTCATATTAAGGTCCTTTTGATCCAACAAGTATTTCAGGCTCTTGTGATCGGTGTATATATCGACCCTTACGCCGTATAGGTAGTTCCTCCACAACTTGAGTGCAAAAATCACGGCCGCCAACTCCAAGTCGTGGACCGGATAGTTCCTTTCATGCACTTTCAGCTGACGCGATCCATACGCTATCACGCTCCCATGCTGCAACAACATGCACCCCAAGCCCCTACCCGAAGCGTCGCTATACACCTCGAAGCCCTCAGTCCCACTCGGCGAACTAAGCACTGGCGCCGTGGTCAACTGCCTCTTCAGCTCTTCAAAAGCTTGCGCACCCTCATGCGCCCACACAAAACTCTGATCTTACCTCGTCAAAGTTGTGATAGGTAGCGCTATCCGCGAGAAGTTCTCCACAAAGTGCCTGTAAGAGCCGGCAAGCCCCAGCAAACTCCGGACTTCCTCTACCGAAGACAACACAGGCCACTTTCGTATTGTAACAGTCTACGCCGGATCCACCGCAACTCTTCCCTACTGACTAAGTGACCAAGGAACGTCACTGAAGATTACCAAGGCTCGCCTTTGGAGAACTTTGCGTATAGCTCGTTCCTCCTTAGCGTCCCCAAAACCAAACGCTGATGCTTGAAGCGATCTACTTCGCACTGCGAGCACACTGATAGGTTGTCAATAAAGACGATCACAACCTGGTCTAAGTACTCCCTGAACGTTCTGTTCATCAGGTCCATGAACACCGATGGCGCATTAGTCAGCCCGAACGACATGACCGTAAACTCGAAATGCCCATATCTTGTGTTGAACGCTATCTTTGGGATAACACTTTCCTTGATTCTCATATGATAGTAACCAGACTTAAGTTCCAACTTTAAGTACACCGATGACCCACCCAACTGATCAAACAGATCGCCAATACTTGGGATCGGGTACTTGATCTCTTTTAACGACTTGCTCAGTTTTTCATAAACGATTCAGAGCCGCAAACTCCCGTCCTTCTTCTACACGAAGAGGGTCGGTGTGCTCCAAGACGACAAACTTGGACGCACAAGACCTTGATACATACGCTCTTCAAATCGAACTTTCAGTTCTTCCAACTCATTAGGCGTTAGCCTAAAAGGAGAGCATGACCCAGATTTGGCACCTGGCGCCAGCTCACTCGCGAAATCGATCGCTCGCTACGGAGGGACTCCAGGGACACACATCAGGATATTCGGATACACCCGAAATACTACCCAACGTAGGCTTAGGCTTTCAAGCCTCCCATGATGGCAGTAACGACGCTTGCACGTCGAATCCCTGACCCCTAAACCGTAACCTTGCAACACAAAATCTCTTTTCGCGTGCATTGAACCTCCGTAACGCCACAACGCATCCAATTTGTCCTTTGCCATCGAAGAAGGTACTTCAATACATGATATAAACCCCTTGGACAAAAGGTGCGCGAAGCTCCCGTATCGAACAATGCTCTCGCCGGATTGCCAATAATCCGAACAAAGCCTAGAACCTCCAGTCCTAAGCTAACACGCAAAAGGTAGCAGGTATAAGAAGCTAAATTGCTATCAATTAAACCATACCTGTCTTCCCGACAGTCGGTCACAAGGACTCCTGCTGGCCAAGGATGTCCATTCCCAGTTGTGCCGGAGTAAATAACGGTGAGGTAGACGCCATCGCCTTTCCTTTCTCCTCAAAAATTGCCCCCGACTTCTTTTTGGACATTGGGCGTCCAAACCAACAATCCCGGGCATAGTGCCCCGGCTTTCCACAAACAAAGCATTCATCAAGGGTTTGGACTGTAGTCGCTCCGGATGTGCTAGAGGAAGGGACTAGACCCGACCTCCTAGCCTTCTTGTACCACCTACGGTACCCAGATTTTGAGGTTGTCCGCTTGACCACCGAATCTTTTGCCACAGAATCTCCGACTATTCCTGCCAAAACTTTCCTTGTCTTCTGAGCACTCTCCCAACACTCTCTGGCGAGGTGCCCTTTCTTGCCACAAGAATAACATTTGACGGTAGTTTGGGTAGTAGATGACCCAGCCTCTTCTCTCGGCATCTTTCGATAAGCAGTCCTTATAGGATCTGTAAGGTTTGGTACCCTATTCACCGGTACTCGGTGAGTTTCCCCCAACTCCACTTCCAACGCTCTGGCCGATTCCACCAAAGCTCGGAATCCCAATAACTTTGGTCCTAGCAGTAGGATACGCAACTCGCTGCGCAGACCGTTATAAAATCTATCCACTATAGATTGCTCGCTTTCCCATTCAAAGCCTGGGTAGCGCCTTACCATAAGGAACGTCTGCAAATATGCATCCATCGAATGCGCTCCCTGCGCCACAGTCATGCTCCTCTGCTGCTCTACTTGACCCCCAAATGCCCTTTGCTCCAACATACCACCCGATGTTGGGGCCATCTCAGGGACAAATGGTTGCACATTACTCCCATGATGTGTGTTGGTCACAGCGAACACCACTTCAACCACCCTTCTTATTGTTTCCAAATACGTAGGGGTCTCCAGAACGTCGCTGGGTGCATTACTTTTCTCAGAAAGTGCGCATTCAGACTGCCACGCGCCACTCTCGGACACCTACAATTGTACAGAACACCAATAAGGGACCGAACAAAATTGCAAGAAGCAATTATAGGAACACGCAGGTTCCCCAAACATGTGTATTTTCATTCCTAAGTGGACATTCATGGGTTCTTTTCATGTTATAACGATGACGCACATACATGTGCTCACCACCCCTTAAAGTGAATTCGCCCACGAATTCATTTAAGCTTGACCGAAACCAGTAGTCTGATACCAATTTGTAACACCCCTATCCGTCGCATAGCATATAGCAGTAGGTCCGGCCGGGGCCCGACACCATATACTACGGACAGACCGGTTGGTTACGCGTTGAAACCATTCAACCAATCACAACGTCCTACACAACACCTAGCGGAAGCAATTTATTAGAGTTGCAAAGAATAAAGAACCCTGCCAAGCATGAATGTCCACTACTCAAACCCATAGGAATGTATAATACACAAAACGGAAAAATAGCCTTAAGGCTTTACAAGAGTTTGCTTAAATACAAGTGTCTTCCAAACCTCGGCATGCAGGCCGTCCACACATGAGTACAAGAGGTAAAACACTCGAAACAAGGCCTTCGAGGGCCAGCACAGCAACTTGGGCTTTATCCCGCTAATTACCTCTCAGCTCTGCAGCACCTGCAAGGAACAACCCACCGCACGGTGGTAAACAGAGGCAACGGTCAGCAATGCTGACCAAATTATAATGATTCTGCCCCCAAACTGGGGCGGCAAAGCTTCTTCCCTGCACTTGTTAGCAAAACACACAACACAGCAAAACAAGCTTCTCAACATAGGTGCACGCTCTCACGGCCGTACACCCCGTGCTCTCAGGGCACTTACTCGGGGAAGCAAGTCCGAACCCCGTCCGGTCCTCGACTCCACCACCACCCCCAGGATGGCAATCTTTGTGAGCATTTAGTCTTCTCAGCCGCAGCCTAGACTCGATCTCCAAATCTCGTTAAGTCCCACGTAAAACTTTAGGTCGCTTTAACCGAGCAGGTGGAGCGGGTAGAGGGCTACTAGTCCGTTGCTCACTCGGCCACTGCCATTCAGCCCTTTGGCACGGACTAAGCTTTCCCCAGTCCCAATTAACGATCAAACACGGTACATAGCCCCGCTAAGTACCCGGTTGGCTCCCAGGCCACCGCTATGACAGAACTACATTTCCGTCCAAAATTTCCGGGTGCACCTCGGGTTTCATCCCCAAGGCTCCCTGCTGCAATCACAACATGATACATAGCCCCGCTATGTTCCCGGTTGGCACCCAGGCCACCGAGATGGCAGAACTTCGTTTCCGCCCAGATTTCCGGGTGCACCTCGGGGTTAATCCCCAAGATTCCCTGATGCATTCTACCGCATAGCAACCCGAAAAACAACCACAATGCTCGGAGTCTTCTCCGGCTAAAATATGCCTAGCAAAACATCACCGATCCGGAAAACACGTCCGGGTAGGCTTCACACACCATGCCTATGTCCGTACTATGATTCCGGACTCTAACACGGGGGACTTTACATATCTACCCCAAGGAATACCACGATCTCGCCGGACACTCGCGGGAGAGGGGTGTTCCCATGCAAAGGAAGAAGAGCTTCACATGCTAAAGAAGAGAATCGTTACCCTTGCGTTCTTCCGTAGCGCCATCGAAAACTATGCGGTTGAAAAGCACCGCAACGGCATCACCTCCGCGGATCTGGACTCGGATCGCGATACGGAGCTCCGAAGCTCCTCCGGCGGCCGGATCTTGGTCTCCTCCTCCAAACTTGCTCTCCCCTCTCTCTAAAACTTAGAGAGAGATTTGCTTGGGTGGAATGAGGGATTCTAACCCTAAAACCCAGCTAAAACCCCTCAGGAACTTCCCCCCACCGTCGGATCCAAAGCCAAGGAAACGAACGGTCAAGATTAGATCAAAATCATAAAATCTGGGCCGAACACGGGTTGGCACACGACCGTGTGCCTGGCCGTGTAGCTCATTCGCCGTCTCGACCAGATCTGAAAACCAGCACACGGCATATGACACGGCCTCCGACACACCCGTGTCGCCTGCGACACGCCCGTGTCGGGACCCGTGTCACGCCCCCCGTGTGCAATTTATCAACACTTTGCAGTCAGAGGGGTACACGGCTTGGTGACACGGCATCAGACACGCCCGTGTCAAACTAGACACGCCCGTGTTCGTGCCCGTGTCATTACCCGTGTACCCAACCACACAGCCCAGGTGTGACACGGCCTGGGATACGCCCGTGTCCTAGGCTGTGCTCCACCACACGCCCATCGTCGACCTGCACTGGTCGACTACACGGCCCGAGCTCGACACGCTTGACACGGCCTCCGACACGCCCGTGTCGGGGCCCGTGTCACCAGCACCAAAAATATTTCTTGGCCAAATTCGATCCCCGTCGCTCGTACAACAATTTGGGGTGTTACAAGATGGGCTGTCCTCGTGATCATCTTCAGGAGACTTAGACTCAGAGTCAGAGTCAGAGAGGGGGTGCGATTGAAAGACGGTTAGTTGTCTACCTAAATCACCTAGAGGGGGGTGAATAGGTGAGATGTGAGTCTATTTGCAGAATAAAAAATTAATGAACGATGCACAGATAATAACCAAGCAAGCCACAAAGAACACAGGATTTATAGTGGTTCCCCAACCTTGGGTACATCCACTTCCACCTCACCAATCTAGTAAACCACTAGACTTGGCTACACCACTATCTCGGATCAAAACGATCCTACAACTCGGAACAACGTTCCTACAAAACTCGATCCCAAAACGGATCTACACTCGGAAGGAAACCTTCCTACAAGCTCGGAGAAAAAAACTCCTACAAGAATAAAAGATGTATACAAAAATATACAAACAGAGATATTCAGATCTGGATCTTCAATCCTTTCTTCCTTCTTCAGAGTTAGGGCTTGGCAGAAAATAGATCAAGGAAGACAAGGCGAAATCTCTTGGATCTGAAAAACTAGAATCAGCAAGATCAAGAATTGGATCTGTCGATTGAGAATAGCTTGATCTTCTGAAACTTCTTGTCTGAATCCTTGGATCGGAGAAGACCGGCGACGAAGAAGATGAACAAGAATATGTCGGCGTGAACTTGACGGCTTCCCGATGCGAGTGATAGAAATTAGATTCAGAAATACTTCTTAGGGTTTGACGTTTTGGCAAGACCTATTTATAGGATCTCTATAACGGTCAAATCCAACCTTAATCATGTACACGTGGACCAATCATATTAGAGGATTTGAAATAATCCCGTATAGTCTGGACTTAGAAAATAATCTGTGAAAAAACCAGACTACTCGAGTATGGTATAAACTACTCGAGTATCCTGAGTAACCTACTCGAGTATCTGGAAGAACTGACTCGAGTATCTGGTAAATACATACTCGAGTATATCAGCTGAACTACTCGAGTAAGTCGATCCACTCGAGTATATAAATTTAACTACTCGAGTACTTGACTTTGGTCTACTCGAGTATATTAGTTTAACTACTCGAGTATATAGATAACCTCTCGTGTAGGAACACTTAGGCAAAATTCCGAGAGAGGAAAAACTAGATACTCGAGTAAGTGAAAGCATCTACTCGTGTATCATAGTATCTACTCGGGTATGTTCTTTGGACTACTCGAGTATATCCTTTGAACTACTCGAGTATATGACTTGGAATAATTTCTCCCTTGGAAATCCATTTCTCCTACTAATGATCAGCAACACTTCAAGGTCCCATGAGTTCAAATGCTTGTGAAGTGAAGTGTATCCCAATAGAGAGGCTACACATGGGTCAACACCATGGATCACACAATGAGGGATTACATTGTATGGTCCTGTGCTAGGTGACCCACTGTAGACTGACATTGGTTTACACTTGACAATAGAGTCCTGCAAGCACATCTAAACAAGTACATCAAATACAACAGCAATTCATTTTAGTTTTAGGAGGACTTCTTCAAATTAAGGTCATTGTGGAAACAAGACCCAACAATCTCCCCCTATTTGAAGAAGTCAGAACACCATCTACTAAATTGAATTGCCAGAGATATTAAAACAATATGACGTAAAAGAGAATGCATTGACTTACATTTCTTAACTAGAATTGCTTTGCATTTCTCCCCCTTACTGAAATCTTCATATGGATTTGCATTTTCTTTTCCTTTCTATAAACCATTTCCTTTTGCTCTCCCCCTTTATGACCTCTTTAAATAGGGGACTACTAGAAACTCCCCCTTAACCAATGCATATGGAGTTCTTCTTCAATTGCTCAAACATCAAGCTGAAACAAGAGAGGTACTTTGATATTCTAGTTCCAAGAATTTTCTAGAACTTCTTCTTGTCCATTTGCCAGATGAGAATTTTATTGGCCCATGGACATACCTGCATCAACAAGATTAGAATCCCTTAGGAACCCAAACGAGATTGGGTCCTAGGTCTTTTGTTAGTATCCTCCCCCTACGAGAGTTAACATTATGAGTGGTCTTTCTCACATTATTAACTTGAGGAGTTGCAATATTGTTGGTACCCTAGATGTGATTTGGCTTATGTAATCCCTTTCCAGCCCCTCTTGATCCATATAAAGATATATGATCATGTTTAGACTTTGCTTAGTCTCCCTAGGGCAGTATATAACTGACCTAGAGTTTAGGCTAGTAGTTTTAGAATGTGTTTTGGTTGAGGCTTTTTCCGTTCGACTATCGTCGAACGAGGCCTCGCGATCGTCGATCATTGATCGACGATAGCAGGGCTATTGAATCGTTGAAGTCAAGACAATTATCGTCGACCGTTGGTCGACGATCTCAGAGCTAGCTTACTACGCTCTGAAGGTTGGTCGACGATCTGTCATCAACAGATCGACGATCGTGTTCTAGCTTCACGATTTCTGTCTCGACAGATCTTTGCCTTAATCGTCGACATCATTGTTGGTCGACGATATCTGTCTCGACAGATCTCTGCCTTAGTCGTCGACATCATGAGATGTTCGACGATTTCTGTGTCATCAGACTTTCTGCTTTAGTCGACGATATCTGTTTGCTGGTCGACGATCTATTAGCTGGTCGACGATCTATTTTCTGGTCGACGATTTCTGGTCGACGATTTCTGGTCCGACAGATTCCTGCTATTGGTCGACGATTTGTTAACAGGTCGACGATCTTCGAACCCCTGTTCGACGATTTCTGTCTGATTTTATCTATTTGTATTTATGCTATTCCTTGGTTTATTTCCAAGTGTGTTAGCTTGTGGTTAAAAAGATTCTCTGAAGTTATTTGTTGCTAAAATTATGGCTTAAATTCAAAATGAATTATTTACAAATTCTGTCAAACATAAATCACGGGATTCAGTATTCTTGATAAAGCATTTTGTCCTATTATACAAATTACGTTGACTTTATCTTTCCAGCCTGTTTTCTAGCCGTTGGTACTATGTACTATTTCCAAGAACGGTACGTCTTTATGCTGAGATATTTTTCCTGCTTATTTTATTCCTTACTGGGACTGACAGAAAGTTAATAGGTCATTCTATTCCTATTGCTATATTCTATTTTGAGATAATCTGTTGCAGGGCTCGAGAATTAAAATCAATAGAGCCGTTTCAAAGGAAAACGTGAAGACATATTTAAAAGAGATTCTGCTCTCAGAAAAGATGCAGTAACAGACACAGAGAAAGATTATTCATCCGCTCAAGCATCATCAGAGCACCTCTTCACAATCTCACAACAAGAAGAAGAAAAGTTTTCCTGAAGCAAAAGCCCAGAGCAATCATCTTCCATTCTCAAGTCTCCTGAGCAATTTGCTTAGAGTTTTTCAAAGACTTCAGAAAAGGCTCAAGATCTGCTTCAAGTGCTCCAGAATCTTAAGACCTGATAAAAATCAGTCTTCAGATTTCTGAGGATTTAGTTTCAGTTTATCTGAAACTCCTTCATCCTGAAGCAAAGGCTTTCCCTGGACTTCCACTGAGCCAGGGGGAGACTTTGATTCTTTAGAGAATCCACAAATCTTCTCTAATCTGTATTTAAAATAGAGAAGATAATCAAACCCTCTCAACCCCTTTGTAAAAAGAGTTTGTTCACACCTCTTCAAAAGTGAACGTTGGTGATAGGGCACCTTATCAACAACCTGTGGTTGAGCATCCTTATCAAAAGCTCAAAGGGTCTGTTTGATCTACCTGAATCAGATCATTGGTGGCAGGGCACCTTAGCAAAAACCTGTAGTGGATTCCTACCAGGGTGGTAGAAGAGTGGATGTACCTATTTAAAGGGAACCACTATATATCCTGTGTCCATCTGGTTATCTTGTTTATTCATTTTATTCTGTGGCTGTGATAGAACTACCTAGGATTGCTAGTTGCTGTGATAGGCTTGTAGTTAACTGAAATTTCAGTCAACTTCTTCACTTGTGCACTTCACTGTGTTAGGCTCTTAGGGTTCAAGTATCAGATTTTTTATTCCTCAAATAAACTCCAAGGGAGCTGACTAAGTGTTCATAAAATTTTGAATACTCTATTCACCCCCCCTCTAGAGTAGTTTACAACTTATCCCCTCACTTTCAATTGGTATCAGAGGGAGGTTGGCTGTTCATACAGGCTAACACCTGAGTTAAAAGATCCTGTGATAAGTTGTTTCCTGATACCATTCACAAACACTTTCACACATGGCCCAGTCTAAGGATTATTCAAGCACCAGACCTCCTGTATGCAACTTGTCCAAGTTTGGCATATGGAAGGCCAGGATAAGACTATACATGAATTCTATTGATGAAGATATTTTTTCTTCTATTTTGACAGGACCACCTGCTAGGCCTGCTGCTGCTTCCACTTCTGCTGATCTCAGTGCTGTGCCACCACCTGACTACAATGAAACTTACAAGAAGGCAAAAGCAGCTGATGCTAAAGCAATGAATATCCTAGCTCAGACAATGTCTGATGAGATATTCCAGAAGCTGGCTGAATGTACCTCAGCCAAAGCTATGTGGGATTCCCTCAACCACATAGTTGCTGGCTCAGCTGATGAGAGGAAGGACAGGAGATCTAATCTCACCTCTCAGTATGAAAACTTCAAGAAGGATGATGCTGAAGACATTGACACCATGTACACAAGACTCAGTTCAATAATAAGTGAACTGAGGTCTTTAGACAAGGAGATAACCTTGTCAGAAGTCAATGACAAGATCCTGATGTGCCTTCCCATCTCTTGGGACTCAAGGATATGGCCCATCAAGGATGGAAGAAACACTGTGGAACTCTCCACAGAAGCTCTGTTGGGAAAGCTCAGGTCATATGAGCAAACCTTAAAGAGTAGAGCTGCTGTAACTGAAGTGAAGACTCCTACTCCTACAAAGAAAGAGCATTCTCTAGCTCTTAAGGCTGCTGAGACTTCTGAAGGAAGTCAATCAAATGAGGAGTTACTGGCACTCATTGCCAAGAGATTCTTCAACATGGGAAGAAGAGACCTCAGAAAGAAGTTCTCCAAGCATGAGGACAAGCCAAGGTATGACAAAACTCCATCTAAAGAAATCATTTGTTATGTATGCAGCAAGCCTGGACACATTGCCCCAGATTGTCCAGAGAAGAAGTATAAGGAGAAGAAACATGAGAAAGAATACAGGAAGCACCACTCCAAGTCCTCATCACACAAATACAAGAAGAAGGACAAGGGATTTGTGGCTGCTACCTGGAGTGAAACAGAAGAGGATACCTGCTCCTCTAGCTCCAGTGATTCAGAAGAAGAAGAAGAGAAGAAAGCCAAAGAGGTCTGCCTCATGGCCATTGATGCCTGCAGCTCTCTGTCAGCTGCAGAGAATTCTGAAGAAGAAGGAGACAATGAAGAAGATTCCTTTATGGAGGACCAGGTAATCGACTCATTTGATTTCTCATCTCCTGAGTTCAAACTAAAATTTAAAACTCTATGTTTAGACTTACTATTATCTGAAAAAGAAATTAAGTCACTTAGATTAAAAATAATGGAACTAGACATGGAAGGTGTTGAAATAATCAGATTAGAAAAGGAATTAGAGAGCTCAAAAGAAGAAGTAACATTCCTAAAGTTAGAACTAGCTAAATCTAAGAGGTTAGAAGAACAATTAAATGGCAGAAGCCTTAAATTATCTGAAATAACCTGTATAGCAAACACTAGGGTTGGTAGTGATAAACTAGGCTTAGGTGCTACACCTAGTGAACCCATCCTCCTCACAAAGGAGAGATTTAGCACTCCAGTAAAATTTGTCTCTGAATCAGGAATAAAGAATACTGAGGAAATTGAAAAATGCAAGAAAATTCAGAATAAGATTAAGAAAGAGAATAGGAAGAAAAAATTTCTAGCTTTACAAAAATCGTCGAACATTAATCGACGATCGTCAAACCAATCGTCGAACGACTATCGACGATCGCTGAACACCTTCACCAAGTATGATATCTTTGGTGCAGGAGATCGACGATCTCATCTTGAGTCGTCGACCAGTGATCGACGATCGTTGAATCCAGAATATAGCTATACTGGAAATGATCGACGATATGGCTTGCGATCGTCGACCATCGATCGACGATCTAGACTTAAGCTGGAAAATCATTTTCAAACTTCCAGAACTTCAAATCCTAATCACCACCCCAGGTTGTTTAATCCTTCAACTGAATGGATTATCCCACCTAGGAGATCACACCCTTTAGGATATAAATCAAAGCCTGCAAAATCTTTTATATCTAGTTTTTCCTTTGTGAAGAATACTGGACCCAAGGTAACCTGGGTCCACAATGTGTAACTGCTCTTTCTGCAGGTGAAGACCTATCCAGTCATACATGACAAATGGTATCTGGATAGTGGATGCTCAAAGCATATGACAGGAAAGAAGAAGAACCTGTCAGGTTTCAAAGCCAAGCTGGGACCAAAAGTTGTATTTGGGGATTCCAGCTGTGGATAGACTGAAGGGTATGGCAGCTTCACCATAGGAGCTGTAACCTTCAAGAAGGTAGCTTATGTCTCAGGACTAAAGCACAACCTAATCTCTGTAAGTCAAATGTGTGATGCTGGATACAAGGTATGGTTTACTGACACTGCCTGCAATATTTCTTTAAATAATACTGTGGTGTTAGTAGGCATTAGAATTGGAAATGTTTATGTTGTAGATTTTAATTCCTCCAAATCTGAAATATGCTTATTTAATGAAGTAACCAGTAATAATACCCTTTGGCATAAGAGACTTAGTCATGTAAACTTGAAAAACATCTCTAGGTTGGCTAAATACAATCTTGTAAGAGGATTACCTTCTTGCCCCTACAAGAAGGAAGGCCTTTGCAAAGCTTGTCAACTAGGAAAGCAAACAAGAAATAGCTTTAAATCAGTTAATAAAAGTGATTCTCCCAGGATTCTGTACTTGCTACATTTGGATTTATTTGGTCCTATTGCTGTACAGAGTCTTGGAGGAAAGTCTTACACTTTAGTAATTGTAGATGACTTCTCTAGGTTCACTTGGGTATTCTTCTTGAGAACTAAGGCTGATAACTTCAAGGTTCTTACAGATTTTCTAAAGTGTATACAGAGTGAGTATTCTACTCAGATTGCCTTGATCAGAAGTGATCATGGTACTGAGTTTGAGTCTCTTCTTATGCAAGAATTCTGTGAGAAGGAAGGTATCAAACATAGCTTCTCTGCTCCTAGAACTCCTCAACAAAATGGGGTAGTTGAAAGGAAAAACAGAACCCTAATTGAAGCTGCAAGTACATTGTTGGCTGATGCTAACATGCCTCTGTCCTTTTGGGCTGAAGCAGTTAGCACAGCTAACTATGTATTGAACAGAAGTCTGATACATAAACTCAAGGGTAAGACTCCCTATGAATTACTTAAGCAAGTGAAACCTAAAATAGATTATTTTAGAGTGTTTGGCTGTGTTGCTTTTGTTCATAACAATAACAAAGAATACCATAGAAAATTTGAGGCAAAAGCTTCAATGGGAGTTTTTCTAGGATACTCTCAAGTAAGCAAAGCCTATAAGGTCCTTAATAAATCCTCTCTTAAGATAGAAGAGTCTGCACATGTCTCTTTTGATGAGACAGTCATGTACTATAAGGAGAAGGATTCTTCTTCTAATAGTACAGTGCAAGTCCTAGGAGTAAGTAAGGATTTGGAAGGTTTGAGACTCACACAGGAGAATCATCCCCAACAAACTCCTCAGGTTGCTCCCTCAGACTCTGAATCTGATGTAGAACTGCTTGAAGTTAAAGCACCTGCTCCAACAGTTGATCAAATTCCACATGAGGAAGTAAATCTTGAAACTGTTGAAGATCAGATCATTGTTGAACCTAGTGATCTTGTCACACTTAGAGATCACCCTACATCTCAAGTGATTGGAGACATTTCAACAGGAGTCCAGACAAGACATCAACTCAACAAAAATGTGATGTTTGCTTGTTTCCTTTCTCAGGTTGAGCCCCTAACCATTAAAGATGCTGAGCTTGATCCCCACTGGATTATAGCAATGCAAGAGGAGCTTAACCAGTTTGAAAGATGTAAAGTTTGGACCTTGGTTCCAAGACCAAGAGGCCAACGGATCATAGGCACCAAGTGGGTGTTTAGAAACAAGCTTGATGCCCAAGGCATAGTAGTTAGAAATAAAGCTAGGCTAGTAGCTCAAGGCTATAGACAGGAGGAAGGCATAGATTATGATCAGACTTTTGCCCCTGTAGCTAGACTAGAAGCCATTAGGATTTTCCTAGCCTATGCTGCCTATAAAAGATTTAAGGTCTTCCAAATGGATGTGAAGAGTGCCTTCCTCAATGGAGATTTAAAGGAAGAAGTGTTTGTTGAACAACCACCAGGGTTTGTTTCATCAACCTTACCCACTCATGTGTTCAAACTCCAAAAGGCTCTCTATGGACTTAAGCAAGCTCCTAGAGCTTGGTATGAGACCTTAGCAAATTTTCTTCTAGAACACAAGTTTGTGAGAGGTGTAGTAGATAGAACCCTATTCATTAGACATCATAAGGACTCACAACTGTTAGTTCAAATCTATGTAGATGACATTATATTTGGTTCTACTGATCCCAAACTATGCAAGAGGTTCTCTGAACTAATGCACTCTAAGTTTGAGATGAGCAGCATGGGTGAGTTATCCTATTTCCTTGGTCTCCAAGTGAAACAGAGTGTTGGTGGCATTTTCATTTCACAATCAAAATATGCCAGAGAGCTGGTTAAAAGATTTGGAATGTCTGATGCTTCATCAATGAGCACACCTATGGCCTCAAATGCAGTTATTGATTCTGATGTCAATGGCAAGTCTGTTGATCAAAAGAATTATAGAGCCATTGTTGGTTCCCTGCTGTATTTGACTGCAAGTAGGCCTGACATAATGTTTGCTACATGCCTATGTGCTAGGTTTCAGGTCAACCCAAAGGAATCTCACTTAACTCTCCTCAAGAGGATCTTGAGATACCTTAAGGGATGTCCTAACTTAGGACTGTGGTACCCAGCTGAGTCAGGATTTGAATTAATTGGATATTCAGATGCTGATTATGCTGGTTGTAGAGTTGACAGGAAAAGCACCTCAGGGACTTGTCAGTTCCTGGGAGAGAGACTTGTCTCTTGGTTTTGCAAGAAACAGGCATCTGTGTCTACTTCAACTACTGAGGCTGAATATATAGCAGCAGCTAGTTGCTGTTCACAGATCCTGTGGATTCAAAATCAGCTGGTGGATTATGGGTACACACACTCAAACACAAAAATTCTGTGTGACAGTACCAGTGCAATATCAATTGCTCAAAATCCTGTGCACCACTCCAGAACCAAGCACATTGAGATTAGACATCATTTTCTGAGAGATAATGTGGAAAAGAACAAGATAGTAATGGAATTTATATCCACAGATCTGCAAAGAGGAGATATTTTCACTAAGCCCCTTGATGAACAAAAGCATTTGTTCTTCCTGAACCAGCTTGGCATGATTAATGGTTCAGAGTAGTGAAAATTTAGATAGTTTTGTTTTCTGTCTAAAATCGTCGAACGACTGCTCGACGATCTTCGACCAGGTCAGAACTATCGTCGATCAACCGTCGACGACAGCTCGTTCTGTAGTAAGGCAGAAATCGTCGACCAACTGGTCAACGATCTCTCCTTAGGTATCTATCGTCGACCAATGGTCGACGACAGATTTTCTGTGCTGTGTGGAGAATCGTCGACCATCATATATTGATCGACGATCGTGGTAATTGCGTGTAGTCGGTCGATGTTTACCGATTTAGTCAAACATTGACTTTCGTCGGTCTGTGTTCGACGACCGATTTTATTCCGGGTTCGACGATCGCAGATTTGTTTCTAATAGTCGATTTAGGTCTGAAGATCGTCGTCCTTCCGCTCCGTCTTTTCATATTCCTTCTTCTGGCTTAGAATTCGCTCTCGAACTCTAATCCCGCGCGATTCTCTTCTCCCCTGTTTTGCTTCTCGATTCGCCATCTTCTCTCAAATTCTATGGCGATTCCTTCTGCTGTTCTCTTCGGAATGAAGTTCGACACTGGCTTCTGTGTCGACTTCGATTCTTTCAGCCGATGCGATCAACCAATCCAAGATATTCTGCAGCTATGTGAAGACCAAGGCCTCAAGAAATTTATGTCGTTCTCTCCTAAGATTCATATACCAGAAATTCGTGAATGGGTATACACCTCGTCCTCCAGCGACGAAGCGATGTCAGGAAAGATAAATGGCGAGGAGGTCACTCTGACTCCTGAAGTATTGACTGAGCTGTTTGGACTGCAAACAGGAACTGAGGAATATGAGCAAAGCTCAGAGGAATATGGCCGCATGCTCACTGTGATGGGCCATGCCGAAGGGATTCCGGCTAAGCTGCTGAAGATAAACCTGTCTCCAGAGTACAAGTTTCTGGCTGACCTGGTAGGCAAGGTCGTTTTGGGAAAACATTCTGCTCATGACAATATCAACAGGCAACAGTTTGCCCTGATGTCAGCTTTGGTGAATAAGGCACAGATTGCCTGGGGAAAAGTTCTATTTGAACTAATAAGGAGAAAGAACAATCAGAAAGAGGTAAATCTTGCCAGGGTACTGGGTGTGTTTCTGTATGTGAAAGCACCCCTGCTGCTCGCTTCTGCACCGTCTGCAGTAAATGCCAGCAAGAGGTTGGACCCCTCGCTATTCAAGAAATCTCAGAGGATTATCAAGAAGTCAGCCAGGGTTGATCCTAACCCTTCTTCAGACTCAAGGGCTGATTCGGCCGCTCTCCCGCTTACTGGGGAAGGCTCAGCAACCCCTGCATCCCCATCTCATGCATTACTTTCTACAACACCTGCAGTTCCACCACAACATGCATCCTTCATTCCACCTGCATCTCCACACCAGTCACCAACACCACAACATCTGGCAGCTTCAGCCAGTGTTGACATGGTGACTGCTACCATCCTCACAAACCTTTCTCAACATGAATCCCACACTCATGTTGATGTTCACCCATCTCCACATGATTTCTTTGATCATGTGGCAGATCATCCTGCCTCCATTCCATCCACCTCTACATCATCAGCATTTCAGATATCCCCTGAAATGCTTGCACACCTTGTACAGCTCATCACTCCCTCCATCCAAAGCATGATTGAGGCTGCCAATGCCCCTCTCATTGCCTCCATCAATTCTCTCACTAACGCCATCAAATCCATCTCATCTTCTGCTGAGCCCCCTTCTGTAAAATGCATGACTCCAGTCCCCACTGAAGTCATGCAGGGGGAGATGTCTGTTGAAGTGGTCTCAGGTGATGCCCTGACCCTTCAGGACAATTCCTCTCTTCCCCTTCAAGAATCTGTAGAAGAACCTCAAGAGAGTCCAGAGAAAGAACCAGAAGGTAAACCTTAAAACTCTTTCTCCAAAGGATATAATCAGGACTTCAATTTGATATTTGTATCTAACAAAGACATTCACTCCCTAGTGAATCTAGCTTCTGAGGAAGAAGTTCCTGAAAAAGAAAATGAGGAAGTCCCCATGGACGTTTGTGAGAATGTTGCTGCTCAACCCGATGGTATAGCTTTATTTAAGATTCTAATTAATTCTAACTCCAACTTAGAGTTAATCTCTTATCCCTTTCTTTCCATCACAGCTGCTGATGATCTCACATCAGTATTGCAAGTTGACGCTGCTAAATCTATTGATTCTGATAAAGATTTAGAATCCTATCTTAACCTAGACTGTGAGTCCTCACTCACATCTACTCCTCCTGTTCCCTCTTTTCAAGAGAAAATGGTCCCTTATAGATCTGAGTACCTTGATGACCCCTTGGTCAAGGATACTCTTTTCTTTTCCTGCATGGCACTCCTCTTGTGCCTTGCAGAGGTGTCTATCCCTGATGTCACTGAACATCTAGAAGGAATTATAACCTCCTTCCTAGATGCAAAGTGGTATCCTGTGTAGATCTTCAGGTAATCCTATCTATTACCTGTTGTTTGTTCACCTTGGGGGGAATATTTTATTCCCACTTGGTTGTTAACCTATCTCTCTTTGCATACAGGCACAACCATAAATGCTGCTGCTGCTGAAATCATCAACATCCCTGCTGATGCTGCTGCTGAAGAAATTGAAGAAGTGCAAGATAGGGCAGACAATGCTCCCAAGATGACTGAAATGGACTCAAGCTCAGGTACTCTAAACCTAGAACAATTTATAGCCTTTGTGGCTGAGAACATTGCCTCTGAGTACATTGAAGGGATGGCTAATTATCATCTGGATTCCCTAGCCATCTCTCTAGAGAAAGCATCTGCCCCTGCAAATATTGTCATCTTTTCTCCTCCTATCCTTACCTATCCTATATCCACTCCTTCTATTGCAGAACTGGTCCCCAAGACAGTTCCTGAGTTGTATCCAGAATCAGAGCTATGGAAAAGTGCTCCAAATGTTGATCTGGATGCCCTTCTTAGGCAAGATGCCATTGAAGAAGCTAAAGAGAAAGAAGAAAGAGAAAAGAAAGACAAAGCTGAACTTGCTGCCAAAGATCCATCTGAACAAAACTTTGATGATTATGCTGGGAAAGACTCATCTCATTCTGATGATGATGATGATGACTCTGATGATTCTGACTCCTCTAAGAAAAGAAAAAGAGCTGCTTCCAAGAAAAGAAAAGCCCCTGCTCCTTCTACTGCAAATCCTAACAAGGATGTTCCCTATTACATTCTGAAGGGAATAGATCCTAAGAGCAAGGAATTCCAACCCTGGATGAGATTGTCAAAGAATCAGACTAAAGAGAAGAAGAGGACAAAGAGATATGACTCTCCATTTCAGAAATTCCCCCCCAGAGGTCCTCCTCCACCTCCTGGTGCTGGAGCCTCTGGAAGTATCTCTTCTGCTCCAATTGGTAGATCAGCCAGTTCCAACCCCTCTCAATCTTATCAGAGAAGAAGTAGACAAGGCCAGGGAAGCCAAAGTGGTTCAGGACAAGGAAATAAAAGAAATGACAATGCTCTCGTAGAACAAATAAAGGAGATGACTTATCAACAACCTACATTCTCTCCTCCTCCTTCTCCTAAGAAGTTAGTCCCAGAAAGGAAACCTTCTCCTCCCAGGAGAGGTCCCTCCTCCTCTTTAAAGAAACCTGCTGCAGCTGATTCTAAAGGAAAAAGAGTAGTCTTTTCAGAAAATTCCCACAAAAAGTTCATTGAGCTTGCACCTCCTAGATCTCTCTATGCTCAAACTGATCCTAAGAAGACTGTGCAGATTCCTCTCGATTCAAGCAAACTTGCTACAGCTCTTCAAAGGAATATGGAGATTGCAGCTCATACAGATACTGATAGACCTCCCTCTCCATCAGACAAAACTGAAGCTGAAAGGATTGCCTCTATGGCAAGATTCAAAGAGTCTATTGCACTTAGCATGATGGAGAGAGCCAAATCTCAAGGACTGGATCCTACAGCTTACTCAACAATGTCAGAATTCAGAGAAAAGGAACTCAGCAGAATTCGAGTCAATCCAGAAGCCTTTGACACTGAGGAATACATGAGACTACATCCTGCTGCAGTTCTACCAAGTTATGCTGAAAAGAAAATCATTGGTGAACATGATCTAATGCTATCCAAGAGACAAGCAGCAAACCCTAACAGAGAAATTATTTTCAAACCAGCTGCAATACCCAAAAACTCATCTGATGCTAAACATGCTGATAAATCTGCTTGATACATTCCATTTCTGCTGATTTATGCTTGTTATATTTTCTGTGTATTGCCTGTGTTTTATCATTCTGGTTAATCTTTAGAATTGTTGTTGTCTGCTTTAGCCTTTAAATTGGATTGGATAACATAACCCAAATAGGGGGAGATTGTTGGTACCCTAGATGTGATTTGGCTTATGTAATCCCTTTCCAGCCCCTCTTGATCCATATAAAGATATATGATCATGTTTAGACTTTGCTTAGTCTCCCTAGGGCAGTATATAACTGACCTAGAGTTTAGGCTAGTAGTTTTAGAATGTGTTTTGGTTGAGGCTTTTTCCGTTCGACTATCGTCGAACGAGGCCTCGCGATCGTCGATCATTGATCGACGATAGCAGGGCTATTGAATCGTTGAAGTCAAGACAATTATCGTCGACCGTTGGTCGACGATCTCAGAGCTAGCTTACTACGCTCTGAAGGTTGGTCGACGATCTGTCATCAACAGATCGACGATCGTGTTCTAGCTTCACGATTTCTGTCTTGACAGATCTTTGCCTTAATCGTCGACATCATTGTTGGTCGACGATATCTGTCTCGACAGATCTCTGCCTTAGTCGTCGACATCATGAGATGTTCGACGATTTCTGTGTCATCAGACTTTCTGCTTTAGTCGATGATATCTGTTTGCTGGTCGACGATCTATTAGCTGGTCGACGATCTATTTTCTGGTCGACGATTTCTGGTCGACGATTTCTGGTCCGACAGATTCCTGCTATTGGTCGACGATTTGTTAACAGGTCGACGATCTTCGAACCCCTGTTCGACGATTTCTGTCTGATTTTATCTATTTGTATTTATGCTATTCCTTGGTTTATTTCCAAGTGTGTTAGCTTGTGGTTAGAAAGATTCTCTGAAGTTATTTGTTGCTAAAATTATGGCTTAAATTCAAAATGAATTATTTACAAATTCTGTCAAACATAAATCACGGGATTCAGTATTCTTGATAAAGCATTTTGTCCTATTATACAAATTACGTTGACTTTATCTTTCCAGCCTGTTTTCTAGCCGTTGGTACTATGTACTATTTCCAAGAACGGTACGTCTTTATGCTGAGATATTTTTCCTGCTTATTTTATTCCTTACTGGGACTGACAGAAAGTTAATAGGTCATTCTATTCCTATTGCTATATTCTATTTTGAGATAATCTGTTGCAGGGCTCGAGAATTAAAATCAATAGAGCCGTTTCAAAGGAAAACGTGAAGACATATTTAAAAGAGATTCTGCTCTCAGAAAAGATGCAGTAACAGACACAGAGAAAGATTATTCATCCGCTCAAGCATCATCAGAGCACCTCTTCACAATCTCACAACAAGAAGAAGAAAAGTTTTCCTGAAGCAAAAGCCCTGAGCAATCATCTTCCATTCTCAAGTCTCCTGAGCAATTTGCTTAGAGTTTTTCAAAGACTTCAGAAAAGGCTCAAGATCTGCTTCAAGTGCTCCAGAATCTTAAGACCTGATAAAAATCAGTCTTCAGATTTCTGAGGATTTAGTTTCAGTTTATCTGAAACTCCTTCATCCTGAAGCAAAGGCTTTCCCTGGACTTCCACTGAGCCAGGGGGAGACTTTGATTCTTTAGAGAATCCACAAATCTTCTCTAATCTGTATTTAAAATAGAGAAGATAATCAAACCCTCTCAACCCCTTTGTAAAAAGAGTTTGTTCACACCTCTTCAAAAGTGAACGTTGGTGACAGGGCACCTTATCAACAACCTGTGGTTGAGCATCCTTATCAAAAGCTCAAAGGGTCTGTTTGATCTACCTGAATCAGATCATTGGTGGCAGGGCACCTTAGCAAAAACCTGTAGTGGATTCCTACCAGGGTGGTAGAAGAGTGGATGTACCTATTTAAAGGGAACCACTATATATCCTGTGTCCATCTGGTTATCTTGTTTATTCATTTTATTCTGTGGCTGTGATAGAACTACCTAGGATTGCTAGTTGCTGTGATAGGCTTGTAGTTAACTGAAATTTCAGTCAACTTCTTCACTTGTGCACTTCACTGTGTTAGGCTCTTAGGGTTCAAGTATCAGATTTTTTATTCCTCAAATAAACTCCAAGGGAGCTGACTAAGTGTTCATAAAATTTTGAATACTCTATTCACCCCCCCCTCTAGAGTAGTTTACAACTTATCCCCTCACTTTCAAATATTTCTAGGATTAAACCAACAGTTTATGGCAAAGTGACCAACTCTACCACAACACCAACAGTCAAATCTGTTGTATCTTTGCCTTGTAATCTCCTGCTTGACCTTCTTGAGAGGAGGTTCAGCCGGGGTAGCATTCTTGGAAGAAGAAGCTTCATGATGATGGCAAATACATGAAGTCTTCTCCTTTATGATCTTTTCCACAACAGATTTTACCTTTGGTGCCTTCTGAATGTTATGACTATGAGCATATGGTCCATGGCTCTGAAGTTGAATCTCTTCATAAGGTTCCTTGAAGACACTCTCACCAAATTTGCGAGGGCGAGTCCAACCTTGGTACCTCGACTTAGACTTCTCAGGGATTGGCCTAGTGAAGTGTCCATAGGTGGACTCATAATCGAGTTCGTTCGTTGGAAAGATAACTTTCTTGAACGAGACCGGCTCCAAAGGAGCTTTCCCTTTTTCTTCGGTTGAGGCCTTCTTGGCTGCCTTGTTCTTCCTCTTGGCCTTGTTTCTCCTAGAAGATTTACTAGGAGAACCATTGTGGCCTAGACCAGCACCATTTGCCTTGGCTGAGAATTCAGCAATCATGGGAAGCACAGTCTTAGGCTTCGAGAAACTTTCTACGAGTTTCTTCTCAGCTGAGAGTTGTTCTTCCAATTCCTTGATGATTTTCTCCTTGAGGTCAAGGTGCCCGAGAGCCTTGTTATAATCTTCGATAGATTTATCGAAGTTTTCCTTGAGAGAGTCAGTCTTAGAGACTTCTTCTCTTAAGTTGCTCTCTGTAGCTTTTAGAGATTTTATCTCTTTAGCTTGAGTTTTCACGACTCGCTGACATTTGTCATAAGCCTTGAGTAACTCCTGATATTGTATCATGAGTTCAGATTCATCCTCAGAGGGATAGCCCTCTTGCTCATTGTCATCATCAGAATCTAAAAGAGGGGTGTGAGATTTTACCTCCCCAGTGAACTGGGGGACTCGTTCATCATCAGATAGAGCCATTAGCCCGAAGTATGCTTCTTCCTCTTCTGCACTTGACTCAGATGAGTCAGAGTCACTGAGGGTTTTTGACTTTTTGGCAACGAAGCTTCTTTCCTTCTCCTTTTTCCCTTGAAAGGACTTCTTTTCTATGCCTCTTTTTCCTTTCTTCTTCTGAGGGCACTCAGTGCTTATATGCCCTGACTTATTACAACAATAGCAAATAACTTTAGAAGCAACATGTTTGTTCGGTTTTGATTTATACCTGTCATGGTTGCCGTGACGATCACCATCAGGGCGTGATCTTCTGGATGTGGACTCATTCTCTCTCATTTGTTTCTTACTGCTAAGAAACTTCTTGAATTGTCGGGAGAGAAGACGGAATTCTCCGTCTGATAAATCTGAGCCTGAGGTGCTTGGCTCGGAGTCTTCTTCATCATATTCTCCTTGAGAGGATGCAGCTTTGGCCTTTCTTGAGCTGTCTGCCCTTAGAGCAGCTGACATATCTTGGGATGAGGGCCTGTTGCACTCTTCTTCAGCTTTTCTATTATTGATTTGAAGCTCATATGACATAAGTTTTCCGAAGAGGTTCTGAGGGTCAGTCTCTGCTAATATTCCAAACTCTCTGATGGCACATATCTTGTTGTCCCAATCCTTTGTCAAGGATCTTAGGAACTTGTCGTTTAGTTCACCATCTGTGAACACTCTGCCGTAGTTCCTTAAACCGTTGACAATCTTGAAGAAATTTTCATATGTGTCAGCAATATTTTCCTTTGGTCCTTGCTTGAAGGCTTCGTATTTCTGATTCAGAAGGGATCTTCTGTCATCTCTTACTTCTTCTGTGCCTTCCATCAAGATGATTAGAGACTGCCACATCTCCTTGGCAGATTGGCAGTGAATGAGGTTCTACAACATAGAATCATCGACTGCACTTGCGATGATGTTCTTGGCTTTCTTGTCAAAGGAGACAAGTGCAATCTCATCCTTGTCAAGATCCATCAACTTCTTTGGCACTTTCTTTGTAGGATCACTAGTGGAGGCAATCATAGGGATATAAGGACCTTCCTCCACTATCATGAATATGCGGGGGTCAACAGCTTCCATGTAAAGTTTTATTCTCTCTTTCCACATTAGAAAGTTTGCCTTATTGCACACTGGGAGCTTAGAAAAATCCTTGGCTCTGTCCATGCTTGAAACTTCTCTAAAGACAACTCGGGTAGGATCAGATCAAGGTGTTAACCTTTTAACGATCAACCTCCCTCTGATACCAATTGAAAGACGGTTAGTTGTCTACCTAAATCACCTAGAGGGGGGTGAATAGGTGAGATGTGCGTCTATTTGCGGAATAAAAAATTAATGAACGATGCACAGATAATAACCAAGCAAGCCACAAAGAACACAGGATTTATAGTGGTTCCCCAACCTTGGGTACGTCCACTTCCACCTCACCAATCTAGTAAACCACTAGACTTGGCTACACCACTATCTCGGATCAAAACGATCCTACAACTCGGAACAACGTTCCTACAAAACTCGATCCCAAAACGGATCTACACTCGGAAGGAAACCTTCCTACAAGCTCGGAGAAAAAACTCCTACAAGAATAAAAGATGTATACAAAAATATACAAACAGAGATATTCAGATCTGGATCTTCAATCCTTTCTTCCTTCTTCAGAGTTAGGGCTCGGCAGAAAATAGATCGAGGAAGACAAGGCGAAATCTCTTGGATCTGAAAAACTAGAATCAGCAAGATCAAGAATTGGATCTGTCGATTGAGAATAGCTTGATCTTCTGAAACTTCTTGTCTGAATCCTTGGATCGGAGAAGACCGGCGACGAAGAAGATGAACAAGAATATGTCGGCGTGAACTTGACGGCTTCCCGATGCGAGCGATAGAAATTAGATTCAGAAATACTTCTTAGGGTTTGACGTTTTGACAAGACCTATTTATAGGATCTCTATAACGGTCAAATCCAACCTTAATCATGTACACGTGGACCAATCATATTAGAGGATTTGAAATAATCCCGTATAGTCTGGACTTAGAAAATAATCTGTGAAAAAACCAGACTACTCGAGTATGGTATAAACTACTCGAGTATCCTGAGTAACCTACTCGAGTATCTGGAAGAACTGACTCGAGTATCTGGTAAATACATACTCGAGTATATCAGCTGAACTACTCGAGTAAGTCGATCCACTCGAGTATATAAATTTAACTACTCGAGTACTTGACTTTGGTCTACTCGAGTATATTAGTTTAACTACTCGAGTATATAGATAACCACTCGTGTAGGAACACTTAGGCAAAATTCCGAGAGAGGAAAAACTAGATACTCGAGTAAGTGAAAGCATCTACTCGTGTATCATAGTATCTACTCGGGTATGTTCTTTGGACTACTCGAGTATATCCTTTGAACTACTCGAGTATATGACTTGGAATAATTTCTCTCTTGGAAA
Organism: Platanthera zijinensis; assembly: GCA_039513925.1. Classification (NCBI taxonomy): domain Eukaryota; kingdom Viridiplantae; phylum Streptophyta; class Magnoliopsida; order Asparagales; family Orchidaceae; genus Platanthera; species Platanthera zijinensis. The sequence continues at coordinate 1,015,062 of CM077078.1, read as the reverse complement.
TCCATTTCTCCTACTAATGATCAGCAACACTTCAAGGTCCCATGAGTTCAAATGCTTGTGAAGTGAAGTGTATCCCAATAGAGAGGCTACACATGGGTCAACACCATGGATCACACAATGAGGGATTACATTGTATGGTCCTGTGCTAGGTGACCCACTGTAGACTGACATTGGTTTACACTTGACAATAGAGTCCTGCAAGCACATCTAAACAAGTACATCAAATATAACAGCAATTCATTTTAGTTTTAGGAGGACTTCTTCAAATTAAGGTCATTGTGGAAACAAGACCCAACAGCGATCTTTTACCTTCCCAATAAATGGGGGACAATCTCCATCTGAGTCGGAGTGACCCATTAGCCCGAAGTAGGCTTCCTCATCATCACTGGAGTATAATGAGTCAGATTAACTCAGTGCCTTTGGATTCTTGGCAATATAGCTCCTCTCCTTCTTCTTGTCTCGAGAGGACATGTGCTCCTCTCCCTTCCCCTTATCTCTCTTGCTTTGGTGGCAGTCAGCAATGACGTGGCCTGGCTTATTACACCCAAAGCAGATAATGTCAGTAGAACGATGTTTGTTCTGTTTAGAATCATACCTGTCAGAAGAGTAATTCTTCTTCTGATGTCTGGTGGAGGAGCCATCTCCTTTTCTCTGATTCCTCATCTTGAGAAACTTCTTGAACTCTCGAGTGATGAAAGAGAATTCTTCTTCAGATAGCTCTGAGCCGGATGAGCATGGCTCAGAGTATTCTTCCTCAGCCTTTCTCCGAGTGCGGGACGAGGCTATACCCTTGCCTTTCCTTGAGCAATAAGCTTTCAGGGCCATAGTCTTTTCTTTTGTTGCAGCCTTATCGGCCTCCTCTTCAGCTTTTCTGGTGTTCAGCTGAAGCTCGTAGGACATTAGCTTCCCAAACAGAATCTGAGAATCAGTTTCTGCCAGCTTGCCAAACTCTCTGATGGTGCAGATCTTAGTGTCTCATTCCTTAGTCAGGGATCTAAGGAATTTGTCATTTAGTTCACCATCGTTGAACACTCTGCCATATCCCTTCAGGGCATTAACGATCTTCAAGAAGTTCTCGAATGTCACTCTGATTTCTTTCTTGGGACCTTGCCTGAAGGCCTCATACTTCTGGTTCAGAAGGGATCTTCGATCATCCCTTAATTCATTTGTGCCCTCCATCAGAATGATCAGGCAGTGCCAAATGTCCTTGGCAATCCTGCAGTTGCTGAAATTCTGCATCATTGAATCATCAACGGCGCTCACTAAAATGTTTTGAGCTTTCTTGTCTAGGCCGACAAGCACCATCTCATCCTTATCCATTTTGGAGAGCCTCTTGGGCACCATCTTGGTCGGATCAATGGTGGAGACCTTAGTGGGGATATGAGGGCCCTCCCCCACAATCATGAAGAGTCGGGGATCGACTGCTTCCATGTAGAACCTGATCCTTTCCTTCCAGATTGGAAAATTCAGCTTGGTGCATACTGGAATCTTTCCTGTATACTTGAGTCTGTCCATGCCTGAGATCTTCTTTCTTCTTGACACTAGACACATGATCTTACTCAAGGTGTTAAACTTATTGATGAGTAACCTCGGTCTGATACCATTTGAAAGTATCTAGTGTCAACCTAATCATCCTATGGGGGGAATAGGTGTCGTGCAGTCTTTTGCGGAATTAAACTAACCTACACAAGTAAGAAAACAGAACACAAAAAACACACAAAGAATTATAGCGGTTCCCCGATTTGGGTACGTCCACTTTCCCTCTTCGACCTATCTCCCACCAAGGGACGACTCGGTCACTTCTCCAAGCGGATTGAAATCAAATCCTCACACTAGGAGCAACGCTCCCCTAACCACGGAAGGAACCCTTCCAACAACGGAGTCACAACTCCACTACAACGGGTTGCACCCAACCCTTACAACTAGGAATGAAAATTACTTACAACAAAACTGAATGTAAATAAAAATACAAACAATGTTTTATGAAGATTCTGATGTCCTTCTTCGTTCGTTGAAGCTTGCACGAAATGTACGAAGAGTCCACAACCGGATTTCTCACTTGGAATGGATCTTTTCAAGGTCGGCGGCGGCAAGCAAGTGCTGCGGCGATGCTTTGTAAATCCAAACTTCTTGACGAAGCAAGCTAGGTCTTCGAACGATCTCAGTCGGATCAAACGTCTCAACTGATTCGGAAGGGAGAAAAAGTCTCGTTCAATGAATCAGAAGATAAGAGATCTCGAGAGAGACACATGAGACCGGCTGCTTGCCTCGGTACTGTCGTCGAACGATCAGAGACTGGCTGAGATCAGCGGCGGCGACAACTTCCGAGCGGCGACGAGCGATCGGTGGTTTCCGCAATACGCTAGGTCACGGTGTCGGCTTTCGTATTCCGGTGTTCGTGTCTACTGTAGACAACAGAAATAAGTCTATATTTATTCCGAAAGGCAAACCCTAGAAGACCGTTGTGGGGCCTACCTCAGAAATCCCGAGATCTGGCCGAACAGAGCACGGCAACCTGGACCGGTCCAGCGAGTGGCGAAATCTGCCTAAGGCAAAATCGGCGGGAGTCGTTGGTGATTCCTGTCGATGTCGGCAGGAATCACTCCCGACTCCCGTCGATTCTGCCTTAGCAGAATTTCTGATTTGTATTGCCAGCCGGAAGTAGTCTGCGGGAGATAAATCACTAACGACTCCCGTCGAAGTCGGCGGGAATCACTAGCGATTCCCGTCGATTTTGACTTAGAGGAAATTTCCTTCTTCCTTCTTTTGCGAGCTTGGTCTTTGACCCATCCTTGCACCTTCTTCTGCTCTTGATCTACCTTGATCCTGTACTTGAAAATAAGTACACTCCAATAGAGAGAGCACACGTGGATCAACACACTGATCTACACAACGAGGGATTACGTTGAGCAGACCCGTGTATATTGACCCACTGCACCCTGACATTGGTGTGTACTTAGCATGGAATAGCTGCAAGCACAACTTGATAGAATCGTGAAATACATTGCCTATTCAACTTAGCTTGTTCAGGCTCTTCTTCAAATCAGGTCTATTGTGGATGCAATACCCAACATGTATCACAAGCCTCAACTTGTGTTGCATCGTCAAAAATGTCGTAAGAAACGACTATAGTAGAATGCACAAAAGTAGGAAGAACATTTCTTGGATAAAAGTCAAGCGCGGGTTCCTCACAAAGAATCGTCTCCACGCTTGGAGATGTATGCACTGGAGAGATGGGCTCAGCCACGTCGAAGCCTAGATCAACCACACATATGGTGGTTGTGTCCGCATCATTCCCTTCAAAAACTGAAGGTGACAGGGTCACATAACCAGATGGTGAAGGTGTTCCATCGAGAGTAGGAGTCGGGATGATCCGGATGTCCAGCTCATCATACTCTTCCATAACACGGAGGTACTCGGCACAGTCCTTCAGGACATGATCTATTCTACGACAATACAAACACTTTCTCCCAGTATTCTACGGTCCTTGTGAGGCCGAAGAAGCATAAGATAACGGTGAATGCGGCGAGGACGAATGACCATAAGCTCGGGGAACAGTGTTTGAAGGGCTGTACGAAAATAGCATCTCATGCATTGTGTGCTGAGGCTTATGCTCAATATCTCTCGTAGGGCATTCTTGAATAGCGTGGGAGGAATTTCCACACCCACGACATTGGGTATACGAATATCCCCATATGGTGTTGAAATAGCAGACTCAAAAAAAATTGTGCAAATTACTAAATCCAACAATATATTACTACAGTTGCCTAAACAAAAAAGAAAAAGGAAAGCTAAATAGAAATAGAACAAAATAAAAGCGATATACAAAGGAAAAGGAAAGCAATCTCATGTCTCCCTCTCTAGAAAATCACACATCTGTATTCCCCAGCAACGGCGCCAAAAACTTGATGCGTTGAACGGCAAGTGTACCGCTCGCACAAGTAATATAAAATGGGCGAGTTTTCCCAAGTATCGATCTCGAGGGAACACAGTAAGGTGGAGTTAATTTTGAGGAGGACTTGAGATTGAAGTCCTTAGGTCGGAGTTAACAAAAAGGGGGGTTTTGATTGTTACGGAAAAACAAAATAAAACACTAACAACTACTCATATGCAACGCTGCTTTGCATTGCTTCACCAGGCGGGATGGAAGACTAGTCGAGCCGCAATGCACCGAATCGCAGGGTAAATGGGCGAGTAGGCTTGCGGAATGAGGGTCGAGAGCACCTCTTTGAAACGCACGCCACTAGAAATTGCTAGTGCGGCAAGGGTGGATGGAGGATGGAATATGGCGCACCTCAAGAAACTTAAGCAGTAAACAACACAGAATCACATAGACAAGAATCTAATAATGTTTACAACTAAGAGCACATCATCAATAAATAAAGTTTTATAGAACATAAACAACAATAACGGAAGAACAAGGCAAGAGATCGACAAGATCTAAAGTCTTGCTGAGGGTTCACGGAAGGAATCGCTGGGTTGTGAATCCCTGTCCTAGCTCGGTCCTCAACTGCGTCCGGGATAGAGAAGGGTTGTCACTACCTTCCAATTGACCCGTCTTCTTCGTGTCACGATTGCCGAAGAAAGTTGCAAGATTCCCTTTGCTTGGTGGATATTGCGTCAAACTTGAAATAGAGCTCAAGAGATGATGGAGGAGGGCGAGAGGAAGCTCCGGCTTAGATTTGGCGGTGAAAGCTTGCCCGGAGCACCTCCCTAGGGTAGAAGATGAAGGGGAACGGAGGAACCCTTCGTCGGGGATGAAAAACGGCAGATAAATGTGCGATCCCCTCAATTAAGGTGGAACCTGGATATTTATATAAAGTAGAATTTAATAATGCGCACGATCACGGGCACACGACAAGTGGTCGTGCGCACAATGGCCAGTGATCGTGCGTATTGGCATGGCAGAACTAGAAGATCAACTGGGATAACGCACACGAGCAGTGGCGCATGACCAATGGTCGTGCGCACTATGTCAAGTGGTCATGCGATTACCCCAGACAGAACTCCAGGAAAAGTGGAATCAATGCACACGATCAGTGGCGCACGACCGATTGTCGTGCGCACTATGTCCAGTGGTCGTGAGATTGTCCCAGGCAGAACTTGTAAAAACGGAGAATAGTGCGCACGATCAGGGGCGCACGACTAGAGGTCGTGCGCATTAGATCCGATGATCGTGCGCAGTATACCTATTTCCAAAAAGTCCCGGAACACGCACACGGCCCCTGTACCAACACTGATATGTGCAGACATTCCAGACAATCACAAAAAAGGAGTACAATCAACAAAAGCACAAAAATACACAACCATGGGCCTTAATGTGCACTTCGAATGAAAATAAAGGATAATAAGAAATATATATGATAACGAACTAAAAGTGAAGTGCAAACAAAGGAAAACTCTCCTAGATGAGTCCAAAAATTGGTATATAAAATGGACTCATCAACCGCAAATCTTGATCTACTAGGTCGACAAGTTATATTCTACGATGACAAAGTATGCAGAAAAGTCCATCTATATTTTTTCTCAGCTCGCAAAGCTTGTCATCATAGTAGATAAAAGCACGGACTAGAGATGGTATTCGCAAAGCCCGCGTTAACTTGGCTATTCGTTACACCTTTCTTGCAAGCTGGAAAATCATATTAATATCATGTTCCTTGTTATACTACCTTGGCAAGCTGAAAAATCAATGTCTGCGGCCCAGACTGTCATTCTGGTTTTCAAGTTGTTTGCACCCTAAATAAGTGGCCTGGATTCTAAAGGGCGCGGATTGGTTTTCACTAAACTGTAGTGACGATCATTGATCATACACGTTTCAGACAGCGAGTCTTAACAGAGTATGAGAACAAGAAATAAACAATGAAAATAGCAGAAGATGCGAGCTGATCAAAACATCCTTTATATTCAATCATATCAAAATTTACAATCTTTTTAATAAATTGTGACCTCTAAGCGAGTCCTCCACTTCCTCATAAATTAAAAACAAAATACATTCATTCTGCTGAACCCTTGCGCTTTTTGTCATAGGAGAGTCAGGACTTTAGGATTCATCAACATTGACATCAAGAGAGTAGCCCCCCGAGCCGCTTCCGCTGCTGTCAGAGCTCTTATTGTCCGTGAACTCGCCGTTTAGGCTTTCATCATCGGAGCTAGACGAAGAAGAGTCGGACTCGGGGGACTGGTCTCCTTCTCGCTCGCTTGAACCAGCATCCTGAGCGGCTTCATCTTCGGTTGCGCTTTCCTCTTCTTATTCTTTTTCTTCATCCTCATCGATCACTTCTTTTTCCTTTAGCATCTCGCTCCAGTGCCGCGACTTGGTACTTTAGTTTAGGGAAGATCTGGAGAAAAGGCACTTCTTCCACACCATTCTTTGCAAAGCCGCCTTTGATGAACCGCTGGATAGCGATCTCGATGCTTTCCTTCATATAAGGAAACATGGTGTCTAGGAAACTACGGTTCCCGAGGTCATATGCAATCTGCAGAAAAAGCAAATAAAGTCAAGTCGCCACAGACTTCATATGGAGACCGTTGCGAATACAAAGTTTTCTGCCACAACCTCCTTCTAAAGAGCGACCTTCTTTCCCAATCGCTTATTCCTTTCCTTTAGCGATTTCATTCCCTCCTGAAGTTGCTCATTCTCCTTGAGTAGGTCTCTTGTCAGCAGCCCAGGAAATGGCTCGTCACCACACTATTCATGTTGGCCTGGGCGGCTAGCAGAGGAAGCTCGGCAGGAGGGACATTTTCAAGGTCGCGAAGGTTTCGCTTCCCGTAGAGCGCGGAGATCGCAATGTGTGTGTGGTGAGATTCTCTTGGACTCCTACAAGAGGGAAGCGTAGTGGATAGGCGGGCATACTTATTTTTACAATGCTAGTGGATCGTCGAGTTTCCCTGTAGATCTTTCTGGCTTCTTCCAAAGCCTTGCATACCAAAGCTTTCATCAATACCACAGCCTCCTCTACCCCGGACGCAGTTGAGGACCGAGCTTGGACTCGGATTGACAACCCGGGATTCCAACCGTGAACCCTCAATAAGGCTTCGGATTCGGTCGATTCGCACACCTCTTCCTCTTGTTGTTGTTAGCTTAGTTATTTTCCATGTATTGATGAAGAATGCTTATTTGTAGTTAACATTTACTCTTATTCATGTCTATGTGAGTTAGTGTTTTTGTTATATTTACTTGAGGTGCGCCATATTCCATCCTCCACCATCCAACTTTGCCGCACTAGCAATTGCTAGTGGCATGCGTTGAGAAGAGGTGCTCATGACCCTCATTCCGCCATTCTAACCACCTCATCCGCTAGCCTACTCATCCATCTGCCAAGCGATTCGGTGCATAGCAGCCCGTGTAGTTTCCATCCTGCCTGGCGAAGCATCGCATAGCGGCATTGCATAGGAGTAGCTTGTAGATTTTACTTCCTGTTTCCGCAACAATCAAACCCCCCCTTTTTGAGTCGACCCGAGGACTTCAATCTCAAGTCCTCATCGACATTAACTCATCCCTTACTGTGTTCCTCAAGAGACCGACACTCGGGGATTTATTCCCAAACTTTATTACCTGTGCGACCGGTGCGCTTGCCGTATTTTCCACGCATCAAGTTTTTGGCGCCGTTGCCGGGGAACACAGTCGTTTGAGTTTTTGGAGAGGAAGATTTGAGATAGTTGCCCTTTCCATTTGTATATTTCATGTTTTATTTTTGTTTTCGTTTTTAGTTGTTGTTTTATTTTATTTTATTCCCTTTCTAGTTTTTATTTTGCTATAGCAGGCTGTTCCACTCTTTATTTGCTTGCGAGTATTTAATTTCTGCTTAGAAAATTTCTTGTAGTGAATTCTTTTATATTGCACCATGTATTCAAATTGGTATATCAAGTGCCATTGGTGCGGGGATTATGGGCATGGTAGTGATGAGTGCCCCACTGACGGTACTGAGTATAATTCTCATGGTCCCGTGTATGCAGCGCCGCTGTCTCACGGTACTTCATACACGGTACCACAGTCTTATGGTCACTACTCGTCTCCGCCTCCACCTTTTTCATATTCCTCCCCGGTGCCTTCTGGACCGAGGGGTAATGGAAAACGGTGTTTGTGTTATCATAGCACCGACCATGTGTTGAAATATTGCGCAGAATTTCAGCGCCAGATGGAGGCGGATGATGAACCGGATATCCGAATCGTCTCATCCACCTCTCAAATGGCCGCTCCTTCTGATTCTGATGATGTATCCACAGTACCACCTTGTCTATGGGGGACTGCTGTGGATACACCCATCAGACCTTCCACTAGTCAGTGCGACGACATTGCAGCACCTTCTCTCCTTGTGCCTTCTTCCCCTATTTTTGATTCACCCCCGGAGGAACCTGCGCATATTATCTCTGATGATGTTGCTCCTCCGCTTTCTTTGCATGAATTACCTACTCCCCTTTCTAGTGAGTCGGTCGATGATGTTGTGCCCTGTGGGAATCAGGAACATGTGGATGCTCCATGGTGTGACGAGGACATTATTCTCATCAATGGTGAGTACTATGTCTTGGAACACCGTGACGTACCGAGGTGTGATGAGGAAATCCTTGCCGGTGAGGAGGTTTCTACTTCCTTGTTGGATGAGGAGGTCCAAACCACCACCGAGGACCTCGTGGTCTCAGTTTCTCCTCGCCATGACTCACATTACACTGACAGTGATCTATGTTTGGATCCTGCTGAGAGTGATTCCGGGATCACTCTCCCTATTTCTGCTTCTTTAAGTTTTTCTTCTCCTTTATTCCTTGACCCCCCTTCTCCTTCTGTGCCTGTGCGGGTTGACTCCCTGCAGGTGAGTTGGGTTGACTTTGAGCCTTGCGTTCAGGTTGTCGGCGAGTGCCTTAGCTTGCATGAGGAGTTTCCTACTCCTTTTGCAGTTGAAGCCTCTACCTTCACCTTCTCCCCCAACGAGCTTGTGGTGGACGATACCTTGCTAGGAAAGGATTTGTTTTGTGGTGAGATGAGTGAGGACCAGTGCTCCTCCTCATCTTACTTCCTATTTCCTCTACCTGTGCGTCGCAGGTATTATTACTCAGGTAGAGGGGTAACTGTTCTATCACCGTATCGGTACCCATTACCGACACGGATATTAGGACAGTTACCTGTGCATTTTCTATTTCATAGGCCCATTAGCTAGAACTGTTTAGAATTTAATAAGTCGTGCTGGGATGACAATAACCCTAGTGCTTATCTTTCATTTTCTGCATTTTTCTTTTTTTTATGTCTAGCTTAGTTTAGAATTTATATGTATTTTGTTTTTCTTTTGTTTTGTTTTTGCGGAGCTCACCCCTGCAGGTTTCCATTGTAAATTCATTCTGGCGAGGTTGTGATTCTTTGTTTGGCGGGCCTGCTGCTACTTTCTACGCATCTTCTGGTATGCTCACTAGCTGAGCATTGGGTAACCTCTTCCCTTAGCTCATTCTGATTTTAATTTCTCTATCATTTGATGTGTTGTTTAGTCTAAGTATGGGGGAGAGCATGTTTACCTTTTGCACGTGCACATTTCTTTTGCATACTAGAAGCTTTTCGTATTTTATTTTGTTTATGTTCATTGCATCGCACACCACTGCACCCACATGATCGCGAGCTTAGCTTTTAGCGTGCCAGGAGTTGAACTTCTATCTTTGTTAGATTTGGAAAATTTCTGTGCTAGTTTAGGATTGTGCGACGGAGTAAAATGTTGGCCTTGCTGTGTTTCTAGTCAACTGCTCTCGTTTTATATAGAAATTTGTGTAGATTTAATTTTTTTCGTATGCTTATAGTTCTATATTTTTCTATTCGCGTAAATATTTCTTATTCTACTCAAAAGTTGGTGAATCCGGTGTGAATCAAATGGTTGCGTAGGAATGTGTGTAGCCGCCACTAGACTCATATTGCTTGAGTCGGGAGGAAGGATTATCTTTCTCGGTTGCTAAGAACTTGCCCCAAGCTATTCTTGAAGCATTGGTACACGGTTAGTCTAGCGTGAGAGTGTTGTAGGCCACCTTTTGGCCCGGTTGAGCTTTGTACCCATTCCTAACATCGCCCTTGCTAGCCCCTTTGTGCCTACCCTTCCTTTTGATTCAGCTCCACTATATTCGCCAAAGCCCCATAGCCGATCCTAGTCGCACACCCAAGTCGAGCTTAGTGTTTTATATTTTCATGTTGGGTTGTGATGTGGTGTTATTATTTGTGAAAATGTGGAAGTGCTTTCAAGTTATATCTGCTGAAATTATGAAAATAAAAAGATGTAAAAGAAAAGAAAATGATTAAAAAAAAGGGGTGAAAATGAAAAGTGAAAAGAAAAAGTTTGATTGAAAATCTTTATTTGAGATGATTTGGATTTGGAGTAGGCGGTGCACACACCCATTTAGTAAAAGTTAAGTCTGGGGGGTGTGGTGAACCCGTGTTTATTTTGTGGGCAGCGGGTACTAGTTTTGTACGTTAGCTCATTTGGGTTAGGTGCATACCCTTCATGTTTATCCTTGTTTTCCTCACCGTAACCCAAGCCCCATTATTACCCGAAGTCCTACGGACTTGCGTTTGAGTTGACTAGTGCCATGGAGAGAGTGCGAACGGGCAAGCTTATGGTTTCTGACATTGGTGGATTCCTTTGGGGGTAATCTTGAGCCCCGGTCTTCGGCAATGCTCACCTTAGTGGACTGTCTACTTTCTCCCTGCATAGGACCGGATGATTCACCGTGATTCCACTTTTGAGTAATAATAAATTTTTGATACGCATTGTGAAAAATATAAAATATTTTGTATACTTAAAAATTTCCTCTACTTTATTTTTATGCACGCGAGCATGCGACTTCGCATGGTACTCCGTTTTGCAATTTCTTTGTTAGCTAGTTCATTTTCCCCGTCTGCTTAGGTTTTGTTTGCTCGGGACGCGCAAACGGTTAAGTCTGGGGGTGTGATGAGTCCATATTTTATACTTAATTCCGGACTCATCTAGGCTTATTTTCTTGTCTTTGCACACCGTTTAGCGTCATTTGCACTAATTTTGGTTCGCTACGGTTTTCCATGTCTTGTGCACCCTTTTTAGCCTATTTCTGTGTGTGTGTGTATTTCATTCTTGCTATGATTATTATTGTTTGTTGTGGCTGCCACGATCGATGTCCCGTGCAGTTTTCCTACAGGTTTGGGGATCGTGAGGGCATTCGGGATAGGCGTTTCACTATTTTTTGGCAAAGGAGTCAGTGGTCGTGCGTTTTTACCCACGCACGACCATCGACCTCTTGGCGCACGATCACTGATCGTGCGCAGCCCGGCCTCATTTGTGAAATCTCTGTCTTGAACCTTCCGCACGATCACTTGCCATACCGCGCACGATCACTGCTCGTGCGCTGCCGGTCGTGCGCAGTCATGCCATCTTTTTCCACTTTTCTGCCTTTATATCGCACGATCACGGACCATATCGCGCACGACCATTGGTCGTGTGCTTGTGATCATGCGCAGTGTTTAATCTGCTTTCTATAAATAGCGCAGGTCTCGCCCTAATCCAGATCGATCGCCCCTTTCGGCGATTTTCCTCCATTTTCTGCTCCGAAGAGGGATTTCGCCGCCCTCCATCATCCTCCACCATAGGGAGTTGCTCCGGGCAAGCCTTCAATGCCAAATCAAAGCCGGAGCATCCCCTCGGCCTCCTCCTTCATCCCCAAGCTTCAAGCGGAGTTTTGAACGAGCTTTCTCCATCAAGCTAGGAGGAGCTGGAGCCGCAATCTACCGGGTCATTTCAATGAAGAAGACGAGTCCATTGGGAGTAAGTGACAGCCTCCTCTACCCCGGACGCAGTTGAGGACCGAGCTTGGACTCGGATTGACAACCCGGGATTCCAACCGTGAACTCTCAATAAGGCTTCGGATTCGGTCGATTCGCACACCTCTTCCTCTTGTTGTTGTTAGCTTAGTTATTTTCCATGTATTGATGAAGAATGCTTATTTGTAGTTAACATTTACTCTTATTCATGTCTATGTGAGTTAGTGTTTTTGTTATATTTACTTGAGGTGAGCCATATTCCATCCTCCACCATACACCCTTGCCGCACTAGCAATTGCTAGTGGCGTGCATTGCGAAGAGGTGCTCACGACCCTTATTCCTCCATTCTAACCACCTCATCCGCTAGCCTACTCGTCCATTTGCCAAGCGATTCGGTGCATAGCGGCCCGTGTAGTTTCCATCCCGCCTGGCGAAGCATCGCATAGCGGCGTTGCATAGGAGTAGCTTGTAGATTTTACTTCCTGTTTCCGCAACAATCAAACCCCCCCCCCCTTTTTGAGCTGACCCGAGGACTTCAATCTCAAGTCCTCCTCGACATTAACTCATCCCTTACTGTGTTCCTCAAGAGACCGACACTCGGGGATTTATTCCCAAACTTTATTACTTGTGCGACTGGTGCGCTTGCCGTATTTTCCACGCATCAACGACGAACTCTGAACGCAAATAATAATGTAATCTATTCTTCGAACTGGGATCGACGAAACCAGTATGGTTCATCGACCAGAGATCGATGTTTTTGGGGCTCTGAGAATGGATACTTCCATTCTTCGAGCAGAGATCGAAGAACTCAACCACAATCGTCGAGCTCAGGTCGACGAACATACTCAAAGTTGTCAGATCTAGTTCATAACCAGAGTAACCTAAAAGCTAATAAATCACTTAATCCCTTTAGTCAGAGGGTCATACCTCCTAGAAGGTATCATCCTTTAGGTTATAAGGATCAACCTGAATGCTCTTTTATTTCTAGTTTTGGCAATGTTAAACAATAAGGACCCATGGTAACATGGGTCAAAAACTGCTAATCCTTTTTGCATGTAGAAGAGAACCCTGTCACTCAAAACAAATGGTACCTGGACAGTGGTTGTTCTAAACATATGACAGGTTGCAAAGAATGCCTAATCAACTATAAAACCAAGACTGGACCTAAAGTAATCTTTGGGGACTCAGGCTTTGGATTGATAGAAGGCTATGGTGACTTCAACTGTGGAGCTGTCACATTCAAAAAGGTGACTTATGTAAATGGTCTAGAGCATAACCTGATATCAGTAAGCCAACTATGTGATACAGGTTATCAAGAGAGAGATATCTCTACCAATAGTCATTTGCAGGTACAGAATTTGTGTGAGAGCTTGGATGATCTAAACCTTACCTCAAAGGTTTAATCACATCCCTCTCCACAAGCTATATCAGAAGCTGAGAGTGAAGAAGAAACTGTGGAAGCAGTCCAACTTCCTCCAACAGTTGATACAATTCCACAAGAGGAATTAAATCAAATAACTGTTGCTGAACCAACTTCTCTTAATGATTTTGTCACACTTAGAGATCACCCTAGATCTTAAGTAATTGGAGACATATCAGCAGGAGTGCAGACAAGGCATCAACTCAACCCTGATGTGATGCTTGCCTGCTTTCTCTCTCAAATTGAGCCTTAATCTATATTTGATGTAGAGCAAGATCCAAACTGGATTATTGCAATGTAGGAGGAACTCAATAAGTTTGAGAGGTATAAAGTTTGGGACTTAGTTCCAAGGCCTAAGGGCTATCCAGTAATTGGAACTAAGTGGGTATTCAGAAACAAACTTGATGCCCAAGGTGTGATTGTGAGGAATAAGGCAAGGCTTGTTGCTCAGGGATACAGGCAAGAGGAAGGAATTGATTAAGATCAAACCTTGGCACCTGTAGCAAGACTTGAAGCCATTAGAATTTTCTTGGCCTAAGCTACTCACAAGAAATTCAAGGTATATCAAATGGATGTCAAAAGTGCTTTTCTCAATGAGGAACTAAAAGAAGAAGTATATGTGGAACATCCACCAGGTATTATCTCTTCAACTCACCCCTCCTATGTTTCTAAATTGCATAAGGCTCTTTATGGTTTAAAGCAAGCTCCAAGAGCTTGGTATGAAACCTTAGCCAGCTTTCTTTTAGAGCATGGTTTTTCAAGAGGCATGGTTGATAGAACCCTTTTTACAAAACTGTATCATTATAAAATTCTATTAGTACAAATATATGTAGATGACATAATCTTTGGCTCTACTGATCCAAATCTATGCAAAAGATTTTCTGATCTAATACAAACAAGGTTTGAGATGAGTAGAATGGGTGAGTTATCATATATCCTTGGTCTCCAAGTGATACAAAACTCTAAAGGAATCTTCATCTCCCAGTCTAAATATGCTAAAGAGCTTATTAAGAAGTTTGGGATGAATGATGCCTTTATCATGAAGACTCCCTTGGCTTCCAATGCTATTATAGATGCTGATGAATCTAGCAAACCAATTGATCAGACCAAGTATAGGGCCATTGTTGGATCCATACTATATTTAATAGCAAGCATGCTAGACATTATGTTCGCCACACATCTTTGTGCTCGGTTCCAGGTGAACCCTAAAGAATCTCACCTTATTTTCTTAAAAAGGATTTTAAGATATATAAAAGGTTGTCCATATCTAGGCCTCTGGTATTCAACAGAATCAGCATTTGTGTTAACTGGATTTTCTGATGCTGATTATGCTGGATGCAGAGTAGACAGAAAAAGCACCTCAGGAACTTGTCAGTTCCTTGGTGACAGACTTGTATCTTGGTTATGTAGAAAGCAAACATCTGTTTCAACTTCCACTGCTAAAGCTGAGTATATGGCTTCAGGCAGTTGCTTTTCACAGATTTTGTGGATACAAAACCAACTACTGGATTATGGTGTCAACTTAAATAATTCAACTATACTATGTGATAATACAAGTGCCATTTCAATTGCACAAAATCCGGTATTGCATTCTAGAACCAAGTATATAGACATTAGAAATCATTTCATTTTGTTGACATATTCACTAAGCCATTGGACTCATCTAAGCATCTGTTCTTTGTCAATCAGCTTGTTATGATAAGTGGTCAGGATTTAATCTAATGCTCTGTCTGTAGTCAAAGAATTGTCTCTATTCGTTGACCTGAGATTGACGAACTGATAACTATTCTTGAGAATTTTCGCCGACCTAAGATCGACGAAATCTCTTAGTATAGCTCATTAGTCGATCAGAGGATGACGAATTATATCTCTACAAGTTTTCTGCGAACGATGATAACATTCCCTCTCTTCGTTCTTAGATCGACGAACCTTGTCATTTATGTAATTTTCGTCGACCTGAGATCGAAGAATCTTGAGTTTTCGTCGGATTGAGATTGCCATTTCATATTCCAGAAAATACTATATCTGGCTTTTCTTCGACCTCAATCCCGCGCTTTCAGAATTCCCCTCCTGCACTTGATCTTGTGTTTTCTCTTGCAGGTGTGCTCTTTCTCTCTCTCATTCGATCTTAACGTCACAAATGGACGCTACTGGATCAACCGGCATAAAGTTCGATCATGGTTTCGATATTGATTTTTACTCTTTCCAACAGTCATATCAAAATTTCATAGATATTCTACAGTTATTTGAGGAACAAAATCTGAAGCAGTTCATGTCTGATAGAATCAGGAGTCCTATGACGAAAATCATGGAATGGGTTGGCTCTTCTTCTTCAACAGAGACTGAAATGTCTGGGACTATCAGTGGTACTCAGGTGATTCTTTCTCCCTCTGATCTCTCTGAACTTTTCAATTTGAAAACTGGAGAAGATGATCTAGAACTAGATGATAAGGAATATGAAGATATGCTGGCTATTATGGGTCATTTCGGCGAAAACCCTAACAAACTGTATAAGAAAAATTTCTCCCCGGCATATAAATTTCTTGCGGATGTCATTGGGAAGGTGCTGTTTGCTAAGCATATAGTAGATGACTACATCTCCAGGCAACAGTTCCTGGTTATGGCTGCCCTGGTCAGTAAGAAAAGTGTGAACTGGCCACAAATTCTGTTTGATTTAATCAGGAGAAAGAACAACAAAAAGGAGGTTTGCTATGGAAGAATATTGGGCTTGTTTCTGACAGCCAAGGCTAATGAATTGTTGGTATCTCAGACCACTTTCATTAATGCCTCTAAGAAGCTCACATCTGCTCTCTTTGGCATATGGGAGTAAACTATCATAAAGCCATCTAAGGGTAAGTCCTCCTCCTCTAAATCTTCTGAAAGTACAAGGGCTATATCAGCCACTCCTCACCCCTCTGTAGAGATTCCATCCACCCCTCCACCTCCTCCAGATTCTCAAGCTCCATCTCAGCCTCAAGTTCAACAAACCCCAACCTCCTTTTCTATTCTAATACATGCCCCTACACCTCCAGCATCTCCAATTCCTTCTTCCCCCACACATATTCCATCTAATTCTCCCTCTCCTAGGGCTGATACATCCATCCCTACTCCTCCACAATCTCCTTTTCCATCTCATCTTGCTGATATCCCCCTCTCCACTCTTTCTTCAATCCCATCTTTCAATTTACTTTCATTTTCCCTAAACACTCCTCCTCACCAATCTCCTCAACAGGACCCCCTTGCAGACACTTCCAACCAACCATCTCCTCTAGTAACAATCTTCACTACCTCTATCCCTTCTCAACCACCTCCTGCCCAAACATCTGACTCCACATCTTTGAATCCCTCTATCATCCAACCACTTCTTGAGCTCCTCAAGCCTATCCTCCAAACAACCATTGCAGAGGCTATTTCCCCTCTGTCTATCTCCATATCAACTCTTTCTGCTCAAATCTCTAACCTCACCACTACCCTCTCTTCATCTGGGGGCCTGGCTTCAATACATACTGAAACCAGGCAGGGGGAGATACTTAATGATGAAGTAGCAACAACAACACCAGCAGCAGCAGCAGGATCAAATGTTGATATGGAACCAGATTTTCTACATTTTATTGATACTGATATGGAATCAGATGATATAGAGATAACTGACTCAGTAGTAGATATAGATAATCAAGGTACAGATATTATAATATCCAATGCTCAAGAGACTAGCTTGCCAGAAGTTCTGCCTATAAGGGTCTACTTCATTAAATCTAAAGTAAATCTACATACTCTGCTGAAAATTTTTGGATCTTATATTCAGTTCTGCCTCTTCTCTTCCACTTAATCATCTAGAGTAATAGTATGCTACACCTCCCCTACAAGTTCAGAAGTGTTAGCCATTATAAAGAAAAGTCTGATAGCTTCCCTAGTAGCATTATATAAACAAAGACCTAGCCCTCCTGGGCCAACTTATATCATGGATAATAGCCCTATTCCTAGTTTAGATGATCTAATAAATCAGGACATTGCTATGGAAGCTGAAGCAGCTGAAGATGAAGTTGTTCCCACTCAAGCTAGCAAAGAAATTCCCAAGGATCTGATCAGTCAGATTGATGAAATGTATGACAATCCTTTGTCTCCTGATGATGATGATGATTCTGATGATGCTCCAAAGAGGAAGCTAATCTCCAAGAAAAGGAAAGCACCTCCTCCACCTGCTCCAAAACCTAAGTCTACAAATGATATTCCATACTACATTCTGCAAAACATAACTCCTTTTTATGGTATGCCATCTTGGATGTGGCTATCCAAGAATGAACAAAAGAGCAGAAAGAAAAGCAGAAGATACTCCCCTCCATCTCAAAAATTCAAAAGGGATCCTCCTCCTCCTCCTCCAACTGCAAGTGCCTCAGGAACCTTATCTCAGAGCTCAGAAGGATTCACTAAACCTACTCTCACTAAAACATATCAGAGTTAGTGAAGACCTTCTCACTCTTATGAAGACAGTCTGCATAAACAGAGACATCAGTCTTATTCTAGACATCAGTCAACTCATCAGCCTATCCCTCTGCAAAATTTTTCCCCTCCCCCATCTCCTGGCAAAGCTAATGAACCTGAAGAACCTCCAATTCCATCTTATGATCCTGAAACTAGTCCAACTACAAGAATGGCTAGATTCAAGGAATCTGTGGCTCTCTCACAAATCA
Organism: Platanthera zijinensis; assembly: GCA_039513925.1. Lineage (NCBI taxonomy): Eukaryota > Viridiplantae > Streptophyta > Magnoliopsida > Asparagales > Orchidaceae > Platanthera > Platanthera zijinensis. The sequence continues at coordinate 997,193 of CM077078.1, read as the reverse complement.
GGAAAGCCTAAGAAAAAGGTCAAGACTCTTCTCAGTTCTCTACTATGTCTAGCTACAGGAAGAAAGTGTTTGAAAGATATCAAGTAGGAAAATTATTCAATGCTGATGAATACATGAGTCTACATCCTGAAGCAGTGGTTCCAAGAACTACCTCACAAAAGACTATTGGTGATGCTGATATGACCATGACTATGAAGCAAGCTCATGATCCAAACAGGATAATCAAATTTGCTAAGCCTTCTGATTTTCACAAGAACATTTAAATTATTTTTTTCTGTGCTATCTGTGAACAATCTGGGTACATATCTTTATAAAGGTACTGATAGCTTATTTATTCTATCAGTTATCTCAGTTTTCATGCTATGTTTACCTGATTTTGTCTTATGATCTTTATCTGTTTTTGGTTGAAGTAACCTCACCCAAATAGGGGGAGATTGTTGGAACCCCTAGGTGATTTGGGCTAGATTCTCTTCTTAAGTTGTGACCCATATTGTATAGAAGGGTCAAATTTTATGTGTTTCTAGAGTCTAGGCCATGTTCTTATAGTCAACAGATCAAAGGACCAACCTACAACACTGCCAAAGACTCAAGACATAGAGAAATCAAGAATTAGAAAAAGAAATCTACATTCGTCGATCTCAGGTCGATGATAGTCGTGCTCAGCTCGACTAACTCAGAGCTAAAATCTCTGAGCTGAGCTCGACGAACTCCGTTCTCAGATCGACTAACTCTTCGGCACTCAGCGCCATAATTCACTCAAAGTCAAGGCTGACTCAGAGACAAAGAACACTCAACTCCAGATATGCTATTCACTCAACACCGACAGATTGACCAAGTTCTTAAGTCGACTAACTTCACAGTCTCAGGTCGACGAACATAGAGCGCAGAATTAGGTAGTTTATGCACAACAGTTGATTCACAGAACTCAGGTCAACGAAAGCTGATCTCAGTTCGACAAAGGCTGTTCAGAGATTGACGAAATTTCAGGTCGATGAAAGCTTATTAGAGGTCGACGAAAGCTGATCTCAGGTCGACGAAAACTGTAAGATATTTTGTTATTTATTCTTTCTCTTTTGGTCTCATCATTCTATATCTATTATTGGCTATTGATTCCCTTGTAAATCAATGCACTTATATTCTCTGAATAGATCCGTTACTGACAGCATTGATTGCTAACATCCTCCATGGAATTAATTGCTTATATCTCGGGACAGACATAGAATAGAATAATTGACAGCATTCTTGCCATTTTCGTTCCCAAGATTTCGGCTGAACATTTATTGCAGAGTTTTCTTTTTAAATTCGACGAAGTTGCAGTTATCTAATACAAATCTCCCTGCCAAGAAAACAACAAGAGACACAAGAGCAGAGATTGATCAACAACTAGAGTCACAGCAAAGAAAACATCCTAAAGTGCCGTGAAAAACATCCCTCAGAAAATTTGACTACTCTCAAGAGAAGAAGAAAGAACAACCATCACCATAAAGAATCTTTGTTTCTCTCCCTCTTTGTTTTCAGGGATCTCAAGTGACAGCAACATTCAAATCAGTCAAGGATCTCTAAAAATCTGAAGGCCTACACCCTGAAGTAAAGCTTCCTTCTTTCTTGAATAGATCAACATCTTAGGGGGAGCTTTGACACCATCAATAATCCACTAGTCTTCTCTCAGTTGTATTTGAGAAAGAGAAGAACATCATCACTCTCTCATCCCCACCTCTGTATAGGGTTTTAATTCCATTCAAAATTATTCTGGTTGTAAGTCTCCTTCCAAAAGACTTGGCTTGGTTTTTGGGCACCTGATCAAAAGCTCATTGGTGGCAGTCACCTGATCAAAAACCTGAGTGGATTCCTACCAGGGTGGTAGAAGAGTGGATGTACCCAAGTTCGGGGAACCACTATAAAATTCTTGTGTTGTCTGTGTGTCTATAATATTCTCTTGTGCTTGTGCTGTGATATAATGCTTGCTGTGTAGCTTAGTTATTTTTCTCTAGTTCACTTGCTGCATTTCTACACTTACCTTTAATTTCAGCAATAGGGAAAAGTTTTCAAAAACTCTATTAACCCCCCCCCCTCTAGAGTTATTCAGAGCTTACACAATCTTTCATAAGGATTATGTTAGGATGGGATAAAAGGCTCAACCGGGCCAAAATGATGGCCTACATCACGCTTACGCTTGTCTAACCATGCACCAATTCTTCGAGAGTAGCTTGGGTCAATTTCTTACCCACCGAAAAAGATGATCCTTCCTCCTGACTCGAGCAAAACAAAGTCTAGTGACGGCTACACACATCCCTAGACTACCGTTCGATTACACCAGATTCAACATTTTTTAGTAGTAGAAACAATATTTACCTCTGTAGAATAAGTATAAATCTATTAGCATAAAGAAAAAATAAATCTATACTATTTCTATACAGACCATGTGTACACTATTAGGAGCACTGCATGAGTTTGGCACTACTCTATCCTAAGCCAGCACCGCTATTTTAAAGTTTACACAAAAGAAATGCATTTGACTCGAGCCGCGCGTGTGGTTAAGATCGCGCTCATGTGGGTGTAGGTGCACAATACGGATGTGATTTCATGAAAAAGGAAATAAAAATATGCTCTTGGTATGAAAGTGATAGTGATGCACATGCACAAGTAACTCACATAACTCTCCCCCACCACACTTAATTTGAACATCCTAACACAAGATTTGCAATAAAGTTAATGAAATAAAAGTTGGGGGAGAGGTTACCCCAATCTCAGAAAATGAGCATACCAGAAGATCGGTGCTATTTTCAATAGAAAGTACAAGACCCAAATGAACTCCACTTGCAAAATAGAACACCTCCAAGCACGAATACTATAAACATATAATCACAGCAGCATAATTGAACAAATTAAAAGCAGCGAAATTGGGTTGTATACCATAAGCCCTTTTCTTTACCATCCTGAAGGTGGACCAAATACCTGTATTAGCAGTCTTATATAATATTGAAATCATAAGTTCATTTCGCAATGATAAAGTCTAAAGGCACACACATCTTTAAGCAAAAAAACAAACTAAGAGAAAGGAGGAGGGCCCCGGAGATCCTTCACATCTCAGCTAAATGCTGACTTGTGATAGATCCCCCCAGTCACATGAGATGAGGAAGAAGTGAAAGCTTTAGGGCCAAGGGAAGACGAATCTCCCATGCCCCTAGTGTAACAACCCACTTCGTGCTAGGCCCCCCTCGCACAAGTTCTGAGTCAAGAGATTTGACTCGGGCTCGGGGCGCACTGGCAAAAGGTGTCAAGTGTGTTGAACGGAGTGATGGGTTGAGTGATATCCGATGAATTCGTCGAGAATGCCGGCTATACCCACCGATCGTCGAGAATGATGACCGATCGTCGAGTATTGTTGACTGATACTCAACGCACTCAACGCTGGGATTTCCAATAAAATGGTTAAGGGAAATTCGTCGGGAATCATTGTTGATACCCGTCTATACTCGCCGATCGTCGAGAATGGAAGCTGATTCCCGCCGAATTTGGCTTGTGCGTTTTTCCGTCCAGGCAGATTCGCTGGCTTGTACAGGCGGACTGAACCGGACTTCGGGATTCGAGCTGGATGATCCCTTGGACCAGTCATTTCAAATAATACCTAATATGGGCGGTTCAATCAGAAATTGACACATGGCGAAGTGACATAACCCTAATGCGCTAATATAAATAAGAAGGAAACTAAACCCTAGCCGTCACTTCGACCACTGTCGAGCCCGTACCCACGCAAAACCATTGGGAGAGAAGCGGATCATCGGATTTGGAGTTCTGGAGGAACAAAGGCTTGCTGGAGCCAGCCAAACTTTGGAAGAGGTGAAACGCCATCGCTGTCAAGGAAGAAATGATGCCTCGGAGGAGGATGAATAGATCCATGGCCGGGAATGATGGTACCGCTAGAAATGAGGTGAGCCTCCTCCCCTCTTCCTTGGTGCTAGACCTGTAGTTAATATTCTACGAGAGACATCGACTCCATAGAGTCTTGATGGTGAGGAGGAGATTTCCTAGGGAAGCCATGCTTAGGTTTGTTTCTAGGCTTTAGTCTTCTTCAACCTCTTTATCCTTTAATGTGAAGATGAGAGAGTGATTAGTGGTGAAATATGGATTTTTGAGGGTGAATAAGGGTGGACGAAATTTTTGGAGAAGTTTTTGGGAGATCGGCGCAAGGAGGAAGATGAATGAATGCCGTTCATCTCACCTTAAGATGCGTGCAGAAATCTGATTTCTGCACGCAGCGATCTTCGTGGCCAAGTTCGGGGGTGTTCTGGCCATATCTGGGTTCTCGACTCAGCACGGAAGTCGTAGCCTTTGAGATTATCTTTCCAACGAATGGTTGCATGTTTCTAGGCGATACTTGTAGCAACGGGAAAGTCAGTTCGAATCTGCTGCGGTTGCGGGAATATTATGCCCAGGAAACCTTAATCCTGTACGCAGCAGGCTTCGAGTTGGATTTATGGTGCGATGCGACTAGATCTGGGTTTTGACTCAACACAAAAGTCATAGACCTTGAGAATACCTTTCCAACGAGGGGTTGAGCATTTATAGAGGATTTCTGTAGCTCCAGGAGTTCCAATTTTGATGGTTGTATATACTATATTGATGTTCCTGTGATACCTCGTGTAGATATACAATTTATATTACCGTGCTCCCTTAGTTGTGATGCCTTAATAACTCTCACAAATATTGTGACTGGTATTGGTAGCCATCTAGGTTGTTAGTGAGGTGAATTGGGATCGGATGGTTAGTGAACGATGGAGGTTGAGCTTGGATGTAGAACATATCGATTATGTGATAAATCGAGGTGATCGGTTGAAAGATAGATAGCAGTGAATGTGGTAAGCTCGGATGGTAAGAGTAAACTCACGCATGAGAATTGAAGTACTAGTCATGTAATTGGTTAACCATGAATGTGTTGAACTATTGGAGAGAGTATGTTGTATCCGTGATTCCGAGTTAATGAATGTGGCAGGTCTACGGGCTCGCCAATCGGCACACCGATGGGAGTCAATAGTTAGACCTTGGGCGGTAGGGCTAGACACTTGGTGTCCATAACCCGAGGTCTCCTCCGCGCCATTAGAACGGTTGGGCTTGCGCCTCATGCGATTCCGAGGTTCCTTCTGATTCGAATTAAAGGCCAGGTTGGGCTGTGTTCTTGGTGCACATCTACCCAAGACCTGTCCTGAGCTGCAGTACGCGTGTGAGCTCCGCTGTTGTGTTCTTAGCGTTGAGGCATACGGAGGCATAGGATAGGTAGTGTGATACCACCTAGTAGTGGAGACGCCTGCTCCGCTGTCACCATCTGGCCACGACGGTTGACGCTTGAGAGGTTAGCTACCTGCTCGAAAAGTGGGAACATCAAGTCTGTGTCGACATAGCAAACTTGTAAGTGTGTGAGCATGAGCCGATCATTGCATTGCATTCATATCATACAATTCATTTCATTCACAAGACCCTTATCATATAAGTTGGAATGGGCACTCTTATACGATGAGTTACTTTACTATTAAGTCGCACCATAATTTATAAGTTTGTATGGGCACTCTTATAAGTTAAGTTACTATTCCTGTTGTAGATTACCTTCTGATTAATTATTAGATTTAATAGAACTGCTAGCTTGCTTAGTAGAAATATTATTCTTACATGTTCCTTGTTACCTGCTTGATTATTCCTGTTATTTATATATTGTACTCATTTCTTCTCTGCCCGGTGCCGAGGAGTCGCCGGGGGAGCGGATGTGAATACACTTAGTCTTTATGACTAACAGTTGCTACATCTTCCATTTAAGGAGGAAACCCCGCAGATAGGGTAGCAGTAGGAAAACCAGGCCCAGACGACAGGACCTGAGGTGGCGGTACCGTCGATACCGTCCGTGACAGTCGTGAGTAATTTGATGTAGCTTTTTTGGCAAACAATTTTTAGACTCTTATATTTTTGAAGCTTGTTATGCTTCTTATTTTCCGCTTCGTGTTTGGACTATAAACTGTGTGTGAATTGACTTTCTTTTCTATCTTATGGTTGGGTTGGCATGAAATATTGATATTGGTTGTAGCCGGCGGAATAGGTGTCTTGTGGTACAGGCTAACCCGTGTGTTAGTTCTACCTCAAGGAGGCTATTCTGGGCATAAGACTCCCCTCGTGCCGTGTTTTGTGTTCCGAGAGGGGGGTCTTACAAATGGTATCAGTTTGCCGCGATCCTCACCTAAAGAAGTCATTTCACAATGGGCCACTCCCATTCGATAAGTCAGCTTGGGGACAAACTGACTTAGCAAAAGCAGTGGTGTGCCCATATGTAATTCACACTAAGTTTGTCCAACTTTGACCTTAGTTTTAGCCAACCTGACCCAAGTACGTACCCTATGTGTAGGTCCCAGCACAGGTGGAGCCGGTTGGGGGTACTCCTACCCCTTTCGTTCCTTCATAATTCCAACAATCAGAGTTGGGGCAAACGCTGTCAGCAATATTAGATGCTTTTAGAGCCCAACAAGCTCCAGTGCAGCAGCAAGCTCCGGGCTCCAACTGGTTGAGCACTTTCCGTGCCCTGTCCCCTCCTGCTTACCTAGGGACAGATTCGGCGGTGTGCACCGAAGTGTGGCTTGATACTGTTCAAGAGCTGATGGCCGGTATAAGATGCCCGAGCAATATGGCAGTGGCCTTGGTGGTGACGTTGCTGGAGCTGCACGCCAAAAGATGGTGGAAGTCCCTCATGGGCTCCACCTTTCAAGGGCAAGTGTACACAGACATTAGTTGGAGTGAATTCTCTGAAGCTTTCTTGGAACACTTCATACACTCTTCTGCTCGGGATGAACTTGAGGAGATATTTCTAGAACTGAAGTAGGGATCAAAATCGGTGACGGAATACCAGCGAGAGTTACAATACCTCGCCAGGTTTTCCGATTCTTATGACTTGGATGATAGAGGCTATGGGAAGCGCTTTTACTAAGGGTTAAGGGACCGCCTGAGACAAGCCCTTTTGTTCATAGCTGATGCTAGCCTGGCAAAAATTATTGACATGGCAAAGATACTATAGGCAGATCACATGGAAAGTAGTAAGAGACTTGCAGAAGGGGTGATGGAAGTCGGCCCTAGTAATAGAAGGAGACATGATCATGGTAGAGGAAGAGGAAATCAGAGAGGCGGTCGGTGGTTCAGCCGGAACTATAGAGTGGAGCACCCGATTCCGTAGCAACCAGCTTTGCCTCCACCACCACCACAACAACAATTTCAACAACCTGGGGGCCGACGTGACATAGTGTGTTTCGAGTGCAACCAACCAGGGCACGTCCGGCGTTTCTGCCCGTGGTTGTTCGCGAATGCTCCTTTTTATCTCCCTCTAGCAGCTCCGCGTGGACGGGGGCACATGCGTGGTCGAGGACGGGGACCACCAGGGAGAAATCAGGGACATGCACGGGAGCAGGTGTTCGTATTAGATATGACCCAAGAGTGGAACCCGTAGGAGGTTATCGCAGGTAAATACTGAGTTTATTAATAGTTTACGAACATGTTTATTTTGTGATACATAGAACATGCACAATCCTAGATAGTGGTTACATCTTGGTATTTTAGGCACCGTCATGGTTAGTGGGAGCCCCGCTTATGCGTTATTTGATACGGGCGCGTCTCACATGTTAATTTCAGCGGACTTCGTGAAGGACTTAGAGAGGGTGCACCATTTTACGTGCACTACTCAAAGGGTGCGTCTTCCGGACGGATCCGAAATGACGTCGTCTGCAAGTTGTGACTTCGACACGCTCATAGGAGGGAAGTTCTTTGAAACTTCAGCGATAGTATTGAAGATCCCGTAGTTCGACCTCATTTTGGGCATGCATTGGTTGGACTGGTACCACGCCAGAATTAATTGTGCGGAGAAGCAAGTTACCTTGAGTCATGAAGACTCAGAAGTTGTCTTCCAAGGTATTAGATTCGCACCTTGTAAACTGTTATCTTCGATTCAGGTTATAAAATCTCATATGGAGGGGGACGAAGTCTATGTAATTTGTTTCGAGTTGAAGAAGATGGCAATAGATGTCAAGGATGTGCGGGTGGTGCGGGATTTCCCCGAGGTATTCCTCGAGAAATTGTCGGGACTACCCCCGCATAAGGAGGTGGATTTCCAAATCAAGCTAGTTCCGGGTGCCAAGCTCGTTTCACGGGCTCCTTCCCGAATGGCTCAGAAGGAACTTGCAGAGTTTAGAGTTCAACTTCAGGAGTTGGTGGAAGCAGGCTTCGTTCGCCCAATTTTGTCACCTTGGGGAGCACCTGTTTTGTTCGTTAAGAAGAAGGATGACACCCTACGGTTGTTCATAGATTATCGAGAGTTGAATAGGTTAACGGTGCGGAACACCTACCCACTACCCCGCATCGATGAACTATTCGATCAGTTGGTGGGATCACATTGGTTCTCCAAGTTGGATCTGCTGTCGGGGTATTATCAGCCTAGAATACAAGAGGATGATATTCAAAAAATGACGTTTAGCTCGAGATACGGTCTATATGAGTTCACCGTGATGCCGTTCGGGCTCATGAATGCACCATCAGCCTTAATGAGTTTGATGAACAAGGTCTTCAGCCCCTATCTGGACATCTTTGTCATCATGTTCATCAATGACATTTTGGTCTACTCCAAGACAAAAGCAGAGCACGCCGAACATCTAGCCTTAGTACTAAAGAAGTTAAAGGAACACGCTTTATTTGCCAAGTTCAGCAAATGCGAGTTTTGGATCCAAGAGGTTGCCTTCTTGGGCCATGTGATTAGTGGGGCTGGGCTAGCGTTGGATCCGGCCAAGGTGCGGGCCGTGAAGGAGTGGTCGTCATTGAAGTCGGCGGCCAACGTACAGAGCTTTCTTGGTCTTGTCGGGTACTATCGCAAGTTTGTGAATGGCTTCTCGAAGATCGCCCTTCCCCTTACCACACTAACGAAGAAAGGTGTGCCGTACGAATGGACACCCCAGTTCGAAGCCGCGTTCCAAGAGTTGAAGGGCCGGCTTACAACTGCACCCATCCTAGCCCTTCCATTGGGGAAGGAAGGCTTTCAAATTTACACGGATGCGTCGTACCAAGGGATGGGAGCCGTGTTGATGTAGAATGGGCACGTGATTGCTTATGCTTCAAGACAGTTGAAGAAGCATGAAGCCAACTATCCGGTGTGAAAGTGAGGAAAAGATCTACCTTAACTCTAGAGGGGTGGGGGGTGGGGGGTGGGGGTGAATAGAGTATTTTAAAATAATTCACAATTAAAAAGGTATAGCAGTGGAAGACTTAAATTTATGTATATGTGTAAGGTGCTTGCAGTGAAGTAAAAACTAAAGAAAGAAATAAAGAATCACACAACACACAACAAAGACAAACACACAGCAACCAGAAGACACAAGGATCTATAGTGGTTCCCCAACAACCTGGGTACATCCACTCTTCTACCACCCTTGGTAGGAATCCACTGCAGGAAGGGTTGATCAGGTGTCCTGGGCACCAATAAGCTTTTAACAATGTGCTCAAAAACCAAACCAGATTTTTTGATCAGGTGTCTTGCCACCCCTGAGTTTTGATCAGGTCTCAGAAACCAAGAGTTCACTTTTGAAGGGAGAGATAACCCTGTACAGATGGTGGTAAAATAAAAAGGTGATGATGTCTTATCTGTCTCAAATCACTGAGAGAAGACTAGTGGATTGTTGATGTTGTCAAAGCTCCCCCTGAGATGTAGAATGGTTCAGGAGTGAAAGCTTTGCTAGGGTGATAGGTCTTCAGATGCTTCAGATCTCCAGCAGAAGATGATTCCAGCAGATGCTGAAATGTTTTGTGTCTGGAGTCCTTGATGTTGAAGATTTTAAACATTTGAAGATTTGGAGGAGTTGAGTAGCAGAAGATCTCCTCTACAGCAGAATTTTCTTGTGTTCTTGAAGATTCAGTAGATTTGAAAATCACAAAAGATGAACTGTTGATCAGAGAAGTTGTATTGTTCAATCTTTTGTGTTGTAATCTAATTCTTCTGTATCTCTTTGCATATCTCCGTGTATTGTTGTTATTATCTGTGTATATCAAAAATCTGACTTAGATGGCTGTTATTCAGTCATAAATGACTTCCATAAATGACAACTGTCTCTGGGGAAAGTTCTAAGCAACATTCCGTTTAGTCCTTCCTTGAAACTTGCATCAGATTGCTTGAAACGGCTAGAAAATCCTATGTAATAAATGCAGAAAATAACTCTGAAAGAATTTGAATTAATTCCATAACTGTTCTTCAATTTGAATTCTGAAAGCGTCGATCTCTTATTGAAATCGTCGATCTGAGCTCTACGATCGTTGAACTGAGCTCAGAGATTGGATTTTCACAGCAGACAGAAAACGTCGACCTGAGCTCTACGATCGTCGACCTGAGCTCAGTGACTTGGAAAATAGCTGAAGACAAAACGTTGATCTGAGCTCGAAGATCGTCTACCGGAGTTCGACGATTTGCAGAATTGAGCTCAGAGAACGTCGAACTAAGTTTGACGTTTCGTCGACCTGAGCTCGACGAAAATTGCCTTGTCTCAGTACTTAGTCCTGATCTCTAAATGGTCCTGGGAGCAGCTCCAAACCTAAGTTCTAAGCCCTAGACTCATTCTAATTTGACCTTTTCAACTATACAACTAGGTCAAACAATTTTCCTAATAACATAGTGATCCTTGCCCAAATTAGTAATAGGGTGTTCCAACAATCTCCCCCTATTTGGGTTAGGATTACTATTTACAGGACATAATCAGGAAATACAGAATAATACATACAGAAACAGAAAAACTAAACTAACAAGCAGAAAAGATAATCAAAGCAGCATTGCAGAACTCAAAAGGAAATCAGCAAATGTTCAGATATGGATGTACTGTCTGCTTACAGAATTCATTTCCTTTCACTGCCTTTCTTAAATAAAATCTCCCTGTTGGGATTGAGAGCATCTTTCTTTGATCTTCTGTCATCTTCTGCACCTAAGGAGGTTTGGGATCTGGGCCTTGGAACTAAAACCTCAGGATGCAGTTTCATGTAATCTTCTGGATCAAAGAACTTTCTTGAAGCATATCTCTCCAGTTCTGTCTTTCTTTGTTCTGAAAGTGTAGTGATGTTAGAAGAATCTTTCCCTTGTTCTCTGGCCTTCTTCAACTAATCTAGAGCAGCAAGCTCTTTCATCCTGGCAGTCCATGATAAAGGATTATTTTCTGGATCCTCAAAAGGAATTGAAGGTTCATATCTATTTATGGTTTCTGAAGTAGTAGATGTTCTTGTAACAACAGTATCTCTGATTTTGTAAGGAAAAGGACCTTGAGTTGAATCTATATGCCCTTGTCCTTCCCTTTGCTGTTTGGAATAGGTTCTATATTCTCTCTGACTTCCTCTGTGTTGTCCTCTTCTTGAATGATAACCTTTTTGATACTGTCCTCTGGGCTGATATCTTTGAGAGGGTTGAGAGGAACTTTTCTTTGAATCTGAAGATTGAAATGTAAAGCCTCCACCAGATCTTGAATCTGGAGGAGGAGGAGGAGGAGGTTGATACTGAGAGGATCCTTTCTCATACTTATCCAGTTTCCTTTTCTTCTTCATAGCCTTTAACTGATTTTTGGAATATTACATCCAGGGCTCTGTAATCTGGCAGTCATGCAGAATATAATATGGTATGTCATTTGCATCTTTGGCCTTGGCAGGAGGAACTCTCATCATAGCTTTGCTTCTATCATTCCTCTTTTTGGCAATGGTGCCAACAGAGTCATCAGATTCAGTATTGAATTTGTCACTGTCAGAGCTCTGTGGTCTATCATAAAGATCATCAATTCTTTTTATGTATTCCTCTTGAAGTTTGGATTTCTCAAAATCAGCAGGAGCAGGAGGTGTTGGAACAGCAGCAGGAATCTCAGCCGGAGCAGTTGGTATAACAGACACTTGTGGAGCAGTTACATCAACAGGATTCTCAGAAACTTGTTCTTCTAGATACCTTGCCAGTTCTTCAGCAACAGAAGACAGTATCTCAATATCAGTAGATTCAATGGATATATCAGCAGCAACACTAACAGTAGCAGCAGTTTCCTCAGCCTTAAGAGACTTGACATAGGATATGATCAGGCTGGGATCACATACAAAAATAGGCACAATGGCCTTAGTGAGGTCTTCAACTCCCTGAGTTGGTAAGCTTCTTCTGTGAAGAAGATCAAAAGCAGACAGTTGTGACCTAAGGTCCACTGCGAGTACTGGTTCTAGAGTAGCAGGCATTACTTCAGCTTCATAAGGCATCTCCCCCTGCCTTGATTTAGTCATGACTGGATCAAGGGAATCCATAGAAGGAACTGCCTGAGGAGAGGAAAAAGAGGTTAGCCGGTCAGATAGCTCCTTTATTGATTACAGGAGTGGAGCCATGGTGGTCTCCAGCAGGCTTACTAGCTTGGGGGCTAGTATCCCATATAGCCTATTTGCTAAAGCTGATAATTCCACTTGCTCAAGTGGGACTTGAGTAGAGGTGGAGGATGGAATTGCTTGAACTGATGGTGAATGGGCTGCAGTTGATGTTGTGGTGGATGGGATTATTGATGGTTGAGATATTGGGATGGTGGAGATGGATGGTATGGGTGTGGAGATTGATGGAGTGAAGGATGGTTGGGGGAGTATATCATGAAGAAGGTGTTGTTTGGTGGAGGTAGAGGGAAGCTCAGGAGGAGAGGAAGGGGAATCATCCATGAAGGAATCTTCTAATATGTTGAAGGATGGAATGGTAACAGGTGGATAGTAATGAAGTGGATGGAATGATTCTGAGGTGGCTGGAGGTGAAAGAGGTGATGAGATGGTAATGGAGGAAGAGATGGTTATGGTTGAGGAGATTTTTGTGGTTGATGTGGAGGTGGAGGTAAAAACAAGAGGAGGAGAAGGAGGAGCAGAGGTGGAGGCAGACAGTTCTTCCATGAGGGCTGGAGCTTGAGGGGAAGTGACTACAGGAGTCCTTGTGCCTGAAGCTATAGTAGTCCTGGCAGGTTTGATGATCTGCCTGTCCTATTTCCCAAATAGGCACAAGTTAATCTCTTAGATGCATTAATGTTCATCCCATTGGAAACCAGCAGCTCTGGGCACCTGGAGTGCAGGAAAACCCCTAAAATCCTCCCAAAATTGACAAAACTTTTATTAAATTTCTTCTTGATCAAATCAAAGAAGATTGTTCCCCAATTCAGATGTTTCTTGTCCACGATGGCTCCCATCAGACAGAACTGATACCTTGATATGGTATCATGTGCTGAGTGGTTAGCCAGCAGCACTTTCCCCACAATATCAGCCAAAAAATTAAATTCAATAGATAGATTCTTTTTCAATAACTTATTAGGGTTTATAGCAGAGTGACCCATTCTATCCAACATAGAATCAAATTCTTCTCCAGACATATCAGTAGAATCATCTCCAGAACTTAAGTTGAATACCTCAATCAGAAGGGTAGGGGACAATTGTACTTGAATCCCGCGGATAGTACCGACTATAGTATTCTCATCCAGAATGTTTGCAGTAAATACCCATTCCTTTATTTCGTCAGCCGCAATCTTCATTCTGGTCGACATAATATCCACTAGCTGTTGTTCCTTGAATAGTTCCAGGATATCCTTGAAGATTTGATTGCTGCCGTCGAAAGAATCCATATCAATATCAAACCCGGTATCAAACTTCATCTTCGCGAGAGCCGCACCATTCACCACCATTGAAGACCTGCAAAAAATTACCAAACACAACCAAGTGCAGTAGAGTTTAGAGGGAAAGAAAGAAATTGCAGAGAGTATGAATGCGCAATCGAAGAATGATGACAAAAAATGATTGTTATATTAGGGTTCGACGGCGGAAAGGAAGGATCGTTGAACTCCGTTCGACGATCTGGGCTTCTAATGAAATCTGAAGAGTCTTCAATAACGTCGATCTCCGTTCGACGATACTGGAGAGCGTCGAACTCCGTTCGACGATCGTTGACCAGAGGAAGATAGCCTAGCGCTGCCTGGAAAACGCTGAACTCCGGTCGATGCTTATTGGAAAGCGTCGATCTCCATTCGACGATTTTTGGAAAAACGTCGAGCGTAGTTCAGAGACAAAACTGAACCTACAGACACTAGAAAATATAAGTTTTTAGCCTAATCTTGGTCTATTTTTAGATTTAAAAATCTTGGGATTTATTTTAAACTTCCTCCATCTAACATTCTTAACTGATTTAGGAAGAAGGTGTGTTTCTTTTCATCCAAAGGTTTGGTGAAAATATCTCCCCTTTGCAAATCAGTTGGGATATATTGAATTTCAATTTTATTTTTCTCTACATTGTCTCTTAAGAAGTGATGCTAAATTCCTATATGCTTTGTCCTACTATGGAGGACTGGATTTTGTGCTATGGAGATAGCACTAGTATTATCACAAAATATTTTTGACCCTTCTAAGTTGTAGCCATAGTCTAGGAGCTGGTTTTGAATCCACAGAATCTTTGAGCAACAACTGTCTGCTGCCATGTATTCAGCTTCTGCAGTTAAAGTAGACACAGATGTCTGTTTCTTACAGAACTAGGAGACAAGTCTGTCACCAAGGAACTGGCAAGTTCCACTGGTGCTTTTCCTGTCTACTCTACATCCAGCGTAATCAGCATCTGAAAATCCAGTTAATTCAAATCCTGAGTCTTTTGGATACCAGAGTCCTAGATTTGGACAACTTTTCACATACCTGAGAATCCTCTTTACTAAAGTTAAGTGTGGCTCTGTAGGGCTTACTTGGAACCTAGCACATATGCATATAGCAAACATTATATCAGATCTACTAGCTGTAAGGTACAATAGAGAGCCAATCATTGCTCTATATGTTGTCTGATCAACATGTTTTCCATGTTCATCAGCATCTAATACAGCATTAGTAGGCATAGGTGTTTTCATACAAGATGCTTCAGACATACCAAATTTCCTAACCAGTTCCTTTGCATACTTGGTTTGAGAAATGAATATGCCTTCAGCATGTTGTTTGACTTGCAATCCTAGAAAGAAGGAAAGCTCACCCATGCTACTCATTTCAAATTTAGAATGCATTAGGTTGGAAAACTTCTTGCACATATTTGAATCAGTAGAACCAAAGATAATATCATCTACATATATTTGTACTTGTAGGGTATGGGACTTATGGGTTCTAATAAAAAGAGTTTGGTCTACTCTACCGCTTATAAAATCATTTTTCAGAAGAAAGCATGCTAAGGTCTCATACCATGCTCTAGGAGCTTGCTTGAGACCATATAATGCTTTATGCAATTTAAAAACATGGTCAGGATAAGTTGGAGAGATAAAACCTAGAGGTTGTCTAACATAGACTTCCTCTTTGATGTCTCCATTGAGAAATGCACTCTTCACATCCATTTGGTAGACCTTGAATCCTTTGTGAGCAGCATAGGCAAGGAATATTCTTATGGACTCTAACCTTGCCACTGGTGCAAAAGTCTGGTCATAGTCAATTCCTTCTTCTTGAGAGTAGCCTTTAGCAACTAGCCTTGCCTTGTTCCTTACAATAACTCCTTGATCATCCAACTTGTTTCTGAACACCCACTTTGTTCCAACAATTGAGTGATCCTTAGGCCTTGGAACTAGTTCCCAAACTTGATTCCTCTCAAATTGATGTAGTTCCTCTTGCATAGCAATGATCCAGTGTGGATCTTGTTCTGCATCTTGAATGGATTGAGGCTCAACTTGAGATAGAAAGCAAGTAAGCATCAGGTTCTGGTTGACCTGATTTCTGGTTTGCACACCAGCTGAGATGTCTCCAATCACTTGGGAGATTGGATGATCTCTTGTTGTTACTAAATCAGCAGGGGGTGTTGATTGTTTACCAACCATTGTTGTTGTTTCCTCTTGTGGAACAACAACTGGCTCTTTTAGATGTTGCACATCCTCTTCATCATCACTGCTCCCATCCTTTTACTGGATAGGTGGAGGAGATGTATCCTTTTCTTTAACCTGTAATCTGTCCATACTTTCTGAAAGAGAGTGTACCTGCATAGGTTCTATGGTAGAAGCAGACTTCTCCTTATAAAACATGTTAGTCTCATCAAAAGAAACATGAACAGATTCTTCTATTTTAAGAGTAGATTTATTATACACCCTATAAGCCTTGCTGATCATGGAGTATCCCAGAAACACTCCTTCATCAGCCTTTGCTTGAAATTTTACTAAGTATTTCTTGTCATTATTGTGAATATAACAAATACAACCAAAAAATTTAAAATAGTTTACTTTAGGTTTCTTCCCTTTGAGCAATTCATAGGGAGTCTTGCCATTCAGTTTATGTATTAGGCTTCTGTTCAATACATAGTTGGAGGTGTTCACTGCCTCAGCCCAAAAAGATAGAGGTAGGTGAGCATCTGTCAATAATGTAATAGCAGATTCAATTAGGGTTCAATTTTTCCTTTCAACTACCCCATTTTGTTGAGGAGTTCTAGGAGCTGAGAAAGTATGCCTGATCCCTTCACTCTGACAGAACTCTTGCATAAGAAGAGAATCAAACTCTATCCCATGATCACTTCTGATCAGGGCAATGTGAGTATTGGACTCAATCTGTATACATTTGAGAAACTCTGTCAAACACTTAAAGGTATCGGACTTCTTCCTCAGAAAGAATACCCAAGTGAATCTGGAGAAGTCATCTACAATCACCAAAGTATAAGATTTCCCTCCTAAGCTTTGCACTATAATGGGTCCAAAAAGATCCATGTGTAACAGATACAAAATCCTAGGTGAATCACTCTTATTAAGTGACTTAAAACTGTTTTTAGTTTGCTTGCCTAATTGACAGGCCCTGCAGAGTCCTTCCTTCTTATAGGGGCCAGAAGGTAGTCCTCTAACAAGGTTTTCCTTGGACAACCTAGCAATGGTTCTAAGGTTTAAGTGTCCTAGTCTCTTATGCCATAAATCATTTGGTTTGCAAACTGAATTAAATAAGCAGATATCTATGTTGGTTGAAAGGAAATCTACAAGATAAATGTTACGTTTCCTTTTACCTGTTAACACTGTTGTGTTATCCTCTGACTTGATCTGGCATAAGGATTTGTTGAATGTCACATGATATCCTTCATCACAGAGTTGAATGATGTTGATTAAGTTGTGCTTCAGTCCTTCCACATAAGCCACCTTCTTGAATGTGACTGAGCTAATCTAAACAGCACCATATCCTCTTGTTTGACCAAAGCTTGAATCTCCAAAGATCACTTTGGGTCCAAGTTTGGCTTTGAAGGATGTGAGATTGTCCTTGCTCCCTATCATGTGCTTTGAGCACCCACTATCCAGATACCATTGCTGGTTCACTTCTGGATAGGCTTTCACCTGCACATAATTAGCTTAAATGTTTTTGACCCAGTTTACCTTGGGCCTAGGTTGATATCCTTTAAATTCAGAAATAAAAGACATCAATGGATGACTCTTATATCCTTCAGGATGGTATCTCCTAGGAGGTATTATCCATTCAGTATAAGGGTTGAAGCTTTGGGATGAGGGACTTCTAGGATTGACTTGAGATTTACCTCTGAAAGAAGGTTCAAAGCTCTGAGCTCCGTTTGACGATCGTTGACCTGAGTTCGACGATCTTGGGTCAGATCGTCGAGCTCCGTTCAATGATCGACTATACCAGAGTTCAGAGTTCAGAAGTCGTCGATCTGAGTTCGACGATCCAGCCTTGGATCGCCGAGCTCTGTTCGACGATCGTCGAGCTCTGTTCCACATTTTCTGTTGAACTTGATTTTCCTTAGGTAAATCTGGATTCTTCCGAGCTACCTCTACAACACCCTTTCCTTTATCAGAAATAAATTTAATTGGGGTTGTTAATACTATAGGTTGGCTGGATGAAGCACCGAAGCCCAGTGTACTGTTGAATCCTGAGTTCACTATGCTTGTAATGTCCATCAGTCTGATGCTTCTCCCATTAAGGGATTCTTCAAACTTCTTTGCCTGGGATAGCTCACTTTTCAGTGAAGCTATCTCCTCCCTACAGCATTCTAACTCCTCAGAGAGTTTGAGGTTATTTGAATTAAGGATACTGTAGTCAGATAATTGATTTCTGAGAGAGATTATCTCGTTTTCAGACTTTAGCAAATCTAAACACAGTGTCTTAAATTCAATTTTAAAGTCCTCAGAAGTAAAATCAAAAGAGTTTATTACCTCATCCTCTTCAGATCCAGTTTCAGCTTCAGAATCAGACTCTTGTTCTGCATCAGAGTTTTGCTGGGAGGCATTGATTGCCATCATGCAGAATTCTTTTTCCTCAGCATCATCCTCATCATCACTTGAGCTGGATGAGGCTTCTGATTCTTCTTCTGTATCACTCCAGCTTTCAGCTACAAACCCCTTCCTTATATGTTTATTTTTGCTGGAGAAGGATTTGTTGCTGTTGTTTCCCCTGGAGTCCTTGTCTTTTCTCCTATCTTTCCTGTCCTTCTTGTCCTTGTTCTGATTTTCTGGACAGTCAGGCACAATATGGCCTGGTTTCCTGCATCCAAAATAGATTATTTCTTTATTATTTGATTTGTCATACCTTGGCTTCTCATTCCCTCTTAATGACCTCTTTCTGAAATCTTTCCTGACCATTTTATATAATCTTTTGGCCAGCAGGTTCATCAATTCTTCATTGCCTGTGACCTTGTCTTCAGGCTTCTCTTCTATGGCTTTGAAAGCTATGGTCTTCTCCTTTCTGATGACTGGAGAACTAGTCTTTTGCTCTTCTTCCCTATTCTTAATGAGCAGCTCATAAGTTTTGAGTTTGCCCAGAAGAGCTTCTGTAGTTATTTCAGTTAGACTTCTGGCATCTTTAATTGGCCAGATTCTTGAATCCCAAGTACTGGGGAAGCACATTAGGATTTTGTCATTTAGTTCAGTGAGTGTGATCTCCTTATCCAATGTCTTCAACTCACTAACTATCAAACTGAGCCTGTTGTACATATCTGCAACTGACTCAGCTTCTCCTTTCTTGAAATTCTCATATTGACTTATGAGATGGGATCTCATGTCCTTCTTTTCATCAGCAGATCCTGAGACAATTTCAGATACCTTGTCCCATATCTCTTTTGTTGAACTGCATTAAGACTGTTGGTGCCCTAGTTTGATTTGAGTTTAGTCTTCTCCTTTTGTCCCTTGACCCATGAATTATCTATGGTCAAGGTCAGGTGTCTAGCTGTAGAGTTCCCAGCTTATCCAGATAAGAATTTGGTTAAGTAGTTTGTTCGTTCGACTATGGTCGAACGCCGCTCGACTATCGTCGACTAACTGTTCGACGATCGTCTATCAGTTGCTCGACATTCTGTGAGCTGTGATAGTTCAACTATCTGTTGATAGTTCGACTATCTGTGAGTTGTGATAGTTTGACTATCTGTTGATAGTTCGACTATCTGTGAGCTGTGATAGTTCGACTATCTATTGATAGTTCAACTATCTGTTTGTTTGATAGTTTGACTATCTGCTTGGATAGTTCAACTATCTGATAGCTCGACTATCTGTTTGATAGGTCGACTATCTGCTTTCTTCTGATAGTTCGACTATCTGTTGATAGGTCGACTATCTATTTTCCCTTGGTAGTTCGACTATCTGCTTTGATAGTTCAACTATCTGATAGCTCGACTATCTGTTGATAGTTCGACTATCTGTCATTCTTCTGATAGTTCGACTATCTGTTGATAGGTCGATTATCGGTCTTGTTCTGATAGTTCGACTATCTGTTGATAGGTCGACTATCGGTTTTGCTTTGATAGTTCGACTATCTGTTGATAGGTCGACTATCTTCTGATAGTTCGACTATCTGTTATGATAGTTCGACTATCTCCTTCGATAGTTCGACTATCTGGATCGTTCGACTATCTGCGCTGTCAGTCCTTTATAGCCGTTAGACTGAAAAGTCTTCCTTCTGCTATAAAGAGTTTGTCTCTGATGTGATTTTATTTAGTACCTTTATTATCAGATTGCTTCCTGCAGCTTCTTAAAAAAAAGGTTTATTCCTTTTATAGAATATCTTGCTGCAGAGTTTGTTTGTCTTTGTGATATTTGCAGCCCAGGTTTCAAGTTTTAGAAGAAGACAAGCAGTTCAAATTGAAAAGAGCCGTTGCTTGTTGCTGCTATAAAAAGGATCCTTTGGAGAAGGATTTCAACTAGTTCAAAGAATACTCATTTCAGCAAGCCTTCAGCTAGAACAAGTTTACTGCTCTCAGCAATCTCCATTCAACTGAGAAGTGTCAGCTCTTCTGCTCTTCTTCAACCTGAGTTCTCCTGCTCCCAGGAAGTTCAGACTCAGAGTTCTTTTGAAGAAGAAAAAGAAGAAGATAGTTGCTAGAAGATTTTCATTGCTTAATTTACATCTTCTTGTAGCTCTTTTTCCTTCAGTACTTACTGAAGTGTTTCTGCACTGAAGCAAGACTTCACCTGGACATTCTTTGAGCCAGGGGGAGCCTTGATTCTTTTAGAGCTTTCTAGCTCAGTGCAAGTTATTGTGCTTCTCTAATCTATTGTAAAATAGAGAAGACACCGTAACCTCCTTCCCCCTCCTGTACAGGGTTATTACTCCCTTCAAAAGTATCCCTTGGTGGCAGGGCACCTGATCAAAAACCTGTGTTTTGTTTTTAGACACCTGATCAAAAGTCTAAAGGGTTTCTTGATCTACCTGAAGCAGATCTTGTTGGTGGCAGGGCACCTGATCAAAAACCTGTAGTGGATTCCTACCTTGTTGGTAGAAGAGTGGACGTACCCAAGTTGTTTGGGGAACCACTATAAATTCATTGTGTCGTCTGGCTTGCTTATTTTAATTACTTGCATTGTGCCTGTGATTAGATATAACTAGGTTAGCTAGTTGCTGATTAGGTTTTCCAAGCCTTAACTATAATTACAGTTAGCTTGAGTCTGTGCACATCACTTGTGTTAGGCTTTAGGGTTATTTCTATATCTATAATCTTTTCATTCCGCATTTCACTCCAAGGGAGTTGGAAAGACTATCAAGTTTGTTAAGTCAAATTTTGATAACTCTATTCACCTCCCCCCCCCTCTAGAGTCGTATCTATCCCTTCACTTTCAATTGGTATCAGAGGGAGGTTGACTGACTGTATAGGCTAACACCTAAGTCACAAGATCCTGATAGATACCAAAGCTTATAGATTCTCACTATCATGGCCCAGTCCAAGGATTATTCTAGCACCAGACCTCCAGCATGCAACTTAGCTAAGTTCAGCATCTGGAAGGCAAGGATCAAACTTTATATGAATTCTATTGATGAAAGTATCTTTGCCTCTATTTTGACAGGACCTCCAGCACCTCTTGATGTAGCCACTGCTACAACATCTACAAATATGAGTGCAGTGCCTCCTCTAGATTACAATGATGAGTACAAAAAGGCAAAGATTGCAGATGCCAAAGCAATGAATATACTGGCTCAGACAATGTCTGATGAAGTATTCCAGAAGGTTGTTGACTGCTCTTCAGCAAAAGCAATGTGGGATACACTGAACCAGATTGTAGTTGGTTCAGCTGATGAAAGGAAGGACAGAAGGTCCAACCTTATCTCACAGTATGAGAATTTCAAGAAAACTGATGTTGAATCAGTTGAAGCCATGTACACAAGGCTCAGCTCAATCATCAATGAGCTGAGGACCCTTGACAAGGACATATCATTGACAGAGGTCAACGATAAGATTCTTATGTGCTTCCCTAGCACATGGGATCTAAGGATCTGGCCTATCAAGGAAGCCAGAAGTACAACAGAGATCTCGACAGAAGCTCTTCTCGGCAAGCTCAAATCCTTTGAGCAAGTGCTGAAGACAAGGGAAGCAGAAGCTGAAGCGAAGACCCCTACTCCAACAAGAAAAGAGCAATTTCTAGCTCTTAAGGCTGCTGATGCTTCTGAAGGCAGCCAATCCAATGAGGAGCTAATGGCATTATTTGCCAAGAGGTTTCTCAAGATGGGGAGAAAGGAATTCAGAAAGAAGTCTTCACGCTATGAAGACAAACCAAGGTATAATCGTTCTCCTGCTAAAGAAATTATCTGCTATGGTTGCAGGAAGCCTGGACATATCTTACCAGATTGTCCAGAGGAGAAGAACAAAGATAAGAGGAAAGAAAAGGAATAGCACAGGAAGCACTCCAAGCCATCCTCCTACAAGAACAAAAAGAAGGAGAGAGGTTTCATTGCTGAAACCTGGAGTGATTCTGATGAAGAATCTTCCTCCTCTAGCTCCAGTGAGGATGAGGAAGAGAAGAAGGCAAAGGAAGTTTGCCTGATGGCAATAGATGCCTGCAGCAATCATTCAGCTGCAGAGAGTTCAGATTCAGAGGAAGAAATGCCAACAGAAGATTAGGTACTATCTTCTTATGATTTTACTTCAGCAGAATTCAAATTAGATTTTAAATCTTTATACTTAGATTTAATCAGTTCTGAAAAAGAAATTAAAGAACTTAGACATAGGCTGGCTGAATCATAAATCATATCTACTGAAAATATTAAGTTAAAGGAAGATCTCACAAATTATAGTGAAGAAATTAAGTTTCTTAAAATTGAGTTAGCTAAGTCTAAAAGGTTAGAAGAATCACTAAATGGTAGAAGCCTTAAGCTGTTAGAAATAAATAGCATGACTAACACCTGGTCAGGCAATAACAAACTAGGCTTAGGAGCATCTCCCTGTGAACCCCCAGTTATTCTTAAAAATAATCTTTCAACTCCAGTGAACTTCGTTTCAGCTAATGGAATGAAGAACACTGAGCAAGTAAACCAAGTTAATAAAACTTTAAATAAAGCTAAGAGAGAGAAAAGAAAACAATTTTTTAAGGAAGTACAAAGAGCGTCGAACGCTGCTCGACGATCGGAAGCTCAATGGTCGAACGAAGCTCGACGATCTGAGCGCCCATCGTCGAACGTCGATCGACGTTTTCAATATGATTTTCAAAATCATCATCAAACCCGTGGAAACCTAAATGAAAATAGAAACCCTAGGTTTGTTGACCCATCATCTGCATGAAGAATCCCACCTAGGAGATCTCACCCATTAGGTTATCACCCTCAGCCTGCATTTTCATTTATTTCTAGCTTTTCTTATGTGAAAAACAAGGGACCCAAGGTTACCTGGGTCCACAATGTCTAAATGAAATTTTTGCAGGTGAAGACCTATCCTATCACTCAAAATAAGTGGTATTTGGATAGTGGATGCTCTAAAGATATGACAGGAAATAAAGAACATTTGTCAAAGTTCAAAGCTAAGCTCGGCCCAAAGGTTATCTTTGGAGATTCAAGCTGTGGTCAGACAGAAGGCTATGACAGGATCACAATTGGAGCTGTTACTTTCAAGAGAGTTGCATATGTGACTGGACTGAAGCACAATTTGATCTCAGTCAGCCAGCTATGTGATGCTGGCTACCAGGTTTCATTTTCTAACTCTTCTTGTAATATTACTTTTAATAATAATGTTGTTTTAGTAGGCATTAGATTAGGTAATATTTATTTAGTAGATTTCGATTCAACTCATTCTGAAATCTGTTTATTTAATGAAGTAACTCTAAATAACAATTCTTTGTGGCATAAGAGGCTCAGTCATGTTAACCTTAAAAATATTTCTAGGTTATCTAAACACAACCTTGTTAGAGGTTTACCTTCTTGCCTCTACAAGAAGGAGAGCCTATGCAAGGCTTGTCAGTTAGGCAAGCAAACCAAAAACTCTTTTAAATCTGTAAATAAAAGTGATTCTCCTAGAATCTTGTATTTATTACATTTGGACCTTTTTGGCCCAATAAATGTACAGAGTTTAGGAGGGAAGTATTACACCTTAGTCATTGTAGATGACTTCTCTAGGTTCAGTTGGGTCTTCTTTTTGAGAACTAAGGCTGATAACTTCAAAGCCCTTACAGACTTTCTATTATGTGTGTAGACTGAGTACTCTACTCAAGTGGCCTTGATCAGAAGTGATCATGGTACTGAGTTTGACTCTCTTCTCATGCAAGAATTCTGTGAGAGAGAAGGTATCAAACATAGCTTCTCATCTCCTAGAACTCCCCAACAAAATGGGGTAGTTGAAAGGAAAAATCGAACACTCATTGAAGCTGCTAGCACATTGTTGGCAGATGCTAATATGCCTCTTTCCTATTGGGTCGAAGCTGTTAGCACAGCCAATTATGTCTTGAATAGAAGTTTGATACACAAGCTTAAGTGTAAAACTCCTTATGAGTTGCTTAAAGGAAAGAAACCTAAAATTAATTATTTTAAAGTGTTTGGCTGTATTGTGTATATTCATAATAATAATAAAGAATACCTTAGAAAATTTGAAGCAAAAGCTTCAATGGGAATTATGCTTGGATATTCCCAAGTAAGCAAAGCTTATAGGGTTTATAACAAATCAACCTGTAAAATTGAAGAATCTGTGCATGTATCTTTTGATGAGTCTCAGATGTTTTACAAGGAGAAGGAAAATTCTCCTTCCTCAAGTTCTTTGCAGGTACCAGATTCTACTCAAGATTTGATTCTCCCTCTATCAACTCTTCAGATCACTGAATCAGACAGTGATGAAGACATTACAGAAGTTATTTCTGTACCACCAATAGTAGATCAAATTCCTCCTGAGGAATTAATCCCAACTATTGCTGAAGATCACATCCCACCTGCTGATATTGTCACACTTAGAGATCATCCTACATCTCAAGTGATTGGAGACATATCAGCTGGTGTTAAAACAAGACATCAATTAAGACAGGATGTGATGCACGCTTGTTTCCTCTCACAGATTGAGCCCCTCACCTTTAAAGATGCTGAGCTAGATCCTCACTGGATCATTGCTAAGCAAGAGGAACTCAATCAGTTTGAGAGATGTAAAGTTTGGACTTTGGTTCCAAGACCTAAAGGCCAACTGATCATAGGCACCAAGTGGGTGTATAGAAACAAGTTGGATGCAAATGGAATAATTGTCAGGAATAAAGCTAGGCTTGTAGCTCAGGGCTATAGATAGGAGGAAGGTATAGATTTTGACCAAACCTTTGCTCCTGTTGCAAGGCTAAAAGCAATAAGGATCTTCTTAGCCTATGCAGCCTACATAAAGTTTAAGGTCTTTCAGATGGATGTCAAAAGTGCATTCCTAAATGGTGAGCTTAAGGAAGAGGTGTTTGTTGAACAACCACCAGGGTTTGTTTCTTCAACTCAACCCTCACATGTGTTCAAGTTGCAGAAAGCTCTTTATGGACTAAAACAAGCACCCAAAGCCTGGTATGAGACTCTAGCTAGTTTCCTGTTAGAGCACAACTTTACTAGGGGAGTAGTTGATAGAACCCTTTTCGTCAAGCACCACAAGGACACAATTTTGTTAGTTCAAGTGTATGTGGATGATATTATATTTGGTTCCACTGATCCCAAACTTTGCAAAAGGTTTTCTGACCTGATGCACTCTAAGTTTGAGATGAGTAGTATGGGTGTGCTGTCTTACTTTCTTAGTCTCCAAGTTAAGCAAGATGCTGATGGCATCTTCATCTCCCAATCCAAATATGCCAAGGAATTGGTAAAGAAATTTGGGATGGCTGATGCTTCAGCAATGCCTACACCTATGGCTACTAATGTAGTTATTGATTCTGATGATCACGGCAAGCCAGTTGATCAAAAGAATTATAGGGCCATTGTTGGTTCCCTATTATATTTAACTGCAAGTAGGCCAGATATAATGTTTGCTACATGCCTTTGTGCTAGATTCCAGGTCAACCCCAAGGAATCTCATCTGACTCTTCTCAAGAGAATCCTGAGATACCTGAAGGGATGTCCAAATCTAGGACTTTGGTACCCAGCTGAGTCAGAATTTGAATTAATTGGATATACTGATTCTGATTATGCTGGTTGCAGAGTTGACAGGAAGAGCACCTCAGGAACTTGTCAGTTCCTGGGAGAGAGATTGGTCTCTTGGTTCTATAAGAAGCAGGCTTCTGTTTCAACTTCAACTGCAGAGGCTGAATATATAGCAGCTGCCAGTTGTTGTTCACAGATCCTGTGGATTCAAAACCAGCTTGTGGATTATGGTTACTCACACAAGAACACCAAAATCATGTGTGATAGTACCAGTGTTATCTCAATTGCACAAAATCCCGTGCACCACTCTAGAACGAAGCACATTGAGATTCAACACCATTTCCTGAGAGATTGTGTGGAAAAGAACAAGATTAGTCTTGAGTTCATATCCACCGAGTTTCAGAGAGGTGATATTTTCACCAAGCCCTTAGATGAACAGAAGCATCTGTTCTTTTTAGTTCAACTAGGCATGATCAATGGAAGAGACTAAGTGTGACTATATCTGCCAATGTTGAAACTTGTTTGAAGATCGTCGAACGATGCTCGAAGATCGTCAAACGGATCAAGCCTATCGTCGAACTCTAGTTGATGATAGATTATCTGTTTGAAGATCGTCGACCGATGTTCGAAGATCGTCGGACAGGTCGAGCTCATCGTCGATCTCTAGATGACGACAGCTTGTTGTTTGAGAAGCCAGAAATAGTCGAACGATTGATCGACTACTCTACTTCTAGACCGATCGTCGAACGACCGTTCGACCATCGTATCCAGTATCTTTTAAATAGATCGACTATCTCCGGTTTAATATTAAGCCGATAGTCGACCAAGGTTAAAAGATCTTTTGTTTTATCGTCGACGGAGAGCGTCTTTTCGCATTCCGTCTTCCCGCTTGTTCCATCTCGCGATTTTCTGCCATTTCATCTTCTCCGTCTCTCTCACGCCTTCTCCAGCACTTCAATGGCGATTTCTCCAGCGCTCCTCGCAGTAGTCAAGTTTGACGCAGGTTTCAGCGTGGATTTTGATGCTTTCAGCTGCTGTGAACCAGATATCGTGGAAATTCTCCAGCTATGCAAAGATCAAGGATTGGAAAGGCTAATGTCTACAAGGATCAAGTTAAATATCCCAGAGATAAAGGAATGGGCATTTACTTCATCTTTTACTGAAGATTCAATGACAGGATCTATTGGCGGAGAAGAGGTAGTTTTGACTCCCGCCGTTTTGACTGAAGTTTTTGGATTGGTTAATGGTGAAGAAGAATATGAGCAAGATGCTCCAGAATTTGGAAGGAAGCTGACTGAGCTGGGACATGCAGAAGGCATTCCCTCTAAGCTGCTCAAGGTTAATTTTCCGTTTAAGATAAAATTTCTTGCTGAATTAGTTGGAAAAGTGCTACTGGGAAAGCACTCTGCCCATGACAACATTACTAGACAACAATTTGTACTGATGTGTGCAATTGTAAATCAGAAAAGGATAAATTGGGCAGGGGTTTTGTTCGATTTGATAAGGAAGAAGAACAGTAAGAAGGAAGTTACCCTAGGAAAGGTTATTGGGATTTTTCTGAAGGAAAGATATCCCCAGCTGCTGATTTCAGCTGCTACAACCATTAATGCCAGTAAGAAGATGGATCCCAACTTGTTCTCAAAGTGGAAGAGGACATTCCTGAAGCCCGCTCCCGCAGGGGTTGCTCCAGCTGCATCTGAGAGCACAAGGTCTGATTCAGTCGCTCCTCGCCCTCAAGAAGCTGGCTCAGCTATCCCATCTCTTTCTTCTGCCTTACCATCAACTTCTACTGAAGTAGTTCCATCCTCTTCAGTTCCGTCTACCTTAGTTGAAGTTCCATCAACTTCAGCTGAAGTACGACTTTCTGCCTCTCCTGTTCATGATACAACCACGGTTGTAATTCCTTCTCCTCCTGCATCTCCTATTCCTCCTCATCTTGCTAGGATATCTCATCCTAGTTTTGATTTGTTAGGATCTGAGAGCACTCCATCATCTTCTCAGTCTCCTAAATCTCCTCTTCACTCTCCAGATCACTTTGATCACCCTTCATCCACTCATGTCTCTCCACATCACTCTCCAGTTAACTCTCCAGTTAACTCTCCAGTTCGATCTCCAGTCCACACCACATTTCATCCTGACACATCAACCATTTCTGCTGCTCCTCCATCCACTGCAGTTCCCCCACCATCTTTTGAGATAACTCCTGCATTCATCTCCAGCATTTTGGAGTTAATTACCCCTTCAATCAAAATCATGATTGAAGAGGCAATTGCTCCACTTGCTTCCTCCATTGTTTCTTTGACTGATGCCATCAAAATTCTCTCTAACTCTGCTGAGCCCTCTTTATCTAGGGGCCTGGTTTTAGTTCCCACTGAAATCAGGCAGGGGGAGATGTTCAATGAAGATGTCTCTAAGCAGCTCCCAGTCTACCGTCCAGCAGTTCCTCCAGCTATAACAGAATCAGTATTAGCAGTTATAGCTCCAGTGATAACAGTTCCAGAAGAGATAGTTCCAGTTCAAGAAGAAGTAGCTCTTCTTCTATCTGAAAAAGAAACAGA
This sequence comes from Platanthera zijinensis, assembly GCA_039513925.1. Lineage (NCBI taxonomy): Eukaryota > Viridiplantae > Streptophyta > Magnoliopsida > Asparagales > Orchidaceae > Platanthera > Platanthera zijinensis. The sequence continues at coordinate 968,841 of CM077078.1, read as the reverse complement.
ACCAGCTGATACTGTATAAGAGATAGAAGAACCAGCTGATACTATACAAGAGATAGAAGAACTAGTTCCTACAGAAATAGAAGTATCAGCAAAAGAGATAGTAGTATCAATAAAAGAGATAGAAGAACCAAGTATTTCAATGTCTGAGAAAGAAATTTCTGATGCCGTAATGAAGACTGAATTCTTTGTCAAAGTTTGCCTAGAAGATATCTCAACTCCCCTGGTTGCTCTTTACCTAGAAGGAGTCATCACTTCCTTTCTAGATGATTTATGGGGGTTAGGACACTCTATGGTAAATGCTGAAGGTATGTCTCTTACTCAATTCATAGATTATTCAACTGAGATGATAGTATGGGAATACCTGGAAGGGATGATTAGATGTCACTTAGCAAGATTCTATCCTACAGATTTAATGGAAGAAGCAATAGTTGTTCAAGATCCTGAGCCTGAATCTGTATCTGCTCCTGATGTCCAAGTGGTTGTAGAACCAGTCAGTGAACCTGCTTCTGAGGTTCAAGCTGAACCAGAAGCAGCTGTTCAAGTTTCTGAGGCTGCTGAACCTGCTCAGCAAGCAGTGTTATCTGAACTGGTCCCTACGATAGTTCCTGAGCGTCAAGAAATGGATCCTGAAAGCCAAGTTGAAAATAAAGATGACTCCCCAAAACTGAGTTTGGAAGAAGAGAAAGCAAAAGCTGCTTGGCAACAAAGAGTAAAGGCTGATTTGGAAGAGAATGAAAAAGCTTGGCAAGCTGAAAAATCTACAGTATGGGTTGATTCCCCTGGCTTAGACTTAGATACTCTCCTGGCACAGGATGCCATGGAAGAAGAGAAAAAGAAAGCTGCCCTAAAAGAAAAGGAAAAGGCTGTTTCAGAAGCCTATGATCCGTATGATCATCCTCCTTCATCTCATTCTGAGGATGAAGATGATTCAGACCTGTCTGAGGATTCTAAGAAAAAGAAAGCTGCAAAGAAGAAAAGGAAAGCTGTAGCTCCTCCTCTTCCAAATTCAGATCATGACATTCCTTATTACATTCTGAAAGGAATCGATCCAAAGTCGAAAGAATTCCAGCACTGGATGTGGTTCTCTAAGAACCAGCAAAAGGAAAGGAAGAAATCTAAGAGGTATGACCCTCCTACTCCCAGATGGAATCCCAGAGGTCCTCCTCCACCTCCCGGTGCAGGAGCCTCAGGAAATTTTTCCTCTAAACCTGCCTCTCAATCTGAAAGATCATATCCATCTCAACCTGCTCAAAGAAGAAGTTCTCAAGGTTACCAAGATAAAAGCCAATCTGGTTTTCAAAGGCCTGATTCTGTTAAAGAACAAGTTAAGGAGGTTGTTTATCAAAGACCAACATTTTCCCCTCCACCTTCTCCAAAGAAAAAGGTTCCTTCTCCGAAGCCAGTTTTTACTGAGAAAGTTGTTCCAAAAGGTAAGTAATTTGTTTTTATCTGAAAATTCTAGCAAAAACATTGCTAAGTCTGGTCCCTTTTCTTATCTAGTTAATCAAGAAAAAGAACCAGATATTTCTCCTTCTGAGATTGTGTATGAAAGCCCTGAGCTCGATCCTAATTTTAGGATGGCTCGTTTTCTTGAATTAGTTGGAGCAGCGCAGATCAGAAAAGCTAAAGAAGAAGGAAAGGACACTGCAGGATTGACCACTATGTCTACATTCAGAAAGAAGGAACTCGAAAAATTCCAGGTCCGACCTGAGATGTTTGATTCTTCAAAATATATGGAAAAGCATCCTGAGGCAGTGGTCCCAAGAACAACTGAACTGAAAATTATTGGTGAACAAGATTTGAAGCTATCAAAGAAAGAAGTTCTAGACCCTACAAGGAAAATTAATTTTGTTTCTAGCTCTTCTAATCCTAAAGAACCTTGATTATTCATTGATTGACTATTATTCATCTGATTGATTGTTAATTACTAGTTAGTTGCTTATCTATTTCCTGTATTGATTTTATTGTTCTATAGCTAGTTCTGTGTTTTAGTTTTTGAGAGACTTAACTCAAATAGGGGGAGATTGTTGGTACCCTAGTTTGATTTGAGTTTAGTCTTCTCCTTTTGTCCCTTGACCCATGAATTATCTATGGTCAAGGTCAGGTGTCTAGCTGTAGAGTTCCCAGCTTATCCAGATAAGAATTTGGTTAAGTAGTTTGTTCGTTTGACTATGGTCGAACGCCGCTCGACTATCGTCGACTAACTGCTCGACGATCGTCTATCAGTTGCTCGACGTTCTGTAAGCTGTGATAGTTCGACTATCTGTTGATAGTTCGACTATCTGTGAGCTGTGATAGTTTGACTATCTGTTGATAGTTCGACTATCTGTGAGCTGTGATAGTTCGACTATCTGTTGATAGTTCGACTATCTGTTTGTTTGATAGTTCGACTATCTGCTTGGATAGTTCAACTATCTGATAGCTCGACTATCTGTTTGATAGGTCGACTATCTGCTTTCTTCTGATAGTTCGACTATCTGTTGATAGGTCGACTATCTATTTTCCCTTGGTAGTTCGACTATCTGCTTTGATAGTTCAACTATCTGATAGCTCGACTATCTGTTGATAGTTCGACTATCTGTCGTTCTTCTGACAGTTCGACTATCTATTGATAGGTCGACTATCGGTCTTGTTCTGATAGTTCGACTATCTGTTGATAGGTCGACTATCGGTTTTGCTTTGATAGTTCGACTATCTAATGATAGGTCGGCTATCTGATAGCTCGACTATCTTCTGATAGTTCGACTATCTGTTGTGATAGTTCGACTATCTCCTTCGATAGTTCGACTATCTTGATCGTTCGACTATCTGCCCGATAGTTCGATGATCTCCGTTCTTCGGTCGACGATCTCCGAGGGTCGTTCGACGTTTTCTGTTTGCCTTTTTATTTTGTATTTATTTATTCTATTGAATTAAATAATATATTATCTGGCATTTTATTTCAGTTGTTTTGTGATAATATTTCCAGGCAATATCTGCTCCATCCCTTTTGCCTGAGTCAAATCTTTTCAGATAAAGTTGTTTGTCTTATTAGTTGACATTGTATTTTACTTTATCTGCTGTCAGTCCTTTATAGCCGTTAGACTGAAAAGTCTTCCTTCTGCTATAAAGAGTTTGTCTCTGATGTGATTTTATTTAGTACCTTTATTATCAGATTGCTTCCTGCAGCTTCTTAGAAAAAAGGTTTATTCCTTTTATAGAATATCTTGCTGCAGAGTTTGTTTGTCTTTGTGATATTTGCAGCCCAGGTTTCAAGTTTCAGAAGAATACAAGCAGTTCAAATTGAAAAGAGCCGTTGCTTGTTGCTGCTATAAAAAGGATCCTTTGGAGAAGGATTTCAACTAGTTCTAAGAATACTCATTTCAGCAAGCCTTCAGCTAGAACAAGTTTACTGCTCTCAGCAATCTCCATTCAACTGAGAAGTGTCAGCTCTTCTGCTCTTCTTCAACCTGAGTTCTCCTGCTCCCAGGAAGTTCAGACTCAGAGTTCTTTTGAAGAAGAAAAAGAAGAAGATAGTTGCTAGAAGATTTTCATTGCTTACTTTACATCTTCTTGTAGCTCTTTTTCCTTCAGTACTTACTGAAGTGTTTCTGCACTTAAGCAAGACTTCACCTAGACATTCTTTGAGCCAGGGGGAGCCTTGATTCCTTTAGAGCTTTCTAGCTCAGTGCAAGTTATTGTGCTTCTCTAATCTATTGTAAAATAGAGAAGACACCTTAACCTCCTTCCCCCTCCTGTACAGGGTTATTACTCCCTTCAAAAGTATCCCTTGGTGGCAGGGCACCTGATCAAAAACCTGTGTTTGGTTTTTAGACACCTGATCAAAAGTCTAAAGGGTTTCTTGATCTACCTGAAGCAGATCTTGTTGGTGGCAGGGCACCTGATCAAAAACCTGTAGTGGATTCCTACCTTGTTGGTAGAAGAGTGGACGTACCCAAGTTGTTTGGGGAACCACTATAAATTCCTTGTGTCGTCTGGCTTGCTTATTTTAATTACTTGCATTGTGGCTGTGATTAGATATAACTAGGTTTGCTAGTTGCTGATTAGGTTTTCCAAGCCTTAACTGTAGATACAGTTAGCTTGAGTCTGTGCACATCACTTGTGTTAGGCTTTAGGGTTATTTTTATATCTATAATCTTTTCATTCCGCATTTCACTCCAAGGGAGTTGGAAAGACTATCAAGTTTGTTAAGTCAAATTTTGATAACTCTATTCACCCCCCCTCTAGAGTCGTATCTATCCCTTCACTTTCAAAGACACATTTTGGAATATCTCATCAGACATGGTCTGAGCAAGAATATTCATAGCTGTTGTATCTGTAACTTTCCATTTCTTTATTTCTGCATCTGTTCCTGAAGGAGGTGGAATAACACTTGTACTTGTGATCACTTGAGGTCTTGGACAAACTGTCAAAATAGAGTTAAAAATGTCCTCATCAATAGAATTCATGTAAAGCTTAATCCTTGCCTTCCAAAGTGCAAACTTAGAGAGGTTGCACACTGGAGGTCTGGTGCTAGCATAATCTTTGTTCTGTGCCATGGTTTTGTAAGAAAATAAATATAATATAAAAAGTAATAACTATCCTCTAGAGAAGGTTTATCTTATCAAGGATCTTTTGGTTCAGGTGTTAGCCTGTTCAACCAGACTGTTGAAAATACAGATGTTGAATAATCAACCTCCCTATGATACCAATTGAAAGTGAGGAAAATATCTACCTTAACTCTAGAGGGGGGGGTGAATAGAGTATTTTAAAATAATTCACAATTTAAAAGGTATAGTAGTTGAAGACTTAAATTTATGTATATGTGTAAGGTGCTTGCAGTGAAGTAAAAACTAAAGCAAGAAATAAAGAATCACACAGCACACAGCAAAGACAAACACACAGCAACCAGAAGACACAAGGATCTGTAGTGGTTCCCCAACAACCTGGGTACATCCACTCTTCTACCACCCTTGGTAGGAATCCACTGCAGGAAGGGTTGATCAGGTGTCATGGGCACCAATGAGCTTTTGACAAGGTGCTCAAAATCCAAACCAGATTTTTTGATCAGGTGTCTTGCCACCACTGAGTTTGATCAGGTCTCAGAAACCAAGAGTTCACTTTTGAAGGGAGAGATAACCCTGTACAGATGGTGGTAAAATAAAAAGGTGATGATGTCTTATCTGTCTCAAATCACTGAGAGAAGACTAGTGGATTGTTGATGTTGTCAAAGCTCCCCCTGAGATGTAGAATGGTTCAGGAGTGAAAGCTTTGCTAGGGTGATAGGTCTTCAGATGCTTCAGATCTCCAGCAGAAGATGATTCCAGCAGATGCTGAAATGTTTTGTGTCTGGAGTCCTTAATGTTGAAGCTTTTGAACACTTGAAGATTTGGAGGAGTTGAGTAGCAGAAGATCTCCTCTACAGCAGAATTTTCTTGTGTTCTTGAAGATTCAGTAGATTTGAAAATCACAAAAGATGAACTTTTGATCAGAGAAGTTGTATTGTTCAATCTTTTGTGTTGTAATCTAATTCTTCTATATCTCTTTGTATATCTCTGTGTATTGTTGTTATTATCTGTGTATATCAAAAATCTGACTTAGATGGACGTTATTCAGTCATAAATGACTTCCATAAATGACAACTGTCTCTGGGGAAAGTCCTAAGCAACATTCCGTTTAGTCCTTCCTTGAAACTTGCATCAGATTGCTTGAAACGGCTAGAAAATCCTTTGTAATAAATGCAGAAAATAACTCTGAAAGAATTTGAATTAATTCCATAACTGTTCTTCAATTTAAATTCTGAAAGCGTCGATCTCTCACAGAAATCGTTAATCTGAGCTCTATGATCGTTGAACTGAGCTCAGAGATTGGATTTTCACAGCAGACAGAAAACGTCGACCTGAGCTCTACGATCGTCGACTTGAGCTCAGCGACTTGGAAAATAGCTGAAGACAAAACGTCGATCTGATCTCGAAGATCATCGACCGGAGTTTGACGATTTGCAGAATTGAGCTCAGAGAACGTCGAACTGAGTTCGACGTTTCGTCGACCTGAGCTCGACGAAAATGGCCTTGTCTCAGTACTTAGTACTGATCTCTGAATGGTCCTGGGGGCAGCTCCAAACCTAAGTTCTAAGCCCTAGACTCATTCTAATTTGACCTTTTCAACTATACAACTAGGTCAAATAATTTTCCTAATAACATAGTGATCCTTGCCCAAATTAGTAATAGGGTGTTCCAACACGGTGCATGATTTGGAGTTGGGAGCGGTGGTGTTCTCCCTGAAGATTTGGAGACACTATCTATATGGCGTCCACTGCGAGATCTTCTCGGATCATAAGAACCTAAAGTACGTCCATACTCAAAAGGAGTTAAATTTGAGACAACGACGGTGGTTGGAGTTTTTGTGTGACTATGAATTCACCTTGAACTACCACCCAAGAAAAGTTATTTCCATAGCTGATGCCTTGAGCCGAAAAGTACAGGGATCGAGCACGGAGTCCCGTTTGATGAGCATGGAGTTAGCCCGGATACTTAAAGAGATGGAGATCACGTTGGTATTTTAGGATCAAGCGGAAGAGTATACGGAATACTTGGCCGCGATGATTATAGTTTGCAACATACGAGACCGGATTCGGATAGAGCAGAAGAAGGATGTGGCTCTAACCCCGTCTTTCAAGTCAATTGAGGATGGGACGACGGAAGAGTACTCCTTAACAGATGCCCTCGTTCATTTTCGTGGACGGCTTTATATTCTCAAAGGTGACAATATTCGGGAGGATATCCTAAGGGAGGCTCATTGCTCCCAATATTTAGTACATCCTGGGATTGCAAAGATGTACACTGATTTGCGGAAGATGATATGTTTGCCGGGCATGAAGAGGGTTGTCAAGTATTTTGTTACGCATTGTGCGGCTTGCCAAATGTTGAAGGCAGAGTGTAGAAGCCCCGGTGGAATGTTACAGTCATTGCCCATCCCAGATTGGAAGTTTGAGGATATCTCCATGGACTTCGTCCACGGATTACCTCGCTCACGCTCGGGGAATGATTTAGTGTGGGTGATTGTTGATCGCTTGACAAAAGTACCACGGTTTATCCCAATGAAGAAGGAGGTGCATGTGGATGTTTTGGTGCGCCTATTTGTGGAACAGTTTGTGCGGTATCATGGAGTGCCGAAGACGATCATCTCTTACCGAGATGGTCGGTTTACGTCAAGAGAATGGAGGGCTGTACGTGCTTACTTGGGCTCGCGTCTCACTTTCAGCACAGCCTTTCATCCTCAGACGGACGGGCAATCTGAGCGGACCATCCGAACATTGGAGGATCTGTTGAGGTTGTGTGTGATAGATAGGGGAGAGCCATGGGAAAGACTCTTGCCCTTAGTGGAATTCTCCTACAACAACAACCATCAAGCTAGCATTGGCATGGCACCCCATAAAGCCCTATATGGAAGGAGGTGTAGAACCCCCTTGTCTTGGGTGCAAGACGAAGACCCGAAGGCATTGGGAATTGAGTATATTGATGATACTGATGTGGTAGTCAGATTGATACGAGATCGCATGCTTGAGGCTCAGAGTCGGCAAGCAATGTATTATAACGCGAAACACCGGATGGTGGAATTTCAAGTGGGAGACAAGGTGTTTCTGAAAATCCGGCCGATGCATGGAGTATCACGAGTACGAGGTGTGAAAAAGCTCAACCCAAGGTACGTTGGACCTTATGTCATTGTGGAAAGGATTGGTCCGTTAGCCTACCGGTTGGAGTGATGAGTCCCTACTTTATACCTTATTTTGGACTCATCTAGGCCTTTTTCCACAGCTTTGCACTATCTTTAAGCGCCATTAGTACTCCTTTTGGTTAGCTACAGCATTCCACGCCCTGTGCACTTTTTTAGCCCATTTCTGTGCTTGTGTGCATTTACATTCTTGCTATGATTATTATTATTTGCTGTGGCTGCCACGATCGATGTCCCGTGCAGTTTTCCTGCAGGTTTGGGGATCGTGAGGGCATTCGGGATAGGCGTTTCACTATTTTTTGGCAAAGGAGTCAGTGGTCGTGCGTTTTAACCCACGCACGACCATCGACCTCCTGGCGCACGATCAGTGATCGTGCGCAGCTCGGACTCATTTGTGAAATCTCTGTCTTGAACCTTCCGCACGATCACTTTCCATACCGCGCACGACCACTGCTCGTGCGCCGCCGATCGTGCGCAGTCATACCCATTTTACAAAGTTCTGTCTGGATATTTCCGCACGATCATCAGCATTGCCTCGCACGATCACTGATCGTGCGCTGCTGATCGTGCGCGACCATTGATTTTCTGATGCAGGTCTACAGGTTGCTCGCGCACGGGCGCCGACCTTGGTCGCGCACGACCACTGGTCGTGCGCCAGTGGTCGTGCGCCCTATTTATTCTGCAAGCTATAAAAAGCCCTGTTCCGTGAATTAGGGTACGAACGTTGTTACAAAACCTCCGCCAGTCCTCCGTTTCGCCCTCCAGCAGTTCCATTCGCCTCCACCTTCGTCCCTACCTTCGGGAGGACCTTCTCCGGCGATTCCAAAGCATTCCGCATCCTCCGGTGATCCTCCCGGCCATTGAAGCATTCTTCTCCGAGCTTTCCACCAAGGAAGAAGACGAAGCATACCTAGAGAACGGAATTACAGGCCCTCGAGGTGACAGCTCGGTGGTACCGGAAGCCCTCCTCGGACTGTGCTTGGAAGCGGATTGACAACCCGCACCTCCGGCCAACAACCGCAGTGGATCTTCAATCTCGTGGTTTTGCATTTTCTATCTTTTCTTGTTGAATGGAATGTTTATGCATGTAATGAACATCAATTTCTAGTGTTAATTTGATCGTTTGTGTTTCATCTTGCTTATGAGAATTATTCTTTGATGCGCCTCGCTCCATCTCGCTCCACTCCACATGTTCGTTTCACTCATTTTCACTCCGCACTAATCACCTCACTCGCTAGACTTCCGTCCACTCACCAATCGAAGTACGGCATCGCGGCCGCTACATCCATCTCTCCTTGAAAAGCGGTGATTGCGACCCGCATAGTTTACATTAGTGTAATCGGTCGTAAGACCACCAACCAAAGCCCCTTCTTTTTCTGTTTATTTCAATTAACTCTCATAACAATAGTTTTAGAGTCTAAATCATTCGACGCTAATTGCATTCCTCAAGAGACCGACATCCGGGGATTCATTCCCAACTTTATTACTTGTGCGACCGGTACGACCTTATTTTACGCGCATCAAGTTTTTGGCGCCATTGCCGGGGAATGCAACTGTTGAACGACTGAGGATTTCTGAAATTATTGGTATACGAGTTAATTTGTTTTGCTCTGTTTCATTTCTTTTCTCATCTGCTGTAGTTCATTGTCGGAATTGTAAGTTTTGCGCGATGAATCTTTGCAAAGTAGTTGCTTCTGTTTGACTTTGATATTTCCGCAATGTGGGCCAATTTCAATATTCTTGGCCCTCATTGTGGAGATATCTCGCATGCAAGTGATTGATGTCCCCAGAAGTATAGTCCCCAGGAAATTCACGACTCTACATTTCGTAGACATAAGCCGGTCATCCACCGACCCGCGGAACCATTACCGCACTACTTTTTCTCGGCTTCAGCAAACGCTTCACCGCGGAAGCCGGCTAAGCAGTGCATCTTTTGTCGAAGCTGGGATCATGCATTGAAGGACTGCACTGCTTATTTAGCTGAATTGGAAGTGGATAATGAGCCGGACTTCCGGATTATTCCCACTTCCACCGTGAGCAGCACCCCTTCAGCCTCGGGATATGCATCGATGCCATCTCCATGTTTTGGAGAAAGCATTTCCGGTACATGCCCCAATGTTTGTGTTGATCCCCATCCCGGCATGGATACGTATACTTCTGATCAACCTGCATCACCTAGCATCGAGTCCGATTACGAAGAGCCAGTTCTTGACCTCCCGTTGAGTTCTGTACCTCCGTCTTCCGCTTTGCATAGTATTCCATCTTTTTCTGATATTTCTGTTGAGGTTGATTCGCAGGTGGAAACTAGCACTCTCAGCTTTCTGTTAGATCCTGTCGAGGAGGACATTTCCGTGGTTGACGTTGCTACCTTCACCCCATGTGAGGATGTCCAATGCGCGGATGAAATGGATGCTGCACTAGGAACTTCTTGCACCATCCTGGACAGTGGTGTTCAGATTTCTACAATTCCACCAACAGGAGATGATTCCGGAATCATTTCCAAGAATAAGGATTGTTTATGTTATTCTTCTAATTTATTTCTTGACCCCGTTCTTGTTTCCACTTCCCTGCAGGCTTCCATCTTGGAACCGGTTCAACCAGTGCAAGGGCCTGTAATGCGGCCTATGTCTGCTAGCAACCAGATGCGGGTGGAGTCGGAAACGACGAACTTCACGAGCTATTTCCTGCCCATGCCTGACGCCCATGACAGGTATATTTATACAGGTAGTGGGGAATATGTTCTATCTACGTATTGGTACCCGGTACCACGTTGCGAATTGGAGCAAATGGCTGAGCATTTCTATTTTCATACGCCAATCAGTTGAGAAATGTTGTGCATTGGGAATAAGTCTTGTTGGGAGACAGAAAACCCAATAGTTATCTAGTTAATGTTTTCTTTTCTACTTTTATTTTTTTTAGTTGCATTGCTCTTTTTTTGCTCTTTAAGTTTTTGTTGATCTGGTAGCTCCCCAGCGTCCGATGGTTTCACCTTGCGCACCCTCAGTGTCTCCCGAGCGATCTTGGTATAAATCTGGATCGACGTGGTCCACCTTAAGGACGGTAAACAAAAGGGCTATTCGGGAGACAACCCAAGCTTGGACCTTTTGGTCCCCTCGTTTATGCTTTTTTTTTATGTTTTCTATTTTTATGTATTTTCTGTTGTTCGGCCTAATTCGTAGGTTCAGCTTATCTTTTGTGCGAAGCAGCAACTCCCGCGAATCATCACGCAATCTTCTGACATGCTCCCCTCTTTGGAGCATAGGTACTCTCTCTCGCTTCAGATTTCATTCCTTGGTTGAATGTCTATTTTACTTGCTTATGTTTTCATTCAAGTCTGGGGGAAGAGCCGCTTGTGTACTCCACGAGCACATTTAATTTCGCATGCCAGTAGTTTTCCTTTTTGCTTCATTGTTTTTGACTCCTGCTGCACACACTTTGGCACCCACATGAGCGCGCACTTGACCACGCGTGCGGCTCGAGTTAATGTATTATTTCGTGTAAACTTTAAGATGGTGGTGCTGACGTAGGATTTTGATTTAGAGTAGTTCGAAACTCGTGCAGTGCCCCTAATCGAGTGCTCACGTTGTGTAGAAATTGTATAGATTTAGTTTTTCTTTATGCTTGCAATTTATATTTTTTCTGCACTCGTAAATACTGTCTGTCCTACTCAAATCTATGAATCCGGAGTAATCACTCGGTAGTGTAGGAATGTGTGTAGGCGTCGCTAGCTTTGTATTGCTCGAGTCGGGAGGACGGATCACTTTTCTCGGTGACTAAGAACTTGCCCCAGGCTACTTTCGAAGCATTGGTGCACGGTTAGTCGAGCGTGAGCGTGACGTAGGCCATCACTTTGGCCCAGTTGAGCCTTGCACCTGTCCTAACATAGCCCTCGCTAGCCCCGTTGAGCCTACCTCCCTTTTGTTTCAGCTCCACACTCAATTCACTAATGCCTCAAGCCAATCCTAGTCGCACACCCGCGTCGAGCTCTAGTTCCAAGCATTTTCTCGTTGGGTTGTTGATGTGGGAAGTGGTTTTGTGAAAAATGTGGATTTGCCATCTTGTTATATTTGCTGAAATTCAAGAATTTGAAAAAGAAAAATTTATAAAAGCAAAAATTGTGAAAAAGAAACGAAGAAGAGAATAAAAAGTATAAATGAAAATCTATTTTTGAGAAATCTGTTTTGGGGTAGGCGGTGCACACACCCATGTTGTAAAAACCAGGTCTGGGGGTGTGGTGCACTCGCATTCATTTTGCTAGTGGGAAATCTGTAATTGTGCGAGCTCCGTTGGGTTGTGCGTAGCCTTCGTTTTCATCTTTTTCATCCATAACTACGTCTACACCCAAGCCCCAACTCTTCACCTAAAGTCCTACGGATTTATGCTCGAGTCAAACTAGCATCGTGGAGAAAGTGTGAACGGGCAAGCATATGGTCCCCGACATTGGTGGATTCCTTTGGAGGTGATCACGAGCCCCGCTCTTTGGCAATGCTCCACCATCCGACTTGCCTATTTTCTTCCTACACATGACCGCGCGATTCTCCGGAAATTCAATCTTTGAGTAGTGACAGTATTTATTTACGTTTATCGAAAATTAAAAATTGCATAGCATGATTAAAAACTCCTTCTATTATATTTTCTATGCACTTGTGTTTCTCGATTTATCGTCCTACTGTATTTTGAAATTACTACGTCAGGTAGCCATTTTTGAGTCCACAAGGTGATTATTTGCCCGGGACGTGCAAATGGTTAAGTCTGGGGGGTGTGATGAGTCCCTATTTTATACCTTATTTTGGACTCATCTAGGCCTTTTCCCACAGCTTTGCACTATCTTTAAACGCCATTAGTACTCCTTTTGGTTAGCTACGACATTCCACGCCCTGTGCACCTTTTTAGCCCATTTATGTGCTTGTGTGCATTTACATTCTTGCTATGATTATTATTGTTTCCTGTGGCTGCCACGATCGATGTCCCGTGCAGTTTTCCTGCAGGTTTGGGGATCGTGAGGGCATTCGGGATAGGCGTTTCACTATTTTTTGGCAACGGAGTCAGTGGTCGTGCGTTTTTACCCACGCACGACCATCGACCTCCTAGCGCACGATCAGTGATCGTGCGCAGCTCGGACTCATTTGTGAAATCTCTGTCTTGAACCTTCCGCACTATCACTTGCCATACCGCGCACGACCACTGCTCGTGCGCCGCCGATCGTGCGCAGTCATACCCATTTTACAAAGTTCTGTCTGGCTATTTCCGCACGATCATCAGCATTGCCTCGCACGATCACTGATCGTGCGCTACTGATCATGCACGACCATTGATTTTCTGATGCAGGTCTACAGGTTGCTCATGCACGGGCGCTGACCTTGGTTGCGCACGACCACTGCTCGTGCGCCAGTGGTCGTGTGCCCTATTTATTCTGCAAGCTATAAAAAGCCCTGTTCCGCGAATTAGGGTACGAACGTTGTTACGAAACCTCCTCCAGTCTGCCGTTTTGCCCTCCAGCAGTTCTATTCGCCTCCACCTTCATCCCTACCATCGGGAGGACCTTCTCCGGCGATTCTAAAGCATTCCGCATCCTCCGGTGATCCTCCCGTCTATTGAAGCATTCTTCTCCGAGCATTCCACCAAGGAAGAAGATGAAGCATACCTAGAGAACAGAATTACAGGCCCTCGAGGTGACAGCTCGGTGGTACCGGAAGCCCTCCTCGGACTGCGCTTGGAAGCGGATTGACAACCCGCACCTCCGGCCAACAACCGCGGTGGATCTTCAATCTCGTGGTTTTGCATTTTCTATCTTTTCTTGTTGCATGGAATGTTTATGCATGTAATGAACATCAATTTCTAGTGTTAATTTGATCGTTTGTGTTTCATCTTGCTTATGAGAATTATTCTTTGATGCGCCTCGCTCCATCTCGCTCCACTCCACATGTTCGTTTCACTCATTTTCACTTCGCACTAATCACCTCACTCTCTAGACTTCCGTCCACTCACCAATCGAAGTACGGCATCGCGGCCGCTACATCCATCTCGCCTTGAGAAGCGGTGATTGCGACCGGCATAGTTTACATTAGTGTAATCGGTCGTAAGACCACCAACCAAAGCCCCTTCTTTTTCTGTTTATTTCAATTAACTCTCATAACAATAGTTTTAGAGTCTAAATCATTCGACGCTAATTGCATTCCTCAAGAGACCGACATCCGGGGATTCATTCCTAACTTTATTACTTGTGCTAGGCCCCCCTCGCACGAGTTCTGAGTCAAGAGATTTGACTCGGGCTCGGGGCGCACTGGCAAAAGGAGTCAAGTGTGTTGAACAGTGTGATGGGTTGAGTGATATCCGACGAATTCGTCGAGAATGCAGGCTATACTCACCGATCGTCGATAATGATGACCGATAGTCGAGTATCATTGACTGATACTCAACACACTCAACGCCAAGATTTCCGATAAAATGGTTAAGGGAAATTCGTGGGGAATCATTGTTGATACCCGACGAATTCGTCGAGCATACCCGGCTATACTCACCGATCTTCGAGAATGGAAGCTGATTCCCGCCGAATTTGACTTGTGCGTTTTTCCGCCCAGACAGATTCGCTGGCTTATACAGGCGGACTAAACCAGACTTCGGGATTTGTGCTGGATGATCCCTTGGACCTGTCATTTCAAATAAGACCTAATTTGGGCAGTTTAATCAGAAATTGACACATGGCGAAGTGACATAACCCTAATGCGCTAATATAAATAAGAAGGAAACTAAACCCTAGCCGTTACTTCAACCACTGCCGAGCCCGTACCCGTGCAAAACCATTGGGAGAGAAGCGGATCATCGGAGTTGGAGTTCTGGAGGAAGAAAGGCTTGCTGGAGCCAACAAAACTTTGGAAGAGGAGAAACGCCATCGCTGTCAAGGAAGAAATCATGCCACGGAGGAGGATGACTAGATCCATGGCCGGGAATGATGGTACTGCTGGAAATGAGGTGAGCTTCCTCCCCTCTCCCTTGGTGCTAGATCTGTAGTTAATATTCTAAGAGAGACATCGACTCCATAGAGTCTTGATGGTGAGGAGGAGATTTCCTAGGGAAGCCATGCCTAGGTTTGTTTCTAGGCTTTAGTCTTCTTCAACCTCTTCATCCTTCAAAGTGAAGATGAGAGAGTGATTCGTGGTGAAATATGGTTTTGTGAGGGTGAATAAGGGTGGACGAAATTTTTGGAGAAGTTTTTGGGAGATCGGCACAAGGAAGAAGATGAACGGATGCCGTTCATCTCACCTTAAGATGCATGCAGAAATCTGATTTATGCACGCAACGATTTTCGTGGCCAAGCTTGGGGGTGTTCTGGACATATCTAGGATCTC
Source organism: Platanthera zijinensis (assembly GCA_039513925.1). NCBI lineage: Eukaryota > Viridiplantae > Streptophyta > Magnoliopsida > Asparagales > Orchidaceae > Platanthera > Platanthera zijinensis. Next base: position 953,779 of record CM077078.1, on the reverse strand, counting down.
AACTCAGCACAAAAGTCGTAGCCCTTGAGATTATCTTTCTAACGAATGGTTGTATGTTTCTAGACGATACCTGTAGCCACGGGAATGTCAGTTCGAATTTGCTGCGGTTGGGGGAATATTATGCCCAGGAAACCTGTATCCTATAAGCAGCAGGCTTAGAGTTGGATTTCTGGTGTGATGCGACAAGATCTGTGTTTTTGACTCAACACAAAAGTCGTAGCCCTAGCGAATACCTTTCCAACGAGGGGTTGATCGTTTATAGCGGACTCCTGTAGCTCCAGGATTTCCAATTTTAATGGTTGTATATACTATATTGATGCTCATGTGATACCTCGTGTAGATATACAATTTATATTACCTTGCTCCCTTAGTTGTGATGCCTTAATAACTCTCACAATTATTGTGATTGGTATTGGTAGCCATTTAGGTTATTATTGAGGTGAATTGGGATCGGATGGCTAGTGAACGATGGAGGTTGAGCATGGATGTAGAACATATCGATTATGTGATGAATCGAGGTGATCGGTTGAAAGATAGATAGCGGTGAATGTGGTAAGCTCGGATGGTAAGAGTAAACTCATGCGTGAGAATTGAAGTACTTGTCATGTAATTGTTTAACCATGAATGTGTTGAACTATTAGAGAGAGTATGTTGTATCCGTTATTCCGAGTTAATAAATGTGCCAGGTTTACGGGCTCGCCAATCGTCACACCGATGGGAGTCAATAGTTAGACCTTGGGTGGTAGGGCTAGACACTTGGTGTCCATAACCCTACGTCTCCTCCGCACCATGAGAACGGTTGGGCTTGCGCCTCGTGCAATTCCGAGGTTCCTTTTGATTCGAATCAAAGGCCAGGTTGGGCTGTGTTCTTGGTGCACATCTACCCAAGACCCCTTCTGAGCCGCAGTACGCGTGTGAGCTCCACTGTTGTGTTCTTAGCGTTGAGGCGTATGGAGGCCTAGGATAGGTAGTGTGATACAACCTAGTAGTGGAGATGCCCGCTCCACTATCACCGTTTGGCCACGACGGTTGACGCCTGAGAGGTTAGCTACCTGCTCAAAACGTGGGAACTTCAAGTCTGTGTCGACATATCAAACTTGCATGTGTGTGAGCATGAGCCGGTCATTACATTGCATTCATATCATACCATTCATTTCATTCACAAGACCTTTATCATATAAGTTTGAATGGGCACTCTTATACGATGAGTTACTTTACTGTTAAGCCGCACCTTAATTTATAAGTTTGTATGGGCACTCTTATAAGTTAAGTTACTATTCCTGTTATAGATTACCTGCTGATTAATTATTAGATTTAATAGAACTGCTAGCTTGCTCAGTAGAAATATTAATCTTACCTGTTCCTTGTCACCTGCTTGATTATTCCTGTTATATATATATTGTACTCGATTCCTTTCTCCGTCCGGTGCCGAGGAGTCACCGGGGGAGTGGATGTGAAGCCACTTAGTCTTTATGACTAACAGTTGCTACGTCTTACATTTTAGGAGGAAACCCCGCAGATAGGGAAACAGCAGGACAACCAGGCCCGGACGACAGGACTCTAGGTGGCGGTACCGTCGATACCGTCCGTGACAGTCGTGAGTAATTTGATGTAGCCTTTTTGGCAAATAGTTTTTAGACTCTGATATATTAGAAGCTTGTTATGCTTCTTATTTTCCGCTTTGTGTTTGGACTATAAATTGTGTGTGAATTGACTGTCTTTTCAATCTTATGGTTGGGTTGGCATGAAATATTGATATTGGTTGTAGCCGACAGAATATGCGTCTTGTGGTACAGGTTAACCCGTGTGTTAGTGCTACCTCAAGGCGGCTATTCTGGGCATAAGACTCCCCTCGTGCCGTGTTTTGTATTCCAGGAGGGGGGAGGGGGGTTTTACAAATGGTATCAGTTTGACGCGATCCTCACCTAAAGAAGCCATTTCACAATGGGCCACTCCCGTTCGATTAGTCATCTTGGGGACAAACTGACTTAGCGGAAGCAGTGGTGTGCCCATATGTAATTCACACTAAGTTTGTCCAACTTTGACAATAGTTTTAGCCAACCTGACCCTAGTTCGTACCTTATGTGTAGGTTCCAGCACAGGTGGATCCAGTTAGGGGTACTCCTACCCCTTCCGTTCCTTCACAATTCCAACAATCAGAGCTGGGGCAAACACTGTCAGCAATATTAGATGCTTTTAGAGCCCAACAGGCTCCGGTGCAGCAGCAAGCTCCGGGCTACAACTGGTTGAGCACCTTCCGTGGCCTATCCCCCCTGCTTACCAAGGTACAGAGTAGGCGGTGCGCAGCGAAGAGTGGCTTGATACCGTTCAAGAGCTGATTGCTGGTATAAGATTCTCGAGCAATATGGCAGTGACCTTGGTGGTGACGTTGTTGGAGCTGCACGCCAAAAGATGGTGGAAGTCCCTCATGGGCTCCACCTTTCAAGGGCGAGTGTACACAGACATTAGTTGGAGTGAATAATCTGAAGCTTTCATGGAACACTTCATCCCCTCTTCCGCTCGGGATGAACTTGAGGAGAGATTTCTACAACTGAAGCAGTGATCAAAATTGGTGACGGAATACCAGCGAGAGTTCCAACACCTCGCCAGGTTTGCCGATTCTTATGACTTGGATGATAGAGGCTATGCGAAGCGCTTTTACAAAGGTTTAAGGGACCCCCTGAGACAAGCCCTTTTGTTTATAGCTGACGCTAGCCTGGCGGAAATTATTGACATGGCAAAGAGACTAGAGGCAGATCACATGGAAAGTAGTAAGAGACCTGCAGAAGGGGTGATGGAAGTCGGCCCCAGTAATAGAAGGAGACATGATCATGGTAGACGAAGAGGAAATCAGAGAGGTGGCTGGTGGTTCAACCGGAACTATAGAGTGGAGCACCCGATTCCGTAGCCACCATCTTTGCCTCCATCACCACAACACAACAATTTCAACAACCTGGGGGCCGACGTGACATTGTGTGTTTCGAGTACAACCAACCGGGGCACGTCCGGCATTTCTGCCCGCGGTTGTTCGCGAATGCTCCCTTTGCTCTCCCTCTAGCAGCTCCACATGGACGGGGGCACATGCGTGGTCGAGGACGGGGACCACCAGGGAGAAATCAGGGACATGCACAGGAGCAGGTGTTCCCATTAGATATGACCCAAGAGCGGAACCCGCAAGAGGTTATCGCAGGTACGTACTGAGTTTATTAATAGTTTACGTACATGTTTATTTTATGATATATAAAACATGCACAATCCTAGATAGTGGTTACATCTTGGTATTTTAGGCACCGTCATGGTTAGTGGGAGCCTCGCTTATGCGTTATTTGATACGGGCGCATCTCACACGTTCATTTCGGTGGACTTCGTGATGTACTTAGAGAGGGTGCACCATTTTACGGGCACTACTCAAAGGGTGCGTCTTCCGGACGGATCTGAAATGATATCGTCTGCAAGTTGTGACTTCGACACGCTCATAGGATGGAAGTTCTTTGAAACTTCAGTGATAGTATTGAAGATCCCGGAGTTTGACCTCATTTTGGGCATGCATTGGTTGGACTGGCACCACGCCAGAATTAATTGTGCGGAGAAGCAAGTTACCTTGAGGAATGGAGACTCGGAAGTCGTCTTCCAAGGTATTAGATTCACACCTCGTAAACTGTTATCTTCGATTCAGGTTATAAAATCTCATATGGATGGGGACGAAGTCTATGTAATTTATTTCGAGTTGAAGAAGATGGCATTAGATGTCAAGGATGTGCCGGTGGTGCGGGATTTCCCCGAGGTATTCCTCGAGAAATTGTCGGGACTACCCCCGCATAGGGAGGTGGATTTCCAAATCATGCTAGTTCTGGGTGCCAAGCCCGTTTCACGGGCTCCTTACCGAATGGCTCCGAAGGAACTTTGCAGAGTTTAGAGTTCAACTTCAGGAGTTGGTGGAAGCAGGCTTCGTTCGCCCAAGTTCGTCGCCTTGGGGAGCACCTGTTTTGTTCGTTAAGAAAAATGATGGCACCCTACGATTTTGCATAGATTATCGAGAGTTGAATCGGTTAACGGTGCGGAACACCTACCCACTACCCCGCATCGATGAACTATTCGCTCAGTTGGTGGGATCACATTGGTTCTCCAAGTTGGATCTGCGGTCGGGGTATTATCAGCTGAGAATACAAAAGGATGATATTCAGAAAACGGCGTTTAGCTCGAGATACGGTCTATATGAGTTCACCGTGATTCCGTTCGGGCTCACGAACTCCCCTTCAGCCTTCATGAGTTTGATGAACAAGGTGTTCGGCCCCTATTTGGGCATCTTTGTCATCGTGTTCATCGATGACATTCTGGTCTACTCCAAGACAGAAGCGGAGCACGCCGAACATCTAGCCTTAGTACTGAAGAAGTTAAAGGAACACGCTTTATTTGCCAAGTTCAGCAAATGCGAGTTTTGGCTCCAAGAGGTTGCCTTCTTGGGCCATATGATTAGTGGGGCTGGGCTAGCGGTTGATCCGGCCAAGGTGCGGGCCGTGAAGGAGTGGTCGCCATTGAAGTCGGCAGCCAACGTACGGAGCTTTCTTGGACTTGCCGGGTACTATCGCAAGTTTGTGAAAGGCTTCTCGAAGATCTCCCTTCCCCTTACCACACTGACGAAGAAAGGTGTGTTGTACGAATGGACACCCCAGTGCAAAGACGCGTTCCAAGAGTTTAAGGACCGGCTTACGACCGCACCCATCCTAGCCCTTCCATCGGGGAAGGAAGGCTTTCAAGTTTACACGGATGCATCGTACCAAGGGATGGGAGCCGTGTTGATGCTGAATGGGCACGTGATTGCTTATGCTTCAAGACAGTCAAAGAAGCATGAAGCCAACTATCCGGTGCATGATTTGGAGTTGGGAGCGGTGGTGTTTGCCCTGAAGATTTGGAGACACTATCTGTTTGGCATCCACTGCGAGATCTTCTCGGATCATAAGAACCTAAAGTACGTCCATACTCAAAAGGAGTTAAATTTGAGACAACGGCGGTGGTTGGAGTTTTTGTGTGACTATGAATTCACCTTGAACTACCACCCCGGAAAAGTTAATTCCGTAACTAATGCCTTGAGCCGAAAAGTACAGGGATCGAGCACGGAGTCCCGTTTGTTGAGCATGGAGTTAGCGCGGATACTTAAAGAGATGGAGATCACGTTGGTATTTAAGGATCAACCGGAAGAGTATACGGAATACTTGGCCGCGATGAGTATAGTTTGCAACATACGAGACTAGATTCAGATGGAGCAGAAGAAGGATGTGGCTCTAACCCCGACTTTCAAGTCAATTGATGATGGGACGACGGAAGAATTCTTAAAAGACGGCCTCGTTCATTTTCGTGGACGGCTTTATATTACCGAAGGTGACAATATTTGGGAGGATATCCTAAGGGAGGCTCATTGCTCCTAATATTTAGTACATCCTGAGATTGCAAAGATGTACACCGATTTGCGGAAGACGATATGTTGGCCGGGCATGAAGAGGGATGTCAAGTATTTTGTTACGCATTTTGTGGCTTGCCAAATGGTGAAGGCATAGTGCAGAAGCCCCGGTGGAATGTTACAGTCATTTCCCATCCCAGAATGGAAGTTTGAGGATATCTCCATGGACTTCGTCCACGAATTACCTTGCTCATGCTCGGGGAATGATTCAGTGTGGGTGATTGTTGATCGCTTGACCAAAGTAGCCCGGTTTATCCCAATGAAGAAGGAGGCGCATGTGGATGTTTTGGTGCGCCTATTAGTGGAACAGTTTGTGCGGTATCATGGAGTGCCGAAGACGATCATCTCTGACCGAGATGGTCGGTTTACGTCAAGAGAATGGGGGGCTGTACAGGCTTACTTGGGCTCGCGTCTCACTTTCAGCACAGCCTTTCATCCTCAGACGGACGGGCAATCTGAGCGGACCATCCGAACATTGGAGGATCTATTGAGGTTGTGTGTGATAGATAGGGGAGAGCCATGGGAAAGACTCTTGCCCTTAGTGGAATTCTCCTACAATAATAGCCATCAAGCTAGCATTGGCATGACACCCCATGAAGCCCTATATGGAAGGAGGTGTAGAACTCCCTTGTCTTGGGTGCAAGACGAAGACCCGAAGGCATTGGGAATTGAGTATATTGATGATACTGATGTGGTAGTCAGATTGATACGGGATCACATGCTTGAGGCTCAGAGTCGGCAAGCAAAGTATTATAACGCTAAACACCGGATGGTGGAATTTCAAGTGGGAGACAAGGTGTTTCTGAAAATCTGGCCAATGCATGGAGTATCACGAGTACGTGGTGTGAAGAAGCTCAGCCCAAGGTACGTTGGACATTATGGCATAGTGGAAAGGATTGGCCCGTTGGCCTAACAGTTGGAGTTGCCACCAAAATTGGAGAACCTCAATGACGTGTTCCATGTATCATCTCTCCGGAAAGCATTGTTGTGGCCCGACCAATACATCCCCATAACTGATGGTGATGTGGCATCTGATAGGTTTGTGCGATTGGAGCCGGTGCGGATCGTTGACAACGAGATGAGAGCTCTGCGCTGTAAAAATGTGCCTCTGGTAAAAGTGCTATGGTCTAATCATGGGAAGGAGGAATTCACATGGGAGCCGATGGATTTGATGTAAGGACGCTACCCGGAGTTGTTTGCTTCAGGTAGTTTTATTTAAAAGCATATGTTATTTTGTATGCTTTACTCCCCATAGTCTCAGCCTGATTTCGGGGACGAAATCTTTTATTTTGTTTATAGGATTTGTAACGTCCCAATTCGCGCTAGGCCCCCTTGCACGAGTTCTGAGTAAAGAGATTTGACTCAGGCTCGGGGTGCACTGGCAAAAGGCGTTAAGTGTGTTGAATGGAGTGATGGGTTGAGTGATATCCGACGAATTCGTCGAGAATGCCGGCTATACTCACCGATCGTCGAGAATGATGACCGATCGTCGAGTATCTTTGACTGATACTCAACGCACTCAATGCCAAGATTTCCGATAAAATGGTTAAGGGAAATTCGTCGGGAATCATTGTTGATACCCGATGAATTCGTCGAGCATACCCGGCTATATTCGCTGATCGTCGAGAATGGAAGCTGATTCCCACCGAATTTGACTTGTGCATTTTTCCACCCAGGCAAATGTAACACCCCAAAAAGGCCCCAATAGACTCAACTTGAGATTTGAGTAGCAGGTCAGGTTACACGGCCTGGGACACGGGCGTGTCCCAGGGCGTGTCGGGTGACACGGCCTGGGACACGGGCGTGTCCCAGGGCGTGTTCTATTTATTTTGCAAACTTGGCCTATTCCGGGCAGAGCCGGACACGGCCTTGAACACGGCCGGGAACACGGGCGTGTCAGGCTGGACACGGGCGTGTCAGCTGCCGTGTTCCGACCCGTGTTCTGGTTGCAGCTCGTTGGAGCAGGAGACACGGGCGTGTCTCAGGTTTGACACGGGCGTGTCAGGTCCGACACGGGCGTGTCGATGACCCGTGTGGTTCAGTCGGTTCAAGCTGTGTGCACCGCTGAAGGGGTACACGGCCTGTGACACGGGCGTGTCACAGGCCGTGTCGGCCAAAAAGTGAAATTCTGGGGAAATCTTGGCCGTTCAGTTTTCTCTCTTTTGATCCAAAGGCTCAGGTGGGTTCTTGGGCTGGATAAGTCGTGAGAAGAGGCTGAAGATTCATTCTTCTTTTATTCTTAAGGAAGAGAAAAAGAGAGAGGAAGAGAGGAAGAAGGAGGAGGAGACCAAGCCACCGGCGGAGCTCCCGTGGTTCGATTCGCGATCCGAAGCCGGCGTTGTGACGGCAAGGCTGCTGCGAAGGCTTTCATCCGTCTCAAATTTCTCTCCATGGCTCCGAAGCGAACTCCTAGGGTAACGATTTCCTGCTTGGACATGTGAAGTCCTTAATTCCTGCATTGCATAGGGAAAACCCTTCCCCGCGAGTGTGCGGTGGGTTGTGGCGTCCCTTGGGGTAGATATGTGAAGTCCCCCTTGTTAGAGTCCGGAATTGGAGTACGGATCTAGGCATGCTGTGTGAAGCCCATCTGGACGTGGTCTGGATTGGTGATGCTTGGTTGCATATCGGAGGAGACTCCGTGATGATTGCTTGTATGCATGATGGATAAAAGTACTGGAGGAAGTCCAGGAAATTATGAGAGTTGGACTCTCTTGTGGCCGTGAGTGCTACTGACGGAAAGTTGGGCTGTGAGGCTGCAACTAGGAAATGGTGGAACGGGCAAGGTGAAACTGTACCCGCGTCAGTCCAGGCGTGAGTCTGACGATGTGAGCAACGGGAAAGGTGGATCTGTACCCGCGTTATGGTTGTCTAACTTTGGGTGCTTAAGACCCTGTTAGGATCACATAGCGAGAGTCGACGGCCGGTGAGCCGATCAGACTAGAATGCTCATAGTGCGCCGTTATGTCTGGGACCTCTGAACGGTGTGAATGTGCCCTGAGTGCACGGAGCGTCGGGCCGTCGAGCCGACGTTTGTGATATATGACAGTGCGGGCGTGCACGTCTTGCTTGAATGGCTATCTATATCATGTTGGATGAATGCTTTGCAGGGATGGAATTCCGCTGCCCCGTGCCAGGGGCAGGGTCGTTATAATTGGTCAGCTGAATGCTGACCGTTGCCCTGTTTTCCCACCGTTTGGTGGATTGGTTCTTACAGGTGCTGGAGGAGCTGGTCCGAGCGGGACTTAGCGGGCTGAAGCCCAAAGCTGCGTTGCTGCCCTCGAAGGCTTTGATGTATTTCTTTTGTTCATGTGTGGCCGGCCTGCGTGCCGATGTATGTAAACCACACTCTTGTTAAGAGAAACCGTTGTAAGGCCTTAAGGCCAGACTCTGTTTATATATATATATATATACATTCCTATGTTAGTGGACAGTGTTGTTTATCTTGAGTTCAGTAATTCAACCGTGAAGCTTCCGCTAGAATGCTCTGTGTTAGGATGCGTTGGTTATGATATTATTTCGTAGCGTCTCCGCCTGTTTGTGGAATATGGTGTGGGGCCCCGGCCGGACCCTCTATTATATTCTTCTTGACGGGTAGAGGTGTTACAATTTGGTATCAGCTTGTTGGTCGATCTCTTCCGAATTCGCGGACGCATTCTTTTGAGAGGGGGCGAGCACGTGTTAGTGCCGTCGTTATAACACTTAATTTGAACTCAAGATTGTCCACTTAGGAATGCAAATACACTTGTTTGTTGTACTTGTGTATTCTCTTTGTATGATTGCCGTTTATATTGGTCGTTAACCTGTGTGTTTTACACATATAGGTGACCAGAAGTGTTGCGGGCCAGTCCGAACCACAACGTTCTGTTGCGAGTGCGGCACCAGCCGAGGTGCCCACAACTCCTCCATCCGCTGAAACAGTCCGTCTCATTACGGAAACGGTACTTGCTGTGATGAATGCTCAGCAAGCGGGGCAAGCACGTCCTGCAGTGGTGCCAACGCAAGCTGGGGTACGGCAAGAACCGGTAGAAGCCGAAGTTGATCCGCGGGTAGCAGATCAACAATGGAAGCAATTCTTGAGCTTTAACCCTCCGCAGTTTCATGGGGCGGGTACACCGGCCCAAGCAGAGGATTGGCTTGCAAGAATTAAGAGGATTATGAGGGCTATCAGGGTTGAGGAGGAACAGAAAGTGATGTTAGCCACTTTCCTGCTGGAAGGAGAGGCGCGATTGTGGTGGGATGAGATTGAACTGCATCACTTGGCCGGCAGGCAATTGGCAGAGATTACTATGGAAGAATTCTCTCGATTGTTCTTAGCACAACATCTGCCGATGCAGCAAAGGATGTCAATGGAGATGGAGTTCCAACGGTTAGCACAGGGAGATCGAAGTGTGGACGACTACCTGCATGAGTTCACCCGGTTGGGAAGATATGCGGGCTCGATCTTCGCCGAAGAAGAGCGTAAGACTAGTCGGTTTTATGCGGGACTGCGAGATGAGCTAAGGTATTTGCTCTCAAGTTCTGTGAGTCAGGGATTCCAAGCCTTAGTCTGTACGGCTCGTTCTTTGGAGACGGATATGAAACGGGGGCAAGCAAAGGGAAACTTGGCGGTTGTGAAGCCGGAGTTTAAGCCGCCGCGTCCGGACAAGTTTGGCTACCGAAGGAAATGGAATAAGAAGTCTAAGTCTTCTGGACAAGCTCCATCTGCGACTGTGACGGACACATCTGGGAATGGAGCTCGTGCTTGTTTTACGTGCGGGAAGGTTGGACACTTCGCACGTGAATGCCGATTTGGTCCTCCAAAGGGTGATAAGAAGACGGGAGCGTCTTATGCGGAGAAGGGGAAGGCTGTAGTGGAGTCTTCTGCCTCGCACGCGCAGCCCAGGGTCTTCAACCTTGGTCAACAGGAGGCCATTAAGCAGGCTGATGTCGTCACAGGTGCGCTTAAGTTTTAATGTTTGTACTTTTGGTGTGCTGTGCTTGTTTTAATTGTCATGTTATAGGGTTTGTCCTTATACGAGAGTATCCGGCGCGAGCACTGTTCGACACAGGTGCTTCACATTCGTTTCTGTCTGAGGATTTTGTCTTGCGTGTCGGGGTGCCTATCCGGACCAAGACAGACAGTATCAGGGTGTTGTTGCCTAACGGATGTTTGATGTGCGCGGATCGATCTTGCGGTCTTGAGGTCAAGATAGGAAGTCGGGAGTTCAAGGTGGAAACACTAGTATTGCCGATCAAAGAGTTTGATATAATCTTCGGTATGGACTGGCTTTCAGAGCAGCGTGCCTGTATCGATTGCACTTCAAAAGAGGTCACACTTGGGCAAAATACCGAACGAGAGACCAAGTTTATTGGTATGCAAGGGATGAGTGGGATGTTGTTATCCGCTCTCCAAGTTGTTAAGGCAGTTCGGAAGGGTGCGGAGTTGTTCTTCACACTCATAGAGGCGGTGGCGCCGAAGGCCAGTGTGAGTGAAGTGCCGATTGTGTCGGAATATGCGGATGTGTTTCCAAAGGACCTTCCGGGGTTACCTCCCCAAAGGGAAATTGACTTCGCTATCGAGCTGGTGCCGGGTGCAAAACCCGTGGCCCGTTCGCCGTATCGGGTAGCGCCAAAAGAAATGGCCGAACTGAAAGTTCAGTTGCAAGAGTTGTTGGAGCAGGGATATATACGCCCAAGTATGTCACCTTGGAGCGCGCCTGTTCTTTTTGTGAAAAAGAAAGACGGTGGTTTGCGACTATGTATTGATTATCGCGAACTGAATAAACTGACGGAGAAAAACAAGTATCCAATTCCTCGGATCGATGACTTGTTCGATCAGCTAGCAGGCTCAACCGTCTATTCGAAGTTGGATTTGAAGTCCGGGTATTACCAGTTGCGGATTCGGGAAGGTGACATTCCCAAGACAGCGTTTGGCACACGCTATGGTCATTATGAGTTCACAGTGATGCCGTTCGGCTTGTGTAATGCGCCTTCGGTATTCATGGATCTCATGCATCGTACGTTCCGCGAATACCTGGATCTGTTTGTGATTGTGTTTATTGATGATATTTTGGTATATTCACAATCAGAGGAAGATCATGCAAACCATTTGCGGTTAGTATTGCATACCTTGCGAAGGAATAAGCTGTATGCCAAGTTCTCAAAGTGTGAGTTCTGGCTCTCGTCGGTGGCTTTTCTAGGCCATGTGGTAAGTGGAGAGGGCATAGCAGTGGATCCGGCTAAGATAAGTGCCATTCGGGATTGGCCAGTGTTGTCTTCAGTGGCCGAGGTCAGGAGCTTCCTTGGACTTGCGGGCTACTATAGACGGTTTGTGGAGAACTTCTCCCGGATTGCTTTGCCTCTGACTACGTTGACGAGAAAGGATCAGAAGTTCGTTTGGACGCCGGAGTGCGCACGAGCTTTTGAGGAGTTGAAAAGTCATTTGACCACGGCGCCCGTGTTGACGTCGCCATGTGGTACAGATGGATTTGAAATATACAGCGATGCGTCAGGAAGCGGCTTAGGCTGCGTTCTCCTGCAATTTGGCAAGGTGATCGCTTATGGTTCACGTCAATTGAAAGTGCATGAGCGGAATTATCCCGTCCATGATTTGGAGTTGGCGGCGGTAATCTTTGCGCTCAAGTTGTGGCGGCACTATCTATATGGCGTCAAAGTGGATATCTATACGGATCACAAAAGCCTAAAGTATTTGTTGGATCAGAAGGATTTGAATATGCGACAACGAAGATGGATGGAGTTCCTCGGGGACTACACCTTCGAGATTCACTATACTCCCGGGAAGGGAAATGTGGTCGCTGATGCTTTGAGTCGGAAGACTCCGGTACGGGCAAGCTGGTTGCAGAGGCATGACCAGCGTTTGATCCAAGAATTGGAGGCAATGGAGATATCGTGTGTTGACAAGGGTGCGTCAACCGATGCGTGCTTAAACTGGACGGAGGTGCAATATGACCTTACGGACAGAGTTCGGCGAGCAACGGAGCTTGATGAAAGTCTCCAGCGCTATGCTACAGATGGGCCGGATGATCAATTCTCTTGGGATAACGGGTTGTTACGGAGACATGGTCGAGTATGCGTCCCAAGTGTGGGTAAACTGAGGGAAGAGTTGATGTACGAAGCTCACTTTGCAAAGTACTCAGTTCACCCAGGGAGCACAAAGATGTACAGGGACATGAAAAAGCTGTTCTGGTGGCCCGGATTAAAGAAAGATGTGGCTCGTTATGTGGCTAAATGCAACACCTGTGCGTTGGTGAAAGCAGAATGCCAGAAGCCTGGCGGTTTTCTGAAGTCGTTACCTATTCCGGAGTGGAAGTTCGATGATATTTCGATGGATTTCGTGCACGGGTTGCCGAGATCTCAACGCGGTCATGATTCAATCTGGGTGATTGTGGACCGGTTGACAAAAGTAGCGCACTTCCTTCCAAATAGAAGAGATGATTCAGTGGAAACCTTGGCCAAGCTGTATGTGGAGCAGGTTGTTCGACTGCACGGTGTTCCCCGGAGCATCGTTAGTGACCGTGATGGGCGGTTCACATCGAATGATTGGCGGCTCGTTCATCAAATGTTGGGTACAAAATTAGCGTTTAGTACGGCCTTTCATCCCCAAACGGATGGCCAGACTGAACGAACCAACAGGACGATGGAGGATATGCTCCGCATGTGCGCCCTAGATTTTGGTAAGAAATGGGAAGATTACATATTTCTCGTTGAATTTGCCTATAATAATAGCTACCAAGCGAGTATTGGTATGGCACCATTCGAGGCGTTGTATGGTCGGAAATGCCGTACACCGTTAGCTTGGGCAGAAGCAGGCGAATCGAAGCTGAATGGGAAAAAGGAAGTCGAAGAAGCTACTTCGCTCATCCGCTCTATTCGGGAGAGGCTATTGATAGCCCAAGATCGTCAAGCTAAGTACCACAATGCCAAGCACCGGAACGTGGAGTTCGCGGTGGGTGATTGGGTATATTTGAAGATCAAACCCTTCAAAGGTGTGTCCAGGATTCGGCGTTTGAAAAAGCTAAGTCCGAGGTATCTTGGTCCGTTTGAGGTGGTGGAGCGTGTTGGGGAGGCTGCTTATCGACTAGCACTTTCAGCGGACTTGGGTGGATTACATGATGTGTTTCACATCTCAGTCCTTCGTAAGGCGGTAAAGGATCCAGCTCAAGTCGTGGAGGCTGATCGGGTACCGGTCGAGTATGGGCTAACGACGAGGGTTAGACCCATTCGGATCGAGGATCGAGCCGAGAAACAGTTGCGGAACAAAGTAATCGGGATGGTCAAGGTCCGATGGGACAATTGTGGCCGTGAAGAGCTAACATGGGAGCGGGAGCAGACCATGCGAGCCGAGTTTCCCGAGTTATTTGTATAACTGTAGACCGTGTACTTTTTGGTTATAACGGTTATAGCATTGCTGGTTTTCTTTCCTTACCGTGCAAATTTCGGGACGAAATTTTGTTAAGGGGGAGAGGGTTGTAACACCCCAAAAAGGCCCCAATAGACTCAACTTGAGATTTGAGTAGCAGGTCAGGTTACACGGCCTGGGACACGGGCGTGTCCCAGGGCGTGTCGGGTGACACGGCCTGGGACACGGGCGTGTCCCAGGGCGTGTTCTATTTATTTTGCAAACTTGGCCTATTCCGGGCAGAGCCGGACACGGCCTTGAACACGGCCGGGAACACGGGCGTGTCAGGCTGGACACGGGCGTGTCAGCTGCCGTGTTCCGACCCGTGTTCTGGTTGCAGCTCGTTGGAGCAGGAGACACGGGCGTGTCTCAGGTTTGACACGGGCGTGTCAGGTCCGACACGGGCGTGTCGATGACCCGTGTGGTTCAGTCGGTTCAAGCTGTGTGCACCGCTGAAGGGGTACACGGCCTGTGACACGGGCGTGTCACAGGCCGTGTCGGCCAAAAAGTGAAATTCTGGGGAAATCTTGGCCGTTCAGTTTTCTCTCTTTTGATCCAAAGGCTCAGGTGGGTTCTTGGGCTGGATAAGTCGTGAGAAGAGGCTGAAGATTCATTCTTCTTTTATTCTTAAGGAAGAGAAAAAGAGAGAGGAAGAGAGGAAGAAGGAGGAGGAGACCAAGCCACCGGCGGAGCTCCCGTGGTTCGATTCGCGATCCGAAGCCGGCGTTGTGACGGCAAGGCTGCTGCGAAGGCTTTCATCCGTCTCAAATTTCTCTCCATGGCTCCGAAGCGAACTCCTAGGGTAACGATTTCCTGCTTGGACATGTGAAGTCCTTAATTCCTGCATTGCATAGGGAAAACCCTTCCCCGCGAGTGTGCGGTGGGTTGTGGCGTCCCTTGGGGTAGATATGTGAAGTCCCCCTTGTTAGAGTCCGGAATTGGAGTACGGATCTAGGCATGCTGTGTGAAGCCCATCTGGACGTGGTCTGGATTGGTGATGCTTGGTTGCATATCGGAGGAGACTCCGTGATGATTGCTTGTATGCATGATGGATAAAAGTACTGGAGGAAGTCCAGGAAATTATGAGAGTTGGACTCTCTTGTGGCCGTGAGTGCTACTGACGGAAAGTTGGGCTGTGAGGCTGCAACTAGGAAATGGTGGAACGGGCAAGGTGAAACTGTACCCGCGTCAGTCCAGGCGTGAGTCTGACGATGTGAGCAACGGGAAAGGTGGATCTGTACCCGCGTTATGGTTGTCTAACTTTGGGTGCTTAAGACCCTGTTAGGATCACATAGCGAGAGTCGACGGCCGGTGAGCCGATCAGACTAGAATGCTCATAGTGCGCCGTTATGTCTGGGACCTCTGAACGGTGTGAATGTGCCCTGAGTGCACGGAGCGTCGGGCCGTCGAGCCGACGTTTGTGATATATGACAGTGCGGGCGTGCACGTCTTGCTTGAATGGCTATCTATATCATGTTGGATGAATGCTTTGCAGGGATGGAATTCCGCTGCCCCGTGCCAGGGGCAGGGTCGTTATAATTGGTCAGCTGAATGCTGACCGTTGCCCTGTTTTCCCACCGTTTGGTGGATTGGTTCTTACAGGTGCTGGAGGAGCTGGTCCGAGCGGGACTTAGCGGGCTGAAGCCCAAAGCTGCGTTGCTGCCCTTGAAGGCTTTGATGTATTTCTTTTGTTCATGTGTGGCCGGCCTGCGTGCCGATGTATGTAAACCACACTCTTGTTAAGAGAAACCGTTGTAAGGCCTTAAGGCCAGACTCTGTTTATATATATATATATACATTCCTATGTTAGTGGACAGTGTTGTTTATCTTGAGTTCAGTAATTCAACCATGAAGCTTCCGCTAGAATGCTCTGTGTTAGGATGCGTTGGTTATGATATTATTTCGTAGCGTCTCCGCCTGTTTGTGGAATATGGTGTGGGGCCCCGGCCGGACCCTCTATTATATTCTTCTTGACGGGTAGAGGTGTTACAGCAAATTCACTGGCTTGTACAGGAGGACTGAACCGGACTTCGGGATTCGTGCTGGATGATCCCCTGGACCGGTCATTTCAAATAAGACCTAATTTGGGCGGTTCAATCAGAAATTGACACATGGCGAAGTGACATAACCCTAATGCGCAAATATAAATAAGAAGGAAACTAAACCCTAGCCGTCACTTCGACCACTGCTGAGCCCGTACCCGCGCAAAACTATTGGGATAGAAGCGGATCATCGGAGTTTGAGTTCTGCAGGAAGAAAGTCTTGCTAGAGCCAGCCAAACTTTGGAAGAGGAGAAACGCCATCACTGTCATGGAAGAAATGATGCCGCGGAGGAGGATGACTAGATCCATGGCCGGGAATGATGGTACCGCTGGAAATGAGGTGAGCTTCCTCCCCTCTCCCTTGGTGCTAGATCTGTAGTTAATATTCTAAGAGAGACATCAACTCCATAGAGTATTTATGGTGAGGAGAAGATTTCCTAGGGAAGCCATGCCTAGGGTTTGTTTCTAGGCTTTAGTCTTCTTCAACCTCTTCATCCTTCAAAGTGAAGATGAGAGAGTAATTCGTGGTGAAATATGGCTTTGTGAGGGTGAATAAGGGTGGACAAAATTTCTAGAGAAGTTTTTGGGAGATCGGCGCAAGGAGGAAGATGAACGGATGTCGTTCATCTCACCTTAAGATGCGTGCAGAAATCTGATTTCTGCACGCAGCGATCTTCGTGGCCAAGTTTGGGGGTGTTTTGGCCATATCTGGGTTCTCAACTCAGCACGAAAGTCGTAGCCCTTGAGATTATCTTTCTAACGAATGGTTGCATGTTTCTAGGAGATACCTGTAGCCACGGGAAAGTCAGTTCGAATCTGCTGTAGTTGGGGGAATATTATGCCCAGGAAACCTGTATCCTGTAAGCAGCAGGCTTCGAGTTGGATTTCTGGTGTAATGTGACCAAATCTGGGTTTTTGACTCGACACAAAAGTCGTAGCCCTCGCAAATACCTTTCCAACGAGGGGTTGAACGATTATAGCGGATTCCTGTAGCTCCAGGAGTTCCAATTTTAATGGCTGTATATACTATATTGATGCTCATGTGATACCTCGTGTAGATATACAATTTATATTACCTTGCTCCCTTAGTTGTGATGCCTTAATAACACTCACGAATATTGTGATTTGTATTGGTATCCATCTAGGTTGTTAGTGAGGTGAATTGGGATCGGATGGCTAGTGAACGATGGAGGTTGAGCTTTGATGTAGAACATATCGATTATGTGATGAATCGAGGTGATCGGTTGAAAGATAGATAGCGGTGAATGTGGTAAGCTCGGATGGTAAGAGTAAACTCAAGCGTGAGAATTAAAGTACTAGTCATGTAATTGGTTAACCATGAATGTGTTGAACTATTGGAGAGAGTATGTTGTATCTGTGATTACGAGTTAATGAATGTGGCAGGTCTACGGGCTCGCCAATCGTCACACCGATGGGATTCAATAGTTAGACCTTGGGCGGTAGGGCTAGACACTTGGTGTCCATAACTCGAGGTCTCCTCCGTGCCATGAGAACGGTTGGGCTTGCACCTCGTGCGATTCCGAGGTTCCTTCCGATTCGAATCAAAGGCCAGGTTGGGCTGTGTTCTTGGTGCACATCTACCCAAGACCCCTTCTGAGCCGCAGTATGCGTGTGAGCTCCGTTGTTGTGTTATTAGCTTAGAGGCGTACGGAGGCCTAGGATAGGTAGTGTGATATCACCTAGTAGTGGAGATGCCCGCTCCACTATCACCGTCTGGCCACGACGGTTGACGCTTGAGAGGTTAGATACCTGCTCAAAAAGTGGGAACTTCAAGTCTGTGTCGACATAGCAAACTTGCATGTGTGTGAGCATGAGCCGGTCATTGCATTGCATTCATATCATACCATTCATTTCATTCACAAGACCCTTATCGTATAAGTTTGAATGAGCACTCTTATACGATGAGTTACTTTACTGTTAAGCCGCACCTTAATTTATAAGTCTGTATGGGCACTCTTATAAGTTAAGTTATTATTCTTGTTGTAGATTACCTGCTGATTAATTATTAGATTTAATAGAAATGCTAGCTTGCTTAGTAGAAATATAATTCTTACCTGTTCCTTGTCACCTGCTTGATTATTCCTGTTATATATATATTGTACTTGTTTCCTTTCTCTGCCCGGTGCCGATGAGTTGCCGTGGGAGTGGATGTGAAGCCACTTAGTCTTTATGACTAACGGTTGCTACGTTTTCCATTTTAGGAGGAAACCCCACAGATAGGGCGGTAGTAGGACAACCAGGCCCGGACGACAGGACCTGAGGTGGCGGTACCGTCGATACCGTCCGTGACAGTCGTCAGTAATTTGATGTAGCCTTTTTGGCAAACAGTTTTTAGACTATGATATTTTACAAGATTGTTATGCTTCTTATTTTCCGCTTCGTTTTTGGACTATAAACTGTGTGTGAATTGACTTTCTTTTCTATCTTATGGTTGGGTTGGCATGAAATATTGATATTGGTTGTAGCCGGCGGAATAGGCGTCTTGTGGTACAGGCTAAACCGTGTGTTAGTGCTACCTCAAGGTGGCTATTCTGGGCATAAGACTCCCCTCGTGCCGTGTTTTGTGTTCCGGGAGGGGGGGTCTTACACCTAGACTCTTCCTTCTCGCATCGGCGGGGAAAATCCAGTCCCTTGTGCTTTCTCAGTTCTTTTTTTATCCATGGATAGGGATAGCCAAGGAGGAACAACCACCCCATCCACTTTAGAGGTAACTCTGGATTTTCCATCTGGAGGAATCCTTTCCTCACCTACAGCCGTGATAGATCAGCCCAAGTAACCTATTTAATAGTTATACACAACCTATTTGGTTCAATAAAAGTTTTTAAATCTATTTTACGCAAGTTCTCAACAGCCGTGCTCTGCTCACATTTATTCTCATCTGAATCTTGTTTCACTCGAAGCAACTCTGTCTTCATCTCTTCTTCAGCTATCATCAGCATTTATGCCACTTCCATAGCCCTGTCTTCCTCTTTCTGCAGCACACCTGTCTAAGCTGCACTAGGCAAACCATCAGATAACACAGTATTGAATTTTAGCAATTTTCCAGGTTCATTTAGAATTATAGGGGGAAGGGTGGGCGGTAAAGGCAAAGCAAACTTGGATTCCAAGGTGATGCCGCTAGCGTTAAACTACAGCATCGCTTCACAAGATTTTAGAAAGGGGACCCCTAAGATGGGTTTTGAATTATTCCCCAATAGTCCAAACACCTGGAAATCCGCGATCACTACAGCACCATTCAATATCACTTCCACCTCATTTATCTCACTGTCGGTTATCACTACCGACCCATTGGCTAGCATGAGTTATTTCCAGACATTCGACTCAAAATTTAAATTAAATTTCTCAAAAACTTGCAAAGCAAGAATGTTGTAATAAGATCCGGAATCACATAAGGCCACCGTCTCGACCTCATTTATCTCACACTTTACGACCACTACATTTTTATTGCACTCATCCACCTCCCCGACACTCTTCCCTTGCTCACGAGGATTTTTTTTCGTGTTGCTCTGGTAGGCGCCACGAGTATGCTCGGAGAACACTTGGGCCAGTTGCCCCTGTTGCTTTTCTAAGTTTCTCATGGATGCGGTTTGAGTGGCCATGTTGGATTAGGCCATCTCCACGAATTTCTCCATCATTTATTCCAACGCACTCTTTCGCGTCCCTGGTGCATTCTGATTATAACCCAATTTCGGTCGCAGCTGGCTATTAGAGGCTTGAGCATCAAACTGATGTTGGCCTCCCTGCCACCTTTAACCTGGAGCATTTTGGTTCCAGGAGAAATTCAGATGATTTCTCGCATTCAGGTTATAACTATTGTTATAAGGAGCAACGCGGTTCTGGTTATTTATAAAAGTTACACTTTCATCAGTAGATATACCTGAGGGATCAGCAAAAGATTTTCCAGCTGGGCATTCAAAAGTATGATTGCCGGGGTTTCCCCAACCCTGGCATGAAATAGCCATCACCCGAGTCGGAGGAGGGGTCGATCTGGTCAGCATCATCATTCCCTCCATCGTAGGATGGCTCGCCTCAGCATACTACTGTACCGCATTCACCTCGAACAAATTTCTTGCACCCCTAGGTGCGTTTCTTCCAGCAGTCCAATAAGTACTGTGAGAAGCGGTGTCGCGAAGGAGCTGTTAAAAGTGAAGGGATAAATCACCCTAACTCTAGAGGGTGGTGAATAGAGTATTGAAAATCTTTTGATTAATTTTTATAGCAGATTAAAATAAGAGATATCTATATGTAAGTAGAAATAAAAAAAAAACCACAGCACAGAAAATAACAAATAGAGCAACCAGACGATACAAAGAATTTATAGTAGTTCCCCTAAACTTGGGTACATCAACTCTTCTACCACTATGGTAGGAATCCACTACTACTTTTTGATCAGGTTCCCTACCACCACAGGTTTTTGCTCAAGTGCCCTGTCACCACAAGAAGTATTTTAAGGGAGATCTAGCAACCCTTTAAGCTATTGACCAGGTGCCTAAAAACTAAACTACGTCTTTTCATCAGGACACTTAACAACCAAAGGATAACTTTTGAAGGGAGTTAAAGACCCTTTTATAGTAAGGTGAAAAGAAATTTGATATTGTCTTCTCTTTCTCAATGTTCTGAGAAGACTAGTGGATTGTTGTTGTTATCAAAGCTCCCACTGAGATGTAGAATAGTTCAGGAGAATGGGAGCTTTGTTCAGGGTGTAGGCCTTCAGATTGCTTGTTGATCTTCAGGAAGCTTTTAGATAGATGTTGATGGATTGTCTCTTGAAAAGTCCTGAAGCAAAAACTCATGAAGAACTTAAGTTTTATGAGAGGTGTTCTTCTTTCAGTTTTCTGTAGAATATTCTTTCTGTCACGGGTTACTAACTTACTGCTATCCTGAAAAAGATAAACAATATATATTCCTTGCAATTTTCAGCCTTTTAATTTTGAATTACTTTCCTTGACTCATTGCAGAAATTCTGGGAGTTGAACGGCTAGAATTTGTCTTTAATGAATTTTTCTTACTATCTCATTGAAATAAGCCAAGTAATAACTCTATAAAGACCATAATTAATGCTGCCATGGAATGGCTATATTCTTGATAATATGAGCATTAATTATCAGAGTATTATTGCCTTACAATAATCGAATTTGAAATGTTATTCGATCTGAGAAACTGCAGAGAAAAAACGCCGGACAGAAACTGGAAGGAAATAGTCGAACTCAGGAATAATTTTGTCGACCTGAACTCCAAGTTCATCGAGCTGAGAATTCTACTTCATCGAGCTAAGCTCAGAGATCATCGATCTTAAAATGGAATGCCAATCTGAGCTCCAAGTTCGTCGACCAGAGATAGACTTTCGTCGAGCTGAACTTCTGATATGAGATCAAAGTTCGTCGATCTCAGCTGGACTTTCGTCGAGCTCAACTCAGAGAAGGAACTCTGAGTTCGTTGATGACTTATGCACTTCGGCATGTGTACCGATCATTATCAAGTAATAAAGTTGAGGAGTTGAATCCCCAGATATCGATATCTCGAGGAGTGCATGTAGGGAGTATGAATTTTCTATTGAAAGAGAGATTGCAAGTGTTAACGTAACAAGGGGTTTTTATTTTGGTTTCCTAATTTCAACACTAATTAAACTATTGGGGGAACCTTCACTACTTAGCTTGGGTGGATTACTCAAGTGAGTAATAAGGAGGATGGACAAACCATTGAGGGTTGCAGTCACCTCTTTGCCACGCATGCTCCTAACAATTGTTAGAATGACCCTGTCGTGTCAAGAACACAAAAGAGGGAAGCGCACCAACATAATCTAGAACTGAAATATGTCAACACATAGACATGCTGAAATCATTAAGCAAATCAATTTCTTACACATCAATCCAAAAACCACGGAATCAAGAGCAAAGTTGCTACAAGAAAAGGTGGAGAGACACAACTAAACGCCCGAAGACTTTCCGATATTTGCGGCCAGAGTCAAGGGTTGTTAGGCCTTGTCCGTGCTTAGTCTACGGATGACGTTTGGGGTTGAGAAGGGCTGTCACTTCCTTATAATAGGCCGTATTCTTCACGAATAACCGTCAGGTTAAACCTGACCAGAAAACTCCACATATGCAGCACCTAAGAGCTTGAAATAGAGCTTTGAGGTTGGAGAAGACGATGACAGCTGAAGATGAAGCTATTAAGATCTTTTAGAGGGATAATGGTGGTCGGATGAGCTCTCCAAGGAGTAGAGAGGAAAAAGCGGTTGCTGGATGATTTTCCGGCTCAAAGGATCGGAAATGGTGGACTGGATCCCCTGGGCGAATGAGACCTACGACTTAAATAGAAATGTCAGAATTAATGGTCACGCACAGTTTTGCGCACGACCATGCGTTAACCGTGCAATATTAAATCTCAGAACAAGCTTGCGGAAGAAGAAGCGTTCACCCATGCATTTCCTCGCGCACGGGTGCTTGCGCCCGTAGGTGAAGGAAAACGCACGTGTATCAACAGAAAGAAGAAATTTCTGGCAAGCAGGTGGGAACGTGCATTTTACTCACGCACGGGCACTTCTGCCCAAGCGTAATCAAATCGCATGATTAACCACAGAGAACAATAAATCAAGGCAACTACAGGAAAACCGTTTGTTTCCTTCACGCACGGATCTGAAGAAACCGTGCGTTAACCATGCGTGAAGATCATTGAGCTCAACTTGATGATATTCGTCGAGCTCGACTCGACTCCTTTCCAGCTCAACAAAACGGACGATCGGGCAACAAGTGTGTGCTAAGAAAACGCACGACCATGTATTTTCCCATAAATCAAAATTCCTGCCTTGGGGAAAAGACACCACATGCACAGTAAAAACCAAAACTGGAGTACAAGCTCCTAGCACCAATACACGACAAAAAAAATAGCCGAAAAGAGCAATGGGGAGCACCATGTGCTTACCCGCGACAAAAGAATGTGCAATTGCACAACATCGTGCCAAAGCGGTCTATAGTGTGGTCATTGACCGATCGAAGCAAATATAACTGATTAACGATTGTAATGCAGTGCACGAGTGAGAAAACATTCCCAGATGAGTCTGAAAAACCCTATAAATATCAGACACATAAATGAGCATGTGTAAGTGCTTACCGTTATATCATAAATGAACTCAAGAATGCCCACTTAGGAATGTAAATACATATGTTTGAGGAACTTGTGCGTTCCTATTATTGATTTTGCAATAGTATGAGTTGCTTAATGGTGTGTTTCATGATTGTAGGCAACAAGAAGTGTTGAGGGGTTGCAAGAACCCCAACATTTGTTAGGTACTAATGTGCCAACTGACGTGTCAACACCTCCTCCTTCAGTAGAGACAGTTTAGATGATCGCTGATATGGTCTTCACAATGATCAAGGCCAATATGGAGGCTTATGCAGCTCTTTATTCCGGTGGTGAGTTCAATGACGGTTGTTGAACTTGAGCAGATTGCAAAGGGAAGAGCATCGCCCACACCATTGAATATGTGTTTTATGCAAGGACTGTACACGGTCGAGGAGTACTTTTATGCATTTGTTGTGCTGAGAAAACATACAAAGTTTGTGTTTGAGAGCAAGGAGACTAAGACTAATCAATTTTATGATGGTCTATGTGCGGTGACCTACGACGTCTGTTGGTGGGTCCAAAGTTAATTGGATTCCATGCCATGGTAATGACTGCTAGGTCTTCGGAAATGGACTTGGAAAAGTTCAGGGAGAAACGAGAGTTCAACGTAACTTTGCAAATGTTTCAAAATCAAACTCTTACAAGTTGAAAAAGAAGTTACATCTGTTGCAATCAACATCTTCCACAATCATAGGATCAAAGAAAAGGTGTGGTCCATGTTTTTGCTTTTATTGTGGCAAGGTAGGACATCTTGCCCAAGAATGTCATGGTGATGCTCCAAGGACAAAGAAGGCGAAGGTTGGAGCAACTACGAGGCGGGCGCCACCTACGTGCTACACATGTGGCAAAGAGGGTCATAAGGCTCGCGAATGCTCAACTGGCATTTCATCGATGGCAAACTGAAAGGGAATGTTGAGTATATATACATAAATAATTGTAATTGTGTACCGTACATTTCCTAGTAAGTAATGATGTATACAATACCTGTTTTGTGTATATAAACCTGTTGTGATTAATAATCAAGAAGTCATTTGATTAAGGCTCAATGTATACCCGATGTGCGTATATTTATATTAAAGATAAGAGTGGAATGGCATGGCCATAGTAATAAGAGTGAATATGGGTAGAAAGTGATATGTTAAGATGCATTTATGACATCATATCATGACGTGGAAGCATCTGTGCTGGCAATAGCTGTGTTTGATGTGATCATAAGTATAAACTAGCTCTTAGAGTAGCGTACCAGTATAGATTGCACCTTTACGGAAGACACAAAGGGATAGATTGCCGAACGTGGGACTAAGATCGCTTGTACGCGAGCATCGAGCAAGATATTGATGTCTACTCTCCAAGTCGTCAAAATTGTTCAGTTGTGCGCAAAATAATTCTTCATGCCTATATAGGCCATTGGGCTGAAGCCCAGTTTTGCGACGCTTCTATTGTGACGGCCTATACGGATGTATTTCCTAACAATCTCCATGGGTGTTGTCCCCACAGAAGACTGACTGCACTATTGTAGTGGTGCCAGGTGTGAAACCTATGGCCTACTTACCATATCAATTAACGCTAGAGGAAATGGCTAAAATGGATAGTTCAACTGTAAGAATTGCTAAGACAAGGTTATTGAGGTCCAAGGGTGTCACCTTGAGGTGCACTGACCCGTTTAGGGAAAAGAAAATAAGGAAGGTAGCCTGCATCTATACATCAATTATATAGAGCTGAACAAGATGACAGAGAAGAATATGTATCCGATTCCACGGATTGATAACGTGTTCGATCAGCTAATTGGATCAATGGTATACCCAAAGATTTTTCGGAAGTCTGGCTATTACAAGTGGAGAATACAGGGATGTGACATTCCCCAAGTTGGCGTGTGGAAAATTCTACGGTCTTTATAAGTCCATAATAATGTTGTTTGGGCTGACAAATGCGACATCGTTATTCATGGACTGACATACTTAAGTATTTAAGGCGTATATGGACCTATTTGTGTTGACGACATATTGGTGTACTCTTAGCTAAACAAAGATTCTGCAAATCACTAAAGAATGGGTTTGCATACCCTAAGAAAGAACAAACTCTAGGCCAAGTTCTCAAAGTGAGAGTTCTGGCTATCATCGGTGGGTTTCTTGGCTATGTTGGTAGTGATGTAGGTATTGCAGTATTTCCTGCGAAGATAGTTACGATGCAGGAGTGACCTGGGTTGTCCATTGTAGCTAAAGTCAGAAAATTCCTTGGACTTGCTCACTACTGTTTGAACATAGCCTTACCTCTCACCACACTCACGAGGAAAAATCAGAAGTTTGTTTGAACCCCAAGTATAAATGAACTTTTAAAGAATTAAAGAGTCGTATTATCATAACACCAATTTTGAGTTCACCATGTGGTTCAGATAGCCGGTGTATAGTGATGCATCAGGGAGAGGCTTAAGCTGTGTGCTTTTATGTTTGGAAAAGTAATAGCTTATGGCTTATGCCAGTTGAAAGTGCACAAGCAGAAATATCCAGTCTACAATGTGTAGTTAACGGCTGTGATTTTGCACTTACATTGTGGCATCACTACATAGATGGCATGAAAGTGGATGTCTAAATTTACGTCAGCAAAGGTGGGTGGAGTTCCTTAGGGACTATCCCTTCAATAGTCATTACACTCCTGATAAGGGACATATAGTCACAGATTCCTTGAGACATAAAACTCCGGCAAGCGCATAGGGAGTATAAATATGTGATGAATGTCTAATCCAAGAGTTGAAAATCGTAGACATTTGATGCAATCATGGCAAGTGTACCGATCGTTGTCAGGTAAAAAAGTTGAGGAGTTAAATCCATAGATATCGATCTCTCAGGGAGTGCAAGTAGGGAGTGTGATTTTTCTCTCAAAAAGTGATTGCAAGTGTTAACGCAAACAAAGGGTGTTTTGGTTTGGGGTTTCCAAAGCTTAACACTAATAAATATATTGCGGGTCGCCGTTATCGCGTCTCTTTGGTGGATTACTCAAGAGAGTAATATGGAAGATGGATGAGCCAATGAGGGTCGCAATCACCTCTTCGCCACGCACGCTTCTAGCAATCGCTAGAACGACACTATCTCAACTTGAACAAGAGAAAATAGAGCTCAACACACAATCAAGAACTAAGTTATAACAACACATAGACATGCTGAAATACTTAGGCTAACATTGTTCTTACACATCATTCCAACATCCAAATAAGTAGAAAAAGAATTACTACAAGTAAAGGGGAAGAGAAACAACCAAATGCATGAAGGCTTTCTGAGATTTGCGACCGAAGTCAAGGGTTGTCGGGCCTTGTCCGAGCTCGGTCTGCGGATGACTCCCGGGGTCTAGAAGGACCATTACTTCCTTCTAATAACCCGTCTTCTTCGTGAATAATAGCTGCCCAAAATCTCTCCGGAGAACTCCACGGATGCAACACCTTAAGAGCTTGAAACGGAGCTTGGAGCTTGAAGAAGACAATGGTGTCCGAAGATGATGCATTTGCGAGCTCTTATTGGAAGAATGGTGGTCGGATCAACTCTCCAAAGAGGAGAGAGAAAATGGTGGCTGGAGGGATGTTTTCCCGCTCAGAGGAGCGGAAATGGCTGGCAGAGCCGAGTGAAAAATGGAAGGAGTTGACCGAAATCGCGGAGCACAAGCTTAAATACAGCAGTAGATAATCAGAGCGCACGATCACTGGTACACGACCAGCGGTGGTGCACACTGGCGGTTGATGTAACATCCCATTTCCAACTAGACACCTAGAAGTGGTTTTGTCATAACAGAACCCTAAGAAACCCAAGAATCTAAGTCTATCGACCAAGAGTTCGAGTCACGGGTTGGTCACGCCCGTGACCGACCCGTCATGCCCGTGACCTAGAGTGTGACCCCTTCGACGATCGTCGACCTCAGAAAGACGATCGACGAGCTCAGAAATTTCAACATGGGCCTGGAACGCCCGTGACAGACCCATCACTCCTGTGACCTTGGAATGGCTTTGAGTGAGCTGAGCTCACTCAACGTCGTAGTCTGGATGGTGTTGAGTGAGCTTAGCTCACTCAATGCCATAAGATAGATGGCATCAAGTGCACAGACTGCACTCAACTCCATCTTAAGTAGGCTGGATGGCGTTGAGTGAGCAGAGCTCACTCAACGCCATAAGCTAGACGTCATTGAGTGCACAGACTGCACTCAATGCAACCTTGAGTAGGCTGGATGGCATTGAGTGAGAAGAGCTCACTCAATGCCATAATCTGGATGGCGTTGAGTGAGCAGAGCTCACTCAATGCCATAGTCTCGAAGGGCTGTATTTTGGATGCCGTTGAGTGAGCAGAGCTCACTCAACGCCGTATCCTGGATGACATTGAGTGAGTAGAGCTCACTCAACGCCGCAACATGGATGGAGTTGAGTGAGCAGAGCTCACTCAATGCCGTAGCTTGGATGGCAGTTAGTGAGATGAGCTCACTCAACGCCATTTTACTTAGACTTTTTCTGGCAGTTTTAGCTTGGCTGATGGTCAGCTGAACCGGGCCGGTCTGGATACTGGGCCCGAATGCATGATTAGGCCGTTTCTCTTATTAAGACCCAATTAAGTCTTATTTTAAAAGTGTTGACCGGTCAATGCCATGTGGCCGTCGGTTTTGAAAACAAGGAGGAGCCACGACCATGGACGGAAACCAGCGTTCACAGCCATAAATTGCACTTGATGTCGTGGCCCCTTCCCCTCCTCTTTAATGATTGGATTCAAGTCCCCGTGGGGAGTGGAGAAGTTTCCAGCCTCCCTCCAGCTACTTCGGGCCATTTCACCTCCCCTCCACCATGGCCGAAGCATGCTCTTAATGAAGCATTAATGGCTGGACAGCCTATACCCGCCCGCTCCCCATTTCTTCCTTTTAAAAAAGCTCCCTAGACTCAGAGATGAAGTTTCCACCCTGACCTGACGGATTGGAGCTTGTACTGTGTTGTAGAAGAATTTCGGCAGCGCCACCACCGCGCCAATAGCATCCCGACGATCTGCACGCCTCCAGCCCACGAACAAGGTCCTCCCCTCCTCTCTTTCTACGGGTGGATCTTAGAGCTCTTTAGGATTGATAATCGAGCTCAACGGAGCTCGATCGGGAAGTGATCCTCTTCCTAGATTTTCCCACAACAAATTCTTGCTTTCGGGTTCGCCGGATTCTGCCTCTTCGGCGGCCGCGCCGCCGCCCGGCGATGGCCACCACCTCAACGGAGGTGGTGGTGGCGGTGGCCGGCCACGGAGGAGGCTGGAAGGCCGGCGGCAACGTTTGGACTGTGCTCCAGGTTCGGCCAATCATGGCCCTAGGCTGGAGGAAGAAGACGACCCAGCACTGTTGGATCTGCTTCAAGATCTGTGCTGGATAATTATTCTCTTTCTTTTAAAAATGATTTTCTGGACTGAAATAACAGTCACTTAGAAAAATTAAGGAAAACTACTTAGAGGCTCTATGTAAGGAAATGGTCAACATGTAATTTGTAGCCCTATGGGTCTACTTTATTTTAAAAGTAATTTGGGTCAATTTGGTCAACTGGATTGACCAGGGCACCTCTTTTGGTGGGATCTATACCTAGAGCTAAGCAGAGATTAAAATGTGTGCCCACCCTTCATCCCTTGTCCAAAGGATTTGAAATTTGGGCAGGGAGTCTAACCTAGATATACCTAGGCCCTGTCCAAAAATAGGAATTTTTGGAGAATGTTTTTCTATAGTTTTTAAAAATAATTTAATAATCTTATGGTAAATTAATTAGATGTCTTAATGACTTCCAACCCCTCCCAAATTTTGGTGAGTGGTCCCTGGGTTCATCATAAGGATCTGTATAATTTCTCATCTCATTTGGAGATGTTTTAGATTGGAAATGAACAAACCTAAGCTTTGCCCTATTAAGCGATTTTTAGGTCAAGAGTGTACTTTGTGATTTGAGTGGTCATATCACCTCAACAGGGGCTGAGATTTTGACCACTGACTAGGAATTATTCCTAGCACCCTCTCATGGATTGTTAGGTGGATCGGGGCCGAATTGCCCTAGGACCCAAGGCCAAACCCTAAGGATGGTCTTTTGAGGGTTATGAAGGGCATGGGGTCAAATGCCCTTGTATGAGCTTGAAATTTGGTAGAGTGGATGATAGGGTATCCCAAGTCCTCTAGTATTTGTTTTGTAATTTATGGGATAGCACTTCAAGTCCTTATCATATAATTCATAAATTTGCCCCAATAGGCTTTTATTTATAATGATCTTTGTGGTTACTTGATCTCCATGAAATTTTGGCAGAGAGTGTTTTAGCCTAATATAATTACACTGGAATTTTATTATAATTTTTGGAGGTTTATATTTAGTACTTTCTTTACAGAGTTTTAGTAATGCAAATCTATTCAAAAATTGATTCAGAGATTATATATTGTTGGAAAATTATGTAACTTGATCAGTAGAGTTATGAGGTCAACACATTGATGTATAAATTAATTCATAATTTTTAGATGAATATTTGCAGAGGTTGCTTTGTTAAGTTAACAAATAGGGTGATATTTCTAAATTAGATTTTGAGGTTAATACTCACTTAAAAATTTGGAAACCTTGTCAGCATTACTTTTAAGGCATGACAACTATACTTAAATTTTCTTGGAATTTTTGGAAGCTTATTTATAGTATTTACTTCTCTAAGTGGTTAATTGGTGAATATGTTCACAATTAAGTATCAAGGGTTTAAATATGTTAAAATTTCTGAGAGATTTGAATTTACTGTCAAATTACTGCCTAGTATTTATCATAATTTTATGGGGCTTTAATCATACCTAAAAAGGGTACTTCATGTTCAAATCACCCATGGTTTAGTTTTGGGGGAAATTAATTAAACACCAAATAAATTAGGAAAATTATAAGTTTCTGAAGCTAGGCTAATCATGTCATGATAGACTCCTAGTAAATAACTTAAGGATTTTGGATGAATATTTGGAGAAACTCCTATCATGTACATCATATAGTATAGGGTGGTCTACATATAGTAAAACCGCAGAAACTGAACTAGAGTGGGTAATGAACTTGGGGAGATGGAATTTTTGTAGTTTGCTGGTCTAGATAGGGTAAGTTAAATTAAGTTCATTATTGGAAGTCAGGATGAGTAGAGTGTGAGATTGTCTAGTGTTAAGTGGTGTTCGGGACCGACGAAAGATCGTCCACCCCGGTTGGAGAGGAAGAGTCTCAATACACTAGGCTAGATCTAAAGTAATTTGGAAGGGATCGGGCAATGGGTAGAAATCAATAATATTAAGTGCCTCGCGAAAGGGAGCTTTGGGCTTCAGCCCATCGTAGTTCCTAGTGCCCTTTGAGAACCCTTCACGGGGTATGCAGGGGGCAGTCCTGGGCTAACGTAAACTGTAGGAATAATAAACCAAAAGAGCAACTAGTATAACTAAGGTTGCAAATTCACACACCCCAGTAGTTAGGGAGGTAGATTAGGTTGGTTTGATTGTCATTCAGTCGGTAGTTTCTGAAGGTAGATTCACGGACGGGACAGTCCGGGGAGCCGAGGGCTCGAGGGTTTAAATACATAATAAGGTGGTGGGTCTTCGGTATTTGACTGTCATTCACACCGACGTCGGTACGTAGACTCGACAGTGTGGGACACTTAACAAAAGAAAGTCTGGTTGATATAACCAGCATTAGTATGCGGATACTCTAGGTTGTGTTCTTCTAGGGGCGTACGGAATGGCTAGGCCCGGTAGTGTGGATACCCGCCTAGGAGTGGGGGGGACGACCCACTGTCTCCGTTTGCCACTACAGAGGTTCCTGGGAGTGAAGCTAGCTGCCCGAACAGGGGGAACTAAAGGTCTGTGCGCATAGAGTCGTGTGCGTGAGTTGCACTTACATGGATCATGCCATAGCATATCACTACACTCATATTTTCATACAACCGACACCCCAACGTATAAATCGGTATGGGACTTTTTATACGATGGGAGCCTTGCAGAAGACCCCTTAAATTATAAGTTTGTATGCGCATTCATATAAGTTAAGGTTACTTACTTGTTTTCTGTTTGTTTTCATATATATATTGATTTACTACATGTTTACCTTACTGCTCACTATTTTAGAAATGCTAGATGTACCTTTCATACTTAGCTGCTTATACTATATATATTTTCTATTAGACTAGTTCTGTTGTCACACGCCTTACTTATTCTCCACCTTTGTAGTTTCCTTTTCCTCCTCTCCGCTCGGTGCTTAGGAGCCGTGGGGGGAGGGGTAGGGGATGATAAGGCTTAGTCTTTATGACTAATGGTTTTCGAACCACAACATTATAGGAGCTCTGGATGGGAGACAGGGGCCAGCAGTCCAAGGACCAGCACCAGCGGAGTACAGTGCACATGGAGGTGGGATAGTCTAGTTCTGGAGCGCCTGTGACCAGCTCGTGAGTGTGTAGTATTTTTATAGCTTCTGCGATGAGTGATTTGTAGTGAGGACTCTGATGTACCGGGCTGAGCCCGCTTATATATTTCATCAGTACTGTTCTTTTGTAGTACTTTCTACTTTCTATATATTGATGGACTTGCTATGATTTTATTCGTTTATGAATATGTGTACATGTTTACATTCAGTGTATTGACTTACTTCTCTCTCTTTGAGATCGAAAAATGCCGGCAGAGTTGGCGTTTTGTAGTGGCGGCCTCCCGGAGTGTTGATGCCACCGCAAAGCGGCAATTCTGGGCATAAGACCCCGATGGTTGAAAAAGAAAAAAAAATGGGGTCTTACAGTTGATGATTGTGCGCTCTGCTCCAAAGAAACCTGCAGAGATAGAAAAAATAATATATATGCGCTTGATCAGTGGCACACGACCGGTGGTCATGCGCACTGGATCCCATGATCGTTCGATTAGAAAATATAGAACTCAAGAAAAACTGGTATAGCGTGCACGAGCAGTGACGTACAACCGGTGGTCGTGCGCACTATGTCTGATGCTCATGCGAATGCACCAGATAGAACTTGGAAAAGTGGAGAGTAGTGTGCACGATTAGTTGCTCACGACCAGTGGTCGTGTGCTATAAGTCCAATGATTGTGTACAATGTTCCTAGACTGTTTGGGAATTTGATGAGCCGGCCGCGCACGACCAGTGGTCGTGCGCTAAGGAGTCCACTGATCGCGCGTGTGTAAAAACACATGACCAGTGGTACTTAGGCAGGATACTTCCCAAAACAACCCGGAACACGTTAACAACCTTTATACATGCAGCCACAACAGTAGATCCACCAAGACGGGCATACTATAGTCTCCAAACGTAGAAAAACACCAAGTAGAGCACAAGAATAATAACTAAGAAAATCACACTGAAAGCGGGCCAAAAGTGCACTTATCATGGAATGGACATAATAACAAATATGAACAAATATGGCTCTAAAGTGTAGTGCATCAAAAGAGAAAACTCTCCCAGATGAGTCCAAAAATATGTGTATAACATGGACTCATCACACCCCCAGACATAAACATTTGCTCGTCCTGATCAAATCATCACTCCATGGACTAGAAAATAGTTAGCTTGCTTAGTAATTTCTGGATACAGTAGAGAGAGAAATCAAGTATATCATGGGCATAGAAAATATAATAGATGAACTTTTTAACTATACTACAAAAATTAAACTTTTCAACAAGTGTAAATAAATATTGTATCTACTCAAAATTGAAATTCGGGAGAATCATTCGTTCTTATGTAGGAAGAAAGTACGCAGGTCACTAAGGTGAGCTTTGGCAAAGACCAGGGCTTAGGATCACCTCCAAAGGAATCTACCAATTTCAGTGACCATATGCTTGCCCGTTCACACTCTCTCCATGGTGCTAGTTCTACTCAAGCTTGAATCTGTAGGACTTTAGTAGAATCATGGGGCATAGGCTATGGTTTGGTAGTCAAGGATAAACATGGAGGCTACACGCAACCTAAGCGAGCAAACAACAAGCTAAACCCAAAACATCCCCTCAGAATTGCACGTGCGACACACCCCTAAACTTAGCTTGCAAACGGGGTCTGTACACGGCCTAACTCGACCAAAATCAAGATAAACCTGTTAGGGATTCCGTATCTCATTGTAATGCGTTAATTTTTTTTCTTTTTCCATTCTTTCTTTTTTCTTCTTTTCTTTTGCAATCCCCAAACTTAGCAAGTAAAATTTTCATGAATTCATTCCACCACATCACATGAATTCCACATATCACACCTCCTCAAAACATTAAATTTATAGCAGCTCATGGATTTGGTTGCGATATGTTGATTGGCTTTAGGCTTTGGTGAATGAAGGGGGAGCTGAATCAAGGGATAGGTAGGCACAAACTTGGCTTGCAATGGATAGAATTTAGGACAAGGTAAAGAAGGCTCAAACTAGCCAAATCGATGGCCTACGTCACGCTCACGCTTGACTAACCATGCACCAATGCTTCGATGGTAGCTTGGGGAAAGTTCTTAGCCACCGATTAAGATGATCCTTCCTCCCAACTCGAGCAAAACGAGTCTAGTGACGGCTATACACATCCCTACACTACCGTTTGATTACTCCAGATTCAATATTTTGAGTAGTACAAGCAATATTTACAATTGTAGAAAATAGTAAAAATCTACGAGCATAGAGAAAAATTAAATCTATACTATTTCTACACAGACCATGAGTACTCGATTAGGAGCACTGCATGAATTTCACACTACTCTATTCTAAAATCCTAAGCCAGCACCACTATTTTAAAAGTTTACACATGAGAAATAAATTTGTCTCGAGTCGTGTGCGTGGATAAGATCGTGCTCAAGTGGGTGATTCAGCGTATGCAATGCGAACAAGAAATCATGAAAGTAGAAAATTAAAAATAAAAATACTTATGGTATGAAAGTGATAGCAGTGCAAGTGCACAGGTATCTCGCATAACTCTCCCCCACCAGACTTAAGCTAAACACACTATCCAAGATTTGCAATAAAAATAGAGAAATAAAAGTTGGGGGGGGAGAGCTTACCCCATGCTCAGCAAATGAGCATACCAGAAGATTGGCATTATTTTTAGCAGAAAGTCCACATCCTAAACGGACTTCACCTGCACAAGAGAACATCTCCAAGCACAAAAACTATAAACTTATAATCACAAACAGCCTAATTAAAAGCAGAGAAATTTGGTAGTCTCCCATAAGCCACTTTTCTTTACCGTCCTTAAGGTGTACCAAATACCTGTATTAGCAGTTAAATAAATATTGTTAAGAGCATAAGTTCAAATCGCAACGAAAAAGTCTAAAGTAACACACAACATTAAGAAATAAATAAAATTAGGAAAAAGCAGGAAAGGGGCCCCGGAGATCCTTCACTCCTCAGCTGAATGTTGACTTGTGATAGATCCCCCCAGTCACGTGAGATGAGGGCGAGATGAAAGCTTTAGTGCCCAAGGAATACGAATCTGTGATGCCCCTAACCTCTTCCATGTCACGCCGGTGGGAAAAATTCTGCGCCTTGCGCATGAGCAGTTCTTTTCTTTTCTCATCCATAGATGGGGATCACCAGGGTGGTATAACCAAACCAAAAAATTCAGCAACATGCTTATCTTTCTCATTCGGGGTCATCCTTTCTTCACCAACGGTAGGTGAAAGATCAGCCCAAGTCACATGTTTAACAGTCCTACAAACTTTGTTCGGATAAATAGATGTTTTTAAGTCAGTCTTTCGCACGCTCTCTACAGCCGTGCTCAGCTCATGTTTCTTCTTAAATGAATCTTATTTCACATCAAGTGACTTCGTCTCTATCTCTCCTTCAGCAAATGCCAGCGATTCTGCCACTTTCTTAACCCAATCTTGCTCATTCAGTAGAACACCTGTCTTAAATGCACTAGATAAATCATTAGATAACAAAAAATTCAATTCCAGAAGTTCTCCAGGTTCATTTAAAATTATAGGTGGAAGTGATGGTGGTAGAGGCAAATTGACCTTGGAAACCAAGGTGACACCACTCGCATTAAATTGCAGTATAGCTTCACTAGTTTTTAGGAATGAGACCCATAAGATGGGTTTTGACGTATTTCCTATGGGTCGTAACACCTGAAAGTCAGTGACAATAACAAACTCATTCAGAATCACTTCTACCTCTTTAATCTCTCCATCGGTCTTAAGTACTGATCCATCTACTAGCACTAGTGACTTTCGTACTTTTGATTCAACATTTAAATCCATTTTTCAAAATCTTGCAAAGCAAGAATGTTGCACGATAATCTTGAATCACATAAAGCTATCGTCTCTACTGCCTTAATCTCACATTTAATAGCCATTTCATTTTTATCGCACCCCTCCGCTTCCCCAGCACACTTCCCTTGCTAACGTGGATTTTTCTCTGTATCACATTGGAGGGTGCCGCGAGTATGCTCGGAGAATACTTGGGCCAGTTGCCCCAGCTGTGTTTCCAAGTTCCTCATGGAAGCGGTTTGAGCGGCCATATTAGATTGGGCCATCTCAAAAAACTTCTCCATCATTTCCTCCAACGCACTCTTATGAGTCCCTTACACGTTCGGATTATAACCCGGACGCGGCTCTCGCGACTAGAAAATAGAGGTTTGAGCATGAAATTGATGCTGGCCTCCCTGCCACCTTTGACTGGGAGCATTTTGATTCCACGAGAAATTAGTATGATTTCTCGTGTTGGGGTTATACGCATTATTAAAAAGAGCAGTGTTATTTTGATTATTTATAAAATTTACGCTCTCGTCAGAGGTTATACTTGACAGCTCAGCAAAGGTCTCTCTAGCAGTGCACTCATAAGCATGATGGTCGAGGTTACCATAACCCTGGCATGAAATGTCCATAAACCGCGCTGGTGGAGGGGTCAATCTGGTCAGCATCATCCTTCCATCCATCGTAGGATGGCTCGCCTCAACTTACTGCACCACATTCACCTCAAATAGATTTCTCGCCCCCCTAGGGGCATTTCTTCCAGCGGTCCAGTATGTGTTATGGGAGGCAGTGTCACGAAGTAGCCTCAATGCCTCGTTAGGTGATAGGTTCATTATGGTGCTTCCAACTGCTGCGTCGATCATAGCCCTAAAATTAGGCTCAATAGCAAAATAGAATATTTCAAATAAATTCCACGGCTCACAGCCGTGCTGGGGGCACTAGCGCTGCAGGTCAGCGAATCTCTCCCACGCCTCATATAATGTTTCTTGGTCCAGCTGCCGAAAGGTTGCAATATCACTGAGCGCATTCAGAATCTTATCCACTGGGTGGAACTTAGCCAAGAACATAGAGGACAGGTCCTCCAATGTAGTACCAGTCCCTGGAACAATAATATGGAGCCAGGTTTTGGCCTTGTCCCTCAGCGAAAACGGGAACAGCCTCAGCTTTACTACGTCATCAGAAATACCGGCATATCTGAATGTGCCGCAAATTTCTCAGAACTTCGCAAGATGTAGCTGTGAATCCTCACTCGGTAAGACCGAGAACTAAGTATTATTCTGGATCATATTTACAATGGCGGGTTTAATCTCGAAGTGGTTGTTTACGATGGCAGGTCTGAAGCTAGGGTAAACACTTCCCGTAGTAGGGGTTGTGAAATCACGCAATGTCCTAATGTGTGGTTGTACCACCTCTTGGCCCTCAACAACCCATTCACCGTGACCATTTCCACCTTGGCTAATATCCTCTATCCTCTCTTCAATAGCAGTAGCACGCAGGCGAGCTCGCCTCGCTCGTGCGATCTCAAGGTCAACTCTCAAATCTTCACCCCGATCACCAGGGTTCAGATCTGTCATACAACACACTAAAAAATGATCAAAACACTAAAAACACTTGGAAAACCTGTCCAGTAGAAAAGTACATACAACGGTTGCACTCCCCGGCAACAGCGCCAAAAACATGATGCACTCACGACAAGTGTACCGATCATTTTCATGTAATAAAGTTGAGGAGCTGAATCCCCGGATATCGATCTCTCAGGAAGTGCAAGTAGGGAGTATGATTTCACTCTCAAAAAAGAGTTTGCAAGTGTTAACGCAAACAATGGGGGTTTTGGTTTGGGGTTTCCTAAGCTTAACACTAATAAATCTATTGTGGGTCGCCGTCACCGCGTATCTTTGGTGGATTACTCAAGAGAGTAATATGGAAGATGGATGAGATAATGAGGGTCGCAAACACCTCTTCGCCACGCATGTTTCTAGCAATCGCTAGAACGACACTATCTTAACATGAACAAGAGAAAATAGAGCTCAACACACAATCAAGAACTCAGTTATAACAATACATAGACATACACAACTACTTAGGCTAACAATGTTCTTACACATCATTTCAACATCCAAATAAGCAGAAAAAGAATTACTACAAGTGAAGGGGAAGAGAAACAACCAAACGCACGAAGGATTTCTGAGATTTGCGGCCGGAGTCAAGGGTTGTCGGCCTTGCCCGAGCTAGGTCTGCAGATGACATCCAGGGTCCAAAAGGCCTGTCACTTCCTTCCAAAAACCCGCCTTCTTCGTGAATATTCGTTGGGCTAAATCTATCCGGAGAACTCCACGGATGCTGCACCCTAAAAGCTTGAAATGGAGCTTGGAGCTTGGAGCTTGGAGCTTGGAGAAGACAATGGTGGCCGGAGATGATGCTATTGCGAGCTCTTGGAGGAAGAATGGTGGTCGAATAAACTCTCCAAAGAGGAGGGAGAAAATGGTGGCTGGAGGGATGTTTTCCCGCTCAAAGGAGCGGAAATGGCGAGCGGAGCCGAGTGAAAAATGGAAGGCATTGACCTAAATAACGGAGCACAAGCATAAATACAGCATAGGATAATCAGAGCGCACAATCAGTGGCCCACGACCAGTGGTCATGCACAATGATGGTTGATGATCGTGCACTCTGCTCCAGACAAACCTGTTGAGACAGAAAAAATAATATATATGCGCATGATTAGTGGCGCAAGACCGATGGCCGTGCACACTGAATCCCATGGTCGTCCGATTAGAAAAGGCAGAACTCAAGAAAAACTGGTATAGCTCGTACGGGTAGTTGTGCATGACCGGTGGTCGTATGCACTATGTCTAATGCTCGTGCAAAGGCACCATACAGAACTTTGAAAATTGGAGAGTAGTGCGTATGATCAGTGGCTCACAACTAGTTGTCGTGCGTTATAGGTCCAATGATCATGCGCAGTGTTCCTGAACTATTTGGGAATTTGATGAGCTGGCCGCGCACGACCAGTGGTCATGCGCTAAGGAGACCACTGATCGTGCGCATGTAAAAATGTATGACCAGTGGCCCTTAGGCAGGAAACTTCCCAAAACAACCTGAAACACGCTCACAACCTTTGTACCTGCAGCCACAATAACAGAGCCACCAAGACGGGTGTACTATAGTCTCGAAACGTAGCAAAACACCAAGTATAGCACAAGAATAATAAATAAGAAAATCGCACTGAAAGCGGGCCAAAAGTGCACTTATCATGGAATGGACATAATAATAAATATAAACAAATATGGCTCTAAAGTGTAGTGATCAACGAGAAAACTCACCCAGATGAGTCCAAAAATATGTGTATAACTTGGACTCATCAACATTTCTTGTAATGACAAGACTACTACGACAAATGTGTGCTTGAACTATACGGAGGTATAGTATGACCTTACTGTAAGAAACGAACAAGAACAAACCGGAAGTGGTATAACAGAAATTTTATTATCTGAAAAAGGTATCTATTACAATGGTATGGCCTCCCTTTTATAGAATGGAGGAGAGAAGAGAGAATACAAATTAGAGATGTGGGACTAAAAATTTACAGTACTAAGCGGCCTATACAAAAAATAATCCGCACAAGCCGCGCGGTTAGATGAGAAGGGCTAACCGCTCGGCTACCACCAAAGAGAGAGAAGCCGCCATGGGAGACCACTAGACTGCCCGGTCTCCAAGCCGCCTGAGACAAACCGCTAGATAGCTTGGACTCCAGACAGCAACAACCCAGCAACTAAACCACTGAAGGGAAACTGCCAGACCGCACGGTCTTCAATCCGCCAAGACAAGCCGCCAGACCGACCGGTCACTAACTCCAACACTCCCCCTCAAGCTGGAGCATATATATCAATCATGCCCAGCTATTCGCAAATATGAAGAAACGAGGTGGATACTGGCTTGGTGAAGATGTCGGCCAACTCTTTATCAGAAGTGACGAAGGGAGTACAAATTTGTTCCTTCAAAATCTCTTCCCGAATGAAATGACAATCGACCTCAATGTGCTTGGTTCTTTCATGAAAGACCAGATTTTTGGAGATGTATATGACAGCCTTGTTATCACAGAACATAGGTAGAGGATAGTTGTAGACCTCTCCTAAATCCATTATGAGTGCCTGTAACCACTTTAACTCACAAGTGGTCGATGCCATAATACGATACTCAGCTTCTGCACTGGACCTGGAAACAACAGATTGCTTCTTGCTCTTCCAGATCACCAGATTTCCCCCAAGAAAGGTGCAAAAACCCGAGGTTGACTTGCGATCCCCTTTATCATCAGCGTAACTCGCATCTGAGTATGCTTCAACCCTCAGATGACCATTCTTCTGAAAGAGTAATCCTTTCCCAGGAGCTGCTTTGACATACTCCAAGATCTGCAAGGCGGACTATAGATGGCACTCCCTAGGCGCTTGCATGAATTGACTCACCTTGCCCACATCATAGGAAATGTCGGGCCTGGTCATTGAGAGATATATGAGCTTACCAACCAGACGCCTATACCGCGTAATATCTGAAAGAGGAGGTGAATCATCTGTCCAGGTTTTGTCTTCTCCAGTTTCCTTGGGGAATCAGGCAGGTTTGGCTCCAGTCAATCCTGCCTCTTTTAATAGATCAAGAGCATACTTACGTTGGGAGAGGACTAAGGAGTTGGGCTTTCGAGAGATTTCGATCCACAGAAAGTACTTCGGAGAGCCCATATCATTCGAGACCAGATGTTGACGAAAATGCCGCTTTGTCAAGGCTACCCCTTCCTGGTCATCGCCAGTGAGAAGAATATCATCGACGTACACAACAAGAACCACCAGTCCCGAGGAAGTTTTTCGAATGAATAGCGAGTGATCGGCAAATCTTTGTACAAAACCAACGGCCGCCATGATGCCGCTGAACTTGTCAAACCAAGCTCTAGGGTTCTGCTTGAGGTCATAGATTGCCGTCTTTAGCTGGCATACTCGTGTCTCCCCCTGAGCAACATACCCAGGAGGTTGCTCCATATAGACGGCCTATTGAAGATCACCATAAAGGAAAGCATTCTTGACATCCAGCTGGGAAATCGGCCAATCTCTATTGTCAGCCATAGAGAGTAGGACCCGGATAGTGCTGAGACGAGACACGGGAGAGAAGGTGTCAAAGTAATCAACTACATAGGTCTGAGTAAAGCCTTAGCAACAAGGCGGGCCTTATAACAATCCACATTGCCATCCGGGCCAAATTTGACTACAAAGACCCAACGACAGCCAACAACATCAGTACCGAAGGGAGGAGGAACAAGAGTCCAGGTACCCCGCTCAGTTAGGGTGGCCATTTCCTCATCCATAGCCATCTTCCAGTAGGAAATAACAAGAGCCTTCTAGTAGGAACGGGGTGTGGCAGTGGCAGAGATAGCCAGTGCAAAGGCCCTGCGAGAAGAGGTAGGGCAATCACATGAAACAACAGTAGCAAGAGGGTGTAGAGTACATGTCTGCACCCCTTTGCGAAGAGCTACAGGAAGATCCTGGTCGGCGGGTCCCTCGGCATCCGGAGCATCCGTAGCAAAGAGAGTTTTCCCGGGAGTAGAGAGCGATGGCGACAGAGATGAGGGAGATAGTGGTGGAGAAGGGGGAGAGAGAGGCGGAGGGAGAGGAGTGGATGGAGACGGTGTAGGGGTTGAGATCTCAGTAGGAGACGAGGGAACGAAGGGAAAAATAGGAGTATCAGAATCTGGGGGGAGAGGAGAGGAGTCATCCGAGAAGTAGGAGGAATTCTCGAAGAAGGGGACGTCAGCAGAGATGAACTGCTTACGAAGAATGGGGTCAAAAAATAGCAGCCTTTCTGAGTGGTGGAGTACCCCAGAAAGACACATTTGGTGGAGCGAGGGGAGAGCTTATCACGGGTGGTAGATGGGGCATGCACAAAGGCAGTGCACCCAAAGATTCGGAGAGGGAGAGGAAAAGGCTCCTTGCCCGGATACAGAATAGAGAATGGGGTTTTCCTGTGGCGAACCGTGGAGGGAATGCGATTGATGAGGTAGTAGGAAAGAAAATAGCATAGCCCCAATAGGAGCGAGGAACATGTATCTGGGTCATCAAGGTACGAGCGATATTGAGGAGATGACGGTTTATGTGTGCAACACAAAAAGTGGTAAACGCATTACTCAGATATTCTTTAGCATTGTCTGAGCGAAAAGTTTTAATACAAATATCAAACTGAGTTTTAATTAACTTATAAAAAGAGATCCATACATCCAAAAGTTCAGAGCGATCTCGTAAGAGATACAGCCAAGTACATCTAGAAAAATCATCAATAAAAGTAACAAAATAAGAACTACCCCGACCAATGGTGAGGGTAGGACCAGGTCCCCAGACATCGGAGTGGACTAGATCAAACGGACGGGTAGTGCCCCGACCTTGCTTCGACGGGAAGGAGGAACGGTGGTGCTTGCCAAGATGACAAGCATCGCAGTTGAGAGGAGTACTGGAAGGAGTGAGGTGTGTCAGAAGCTGATGTAGAAGTCGTGGAGGAGGATGACAAAGGCGGAGATGTCACTAGAGAAGATCCGTACAAGAAGAAGAGAAGGCAGACAAGGCGGAAATGTTGTCGATGAAGAAGAGGTCGCCGCTCTTAGTCCCAGTAGCAATCGTCCGTTAGGAGCCAGGATCCTGAAAAGAACAAGAAGTCAGAGTAAACG
The DNA here is from genome assembly GCA_039513925.1 of Platanthera zijinensis. Taxonomy (NCBI): domain Eukaryota; kingdom Viridiplantae; phylum Streptophyta; class Magnoliopsida; order Asparagales; family Orchidaceae; genus Platanthera; species Platanthera zijinensis. The sequence goes on along the minus strand of CM077078.1, from coordinate 911,851 downwards.
TCACAGAGCATTGAAGCTGCTTGCATAAATAGGTAACCGACAATAAGTTGCATGGAAATTTGGGCACATAGAGAGTGTCCGCTAGGCGAAGAGACGGAGTCACATGAACCACTCCCGGCCCATGAACCCGGGAGGGAGAATCATTTGCAACGAGGAAATGAGGCAACTGATCATGCTGTTCGAGGAGAGAGAAGCACTAGGATTGCCCGTCATGTGATTAGTCGCACCAGAGTCGATAAGCCATTTACCTTGAGTCACCACGTGGGCACTACCTGATGATGTGACCACAAAGGCAGACGGCTTGGAAGAAGAGGCGGAAGAGTCACCCGAGCAGTGAAGATGGGGATGCTTCATCCAGCAGCGGTCCACCGTGTGGCCGGTGCGGCCACAGTGAGAGAAAAGGTAGTGGGAAGGAGCACATCCGCTAGACTGGTGACTGCAGCTACCAGAGCCACTCCGCTGAGTTTGGTGAGCATAGTTAACCCGTGGAGAAGGAGCGGGCAGAATTGGGTGCTGAAGTAGGGAGGTGACAGCGGCAATGCGGTCAGCGGTGGAATCTATTGTAGGAGATTCCGCCTCACCCATAATTTGTTGGCGGATCATTTCATAAGTATCAGGAATCCAGAGAAGGTAGAACACAATATGAAGCTCCTGGAAGTGCTTGTGTTGTTGAGCCAAATCTACAGAAAAGGGGCGATTCTGAAGAATCTCAGCCCCGAGAGCCTGAACCTGGTGGTAGGTAGTAGCATGAGACAAGGTAGGACGAGCAAAGAGGTCCGCATACAATGTATAGATGCGGGACATCTGAGCCCCCTTTGAGTACAGAGCGGCAAGATGAAGCCAGGAGGCCTTGACCGTCTCATCATGACGGATGATAGGAAGGCATTCATTGGAGAGGCTGTTAGCGAGCCAAGTACGCACAAGCGCATCACTCGCATCCCAGTCATCAAAGAGAGGTAAAGTGGTTGGAGGAGGGTCATCAAAGAGATGGTGGCATTTGCATTGCGAGCGAAGAAGAAAGGTGAAGGGGACGCTCCAATCTGGGTAGTTGGAGCTGATAAGTTTGGAAACGGTGCCAAGTTTCCCGGAATGAGTAGGAGGAAGAGGCGGAGCCGGATTGGCGACGGCAGTGGTGGCAGTAGAAGCATCAAAAAGAGCCATAGGAGAAAACAACAGGAAGCCGTGCGGTTAGGAAGCAAACCGTGCGGTTAGGAAGCAAACCGTACGGTTAGGAAATAAGTCGCGCAAACCGGGAGAAATCATAGCGGTTAGGAGAAAGATAATTGCGGCCGTCACGATGATAGACACCAGTGGCCAGAAAAGCCACGACCAAGACTCAGAACCAAGCAGCAGGGGAGAAGTCGAGCGGCTAGAATGCAGACCGCTCGAACAGAAGATGAAGGAGAAGAGTTTGTGGGAAGGCAAACAGGGCGAACAAGGAGAACAAGGCTAACAGGTCACAGCGACAGGTCGCGGCGACTAAAGAAGAGGTCGCGGAGATTAAGCACAGGTCGTAGCGAGAAGAAAAATGAGCCAAAGAGGTCGCGCACACAAAGGGAACGACAAGGAGAGACAGAAGCCGCGCGAACAGGGCGCAAGTAGGCGAAAAAAACAAGTCATGAGGACAGGTCGCGAGAAGAAGAAGAAAGCCACGCGGACAGGTTTCACGGTTAGAAAAGGCACACAGAATCAAGAGAAGTAGATCGAGTCCTCTGCTACCATGTAAGAAACGAACAAGAACAAAGCGGAAGTGGTATAATAGAAATTTTATTATCTGAAAAAGGTATCTGTTATAAAGGTATGATCTCCCTTTTATGGAATGGAGGAGAGAAGAGAGAATACAAATTAGTGATGTGGGACTGAAAATTTACAGGACTAATCGGCCTATACAAAAAACAAAACGCACAAGCCGCACGGTTAGATGATAAGGGCTAACCGCTCGGCAACCACCAGAGAGAGAGAAGCCGCCATGGAAGACCGCTAAACCGCCCGCTCTCCAAGCCGCCTGAGACAAACCACTAGACCGCTTGGACTCCAGAAAGCAACAGCCTAGTAACCAAACCGCTGAAAGGAAACCGCCAGGCCACGCGGTCTTCAATCCGGTAAGACAAGCCACCAGTCCGCCCGGTCACTAACTCCAACACTTACGAACAAGGTTTGACATGTAATGGAACTCGTGATGAGTATAAAACGCTATGCAGACGATAATTCAAATTCCCAATTCTCCTTGGATGCTGGCCTTTTGAAAAAGGACAGTCGATGGTACATCCCCAATGTGGGTAAGCTACGTGAGGAATTGATACGTGAGGCACGCTTTATGAAATACTCAATTCATCTAGAGAGCACAAAGATGTGCATGAACTCATTCTGGTACGGAAGTTCGATACGGTTCCTGTAAAATTCGTACATGGACTGCCAAGATCACAGAGTGGAAATGATGCTAAGTGGGTGATCGTTGACCAATTGACAAAAGTATCGCCCTTCATATCGACAAAATGGATAATTTCATGGAAAGTTGACTACATTGTACGTAGAAGACATAGTACGATTGCATAGTGTTCCTGTAGCATCATTGGTGATCGAAACGGGCGCTTTACTACAAATGATTGTAGATTAATCCTTCTTTGTTTGGGAACTAGTCAAAAGTTTAGTACATCCTTTCATCCTCAAATGGATGGTTAGACCGAAAGTACCAACAAAACTATGTGGGATACGCTCCTTATGTGCCCCCTGGATTTCGGAAGAGGTGGTAAAAACCATCTCCATAAGATTGAGTTCGTCTACAAAAATAGCTATCAAGCTAGCATATAGACGACGCCCTTTGAAGCTGATACGGTTAGATGTCCCGTACACCTTTAGCTTGGGCGAAAACAGGAAAGTCAAAGCTAAATAAGCATGAGGTCAAAAATGCAAATTCAACCATACGTACTATATGAGAGCGGCTATTGGTAGCCCAAGATAGGCAAGCAAAGTACTACAATGCCAAGCACCGAAACATAGATTTTTTGGTTGGCGAGTGAGTATACTTAAAGATTAAGTCATTCAAAGTCATGTCCAGGATTCAGCGTGTGAAGAAGTTGAGCCTGAGGTATATTGTTCAGTCTAAAGTGGTTGAATGAATTGGATAAGCAGCCTATCGATTAGCTCTTTTGGCGGAGCTAAGTGGCTTTCCTGATGTGTTGCACATATCGGTGCTGCGTAAAGCGATGAAAGAGCCAACACAAGTGATTATGGATGATCGAGTACTGTTCGAATAAAGGCTGACGACAAAGGCTAAGCCCATTTGAATCAACAGTATGAAGAGTGAGTAGCGCCAAAAAGGACAATCAGGATGGTCAAAATCCATTGAGACAATGGTGTCCGTTGAGAATGGATGTGGGAGCATGAGCAAACCATGCATAATGAGTTTCCGGAATTGTTGTAACAATTTGTTGCATGTTACAACATATTAGTTACTGTTTTTCCCTTATAGATGAATAAAATTTTGGGACAAAATTTTTGTAATGAGGGGAGGTTTGTAACACCCCATGTTTGACAGCAAACCTTCTGATCGATATCGTCGGGCAACAGTGGGTATCGCCGACAGCAATAGTGATAACACTCAATTATTTGAAGCGTTGAGTGAGCTAAGCACACTCGATGCCTTTTGATGAATCGTTTAGTAAGAGACTATCACGTGGTCATATGAGTATCGCACAGCGATAGCCCAAGCTCTCAACACCATGAAGCGTTGAGTGAATTCAATGCACTTGACACTGTAAAGCATTGAGTGAGATATTAGAATGGCGACAGTGGATATTGTCAGGCAATAGTGCCATGTATGTTGGGCACATGTCAGATAGACGGATGGAGGCCGATGAGCTGTGGTTGACTAGGGTCAAGATGGTTACTATCATTATCGCCAGGTTATATCCGATATCGCACGACGATATTGATTTATTTGACTTTTCAACCGAAATCGTGGCCTTTGCTCCCTTTTGATGAAATGATCTTAAGGCTGGGATTAATCCCAAGGCCACTTAAGAAGAGGTGTAGAGTAATGAGAATTCATTCTCTTCTTACACTGATGACGACGGCCCTCGACATGACGATGGTACCGGTACGCTTACGGATGAATGTGCCCCTCCAATCAAAGACGCGCGTCGCCGTGACAAAAAGTTTGATAAGCGCCATCGCCGTTACAATCTCTGCCCGCAACATCCTAATAATTAATTAATACATATAATAATTCTATTATAAGTATTAATTAAATATTATGTTATTGTTTTAATTATTTTTGTTTTGTTTGGACTTTATTATTATTTCTATGAGTTGGGCTGCATATAGACTTGAGTTGTTGTAAGCCTATAAATAGGCAGGATATTGTAGGATTTATTATTGAAGATTGATGATAAGCTTTTGAAATTTCAAAATCCCCTTGATTTGGAATCTCCTCCTTCCTCTCACTTTCCCTCTCCTATTATTGCCGAAATAGGCCTTCTCCTCCTTAGGTTCGGCCAACCTAGGAACCGCCGCCCCTCCTCCACCTCTCCTCCTCTTGGCCGCCGGCCTACCTTCCCTCCTCCTCTCCTCCAACTTCGGCCGCCCATCTCTCCACCACCACCCTCAACAATAGCCGCCCCTCTCAAGCAAGATCAACTCCCACTCATAATAATCGGCCTCCCCACCCCACCACCTTTTCTCTCTCCATCTTGTGACCGACCTCTACAAGAAGATTGGGCATCAAAGATCTTGGCTCCGGCGTGACGCGAGGAAGACGGAAAGTTTTCTCACCATCCGGCATACTACCGGTGGAACCGTTGAAGGGCGATCAACCTTTGGCATACATCAATATCTAGATCTATCTCCGAGTGGGGTAACGAAACCTTCTACTTGTCTTGAGATTATTTCCCTCTTGATAATTCCTTGTGGTGGAAAAACGTTGGTGTGCAATCTTGATAGCTTTGAATTAATCGTGGATTTCTTGAAATAATTTTTGCGTCTATCTTGATCTATTTAAATTCGAGTAGGCTTGGCAGGCCTCGTTTTTTTTTATTGGGAGAGATCTACCTTTTCTTGCGCATCGTATTTTTTTTGGGTTGATCTCTTTTGGTACAACTCCGCTTGTTCGGACGAATATTCGTCCCTTTAGCTTGATCGGATCTCGGTCTATAACCGTTGTTCGGTCTCTAACGGATTTGCTACCCGTACAATAGCATTGGACGAAAATTGCAAACGTGTGGTTGGGAATAATTTTCTGTGCAAGTCGTGAATTTAGTGGAACACCGAGAGAGATCCGTAACAGCGCTAATATTCGTGTCGCGCGTGTAACGCTACATCAATTTGGTATCAGAACCAGGTTGTGTCGATTTCTTAATTGACACCATCCTATTTAATTTTAGAACGCCGACACGCACGTGCACAAAATTTTTTTTTTCAAGCAAAATAAAACAAAATATATATATATATATATAAGAAAAAAAAAATTTGTGGTCTGCCAATAGCGGCCTAAAAATTTTATTTTTCTGCAAAAAAATAAAAAAAAAATTTTTGCTGCTCTCTTATTTATTTTCAGAAAGAAAACAAAAAAACTATATTTTTCCTAGTTATTAGGCGGCAACAATTCCTACTTCATAAAATTTATTGTCAAAATCAGTGTTTTGCATGCGCACTAGGATAGGCACGGAGTATACCCCATCCACCTCCCAAATGGCTGATGAGCGGGATGTGGGGCACAGTTCCACAACCATCGCTGACCTCCGTCAGGAGTTCAATGACCAGATGACGGCGATGAGGGAAATGTTTCACCAAGTGAACTTAAACATAACCGCTCTCTGAAATCAAGCCATTCCCCCACGTGACGATAGGAATAATAATGGTCATAATGATCATGTCCCACGTGTACCTTTGCACAACAACCGTGAACCCTTTAAGTTTGATCTCACCAGGGCAGTACGAGTCAAACCCCCTTCGTACGATGGATTGGGAGAGCCCCAAGTCTTCTTTGACTGGGTCATGGAGATGGAATGTTATTTTGAGTGGTATAGTCTGACTGACGAGAATAAGGTGAGAGTTGAGAGAATGAAACTTCTTGGTAGGGCTAAGGTTTTTTGGCTGAATGAGGAGCATCGTTTAGGTGCGGTGAATGGTGGCTTACCACCAATTGGTTGGGCAGCCATGAAAGCAATGTTGACGGATCAGTATGTCCCCGCCTATCATCGAACACAGATGTTTGATGAGTTAGCGACCCTTAAGCAAGGGACTAGAACGGTCTCTGAATACATGAGTCTTCTCAAAGACATGATGGTTAGGTGCGACGTTAGGGAGATGCTGGAGATCACCCTATCTAGATTCCGTAAGGGGCTCAACTCTGACATCCAGGGTAAACTTTTGCATTACGGTCACACTGATTTGAGCACCACGTATAATGCCACGTCACTCGCTAGTAAACTTTTGTGTATCCGGACGAGCTACCGTCCGAGTTACCCCCCATGCGGGACATCCAACATGCCATTGATTTCGTCCCGGGCTCCTCGTTGCCTAACCTTCCTCATTATCGGTTAAACCCGACTGCTCACTTAGAACTACACTCCCAAATTTCCGATTTATTACAAAAGGGGTTCATCCGTCATAGCACGAGTCCGTGTTCCGTACCCGCTTTACTTGCTCCCAAGAAAGACGGCTCTTGGAGGATGTGTGTGGATAGCCGAGCCATTAATAAAATTACTGTTAAGTATCGGTTTCCCATCCCTCGCTTGGATGATTTATTGGACATGTTAGCTGGAGCCACAATTTTTTCGAAACTTGATCTTAGGAGTGGCTACCATCAGATCCGAATTAGAGAGGGTGACGAGTGGAAGACCGCTTTTAAATCTAAGGATGGGCTTTACGAGTGGTTAGTAATGCCATTTGGACTTTCTAATGCCCCGAGTACATTTTCTAGAATGATGACTCATGTTTTCCAACCGTATATGGGAAAATTCATTGTGGTATACTTTGATGATATTCTAGTTTTTAGTACATCTACGATCGATCACGAGTCACATTTGAAGATTATCCTTTCCACATTGCGATCGGAAAAATTATTCGTTAATATTAAAAAATGTACTTTCCATGTACCATCGTTAGAGTTCCTTGGTTATATCGTTAGTTCGGAAGGTATCCACGTCGATCCAAGAAAGGTCCAAGCCATTAAGGATTGGCCAGAGCCCGCCAACATTCGAGATGTACGGAGTTTTCACGGCCTAGCCACTTTTTATCGCCGTTTCATTAGAGATTTTAGTAGTATCATGGCCCCCATCACGGAGTGCATGAAAAAAGGTGAATTCACTTGGACTAAATCGGCCACTAAAGCGTTTCAAATAATTAAATCACGAATGTCGGAAGCTCCACTCTTGCGCTTGCCGGATTTTAACAAGGTTTTTGAGTTATCTTGTGATGCGTCGGGCGTTGGTATTGGTGGTGTGTTGAGTCAAGAAGGTCACCCCATTGGATATTTTAGTGAGAAGCTCGCGGGGCCAAAATTGAGTTATTCTAATTATGATAGGGAATTTTATGCGGTAATTAGATGCCTCCAACATTGGCGACATTATTTACTTCCTAAGGAATTTGTTATTTTGTCCGATCATTAGGCGTTGAGGTTCATTAACTCCCAGACTAAGGTTAGTCCTAGGAATGCCAAATGGGTCTCCTATCTTCAGGAGTACACCTTCATTATAAAACACCTTAAGGGGACTCTCAACCGCGTAGCCGACGCTCTTAGTCGTGTCTCCTTATTACTATCCACGCTAGAAGTTAAGGTGATTGGGTTCGATCGAATTAAGGACGAGTATGTCAATTGCCCGGATTTCAAGGAAATCTACTTTTTCGCTCAAAACGACTCACCCACGACAATCTCGTCCTATTATATTTGAGACGGCTATTTATTTAACCATGCAAAATTATGCAATCCACGTTCCTCCCTACGCCACTTTATCGTTTAGGAATTGCATAGTGGCGGGTTGGGTGGACATTTTGGTCACGATAATACCATCGCTCTTGTAGAAGACAAGTTTTTTGGCCTGGCCTTAAATAAACGGTGAATAAAATCGTAAGTAGTTGTCGAGCGTGTCAACTGGCTAAGGGTAATAAAACTAACGCAGGACTTTATACCCCTCTTCCAATTCCTTCCATTCCCTGGGAAGACATTAGTATGGAATTTATTCTAGGCCTGCCCGTCACGTTTCGACGTCATGATTCTATTCTGGTAGTGGTAGATCGGTTTTCCAAAATGGCCTATTTTATTGCATGTAATAAAACCAACGATGCGTCACATGTTGCTAAATTATTTTTTAAGGAGGTAGTTGGTCATCGGGGCGTTCCTAAGACAATAGTGATTGATAGGGACGTGAAATTTACAAGCTATTTTTGGAAGACCCTTTGGAAAATAATGGGCACCAAACTTTTATTTTCTTCTGCCTACCATCCCCAGACGGATGGACAAACGGAAGTGGTAAATAGAAGTCTGGGTAGTTTGCTTCGTTGTCTTATAGGCGACCACATGGGTACATGGGACCTCCTTCTTCCCCATGCTCAGCTAGCTTATAATAATTCGAAAAATAGGTCCACGGGTCTATCACCAAATGAAATCGTGCACGGATATAAAGCGCCAGTGCCACTTGACTTGATCACTTTACCCCCATCTTATAAGTCAAGTCAATTCGCACAAGTGTTCTCCTCGCATGTCCATCATTTGCATAAGCACATTAAAGACACGCTAGCCAGACAATATGCGACTTATCAATCTAATGCTAAATTACATAAGAGAATGTCTCCCTTAAAAGTTGGCGATTTGGTTATGGTGCGTCTCATCCCTGAACGATTGCCTTCGGACACCATAAAAAAGTTAGCGAATCGGCGAGCCGGTCCATTTCGAATCTTAAAGAAGTTAGGAGAAAACGCATTTTTATTAGAGTTACCCACTGATTGGGGAATTTCCCCTATTTTCAATGTTTCGGATTTAACGCATTATGTTTCACCACCACTTGAATTGTCTGTCTGCCTGTTTGGGTCCACTGAAATTTCTAATGGGTTTGGGAGTGAGTTGGTTTCTGGATCGCTCTCTACATCGGTCTCCACTGGAGGTACGTTGGATGTTGATGTAGAAAATTTTTCTTCTTCTTTGATTAACGCTTTTCCAAGGTTCCCCAGGACCACCTTTTTGCCTGACAAGATTCTTCGACATGAAGTGCTCTCCTCGCCAAGTAGTGACATTCACCGCTACTTGATTCGTTGGCGTGATCGTCCACCTTCTGATGATTCATGGCTCCCAGAAGCGGAGGTTGCCCTTTTGGATGAAGATCTTCTCCGCCAGTACATTCTAGGCAACTCATCGGGGATGAGTACTTTCGAGCGGGGGAGGATTGGTGGCGACGACGGCCCTCAACATGACGATGGTACCGGTACGCTTACGGATGAATGTGCCCCTCCAATCAAAGACGCGCGTTGCCGTGACAAAAAGTTTGATAAGCTCCATCGCCGTTACAATCTCCGCCCGCGACATCCTAATAATTAATTAATACATATAATAATTCTATTTTAAGTATTAATTAAATATTATGTTATTGTTTTAATTATTTTTGTTTTGTTTGGACTTTATTATTATTTCTATGAGTTGGGCTGCATATAGCCTTGAGTTGTTGTAAGCCTATAAATAGGCAGGATATTATAGGATTTATTATTGAAGATTGATGATAAGCTTTTGAAATTTCAAAATCCCCTTGATTTGGAATCTCCTCCTTCCTCTCACTTTTCCTCTCCTATTATTGCCGAAATAGGCCTTCTCCTCCTTAGGTTCGGCCAACCTAGGAACTGCCGCCCCTCCTCCACCTCTCCTCCTCTTGGCCGCCGGCCTATCTTCCCTCCTCCTCTCCTCCAACTTCGGCCGCCCATCTCTCCACCACCACCCTCAACAATAGCCGCCCCTCTCAAGCAAGATCAACTCCCACTCATAATAATCGGCCTCCCCACCCCACCACCTTTTCTCTCTCCATCTTGTCACCGGCCTCTACAAGAAGATTGGGCATCAAAGATCTTGGCTCCGGCGTGACGCGAGGAAGGTGGAAAGTTTTCTCTCCATCCGGCATACTATCGGTGGAACCGTTGAAGGGCAATCAACCTTTGGCATAGATCAATATCTAGATCTATCTCCGAGTGGGGTAACGAAACCTTCTACCTGTCTTGAGATTATTTCCCTCTTGATAATTCCTTGTGGTGGAAAAACGTTGGTGTGCAATCTTGATAGCTTTGAATTAATCGTGGATTTCTTGAAATAATTTTTGCGTCTATCTTGATCTATTTAAATTCGAGTAGGCTTGGCAGGCCTCGTTTCTTTTTGTTTGGAGAGATCTACCTTTTCTTGCGCATCGTATTTTTTTGGGTAGATCTCTTTTGGTACAACTCCGCTTGTTCGGACGGAATATTCGTCCCTTTAGCTTGATCGGATCTCGGTCTATAACCGTTGTTCGGTCTCTAACGGATTTGCTACCCGTACAATAGCATTGGACGAAAATTGCAAACGTGTGGTTGGGATTAATTTTCTGTGCAAGTCGCGAATTTAGTGGAACACCGAGAGAGATCCGTAACGGCGCTAATATTCGTGTCGCGCGTGTAACGCTACATCATACACTCTCTTGTTCTTACATCCAAGTTCTTGAGAGAAAGAGCTAAGGGTTGGATCTAAGGGCTGGAACTGAGCTTGAATAGCTTGGTGAAGGAGATTTTGTAGTTGGAAGTAAGAGCTGATGCTAGATCCGTGAAGAGGAAAGTGTGGTGTTCCTTTCTGTCCGGGTATAAAATCTTCGCCATTGATCTGAAGAAAACTATAGGGGTAATGATCATCCTTATTGGATAAGTGAAGTCCTTCTTTTGGCATATATTGGAATCCCCCACCAAAATATGGAAAAGCGAACGGAATTCCTTTGGGTCGATTCATGAAATCCCTGGTTAGTCTTGCATTTAGATCCGAAAATGTGTAGTACGGAATAGGTCTGGTGTGTGAAGCCCATCTGGACAGGTTGGTTTAGATTGGTGATATTTTGAATTACATAATGGAGAAGACTCTGAGTATAAACCGATAGGTTACAGAGTCTGCAGGGTTATACCTGTGACTTGCGAATAGTAGGAAGTACAAGAGTTGCACTCCTAGAAAATACCCTCGAAATTCAACGGTTTTAAGACCTATTGGATATTGCCGGGAGATAATGAGTATCACCAAAGGTGATAGCTCTTAGTGAGCTATTTGTGTTGTGTTCTGTGAAAGTCCAGTGTTTCTAGCACTGCCGATTACTGCAGGGTTTTGGCTGGGTCTGGTACAGAAAGTGAGTTTTGTTGTCAACGCCTGGCGACAGTGAGTATCGTTGGCGATAGCTCCCAGATACACTTTTGATTGTAAAGCTAGTCTCTTGGAGACAGTGTGACTTGTGTGAGCTATGAGATCTTAAGGCCATTGTGCTGAATGGGCAAGGGGAAGCCGACCCGCGATAGTCTTTGCCTATAAACTGACGATTTGAGCAAAGGGCAAAGGATGAACCGTACCCGCATTATGTCCGACCGACTCAAAGGCCTAGGTTATTGGTCTTGTCGGAGTACATAATGAGTGCCTTAGGCCTACACGACGTAAGGACTAGAAATTCTCAATGTTGACCGTCATGTCTTGAACCTCTGAATGGTGGTACTATCCGGGAAACTAGCACACCAAAAACGTGCCCCGAGTGCGCGGAGCATCGATAGTTAAGACCGGCAATTGTGATATATTGAACTGTGTGTGATTGCATGTTCTTGTGATATTTCTTCTTGTGTAAATGCTATTCCTGCAGGGAAGGAATACCACTGCCTCGGGAAAGGGGTAGGTTTGTTATAAATTGGTCAGCTTATTGCTGACCATTGCCTTATTTTCCTCCCTTATTGTAGGTTGTCCCCATTAAGGTGCTAGGGAGACTAGCAGGAACTAGCGGGATATGGCCCCAAAGCTATGCGTACCTCAAAGACTAAGCGAAGTTTTATTACTTTCATGTGTGGCCGGCCTGCTTGCCAATGTCTATAATCCACACCTTGTAATGATTAAGTGTAAGGCCTTAAGGCCAGAACAGTTTAAACTATTGTTGACTATCACCGGGCGATAGTTACTATTGCTGGGCGATGGAAACTTTTGTGTATTCTTGTAATAAACATTCCTTTATTTATATAGTGGGCATTACTGTTGTACTTGAGCTCCAAACTTAACACCCAAAGCTTCCGCTATAATGCTCTGTGTTAGGATGTGTGTAGTCTTTTGATATTCATATGTAATCCCACTGCTTATTTGGGGAATATGGTGTGGGGCACTGGTCGGACCCTCTATTATATTTCATGTGACGGACGGAGGTGTTACAGGATTGGCACCCTTCCAGAATTGAGTGTGCGGAAAACAGATCACTATGAGGCATGGAGACTCTGAAGTCATTTTCTGAGATATTATATTCGCACCTCAAATGTTATTATCTTTAATCCTGGCCCTTAAGGCCCATATGAAAGGGGAAGAGTTATATGTGATATGTTTCGAACTAAAAGCGGTGGCGGCAAGATTGAAAGATGTTCTAGTAGTGCGGGACTTTCCTGTGGTATTCCCCGAGAAGATGTTAGGATTAAGCCCACACAGAGAAGTGGAATTTAAAATTAAATTAGTACTGATAACCAAGCCCATTTCTCGAACCTCTTATATAATGGCTCCAAAGGAACTCACAAAGTTTAGAGTTCAGTTTTAGGAGTTGGTGGAATAAGGGTTTGTTTGTCCCAGTTCATCAACCTGGGGAGCGTCTGTTTTATTTGTTATGAATAAAGATGGATCACTACAGTGGTGCATAGACTACCGAGAACTCAACCGACTGATGGTGCGTAACATCTATCTATTACATCAGATCGATGAGTTATTCAATCAGTTGGTAGAAGCTCATTGGTTTTCCAAATTTCATTTGTGATCGGCGTACTATCAATTGAGGATTCAAGAGGAAGACATTCAGAAAACATCATTCAGTTTGAGATATATTTTATACTAGTTCACGGTGATGTCGTTCGGTCTCACGAATACCCCTTCTGCATTCATGAGTTTGATGAACAGGATGTTTGAACCGTATTTGGATGTATTTTCCATCATCTTCATCAATGGCATTCTGGTCTACTTGAAAATGGAAGAGGAGCATGTTGAGCACATGGCCCTTGTCTTGAGAAACTAAAAGAGCATTCCCTATTTGCTAAGTTCAGCAAGTGCAAATTTTTGCTTCGAGAAGTTGCATTCTTGGGCCATGTGATTAGTGGTGCTAGATTATCCATAGACCTGACCAAGGTGTGTGCCGTAAAGGAATGGTCGGCTCTGATGTCAACGGTCTATGTATAAAGCTTTCTTGGACTTGTTGGTTATTACCGCAATTTTGTGATGGGATTTTCAAAGATAGGCCTTCCTCTCACCTCTCTAACAAAGAAAGGTGTGTTATATGAGTGGACACTCAGTGCAAGGTTTCATTTCAAGAATAAAAGGATCAACTTACCTCTACACCGATCCTAGCCCTCCGTCATCGAAGAAGGATTTCAAGCTGATACTGATGCCTCCTACCAAGGTATGGGAGCAGTGTTAATACAATATGGACACGTGATTTCATACGCTTCGAGACATTTGAAGATGCATGAGGTAAATTATCTAGTACAAGATTTTGAGTTGGGGGCAGTAGTGTTCGTCTTAAATGTTTGGAGACATTATTTATATGGCGTCCACTGCGAGATCTTTTTGGACCAAAATAATCTGAAGTATGTTCATAATCAGAAGGAGTTGAATTTGAGGAAGCGGAGGTTGTTAGAATTTTTGTGCGACTATGAATTTACATTGAACTACCACCCCGGGAAAGCAAACTCTGTAGCTGATGCATTGAGTAGAAAGGTTCCAGAGTCGAGCTCTGAATCTCGGATGAATAACATGGAATTGGCTCGAGTGCTTGAAAAGATGGAGATTATGCTGGTAAGTAAGGATCATTCTGATACATATATGGAGTACATAACTACCATGAGCATAGTTTGCGACATTCAAGTTCGAATTTGGGAAGAGCAAGTGAAGGATGCTTTTTTGGCCCCGGTGTTTCAAGCCATGAAGAGAGGATTAGCAGAAGGATATATGCTAATCGAAGATCTAATATATTTCCATGGCAGGCTTAACATTAATGCATGCGGAGGAATCCTGGAAGATATTTTGAGAGAAGCTCATTGCTAAAGTATTCGGTGCATCCTGGAATTGCCAAAATCTATACAAACTTGAGAAAGACCATGTTTTGGCCAGGGATGAAGAAGGATGTCACATATTACGTTTCATATTGTGAGGCTTGTAAGAAAGTGAAGGTGGAGTGAAAGAGCCCTAGAGGATTGTTACAATCATTGCCCATTCCGGAGTGGAAATTTGAAGATATCTCCATGGATTTCATTCACGACCATCCCCGATCACAATCCGGGAATGACTCAGTTTGCATGATTATGGATCGCTTGACCAAGGTCACCTAGTTTATCCCAATGATAAAAGAGATACGTTTAGATGTATTGGTACGTCTCTTTGTGGAATAATTTGTACGGAACCATGAGGTGCCTAAGACGATAGTCTCAAACCGCGGCAGTCGATTTACCTCCAAAGAATGGAAGGAAGTTCAAGCATATATGGGCTCCTGCCTTACCTTTAGTACAACTTTTCATCCTTAGATGGACGACCAGTCTGAGAGGACCATCAGAACTATGGAAGATCTATTGTGGTTGTGTGTATTGGATAGAGGAGAGTTGTGGGAAAGGCTCTTACCACTAGTGGAATTTTCGTACGACAACAGTCATTAAGCTAATATCTGGATGACACCCCACAAAGTGCTTTGTGGAAGGAGGTGTAGAACACCTTTATCATGGGTGCATGATGAAGACCCAAAGATTTTGGGAGTAGAGTATATTGATGATGCTGATGCTATGGTTGGGCTGATACGAGAACGCTCGCTGGAGGCTCAAAGTTGACAAGCAAAGTATTATAATGTGAAACATAGGATGGTGGAGTTTCAAGTGGGTGACATGGTGTTCTTGAAGATCCGACCAATGCATGGAGTATCACGAGTGCGTGGTAGGAATAAGCTCAGTCTGTGATATGTAGGGCCCTATGCTTTATTGGAAAGAATTGGCCCTTTGGCCTATCGGCTGGAGATCTAGACTCACTCGAGTCACAGTCACTGAGAATCTTCGACTTCTTGTCTACGAAGCTCTTTTCTTCTTTCTTCTTCCCTTTGAAGGATCTCTTCTCGTCCTTCCTAAGGCTATCCTTCTTCTTATATGGTCACTCCGCAATCATGTGACCTGATTTATTACAGCAATAACAAACAACGTTAGAGGAATACTGTTTGTTCGGTTTGGATTTATACTTGTCCTCTTTGTTCTAGATTTTCTTGATACGATCACCATCACGATGTGATTTCTTGGAATTTGAAGAGAATGACTTATTTTTCATTTATCTCATCTTACTCAACAGCTTCTTGAACTGCTTGGAGATTAGGGAAAATTCTCCATCTGATAGCTCGGAGCCTGACGTGCTGGGCTCAGAGTCTTTAAGAGTGTCTGGAGCTTGTGTCCTTATGGGTGACAAAGCATTATACTTCCTTGAACCTTCAGCATTTAGGGTTATAGACTTCTCTTTGCTTGAAGATAGGTTAGCTTGCTCCTCCTTTTTTCTGGTGTTCATTTGGAGTTTGAAAGAGATCAATTTGCCAAAAATATTCTGAGGGTCGATCTCCAACAACATTCCAAATTCTTTAATGGCAACGACCTTTGTGTCCCAGTCCTTTGTGAAGGATCTAAAGAACTTGTCGTTCAGTTCACCATGAGTGAATGCACGACAGTAGTTCCTGAGACCGTTTACTATCTTAAAGAACTTATCAAAACTATTAGCTATGGAGTCATTGGCACCATGCTTGATAGCTTCATACTCCTGGTTAAACAACTATCAGCGATCCTCTCACTCTTCTTCACTATCTTCCATTAGGACAACAAGACAGTCACACATCTCTTTGGTAGATTTTTAGTGGAATAAATTCTGTAGCATTGAATCATCCACTGCACTTGCTATGATATTCTTTGCCTTCTTGTCTAGGGAGACTAAGGCAATATCATCATTGGTGAGATCCATCATATTTTTGGGAATCATGATCGCTGGATTTATCGTTGAAGCCTATGTAGGGAAGTGTGGTCCTTCTTCTACTCTTTGAAAAATCCTTGGATCAGCAAATTCCATGTAGAACCATACTCGTTATTTCCACAAAGAAAAGTTTTCCTTGGTGCATACCGGTAGCTTCATGGTTGACATGTCTTTTCTTCGATCCATGGTGAATATTAGGAATCTCTGAACGCTAGATAAGGGATCTTGTTCAAGGTATTAGTCTTACGCCCCTCTGATACCAATTGAAAGTATTTAGCGTCTACTTAAATCACCTAGAGGGGGTGAATAGGTGATGTATGCGTCTTTTTGTGGAATACAAATTATTTATAAGAACAAGAACACAAACACAGATTTATAGTGGTTCCCTGATTTGGGTACGTCCACTATCCTGCCTCGCCTATCTCCCATGAAGGGCAGATTCAGCTACTTCACCAAACTCAGATTTCGTCAAATCTTACACCTCTGAGCCGCAACTCCTACAACTCGGAGATGACACTCCTATAACTCGGAGAACAAACTCTCCTACAGCTCGATCCGCAAAACGGATCTACAAACTCGATCCACAACCGGATCTACTCTATCGATCCACAAACGGATCTACAAATCTTGGAGAAAAATCTCCTACAAAATTTAAAATTATATTACAATACAAAACACGATTATATGTCTTAGTCCGACGTTCTTGAAAAGGTTGAACTTGATTTTTTGAGAACTCGGAAACTTGAAATCTTTAGATCTTGAATCTTGAACCTTGGATCTTAAATCTTCAATCGACTTGGACTGGAGTAGAAAGAATCTTGGAGGAAGAAACGGTCCAGTCAAAGGTGTCATAGAATTAGAAGATCGATCGATGTCATGGCCGAACAGAAGAAAGTCGCGAGATTGGTAGTGTGCGGCCGACGGTTTCGATTTTTGGAAGCTTTGTAAAATTCAAAATTAGCAATTAGAGTTAGATTCTTCTTCATGTCAAAATCACCCTAGGTATATATATAGAGAGATTGGAAAACAAACGATTATAAAATGTATCTAAAAATGAACCCTAGCTATTACTGTGCTTGGCTGACGGTTTCCGAACCAGAGAAAAAATCGGAAAAATGACAAGTCATTTTTGGCGAGATTCGTCGAGTATCGAACTGATACTAGCCGAATTTTATGATGATATACGCCGAATATGCCTTAGTCAGAAATCCAGAGTTGTCGACATTCGGCTCGACATACTCGGTGAGTATCCCCTTGGATACTCATCGAATACGGCGAGTATCGCTAGTGATACTCGACGAATTCGTCGATACTCGACGAATTCGTCGATACTCGATGAATTCGTCGAGTATCGCTAGTGATACTCGGCGAATTTGCCTTGGAAAGATTTTGGAATTTCAGAGAATTTACCCAAGTATATAATACGAATTTGATGGGTATCGGGAAGCATACATGACGAATTCGCCGAGTATCGAGGGGATACTCGACGAATTTGACGTATATGACTGACCATACCCGCCGAATTTTACTTAGGTAAAATTCCAATTTTTTGGGTCCTGTACTTTGGCCTTCCTTTTTCCTTCTCTTGCACTTGGGATATAAGTACACCCCAATAGAGAGATTACACGTGATTCAACACGATGACCTACACAATGAGGGATTACATTGTGTATTCCCGTATTTACTGACCAACTATAACCTGACATTGGTGTGTACTTAGCATTGTAAACCTTCATGTACATAACTAAAATGCAATACAAATACAACCTCAATTCAACATATCTTGACAGGTCTCCTCTTTAAATTAGGGTTATTATTGATACAATACCCAACAACGGCCGTGACCTTTGGGTCACGGGCGTGACTCATAAGCGTGACATCCTGCTTAGGCTTGCCACTGCTTTAAGATGCCAGTTTCAGATCTAGGACATTTCAAGCTTACACGCCCTAGGTCACGGGCGTGACCTAATGGCGTTACCTCTTCAGCAATTACCAGATTAACTCCTGCCATTTCTCAATCCCGTCATTTCAAGTAACAGTAAAGACACGCCCGAGGTCACGAGCATGACCTAGTTGCATTACCTGCAAAACATCAATTTTCGCGATTTTTCTCCCAACGTTCCCAGGCTTTCAAGAAGACGGTTCCGCACCTAACACGCCCCTGGTCACGGGCGTGACCTAGGGGTATGACTTTCAATAAAAATTTCTAAAAATTCCACCCAGAGCTAGGAGCTTGAGGAGTCAACTAGGAGTTGATTTTTATGCAGTTTTAGTAATTTAGTTTCAATTTCTTGGATTTCCTTATTGTAATTTCCATTTCATAGTTTAGGTTTGCTTATATTTTTAATTCAGGCACTTCACTTTTTGCAACCATGTTTTACTTTCCCTCCTTTTTATGTACTTCTTATTTCATGTTTAGTAGATAATTTCCTAAATATTTGATCATGACAAGCTTTAGAATAAAATAAATTTCTTATTCTCATGCTCTTTATTTCCACTTCGATCTATCATTAATTTAATTTGGGTCGATTTCATATTCCATCATTTCGATCTTAGATCCATATCCTAGATTTACTGAGAGGTTATGGATACGAGTAGATCACTCAAAGGTAGAAGGAGTTGAATGCACTTCTCAAGATAGGATGACATAAATCTTTCAGATTGGATTCAAATCCAATAATGGGGTTCACCGCATAAAGCAAGCTTAGGGGTTTTGACTGGACGAGGGGTCTAAATCGATCAACCTATATTTAATCAAGAGCGTATTCTCGAGAGAGGCGCTTTGTAATTTGGGAACCTCCATGGTCGAAGTAGATAATTAAGATGTTTGCCTTTCATGATAAATTTATTTTAATTCAAAGGGTGTCTTTATCAAATGTTATCTTTTATTTCATTTTCTTTATATAGTTTAATTAACCTTTTTTATTATTCGATAAAAATAATATTTATTTGTGTGAGTAGAAGTAGTCAACAGGACTGGAGGAATACGACACTTGATATTTTATTTTAAAATATCCAATACTATGAATGATAGGTGCTCTTGCCTATTGTTTGTAGAATTTAGAAATATTTTCAATCCTAAATTTTACGCATCTGCCAAATTTAAATGTACCCTGCGACGGTAACATGCTACCACGTGACGGTAGCTCGATGTTCAGGAAACCCCAGATCTATTTGGACACTTCCATTATAAACGGATTTCCAAGACTTAGTCGTTATTCTTCTTCTCTGATTTTCCTGAGAGAACAAATGGTGCGGATCTTTTCTTGTTAGGAAAATGAACGGACGGACTTCTCTCAGAGGAGGAAGAGCGAGAGTCGAGGCCGATGTCGTCATGCCACCAAGAAGGATAACAAGATTCATGGACGGAAATGAGGTGAGCTTCCTACCCCCTCCCTTAGTGTTAGATCTTTAGTTATGATATAGGAGAGATGTCAACTCAAAAGAGTTTGGATTGTGAGTGATGAAGATCTCCTAGGAAAAGACCATGCTAGGACCTCTCCCTATAGATTTATTGTCTTCAACCTCTCCTGTCTTCGTTGTGAAGATGGTAGATTAGGTTTCGTGAAGAAGGATGGTCTTATGAGGGTGAATAAGGGAGGAGGAAGTGTTGTATGTGGTTTTGAACAAATGGATAATGGAAGAAGACAAACCGATGTGGTTCGTTTTGCTTTAAGATGCGTGTAGAAATCTTTTTCCCGCGTGTTGTGGACTTCGAGGCCGTTTTCGAGCATGATGTGGCCGGATCTAGATCTTGGGATGAACACAAAAGATGTAGTCCTCGGAAAGACCATTCCAATGGATTATTATACGTTTGTATAGGAGCTTGGGAGCTCCGGGAATGTCCAGTCAAAGTTTCTGCATGGAACAACTTATGTGCAGGATGCTTTCGGGTTACTGTATAACCGGTTTTGGACTACGTAGGAGAAACGTAGCAAGATGATGTTGACGTTTGGATAAGCCTAGTTTTATGTAGCAGGGATAAATAAATGGTTTCGAGGAATTTAATAAAAAATTAGTTTGGGGAAATTCGTGAACAAATGGCTTGATAAGATTTTCTTGTACAATGGCTACTTGTAAAATCTGGTAAGGATGCTGGCGATTATAATCCGAAGAATGATACAAGTTTTAAGATAGGGTGTGGTGCCTGATAATTGAAGGTGTAATTTATACTAACGATAACATGATTTATGAGTACGTGAAGAGTTAATATATTGTTGTGATAAATATATGAAAGAATAATTGTTTGTGAATGCTTGATTATAAGGAAGGAATCAGATGAGGTAAATCGCATGGCCATGAAAATGTTGAATCGTGATCTCAAGTAATGGAAGGGATAATTTGTATAGTTCATTGCTTAGAGTGTATCTCTCTACGGGTAGTAGTGTGGGATTGAATGTTGTATTAGGTGGCTTGCCACCCGTGTTTATGATAAACTCTTAAGTTCTTGGGAGCACGAGAATGAGAAAATGGTGTAAGTGTGTGTGTTTGGCCGCATTAGATATGTAATGATGAAACGAGACTTTGGGCGGTTGGGCTTGGTCCTCAGTGCTCATTCCCGAGGCTCTTTCCGCACCAAGAAGATAGTTGGGCTTGGTCCTTTGGTGATACGCTCCCATAGGCCCATTCGATGTCATGATGATGTGAAACTGTATGTGGTTTGAGTTGACACATGGTGTCATAATCCTGGGTTAAGGATAGTGTGGCAGATCTACGGGCTCGTGTAATGCCCCGATTTGTGCAATTCCCCTCGCACATGTTTTGAGTGAGGAGAGTTTACTCAGGCTCGGGGTGCACTAGTAACAGGAATCGAGGGATACTCGACTAAAGGGCAAATTTCGCTTAGAAGATTTTTGGACACAAAAAGCGTCGAGTGCGTTGAGTGGTGTCAACGCCACTCGATGAGGCGTTTAGTGATACTCAACGCACAAGAAGAAATGTACTTAGAATATTTCTATATTCTGGAGGCGATGAGTGCATTGAGTGGTCTCAGCGCCATTCGACGAAGCGTTCAGTGATACTCAACACATAAGAAGAATTTTACTTAGAATAATTCTAGACTCGAGAAGTGTAACGCCCCCGAGTTTTTGTGTGATTATATAATCTTTATTTGGCATTACGTTGATGCATGTTTGGTTGTGCCGTTGTTAGAGCGTGGTCTTAGCTCTTTAAGTTTTCTTAGTGGATGTGTTATAGCCTGGTTGCAAGATTCCCTAGCAAGCCGGTGTCTTTTGGTGACCCGGTGAGGCCTCTTCGGGAATGCTTGTTTTTTTGGTTTCGGGAGGTGTTAGCCCGATTTGTGTTTTTCGTATGTCGATTTCGACTTCGCCATTAGGTTCGTAGCATGGGTATTTAGCTATGGTGTGAATTTCGCTAAGTTCCGAGGTGGTTCGGTTTTCGTGTCGTTTTGACGTTTTATTTAAATAACTGATATAGTATTTTATCATGTTAATTATTTATTTGCTGTACTGGCTGAGAATTATAAGGTATAATATACTAGATATTTTAATATAAGTGACTATTATAGTATAGTGGCTGGTCATTTTAAGAGTGGCTGAATTTTATATTACTTAAGTTATATTATATTATATCTAGCTTGAGTGGGAGATAGTGTATATAGCTTATGTAAGTATTGTCTGATTTCATCTTCCCCAAAAGCTGGCGGCTAGCTTCTTGCGGAAGAAATGAAAGGCGGTCAACCCCAAGTTCCGGCCGCCGATTTCTTGAGCTAAGGAGCTCAAAATTCTTGCTTGAGTGTAGATTGGAGCTGTTTTCTCTTAGATCTACGTTCATATGATAAGATTTTTCCTTTTTCGTGAAAGTTAGGGTGTTAGGAAATCTCTGTTTGACGCCTGCTTCATCTCTAAAGCTGTAGATTCTATTTTTTAGTGATTCTTGCGGCCAGATTAGTAAGGGGGAGTGTATCTGGCCGATTCCTGAAGATTGAGGCAGTGATGCTCTTTCATCCTTGCCAAGATTGATTCTATGTTTCTTATTAGTTTTATTCCTCTTTTGTTTAGATCCTAAGTGTGTTGTAGGTTTTGGTTATGGTTAACTTGCAGTTAGGGTAGAAAAGCTCCAGCTAGTCTAAGTTTTTAGAGAGAAAATGTTCGTTTGGGTTGGTTTTGGTATGGCTCTGGCTGGATAGGTTAGGTCTGTATTAGGATAGCTAGCTATAGCAGGTTTTCATTCAAGCTAGTCTATGTAAATAAGAGAAAATATTTTGATTTTGGGATAGTTGTTGAGGTCTAGCATGGTCGGTTTGAGTAGAGAAATTTTTATGCCACGTCTCTGCCTCTTGGCGTTGAGTACATCTTAGTACAGAAGTCCAGTTTTTAGGCAAAGTGTGAAATGCGTTGAGTGTGGTGGACACACTCAACGCCTAGCTGTTTTGGTCTGGAGTCTAAGTAAAAAGCGTTGATAGCGTTGAGTGAGGTGAGCTCACTCAACGCCGTATGCCTTGAAAGGTTTTCAAAGTCTTTTGGCGTTGAGTGAGTTGAGCTCACTCAATGTCGTCTTGACAGTCAGACTTTTATAATTCATTTAGCGTTGAGTGAGTTGAGCTCACTCAACACCGTCTTACCAGTCAGACTTTTCTATGTCTTTTGGCATTTAGTGAGTTGAGCTCACTCAACGCCGTCTTTCCAGTAAGACTTTACTAAGTCTTTTGGCATTGAGTGAGTTAAGCTCACTCAACGCCGTCTTGCCAGTTAGACTTTTTTAAGTCTTTTGGTATTGAGTGAGTTGAGCTCACTCAACGTCATCTGCTTGGCTTGGTAGTTTAAGTCAAAAGAGTTGAGTGTGGGGAGCTCACTCAATGCCTTTGGCGGTTTAGCGATGACAGCTTTGAGTGTGGTGATAATACTCAATGCCTTGGTCTATTTTAGTTTTTAAGTTAAAAGCGTTGAGTGTGGTGAACTCACTCAACTCCTTAGTGTGGTTTTGATACTATGTAAGAAAGCGTTGAGTGAGGTGAGCTCACTCAATGCCTCCTTCTATTTTTCTGCTCAGTGAAATAGCATTGAGTGTGGTAAGCTCACTCAACGCCATTTCTTTGTTTTGTTGTTAAGGCAAATAGCGTTGAGTGTGGTAAGCTCACTCAACCCCTTTTCCTCTGTTTAGTTATTAAGGCAAAAGCATTGAGTGTGGTGAGCTCACTCAACTCCCTTTTGCTGGCTTTGCTGATTTAAGAAAAAAAGAATTTACAACATTGAGTGAGCTGAACTCACTCAATGCCGTCATCCAGAAAGCGTTGACAGCATTGAGTGAGCTGAACTCACTCAATGCCGATAGCTGTTTGTGCAGCTAAGTGTTTTAGCTGTTTGTTTTAGATTTAATGGGGTTCAGCTTGGTTTTTAGTGGATATAGAACCTGGTTCTTATACTTTAGGGGTGCAGTTGGACCGATGTCGCCACCACAGTACCTGGTTTTGAAATGGAATAATGTCGCCTCCCCCTCTCTTCTTGTCTTGTTAGACAATTGGACTATTTGGTTGAGTTGGACAGATGCCGCCACCACAGTACCTCTGAAAAGATTTTGGTCTAATGGTCCTGGTTAGACATTGTTACCACCGGCTCAGGCCCTTTTCCTCTAGTGTTAATGCTTCTTTTGATTCTAAAGCTCTGTTTAGATTTTTGTTTTCCTGCTAAATTTACTTGCAAATATTCTAGAAGCTTGTCATCATTCTTGCACTTCAAGCAATTTTGTTTACTCTATTTGATGAGTATATTACCTTTTGCTGTCAAATTTTAAACCTTTTACTGAGTGTATCAACATCCTTTTGTAGCGGTTTGGTAAACCCCTTGGTTTCACTGCTTATGATCTATTGCTCCTTTACTACTTTTTTTCTCTCGTGCTGAGGTGTTCTTTCTTCGAATGCCTCAGGTTCAGGGTTGTAGTCGATTGAGCGGCTAGTTTTCTTTTGGAGCTTGTTGGAGATCTTCAGGGTTACAGAGGGTTCTTTCCTCATCTTTGTGAGGTAGTTCATTTTTTGTTTCCTTTCTGTATAGACATACATACTCCCCAGTGGGTTCGTGTCAGGTTGTTGACCCCCACTGGTGTCCTTCTTTGTGATGCTAAGTATGAACTTAAACTGCTTGTTTTTGCCTATTTGAAGGTTGTTTACTTTCTCTCTGGGATTGTTTTATGCTATGGTGAATGTTAGATATTTTTAACTTATAAAACCCCTACCGATATTACTTCATACATACCATATTTCTAAAATTAAAGGACTATCTTCCAATATAACTTAAAGCCTATTTTCATACAATACTAAATTAGAGTCTTGCATACTGTGAGTTGTCCTTCGGGGATGCTTATACTCACATAGGATGTCAAATCACTTAATCAAAATATTTTTCCACAGCGTATAAAGATATTTTACTCGTGGACTAGCTGATCCACTGTGCCGAGGGATACAACCATCTAACTTAATTGGATTTCATTCATAATAACCTGTGATTTTCTTATAAACTGTAGAATTTGGAGTTTCTCCTGAGCATCTGGAGTTATCCCCTGCACGGCATGGCATCACGACGGGTATTTTCTCTTACTCTGATATAATTTTTATGTTGAGAAAATACGGGTTGTGACAATAAGCGTCGAGTGTGTTGAGTGGTCTCAACGCCATTCGACGAGGTGTTGAGTGATACTCAATGCACAATGAGAAAATGGACTTAGAATAATTCTAGATTCTGGAAGGCGTCGAGTGCGTTGAGAATTCTCAAAGCCATTCGACAAATCGTTGAGTAATACGCGACGAATGGAATATCTCTGGATTCTATTGGCGTTGAGTGGTCTCGACGCCATTCGACGAAGCATCGAGTGCGTTTAGTAAACTCGATGCTACTCGATGAAGCATCGAGTGTGTTGAGGAAACTAGACACCATTCAATGAAGCATCGAGTGCATTGAGTAAACTCGATGCCATTCGATGATTCTTTGAGTGTGTATAGTATACACGATGATTTGGACTTAGAGTATTGTCAGCCCCAACTCGTTTGCTGGTTCATATTTACGGGCTGAACCGAGTTTTTGGGAAATGTGCCAAATGACTCCGGTGGCCTGATCCCTTCGGCAAGACTTGTTTTAAGTAATAATGGGTAGTCTAATGTTAGGGTGACACGTGGGAAAGAAATATAATCCTAATTCTTGTTATAAAAGGAGACTTACGAGAAACCCTACCCGTGACTTCCATTTTCTTGCCAAGCCGTTTCCCGTGTTGAAACCGTCGGAAGAGAGAAAGTTGTCGGAGTCAGATTTCTTGAGGAGGAAACTTTCTTTTCCGTGAAGAACAATGCCAATGAGGGATAAGATATTGCCGAGACGGATAACAAGATCCATGGCCAGAAATGAGGTGAGCTACCTACACTCTCCCATAGTGCTAGATCTATAGTAACGACATAGGAGAGATATCGACTCAAAAGAGTTGGACTGTTTGAGATTAAGATCTCCTAGCAAGAGACCATGCTAGGACCTTGTCCTAGAGAGTTGATGTCTTTAACCTCTCCTCTCTTCGTGTGAAGTTGATGGACTTGGTTTTGTGAAGAGAAATGGTCTATTGAGGGTGCATAAGGGAGGAGGAAGTGTTGTATGTGGTTTTGAACAGATAGCTAGAGCAAGAAGATGAAACAATTTCGTTCTTCTTATTGTAAGATGCTTGTAGAAATCTGTTTTCTATGCGCAGCGAACTTCGAGGCCATTTTCGGGGGTGATACAGCCAGATCTAAGTCTTGGGAAAAAGAGGAAATTTGTATTCCTTGGAAAGACCTTTCCAACGGATGGATGCACGTTGTCATGTGTGTACTATAGCCTCGATAATTTCTAGTCAAAGTTGCTGCACAGTAACATCTTAGGTGCATGTTGTCTCAGGTTAGTGTATCACTGGATTGGACAAAGTAGAAGAAACATAACAAGATGGTGTTGAGGTTTGGAGCACCCTAATTATTTTTAGCCGTGATAAACAAATGGTTTGGAAGAGTTTAATAAACAAATTGTTAGGGAGTCTTACCGAACAAACGAGTTGATTAGATTCGGTTGTACAAATGATGCACTTGTGAAATTCGGTAAGGATGTGCATGAATATAATCAAAAGAATGAAATAGGTTTTGAAAGATGGTGTGATGCCCGATAATTGAATGTCTAACTTATAGATATGTTATCATGCTTGATGATTATATGAAATACCATTATATTGTTGTGATTATCATATGGAAGCATAGTTGTTTATGAAGGCTTGATTATAAGGAAGGAACCGGATGAGGTAAACCTCATGACCATGGAATACGTGGATTGGTAATCTCAAGTGTTTGTGGAATAGTTAGTATAGTACATTGCTTAGAGTTGTGTCTCCCTATGGGTAGTAGTATGTAATCGTTATGTTGTATGAGGTGGCCTGCCAACTTTATTGATGTTGAATGCTTGAGTGCTTGGGAGCACATAAATGTGAAAGGGTGTAAGTGCGTGAATATTTAACCGCACTGGATTGATGTGATTATAATGGACTCGATGTGGAGCCCTCGGGTGCTATTGAGCACTAGATGGTTGATGGCAAGGCCATGTGAAATTATATGCGGTGTGAGTTGACATGTGGTATCCTAATCCTGGGTAAGGATAGTGTGGCATGTCTATGGGCTCCCTAGTAGTCACACCGATGGGAGTTGATAGATAGACTTTGGACGATTGGGCTTGGTCCTCGGTGCTTATTCTAGGGGCTTCTTCCATGCCAAGTGGACAGTTTGGCTTGGTCTTAGGGAGACACGCTCCCACAAGCTTCTTCCATGCCAAGACATAGGCTGGTTGGGCTTGGTCTTTGGTCAATATCTACCCAAGGCTCCTTCTGAGTTATAGTAAGTAGGGAGCTCCGCTATTATGTTATTAGAATTGAGGCATACGGAGGCCTAGGCTTGGTAGTGTGGATGCCCACCTAGTAATGGAAAGCTCATTTCAATGTCACTGTCTGGCCACAACAGATGACACCTGAGAGGTTAGCTACCTGCTCAAAAAGTGGGAACTACAAGTCCGTATCACTTTGTTGTGTGTGTGTGTATGAGCATAGGTGAGTCATCATATTGCATTCATATCATTACATTGCACCACATAGATCCTTATCATATAACTTTATATGGGCACTCTTATTAGATGAGTTACTTTCCATTATGCCAATCATTTGCTTATAAGTTTGAATGAGAATTCTTATAAGTTGAGTTACTTTCCTAAGATAGAATATATTTACACTACTATTGATAGTATAATTGCTAGCATAGAGTGATATACTCACTTATTGTACATGTTTGATACTCTAATATGGATTAGTAATATACCACCTGCTTGTACTACTACTTACATATATATTGTACCCTCTTCCTTTCTCCGCCCGGTGCTTAAGAGTCGTCGGGGGAGCAGATATGATAGCCACTTAGTTTTTAAGACTAGCAGTTGCTACTTCTTTCTTTTTAGGAAGAAACCCCGTAGATAGAGCAATAACAAGTTGTGCAGGAGGGCAGCCAGGCCAGAGTGACAGGGCAAGATACGACTTTACCATCGCTACCATCAGTTACGGATGTGAGTTTTGAGTGACTCATATTGTAGCCCTTGGGGCAGATTTTTATGTACTCTAATATTATAGAAGCTGGTGCTGCTTTATATTAATGATGTACTAGTTGGACTTTTTATACTTGTGTGGATTTTGAATTCTGTTTATAACCTTTATGTTGGGTTGACATTTATGATATTGGTGTTAGTCGGCAGGATAGCTGTCTTGTGGTACAAGTCGACCTGTATGTTGGCGCTACTGCAAGGCGGCTGTTCTGGGAATAAGACTCCCCTCGGCCATGTCTTGTGTTTCGGGAGGGGGGTCTTAAAAATGGTATCAGCTTGGAACGATCCTCAACTAAAGAAGTCATCAAAAAATGGTGCCACTCCCGCTCGTTTGGTCAGTTTGGGGTCAAACTGGTACAGCAGAAGTAGTGGTGTTCCCATGTGAAATTCACACTAAGTCACTCCAGTTATTAACCTATGATTAGCCAACTGGACCTTAGGTTTTTACGTTTACGTATAGATCCCGACACGTGTAGAGACAGTAGTGGGCATCCCGCACCTTCTGTCCCTACCCAGTTCTAGTAGCCGGAGTTGGGATAGATGCTTATGGCAATTTTGGACGCTTTCTGGTCTCAACCAGCCCCGGTGCAGCAACAAGCCTCGGGCTCCAACTAGTTGAGCACCTTTCGTGCCCTCTCCTCACCTGCTTATCTTGGGATGGATTTAGCTATCCGTACTGAATAATAGATCAAAACTGTGCAAGATTTGATGGCTAGAATCTGATGTCTAGCCAATATGGTAGTGACCTAAGCTGTGTCAGTCTTGTAAATGCATGCGAAGAGGTGGTGGCAGTCCCTCGTGGATTCCACCTTTCCAAGTCCAAGTGTACAGGAGATCAGTTAGAATGAGTTTTATGAAGCTTTCTTGGAGCATTTCATTCCCTCGATCGCTCGAGATGCGCTTGAAGAAAGATTCTTGCAGTTGAAGAAAGGATCTATGTCCGTGACAAAATATCAATGAGAGTTTCAACACCTTGCTAGGTTTGTTAACCCCTATGAGTTGGATGATTGTGGTTATGCAAAGCGAATTTATAAAGGCTTGCGAGATCCCCTAAGGCAAGCCCTTTTGTTTATAGTGGACCCAGCTTGGCTGAGATAATAGATATGGTGAAAAGGTTAGAAACGGATCAATTGGAGTCCATGCTATTGGTAAGAGACCCATTGAGGGAGTAATGGAAGCAGGCCCAAGTTATAGAAGAAGGAAGGACAATAGAGGAAGTGGAAATAATAGAGGTGGAGGTCGTTTTTGTCGGAATTTTAGAATGGAGCATTCGGCCCCGCAGCCAGCACTTTGTCCACCGCAACAACTGTACCTGCAGCTTAGGGAGAAATATGAGCAAGTTTGCTTCCAGTGCAATCAGCCGGACCACATCCGATGCTATTGCCCACAACTAGGTAGAGATGCTCTCCCTGCTCTCCCTCTGGCAGCTCCATGAGGACGAGTACATTTGCGTTATCAAGGACGAGGACCACGAGGAAGGAAATCTGGACATGCTCGAGAGCAGATATTTGCGATGGATATGGCGCAGGAGCCAAATACATAGGATGTGATTGCAGGTATGTCGTGATTTGGTTATATATTATAAACATTTCTCTTCAATTGCCTAAGTCGTGCTAGGAATCTAGCTTTGAGTCTTTATAATTGATACTTAGGCACCGTGATGGTGAGTGTTGAACCAACTTATACTCTATTTGACACTGGTTCCACACACTCATTCGTTTCAGCAGACTTTGTTAAAAACCTAGAAGGAGTGCAATACTTCACCGGTATCATACGGAGAGTACGCCTACCAGACAGCTCCGAGATGACTTCAGCCGCCTAGTTTGACATGTAAGTACATATCGGGGGAAAGATTTTTGAAACCCCTACAACAATGTTGGGAATCCCAGAATTTGATCTCATTCTGGTCATGTCATGATTGGATTGGCACCGCGCCAAAATAGATTGTACGGCGAAGCAAATCACCTTGAGGCATGGAGATTCATAGGTAATTTTCCAAGGTATCAAATTGGAACCATATATGTTGTTGTCTTTGATTCATGCCCTTAAGGCCAATATGGAAGGGGACAAAGTATATATGATATGTTTTGAATTAAAAGAGTTGTCATCAAATCTGAAAGATTTGCGGGTAGTATGGGATTTCCCTGAGGAGTTTCCGAAGAAGCTTCCAGGACAACCCCCACATAGAGAAGCGGACTTTTAAATTAAATTGGTGCTGGGTGCCAAGCCTATCTCTCAGACCCCTTGTTGGATGGCTCCAAAGGAACTCACCATGTTTAGATTTCAGTTGCAGGAGTTGGCAGAATCAGGGTTTGTTCGCCCCAGTTCATCACCTTGAGGAGCCCCTGTATTGTTTGGTAAGAAAAGGATGGATCAGTACAGTTGTGCATAGACTACCAGGAACTCAATCGATTAACGGTGCAGAACAGCTATCCTCTATCTTGGATCGACGAGTTGTTCGATCAGTTAGTGAGAGCGCATTGTTTTTCCAAATCGGATATGCGCTCGGGGTAATTTTAGTTAAGAATACAAGTGGAAGATATCCCGAAGACAGCGTTTAGCTCTAAGTATGGTTTGTACGAGTTCAAGGTGATGACTTTTGGACTCACAAATGCCCCTTCTGCATTCTTGAGTTTGATGAACAGGGTGTTTGAGCCGTATTTAGACATCTTCTTCATCATCTTCATCGATGACATTTTGGTCTATTCGAAGACAGAAGAGGAATATGTGAAGCACTTGTCCCATGGTTTGAAGAAGCTAAAACAGCAAGCCTTGTTTGCTAAGTTCAACAAATGTGAATTTTGGCTCCGAGAAGTTGTCTTCTTGGGTCATGTGATTAGTTGAGTTGGGTTAGCAGTAGACCCGGCTAAGGTGCATGCCATAAAGGAGTGGTCTCCTTTGAAGTCGGCGACCAATATATGGGGTTTCCTTAGACTTACCGGATATTATCATAAGTTCGTGAAAGGATTTTAAAATATAGCCATTCCCCTCATTGCCCTAATAAAAGAAATGTGTGCCATATGAGGGAACACCTCAGTGTGACGCTGCATTTCAAGAGCTGAAGGGTCTACTTACCACCGTACCCATCCTAGCTCTTCCATTAGGGAAAGAACGATTTCAAGTTTACATGGATGAATCCTATCAAGGGATGGCGGATGTATTGATACAACATGGGCACGTGATCGCTTACGCTTCAAGGCAGTTGAAGAAGCATGAGGTTAATTAACCAGTGCATGATTTAGAGTTGGGAGCAGTGGTGTTTGCCTTAAAGGTTTGGAGGCATTATTTAGATGGCGTTCACTGCGAGATCTTTTCAGATCATAAGAATCTGAAGTATGTTCATACTCAAAAGGAGTTGAATTTGAGTCAGGGGTGGTGGTTAGAATTTTTGTGTGATTACGAGTTTACATTAAACTACCACCCTGGGAAAGCAAACTTCGTAGTAGATACTTTGAGCAGAAAAGTACTAGAGTCAAGCCCTGAGTCTCGGATGATGAGTAAGAAATTGGCTCGAGTGCTCGAGGAGATGGAGATCACATTAGTGTGTAAGTATTATTCCGAGACATATACTGAATATCTAACTATCATGATTCTAATTTGTGATATTCGAGATCAAATTTGGGTAGAAAAAGGGAAGGATACTGCTCTGGCCCTAGTTATTACAGCTATTAAGGATGGATCTATTGAAGAGTATACTCTAAAGGACGGTCTCGTTCATTTCCGTGGTAGGCTCTACATTCCAAAGGGCGGTGAAATCCTGGAAGACATCTTGAGAGGAGCTTATTGTTCCAAATATTCAGTGCATCCCGGGATTTCAATGATGTATATTGACATACGAAAGACCATGTTTTGGCGAGGAATGAAGAGTGTTGTTAAGTACTATGTTACAAACTATGAGGATTGCTAGATGGTGAAGGTGGAGTACAGGAGTTCTAGAGGATTATTATAATCGTTACCCATTCGAGAGTGGAAGTTTGAAGATATCTCCATGGACTTTGTTCACGGCCTTTGATGAGTCCATATTTTATACCTGATTTCGGACTCATCCGGGCTCATTTTCATGTCATTGCACTTCCTTTTAGTGCCATTATCACCTGTTTTGGTTCACTACATCATTCTACGCTTAGTGCACTGTTTTAGCCCGTTTTCATGCATTTACTTATTTCATAGCTCATTCCGCATGCGTTGTGGTGTTTGTAGTTACATTGTATCGTTGGACGCCATCTTTGACAGTACAATTGGTTTTCCTGCAGGTTCGGGGATCGCGTGGGTGTCCGGGATAGTGCTTGGCATCTTTTTATGCAAAGGAGTCAATGGTCGTGCGTTTTAACCCACGCACGACCAGAAATGCCTTTGGCGCACGATCATCGATCGTGCGTGGTCATGCCAGATTTTCACCATCCCTTTCTCGGGCTATTGCACGATCACCAGCTTTGCCTCGCACGATCATCGATCGTGCGCTGCCGATCGTGCGCATTCAGGACCCTTTCTATGCCATCCCTATCTCCGCTATCGCACGAGCACTGACCATGCCTCGCACGATCACCGATCTTGCGCCTTTGCTTGTGCGTAAGCTTTCTTTTTTTATTGTAGGTTCTACAGGTTGCTGTTGTACGGGAGCCGACATCAGGGCGCACGACCACTTGTCATGCGCCGATGACCGTGCGCGGTATTTAAAATCTGCTTCTATAAATTGGATCATTCCTCGAATTAGGGCACGATTTTGCAATTGGGACTTGCCGCCAATCCACCGTTCCACCTTCCAGCTGCTCCATCCATCTCCATCTTCATCCCTTCCATTGGGAGTCCATCGGCGGCGATTCCGAAGCTTTCTGAACCTTCCGGCGAAGCTCCCGGCCATTGATGACCTCAACTCCAAGCTTTCCTCTGGAAGTGGAGAAGAAGAGGACGACCTAGAGAACGGACTCAAAGGCCTTCGAGGTGACAGCTCGTTGGTACCGGAAGCCTTCTCGGACTGACCCCAAAAGCGGATTGACAACTCGCTATTCCGGTCATGACCTGCGGTGGACCTTCAACCTATATTGGTTTACTCCTCCTTCTCTTTATTCATTGTATGGGATAATAGAAATTATAATGAACTATAATGTTGTACGATTTCGTATTCAACTGTTATAGTGGTCTTTTGCTGTCGAGTTGTGTGTTGTGAATGCGCCTCGCCCACTCCACATCCACACCATACATGTGCTTTTTCCCATTAGACTCCACGCACGAACATTTCCATCCATTAACTCTCCGTCCACTTGCCCAACTAAAGTTCGGCATCGAGGCCGATACACTCATCTCACCTTGTGAAGCGGTGCCTTCGACCCACATAGTCCTAATTAGTTTATTAGATCAAGAAAACACAATCTCTCAAGCCCTCTTTTTAATCTTTTGTAAGTATAACCCTTATAACAATATTTTTTGACTTAGACCGCTTTATGCTAATTGCATTCCTCAAGAGACCGACACTCGAGGATTTATTCCCACATATTATTACTTGTGCGACCGGTGCGCTTGCCGATTACCACGCATTAAGTTTTTGGCGCCGTTGCCAGGGATTGCAACTATAGAGCGACTCAGGATGACTGAGAATATTGTTATAAGAGTTATCGTTTTTTATTATTATTTCCTTGTGTAGTTTGCCGCTGTGAATGCAGGGTCGAGCCACAAGAGATCTTGTAGTTTACGACCCAGAGATCGAACGTACTATCTTAGCGCGAGGACGCGCCACAGCCATCACTTTAGCCCCAATGGGAGACCAGCTGAATATCGATGCCGGTAACCGTGTTTGAGGGATACCTCCTGGCGACCGAAATGGCGACGAAAATAAAGTGAACCCTCCCCAGGTCCGCACCATGAGGGATTACACTACACCTACCGTCGGGAGCATATACCTCGGTTTCGGACATGCTATCACCAACCAACAGTTCGAGATTAAACCAGCTATCTTGAATATTATTTGGAACAATGCTCAGTTCTCAGGAATGGCCACTGAAGACGCCCATCTTCACCTGGCAGAATTCTCAGAAATTTGTGCCATGTTCCGCTATGCTAGAATCCCGGATGAAACAGTCAAGCTCCGCCTCTTCCCTTTTTCATTAAGGGACAAAGCCAAGACGTGGCTTCACTCCCTCCCACCTGGAACAACCACCACCTGGGAGGCTTTGACCAAAATATTTTTAGCCAAGTTCCACCCGATAGATCGGATCGTGAGCATGAGGCGAGCAATTGCCAACTTCCGACAAGCCGATCAAGAAAATTTAGCCAAAGTTTGGGAGCGTTTCAATGAGCTGCTGAGGAAGTGCCCTAACCATGGATTCCAAACGTGGAATCTCGTCAAAAGTTTCTACTTTGCTATTGAACCCCAACACCGAGCCATGATCGATGCCGCCTCCGGAGGAACAATTATGAACCTTGCCCCAGAAGATGCACTGAGAATCTTACAAGACACCGCTACCCACAGTGCTTACTGCACCGCCGGAAGAAACATTCTACGAAGCATAAGCGGAGTATTCGTCGTGGATATCCCTAAGCCTGCCGCCACCGCACCAGTGACAGCAATCTCATGCCAAGGTTGCGGAAGCACCGACCACCACAACTTCGAATGCCTAAGAGTTGAGGTATCAAACAAATATTCTTTTCTTAATGAATATGTTAATTTTGTAGCGAATCAAAATAGGGGAGTGCCTTACGGAAATACTTACAACCCGGGGGTGAGAAACCACCCCAATTTTTCTTGGAATCCAAATGCTTCTGGCCAAAGATGGCAACTGGGGTAGCATCAAAATGATGTGTATGCCTTCGGAAGCCAACCGCGGCCGCCTCAACCGAATTATTTCCAAGGGCCCCCCGCCGTAAAAAAAAAATCTTTGGAAGAGATGTTCGAGAAATTCGTTGAAATTTCCCAAACCAATATGACAAATCAAGCCGCCTCGATGCGCAAACTGGAGGCACAATTGGGTAAATTGGCCCAAGTGGTTTCAGAGCACACACAGGGCACCTTACATAGTAACACTGAAAAGAACCCCCATGAACAAGGTAAGAGCCTCAGAGAGGAAAATTTGGGAAAAGTCAACGAACTTGTCATAAATTGTAAAAAAAAAAACTTTGAAACCCCCGCATTATGTGACTCCGGGGCGTCCAGCAACATCCTCACCCTGCAAGATGTAGCGAAGATGCACCTACAAGTTGACACGGAAAACCGGAAGTCACTCATCTTAGCTAACGGAAATTTGGTTGACACCGAGGGAGGTGTACAGGAAGTGGAAATCGAGGTCAACGGAAAAAGTATAACCACTGATTTCCTGATTTTGGGACCAAAGGAAAATAACTCTATTCCTATATTGGGAGTCCCATTCCTGACGGCCAGCGGCGCAACCCTCGACTTCTCAAAAGGACGTGTCACTTGGATGGCCGATGATTCCACCCACGATAACACATCCGTACATCCCTCTCCCATACAAAATAACAATTCTCTGAGTGTCACAGATTCAAAGATAGATTCAAGACCCCTAACATCGGAAGAAGCACGCCCGAATGAGAAAACAAAAAAGGGACTCTTCAAGGAGATTGATGAAAATCAAGAGCTATTGGTCGAAGAAAAGAACGGGTGCACCAAAGCTAATGCTGCATTTCTACTTCCAGCCAGCTCTATTTTTGAGCATTGCGAACCGAGTTTTATCCGGGAGAAATCCTTAGACA
Organism: Platanthera zijinensis; assembly: GCA_039513925.1. NCBI lineage: Eukaryota > Viridiplantae > Streptophyta > Magnoliopsida > Asparagales > Orchidaceae > Platanthera > Platanthera zijinensis. Next base: position 876,355 of record CM077078.1, on the reverse strand, counting down.
ATTATTTGTACAACTCAGCTGATAACTTTGTTAAACAATCTGTAACTTGGGAAGATCTGGGCGCCATCGCGGTGCCGGAAAGGACGCCTCCAACCGCTAAAACAGGAACACCCGCTGGTTGCATCCATTGGAAGTCTCCCACAGTGGATAAATTGATGGAGGCAAAGCGTTTACGTGACAAGCGCTACACTGCCTTTTGGTGCGAGGAAGTGCACAATTGGAGCAAGGGGATACCCCCTTCCCCCGATGCAAAACGATAATCTGCCGCCCCTTGCACCCCACCGGTGAAACTTACCACAAATCCGCTTATAGCTGATTTCTTCTCCATCTTCCTTGGCTGTTTTTGGAACTTTATTCTGCTGCATTTATTTTTTTCTTAAAACTACAGAGAACACTTTTTATAGCTGCTAATACAGGTATTTGGTCCACCTTAAGGATGGTAAACAAAAGGGCTTTTCGGGAGACAACCCATGTTTGGACCATCTAGTCCTGCATTTGTGTTTCTATTTTACTTCTTTATATTTTGTTTGGCTATGTCCCATGTATTTCTCTAGTTGTGGTTGACCTGATTTTCAGGTCCAGCATTTGTGCGATGCAGCAACCGCCATTGTATTTTCTACATTTCTGTTGGTATGCTCATTTATTGAGCATATGTACTCTTTCCTTTCAACTCTTATCTCAATTTTAAATGTCCAATTATCATTCTTGTCTGCGTTTTCATTCATGTCTGGGGGGAAGAACCGGATATGCACTCCACGAGCACCTTAGTTGCATGCCAGTAGTCTTTTATTATGTACTTTATTACTGTAGAATCCTGTAGCACACCACTACACCCACTTGAGCGCATGCTTAGCTTTTTGTGTGCTGTGAGTTATACCCGTATCTTTGTTAGATTTGAGAAAATTATTGTGCTGACTTAGGATTATGAGACAGAGTAAAATGTTGACCTTGCCGTGTTTCTATTCAACTGCTCTCATCTCATGTAGAAATTCATGTAGAATTAATTTTTCTTTATGCTTATAGTTTTTTATTTTTTTTTCTTTGCGTAAAGATCTTTTTATTCTACTCAAAAGTTGTGAATACGGTGTGAATCAAACGGTAGTGTAGGGATGTGTGTAGCCGTCACAAGACTCATTTTGCTCGAGTCGGGAGGAAGGATTATCTTTCTCGGTGGCTAAGAACTTGCCCCAAGCTACTATCGAAGCATTGGTGCATGGTTAGTCTAGCGTGAGTGTGATGTAGGCCATCATTTTGGCCCGGTTGAGCTTTGTACCATTCCTAACGTCGCCCTCGCTAAGCCCCGTTGTGCCTACCCACTCCTTTTGATTCAGCTCCACAATTTCTCACCAAAGCCTCAAAGCCAATCCTAGTCGCACACCCAAGTCGAGCTTTAGAGTTTATATTTTCATGTTGGGGTGTTGATGTGGTGCTATTAATGTGAAAAGGTGGTCGTGCTCTCACTTTTATTTGTGCTGAAAAATGTAAAAATAAAGAATATGTAAAAAAGGAAAAATATTTATGGAAAAGAAAAGTTGAAAAGAAAAAAAAATTTAATTGAATTATTTATTTCAGATGATTTTGATTTGGAGTAGGCGGTGCACACACCCATGTTGTAAAAATTAAGTCTGGGTGTGTGGTGTACTTGTTTATATTTTGGATTAGCGGAGGATATCTTTTTGTTAAGCTCATTGGGGTTAGGTGTTTAGCCTTTATGTTTATCATTGTTTACCTCACCGTAAACCATGCCTCATGCTTATCCTAAAGTCCTACAGATTCAAGCTCGAGTCAAACTAGTGCCGTGGAGATAGTGTGAATGGGCAAGCATATGGTCCCCGACATTGGTGGATTCATATGGAGGGGATCCTGAGCCCTGATCTTTGGCAAAGCTCACCTTAGTGGCCAGTCTACTTTCTTCCTATGCATGACTGGATGATTCACCGTGATTCCATTTTTGAGTAGTAATAAAATTTTGATACGCATTGTGAAAGATAGAAACTATTTTCGCATACTTAGAAATTTTTTCTATTGTATTTCTATGCACGTGAGCATGTGACTTCGCATGGTACTCCGTATTTCAATTTCCATATCAGCTTGATTATTTTCCCTACCTGTTTAGCTTGTGTTTGCTCGGGACGCACAAACAGTTAGGTTTGGGGGTGTGGTGAGTCCATATTTTATACCTGATTCCGGACTCATCTGGGCTCATTTTCATGTCATTGCACTTCCTTTTAGTGCCATTATCACCTCTTTTGGTTCACTACATCATTCTACGCTTAGTGCACTGTTTTACCCTGTTTCCATGCATTTACTTATTTCATAGCTCATTCTGCATGCGTTGTGGTGTTTGTAGCTCATTCTGCATCGCGTGGGCGTCCGGGATAGTGCTTGGCATCTTTTTATGTAAAGGAGTCAATGGTGGTGCGTTTTAACCCACGCACGACTAGAAACCCCTTTGGCGCAGGATCATCGATTGTGCGTAGTCATGAAAGATTTTCACCATCCCTTTCTCGGGCTATCGCACGATCACCAGCTTTGCCTCGCACGATCATCGATCATGCGCTGCCGATCGTGCGCGTTCACGACCCTTTCTATGTCATCCCTGTCTCTGCTATCGCACGAGCACTGACCATGCCTCGCACGATTACCGATCGTGCGCCTTTGCTCGTATGCAAGCTTTTATTTTTATTGCAGCTTCTACAGGTTGCTGCCGCACGGGCGCTGACATCAGGGCACATGACCACTGGTCGTACGCCGATGTCCGCGCACGTTATTTAAAATTTGCTTCTATAAATTGGATCATTCCGCGAATTAGGGCACAATTTTGAATTCGGGACTTGCCGTCAATCCGCAGTTCCACCTTTCAGCTGCTCCATCCATCTCCATCTTCATCCCTTCCATCGAGAGTCCATCGTCGGAGATTCTGAAGCTTTCTGAACCTTTCGACAAAGCTCCCGGCCATTGATGACCACAACTCACGGCTTTCCACTGGAATTGGAGAAGAAGAAGACGACTTAGAGAACGGACTAAAAGGCCTTCGAGGTGACAGCTCGTTGGTACCGGAAGCCTCCTCGGACTGAGCCCAGAAGCGGATTGACAACTCGCTATTCCGGCCACGACCTACGGTGGACCTTCATCCTCTATTGTTTTACTCGTCCTTCTATTTCTTCATTATATGGGATAACAGAAATTGTAATGAACTATAATATTGTACGATTTCGTATTCAACTATTATAGTTGCCTTTTGTTGTCGAGTTGTGTGTTGTGAATGCGCCTCGCCCACTCCACATCCACACCAAACATGTGCTTTTTCCCATTACACTCCACACACGAACATTTCCATCCATTAACTGTCCGTCCACTCACCCAACCGAAGTTCGGCATCGCGGCCGATACACTCATCTCACCTTATGAAGTGGTGCCTTCGACCCGCAAAGTCCTAATTAGTTCATTAGATCAAGAAAACACAATCTCTCAAGCCCTCTTTTTAATCTTTTGTAAGTATAACTATTATAACAATATTTTTTGACTTAGACCGCTCAATGCTAATTGCATTCCTCAAGAGACCGACACTCGAGGATTTATTCCCACATATTATTACTTGTGTGACCGGTGTGCTTGCCGATTACTATGCATCATCCTTCCCCGATGATGATCAGGGAATGACTCAGTTTGGGTGATTATGGATCGCTTAACTAAGGTCGCCAAATTTATCAAAATGAAGTAAGAGACGCATGTGGATGTATTGGTTCGTCTCTTTGTGGAATAGTTTGTTCAATACCATAGAGTGCCTAATACGATAGTCTCAGACTATGATGGTCGCTTTAACTCTATGGAATGGAAGGCAGTTCAAGCGTATTTGGGTTCTCGCCTCACCTTCAGCACAGCCTTTCATTCTCATATGGACGGTCATTCTAAGAGGATAATCAGAACTATATAGGATCTGTTGAGATTGTGTGTATTTGATAGAGGAGAGCAATGGGAAAGGCACTTATCTCTGGTGGAATTTTCGTACAATAACAGTCATCAAGCTAGCATCGATATGGCACCTCACAAAGAGCTTTATGGAAAGTTGTGTATAATACCTTTATCATTGGTGCAGGATGAGGACCCGAAGGTTTTGGGGATCGAGTATATTGATGATACCGATGTTGTTATTAGATTTATACGGGACCGTATGCTTGAGGCTCAGAGTCGGCAGACAAAGTCCTATAATATGAAACACAAGATGATGGAGTTTCAAGTGGGTGACTGTTGCGTCGGCAAGTGCACCAGTCGCAGTCAAGTAATAATTTTGGGAATAGCTTCCCCGAATGTTGTTCTCGAGGGAATGCAGGAACAATATTGTGATAGCGTTGTGGAAGGATCGTTACTAAGACTAAATGAAACAACGAGGGGTTGGCTTTTGATTCCTAATGCTAACAAAACAAAAAGAAAACTAATGTGGTTCGTAAGCACCGCTTCGCTTGGTGGATGGAATTAGTGCAGGCCGCTATGCTTTGCTTTGTTGGGCGGATGGATCGAGAGCAAGCAGATGGAGTGATCATAAGTGCGGAAAGTGAGGGTCGCAATCACCTCTTCATCGCTGAACGGAGCTCAACGATCTAACCCAAGATCGTCAAACTTAGTTCTACGATCATCGTACGGATCTCAGAGATTTGCCCAGTTCTCAAAGGGTACATCAAAATTTAATTCTAGATATACTACATCTCAAGGGTTCAACCCTTATACTGAATGGATAATTCCCCCTAGGAGATATCATCCTGAAGGATATAAGAGTTAACCAGAGGTGTCTTTCATTTCTGATTTCAAAGGTTATCAAGCTAGATCCAAGGTACATTGGGTCAAAAATAAATGAAATGTTATTTGTGCAGGTGAAGACCTATCCAACCATGGACCAACATTGGTATCTGGATAGTGGGTGCTCCAAGCACATGATAGGAAGCAAGGATAACCTGACATCATTCAAGGCTAAATATGGACCCAAAGTCATGTTTTGAGATTCAAACTTTGGACAGACCAAAGGATATGGTGCAGTCCAAAGAGGATCAGTAACATTCAAGAAGGTAGCATATGTGGAAGGACTGAAGCACAATCTTATCAGTATCAGTCAACTGTGTGATGAAGACTACCAGGTCACATTTAACAAGTCTTTATGCTTCATCAAATCAGAGGACAACACAACTGTATTGACAGGTAACAGAAGAGATAACATCTATCTAGTTGATTTTCATTCAACCAAGGTAGACATCTGTTTATTAAATTCTCTTAGCAAACCTAATGAATTATGACATAAGAGATTAGGACATATCAACCTTAAAACCATTGCTAGGCTATCCAAGAACAACCTTGTTAGAGGACTACCTTCTGGCCCCTACAAGAAGGAAGGACTCTACAGGTCTTGTCAGTTAGGCAAGCAAACTATAAATAGTTTTAAGTAACTTAATAAGAGTGATTTACCTAGGATTTTGTATTTATTACATATGGATCTATTTGGATCCATTTCTGTACAAAGCCTAGGAGGGAAATCTTACACTTTATTAGTTGTAGATGACTTCTCAAGATTCACATGGGTGTTCTTTCTGAGGAAGAAGTCTAATAACTTCAAGTGTTTGACAGAGATTCTCAAATGTATACAGATTGAGTTCAATACTCACATAGCCCTGATCAGAAGTGATCATGGGATAGAGTTTGATTCTCTTCTTATGCAAGAGTTCAATCAGAGGAAAGGGATCAGACACACTTTCTCAGCTCCTAGAACTCCTCAACAGAATGGGTAGCTGAAAGGAAGAATAGAACCCTTATTGAATCTGCCACAACATTGTTGACAGATGCTCACCTCCCTCTATCCTTTTGGGGAGAGGCTGTGAACACTTCAAACTATGTTTTGAATAGGTGTTTGATACATAAACTAAAGGGAAAGTCTCCCTATGAATTACTCAAAGGGAAGAAACCTAAAGTTGATTATCTTAGGATTTTTGGTTGTATTTGCTACATTCATAACAACAATAAAAAATACTTAGCAAAATTTGAAGCCAAAGCTGATGAGGGAGTTTTTCTGGGATACTCCATGATCAGTAAGGCCTATAGGGTTTTTAACAAATCATCTCATAAAGATGAAGAGACTGTGCATGTTTCTTTTGATGAAACTAACATGTCTTACAAGGATAAGAGCACTTCTACCATAGACCCTTTGCAGGTACATTCTATATTAGAAAATTTGGAGAGGCTACATATCATTGAACAAGATCCATCACCTTCATCCATTCAACAAGAAGCTGAAAGCAGTGAAAATGAAGATGACAGTTAGATCTTAGCAAACCATGGTGACAATCTAAATGAAGAGCCAGTTGTTATTCCACAAGAGGAAACAACAACACAGGTTGGTGAACAATCAACACCCATTGTTGATTCAGTAACATCAAGAGACCATCCAATCTCCCATGTGATTGGAGACATCTCAGCTAGTGTGCAAACTAGAAACCAATTCAATCAAATTTTGATGCACACTTGCTTTCTTTCTCAAATTGAGCCACAATCCATACAAGATGCAGAACAAGATCCAAACTGGATCATTGCACTGCAAGAGGAATTAAATCAATTTGAAAGAAACAAAGTTTGGGAACTAGTGCCAAAGCCAAAGAATCATCCCATTGTTGGAACAAAATGGGTATTCAAGAACAAGCTAGATGATCAAGGAGTTATAGTAAGAAACAAAGCAAGGCTAGTTGCTCAAGGTTACTCTCAAGAAGAAGGCATAGACTATGACCAAACCTTTGCACCAATTACAAGGTTGGAGGCCATAAGAATCTTCCTAGCATATGCAGCTCATAAGAAGTTCAAAGTTTATCAAATGGATGTCAAAAGTGCATTCCTCAATGATGACATCAAGGAAGAGGTTTATGTAAAACAACCCCCAGGTTTTATCTCTCTAACTCACCCTGATTTTGTTTATAAATTGCGTAAAGAATTATATGGTCTCAAACAAGCTCCTAGAGCATGGTATGAGACCATAGCTTGCTCTCTCTTGGAAAATGATTTTAAAAGGGGTAGAGTATACCAAACTCTTTTTATTAGAACCCATAAGTCCAATATCCTACTAATACAAATCTATGTAGATGATATTATTTTTGGTTCTACTGATTCAAATTTGTGCAAAAGGTTCTCCAACCTAATGCATTCCAAAATTGAAATGAGTAGCATGGGTGAGCTATCCTTCTTTCTAGGAATGCAAGTAAAGCAAAATGCTGATGGCATCTTTATTTCTCAAACCAAGTATGTAAAAGAATTGGTTAAGAAATTTGTTATGTCTGAAGCTTCCTCTATGAAAACACCTATGCCTACTAATGTTGTATTAGATGCTGATGAACATGGGAAACCAGTTGATCAGACAACATATAGTGCAATGATTGGCTCCTTATTGTATCTTACAGCTAGTAGACCTGATATAATGTTTGCTATATGCATATGTGCTTGATTACAAGTCAGCCCAAGAGAGTCACGCCTTACATTAGTTAAGAGGATTCTTAGGTATGTGAAAAGTTGTCCAATTCTAGGTCTCTGTTATCCAACTGATTCAGGATTTGATCTAACTGGATTTTTTGATGCTGATTATGCTGGATGTAGAGTAGATAGGAAAAGCACCAGTAGAACTTGTATGTTTCTTGGTGACAGACTTGTCTCCTGTTTTTGCAAGAAACAAACATCTATGTCCACTTCAACAGCTGAGGCTGAATATATGGCAGCAGGTAGTTGTTGCTCACAGAGATTGTGGATTCAATATCAGCTCCTGGACTATGGCTACAACTTTGAAAAGTCAAAAATATTTTGTGATAACACCAGTGCTATTTCAATAGCTCAAAATCCAGTCCTCCATAGTAGGACAAAACATATAGATATTAGACATCATTTCTTAAGAGATAATGTAGAGAAGAATAAAATTGAATTGGAATATATCCCAACTGATTTACAAAGGGGAGATATTTTCACCAAACCCTTGGATAAAAAGAAACACACCTTCTTCCTTAATCAGTTAGGAATGTTAGATGGAGGAAGTCTTAATTAAGTTCCAAGATCTTTAAACCTAAAAAGAGACAAAGACTAGGATAAAAATTTGGATTTCCTAGTGTATATAAGTCTCTGAACTGCGCTCGATGATTTTCCTGAAGATCGTCGAACGGAGCTCGTCGTTTCCAGATAGTATTTAACTATCTTTTGTTTTCCGTCGAACGGAGATCGACGATGTTAGGAATCGTTGAACGGAGCTCGGCATTTTCCAGATAGTGCTGGACTATCCTTTTTAGTCAGCGATCTCGATTATCGTCGAACGAAGATCGACGATGTTGAGACCCTTCAGTTTCCCCAGAGCCGTCGATCGTCGAACTGAGTTCAACGATCTTTCCTTTTCAGCGTTGAACCCTAATATAAAATCATTTTTTCAGGTATCGTTCTCCTTTGCACTTTCATACTTTCTGCAAGAACCTTCTTTCCCTCCAAACTCCTCTACACTTGATCTTGTTTGTTTTTGCAGGAAACATGTCGGTTTCAGTCGCCATTTTAGCAGCAATGAAGTTCGATACTGGTTTTGACATTGACATGGATTCGTTTGAAGGAACTGATCAAATGTTCAAGGATATTCTGGAATTGTTTAAGGAGCAACAACTTGTGAACATCATGACAACCAGAATCAAATTAGCAGCAGATGAAATTAAAGAGTGGGTCTATACTGCCCACAATTTGGATCAACACACAGTCACTGGAACCATCTCAGGAACTCAGGTATCCCTAACCCCGACCATTCTTACAGAAATTTTTGGGTTAAGTACTGGACATGATAGCATAGACCAATCAGGGGTAGAATTTTCTGAGATGTTAGATAGAATGGGTCACAATTCTGAAAACCCTAATAAGCTATTAAAGAAAAATTTGTCTATGGAGTATAGATTTTTAGCAGGAATTATAGGTAAAGTAATTTTTTCCAAACATTCAGCTCATGACACTATATCAAGACATCAGTTCTGCTTAATGTCTGCCATAGTAGATAAGAAGCACTTGGATTGGGAAGCTATGTTCTTTAATTTGATCAAGAAGAAAATCAATAAGAACTTTGTAAATTTTGGAAGAATTCTGGGCCTATTCCTGCAAAATAGGTGTCCTCAGTTGTTAGTGTCAAATGGAATGCATATCAATGCTTCAAAGAGGCTCTCTTCAGCCCTTTTTGGCAAGTGGGAAAGGCAAATTATCAAACCAAGCAGGGGTCCTGCAGCACAAACTTCTTCAGGCACAAGGAATGTTTCAGTCACTCTTCCCCAATCCACTGCCCAAGCAGAAGTGTTGGAATCCACCTCAATTTCCTCTCCTCTATCTTCCCATCCAGTTACATCTTCCATATCCTCTCCCCCTCTCCACCTCCAGTTACTTCATCCATTCCTTCACCACCAAAAACTTCTCCACCTCCTCCAGCCACCCATAAAGAAGCATTACATCCACTACATTACTTCTCATCCATTGACTTAGATTCATTCATAGATGATTCCCCTTCTTCACCCCAAGACATCCCATCCACCTCAACATTATTCCAACAAATACTTCATGATATCATATCTCAACCATCCTTTTCCCCTACCATCTCCTCATTCCTACCAACAGTCACCATCCCAGCTCCATCTTTTTCATCCATCCATATCTCTCAACCATCCATACCACTTCACCCAGCATTCATTCCATCCATCTCTGCAGCACACCCCTCTACCTCTACTCAAGTTAACCTTAAGCAAGTAGATCTTCTCCCTCTGGCAGATAAATTGTATGAGTTATTGGCCCCAAAGCTAACACTCTTATTAGATTCAGCCTTGGCTCCCTTAGTCAAGAATCTGACTGATTTATCCATTAGACTATCTTCCACCTTCTCCTTTCAGGCCACCCCTTCTTTTGGGGCCTAGATTCAGTTATCACTGAAACTAGGCAGGGGGAGATGCCTTATGAAGAAGTGCTGCCTTCAGAGAATTTTGCTTCAGCAATGCAGATTTCAGAGAGTTCAGTTTCAGAGCAAGTTTCAGTTCCAGCTTCAGCTCCAGGTCCAACCATCAGTCCTGCAGTAGATATACATTCCTTATTATCATTATTTGAAACAATTTATAGTTGCTGTCCTCCAACACCTCTCCCTGCTGAAGATTTAACCAGGGCTATTGTTCCCCTCTCCTGCTATGATCCAAACCTAATAGATATGTATATAAATTCTGTTCAATCTGTGGAGAGTGATTCTGTGGCTCTTGAGTCTGCTGCTGCTGCTGATGTTGATTCTTCAGAGGCTATTGAAGAGCCAGTTTGTTCAGTTACTGAGACTACTGCTTCAATTGGTGTTCCTGTTGTTACTGTTGTTCCTACTATTTCAACTGCAGTTTCAAGTGCTGCTGTTGTTATTTCTTCTACTACTCCTCCTGCTTCTGCTCCTGTTTCCACCACCAAAGCAGCTTACAATGAAATAGATGTCTTATATGATGAGCCTCATAGTTCTGATGATAATGATGAATTCAGAACTGACTCAAATGATTCCTCTATAACTATTGTAAAGAAGAGGAAAGCCAGAAGCAAGGCTATGAAAAGGGTTCAATTGACCAAAGCTACAACTAATCATGACATACCATATTACATTCTTTACAATTGTCCTATTACTAAGCATTGGATGCAATATTCTAAGAACCAGTTGAAAGAAATGAAGAAGATAAGAAAGTATGACAAAGGAACTTCTCATCCTCCTCCTCCTCCTCCTTCTCCAAGCACAAGATCTGGTGGAGACTCAGCTCCACAAGCTTTTAACATTTCTCAACCCCAGCAAATCTACCAAGGAAGATCTCAATCTAGAGGTTATCAGCAAAGAGGAAATCAGCCTAGAGGAAGACAGTATAGAAGAAATCAAATAGACTATCAAGTTTATTCAAGAGGACAGCCCAGACAGCAATCTTATCAAAGGAAAGGACAAGGCCCAATTGACTCAACTTCTGGTCCTTTTCCTTACAAGCTCAAAGAAGGCTTTCATTCAAAAGCTCCTCCTACTGACACCATAAATAAGTTTGAGCCACCAGTACCTTTTGTAGACCCAGAGAACAATCCAGTTTCCTAGACAGCCAGTCTTAAAGAAATGGCTGCTCTAGATCAAATTAAGAAAGCAAGAGAGAAGGGCCAAGACACTTCAAATATATTTACTCTATCAGAACAAAGAAGACAGGAACTTGAAAGATACAGCTCCAAGTGATTCGTCAATACTGAGGAATACATGCAGCTACATCCTGAAGCTGTAGTTCCTAAAAGCAAAAGCCAAAGGACTCTTGGTACTGCTGATGATTTCAGATCAAAGAAAGACTCAGAAAATCCAAATAGAGAAATCATCTTCAAGAAAAGAACTTATGACAAGCATTAATCTGGATGAAAGCTGAAAACTATATTATATCTCTGCTGAACTACTTTTGTGTTGTGAAATAATTATATCTGTGGTTCTGCAATGTTGTTTCTGTATTTCTGTTGTTATTGTTTTCTATAACTCATGTAAATAGTAATCCTAACCCAAATAGGGGGAGATTGTTGGAACACCCTATTACTAATTTGGGTCAGGATCACTATGTCAATAGGATTATTGCTTTGACCTTGTTGTATAGAGAAAAGGTCAACTAGTTAGGTCTAAGGCTTATGACTTATGGTTGAAGATTTCCCCAAGACCTCCTAGTTCAGATGAAGAAGCCAAGAAGAAGAATTCAAGATGTCATCGAGCTCAGATCAACAAAGCGTCAAACTCAGTTCGACTATCTCCAAGTTCAGGCTGACAAAGCGTCGACCTCAGTTCGATGATCTCTGAGCTCAAGTTGACGAGGCGTCGAACCAAGTTCGACGATCTCTGAGCTCAGATCAACGATTTCTGTCCAAGTCAAATTCCAATATCTCTGAGCTCAGTTCGACGATAGTTGAGCTCAGATTGATGATTTTACTTTGAGGTCGATGATTTCTGGGATTTTGTCAGCTTGTTAAGGATTTCAAATCAGAGCATTTAATGAAGAAGATTTCTAGACGTTATAATAAATCTGGAGCAAGTTTCATGGAAACAAAGGAGGAATGTTTTTAGTTTCTTCCCTCCAGAGATAGTTGACATTTAAGGAAATCTTTTATGACTTTGCTAATGGCTATCAAGAAGATTGGACAACTGGATTTATCATTATCATTCAGAGAGAGCAAATATACAAAATACACAGCAGTACATTCAGAACATACACAGAACAAGATATACAAAAAGAAAAAGGAGATCTACAATACAGAAAACTCAACAAGTTTTCTTTCTGATTGCTGCTAATCAAAAGCTTTCTCAAGTCTTCATCTTCCATACTCTAGATAACAAACATTTCAGTTCTTGTTGAAATCATCTTTTGTTGGAGCAATCAAATTCTTTGAAGACCTATCACCCTTGCAAAGCATCCAATTCCTGAATTCTTGCTATATCTCAGGGGGGGCTTTGACAATATCTCATCCACTAGTGCTTCTCTTTGATAGTTAATAGAGAAGACAACTTTACCCCTTTTCCTTTTCGTTTACTATAAAAGAGTTTTTAAACTCCCTTCAAAAGTTTTGCTTTGGTTCCTGAGACCTGATCAAAACTCAGTGGTGGCAAGACACCTGATCAAAAAATCTTGTTTTGTTTTTGAGCACCTGATCAAAAGCACATTGGTGCCCAGGAAACCTAATCAACTCATCCTGCAGTGGATTCCTACCATGGGTGGTAGAAGAGTAGATGTACCCAGGTTTTGGGGAACCACTATAGTTCCTTGTGTCTTCTGGATTGCTTGCTCTTTCTTGTGTTGTGTGCTGTGAATTTATCCTTTTGTAGTTGTTTTATTTCAGTTTCTGTTTAGCACTCTACACTTATTAAATCAAGTCTTCCACTGCTAGAATAATTTTTAATTTAGCAAAATTATTTTAAATCACTCTATTCACACCCCCCCCCCCTCTAGAGTGTAGGATTGGTCTTACCCTCACTTTCATATGTTTTGGCTTCAATCCTCCAGTGTTCTCGGGGACAGGAACCCCAACCCAAGCGGAGGATTAGCTCTCCAGAGTTAAGAGTGTCTTGATCGCTACAGAGATGGAAGAGTGGCAGAAGACCACTATTGCCACTTTCTTGTAGGATGGCGACGCAAGATTGTTGTGGGAAGGTTTGGAGTTACACCATTTGAGGGGTAGACAACTTATTAACATCTCGATAGAAGAATTCTCGAGACTGTTCTTGGCTCGATACCTCCCCTCGGCTCAGAGGATTGCATTGGAGAACGAGTTTCAGAAGTTGGTGTAGGGAGAGAGTAGCATGGATGAGTACCTCCACGAATTTTCAAGTTTGGGTCGGTATGCAAGGGCTACATTCGCTGATGAGGAACGAAAGACAAATCGATTCTATGAAGGTCTGAGGGATGACTTAAGATTACTGCTCTCGGGGCCGATGACACAGGCCTTCTTGACTCTGGTCAACACATCCCAGTCTTTACTACCGACCCATCGTATAGCGCTATTGACTTTCGGGCATTTGATTCGATATTTAAATTCAGTTTCTCAACATCTTGCAAAGAAAGAATATTGCACGATGATCCGGAATCACATAATGCTACCATCTCCACTGGATTAATCTCACAGCTCATGGCCACTTCATTCATATTGCGCTCATCCTGTAACATCCCATTTCCAACTAGACCCCTAAAAAAGGTTTTGGTCATGACCAGGTCATGACAAAACCCTAGGGAGCCCAAGAAGGCCAAGTGAACCTAGGAATGTAAGTAAGACCATTGTGGTCTGCAAATAGTAAGTTCTGAACTCTAGTTTGAGATGACCATGGGGCTTCACCAAGACTACAAGACCCCACCATGGTTTCATCAACCGATTGTAAGGTCCATTAGAACCCTAATGATCCATTGGAGTCGGCTCAGGGTGGCTAAGTTGACCTAGAACCACTCTAGGCCTAAATAAGGCAATGTGCCCTAACTAAGGGTAGTATGCCCTAGTTAAGCCCAACTAGCCCTACCAAGGACTTCCTAGACCTAAAGTAGGATCAATGGGTCACTAAGAACCCATGGAGGGTAGTCAAAGTGGCTAAGTTAACCCAAGTCAACTCTAGCTTCAAAGTGGTCAAAGTGCCCTTATTAAGGGACAAGTGACCTCCAAGGTGCCCAGTGTAACATCCCATTTCCGGCTAGACCCCTAGGAGTCGGTTAGTTGTGACGAAACCCCAGGAAACACATAAAATTGAAATAAAGCGATCAATTTTTCGGGTCACGGGTTGGTCACGCCCGTGACCGACCCGTCACGCCCGTGACTTGGGCGTGACTACTTCGACGATCGTCGATCTCCACGAGACGATCGTCGAACGTGCTGCCTGGGCATGTCATGCCCGTGACCAAGGTGTCACGCCCGTGACTAAGGGCGTGACTCCTTCGACGATCGTCGATCGCCGTGAGACGATCGTCGACCTTGCAGCCCGGGCATGTCACGCCCGTGACATAAGTGTCACGCCCGTGACCTAGGGCGTGACCAGCCTTCGGCGACCGTCGAGCTCAGTTCGACGCTCGTCGACCTCAGAAATTGCCGTTCGGGCCTGTCACGCCCGTGACTTAGCTGTCACGCCCGTGACCTAGGGCGTGACCAGCCTTCGACGATCGTCGATCTCAATTCGACGATCGTCGACCTCGAAATCTGCCGTTCGGGCCTGTCACGCCCGTGACCCAAGGTGTCACGCCCGTGACCATCCATCGACGACCGTCGATCTCAGTTCGACGATCGTCGATCTCAGTTCGACGATCGTCGAACCCAGAATTGGCTATCCGGGCCTGTCACGCCCGTGACCTATGTGTCACGCCCGTGACATTGGCCGAAACGACGGTTTAGGTCCGAAATTATTTTAACACGCGTGGAAATAAATGCTGGTGTGGGAAGTTACACCAGGAGTAATTTCAGGCCGTTTTCCTTCTGTAATTATATAATAAGTGAGGAATATATGGTCAAATAGGAAGCCGCCAGCTGGACACACCTGTTCAGTTTCCACCGCTTCTTATTCCTTCACTGTAACCGAAACGTTAAGGAGAAGAGCCTTCATGGCCATTAAGGATTTACCCATTCACCTTCCCACTTCCTGACTTATAAAAGCCCACCTAGTGAAAGAGGAGAAGGTTACACGCTCAAGTAATCGGATCAGATCCTTGTTCTTGCTGTAGGAGAAGTTCAGCAATGCCACCACCGCGCCATGGCACCCCGTCGTTCTTCTCGCCTTCAAACCGCGAACAAGGTCCTCCTCTACTCCTTCTCTTTCATGGGTAGATCTTAGGATTCTTAGAAAGGAGGTTCGCGCTCAACGGAGCCGGACCCATTTCTCGTTTTCATGGAGAAACCATGAAAAAGGTATTTTGAGTTCGCCGGAAACCGCCACCTCCGGCGGCCAAACCACCGCCGACCGATAGCCATCGCCTCAACGGAGGTGGTGGTGGTGGTGGCTGGCCAGGGAAGTGACCGAACGGCCGGCGACGGATCATGGAATGCTTACAGGAAAAATGATTTTTCTGTGTCTGGTTTTCGGGTTCATGTAGAAGATGAACAGTAGAAACAATTTTATAATATATAGATTAATTCTATATTACATATGGAGAAATAGATTATTTGGATATATGTTGAGGCTGCGAAACGAGGCACTTAGAGGCCGATTTAGGAAAAATGACCAGTCACAAAAGTTGTAGCCCTCTGGGTCTACTTTAATATAAAATTGATTTTATTCAATTTGGGTGAGTGGTTTGACCACAGCACTCATTTTGGTGGGATCAAGACCTAGGCTAACCAGAAATTGAAATGGTTGCCCACGGCTCGTAACATGTCCAAATGACTTGAAATTTGGGCTGGAGGTCTATAATATGTATGTCGAGAGGCTGTCCAAAAATGAGAATTTTTGGAGAACTTTTTCCTAAAGTTTTTGTAAAATTGTAATAAACATTATAAAATTAATTAGGAGATGAAATTAAGTCCAAACTCCCCCAAATTTTGGGTGGTGGTCCCTGGCATCAATGTTAAGATCTGTACAAAATTTCAACTCGATTGGTCGAGTTTTGAATAGGGAAGTATCAAGTCCTAGATAGGTCTTGGTGAAGGGTACTTTGGGGAAAAGTACAATTGGAAATGGAGTGGACAAATCTCCTCAAATGAGGCTGAAGTTGTGGCCACTGATTTGTTGAGTCTATGTCTACCCTCTTGGGTAACATGGTGTGGATTAGGGTGGATTTTACCCTAAGAGATCGGCTCAAACCCAGTGTGTGGTAGTTTGAGGTTTGTGAAGGACATAGGAGCAAAAGCTCTTGTATGACCTTGAAATTTGGAGGAGAGTGGCATGATATGCTGAAAACCCTCTGGTTGAAATGGTGAAGGCATTGGAGGTAATTAGGTACCTCGGAAGTTGAGATTTAGCTTTAGGATTAATATGTATTTTAGATATTTTAAGCACTAAATCTAATCCAAAAATTATGAAACTCGGGGGGGGGGGGAGTTTTAGAATGTTTTAGACTTATGATAATTCTCCTGGAATTTTATGATTAATAATTATTGTACTTCATGTGTTAAAGGATTATTTGCCCGACTTGCTGTTTCAATTTTTTGGAGGCTTTAAACTAATTATAATCAGTTAAAATTCTGGATTTAGATCTTGACTAGTAGAACATTGATCTCTGAATTTTCATAGAATTTTATGTTGAGTAAATCTAGTACTTTATTCACAGATGATAGAAAGGGGCTCTTATGTTTAAAAATTAATTATGGATAAAATACTTGCTGGAAAATTATGAGACTTGGCCAGTGCTAATTTTAGGTCTTTATCTGCATGGCATAAATTATTTATAATTATTGGAAGAATATTTTCTGTACTTGATTCATAAATAACAGAAGTTAGAGATTATTTCTAAAATAGTTTTCATGCCCTTTTAATGATAGAAAAATTATGATACTTAGGATTTAACCTATTGAGATAACCTAGTATTTATCATAAATTTGTTGGACCTCTTTCATGAGAACTTAGGGTAGATCATGTTCAAACCGGTAGCCCTTGGGATTTTCGAGGAATTTAATTAAAAGCCAAATAAATTAGGAAAATTTCCATTTTCTGGATTTAGGTCATTTATAACATGGTAAGTCTCCAGTAAATATTTTAGGGCATTTGGATGAGTAATGGATCCTTGCATAACCGGTTCGACATGTAGCCTAGGTCGGTCTGCATATAGCAGTTTGTGAAATGCAAGAGGTCACGATCGGAGGAAGTCTTTGAAGTTTAAACATTGTGTCTGGGTGAACAATTGTGGAGGAAATTACAATAGGAAGATATAAGGAGTAGTGAGTGGTGGTGATAGCTGGAGTTAAGAGGTGCTCGGGTTTGGCGAAAGATCGCCTTTTCCGAAGAGTGGAAGGTTAAAAATCACCCTAGGATAGTCTAATGTAATATGAGAAGGGAATCGGGTTAAGGGAGATCAACCAATAACAATAAGTGCCTTGCGAAAGGGAACTTCGGGCCGTAATGCCGCCGTCTTGGTTCCTAGTGCCCCTTGAGAGCCCTTCACGGGGAATACCGGGGGAAGTCCTGGGCTAACGTAAACTGTAATAACAAACCGACAAAAGTAACTTAGTAACTAGGGCTGCACCTTTCACAAACACTGTTGGCACAGGAAGATTAATGAGAGCTTCGGCTCGGGTGAATTGGAAACGGACGTTTGGGTCTGGGGAGCTTCGGCTCGGTTGGTTAAGAGACGGACGGGATGGTCCGGGGAGCTTCGGCTCGGTTGGTTTGGAGACGGACGTTCTGGTCCGGGGAGCTTCGGCTCGGTTTTGTGTGTTTACGATTTAACTTGCATGTGCATAAAATAGGAAAAGTTAAGGTGGTGGGTCTTTCGATATCGGGGAGTTCGATTGCACCGACACCGATATCGTTGACTCGGCGAGGTGGTTAGCACTTAGCCAACAGAAGTCCGGTGCGCCAGCCGGCAAGAGTACGCAGGCGTCCGCTTAGTGCACCAAGCGTTGAGGCGTACGATAGGTCAGACCAGTGGTGCTTTTACTGGTTTTGGAGGTGGGCGAGGCGCAACCCACCGCTTCCGTCTGCCACTACGGAGGTATCCTGGGAGGTAACGGCTCCGAAAGGGGGAACTAAAGGTCTGTGTGCACAGAGTCGGGTGTGTGAGTTGCACTTGCATGTTTCATCATACCCACTTGCATGTCATAGCATAATCGATTCATTTAACCCTGACACCTAAAGTATAAGTGGTATGGGACGCTTATACATTAGGACCTGCAAAACGACCCCTTGGTCTATAAGCTTGTGTGGGCAAGTTTATAAATCAAAGGTTAATTTCAATATATAACAACCATTGCTGTTTGACAACCGACACCCCAAGGTATAAGTGGTATGGGACACTTATACGATGGGAGCCTTGCAAAAGATCCCTTTGCTTATGTGATCTCGCATAAGTGAAGGTTTAAAGTCATATAATTGCTTTTCTTACTGCTAGACCTATTATAACCTTCATATAACTGCTCACCGAATACAACTTGCTAGATTAGTTTCCGCTGCCATCTGTTTCATGATTATCTCTACCTTCATGTCCTTCCCTATCCTCCTCTCCGCTCGGTACCTAGGAGCCATGGGGGAAGGGGTAGGGGATGATAGGGCTTAGTCTTTATGACTAACGGTTTTCGAACCGCATCATTTAGGGGATCGTGGAGCCCAGCATGGAGGAGCAGCCCCAGAGATCGGTGCGCCTGGAGATGGGGCAGTCTAGCTCCGGAGTTCATACAGCCGGGACCGTGAGTCTCGACCTTGAGAAGTTCTGTTTTCGCTTCCGCATGAGAGTCTTGTAGTGAGGACATTTTGTACCGGGCATAAGCCCGTATTTATAGTACTCTGATGATTTCTGTGGACACTCCCTTCGTGGAGATTTTTATTCTATATATGTGATTTTTATTATTGTGGATTGCATTGCTCTTACTTCAATTACTGTGCTACTTATTGTGATCGAAAAGGCCGGCAGAATCGGCGCATTGTAGTGACGACCTTCCCGGGTGCGAAGGTGTCACCGCAAAGCGGCGGTTCTGGGCATAAGACCCCGGTGGTTGAAAAAGAAAAAAAAGGGGGGGTCTTACAAGTGGTATCAGAGGAAACATCGATCAGAAGGAAGTAGCAGTCCACTAACCCTGGGTCACCCCCGCTCGAGTTTAGTTTGAGGACAAACTAAGCAGCGGAAGCAGTGGTGTGCCCATATGGGGATCACATATAAATTGTCTACCTTTATGTAATATTTGAACGCGTTCTCAGCGTGTGTTTTTGTTACGCAGCCTCCAGCACGGACTACGCCACAAGGTGGGGTTCAACAGGCTCAGGATGTTGCACCACCTCCACCGGTCCCCACTCCTTTCCTTCAGTCAGACATGGGACAGACTCTGACTGCCATCCTGGAGGCCTTCAGGGCCCAGCAGGTTCCGGTCCCGCAGCCAAATCTGGGGGCCAACTGGCTAAGCATCTTCCGGGGACTGTCTCCCCCGTCGTACTTGGGGACAGAGTCGGCGGTTCGGACAGAAGAGTGGCTCGATATCATGTACGAGATGCTAACCGGGATACGGTGTCCTTGGGAGGAGAGGGTGGCTCTGGTCGTCTCTTGCCTGGATTCCCATGCAAAGAGGTGGTGGAAGACGCTGTTGGACACGACATTTGCCGATAGGGAGGTTGCGGAGGTTACCTGGGAGGAGTTCAGGGCCACTCTGCTGGAGCATTTCGTTCCGCAGTCGGCCAGGGATGATTTGGAGGAGCGGTTCTTACAACTAAAGCAGGGCACCCGGACCGTGGTGGAGTACCATCGAGAGTTCGACCATCTGGCTCGATACGCAGATTCCTACCAGCTGGACGAAGCAGGGTATGTCAGGAGGTTCTACAAGGGCCTGCGGGAGGACTTGAGGGAGGCTTTATTATTTGTATCTGACGGGCCCATCTCCCGGATTTTGGAGATGGCAAAAAGAATTGAGGCTGATTGGCACGCCACCCGGGGCCGGAAACGGCCATCAGAGGATCAGGGACGGAGAGGTAGAAATGACCAGCGGCAGGGTGCTGTACCAGAGGGGAGGAGGACAGAGGACCAGCCCCGCCAGGACGTGAGGCAGGAGCCGAGGGAACAGGTGATACTGGCCCCTCCACCTCTTCGGATGCAGGAGATGCCGAGACCCGGGGGAATGGCGTATCCCCTAGAGTGCTTCCTTTGTCATCAGATTGGGCACATTCGGAGGAACTGCCCCATGAGGGGGGCACCACCTCCAACACCTCAGGGCGGCCCGCCAGCTCAGCATTACGGAGGCCGAGGACGCGGCCGCGGTCGTGGGTACCAGGAGGGAGATCGTAGACAAGGAAGAGAGCAGGTATATGCTTTGGACCTTGCGCAGCCTCGGAATCCGGAGTAGGTCATCGCAGGTACGCTGCAATGCTTCTTATTTTCATAGAATTTCCCTTTAAGTTGTTAAAACTTTGAATTGCACCAGATAGATTAGCAAGGAAAGTAAAACTCACTATAGAACCCTAAGATATCTAATCACCCCAGGTATAGTCTTCATCAGCGGCAAGCCGGCCCGCACGCTATTCGATACTGGAGCCACTCACTCCTTTGTGTCGGAGACGTTCATAGAAGGACTGGAAGGTGTGGAGCGGTTCACAGGCTCGAGGATGAGGGTGCGACTACCTGATGGATCCGAGCTCCATACCACGGACCACTGCAATATGGAGGCAGAAATCGGTGGAAAGGCATTCGAGGCTCCAGCTAAGATTTTGAGGCTGACAGACTACGACCTGATCCTGGGCATGGTATGGCTGCACTGGAACCATGCCCAGATTGACTGTCAGGCGAAGAGGATCACCGTGAGACACGGGGACTCTTTCATTACCATCGAAGGTATAGGACCTGTCTCTCGTATACTCTTATCTTCGGTACAGGCCGTTAAGGCCCATCTGCAGGGAGAGGAGGTCTATCAGATTTTATTTGAGATGGCGGAAGTTAAGGAGTCGGTGACAGACATCCCGGTGGTGCGAGAGTTCGCTGACATCTTTCCAGAGAAACTACCAGGACTACCTCCATACCGAGAGCAGGATTTTCAGATACAGCTTGTGCCGGGGGCCAAGCCGGCATCTAGGGCTCCTTATCGGATGGCCCCAAAGGAGTTGGCAGAGTTTCGGACTCAGCTGCAGGAATTAGTTGAGGCAGGATTTGTTAGACCGAGTTCCTCGCCATGGGGAGCACCGGTCCTATTCGTGAAAAAGAAGGATGGGACACTCCGCCTGTACATCGATTATCGAGCACTAAACAGGCTGACCGTCCGGAATACCTATCCGCTCCCACGGATAGACGAATTATTCGACCAGCTGGAGGGGGCCCATTATTTCTCGAAGCTGGACTTGAGATCAGGATACTACCAGCTGCGGATCCAGGAGGAGGATATCCCGAAGACGGCCTTTAGTAGCAGATATGGCCTGTATGAGTTCACCGTGATGCCCTTCGGGCTCACGAATGCTCCGTCGGCGTTCATGAGTCTCATGAACCGGGTCTTCGAGGCCTACTTGGATGTGTTCGTCATAGTATTCATAGACGACATCCTAATCTACTCTAGGACGGAGGAAGACCACGCTCGGCATTTGGCACTGACTTTGGAAAGGTTGCGGGAGCATCGCCTTTATGCAAAATTCAGCAAGTGTCAGTTTTGGTTGAAGGAGGTGGCCTTCCTAGGCCACATTATCAGTGGAGTCGGGTTGGCAGTGGATCCGGCAAAGATTCGGGCAGTTCGAGATTGGCCGCAGTTGAAGACAGCCACCGACGTACGAAGCTTCTTGGGACTTGCCGGTTACTACCGGAAGTTCGTGGAGGGGTTCTCTCAGATTGCCCTCCCCCTCACATCATTGACGAAGAAGGAGGCACCTTTCGTTTGGACGCCGCAGTGCCAGGCGGCTTTCCAGGAGCTGAAGGACCGACTCATCTCAGCCCCTATTTTGGCCCTTCCATCTGGAAAGGAAGGATTCCAGGTGTATACCGACGCATCCTACCAAGGGGTGGGAGCGGTGCTGATGCAGAACGGACATGTCATAGCATATGCCTCCCGCCAGCTGAAGACCCATGAGAGGAACTACCCGGTGCACGACCTCGAGATGGGAGCGGTCGTTTTTGCTCTGAAGGTCTGGCGTCATTATCTTTATGGAGTCCACTGCGATATCTTCTCCGACCACAAGAACTTGAAATACGTGGACACGCAGAAGGAGCTGAATATCAGGCAGAGGCGCTGGGTGGAGTTCTTAGCAGATTATCAGTATGAGATGCACTACCATCCAGGGAAGGCAAACGTGGTGGCCGACGCGTTGAGCCGGCGAGCTGCCACTCCCGAAGCTGGGCCCCAAGTTATGTCCATGGATCTAGTCCGGTCATTCAGAGATATGCAGATATCCCTAGTATCCGAGGATGACCCAGTTCTGTATAGGGAGTATCTGGCATCGATAGCGGCCATAGACGATATTCGGGATCGCATTCGGGACGGACAGAGGACAGATGCATGGGCAGAGCCGATGTTCCGAGCCTTGGAGGAGGGTTCGACAGGAGATTATTCCCTGAGAGATGGATTGCTACATTTTAGAAGCAGGGTATATATACCCGCAGGAGGCCAGATCCGAGAGGATATTATGACGGAGGCGCATTGCAGCCGGTACTCTGTGCACTCGGGGATCACAAAGATGACCGCTGATCTGAAGAAGATGATGTTTTGGCCGGGCATGAAGAAGGACATTACGTACTTCGTGACCCATTGCGAGGCGTGTCAGTTGGTGAAGGCGGAGTGCAGGAACCCCGCAGGATTGTTGCAGCCACTCCCGGTGCCGGAGTGGAAGTTTGACGATATAGCGATGGATTTTATACATGGTCTTCCCCGGTCTCGGACGGGGAACGACTCGATCTGGGTGATTGTTGATCGGTTGACGAAGGTGGCCCGCTTTATATCGATCAGGAAGGATGATTCGGTGGGAGTGTTGGTACGGAAGTTTGTGGAGCAGTATATCCGATATCATGGTGTACCCCGGACGATAGTGTCGGACCGCGATGGACGGTTTACATCCAGGGAGTGGCGGTCAGTGCAGGCATATTTGGGCACCCGGTTGACTTTTAGCACGGCCTTCCACCCCCAGACGGATGGGCAGACAGAGCGCACCAACCGGACCTTGGAGGATTTATTGCGGCTGTGTATACTGGACCGAGGGGAGCCGTGGGAGAAGATGTTACCATTGGTCGAGTTCTCCTATAATAATAGCTACCAGTCCAGCATCAGGATGGCACCATATGAAGCCTTGTATGGAAGAAAATGTAGAACCCCGCTTTCTTGGGTTCAAGACGAGGATCCGAAGGTGTTGGGATCGGATTTTGTTGAAGATACCGAGGCTCAGGTGAGACTGATCAGAGATAGGATGTTGGAGGCGCAGAGCAGACAGGCTAAATACTATGACGCACGGCATCGTCAGGTGGAGTTTCGGGTAGGGGATCGAGTGTTCTTGAAGATCCGGCCCATGCACGGAGTCTCACGGGTGCGCGGTCGGAGGAAGAAGCTCAGCCCTAGGTATATGGGCCCTTACCGGATCCTGGAGCGGATCGGACCCCTAGCCTACAGGCTAGAGTTGCCGCCAGAGCTGGCAGCTCTACACGACGTCTTCCACATTTCTTCGCTGAGAAGGGCTCTACTATGCCCGGAGCAGCGGATTTCGACCACCGAAGGGCCGGTAGCTTCGGACCGATCTGTTCACTTGGAGCCGGTTCGGATCGACGACAAAGGAGTACGGATCTTGCGCCGCAAGAAGATCCCCTTAGTCAAGGTTCCGTGGAGAAATCACGGTCAGGAGGAGCACACCTGGGAACCGCAGGATCTGATGAGGCAAAGATACCCGGAGTTGTTCAGTCAGGTACATCTCACCACCTCTCGGTATACTATAGATTGCCTTCTTGTTTTGGACTGTTAAGACTAGATAAGGAAAATCCAGGACCTAGGGGCGCGCACTTAATCAGAAAGGTAGGGGCTAATCTTTTGTTTATTGGGGAGATTGTCTTCGTTATCAAACGAACAGTCGCCTGAACCCAATAGAAAGATCGTATGGGATGTTACAAGTTTAATTTATTCCGATAGAAATCCCCGTAGGCTCAACCTCAATTTCGGGGACGAAATTTTTGTTTTGTTTATTGGGATTTGTAACATCCCATTTCCGGCTAGACCCCTAGGAGTCGGTTAGTTGTGACGGAACCCCAGGAAACACATAAAATTGAAATAAAGCGATCAATTTTTCGGGTCACGGGTTGGTCACGCCCGTGACCGACCCGTCACGCCCGTGACTTGGGCGTGACTACTTCGACGATCGTCGATCTCCACGAGACGATCGTCGAACGTGATGCCTGGGCATGTCACGCCCGTGACCAAGGTGTCACGCCCGTGACTAAGGGCGTGACTCCTTCGACGATCGTCGATCGCCGTGAGACGATCGTCGACCTTGCAGCCCGGGCATGTCACGCCCGTGACATAAGTGTCACGCCCGTGACCTAGGGCGTGACCAGCCTTCGGCGACCGTCGAGCTCAGTTCGACGCTCGTCGACCTCAGAAATTGCCGTTCGGGCCTGTCACGCCCGTGACTTAGCTGTCACGCCCGTGACCTAGGGCGTGACCAGCCTTCGACGATCGTCGATCTCAATTCGACGATCGTCGACCTCGAAATCTGCCGTTCGGGCCTGTCACGCCCGTGACCCAAGGTGTCACGCCCGTGACCATCCATCGACGACCGTCGATCTCAGTTCGACGATCGTCGATCTCAGTTCGACGATCGTCGAACCCAGAATTGGCTATCCGGGCCTGTCACGCCCGTGACCTATGTGTCACGCCCGTGACATTGGCCGAAACGACGGTTTAGGTCCGAAATTATTTTAACACGCGTGGAAATAAATGCTGGTGTGGGAAGTTACACCAGGAGTAATTTCAGGCCGTTTTCCTTCTGTAATTATATAATAAGTGAGGAATATATGGTCCAATAGGAAGCCGCCAGCTGGACACACCTGTTCAGTTTCCACCGCTTCTTATTCCTTCACTGTAACCGAAACATTAAGGAGAAGAGCCTTCATGGCCATTAAGGATTTACCCATTCACCTTCCCACTTCCTGACTTATAAAAGCCCACCTAGTGAAAGAGGAGAAGGTTACACGCTCAAGTAATCGGATCAGATCCTTGTTCTTGCTGTAGGAGAAGTTCAGCAACGCCACCACCGCGCCATGGCACCCCGTCGTTCTTGTCGCCTTCAAACCGCGAACAAGGTCCTCCTCTACTCCTTCTCTTTCATGGGTAGATCTTAGGATTCTTAGAAAGGAGGTTCGCGCTCAACGGAGCCGGACCCATTTCTCGTTTTCATGGAGAAACCATGAAAAAGGTATTTTGAGTTCGCCGGAAACCGCCACCTCCGGCGGCCAAACAACCGCCGACCGATAGCCATCGCCTCAACGGAGGTGGTGGTGGTGGTGGCTGGCCAGGGAAGTGACCGAACGGCCGGCGACGGATCACGGAATGCTTACAGGAAAAATGATTTTTCTGTGTCTGGTTTTCGGGTTAATGTAGAAGATGAACAGTAGAAACAATTTTATAATATATAGATTAATTCTATATTACATATGGAGAAATAGATTATTTGGATATATGTTGAGGCTGCGAAACGAGGCACTTAGAGGCCGATTTAGGAAAAATGACCAGTCACAAAAGTTGTAGCCCTCTGGGTCTACTTTAATTTAAAATTGATTTTATTCCATTTGGGTGAGTGGTTTGACCACAGCACTCATTTTGGTGGGATCAAGACCTAGGCTAACCAGAAATTGAAATGGTTGCCCACGGCTCGTAACATGTCCAAATGACTTGAAATTTGGGCTGGAGGTCTATAATATGTATGTCGAGAGGCTGTCCAAAAATGAGAATTTTTGGAGAACTTTTGCCTAAAGTTTTTGTAAAATTGTAATAAACATTATAAAATTAATTAGGAGATGAAATTAAGTCCAAACTCCCCCAAATTTTGGGTGGTGGTCCCTGGCATCAATGTTAAGATCTGTACAAAATTTCAACTCGATTGGTCAAGTTTTGAATAGGGAAGTATCAAGTCCTAGATAGGTCTTGGTGAAGGGTACTTTGGGGAAAAGTACAATTGGAAATGGAGTGGACAAATCTCCTCAAATGAGGCTGAAGTTGTGGCCACTGATTTGTTGAGTCTATGTCTACCCTCTTGGGTAACATGGTGTGGATTAGGGTGGATTTTACCCTAAGAGATCGGCTCAAACCCAGTGTGTGGTAGTTTGAGGTTTGTGAAGGACATAGGAGCAAAAGCTCTTGTATGCCCTTGAAATTTGGAGGAGAGTGGCATGATATGCTGAAAACCCTCTGGTTGAAATGGTGAAGGCATTGGAGGTAATTAGGTACCTCGGAAGTTGAGATTTAGCTTTAGGATTAATATGTATTTTAGATATTTTAAGCACTAAATCTAATCCAAAAATTATGAAACTCGGGGGGAGGGAGTTTTAGGATGTTTTAGACTTATGATAATTCTCCTGGAATTTTATGATTGATAATTATTGTACTTCATGTGTTAAAGGATTATTTGCCCGACTTGCTGTTTCAAATTTTGGAGGCTTTAAACTAATTATAATCAGTTAAAATTCTGGATTTAGATCTTGACTAGTAGAACATTGATCTCTGAATTTTCATAGAATTTTATGTTGAGTAAATCTAGTACTTTATTCACAGATGATAGAAAGGGGCTCTTATGTTTAAAAATTAATTATGGATAAAATACTTGCTGGAAAATTATGAGACTTGGCCAGTGCTAATTTTAGGCCTTTATCTGCATGGTATAAATTATTTATAATTTTTGGAAGAATATTTTCTATACTTGATTCATAAACAACAGAAGTTAGAGATTATTTCTAAAATAGTTTTCATGCCCTTTTAATGATAGAAAAATTATGATACTTAGGATTTAACCTATTGAGATAACCTAGTATTTATCATAAATTTGCTGGACCTCTTTCATGAGAACTTAGGGTAGATCATGTTCAAACCGGTAGCCCTTGGGATTTTCGAGGAATTTAATTAAAAGCCAAATAAATTAGGAAAATTTCCATTTTCTGGATTTAGGTCATTTATAACATGGTAAGTCTCCAGTAAATATTTTAGGGCATTTGGATGAGTAATGGATCCTTGCATAACCGGTTCGACATGTAGCCTAGGTCGGTCTGCATATAGCAGTTTGTGAAATGCAAGAGGTCACGATCGGAGGAAGTCTTTGAAGTTTAAACATTGTGTCTGGGTGAACAATTGTGGAGGAAATTACAATAGGAAGATATAAGGAGTAGTGAGTGGTGGTGATAGCTGGAGTTAAGAGGTGCTCGGGTTTGGCGAAAGATCGCCTTTTCCGAAGAGTGGAAGGTTAAAAATCACCCTAGGATAGTCTAATGTAATATGAGAAGGGAATCGGGTTAAGGGAGATCAACCAATAACAATAAGTGCCTTGCGAAAGGGAACTTCGGGCCGTAATGCCGCCGTCTTGGTTCCTAGTGCCCCTTGAGAGCCCTTCACGGGGAATACCGGGGGCAGTCCTGGGCTAACGTAAACTGTAATAACAAACCGACAAAAGTAACTTAGTAACTAGGGCTGCACCTTTCACAAACACTGTTGGCACAGGAAGATTAATGAGAGCTTCGGCTCGGGTGAATTGGAAACGGACGTTTGGGTCCGGGGAGCTTCGGCTCGGTTGGTTAAGAGACGGACGGGATGGTCCGGGGAGCTTCGGCTCGGTTGGTTTGGAGACGGACGTTCTGGTCCGGGGAGCTTCGGCTCGGTTTTGTGTGTTTACGATTTAACTTGCATGTGCATAAAATAGGAAAAGTTAAGGTGGTGGGTCTTTCGATATCGGGGAGTTCGATTGCACCGACACCGATATCGTTGACTCGGCGAGGTGGTTAGCACTTAGCCAACAGAAGTCCGGTGCGCCAGCCGGCAAGAGTACGCAGGCGTCCGCTTAGTGCACCAAGCGTTGAGGCGTACGATAGGTCAGACCAGTGGTGCTTTTACTGGTTTTGGAGGTGGGCGAGGCCCAACCCACCGCTTCCGTCTGCCACTACGGAGGTATCCTGGGAGGTAACGGCTCCGAAAGGGGGAACTAAAGGTCTGTGTGCACAGAGTCGGGTGTGTGAGTTGCACTTGCATGTTTCATCATACCCACTTGCATGTCATAGCATAATCGATTCATTTAACCCTGACACCTAAAGTATAAGTGGTATGGGACGCTTATACATTAGGACCTGCAAAACGACCCCTTGGTCTATAAGCTTGTGTGGGCAAGTTTATAAATCAAAGGTTAATTTCAATATATAACAACCATTGCTGTTTGACAACCGACACCCCAAGGTATAAGTGGTATGGGACACTTATACGATGGGAGCCTTGCAAAAGATCTCTTTGCTTATGTGATCTCGCATAAGTGAAGGTTTAAAGTCATATAATTGCTTTTCTTACTACTAGACCTATTATAACCTTCATATAACTGCTCACGAATACAACTTGCTAGATTAGTTTCCGCTGCCATCTGTTTCATGATTATCTCTACCTTCATGTCCTTCCCTTTCCTCCTCTCCGCTCGGTACCTAGGAGCCATGGGGGAAGGGGTAGGGGATGATAGGGCTTAGTCTTTATGACTAACGGTTTTCGAACCGCATCATTTAGGGGATCGTGGAGCCCAGCATGGAGGAGCAGCCCCAGAGATCGGTGCGCCTGGAGATGGGGCAGTCTAGCTCCTGAGTTCATACAGCCGGGACCGTGAGTCTCGACCTTGAGTAGTTCTGTTTTCGCTTCCGCATGAGAGACTTGTAGTGAGGACATTTTGTACCGGGCATAAGCCCGTATTTATAGTACTCTGATGATTTCTGTGGACACTCCCTTCGTGGAGATTTTTATTCTATATATGTGATTTTTATTATTGTGGACTGCATTGCTCTTACTTCAATTACTGTGCTACTTATTGTGATCGAAAAGGCCGGCAGAATCGGCGCATTGTAGTGACGACCTTCCCGGGTGCGAAGGTGTCACCGCAAAGCGGCGGTTCTGGGCATAAGACCCCGGTGGTTGAAAAAGAAAAAAAAAGGGGGGGTCTTACACCCAGACAACCCTACATAACCCTAACTAGACCATAGCAGAGGCCAATGGGTCACCAAGGACAACCAAAAAGGCTAAGTTGACCAAAGTCAATTGTAGCCCTAAGTTGGTCAGAGTGCCCTGGTTAAGGGTAAAGTGACCTCCAAAGGCCAACACAACACCATCGTGCCATAAACTTATGGCATTGAGTGAGCTGAGCTCACTCAATGCCATAGAGTGAATGGCGTTGAGTGAGCTCAGCTCACTCAACGCCGGCGTGCCATAAACTTATGGCGTTGAGTGAGCTGAGCTCACTCAACGCCATAGTGTGAATGGCGTTGAGTGAGCTCAGCTCACTCAACGCCGGCGTGCCATAAACTTATGGCGTTGAGTGAGCTGAGCTCACTCAATGCATAGAGTGAATGGCGTTGAGTGAGCTCAGCTCACTCAACGCCGTGCCATAAACTTATGGCGTTGAGTGAGCTGAGCTCACTCAACGCCATAGAGTGAATGGCGTTGAGTGAGCTCAGCTCACTCAACGTCGTCGTGTATTATACTGATGGCGTTGAGTGAGCTGAGCTCACTCAACGCCATTGAGTGAATGGTGTTGAGTGAGCTCAGCTCACTCAACGCCGTCATGCTATTTACAGCATGGCGTTGAGTGAGCTGAGCTCACTCAACGCCATAGACTTAAAAGCGTCGAGTGAGCGCTCAGCTCACTCAACGCCGTCTTAAGTAATCTGGATGGCGTTGAGTGAGCTGAGCTCACTCAACGCCATAGACTAAAAAGCGTCGAGTGAGCTCAGCTCACTCGACGCCATAGCCATAAACTGAATGGCGTCGAGTTCACTCGACGCCTTTATACTTGGACATTTTTTTTTAGCTTGCTGATGGTTCTGTTGAACCGGGCCGGTCCAGGAAGTGGGCCAGAATGAGTTATTGGGCCTTTTCTTTTAAATAAGACTTGGTTAAGTCTTATTGACCGGCTGGCAGCCCTTCCTCCTTCCTTCCAGCCATGGCAGCAACTAAGAGAGAGAAAACCACCTATGGAGGAGAGAGAAAGAGAAGGGGGGAAGACTTTGGGCTCATCCTTCCCCTCCCTAGCAGCCCCATTCAATTCACTAAGACAAAGGGGCTTCAGCCAGCCGACCATTGACTGGTTTAAGCCATGTTTATCATGCTTTCACCTCCAACCTACCATGGCCGCCAACCTTGACTAAAATGGCCAAGCTCTTACAACCACCTAACACCCTCCTCCTCATCTTAAAAAGGAGCTGAACTCCAAGGATTCAAGTCCACACTTTTCCAGAAGGAGCCAAGCAGTTTTACTGTGCTGTTGCAGAATTCCGGCGACGCCACCACCGCGCAAATGGCATCACGACGATCGACTCGACTCCAAACCGCGAATAAGGTCCTCCTCTACTCCTTCTTCTATGGATAGATCTTAGAAGTTATTGGGAGAGAAAATCGGGCTCAAAAGAGCTGGATCGGGTGAAGTTTTCCTTGGTTTTTCCAAAATAAATGGTGGTCGGGTTCGCCGGAAACCGCCACTCCAGCGGCCGTACCGCCACCCGACGGTAGCCCTCGCCTCAACGGAGGTGGTGGTGGTGGTGGCTGGCCGGGAAAGTGGCCGGATGGCCAGCAGTAGCTCACGGAAAAGCTACAGGAAAATGAGTTTTTAAAGCTCTGTTCGGGCTGTTGAGGAAGATGAACAGTACCATAAAGATTAAATTATATTTTTTAAAAGCAATTTCTGAATGAAATTATCTGTCACATTAAATAAATTGGGAAAAATACTTAGAGGCTAGATCAGGAAATACTGTTAACATGACAATTGTAGATCTATGAGTCTACTATATTTTAAAATTGATTTGAATCAATTTGGAGTCCTGGGTAGATCACAGCACTCATTTTGGTGAGATCTATACATAGGGCCGACCAGAGAATGAATTTGATGCCCATTCCAAACCAAACCTCCAAATGACTTGAAATTTGGGGTATGGGCCAGTATTTTCTATATCTAGGACACATCCAAAAATTAAAATTTTTGGAGAACATTTTTCTATAGTTTTTAGAAAAATTTAATAATCCATGAATAAATTATTTGGGTGTCACAAACATCTCAAAACTCCCCCAAATTTTGGTGGGTGGTCTTATAGGGCATCTTAGGGCTCTGGTAATAATTTCACCTCATTTGAAGTTGTTTTGGTCAGGGAATGATCAATCCCTAGTTCTACCTTAAAAGAAGGTTTTTAAGTAAAAGTGTACTTGAGGTTTTGTGTGGTCAACTCACCTCATCAGAGGCTGATACTTTAACCACTAGTTTTCTATGATCATTATCACCCCCTTAGGGAAAATGGGGTGGTTTAGGGTTGATTTAACCTAGGATCCAAGCTCAAACCCTAAATAGAGGGTTTTGAGGGTTGTGAAGGGCATGTGGCCAAAACACCTTGTATGACTATGAAATTTTGTAGGGAGGATTTTAGGGTAACTATAACCCTCTGGTTAAAATCTTAGGGTGTTTTGGAAAGTTTGGGACCCACAAAACCCTAACCCTAGTTTAGGGCACAAACATTGTAGGGTTGAAATGGGCTATCTAAACTCCTCAAACTAAGGTTCAATTTTTGTAGTTTAGTCATAAGGATATTATGAGACTCTGGTAATTTAATTGGGAATTTTGGGACAATAGTTATAGTACTTCATGTGTAACACAAGGGATACCTCAATTTAATAAATTGAAGATTATTGTGCCTCTGACCCTTGTGAGGCCATGCAAGTTTGGCAGAGGAAGTTTTGAATCAATATATGAATATATAAATTTTATGAAAATTTTTGGATACATTTTTGAGGTACTTACTTCACAAGCTTGTTAAATGAGGAAATTATTCAATGATTTAATTAAGACTATTTACTGATAAATAAATTATGAAAGTTTGGTAGAAGAAGTTTTGAATCATTATATGCATATATAAATTTTATGAAGATTTTTGGATACATAATTGAGGTACTTACTTCACAAGCTTGGTAAATGAGGAAATTATTCAATAATATAATTAAGACTATTTACTGATAAATAAATTATGAAATTTGTCCCAAATCATTTATATACCATTAGAATCATACTGGAATTTTCGCTGGATTTTTGGAAGCAATATAGTCTTTTATATTTCTTTAAATGAATTTTCAAGGGTTAAAATGAAATAGGAATTTTGCGATAAAACCTTACTGAAAAATTTAGATGTTTTGGAAGATGAGTTAAATCCTTATTTTAAATATCATATAAAATTTGTGGAATGATATCTTGCCTGAAAATGGTACTTCATGTTCATTATTGGAAATTTTAGTCACTAGAATAATTAAATAAATTATTAAATAAATAAGGAAAATTTTGGGTCTCTGGATTTAGGTCTTAAAGGTCATAATGGACCTCCATTAATTAAAATAAGAGTATCGGATGATTATTTGATGTACACCCCATTTTACATGGCATTTAACCTTGTGGTCTGCATTTAGTAAATTGTTGAAAGGAAATGAATTGGCATAGTTGGAGTTAGCCATCTTGCTGGATGTTGTGATGTTGTATATGTGGATGGGTCATCCTAGAAGTTTAGGTTAAATAGTGGGATATGAGTCGGTAGTGTTGAGTAGTGTTTGGGATCGACGAAAGATCGTCTTCCCCGTAGGGTGGAAGGTCAAAATCGCCTTAGGAATAGTGTACCGTAATGTGAAAATGAAATGGGGTAAAACCTAAGTTGTAAGCATAAAGTAAATTGAGGAGTAGATTGTAAACTTGGGATTTCACACTCTCACACCCCTGTGTCCCGAGAGATAGTTAGGGTTACTCGGGCAATAAGCCAGTGGTTAAGGTAATGGGCATGGTAGTCCGGGGAGCTTCGGCTCGGTGGTAGATTATGACGGACGGGTTAGTCCGGGGAGCTTCGGCTCGGTTGTAGATTATGACGGACGGGTTAGTCCGGGGAGCTTCGGCTCGGTTGCAGATTATGACGGACAGGATAGTCCGGGGAGCTTCGGCTCGGTTGTAGATTATGACGGACGGGTTAGTCCGGGGAGCTTCGGCTCGGTTGTAGATTGTGACGGACGGGATAGTCCGGGAAGATTCGGCTCGGTTATTTATTGGACTCATAACTATTGCATGTGCATAAAAGGTATAAGGTGGTGGGTCTTCGATATTGGGGAGTTCGTTGCACCGACACCAATATCGTTGACTCGGCAAGTGTGGTTTGACACTTCGCCAACAGAAGTTCGGTGCGCCAGCCGGCAAGAGTACGCAGACGTCCACTTAGTGCACCATGCGTTGAGGCGTACGATAGGTTAGACCGATAGTGCAAATACTGGTTTTGAAGTGGACGAGGCCCAACCCACCGCTTCCGTCTGCCACTACGGAGGTATCCTGGGAGGTAACGGCTCTGAAAGGGGGAACTAAAGGTCTGTGTACACAGAGTCAAGTGGGTGAGTTGCACTTGCATGTTCACATCATAGCATAATTGTATTTCATAGCATAACCATTGCATAAAACCCGACACCTAATGTATAAGCGGTATGGGACGCTCTATACATTAGGCCTTGCAAAACGACCCCTTGGCCTATAAGTTCGTGTGAGCGTGCTTATAAGTCAAGGTTCTCTTTCAATATTATAAGCCTACTAATAGAACCGACACCCTATCGTATAAATCGGTATGGGACTTTTTATACGATAGGAGCCCAACAAAAGATCCTTTAGCTTATGTGTACCCACATAAGTTAAGGTACTTATTTAATTTTGTATAATTATTATCATGCGTACACTGTTAGTTTAGTTCCGCTGCCATCTGGAATTTGACTATTCTCCACCTTCATGTCCTTCCCTTTCCTTCTCCCCGCTCGGTGCTTAGGAGCCATGGGGGAAGGGGTGGGGGACGATAGGACTTAGTCTTTTAGACTAACGGATTTCGAACCACATCATTTAGGGGACCACGGAGCCCAGCATGGAGGAGCAGCCCCGGAGGTCGGCACGTTTGGAGATCGGACAGTCTAGCACTGGAGTCCAGACAGCAGGGACAGTGAGTCCCGAACTATAGTAGTTGTATTAGTTTGCTTCCGCGATGAGTGAATTGTAGTGAGGACTTGATGTACTGGGCATAAGCCCGAGATTTTCATTATATGTACTATCTGTGGACACTCCCTTCGTGGAGTTTATTTCTATATATGTGATTTCTGTGGGCTTGCATCTATACTTATGCTACAGTAGAGATCAATTCGGCCGGCAGAACCGGCGTCTTGTAGTGACGACCTTCCCGGGTGAGAAGGTATCACCGCAAGGCGGCGGTTCTGGGCCTAAGACCCCGGTGTCGAAAAAGAAAAAAATTGGGGGTCTTACAAGTGGTATCAGAGCAAACTTCGATCAGAAAAGTAGCAGTCCACTAACCCTGGGACACCCCCGCTCAAGTTTAGTTTGTGGACAAACTAAGCAGCGGAAGCAGTGGTGGGTCCATATGTGAAATCACATGCAAATTGTCCACTTTTAGTTAAATCTGTGAGACTTCTTATAATTATCTTCTATTACGCAGCCCCCAGCGCAACCAACACCCCAAGGCGGAGTTCAGCAGACTCCGACTGTTGCACCACCTCCCCCGGTCCCCACTCCATTCTTACACTCGGAGATGGGTCAAACGCTGACGGCCATTCTAGATGCTTTCCGGGCTCAGCAGGTTCCGGCTCCGCAGCCGAACCCGGGGGCCAATTGGCTAAGCATTTTTCGGGGACTCTCTCCTCCATCTTACTTGGGGACAGAATCCGCTATACCAACAGAAGAATGGCTAGATATTATGTACAAAATGCTGACTGGGATACGATGTCCCTGG
The DNA here is from genome assembly GCA_039513925.1 of Platanthera zijinensis. Taxonomy (NCBI): domain Eukaryota; kingdom Viridiplantae; phylum Streptophyta; class Magnoliopsida; order Asparagales; family Orchidaceae; genus Platanthera; species Platanthera zijinensis. Next base: position 841,244 of record CM077078.1, on the reverse strand, counting down.
GAGGAGAAGGTGGCCATGGTTGTCTCCTGCCTAGAGTCCCATACAAAGAGGTGGTGGAAGACGCAGCTGGATACAACATTTGCTGATAGGGAGGTTACATAAATCTCCTGGGAAGAGTTCAGGACCGCTCTCCTGGAACATTTTGTTCCACAATCAGCCAGGGATGAGTTGGAGGAACGGTTCTTACAGTTGAAGCAGGGTACCAGGACGGTGGTAGAGTATCATCGAGAGTTCGACCACTTGGCTCGCTATGTAGATTCGTACCAACTAGACGAGGCGGGCTACACAAAAAGGATTTATAAGGGTCTACGAGAGGACTTGAGGGAGGCCCTTCTGTTTGTATCCGACGGGCCTACCTCCCGAATTTTGGAGATGGCAAAGAGGATCGAGGCCAATTGGCACACCACTCGGGGTCGAAAGAGGCCAACAGAGGACCAGGGCCGAGGAGCTCGGAATGATCAGCGGCGGGGCCGCATCACAGATGGGAGAGAACGAAGAAGAACAGAAGACCAACCTCGTCAGGAAATAAGAGGAGAGCCGAGGGAGCCGGTGGTAATGGCTCCTCAGCCTCTTCAGATGAGGGAGGCACCAAGACATGGGGGCATGGAATTTCCCCCACTAGAGTGCTACAACTGCCATCAAATAGGGCATATTCGGAGAAACTGCCCCATGAGGGAAGCACCTCTACCAGCACCACAGGTTGCCCCGCATGCCCAGCAGTTTGGAGGACGAGAACGTGGTCGAGGACGTGGTTTCCAGGGTGCAAATCGTAGGCAGCAGAGGGAGCAGATTTATGCACTGGATCTGGCTCAGCCCCTAAACTCGGAGCAAGTAATCTTTGGTACGTCTGAAAATTTTGGTTTAAGTTATTCCTCATGAACTTAAATTTTATATAGAAGTGACAATCTAGGAAAGAAAACCATAGCTAGAATTCTGAGACATTTGATTTTTCCCAAAACCCCAGGAATAGTTTTCATCAGTGGCAAACCCGCTTATACTCTATTTGATACGGGTGCTTCGTACTCATTTGTATCGGAGGCCTTCATAGAAGGATTGGAAGGCGTGGAACGATTCACGGGTCTGATGATGAGGATACGCCTACCCGACGGATCAGAGTTGTTCACCTCGGCCCACTGCGATATGGAGGCAGAGATCGGAGGAAAGATATTTGAAGCTCCAGCGACGATCATAAAGATGCAAATCTTTGATTTGATCCTAGGGATGACGTGGTTGAACTAGAATCATGCTCAAATTGACTGCACCTCCAAAAGAGTTACCGTAAGACATGGGGATTCCTACCTCATCATTGAAGGTATTAAATCTATTCCCCCTCTCATACTGTCGTCTGTACAAGCCGTCAAGGCTCACTTACAGGGGGAAGAAGTGTATGAAGTAAAATTTGAGATGACTGAGACCAAGGTCTCCACCTCGGATATTCCAGTGGTGCGAGATTTTGCTGACGTATTCCCAGAGAAACTGCCTGGGCTACCCCCGCACCGAGAGCAGGATTTCCGGATACAGCTAGTGTCGAGGGCTAAGCTGGCAGCTAGGGCCCCTTACCGGATGGCCCCGAAGGAATTAACGGAGTTTCGAAGCCAACTCCAAGATTTGGTGGAGGCTGGATTTGTCCGACCAAGCTCTTCGCCTTGGGGAGCCCCGGTCTTATTCGTTAAAAAGAAGGACGGAACTCTGAGACTGTGCATCGACTACTGAGCATTAAACCGATTGACAGTCCGAAACACATATCCGTTGCCAAGGATAGATGAGCTGTATGACCAGCTAGAAGGTGCGCATTTCTTTTCCAAATTGGATTTGAGGTCTGGTTACTACCAGCTAAGGATCCAGGAGGAGGACATTCCGAAGACTGCTTTCAATAGTAGATATGGGCTATATGAATTTACAGTGATGCCCTTCGGGCTCACAAATGCGCCATCAGCATTTATGAGCCTTATGAATCAGGTGTTCGAAGAATATTTAGATGTGTTTGTCATCGTGTTTATCGATGACATCCTCATTTACTCAAGGACAAAGGAGGAGCACACACGGCATCTAACGCTAACCCTGGAGAGACTACGGGAGCACAAGCTTTATGCAAAAATCAGCAAATGCCAATTTTGGTTGAAGGAGGTGGCCTTCCTAGGCCATATCATCAGTGGTGCTGGGTTGGCAGTGGACCCGGCCAAGGTCCAAGCGGTTCAGGACTGGCCACAATTGAAGACGTCCACAGATGTACGAAGTTTCCTAGGACTTGCCGGTTACTACCGGAAATTTGTAGAGGGATTCTCTCGTATCGCCCTCCCACTCACATCTCTGACAAGTAAGGAGGTGCCCTTTATCTGGACCCCACGATGTGAAGAGGCTTTTCAAGAGCTAAAGGGGCGACTCACTTCTGCTCCAATACTTGCCCTTCCTTCAGGGAAAGAAGGATTCCAGGTCTACACCGATGCCTCCTACCAGGGCATGGGGGCAGTACTTATGCAGAATGGCCATGTGATAGCTTATGCTTCTCGGCAGCTGAAGAAACACGAGCAAAACTACCCAGTTCATGACTTAGAGATGGGAGCGGTCGTTTTTGCACTAAAAGTCTGGCGTCACTATCTGTACGGTGTCCACTGCGACATATACTCCGACCATAAAAATCTGAGGTATGTGGACACACAGAAGGAGCTAAACATTAGACAGAGACGATGGGTGGAATTTTTAGCAGACTACCAGTATGAGATGCACTACCACACCGGAAAGGCGAATGTGGTAGCAGATGCATTAAGCCGAAAGACCGCAAACGCTGGAGTAGGAACACCGTTGATGGCCTTGGAGTTAATACAGATGTTTGATAAGATGCAAGTATCCCTGGTATCTGAGGATCACCCTGAGTTATACCGAGAATATCTGTCGTCATTAATCGTCACGGATGACATACGAGAATGGGTCAAGGATGGACAAAGGCAGGATACTCAGCTAGAGCCGATATTCCGGTACTTAGAAGCAGGCACTGCGGGAGATTACACACTGAGGGATGATTTAGTATGCTTCAGAGGACGGGTCTACATACCAGAGGGAGGCCAGATCCGGGAGGACATCATAATGGAGGCTCATTGCAGTCGATATTCGGTACACCCGGGGATTACGAAGATGACTGTAGATCTGAAGAAGACTATGTTCTGGCCCGGCATGAAGAAGGATATCACCTACTTCGTGACCCATTGCAAAGCGTGCCAATTAGTAAAAGCGGAGTGCAGAAACCCCGCAGGATTATTGCAGCCACTCCCAGTACCAGAATGGAAGTTCGATGATATCGCCATGGACTTCCTCGATCCAGGATAGGGAACGATTCGATATGGGTGATCATCGACCGATTGACGAAGGTGGCGAGGTTTATTCCAATTAGGAAGGATGACTCGGTGGGGGTGTTAGTCCGGAAATTTGTGGAGCAGTTCGTCCGCTACCATGGTGTACCCAAGTCGATTGTGTCAGACCGGGACGGACGATTTACATCCAGGGAGTGGAGGTCAGTGCAAACTTACTTAGGCACTCGACTAACCTTCAGTACGGCTTTTCATCCCCAGACGGATGGACAGACAGAACGGACCAACCGGACTTTGGAGGATTTACTACGACTCTGCGTATTAGATCGCGGTGAACCATGGGAGAAGTTATTACCACTGATCGAGTTCTCGTATAATAACAGCTACCAGACCAGTATTAAAATGGCTCCTTATGAGGCGTTGTATGGACGAAAGTGCAGGACTCCTCTGTCATGGATACAGGATGAGGATCCTAAGGCATTGGGTTCGGAGTTTGTCGAGGACACCGAGGCTCAGGTAAGATTGATACGGGACAGAATGCTGGAAGCATAGAGCCGGCAGGCTAAGTATTACGACGCTCGGCACCGTCAGGTGGAATTCCAGATAGGAGATCAGGTGTTCTTGAAGATCCGACCCATGTATGGAGTTACTCGGGTACGCGGACAGAGGAAGAAGCTCAGCCCAAGTTACATGGGGCCTTATAGGATCCAGGAGCGGATCGGTCCCTTGGCATACAGGCTGGAACTGCCACCGGAGCTGGCAAGTCTGCACGACGTATTCCATATATCCTCTCTTAGGAGAGCTCTACTACGCCCAGAGCAGCAAGTTACAACCACAGATGGGCCAATAGCATCTGATCGGTCAGTTCACCTAGAACCGGTCCGGATTGACGACAAGGGAGTACGAGTCTTACGCCACAAAAAGGTTCCATTAGTCAAGGTCCTGTAGAGAAATCACGGAAGAGAGGAGCACACATGGGAGCCCTAGGACTTGATGCGACAAAGATACCCGGAACTCTTCAGTCAGGTATATCTCAGAATGTTCAATTTACCTTCCTGTTTTAAACTAGTACGACTGAAATTTCAAGAATATGGGCTAAACTTTTGTTTATTGGGGTCTAGATTTTGCCAATTGAGCGAATTGGTCTTAGATTTGACTATCACCTTTAAAACTCACATAGCGAACATGGTCGTGATCTAAATCTTTCGTTTCTCATGGGATGTTACAAGTTTCCTTCTCCCCGATAGGAGTCCCCGTGGGCTTAACCTTGATTTCGGGGACGAAATCTTTGTTTTGTTTATTGGGATTTGTAACATCCCATTTCCAACTAGACCCCTAAGAAAGGTTTTGGTCATGACCAGGTCATGACAAAACCCTAGGGAGCCCAAGAAGGCCAAGTGAACCTAGTAATGTAAGTAAGACCATTGTGGTCTGCAAATAGTAAGTTCTGAACTCTAGTTTGAGATGACCATGGGGCTTCACCAAGACTACAAGACCCCACCATGGTTTCATCAACCGATTGTAAGGTCCATTAGAACCCTAATGATCCATTGGAGTCGGCTCAGGGTGGCTAAGTTGACCTAGAACCACTCTAGGCCTAAATAAGGCAATGTGCCCTAACTAAGGGTAGTATGCCCTAGTTAAGCCCAACTAGCCCTACCAAGGACTTCCTAGACCTAAAGTAGGATCAATGGGTCACTAAGAACCCATGGAGGGTAGTCAAAGTGGCTAAGTTGACCCAAGTCAACTCTAGCTTCAAAGTGGTCAAAGTGCCCTTATTAAGGGACAAGAGACCTCCAAGGTGCCCAGACAACCCTACCTAACCCTAACTAGACCATAGCAGAGGCCAATGGGTCACCAAGGACAACCAAAAAGGCTAAGTTGACCAAAGTCAACTGTAGCCCTAAGTTGGTCAGAGTGCCCTGGTTAAGGGTAAAGTGACCTCCAAAGGCCAACACAATACCATCGTGTCATAAACTTATGGTGTTGAGTGAGCTGAGCTCACTCAACGCCATAGAGTGAATGGCGTTGAGTGAGCTCAGCTCACTCATTGCCGGCGTGCCATAAACTTATGGCGTTGAGTGAGCTGAGCTCACTAAACGCCATAGAGTGAATGGCGTTGAGTGAGCTCAGCTCACTCAACGCCGGCGTGCCATAAACTTATGGCGTTGAGTGAGCTGAGCTCACTCAACGCATAGAGTGAATGGCGTTGAGTGAGCTCAGCTCACTCAACGCCGTGCCATAAACTTATGGCGTTGAGTGAGCTTAGCTCACTCAACGACATAGAGTGAATGGCGTTGAGTGAGCTCAGCTCACTCAACGCCGTCGTGTATTATACTGATGGCGTTGAGTGAGCTGAGCTCACTCAATGCCATTGAGTGAATGGTGTTGAGTGAGCTCAGCTCACTCAACGCCGTCATGCTATTTACAGCATGGCATTGAGTGAGCTGAGCTCACTCAACGCCATAGACTTAAAAGCGTCGAGTGAGCGCTCAGCTCACTCAACGCCGTCTTAAGTAATCTGGATGGCGTTGAGTGAGATGAGCTCACTCAACGCCATAGACTAAAAAGCGTCGAGTGAGCTCAGCTCACTTGACGCCATAGCCATAAACTGAATGGCGTCGAGTTCACTCGACGCCTTTATACTTGGACATTTTTTTTAGCTTGCTGATGGTTCTGTTGAACCGGGCCGGTCCAGGAAGTGGGCTAGAATGAGTTATTGGGCCTTTTCTTTTAAATAAGACTTGGTTAAGTCTTATTGACCGGCTGGCAGCCCTTCCTCCTTCCTTCCAGCCATGGCAGCAACTAAGAGAGAGAAAACCACCTATGGAGGAGAGAGAAAGAGAAGGGGGAAGACTTTGGGCTCATCCTTCCCCTCCCCAGCAGCCCCATTCAATTCACTAAGACAAAGGGGCTTCAGCCAGCCGACCATTGACTGGTTTAAGCCATGTTTATCATGCTTTCACCTCCAACCTACCATGGCCGCCAACCTTGACTAAAATGGCCAAGCTCTTACAGCCACCTAACACCCTCCTCCTCATCTTAAAAAGGAGCTAAACTCCAAGGATTCAAGTCCACACTTTTCCAGAAGGAGCCAAGCAATTTCACTGTGCTGTTGCAGAATTCCGGCGACGCCACCACCGCGCAAATGGCATCACGACGATCGACTCGACTCCAAACCGCGAATAAGGTCCTCCTCTACTCCTTCTTCTATGGATAGATCTTAGAAGTTATTAGGAGAGAAAATCGGGCTCATAAGAGCTGGATCGGGTGAAGTTTTCCATGGTTTTTCCAAAAAAAATGGTGGTCGGGTTCGCCGGAAACCGCCACTCCGGCGGCCGTACTGCCACCCGACGGTAGCCCTCGCCTCAACGGAGGTGGTGGTGGTGGTGGTTGGCCGGGAAAGTGGCCGGATGGCCAGCAGTAGCTCACGGAAAAGCTACAGGAAAATGAGTTTTTAAAGCTCTGTTCGGGCTGTTGAGGAAGATGAACAGTACCATAAAGATTAAATTATATTTTTTTAAAGCAATTTCTGAATGAAATTATCTTTCACATTAAATAAATTGGGAAAAATACTTAGAGGCTAGATCAGGAAAAACTGTTAACATAAAAATTGTAGATCTATGAGTCTACTATATTTTAAAATTAATTTGAATCAATTTGGAGTCCTGGGTAGATCACAGCACTCATTTTTGTGAGATCTATACATAGGGCCGACCAGAGAATGAATTTGATGCCCATTCCAAACCAAACCTCCAAATGACTTGAAATTTGGGGTATGGGCTATTATTATCTATATCTAGGACATATCCAAAAATTAAAAATTTTGGAGAACATTTTTCTATAGTTTTTAGAAAAATTTAATAATCCATGAATAAATTATTTGGGTGTCACAAACATCTCAAAACTCCCCCAAATTTTGGTGGGTGGTCTTATAGGGCATCTTAGGGCTCTGGTAATAATTTCACCTCATTTGAAGGTGTTTTGGTCAGGAAATGATCAATCCCTAGTTCTACCTTAAAAGAAGGTTTTTAAGTAAAAGTGTACTTGAGGTTTTGTGTGGTCAACTCACCTCAGCAGAGGCTGATACTTTGACCACTGGTTTGCTATGATCATTATCACCCCCTTAGGGAAAATGGGGTGGTTTAGGGTTGATTTACCCTAGGATCCAAGCTCAAACCCTAAATAGAGGGTTTTGAGGGTTGTGAAGGGCATGTGGCCAAAACACCTTGTATGACTATGAAATTTTGTAGGGAGGATTTTATGGTAACTATAACCCTCTGGTTAAAATCTTAGGGTGTTTTGGAAAGTTTGGGACCCACAAAACCCTAACCCTAGTTTAGGGCACAAACATTGTAGGGTTGACATGGGCTATCTAAACTCCTCAAACTAAGGTTCAATTTTGGTAGTTTGGTCATGAGGATATTATGAGACTCTGGTAATTTAATTGGGAATTTTGGGACAATAGTTATAGTACTTCATGTGTAACACAAGGGATACCTCAATTTAATAAATTGAAGATTATGGTGGCTCTGACCCTTGGGAGGTCATGAAAGTTTGGCAGAGGAAGCTTTGAATCATTATATGAATATATAAATTTTATGAAAATTTTTGGATACATGTTTGAGGTACTTACTTCACAAGCTTGTTAAATGAGGAAATTATTCAATGATTTAATTAAGACTATTTACTAATAAATAAATTATGAAAGTTTGGTAGAAAAAGTTTTGAATCATTATATGCATATATAAATTTTATGAAGATTTTTGGATACATAATTGAGGTACTTACTTCACAAGCTTGGTAAATGAGGAAATTATTCAATAATATAATTAAGACTATTTACTGATAAATAAATTATGAAATTTGGCCCAAATTATTTATATAACATTAGAATCATACTGGAATTTTCTCTGGATTTTTGGAAGCAATATAGTTTTTTATATTTCTTTAAATGAATTTTCAAGGGTTAAAATGAAATAGGAATTTTGCGATAAAGCCTTACTGAAAAATTTAGATGTTTTGGAAGATGAGTTAAATCCTTATTTTAAATATCATATAAAATTTGTGGAATGATATCTTGCCTGAAAATGGTACTTCATGTTCATTATTGGAAATTTTAGTCACTAGAATAATTAAATAAATTATTAAATAAATAAAGAAAATTTTGGGTCTCTGGATTTAGGGCTTAAAGGTCATAATGGACCTCCATTAATTATTATAAGAGTATCGGAGGATTATTTGATGTACACCACATTTTACATGGCATTTAACCTTGTGGTCTGCATTTAGTAAATTGTTGAAAGGAAATGAATTGGCATAGTTGGAGTTAGCCATCTTGCTGGATGTTGTGAAGTTGTATATGTGGATGGGTCATCCTAGAAGTTTAGGTTAAATAGTGGGATATGAGTCGGTAGTGTTGAGTAGTGTTTGGGATCGACGAAAGATCGTCTTCCCCGTAGGGTGGAAGGTCAAAATCGCCGTAGGAATAGTGTACCGTAATGTGAAAATGAAATGGGGTAAAACCTAAGTTGTAAGCATAAAGTAAATTGAGGAGTAGATTGTAAACTTGGGATTTCACACTCTCACACCCCTGTGTCCCGAGAGATAGTTAGGGTTACTCGGGCAATAAGCCAGTGGTTAAGGTAATGGGCATGGTTGTCCGGGGAGCTTTGGCTCGGTGGTAGATTATGATGGACGGGTTAGTCCGGGGAGCTTCGGGTCGGTTGTAGATTATGACGGACGGGTTAGTCCGGGGAGCTTCGGCTCGGTTGCAGATTACGACGGACAGGATAGTCCGGGGAGCTTCGGCTCGGTTGTAGATTATGACGGACGGGTTAGTTCGGGGAGCTTCGGCTCGGTTGTAGATTGTGACGGACGGGATAGTCCGGGAATATTCGGCTCGGTTATTTATTGGACTCAAAACTATTGCATGTGCATAAAAGGTATAAGGTGGTGGGTCTTCGATATTGGGGAGTTCGTTGCACCGACACCAATATCGTTGACTCGGCAAGTGTGGTTTTACACTTCGCCAACAGAAGTCCGGTGCGCCAGCCGGCAAGAGTACGCAGACGTCCGCTTAGTGCACCAAGCGTTGAGGCGTATGATAGGTCAGACCAGTAGTGCAAATACTGGTTTTGAGGTGGGCGAGGCCCAACCCACCGCTTCCGTCTGCCACTACGGAGGTATCCTGGGAGGTAACGGTCTGAAAGGGGGAACTAAAGGTCTGTGTACACAGAGTCGAGTGGGTGAGTTGCACTTGCATGTTCACATCATAGCATAATTGTATTTCATAGCATAACCATTGCATAAAACCCGACACCTAATGTATAAGCGGTATGGGACGCTCTATACATTAGGACTTGCAAAACGACCCCTTGGCCTATAAGTTCATGTGAGCGTGCTTATAAGTCAAGGTTCTCTTTCAATATTATAAGCCTACTAATAGAACCGACACCCTATCGTATAAATCGGTATGGGACTTTTTATACGATAGGAGCCCTGCAAAAGATCCTTTAGCTTATGTGTACCCACATAAGTTAAGGTTATTTATTTAATTTTGTATAATTATTATCATGCGTACACTGTTAGTTTAGTTCCGCTGCCATCTGGAATTTGACTATTCTCCACCTTCATGTCCTTCCCTTTCCTTCTCCCCGCTCGGTGCTTAGGAGCCATGGGGGAAGGGGTGGGGGACGATAGGACTTAGTCTTTTAGACTAACGGTTTTCGAACCACATCATTTAGGGGACCACGGAGCCCAGCATGGAGGAACAGCCCCGGAGGTCGGCACGTTTGGAGATCGGACAGTCTAGCACTGGAGTCCAGACAGCAGAGACAGTGAGTCCCGAACTATAGTAGTTGTATTAGTTTGCTTCCGCGATGAGTGAATTGTAGTGAGGACTTGATGTACTGGGCATAAGCCCGAGATTTTCATTATATGTACTATCTGTGGACACTCCCTTCGTGGAGTTTATTTCTATATATGTGATTTCTGTGGACTTGCATCTATACTTATGCTACAGTAGAGATCGATTCGGCCGGCAGAACCGGCGTCTTGTAGTGACGACCTTCCCGTGTGAGAAGGTATCACCGCAAGGCGGCGGTTCTGGGCCTAAGACCCCGGTGTCAAAAAAGAAAAAAAAATGGGGGTCTTACACATCCGCCTCTCCAACACACTTCCCTTGCTCACGGTGATTTTTCTCCATGTCGCTTGGGAGGGTGCTGTGAGTATGCTCGGAGATCACCTGGGCTAGTTGCCCCAGCAGAGTCTCCAAGTTCCTAATGGAAGTAGTTTGAGTGGCCATATTAGATTGAGCCATGTCCACAAAATTTTCCATCATTTCCTCCAATGCACTCTTATGCGTCCCTTGCATGTTCTAATTATAACCCGGATACGGCTGTCATGGCTGGCTGTTAGAGGCTTGTGCATCAAATTGATGTTGGCCTCCCTGCCACATTTGACCGGGAGCATTTTGATTCCATGAGAAATTAGGATGATTTCTCGTGTTGGTGTTATACGCATTATTATAGGGAGCGGTACGGTTCTGATTCTTTAAGAAATTAACGCACTCGTCAGATGTTATTCCTGATAGATCGGCAAATTTTCTCAAGTAGGGCAGTCATAAGCATGATGGTCGTGGTTTACACAACCATAGCAAGAAATGTCCATAACCCGAGCTGGAGGAGGGGTCGTTCTAGTCAACATCATCCTTTCATCCATCATAGGATAGCTCCCCTCAGCTTGTTGCACCACTGTATTCACTTCAAATAGATTTCTCTCCCCCTTAGGGGTATTTCTTCCGGCGGTCCAATAGGTGCTCTGGGAGGCGGTTGAAAGAAAAGGGAGAGTAAGTTCTGATTAACTTTGGAGGGTGTGGGGTGAATAGTGTTTTAAAAAAAATCCTTTGCAACTTTTTACAAATATAAAGTTAAGTGATAAAATAGGTGATAATGCAATAGCTAAGCAATGTTAATAAGAACAAAGAAAAGCTACAATAAGCTATCACAACACAAGACAAAAAGGAAACAGCAAACGCACAGACAACATAAGAATATTATAGTGGTTCCCAAACTGGTTACATCCATTCTTCTACCACCCTGGTAGGAATCCACTATAGGTTTTGATCAGGAGACTGCCACCACAATATCTATTTGCAGGGAGATATTGCAACCCTTTGAGCTTTTGATCAGGTGCCCAAAAACCAAACTCAAGTCTTTTGGAAGGTGACTTGTGAACCAGTCTAACTTTTGAAGGGAGTTAAAACCCTATACAGTGGGGTGGGAAAGAAAGTGATGTTAGTCTTCTCTTTTCTCAAAAGCACTTGGAGAAGACTGTGTGTGGATTCCTAATCTTGTCAAAGCTCCCCCTGAGATGTAGAGTTGTTCATGATTGAGAAGCTTTGTTCAGGAGTGAGTAGTTCTTTAGCTTGTGAAAAGCAGATCCAGAAACTTTAAACAGATGGAACTATATTGTCTCAACAAATTCCTGGAAGGAGAAGATGAAGAACACACTTGATCAGTTTGTGGTGTTCTTCTTCTATCTTCTTGAGAGCAAAGAGAGAGATGAAGATTGAGAGCTGCTGTGAAGTTTCTGCTCGTGCTAAGAAAATTTCTCTGTAATTTTTCTGCTCTGAAGGAATGTGTGTCCTGTTCTCAGTCTCTGTCTCTTTTTGAAAAATATTCTCTTTGTGTTCTGTTCGACAATCAATCTTGCTTAGAAATTTGAATAACTATAATTAATGTCTTGCTGGAAAACTGGGAAGGAAAATGGCTAGCATATCTGTCATTATTTGTTTCCTCAACTGTCCCGAGAAATATGACAAATAAATCCTCTAATGAATACCATAATTAATGCTGCCAGGAACAACTATATTTATAGGGAATATAAGCATTGATTACTCAGGGAATTTATGACTTAAAATAATAATAAAGAGGGAATAGATAAGGAAAGAACAAGGAACAGACAGCTTACAGAATTCATCGACCAGAGAACAGATTTTGTCGACCTGCACTCAGAGAACGTCGACCTGAGAAATCCTGTTCATCGACCTGAGCTCTGCGAAGCACACACTGAATATAAGCAACTGATTCTGCGCTCCAAGAACGCCGACCAAAGAATCTATTCTACACTCAAAGATCGTATACCATAAAATCTGAACAAACAGAAGTAGTCGAGCTGAGAATCTGTCTGGGAGAAAACATCGACCACAGAATATATCCTTCTGATTAATATCGTCGACCTGAGCTCTAAGTTCATCAAGCTGAGTTCTATGAACGTCGAACTAATTTCCAGACAACTGAAAATATTCTAAGTCTTGAATCTGAAGTCCACATCAGGAAAGTCCATGAAGTTCGACACTTGGGGGACTGGCCTAAAACATAGAAAGAAAAATAGTGACCCTAACTATACATCATGGGTCAACAAAACCTAAGAAGTGAACCTAGCCCAAATCAAAACAAGGGTTCCAACAATCTCCCTCTATTTGGGTGAGGTTAATTCAAAAAAATATAAACAAAAGCATAGCAGAAAATATAGAGCTGATAGAATGAAAAAGCTATCAGCAAAAGATTAAAGCTATGGTATAGATATTGTTCAAAAATGAAAACAGACAGAAGAGAGAAATATATTAAGAGTCTTTTGGAGGGGCAGAAGATTTTGTAAAAATGATTGTCCTGTAAGGATCAGTTGCTTCTTTGACAGTCATCTTCATGTCTGCATCACCAAGAGTCTTTTGAGAAACTTCCCTTGGAACAACAGCTTCAAGATGGAGATGCATGTATTCATCTGCATTGAATAGCTTCCCCACCTGATATTTCTCAAGCTCTTTCTTCCTGTAGGAAGAAATAGTAGAGAATTGAGAAGTATCCTGACCTTCCTCACTTGCTTTCCTGATCTGAGATAGAGCAACCAGCTCATTAAGCCTAGCCATCGTTGTATTAGGATCCATTTCAGGATCATAAGCTACAATAGGAGGGCCTTCAGAACTAATGTCTCTCATAGGAGATGAAGAGATTATGGAAGGGATTGGATTCTTGGCTAGAGGAGGAGCATGGCTTCTGGAAGAATGATGATGTTGTTGTTGGGGATATCTGCTTCCAGAAGAGTGATGGGGTCTGCCTTGCCTCTGATAGGTTTTAGTAACTGATGAGGGTCTATGGCTAAGATTTTCAATTGCAGCAGCAGCTGTAGGAGGAGGAGGAGATGGATCTTTCTTGAATTTCTTCACAAGGGAGGATCCCGACTTCTTATTCTTCTTTAGTGCTTTAGCTTGATTTTTACAGAGCTTCATCCACTGAGGAGTTTTTGGAGTGAGAGGAATGTTGTGCAGAATATAGTATGGAACATCATTATCAGGATTGGGCTTGGGAACAGACTTTGCTGGAGCTTTCCTCTTCTTTGATTTGGATCTCTTGGCATTGTCAGATTCAGAATCATCAGAATCATTAACTGGGTCATCTTCAGAAGAACTTTGTGGATTGTCATATAAAGCATCATTTTTTTATTGTTTCCTGTGAAATTTGCTTGTTGGCTTGAGGAGGACGTGGAGGTAGAACAACTTAAGGAGGGACAACAATCTCTAAAAGCATCTGTGAATCATATGTGTCTTTATCAATCAGATGAAAATCATTTATCTCGGGATCTTCTTGCATTTGGTAAATCTCTAGTGCAATATACTGTGCAATTAAATCATCTAGATTTGGTATAGGACTATCATCCATAACATAAGTTTGGCCAACATGTTCCACAACTATGTTAGTAACAAAGCTTACCTGAATGTCCAGAAGAGTTTTGGTACTAACGGGAGCTGTATAGCAAATAATATCTATGCAATACATGGGAGAAACAAATAAAAGAATGTTTCTATATAAGAGATCAAAAGAATCTCGAATTGACTTTAGTTTAATTGCTAGAGAAAGGGAACAGTCTGCAGAAAGAATATCCAAATAAGGAACTAAATAACCTGTCTCAGAATCAGTATCAAAATTTTTTGTAAGATCTGCTTCTGGTATCCCAATATCAACCAACTCTATCTCTACTGCTATTGCTGCTGCTGCTGTAGCTACTGTAGCTACTTCTTCATGGAGTATCTCCCCCTGACTTGGTTCAGTAAGCACTAGAGCCAGGCCCCTGACTGAAGAAGGAGGGACAGGGAAGGCAAAAATTTGAGTAGCAAGATATGAAATAGAAGAAGCAAGAGGTGAAATAGCCTCTGTTATGAGTTATTATAGGATAGTTGTGGTGGATTATAGAATAGATGAAATGGAGGGTGAAACTATGTTCATAAATTCAGCTGGAGTTTGAGTAGAGACAGATGGGTTGAGGTTGGATGATGATGGATGGATGGATGTGGAGTCTGGCATTTGCTCATCTGGTGAAGATGTGGAAAGAATGGGTGATGATATCAGATTGAATGCTGGTAAAGATGACAGATTGAGAAGGGGGATGTCAGTAAGATGTGATGGAGGAGGGGATAGAGGAAGAGTAGCATGCTCTGGTGTTGTAGCATGTACTAGAGATTGAATAGGTGAAGGTTGATGTTGAGGAGATTGATGTGGTGAAGGTTGATGGTCTGGATAAAGTGATGGTGATGAAATATGAATTGGAGAAATAATAGGTGTAGGTTGATGTTCTTGGGATATGGAAGAAAGCTGGAGGGTTATTGAGGTAGTTTGAGTAAGAGGAGGTAGAGGGGGAATGGAAATATCCTCAGCAGGGTGGGGAGTGGTTGGATCAGCCCTTGTACCCTCAGAAGGTCTGGAAGAGGAAGCCCTATATGGCTTAGAAATATTCCTCTCCCACCTGCCAAACAAGTCACAGGTAAGCCTCTTGGAGTCATTTATGAACACGATCGAGGAGACCCGTGATTCAACAACCTTGGCATGAAGAAAAATTCACAAAATCCGTCAAAAATACACTTCCTTCTTTGTGTTTTTCTTCTAAATCAATTCAAATATATTTTCAGCCCAGTTCACGGACTTCTTGTTTACCACTGCACACATCAAAAGGAACTGATGTCTAGTTATGTGATCGTGGGCGATGTGCTTGCCCAGCAGAACTTTTCCTACAACATCTGCCAAAAACTTTAAATCTGCAGATAGATGTTTCTTCAACAATTTGATAGGGGTATCACCAGAATAACCCATTCGATTCAATATTTCATCAAACTCAGTAGAATCGATTTCTAAGTCCTCTTCTCAATTCAATAAACAAAAAATTTCAGTTAAACATCTGGAGAAAGTGAAACGGCATTACTCGATATTATTCCAATCAGGGTATCAGCATTTGGAGTCGATAGAGTAAAACCCATTCTCGGATCTCAGTCGCTGCAATCTTTATCCTGGTAGTCATAAGATTCTTTAACTGCAAATCTTCAAACAACTTCAGAATATCAAGGAAGATATGATCTGAGTGTAGGAAAGACTCGAAGTTGTTGTCAAAACCCATATCGAATTTCATTGTTGTGAGAGCGCTTACTGGAATCGCTATGATCATCTGCAACATAAAAGAGAGAGATCAAGTGCAATGGAACTGAAAGCGCGGGATGGAGCTCGAAGAAAACCTAGTTATAAGGTTTTTCAGAATATGAAACGTCAAGTTCTGTCCTGTGAAAAAGAAAATTCATTGATCTCTGGTCGACGAAAAAATTCATGAAGAGATAAATTCGTCGATCTCAGACTGAAGATATGGAGATATTTCGCCATCCTCAGAAATATTTCCTGAAACAGGATCGTCGATCTCAGGTCGACAAAACTGACTTCACATAGAGATTTCATCGATCTCCGGTCGACGAACTCCCAAAGAAAAGATTGCAAATCGTCGATCTCAGGTCGACGAATTATTTCTAGATCATTTACACTAAGGAAAGATTTAAAATTAAGCCTTTCCATCTATCATTCCTAACTGATTCAAAAATAACAAATGTTTAGATTCATCTAAGGGCTTTGTAAAAATATCTGCTCTTTGCAAATCAGTGGAGATAAATTCAAGATTAATTTTTTGTTTGTCAACACAGTCTCTTATGAAATGATGCCTTATATCTATAGGCTTTGTCCTACTATGATGCACTGGATTATATGCAATAGAATTTGCACTAGTACTATCACAAAATATGGTTAAATTATTTAGATTGAAACCATAATCCAGGAGTTGGTTTTGTATCCACAAGATCTGTGAACAACAGCTGCCAGCTGCCATGTATTCAACCTCAGCAGTTGATGTGGACACAGATGTTTGCTTCTCGCAAAACCAGGACACAAGCCTATCACTGAGGAACTTGCATGTTCCTGATATGCTTTTCCTGTCCACTCTACATCTAGCATAGTCAGCATCAGAAAATACAGTAATCTCAAATGCTGACACTGTTGGATACCAGAGTCCTACATTAGAACAACCCTTTATATATCTTAAATTTTTTTTAATGAAAATAAGATGAGATTCCTTAGGGATCACTTGGAACGTAGCACAAAGACATGTAGTAAACATGATGTCTGGTCTACTTGCTATGAGATAAAGTAGGGATCCAACAATAGCCCTATACTTGGTCTGATCAACTGGTTTTGCATGTTCATCAGAGTCAGTCACAACATTGGCATCCATGGAAGTTTTCATTGAGGAGGCATCAGCCATCCCAAATTTTTTAATAAGCTCATTTGCATATTTAGATTGGGATATGAATATGCCATCAGGGGATTGCTCTTTGTGAATCCTTGAAGTTTAAAGAATGAAGAAGACTCAAGAGAGTTTTGAAAGGTTCTCCTTCTTCCTTATTACAGTAGAGCAACAATCCTTGAGAGTTAGAATAATGATAAGTCGGTACTGCTAAAGAAAATCTTTTGTATATCTATATATCCTTTTTACTGTCTGTCTGATTGTTCTCTTGTATATATTTATTCTTCAATATTATATTCTGAGTTATAAATGCAGTCAGAATAAGAAAAGGCATAAATTTGAATTCCCTGGACAATGCATAATATTCTGCAATACTTTAGGAGCCCAAATGACAAGAAACGCTGGCAACATAAATTCACTTCCATATCTGCCTTCATAAAATATGCTAAAGAAATATTCTGTGAAAATCATAATTAATGCTTCATGAAACGGCTATCAGCCTTGGAAATAGCAACATCAATTATCAGAATATATAAGCCTTCTAAATAATAAAAAAATTCTTCTAACTGATCTGAAAAACTCACAACTGAAAGCAGCATGAAATCATAGAGCTTAGTCCAGAGATCGTTGAGCTGAGATGAGAGATCGTCGACCTGAGAACAGCTTTCGTAGAATAGAGATTACTGTTGAGAGAATCAAATCGTCGACCTGAGCTCATAGATCGTCATGCTCAGTTCAGAGTACAAGACTCTGAGATTGTTGATGGGAGATCGACGATCGTCGAACTGATATAGAAAATCCACAAACTTTCTGAGTCTAAGTATGAGTCTACTGCAATGCTGGTCTGCACAAGCTTGACCTAAAAGGACCTGACTTAGACTAGACCAAGACCCTGGCTATACATTGGGGGTCAAAACATCCTAAGAGTGTACCTAGCACAAATCCAAACAAGGGTTCCAACAATCTCCCCCTATTTGTGTGAGGTCACTCAAGAACAAAACTGAAAAGCAAAGGAAATACAAAAACCTTAAATATATGTAGGGATGAAATAACATCAGCAGATATGTTATAGTAATGCATTGTACATACTCAGATTAAGCAATGAGATATAACAGAATATAAACTACAATTTATTAGAAGGACCAGAGGTGGGTTTAGAGAAGATTATCTTTCTGTTAGGATCTGGTACATCCTTCTTAGAAGTCATCAGGTCTAGTCCACCAAGAGATGTCTGAGTGCTTGTCCTGGGCACAATTTCTTCTTTATGCAATTCCATATAATCAGTTGGATTGATAACCTTCTTGCTAACTTGGAGTTTGTCAAACTCTTTTTCTCTGTAGGAGGACATTGTAGTGAACGTAGATGGATCTTCTCCTTCTTCTATAGCTTTTCTGATTAGAGAAAGACCAATCAATTCTTAAAGCCTGGCCATCCTAAAGTTAGGATCAACTCTCTGTTAAATGGTTGGCTGATCATCTTGAGGAGGCAATACTGAAACTGATTTGAATTGAGTGGATTGAGCCTGAAAGCTTGTAGTAGTATGCTGATCATCACTTTGAGAATAAAGGGATCTTGTAGCAGCAGCCTCACTATACTTTCCCTTGGTCTTGTGAGACTCATCATGTCTTTTGGACTGATAGGTAGTAGTGTTTTGAACATTGGGTAATACTTTATGTTATTGAGGAGGAGAGAAGGAGGGTTTCTGATAATTAACTTCTTTAACTTGTTCTGTGGAACTTTGGTTTCTTTGTTGTTGACTGCTTCCTTTGGGCTGAGATCTGGATGATCTATCCTGCCTTTGATATGTCCTAGTGAAGGACGAAGGCTTGTAAGATACATCAGAAGCATGAGGAGCAATCCCAGAAGCACCAGCAGCTGGAGGAGGAGGAGGAGGACCTCTTCTTAACTTGAGGAGGAGGAGGTGAATATCTCCTGCTCTTCTACCTGGCTTTCTGCTCATTCTTAGATAACCACATCCAGTTTTCCATGCCTGGATATGGTTTGATTCCTTTCAGAATGTAATAAGGAGTGTCATTTGTATTGACTGGCTTGGGTGCATCCTTAGGAGCAGCCTTTCTTTTCTTTGATAATTTCTTTTTCCTGGGATCTGAATCCTCTGAATCATCATCCTCATCATCATTAGATGAATCAGGAGGGTTATCATACAATGTATCTATTTCCTGTATCTGTTTGTCAGTAATCTTTTTGGCAGCCTTCTCTTTGGCTTCTTCTTGAATATCAAGTGCAATAATGTCATCAAGGGATTGAAGAGGACTATCATCTATTGGATATGAGGGTCCAATAGGACTTAGAACTGGATCAATGTCCATAGAGGAAATTTTAGCAATAGGAGCACTTAGCTCACAAAAGTTTATTTCACTTGTCTTAAGGGCTGAACTCAAATTTCTGGCAGCCACTAGATGAATTAGTTCATCAATAATTAAGAGAGCATTAAACTCATTCTTTTCTTCTGACAAAAGCATAGGCTCGACATCCAAAGGGGATGACATATCTGTACACAATGTAACTGATGGAATATCTGTATAAACTGGTGCTGATTGAATCTGCAGAAGTTATTTCATAATAGAACTCATGGGTCTGGTATAACAGACCATTGCCCTGGAAGAATTTATCTCATCTGAAAACAAAACTGATCTAAACAGAGAGAATGAATGTAAAAGAATTTGTAAATTAATGGAGGGATTAATAAAACAGTAACCACTGGAAATCTAAAGAATTGACATATCAGTGTCTTCATCTGACATTAGCAGATTTGAGTAAAGAACTATGTCTACACAAAATTTATGAAACACTTCTTCTTCCTGCTCAGCTGGAGGAGACTGAGCCTACAGCATCTTCATGCACTATTGGAGGAGACTGAGCCTGAAGTTCTGCTGAGACTGAACCTGCTGCATCTTCATTGGACATTTCCCCCTGCCTGGTTTAGTGCAAACTGGACCCAGGCCCTTAGATGAAGAAGGGATAGAGGAAGCAGCAAGGGAAGCAGATAGAGTAGATATAGAGAGAGCAAGAGGTGAAATAGCCTCTGCTATTAAGGTTTTGAGAGTTGGAGTGATGAGCTCCAGAAGATGAGGAAGAAAAGAGGGATCAAGAGGAAGGAACTCAGTTGGAGTCTTAGTTGAGATAGAATGAAAAGAGGGAGAAGGAGTGAAATCACTCATGATTTCATCCTGAATAGGTGAGTTTGTTGGAGAGTTGAAAGGGGAATTTGGTGGAGTGGCTTCAATATTGATGTGTGAATCATTTTGACGGGAAGGGGATGAGTGAAGTGAGAGCAGGTCAAAATTTGGAAAGGTTTTGGTCTGGAGGTTTTGAGATTCAAGTGGATGGTAGGGAAGTGGTGACTGAGTAGGAGATGAGATGATAGCTGGGGAGGAAGTAGAGGTTTGAATCACAGAGGTAGGAATGGATGTGACTCTAGAGATGACTGGGGAAGCTGGAGGAGGAGGAGGAACTTCTTCATTAGGGTGAGGAGTGGTAGTTACTGCCCTTGTGTCCTCAGATAAGTTTGAAGAGGTTCCAGCCTTGGATGGCTTTTGAATTGTCCTCTCCCACTTCCCATACAAAGAGGAGTCCAACATCTTGCTGGCATTGATGGCTATTGTTGTAGAAACCAACAGCTCTGGAGCCTTCTTATGAAGGAATATTCCCAGAATCCTTCCTAGATAGAATTCCTTCTAACCGTTCTTTATCTTAATTAAATCAAAGAGCAAGCTGGCCCAATCAATGGCCTTCTTATTTACCAGAGCAGACATGATGGCAAACTGTTGCCTATTGATGTTTTCATGGGCTGAATGCTTGCCCAGCAGATCCTTTCCCACGATATCCGCAAGGAACTTAAAACCTACGGATACATTTTTCTTTAATAACTTAGATGGGATGCCCTCGGTATGACACATCTGTAATAGCATCCTGCTATATTCTGAACTATCCTGTTCCAGGTCATCTGATCCATTCTTTAACTCAAAAATTTCAGTAAGAATCGCAGGGTTTAGAGTCACCTGCTGTCTAGAGATGGATGCGATCATTGAACCATCATCAGTTAAGGAGGAGAAAACCCATTCTTTGATTTCTGCGACAGATAACTTTATCCTTGTAGTCATAAGCTTCATCAAGCCCTGATCATCACATAACTGTATCATTTCTTGAAAAATTGGATCACAGTGATTGAAGGAGTCGAAGTTGACATCGAAGCCAGTGTCGAACTTCATCACTGAAAGAACTGCTGGAGAAATCGCCATAGAAATCCTATAGACTGAAGAGAGAAGAGATCACGAGCAAGAGAAAATTATGAAAGAATGGGACACAGATCGAAGAGAAACCTACATATAAATTTTTGGAAAATTAAAAGACCATCTCTGTCCGACGACAAAATCACAGACATCGATCTTAGATCAACGATTAATTTGGAAATAAATAGTATCCTTGGTCTCAGATTTCAGTAGCGTAAATTGATAGTCGAGCTTAGGTTGATGATTAATTTACTGAAACAAAGTCGTCGAACTCCGATCGACGATTTTTGTCTTCACACGGTGCTGTCGTCGAGCTCAGGTCGACGATTGAGCTCAAGATGAGTTCGAAGATCGTCGATCTCTATTCGACGATCGTTGATCAAATCTTTACAAAGACAAAATTCAATTTTAATCCATTCCATTTATCATTCCAAGCTAATTCAAAAAGAATAGATGTTTTTGCACATCCAAAGGCTTGGTAAAAATATCTGCTCTTTGAAAATCAGTGGTGATAAACTTGAGATTAATCTTGTTCTTGTCTACACAATCTCTAAGAAAATGATGCCTTATTTCTATATGCTTGGTCCTAGAATGCAGGATTGGATTTTGTGCAATTGATATGGAACTAGTACTGTCACAAAATATGGTGGTATTTTTGAGAGAGTAACCATAATCTAGTAGCTGATTTTGAATCCACAAGATCTGTGAGCAGCAACTACCAGCTGCTATATATTCAGCTTCTGCAGTTGATGTAGATACAAAAGATTGTTTCTTGCAAAACTAGGATACTAACCTATCACCCAAGAACTGATAAGTTCATGAAGTGCTTTTTCTATCAACTCTACATCCAGCATAGTCAGTATTAGAATATCTAGATAGTTCAAATTCTGACTCTGTAGGATACCAAAGTCCTAGATTTGGACAGCCCTTTAAAAATCTTAAAATTCTCTGAAGGAGAATTAAATGAGATTCTTTAGGGTTGACTTGAAATCTAGCACAGAGACATGTTGCAAACATTATATCATGTCTACTTGCAGTAAGATATAATAGGGACCCAATATTGGCCCTATAATTTTTTTGATCAACAGGTTTACCCTTTTCATCAGAATCAATTATTGCATTGGAAGCCATGGGTGTCTTCATAGCTGAGGCATCAGCCATACCAAACCGTTTTACTAATTCCTTAACATACTTGGACTGAGATATGAAGACGCCATTAGGAGCTTGCTTCACTTGAAGACCAAGGGAATAAGAGAGTTCACCCATGCTACTCATTTCAAACTTGGAGTGCATCAGGTCAGAAAACCTTTGCAATGTTTGGAATTAGTAGATTCAAATATAATATCATTAACACATACTTGAACTAACAGAATCTTATCATGATGATGTCTTATAAACAAAGTCCTATCTACAATGCCTCTTGAAAATTTATGTTCTAAAAGAAAGCTAGCTAGGGTTTCGTACCAAGCTCTTAGAGCTTGCTTTAGACCATAAAGAGCCTTATGCAGCTTGAAAACATAAGAGGGATGGGTTGAAGAGATAAAACCTAGTGGCTGTTCCATATATACTTCTTCCTTGAGTTCCCCATTGAGAAAAGCACTTTTGACATCCATTTGATATACCTTGAATTTCTTGTGAGCAGCAAAAGCCAATAAAATTATGATAGCTTCAAGACTTGCAACAGGTGTAAAGGTCTGATCATAATCAATACCTTCTTCTTGCTTGTAGCCTTGTGACACTAGTCTTGCTTTATTCCTGACAACTATTCCTTGAGTATCCAATTTATTCCTGAAGACCCATTTAGTTCCAATAACTAGATGTCCTTTAGGTCAAGGAACCAAGTTCCAAACTTTACATCTCTCAAACTGATTTAGCTCCTTACATTGCAATAATCTAGTGAGGATCTTGCTCAGCATCTTTAATGGATGAGGGCTCTATTTGAGAGAGAAAACAAGCATGCATCACATCTTGGTTAAGTTGATGCCTAGTCTGCACACTCAGTGTCATGTCTCCTATCACTTGAGATATGGGATGATCTCTAAGTGTAACATAGTCAGGAGGTGGAGTTTGTTCATCACCATCAGCATTATGAACTAATTCCTCTTGTAGAATTAAGTTTTCTGATAGAGGGGCTTTAACAATTTCTAGAGATTCTTCTTCACTATCTTCATCAATTTGTGGAGATGGATGAGATATCACCTTATGAGTGAGATTTAGATTATCCAGCTTTTTAATAGGTTTGGTACCTGCAAGTAGTTACTGGTAGAAGCTTCCTTCTCCTTGAAAAACATATTAGCTTCATCAAATATAATATGTATGGATTCTTCTATTTTCAAAGATGATTTGTTGAAAACCCTATATGCCTTGCTAACTTGGGAATATCCTAGAATGATCCCCATTGTAGCTTTGGCTTCAAACTTTCTAAGATAATCTTTATTATTATTGTGTATATAACAGATACAACCAAAAATTCTAATGTAATCTATTTTAGGTTTCTTCCCTTTGAGTAATTCATAGGGAGTCTTGCCCTTAAGTTTGTGTATCAAACTTCTATTCAGGACATAATTTACTGTGCTTACAGCTTCTACCCAATTGGATAGAGGCATGTGAACATCAATAAGAAATGTGCTTGTAGTTTCAATGAGTGTTCTATTTTTTCTTTCAACTACCCCATTTTGTTGAGTTCTGGGAGCGGAGAAGTAATGCCTGATACCTTACTTCTAACAGAATGCTTGCATAGGAAGAGATTCAAACTCAGTGCCATGATCACTTCTGATCAATGCAACTGGAGTAGAGTACTCAATCTTTATGCATTTTAGAAAATCTGTAAGAACTTTGAAGTTATCAGACATATTTCTCAAGAAGAAAACCCAAGTGAACCTAGAGAAGTCATCTACAACAACTAAAGTATAGAACTTCCCTCCCAGGCTTTGAACAACAATTGGTCCAAAGAGATCCAAGTGAAGCAGATACAAAATCCTGAGTGAATCACTCTTATTAACTGATTTAAAACTATTTTTAGTTTGCTTGCCTTCTTGACAAGCCTTGCAAAGGCTTTCCTTCTTGTAGGGGCAAGAGGGAAATCCTCTAACATGGTTGTCCCTAGATAATCTAGCAATGTTTCTATGATTTACATGACCTAGCCTTTTGTGCCACAAGGTATTATTATTGCTAACTTGGTTGAATAAGCAAATTTCTGAATAGGCAGAGTTGAAATCAACTAAGTAAATATTGCCTAACTTGATACCTAATAACACAATATTGCTAACTCTCGAGAAGTAGAGTTAGAAGATCTCGAGAAACAGGAGTTTAGTTCTTGAGAAGTTTAGCTGTTTCAGTTCAGAAAAATTTTCTAAGTCTTAGTTCTCGAGAAGTATCCCTTAGTTCTCGAGAAGTCTCAGAGTAGTTCTCGGGAAGTTCAAAAAGTTTCAAGAAATTCTTTCTAAGTCTTAGTTCTCGAGAAGTCAGGCTAAAGTTCTCGAGAAGTCCAGATTAGTTCTCGAGAAGTTATTAGTTCTCGAGAAACTCA
This sequence comes from Platanthera zijinensis, assembly GCA_039513925.1. Lineage (NCBI taxonomy): Eukaryota > Viridiplantae > Streptophyta > Magnoliopsida > Asparagales > Orchidaceae > Platanthera > Platanthera zijinensis. The sequence goes on along the minus strand of CM077078.1, from coordinate 816,546 downwards.
GCTTCATAGTTCTCGAGAAGTCAGGCTATAGTTCTAGAGAAGTCCATATTGTTTTCGAGAAGTATTGATCCAGAAGTCTCGAAAAGTAAGTTCTATTCCAGATAGTTTAGTTCTCGAGAAATTCAATCAGTTCTCGAGAGCTAATGCTACTTCTCGAGAACTGCAGACTAATATTTTTCTGAAATTTGTTTAAGTCAAGATCGGCCGGATTTCTTAATGACTTGACGTGATTGGTCCACGTGTCGTCATTAATGTCTTTTCTAACCGTTAGGAGTAATCCTATATAATGTCTTGTAAAACCGACTAACCCTAACAAGCTGTCAAATAATATTTTAAGTCACTAAATCGATTTTCTCTTTCCAAAAACAGAAGCCGTCGCCGATCTTCATCGTGCAAATCGCTTAGGGCTTGCGTTCAAGAAGATTCAGATCAAGGTAGACTTACAGATCGAGAAGGTTTTTTCAACTCCTCATCATCTCTCAGATCATGTGAGTCAAAGAAATTTCAGATCCAGATCTTGCCGAGTTTCTTCTTCAACTATTCCTGATAAAGCCGCAAGTTCAAAGAAAGAAGATTTTGGCCAAGATTTTCCAGATTTGAGAAATCATTGTGAGTATTTCTACAAATCTCTTCTTAAATCTTGTAGGAGATTTCTCTCCGAGTGTAGGAGCATTTTCTTTTGTCTCCGAGTTGTAGAAAGTTTAATCTTCCGAGTGTAGATCCGTGTTGGGGATCGAGTTTATAGGAACTTGGTTCCGAGGTGTAGGATTGTTTTCAATCCGAGATAGTGGAGTAGTCGAGTCTAGTGATTTTCTAGATCGGTGAGGTAAAGTGGACATACCCAAGATTGGGGAACCACTATAAATCTTCTTGTCTTTCTGTGATTGCTTGATTTCTTGTGCTAGATCGCAAAAATTTTTATTCCGCAAATAGACGCACGATTCACCTATTCACCCCCCTCTAGGTGATTTAGGTTGATAACTTTACACTTTCAATTAGTATCAGAGGGAGGTTGGTTGTTAAAAGGTTAACAACTTGATCAATTTCCTCTCGAAAGTTGTCATTTGGTTATTCAAGCAAGGGACAAGGTCAAAGATTTTGCCAAGCTTCCTTTGTGCACAAAGAATAACTTTCCCATGTGGAAAGAGAGAATTAAATTTTTCATGGAAGCTGTAGATCCACAGATCTTCATGATTGTTGAAGAGGGTCCCTACGTTCCTATGACTATCTCCACTATAGATCCAACCAGGAAAGTTCCTAAGAAATTGATGGATCTTGATAAGGACGAGATTGCACTTGTCTCGTTGGACAAGAAAGCTAAAAATATCATAGCAAGTGCAGTCGATGAATCGATGCTACAGAATCTAATTCACTGACAATCAGCTAAGGAGATGTGGCAGTCTCTAGTTACTTTGATGGAAGGTATTGAAGAAGTGAGGGATGATAGAAGGTCCCTACTGAACCAGAAATATGAAGCCTTCACGCAAGGGTCAAAGGAGACCATTGCAGATACCTTTGAGAACTTCTTCAAGATAGTGAATGGCCTAAGAGTGTATGGCAGAGTCTTCACCAATGGGGATCTGAATGATACGTTTCTGAGGTCTCTCACAAAGGAATGGGACAACAAAGTATGTGACATCCGGGAGTTTGGCAGACTAGCTGAGACTGACCCACAGAATCTATTTGGCGCGATGATGTCCTATGAACTGCAGATCAATTCCAGAAAAGCTGAAGAAGAGAAAATCGCTTCTCCTCAAAAGAGTAGTCGATTGCATTAAAGGCTGACAGTTCAAGGAAGGGCAAAGCTGCCTCAACAGCACCTGCTCAAGAAGTAAGTGAAGAAGAAAGCTCTGAGCTAAGCACCTCAGGCTCAGACCTATCTGAAGGAGAGTTCTCATTGCTCTCTCGGTAGTTCAAGAAATTCTTGAACAAGAAGAAGCAGTGGAGAAGCAAGGATGCCTCATACAGAATATTACGACATGACGGTGATCAACAAAAGAAAGGCTCGGGTAGCCATGACAGGTATAACTCTAAACAGAACAAACAGATTTCTACTGACATCGTTTGCTACTGTTGCAACAAACCAGGTCAGGTCATAGCTGACTGCCCCCACAAGAAGAAGGAGGGTGGCATAAGAGAGGAAAAGAAGTCCTCATACCACAAGAAGAGGACAGAAAAGAGCCTGTTTGCCAAGAAGGGCAAAACTCTCAATGACTCTGACTCATCTGAGTCGAGTGAAAAAGAGGAAGCCTACTTTGGGCTCATGGCTCAATCAGATGACGAATAAGAGCACTAGTTTACTGGGGAGGTAAAATCTCACACTTCTCTCTCTGAATCTGAAAGTTATGAGCATGATCATGAGGACAGCTCTTCTAACGATGAGTCAGAACTTATGGCTCAGTACAAGGAGTTGATCATGACTTACGACAAATGTCGCCGAGTCGTGAAAACTCAGGCTAAAGAGATTAAGTCTATAAAAGCTATTGAGAGCAGCATGAGAGAAGAAGTCACTAAGACTGACTCTCTTCAAGAGAACTTCAATTTTGCTATGGAAGAACACAATCAAGCTCGTAAGCACCTCGACCTTACAGATGAAATCATCAAAGAGTTGGAAAAACAACTCGAGGCTGAGAAGAAACTTGTTGAATGTTTCTCTAAGCCTAAGACAATTCTTCCACTCATTGTTGAATTCTCAGCTAAGGCCAAAGGAGCTGGAGTAGGACATATTGCCGCTCCTAGTAAATCTTCTAGGAGAAATAAGGCTCAACGGAAGAATAAGGCCGCCAAGAAGGCCTTGGCCAAAGAAAAGGGGAAAGCCCCTCTAGATCAGACTGTATTTAAGAAAGTCATCTTTCCAACAAATAAGTTATATCTGGACTCGTCCTATGGTCACTTGACCAGGCCTACTTATGTAGAGCCAAAGTCTCGGTACCAAGGATGGACTCGCCCTCAGAACTTTGGTGAGAGTGTCTTTAAGGCACCTTATGAAGAAGTGATTCTTTAGGGCTATGGTCCTTATAATCAAGGCAACAACTTCAAGAAAGCACCTAAAGTTAAGCCCGTTGAGGAAAGGCCTCCGAAGGAGAAGAAGTCATGTGATTGCCATCATCATAAAGACTCCTCCTCCCAGAGTGCTACCCCTAATAGACCACCATCTCAAGAGGTCAAGCAGGAGTATGTAAGGCAAAGATACAACAGGTTTGACTGTTGGTGCTATGGCAAAATTGGTCATTTTGCCATTGATTGTTGGTTTAATACCAGGAAAGTTACTACTCCTCAAGTTGGCAACATGAGATTGACCACTCAGAATGCTAAACTTCGTAGGGGGAGTGTTCTAACCCGAGACCAGGGACCCAAACATGTTTGGGTTCCTAAGGCAAAGTGATCATGAATGCAGGTTTGTCCAAAGGACACCAAAATGCCAATCTGGTACTTAGACAGTGGATACTCTCGGCACATGACCAGGACAAGAAGCCTACTCCAGAATTTCACTCCAGTCTGCAATGGACCAAAGGTCATCTTTGGAGGTTCAGACCGAGAGATAATTAAAGGCTACAGTATGATCACTAACAGTAATGTATTCTTTTCGGATGTGGCTTATGTGGAGGGATTGGAACTCAATCTCATAAGCATATGTCAACTATGCGACAAAGGATACATAGTTGAGTTCCACGCTGACAAGTGCTTGATAAATTCTATTGACAATATGGAAACAATTCTATCAGGCATTCGAAGCAGGAACATATTTTGTTTAAATTTCATTTGTATAGATTCTTCTATACCAGTGTGTCTTTTGGCAAAAGGTAGTGCATCTCTTGGTGACCAATGGAACAAGAGGCTAGCACATATTAATTTTAAAACTATTAATAAATTATTCCCCCAGAACTTAGTACGTGATACCCCAAATGTCAAGCACGTCAAAGAGAGACCTTGTCATGCATACGTAAAAGGCAAGCAAACAAGGGCTACCTTTAAAAGCATTATAGGCAAAAACTCTAATAGGTATTTACACCTACTTCATGTAGACTTGTTCGGTCCACTACAAGTTAGAAGTTTAGGAGGTAAGGATTATACGTGGGTAATTGTTGATGACTACTCGGGTTTTGCATGGGTGTTCTTTCTGAAACACAAGTCAGATACCTTTGATATCTTTACAAATTTTATCAGGCAGGTTCAGAATGAATACAACTGCTCCGTAGTCAAAATCAGAAGTGACAATGGAACAGAGTTCAAATCTGGGGCTATGACAGAATTTTGTGAAAGCCTAGGTATCTTTCATGAGTGTTACTCTCCTCGTACTCCACAGCAAAATGGAGTAGCTGAGAGAAGGAATAGAACCTCATAGAGGCCTGTAGGACCATGTTGTGTGATGCTTCACTACCGGAGTACTTCTGGGCTGAAGCCGTCAACACTGCTTGCCACGTACAAAATCGAGCCCTCATAAACAAGAATCATGATAAGACACCTTTTGAACTTCTAAAAGGCAGGAAACCAACAGTTTCATATTTTAGAATTTTTGGCTGCAAATGCTTCGTACTTAACAATGGTAAGTATCATACTACTAAGTTTAGTGAGAAAAGTTTTGAAGGTATTTTTGTAGGATATAGTAGCCATAGTAATGCATACAGGGTTTTCAATAGAAAAACTCTGGTTGTAGAGGAATCCATACACATTGTAATTGATGAGACAAGCTTGCTGCAAAGCAAATCATCTAGTGTGCTTGTTAAAGATGCAGGTACAAGGCTTAAAGAGATCAGCTTCGATGAATCGGCCAAAGGTAAAGTTGAAAATTTCATCAAGATCACCTATCCAACCCATATTGGAGAGGTAGAGGATCAAGATGAAAATACTGTCCAAGTTGATGAAGCCACTCCAGTGGGCGAATAAGTTCCAGATGCGAGGAACCTAGAGCTCAGACATATGAAGGATCACCCAATGGACCAAATCATAGGAGAACCCCGAAATGGTGTCAGAACTCGTCGAGGTACAACTAATGAGAATCTCTATCTAAGTTTTCTCTCGCAGGTTGAACCAAAGAAGTTTGAGGAAGAAAACTAAGATGCATCGTGGATCTTGGCCATGTAAGAAGAATTGAATCAATTCAAGCACTACAAAGTTTGGATGCTTGTTCCAAGACCCAAAGGTAAGAATATCATCGGAACGAAATCGGTATACAGGAATAAGTTGGATGAGAATGGGATAATCATCAAGAACAAGGCCAGACTCGTTGCCAAAGGATATAGTCAAGAAGAAGGGATCGACTTCGACCATACATACACTACAGTGGCAAGACTAGAGGCCATCAAACTGTTCCTGGCTTATGCTGTACTGAAGGGATTCACTGTCTACCAAATGGACGTGAAGTCCGCTTTCCTGAATGTTGACATAAAGAAAGAGGTGTATGTGGAACAGCCCCCACGTTTTGTTGATCCTAACTATCCTGAGCATGTTTATTTATCATCAAAAGCGCTGTACGGTTTGAAACAAGCTCCTCGAGCTTGGTACGAAACGCTGTCTAGATTTCTCCTCAAGAACAAGTTCACACGGGGAATGGTAGATAAGACATTATTTCTTAGGGAAATTAAAGGCAAGATCTTGCTAGTACAAATCTATGTCGACGATATTATTTTTGGCTCTACAGACGATAACCTCTGCAAAAAGTTCTCTAAACTTATGGAAGGGAAGTTTGAAATGAGCAGTATGGGAGAGCTAAAGTATTTCTTAGGACTTCAGGAGAAACAATCTGAAGATGGAATTTTCATCTCACAGACAAAGTTCACCAAGGAGTTGATTAAGAAATTCGGAATCGAGAGTGCAACCTCTATGAAGACTCCAATGGCCTCAGCTATGTCTCTGGACAAGGATGAGAAAGGGAAACCTTTTGATGAAACCAAATACAGAAGCATAGTTGGATCCTTGCTCTACCTTACTGCTAGTATACCTGACATAATGTTCTCCACATGTGTCTGTGCTAGATTCCAAGTGAACTGTAAGAAATCTCACTATGCTGTTGCAAAGCCAATCTTGAGATACCTTAAAGTTACACCGAATCCTGGCTTATGGTACCCAAGAAGTAATGACAGCGAACTAATTGGTTTCTCAGATGCATACTTTGCAGGTAGTAAAGATGACAGGAACAGCACTTCTGGGACGTGTCAGTTCCTTGGAAGAAGGCTTATTTTATGGAGCATCAAAAAGCAAAACTGTGTTGCAATCTCAATGACCGAGTCAGAATACATTTCTGCCGGTAGTTATTATGCACAGTTGCTTTGGATAAAGAACCAGCTAGAGGATTACAATATGAAGATCAAAGACATTCCATTGTTCTGCGACTCCTCCAACGTAATCGCAATCGCAAACAACTCAGTCTCGCACAGGCGGACAAAGCACATCGAACTCAGATATCACTTCATCCGGGAGCACGTGGAGCAAAGGGATATAGATCTGCAGTACGTGCCAACAGATCGGCAAGTTGCAGATATTCACACAAAGCCGCTGGATGAGACCAAGTTCAATTTCTTCAAAACTGAACTTGGGATGCTGAACAAAGAAGGATAAGTCACAGGAGATCATTCAAAGCTCAAGAATCGAGGATACTTCAAACAGGTCACAAATTTCTCAAGAGGAAGGTAGTTCTCGAGAACTCTGTCTACTTCTCAAAAAGTAACATATTTATTCTCGAAAACTCAGACACCTCGAGAACTTGACTTAGTTCTCGAAAACTGAGACTCCTTCTCGAGAACTAAGACTTATCTCTTGAAAAGATTTCTCAGTTCTCGAGAACTTTGAATTGTCTCTCGAAAAGTCTCTTCCGTTCTCGAGAACTATTTAATTACTTCTCAAGAAGTCCCCTGGCAGTTCTCGAGAACAATACCCGACTTCTCGAGAAATGGCCTTTGCCTTTTCAGCTTCTAATTAATTTGTTCTATTTCAAAAACCTGATGGTTTAAGCCTTAATCCTAGATTTATTAGACACTTAAATAGACATTACTAGGATTATATATATATATAATACTTTAGAAATCCAAAATCAAACGTCATTTCAAATTTCCTATTCTCGAAAAGTCTTCATCTTCCGCCAACAGACAGCGTCGTCGCATCCATCGTCCCGCACTCCGTCCGTCTCCGCCGAAAACATCCATGGCGCACAGTTCGAAGATAGGAATCGGTAGTGAACTAGTCGTCAAACGAATTATAGACATTTTAGATGATTTTCAGAACTTGCTTCTTCTCCTGGACACGGCCGGACTGATGTTCGTTCTATCAGAACCCTGCAGGATTGTTTTTCCAGATGTCGAAGAATTCTTCAGAAATGCAAAGGTAAGGAGGAATGGTAAGATTTTGAAAACTACAGTGAAAGGGATCAAAATCAAGTTAGATAAAAACAAAGTTTCAAAGCTTCTGAAGATGCCCATTGTGGAAGAAGAAGATGACCTAACTCCAAAGGATTATGACATGACTTACTCCTTCTATAGAGTTTCTGAGGAATTCAACTCCTTAAGGAGACATCTTTTCAATGATGAAGGAAAACTTCTGACAGACATAATTGGAAAAATCTTATGGTGCAAAACGGGGTCGATTAGATTCATAACAAATGATCTATTTGTAGTGATGACAGCTACAATCTGTAGAAAGAAATTTCAGTTTGGCGTGATGGTATTTGAGATGATCAGGGACAGCATTCAGGATCCCAAATTTGCAAGGATAATCTCTTTATTGCTGAGTGAGATTGATCTAGTCACTTTCAAGCTTTCCAAAGGCACTCCAGTTCACCACCTGAAAAAGATCCCATTGGCTTCCATCCATAGATGGGAACTCAAGCTGAAAATTCCAAAGCAGTTAGCTAAAGAAATTGCAGCTTCTACCTCTGAGGTGAGGACCCCATCTCCCTCCCATCATCATGTTGCTGAACCATCTGGTACAGTAACTCAGGGGGAGCCTACAACCTCTGTTTCTGTTGTCAGATCTCCTCCTCCCTCTCCAGCAAGATCAGCAAGCAAATATCCCATCAGAAGTCATGACAGCTCTCCATCAAAGTCCCCAGTGACACTCTTTCTATAAGATACCCCTCCAGATGCTCAAGTCCAAGAAACCCTCCAAAACACTGCAGAAGACATTGATAGAATGGTGGAAGAACTCACCTCAGATGTTCCTCCCCTCTTCAAGGAACCAGCTGAAGAACATCCAAAAGATCCTTCTCCAGCTCCCTCTCCTTCTCCTATCAGATTACCAGAATCTCCTCCCGCTCAATCCCCTACTGCCAAGCAAGATATCCCTGAGACTGTTCTTCTTTCTAATGAAGACAGAATATCTTCTAAGCCTGCTAATATTCCCTTGAGGAAGTTAGATTTCTCCATCCCCACATTCACTGATTAGGCTGATATTACCCATGTTCATACTACCAGAGCTGTAAGATCAGTGATTCTTGAAGAGATACCTCTATGGAAAGCCCCTCCTCCTGCTACTATTTCTGCTTCTATCTCTGCCTCTACCTCTTCTAATAATGTTGCTACTGCTGCTACCCCTTCCATCTCAAAACTTCTTATCCAGATAGGCCAGATGCTCTCTGTTCAAAGGAAACACTTTGACGATTCTCTGAAATTGATGCAAGATAAGGTGACTGCCTTGGAAACAGAAAGGAGTCGAGGATTTGCTGAGATCCAACACAACACTGACACTCTCAAGAGCTTATTTCAGATTGGTGTCAAAGCCATAGATCACACTATTACTAGTTTTGGTCAGGTTATGGAACAATCTCTGACTCTTGCTAATAATCAGATTGAATTAGAAAAGAATGCTCAAAAATATGTGATGAAGGTTTGTGAGGAAGTTGGTACTTTCAAGGAAGAAGCCATAGAAAAACTTCTTGTACAATTCAGAAAGGGGGAGAGCCTTGTGAAAGAGCCTGTAATCAAACTTGTGGATAAGTTTTCTACAGATGCAAACACTCTCTGGGCTGAGAAAACTTCTGAAATCAATAAGAATGTTTTAGCTCAAATCCAGTCAGTGAAGTTCTATACTTATGACACCATAGTTTGGATGCACAATCAGATTTTCCCTGATTTTCAGGCTGATCCCAATATTATTCCTCATCATCTGAATCCTCTGGTTGAAGGATGGCCCAATCAGGTGCCAGCTAAAATGCAACAACCTCAAATGCCCTGCTTCTCTCTTTGACTAGAAGATCAGGATCCTCCTCCAGCCTTTTATGACCAGGTATGGGATGACATTATTCCTCAGGAGTTACCAGAGATCAACACTTCTAAGAAGAGGAAATATGGAGAAGGGCATCTGCCAGCAGAAGAATTCCGAAAGTTTATTCAGATAAAAGGAAAGAAAAAGAATTTGCTGAAGTTTTGAGCCCCACTTCTAAGAGCTTAATTCTTGATACTCTTAAGTTGGTAATGGACTATAATAAAAATAGAAATATTCACTACAACTCAGTTGAGTGGGAATTATATGAAAATTCCATGACCAAAAGGAGGATATATGATAGGGAATATGGAAAGAATAATCCTAAAGCTCCTCCAAAGCCCCCAAGGTATTTTCCCAAACCATTCAGCTATCAGAGAACGCAGCAGGAAAAGCAAGACAGACAACCTTAGAGCAAAGAATGTACTTTTGTTGAGTTATTCTTGAGAATTTTGTTGAAATGGTTGTTGATTAAGAAATCTAAAACATTACTTATATATAATTTCCAGTTTTGCCTAATTGTGTTCAATTAATCTTTTTTGCCTTACTTTAAATTTTCATTTCTAGTTCTTTATTAATTGTCATAATTCACCTTAGTGTAGAGGGTTCTGACTTCTACAAATAGGGGGAGATTGTTGGGCATTGCATCCACAATAACCCAGATTTGCATGAAGTCTCCCTTGAACTAAGATGAATTAAGTTGTATTTGATATCTTGTTCAAGTTGTGTGTTTGCAGATCATCATTACTAAGTGTAGAACAATGTCAGTCTATAGTGGGTCATGAACACAGAACCATATAGTGTAATCCCTCACTGTGTGATCCAAGGTGTTGACTCATGTGAACCTCTCTATTGGGATACACATCATATTCAAACACTTAGATCATGGAATGAAGATTGGACCCTTGAAGAGAAGGAAAAGTTTCTTTCTAAAAAGTTCAAAAAATTTCTAAGACCACTTCTCGAGAAGTCCTTTCAATTCTCGAGAAGTAGAGTTAGAAGTTCTCGAGAAACAGGAGTTTAGTTCTTGAGAAGTTTAGCTGTTTCAGTTCAGAAAATTTTTCTAAATCTTACTTCTCGAGAAGTATCTCTTAGTTCTCAAGAAGTCCCAGTGTAGTTCTCGGAAAGTTTAAAAAGTTTCAAGAAATTCTTTCTAAGTCTTAGTTCTCGAGAAGTCCGGTTATAGTTCTCGAGAAGTCCAGATTAGTTCTCGAGAAGTTCTTAGTTCTCGAGAAACTCAGCTTCATAGTTCTCGAGAAGTCCATATTGTTTTCGAGAAGTATAGATCCAGAAGTCTCGAAAACTAAGTTCTATTCCAGACAGTTTAGTTCTCGAGAAATTCAATCAGTTCTCGAGAAGTAGCATTACTTCTCGAGAACTACAGACTAATATTTTTCTGAAATTTGTTTAAGTCATGATCGGTCGGATTTCCTAATGACTTGACGTGATTGGTCCATGTGTCATCATTAATGTCTTTTCTAACCGTTAGGTGTAATCCTATATAAGGCCTTGTCAAACTGACTAACCCTAACAAGCTCTCAATTAATATTCTAAGTCTCTGAACCGATTTTCTCTTTCCAAAAATGGAAGCCATCGCCGATCTTCATCGTGCAAATCGCCTAGGGCTTGCATTCAAGAAGATTCAGATCAAGGTAGACTTACAGATCAAGAAGGTTTTTTCAACTCATCATCATCTCTCAGATCGTGTGAGTCAAAGAAATTTTAGATCCAGATCTTGCCTAGTTTCTTCTTCAACTATTCCTGATAAAGCCGCAAGTTCAAAGAAAGAAGATTTTGGCCGAGATTTTCCAGATCTGAGAAATCATTGTTTGTATTTCTACAAATCTTTTCTTATATCTTGTAGGAGATTTCTCTCCGAGTGCAAGAGAATTTTATTTTGTCTCTGAGTTGTAGGAAGTTTAATCTTCTGAGTGTAGATCCGTGTTGGGGATCGAGTTTGTAGGAACTTGGTTCCGAGGCGTAGGATTGTTTTCAATCCGAGATAGTAGAGTAGTCGAGTCTAGTGATTTGCTAGATCGGTGAGGTAAAGTGGGCGTACCCAAGATTGGGGAACCACTATAAATCTTCTTGTCTTTCTGTGATTGCTTGATTTCTTGTGCTAGATCGCTAAAAATTTTATTCCGCAAATAGACGCATGATTCACCTATTCACCCCCTCTAGGTGATTTAGGTTGACAACTTTACACTTTCAGTCGACTTGAGAACACCTATTGTAGAACGGAGATTACTGCTGAGAGAATCAAATCGTCAACCTGAGCTCGTAGATCATCGAGCTCAGTTCAGAGTACAAGACACTGAGATCGTCGATGGGAGATCGACGATCGTCAAGCTGAGTTTGACTATCGTTGAACTGATATAGAAAATCCACAAACTTTCTGAGTCTATGTCTGAGCCTACTGCAATGCTGGTATGCACAAGCTTTACCTAAAAGGACCTAACTTAGACTAGACCAAGACCGTGGCTATACATTGGGGGTCAAAACATCCTAAGAGTGAACCTAGCACAAATCCAAACAAGAGTTCCAACATATAGTAATGCTTTTATGGTTTAAAATACCTAACATGCAAGCTAGCATAAATCATTCCCAGGAAGCAAGTGAACGACCTCCAAATAGGCAATAATAGAAGTTTTAGCTCATACCCAGCATCACAAGTAAGCCACCAATGGGCGTCAACAACCTGACACGAACCCACTGGTGATCATGCATGTCTATACAGAAAGAGGGAAAACTACCTCATAAGGATGAGGAATAGAAACCTCAGCTACCCATGAGGCCACAAGCAAGCTCCACAAGAAATCTAGCCGCTCAACCGGCTACTGCTCTGAACCTGAGGCATTTCAAAAAGAAAACACCTCAGCAAGAATAAAATCAAAAGAAGTCGAGCATTAGATTCATAAGCAATAAGAGAAGGGGTTTACCAACCCTGTAACAAATGCTATCAAAAAGAGCAGAAGGAAATAATCAGGATAGCAAAAAGAAACACTGTCTAAAGAGCAATCAAAACACACCAGGTGCAAGAATGAATAACAACAGGCTCTGCCAAACACCTACAGTAGCAACAAGGCAAACATATGCCAAAAAATAGCAATAATAAAGGAAAGGAACTAATAGTCCTAACTTTCTGAATTATTGGTCGTGGTGAAAACCTTGGGTCGGAGTGGGCGGTACAGCCCTCACCAACTACATACCCAAAAACACTCCATGGTGAAAACAACCGGTGGCAGCTATAGGGTCCATACACCTAACCATACCAGCCCAACATGGCCTAGGTGGTTGTGGCCACAGCTCAGCACACACAATTCACCCCTTACAGAGCCCACAAAATCACACCACCTGCCATAATCCAAGAGTTGGCATCCAAGCAAAATTAGCTGAATACCCAACACCCCCCTAGGGAAATGCCACACTAACAATACTAAGGAAACACACCAACCCAAGGCAAAAGCGTCGAGTTCACTCGACGCGGCATTGAGTGAGCTCCCTACACTCAACGCCGGCAACCATCAGGGAAGACATCGAGTTCACTCGACGCCGCGTTGAGTGAGTTCCACTCAGTCAACGCAAAATGACTTAACCAAAAAACACTCACTCTCGGGATGACGACGTTGAGTGAGCACTCCACTCACTCAACTCACTCAACGCTGTCAATGCCAAACTGCTAAAGGCGTTGAGTGAGCACTCCCCCCTGCCACTCAACGCTTTAGACTTAACAAAAAATTGACTGCTAGACGGTGTTGAGTGAGCTTCACTCACTAAACGCCAACAGACTGAGAAGAAAACATCGCTGGACTAGACGGTGTTGAGTAACCTTAACTCACTCAATGCCAACGTAGACGGCGTTGAGTGAGCTTAACTCACTCAATGCCAAAAAGCAAACGGCGTTGAGTGAGCTCAACTCACTCAACGCCAAAAGACTTAGAAAAAATTTTTTGGCAAGACGGCGTTGAGTGAGCTCAACTCACTCAACGCCAAAGGCAGACGGCATTAAGTGAGCTCAACTCACTCAACACCAAAAGCAGATGGCGTTGAGTGAGCTTAACTCACTCAATGCTGTCAACGCTTCTGGACTTAGTCTCCAGACCAAACATCTAGGAATTGAGTGTGTCCACCACACTCAATGCTTTTATACTTAGCCTATAAAATGACTTCTGCCTTAAGCTAACACTCAACACCTGGAAACAGAGAGCTGGAAAATTAATTCCAACCACTTCCTCTCTCCTACTGCCCAACCAGGGCTACCAAAAACAAGCTGGACTAAACTTAGCAACCTAAAAATGCTACATCCAGCCTCTCTACCTGGACCCAAAATAGTGAACAGAAAGAGAAAAGAAAGAAGGAAGAAAAAAAATCAATTTAAACCTGGACAGCCCAAGTAAAACCTAGCTATAATGAAACTACAGCTACCCTAGCTCCTAGGAAGAGAGAATTAAGCTACTATAACAAGAATAATAAGAGTAAGATTAAGTTTGGCAAGGGAAAAGGGCACCACTTGCCTCTACCTCCCGGAAAACAGCAGCTATCTCCAAAGCTTGGCACCGGCGCAAGATCGGCCACCTAGCAGACCAAAACTAAAGCTTTGAGGAAGAAGAAGAGAAAACTGAAAACCCTAATTCCTAAAGACAGCCCTAGAACAAATAATACATACCTATGAAGGAAGATCTGGAGTAGAGCAGACCGAATCTTCTCTTACCCGAGCAAACTGAGCTCTAGATGGCAAGAAATCGCCGGCCAAAACCCCAGCTTTTCCGTCGCCACTTCCTTCCGCAAGAAGCTAACTGACTTCTTTTGGCGAAGATGAAACCAGCTAAGCTATTATATATTATCTTCTACCCACTCACTCACTTATAGCTAATAAAATATTCTAGCACATAGAAAAACTCAGCCACTAACTGAATCAAGGAATTCGGCCACCAACCTGACAAGACTAGCTAATACACAGACACACACACACACACACACACACACACACACACACATATATATATATATATATATATATATATATATACAGCTCATATAAATTTATATATATAAAAAATTAGAAATCTGCACATAGCCATAAAACAAGCCAATCAAACAAGCCTCAAGCTCTACAAAGCTCGGTCACCTAGCCATGCACAACAATAGCAATAATCCGGTAACACACTACCAGCTATCTCAACAAACATCGAAACGACGCGAAAAACAAACGATTTCGGAATTCGACGAAACTCGTACCATAGCTAAACACCCAAGCTATGAAAACAACGGCGAAGTCGAAAACAACATCCGACGATCAAACACTCGGGCTAACACCTCCCAAGAAAAAGTACAAGCATTCCCCGAGAGGCTTAGCCGAGTAACCAAAACAGACTCCGGCTAGCTGGGGAATCTTCCAAACAGGCTACAAATAGGCCACTCAAGGAACCTAAAGAGCTAAGAAAACGCTCCAACAACGACAAAAGGGCCAAAAATGCGCCATCGTAATGCCAAACAACGATCAAACAAATACAGAAAAACCGGTGGCATTACAAAGAGGGACATGGCTATAAAAAAGACTGAGTTCAAAGTGTTGCACCCTGGAAAATTGAACTACCGAAGGAAATGGGGTAAGAGATCCAAGTCTTCTACACAGGCTCCCTCTACTATTTCACCTAGAGCAACATCTAGGAAATACCCTCGTGCTTAGTATATTTGTGGTAAGGTGGGTGATCTAGCCCGTGACTGTCTGGTGGGTCTGCCAAAGGGTGAGAAGAAGACAGGAGCGTCATATGAAGAAAAGGGAAAGGTAGTGGTCGAGTCCTCTGCATCCAAGGCGCTGCCTCGAGTGTATAATCTTGGCAAACAGGAGGCAATAAAGCAATGTTATTTTATCACAGGTATGAACTACGGTATTGGTTTATTTTGTTTCTTACTTCATACCTTGTGTGTAGCTTGTGTATGATGTGTTTGTCTTAGGATTTGTTCTAATTCGAGACTGTCCGGCGAGAGCACTATTTGATACGGGTGCTTAATATTCTTTTCTATCTGAGGACTTCATAGCACGAATCAGAGTACCTAGTCGTATGACAGCAGATAGTGTGAAAGTATTGTTGCCTAATGGATGCGTAATGCATGAGGTTAAGGCATGTTATGTGAAGGTGCGGATAGGAAGTCAGGATTTTTTGTGAGATGCATCCTTGCTGCCAATATCTGAGTTTCATGAGATCTTTGGTATGGACTGGATTTCGGAGCAGCGTTTCTATATTGATTGCAACTCAAAGGAAGTTACACTGGGTCAGAATACCGAGCTTTAGAGCAAATTCGCTGGTATAGGAAGAACGAGCAGGATCTTGATGTCTGCTCTCCAAGTCGTCAATGTTGTTCGGAAGGGCTTGGAGTTATTCTTCACGCTTATTCAGGTTTTTGAGTCAAAGGCCAATGTGAGTGACGTTCCGATTGTATCGAAGTTTGCTGATGTGTTTACTAAAGATCTTCCTGGGTTACCACCCCAGCTTGAGATTGACTTTGCTATTGAGTTGGTGTTATGTGCGAAACCTGTGGACTGCTCGCCATATCGTGCAACACCAAAGGAAATGTCGGAATTGAATGTTCTACTATAAGAGTTGCTGGAACAGGGATATATACGCCCAAGTATGTCACCTTGGAGCGGACATATTCTCTTTGTGAGAAATAAGGATGGTAGTGTACATTTGTGCATCGACTATCACGATTTGAATAAGCTGACGAAGAAGAATAAGTATCCAATAACTCGAAGTGATGACTTGTTTGATCAACTAGTAGGATCAACCGTCTTTTCTAAACTAGACATAAAATCTGGTTATTACCAATTGAGGATTCGGGAAAGTGACATTCCCAAGACAACATTTGGAACACGCTATGGTCATTACGAGTTCACTGTAATGTCGTTTGGGATATGTAATGCGCCATCGATTTTCATGTACTTAATGCATTGCACATTTCGAGAGTACTTGGATTTATTTGTGATCATCTTCATTGATGACATCTTGGTGTACTCTCAATCTGAAGAAAACCATGCAAAACATTTACGGATGGTGTTGCACACCCTGAGGAGAAACAAGCTCTATGCCAAGTTCTCAAAGTGTGAGTTCTGGCTTTCGTCAATGGCTTTTCTTAGCCATTTGGTGAGTAGAGAGGGCATTGATGTGGATCCTTCAAAAATAAGAGCCATATGGGAGTGGCAAGTGTTGTCTTCGGTGGCCGAAGTCAGGAGTTTCCTTGGACTAGCGGGCTACTACAGACATTTCATAGAAAACTTCTCACGGATCGCTTTGCCTCTTACAACATTAACGAGGAAGGATCAGAAGTTTGTTTGGATATCGGAGTGCACGCGAGCTCTTGAAGAGTTGAAGAGTCGTTTGACCACGATGCCTATTTTCACGTCGCCATGTGGTGCAGATGGCTATGAGATATATAGTGATGCATCAGGGAGCGGCTTAGGCTGCGTTCTTCTTTAATTTGGAAAAGTGATAGCACATGGTTCACGATAGTTGAAAGTGCTTGAGCGAAACTATACCGTTCACGAATTGCAATTGGCGGCGGTGATTTTTGCACTTAAATTGTGGAGTCACTATTTATATGGCATGAAAGTGGATATATTCACGGACCATTGGAGCCTGATGTACATATTGGATCAAAAGGATCTCAATATCTGACAAAGAAGGTGGATGGAGTTTCTCGGGGACTATACCTTTGATACTCATTATACTCCAGGGAAGGGAAATATTGTCGAAGATTCCTTGAGTCGTAGGACTCCGGTAAGGGCGACTTGGTTGCAGATGCATGATGAGCATCTGATCCAAGAGTTTGAAGCATTAGAGATTTCTTGGGGTTACAAGAATTCCACCGCAAATGCATGCTCGAACTAGACGGAGGTACAGTGTGACCTTGCGGATAGTGTTCGTCAAGCAGCAGAACTTGAAGAAAGTTTGCAATGCTATGCAGTGGATGGGTCAAATGGCCAATTCTCCTGGGATGTCAGCCTTTTGTGTAAATATGGTCATTTGTGTAAGACCCCCCTCCCGGAACACAAAACACGGCACGAGGGGAGTCTTATGCCTAGAATAGCCGCCTTGAGGTAGCACTAACACACGGTTAGCCTGAACCACAAGATGCCTATTCCGCCGGCTACAACCAATATCAATAATTCATGCCAACCCAACCATAAGATAGAAAAGAAAGTCAAATCACACACAGTTTACAGTCCAAAACGAAGCGGAAAATAAGAAGCATAACAAGCTTCTTAAATATCAGAGTCTAAAAACTATTTGCCAAAAAGGCTACAACAAATCACTCACGACTATCACGGACGGTATCGAAGGTACCGCCACCTCAGGTCTTGTCGTCCGGGCCTGGATGTCCTGCTGCTGTCCTATCTGCGGGGTTTCCTCCTAAAATGGAAGACATAGCAACCGTTAGTAATAAAGACTAAGTGGCTTCACATTCGCTCCCCCGGCGACTCCTCGGCACCGGGCGGAGAAAGGAAACAAGTACAATATATATATATAACAGGAATAATTTAGTAAGTGACAAGGAACAGGTAAGAATAATATCTCTACTAAGCAAGCTAGCAGTTCTATTAAATCTAATAATTAATCAGCAGGAAATCTACAACAGGAACAGCAACATAACTTATAAGATGCCCATACAAACTTATAAGTTAAGGTTCGGCTTAACAGAAAAGTAACTCATCGTATAATAGTGCCCATACAAACTTATACGATAAGGATCTTGTGTATGATATGAATGGTATGATATGAATGCTATGCAATGATCGACCCATGTTCACACACATGCAAGTTGCTATGTCGACACAGACTTGAAGTTCCCACATTTTGACCAGGTAGCTAACCTCTCAGGCGTCAACCATCGTGGCCAGACGGTGACAGTGGAGCGGGTGTCTCCACTACTAGGTGGTATCCACACTACATATCCTAGGCCTCCATACACCTCAATGCTAAGAACATAACAGCGGAGCTCACAAGCATACTACAGCTCAGAAGGGGTCTTGGGTAGATGTGCACCAAGAACACAGCCCAACCTGGCCTTTGATTTCGAACCGGAAGGAACCTCGGAATCGCACGAGGCGCAAGCCCAACCGTTCTCATGGCGCGGAGGAGACCTCGAGTTATGGACACCAAGTATCTAGCCCTACCACCCAAGGTCTAACTATTGACTCCCATCGGTGTGTCGACTGGCGAGCCCGTAGACCTGCCAGATTCATTATCTCAGAATCACGACACATCAAGTCGTCGCACACCACATGCACCATCACAACTCAGTCGATGCTACCCGTAGGGAGGCTACATCTCTAAGCATCGGTTATCAACAAAACCCATTAGGCTTAGATCAAGGGTACAATAAACTCTCCCAATAGAGTTCATCACATTCACAACTATCTATTCAATCGATCACCTCAATTCATCACATGATAGATATGTTCTACAACCAAGCTCAACCTCCATTGATCACTAGCCATCCTATCTCAATTCACATCACTATTAACCTAGATGGCTACCAATGCTAATCACAACATTCATAAGGTTAACTATAGCATCATAATTAAGGGAGCCAAAAGATATAAATTGCACATCATAACTTTCACAAAGAGTACACTTAACCATGAGTTAACATGAGCATCATTATTATATAGCCTGCCACCAAAACTGGAATTCCTGGAGCTACAGGAATCCTCTATAAACACTCAACCCCTCGTTGGAAAGGTATTTGCGAGAGCTACGACTTTCATGTTGAGTCGAAAACTCAGATCTGTTCGCATCACACCAGAAATTCGACTCGAAATCTACTGCGTACAGGATACAGATTTCCTGGACATAATTTCCCCCAATCACAGCAGACTCGAACGGACTTTCCCGTGGCTACAAGTATCGCCTGGAAACATGCAACCACTCGTTGGAAAGATAATTTCGTAGGCTACGACTTTTATGTTGAGTCAAAAACCAGATATGAACAGAACCCCTCCGAAAATGGCGACGAAGATTGTTGTGTGCAGAAATCAGATTTCTGCACGCATCTTAAGGTGAGATGAACGACATCCATTCATCTTCCTCCTTGCACCGATCTCCTAAAAACTCCTCCAGAAATTCGTCCACCCTTATGCACCCTCACAAAGCCGTACTTCTCCACGAATCACTCTCTTATCTCCACTTTGAAGGATGAAGAGGTTGAAGAAGACTAAAGCCTAGAAAACAACCTAGGCATGGCTTTCCCTAAGAAATCTCCTCCTCACCATCAAGACTCTATGGAGTCGATGTCTGTCCTAGAATATTAACTACAGATCTAGCACCAAGGGAGAGGGGAGGAAGCTCACCTCATTTCCAGCGGTACCAACATTCCCGGCCATGGATCTAGTCATCCTTCTTTGTGGCATCTCTTGCTCGGTGCAGTTGTTCTTCACGGCAAAGGAAGGAGAGAGAGAGAGAGAGAGAGATAGAGAGAGAGAGAGAGAAAAAACAGCCTCCACGAGCTCTGACGGTTTCCCTCGGCTCTGTCGGTTTCGCAAGGTCCACTATGACGGCAAGGTCGATCGGCAAAATGGCTAGTGTTCGGCTTTATCTTCCCTTATAAACCGATGTATTAGGTTAAATCCCTTCTGCCACGTGTCAACGCCCCATTGGACCGCCCCTAATGGGTCATATTAAAGTGACCCTGTCCAAGGGAGCCGAGCCGCAGCCAGCCCGATCCGGTTCAATCTGCACGCATAGAATAGCGGAAACCAAGAAAAAATGTCTAAGGAAAAATCGGTGGGAATCAGCTTCCATTCTCGAAGATTGGCGAGTATAGCCGGGTATGCTCGACAAATTTGTCTGGTATCAACAATGATTCCCGACGAATTTCCCTTAACCATTTTATCGGAAATCCTGGCATTGAGTGTGTTGAGTATCAGTCAACGATTCTCGACGATTGGTCATCATTCTCGACGATCGGTGAGTATAGCCGGCATTCTCGACGAATTCGTCGGGTATCAACAATGATTCCCGACGAATTTCCCTTAACCATTTTATCGGAATTCCTGGTGTTGAGTGCATTGAGTATTAGTCGACGATACTCGACGATCGGTCACCATTCTCGACGGTCGGCGAGTATAGCCGGCATTCTCGACGAATTCGTCGGATATCACTCAACCCATCACTCCGTTCAACACACTTGACACCTTTTGTCAGTGTTCCCCGAACCCGAGTCAAATCTCTTGACTCAGGACTCGTTCGAGGGGGCCTAGCGTGAATTGGGATGTTACAAATCCTAAAAACAAAATAAAAGATTTCGTCCCCAAAATCAGGCTGAGGCTATGGGGAGTAAAGCATACAAAATAACATATGCTTTTAAATAAAACTACATGAAGCAAACTACTCCGGGTAGCGCTTCCGCATCAAGTTCACCGGCTCCCAAGTAAATTCTTCCTTCCCATGATTAGACCATAGCACTTTTACCAGAGGCGCACTTTTACGGCGCAGAGCTCTCACCTCGTTGTCAACGATCCGCATCAGCTCCAATCGCACAGACCTACCAGATGCCACAGCACTATCAGTTATGGGGATGTATTGGTCGGGCTGCATCAATGCTTTCCGGAGAGATGATACATGGAACACGTCGTGGAGGTTATCCAATTCTGGTGGTAACTCTAACCGGTAGGCCAACGGGCCAATCCTTTCCACTATGACATAAGGTCCAACATATCTTGGGCTGAGCTTCTTCACACCTCGTACTCGTGATACTCCATGCATCGGCCGGATTTTCAGAAACACCTTGTCTCCCACTTGAAATTCCACCATCCGGTGTTTCGCGTTATAATACTTTGCTTGCCGACTCTGAGCTTCAAGCATGCGATCCCGTATCAATCTGACTACCACATCAGTATCATCAATATACTCTATGCCCAATGCCTTCGTGTCTTCGTCTTGCACCCAAGACAAGGGGGTTCTACACCTCCTTCCATATAGAGCTTCATGGGGTGCCATGCCAATGCTAGCTTGATGGCTATTATTATAGGAGAATTCCACTAAGGGCAAGAGTCTTTCCCACGGCTCTCCCCTATCTATCACACACAATCTCAACAGATCCTCCAATGTTTGAATGGTCCATTTAGATTGCCCGTCCGTCTGAGGATGAAAGGCTGTGCTGAAAGTGAGATGCGAGCCCAAGTAAGCCTGTACAGCCCTCCATCTCTTGACGTAAACCGACCATCTCGGTCAGAGACGATCGTCTTTGACACTCCATGGTACTGCACAAACTGTTCTACAAATAGGCGCACCAAAATATCCACATGCGCCTCCTTCTTCATTGGGATAAACCGGGCTACTTTGGTCAAGCGATCAACAATCACCCACACTGAATCATTCCCCGAGCGTGAGCGAGGTAATCCGTGGACGAAGTCCATGGAGATATTCTCAAACTTCCATTCTGGGATGGGCAATGACTGTAACATTCCACCGGGACTTCTGCACTCTTCCTTCACCATTTGGCAGGACACACAATGCGTAACAAAATACTTCACATCCCTCTTCATGCCCGGCCAACATATCGTCTTTCGCAAATCGATGTACATCTTTGCAATCCCAGGATGTACTGAATATTGGGAGCAATGAGCCTCCCTTTGGATATCCTCCCGAATATTGCCACCTTCGGGAATATAAAGCCATCCACGAAAAATGGACGAGGTCGTCTTTTAAGGAGTACTCTTCCATCGTCCCATCCTCAATTGACTTGAAAGCCGGGATTAGAGCCACATCCTCTGCTCCATCCGAATTCGGTCTCGTATGTTGCAAACTATACTCATCGCGGCCAAGTATTCCGTATACTCTTTCGGTTGATCCTTAAATACCAACGTGATCTCCATCTCTTTATGTATCCGGGCTAACTCCATGTTCATCAAACGGGACTCCGTGCTTGATCCCGGTACTTTTCGGCTCAAGGCATCAGCTACGGAATTAAATTTTCCGGGGTGGTAGTTCAAGGTAATTTCATAGTCACACAAAAACTCCAACCACCGCCGTTGTCTCAAATTCAACTCCTTTTGAGTATGGACGTACTTTAAGTTCTTATGATCCGATAAGATCTCGCAGTGGACGCCATACAAATAGTGTCTCCAAATCTTCAGGGCGAACACCACCGTTCCCAACTCCAAATCATGCACTGGATAGTTGGCTTCATGCTTCTTCAACTGTCTTGAAGCATAAGCAATCACGTGCCCATTCTGCATCAACACGGCTCCCATCCCTTGGTACGACGCATCCGTGTAAACTTGAAAGCCTTCCTTCCCCGATAGAAGGGCTAGGATGGGTGCGGTCGTAAGCCGGTCCTTCAACTCTTGGAACGCGGCTTCGCACTGGGGTGTCCATTGGTATGGCACACCTTTCTTCGTCAGTGTGGTAAGGGGAAGGGCAACCTTCGAGAAGCCTTTCACAAACTTGCGATAGTACCCGGCAGGTCAAAGAAAGCTCTGTATGTTGGCCGCCGACTTCAATGGCGACCATTCCTTCACGGCCCGCACCTTGGCCCGATCCACCGCTAGCCCAGCCTCACTAATCACATGGCCCAAGAAGGCAACCTCTTGGAGCCAAAACTCGCATTTGTTGAACTTGGCAAATAAAGTGTGTTCCTTTAACCTTTTCAGTACTAAGGCTAGATGTTCGGCGTGCTCCGCTTCTGTCTTGGAGTAGACCAGAATGTCATCGATGAACACGATGAAAAAGATGTCCAAATAGGGGCCGAACACCTTGTTCATCAAACTCATAAAGGCTGAAGGGGCGTTCGTGAGCCCAAACGGCGTCACGGTGAACTCATATAGACCGCATCTCAAGCTAAACGTCGTTTTCTGAATATCATCCTCTTGTATTCTCAGCTGATAATACCCTGACCGCAGATCCAACTTGGAGAACCAATGTGATCCCACCAACTGATCAAATAGTTCATCGATGCGGGGTAGAGGGTAGGTATTCCGCACCGTTATCCGATTTAACTCTCGATAATCTATGCACAACCGTAGGGTGCCAACCTTCTTCTTAACGAACAAAACAGGAGCTCCCCAAGGTGACGAACTTGGGAGAACGAAGCCTGCTTCCACCAACTCCTGAAGTTGGACTCTAAACTCTACAAGTTCCTTCGGAGCCATTCGGTAAGGAGCCCGTGAAACTTGTTTGGCACCCGGGACTAGCTTGATTTGGAAATCCACCTCCCTTTGCGGGGGTAGTCCCGGCAATTTCTCGGGAAATACCTCGGGGAAATCCCGCACCACCCGCACATCCTTGACATCTAATGCCATCTTCTTCAACTCGAAACAAATTACATAGACTTTGTCCCCCTCCATATGAGATTTTATAACCTGAATCGAAGATATCAGTTTACGAGGTGCGAATCTAATACCTTGGAAGACGACTTCCGAGTCTCCATGCCTCAAGGTAACTTGCTTCTACGCACAATTAATTCTGGCGTGGTGCCAGTCCAACCAATGCATGCCCAAAATGAGGTCGAACTCCGGGATCTTCAATACTGTCGCTGTAGTTTCAAAGAACTTCCCTCCTATGAGCGTGTCGAAGTCACAACTTGCAGACGACGTCATTTCGGATCCGTCCGGAAGACGCACCCTTTGAGTAGTGCCCGTAAAATGGTGAACCCTCTCTAAGTCCTTCACGAAGTCCGCCGAAATGAACGTGTGAGATGCGCCCGTATCAAATAGTGCATAAGCGGGGCTCCCACTATCCATGACGGTGCCTAAAATACCAAGATGTAACCACTATCTAGGATTGTGCATGTTCTATGTATCATAAAATAAACATGTCCGTACACTATTAATTAACTCAGTACGTACCTGCGATAACCTCCTGCGGGTTCCACTCTTGGGTCAAATCTAATGCGAATACCTGCTCCCGTGCATGTCCCTGATTTTTATCTGGTGGTCCCCGTCCTCGACCACGCATATGCCCCCATCCACGTGGAGCTGCTGGAGGGAGAGCAAAAGGAGCATTTGCGAACAACCGCGGGCAGAAACGTCGGACATGCCCCGGTTGGTTGCACTCGAAACACACTATGTCACGTCGGCCCCCAGGTTATTGAAATTGTTGCTGTTGTGGTGGTGGAGGCAAAGCTGGTGGCTGCGAAATTGGGTGCTCCACTCTATAGTTCCGGTTGAACCAAGGGCCGCCTCTTTGATTTCCTCTTCCTCTACCATGATCATGTCTCCTTCTATTACTTGGGCCGACTTCCATCACCCCTTCTGCAGGTCTCTTACTACTTCCCATGTGATCTGCCTCTAGTCTCTTTGCCATGTCAATAATTTCTGCCTGGTTAGCGTCAGCTATAAACAAAAGGGCTTGTCTCAGGGGGTCCCTTAACCCTTTGTAAAAGCACTTCGCATAGCCTCTATCTTCCAAGTCATAAGAATCGGCAAACCTGGCGAGGTGTTGGAACTCTCGCTGGTAATCCGTCACCGATTTCGATCCCTGCTTCAGTTGCAGAAATATCTCCTCAAGTTCATCCCGAGCGGAATAGGGGATGAAGTGTTCCAAGAAAGCTTCAGAGAATTAACTCCAACTAATGTCTGTGTACACTCGCCCTTGAAAGGTGGAGCCCATGAGGGACTTCCACCATCTTTTGGCGTGCAACTCCAGCAATGTCACCACCAATGTCACTGCCATATTGCTCGGGCATCTTATACCGGCCATCAGCTCTTGAACGGTATCAAGCCACTCTTCGGTGCGCACCGCCAACTCTGTCCCTAGGTAAGCAGGAGGGGACAGGGCACGGAAGGTGCTCAACCAGTTGGAGCCCGGAGCTTGCTTCTGCACCGGAGCTTGTTGGGCTCTAAAAGCATCTAATATTGCTGACAGCGTTTGCACCAGCTCTGATTGTTGGAATTGTGAAGGAACGGAAGGGGTAGGAGTACCCCCAACCGGCTCCACCTGCACTGGGACCTACGCATAAGGTTCGAACTTGGATCAGGTTGGCTAAAACTAAGGTCAAAGTTGGACAAACTTAGTGTGAATTACATATGGGCACACCACTGCTTCCGCTAAGTCAGTTTGTCCCCAAGCTGACTAATCGAATGGGAGTGGCCCATTGTTAAATGACTTCTTTAGGTGAGGATCGCGGCAAACTGATACCATTTGTAAGACCCCCCTCCCGGAATACAAAACACGGCATGAGGGGAGTCTTATGCCCAGAATAGCCGCCTTGAGATAACACTAACACACGGGTTAGCCTGTACCACAAGACGCCTATTCCGCCGGCTACAACCAATATTAATAATTCATGCCAACTGAACCATAAGATAGAAAAGAAAGTCAAATCACACACAGTTTAAAGTCGAAAATGAAGCGAAAAATAAGAAGCATAACAGGCTTCTTAAATATCAGAGTCTAAAAACTGTTTGCCAAAAAGGCTACAACAAATCACTCACGACTGTCACGGACAGTATCGACGGTACCGCCACCTCAGGTCCTATCGTCCGGTCCTGGATGTCCTGTTGTTGTCCTATCTGCAGGGTTTCCTACTAAAATGGAAGACGTAGCAACCGTTAGTCATAAAGACTAAGTGGCTTCACATCCGCTCCCCCGGCGACTCCTCGGCACCGGGCGGAGAAAGGAAACAAGTACAATATATATATATATATATATATAACAGGAATAATTTAGCTGGTGACAAGGAACAGGTAAGAATAATATCTCTACTAAGCAAGCTAGCAGTTCTATTAAATCTAATAATTAATCAGCAGGAAATCTACAACAGGAACAGTAACTTAACTTATAAGAGTGCCCATACAAACTTATAAGTTAAGGTTCGGCTTAAAAAAAAAGTAACTCATCGTATAAGAGTGCCCATACAAACTTATACGATAAGGATCTTGTGTATTATATGAATGGTATTATATGAATGCTATGCAATGATCGACCCATGTTCACACACATGCAAGTTGCTATGTCGACACTGACTTGGAGTTCCCACTTTTCAAGCAGGTAGCTAACCTCTCAGGCGTCAACCATCGTGGCCAGACAGTGATAGTGGAGCTGGCGTCTCCACTACTAGGTGGTATCCACACTACCTGTCCTAGGCCTCCGTACGCCTCAACGCTAAGAACACAACAGCGGAGCTCACATGCGTACTACGGCTTAGAAGGGGTCTTGGGTAGATGTGCACCAAGAACACAGCCCAACCTGGCCTTTGATTTCGAACCGGAAGGAACCTCAGAATCGCACGAGGCGCAAGCCCAACCATTCTCATGGTGCAGAAGAGACCTCGGGTTATGGAAACCATGTGTCAAGCCCTACCGCCCAAGGTCTAACTATTGACTCCCATCGGTGTGAAGACTGGCGAGCTCGAGGACCTGCCACATTCATTATCTCAGAATCACGACACATCGAGTCGTCGCACACCACATGCACCATCACAACTCACTCGATGCTACCCGTAGGGAGGATACATCTCTAAGCATCGGTTATCAACAAAACCCATTAGGCTCGGATCACGGGTACAATATACTCTCCCAATAGAGTTCATCACATTCACAACTATCTATTCAATCGATCACCTCAATTCATCACATGATAGATATGTTCTACAACCAAGCTCAACCTCCATTGATCACTAGCCATCCTATCTCAATTCACATCACTATTAACCTAGATGGCTACCAATGCTAATCACATCATTCATAAGGTTAAATATAGCATCATAATTAAGGGAGCCAAACGATATAAATTGCACATCATAACTTTCACAAAGAGTACAATTAACCATGAGTTAACATGAGCATCATTATTGTATAGCCTGCCACCAAAACTTGAATTCCTGGAGCTACAGGAATCCGCTATAAATGCTCAACCGCTCTTTGGAAAGGTATTCGCGAGGGATACAACTTTCATGTTGAGTCGATAGCCAAGATCTGGTCTCATCACACCAGAAATTCGACTCGAGGTCTGCTGCGTAAAAGATACAGATTTCCTGGACATAATTTTCCCCAATCGCAGCAGACTCGAACGGATTTTCCCGTGGCTACAGGTATCTCCTGGAAACTTGTAACCACTCGTTGGAAAGATAATTTTGAGGGCTACGACTTTTATGTTGAGTCGAAAACCCAGATATGAGCAGAACCCCTCCGAAACTGGCGACGAAGATCACTGCGTGCAGAAATCAGATTTCTGCACGCATCTTAAGGTGAGATGAACGACATCCGCTCATCTTCCTCCTTGCACCGATCTCCCAAAAACTCCTCCAGAAATTCGTCCACCCTTATGCACCCTCACAAATCCGTACTTCTCCATGAATCACTCTCTCATCTCCACTTTGAAGAATGAAGAGGTTGATGAAGACTAAAGCCTAGAAAACAACCTAGGCATGGCTTTCCCTAAGAAATCTCCTCCTCACCATCAAGACTCTATGGAGTCGATGTCTCTCTTAGAATATTAACTACAGATCTAGCACCAAGGGAGAGGGTAGGAAGCTCACCTCATTTCCAGCGGTACCAACATTCCCGGCCATGGATCTAGTCATCCTTCTTTGCGGCATCTCTTGCTTGGTGCAGTTGTTCTTCACGGCAAAGGAAGGAGAGAGAGAGAGAGAGAAAACCGCCTCCAGGAGCCCCGACGGTTTCCCTCGGCTCTGTCGGTTTCGCAAGGTCCACGATGACGGCAAGGTCGATCGGCAAAATGGCTAGGGTTCGGTTTTATCTTCCCTTATAAACTGATGTATTAGGTTAAATCCCTTCTTCCATGTGTCAACGCCCCATTGGACCGCCCCTAATGGATCATATTTAAGAGACCCGGTCCAAGGCAGCCGAGCCGCAGCCAGCCCAATCCGGTTCAGTCCGCACACATAGAACAGCGGAAACCAGGAAAACTGTCTAAGGAAAAATCGGTTGGAATCAGCTTCCATTCTCGACAATCGGAGAGTATAGCCGGGTATGCTCGACGAATTCGTCAGGTATCAACAATGATTCCCGACGAATTTCCCTTAACCATTTTATCGGAAATCCTGGCATTGAGTGCGTTGAGTATCAGTCAACGATTCTCGACGATCGGTCATCATTCTAGACGATTGGTGAGTATAGCCGGCATTCTCGATAAATTCGTCGGGTATTAATAATGATTCCCGGCGAATTTCCCTTAACCATTTTATCGGAATTCCTGGCATTGAGTGTGTTGAGTATCAGTCGACGATACTCAACGATCGGTCATCATTCTCGACGATCGGTGAGTATAGCCGGCATTCTTGACAAATTCGTCGGGTATCAACAATGATTCCCGACGAATTTCCCTTAACCATTTTATCGGAATTCCTAGCGTTGAGTGTGTTGAGTATCAGTCAACGATACTCGACGATCGGTCACCATTCTCGACGGTCGGCGAGTATAGCCGGCATTCTCGACGAATTCGTCGTATATCACTCAACCCATCACTCCGTTCAACACACTTGACACCTTTTGTCAGTGTGCCCCGAGCCCAAGTCAAATCTCTTGACTCAGAACTCGTGCGAGGGGGCCTAGCACAAATTGGGACGTTACAATTTGAGCGTCCCAAGTATGGGCAAGCTAAGAGAAGAATTGATGTATGAGTCTCACTTTACGAAATACTTAATTCACCCAGGGAGCACAAAGTCGTACAAAGACATGAAAAAGATGTTCTGGTGGTCGGGTTTAAAGAAAGACATAGCACATTACGTGGCTAAATGTCAGACTTGTGCCATAGTGAAAGTTGAATGCCAAAAGTCTGGAGGTTTCCTGAAGTCTCTTCCTATTCCAGAATGGAAGTTTGATGATACTTCGATGGATTTCGCGCACGGTTTGCCGAGATCTCAAGTCAGTAACGATTCAGTTTGGGTGATCGTAGACCGGTTGACTAAAGTTGCACTTCATTCCGAACAAGAGGGACGATTCAGTTGAAGTCTTGGCAAAGCTTTATGTTCATCAAATAGTTTGATTGCACGGTGTTCCTTATAACATCGTAAGTGATCGTGATGGGCGTTTAACTTTGTGTGATTGGAGACTAATCCATCAGTTGTTGGGGACAAAGTTAACATTCAGTACGGCTTTTCATCCGCAAACGGATGGCCAGACTGAGAGGAACAACAGAACGATGGAGGACATGCTCTGAATGTGCGCATTGGATTTCAGAAAGAGATGGGAAGATCATCTCTATATGGTGCAGTTTGCATATAATAATAGCTATCAAGCTAGCATAAATATGGCACTGTTTGAAGCTTTGTATGGTAGGAAATGTTGTACACCATTATCTTGGGCGGAAACATGCAAATCTAAAGTATATAAGCGTAAGGAAGTCGAAGAGGCTAATTCGACGATACACTCTATGCGGGAGAGGCTACTGATAGTCCAAGATAGGTAGGCGAAGTACTATAATGCCAAGCACCGAAACGTAGAGTTTGGGAGGTGTGATTGGGTATATTTGAAAATCAAGCAATTCAAAGGCGTGTCCAGGATTTGGCACTTGAAAAAATTAAGTCAGAGGTATCTTGGTCCGTTCAAAGTAGTGGAGCGAGTTGTGTATATTTCCTATCAGCTAGCTCTTTCGGCAGAATTGAGTGGATTATATGATATGTTACACATATTCATTTTTCGGAAAGCGGTGAAAAATCTAGATCAGGTAATTGCGAATGATCATGTACTGGTCGAATTTGGGCTAACAACGAAATTTAGGCCCATTCGGATCGAGGATATGACGGTTAAGCAGCTACAGAACAAGACAATCGGGATGGTCAAGGTCGGGTGGGATAACTGTGGCCGTGGGGAGCTAATATTGTAGCGGGATCAAACAATGCGTGCTGAATTTCACGAATTATTTGTATAAAAAGTTATAATATTTCTTTGTTGAAGAAAATGTATGTTATAACATCTTTGTTGTTGTATTCTGGGTGTTGTATGCAAATTTCAGGACGAAATTTTTGTAAGGAAGGGAGGATAAAAGCTCGACGAGGAGCATCGAGCGGAGCTCGGTGAGGAGCATAGAGCGGAGCCCGGCGAGGAGCGTCGAGCGGGGCCCGGCGAGGAGCGTCGAGCGGGGCCCGACGGGGGCCCCCGAGCGGGGCTCGACGAGGGCCCCCGAGCGGGGCTCGACGGGGGGCCCCCGAGCGGGACTTGTCGGGGGCCCCCGAGCGGGGCTCGGCGGGGGGCCCCGAGCGGGGCTCGACGGTGACTCAAGAGCGGAGCTCGACAGTGACTCAAGAGCGGAGCTCGACGGTGACTCAAGAGCGGAGCTCGACGGTGACTCTCGAGCGGAGCTCGATGGTGACTCTCGAGCGGAGCTCGACGGTGACTCTCGAGCGGAGCTCGACGGTGACTCTCGAGCGGAGCTCGACGGTGACTCTCGAGCGGAGCTCGACGGTGACTCTCGAGCGGAGCTCGACGGTGACTCTCGAGCGGAGCTCGATGGTGACTCTCGAGCAGAGCTCGACAGTGAATCTCGTGTTAGTTGACTGGTGAGCGGCCATTAGGCGGTGGGTTACTACCAACCCGTTGCTATTTTTTGATGAGAAGAAATCGTGTGGCTGGGGTAAAACCCGATTCCTTATCTATAGAGGAATGGAATTTGGAAATAACTATTTCCTTTTCTCTTTCTCTCTTCCTTGTGTTCCAGTTCTAGAGCAGAGAACTCGGCTTGGGCTTGTTGAGTTACCGGAGAAGATCTTGTGATTGGAATCAAATGCCGAATCTATAATCGCGAAGGGGAATATGAGGCGATCATTTACATCCGTATAGAAAAGCTATATCATGGCTCCTAAAATAACATCAAGGGTAACGATCTACCTTCTTGGACATGTGAAGTCCTTATTTTGGCATGTGCATGGATTTCCCCAACAAAAGGTGGAATGTTAAGGGATTTCTGTTGGGTTGATTCTTAAAATCCCCAATAAGTCTTGTATATAGATCCGGAAATGTGTAGTAAGAAATAAACATGCTATGTGAAGCCCATCTGGACAGGTTGGTCTAGATTAGAGATGTTTTATTTTTCATATCGGAGAAGACTCCGCGTATAAATGAGTATTTTGTGAAGTTGGTGGGTTATGCCTGTGAAGTGGAGTAATAGGAAGTACTGGAATGGAGTTCCAGGAAAATACCCTCGTTATTCATGTGATGTATGTTATGGAAAGAGCAGTATTCTAGCACTACAGGATGCTGCAGAGTTTGGGTTGAGTTTGGGAGTAGAAAGAGAGCTTCTGTTGATCCCACCAAGCGATCGTGACAAACATTGGCACTTACTCCATTTTTATTGTGAAGCCAGTCCTTGGAGGATAGTGTGGCTATTATGTGAGTTGCGAGCTCTTAAAGGACAATCTGACGAACGGGTAAGGGGAAAGCTGACCCGCGTCATTTTGACGATTTGAGCGATGGACAAGGCTAAACCGTGCTCGCGTTATATCTGACCGACTGGTAGGCCTAAGTTATTGGTCTCGTCAGAGCGCATAATGAGAGTCTTAGGCCTGCGTGTCATTAAGACTAAAGTACTTAAACTTGCAGTTATGTCTGGGACCTCTGAACGGTGGTGGACCAAGGTTTCCGAGTACACCGATAATGTGCCCTTAATGCATGGAGCGTCGGGCCGTGCGGCCGACGTTTGTGATATATTTAACAGTGTCTTAGTGAACATCTTATGATATATCTGCTTGTGAAAATGTTATTCCTATAGGGAAGGAATACCACTGCCGGGGAATGGGGCAGGGTCCTTATAAATTTGTCAGCTGAATGCTGACTGTTGGCTTGTTTACCACCATTGTAGTGGATTGTCCCCATACAGGTGCTGGAGAGCCGTGCAAAAACTAATGGGTCGAAGCCGTTGCTGATGCTGCTATACTGGCCCTTGAAGGACTAACGAAGAAAAGATTATTGTTTTCATGTGTGGCCGACCTGCGTGCCTATGTTTGTAATCCACACTTGTGAAGGTTAACTGTAAGACCTTAAGGCCAAACATTTTGTCTATTTTGTATACATTCCTTGGAGTTATATATAAATGTGGTTGTTTATATATAGTGGACATTCTTAATCGATGAGTTCAATCTTAACCCTTAATTCTTCCGCTAGAATGCTCTAATGTAGGATGTATGTATTAGTTTTTGATATTAACCTGAAACCTTGCCGCCTGTTTGTGGAATATAGTGTGGGGCCCCGTTCGAACCTTCTATTATATGTCATGTAATAGATGGAGTCATTATAGATGGCAAGGCCATGTGAAAATGTATGTAGTGTGAGTTGACACACAGTGTCATAATCCTGGGTAAGGATAGTGTGGCAGGTCTACGGCCACTCCAGTCATCACACCGATGGGGGTTTACAGATAAACTTCAGATGTTTTGGTTTGGTCCTCGGTGCACATTCGTAGGGCTCCTTCCATACCAAGTGGACGTTTGGGATTGGTCTTATGGTGATACGCTCTCATAGGCTCCTTCCGTGCCATGATATAGGCTAGTTGGGCTTGGCCCTTGGTGTTCATCTACCTGAGGCTCCTTATGAGCCTTGTATGCAGGTAGCTTCATTGTTGTGTTCTTAGCATTGAGGAGTACATAGGTCTAGGCTTGGTAGTGTGGATGCCCGCCGAGTAGTGGAAAGCCCATTTCACTGTCTCCGTCTGGCCATGACGGATGTCGCCTGAGGTTAGCTACCTGCTCGAAAAGTGGGAACTACTAGTCTGTGTCAACCAAGTTGTGTGTGTGTGTATGAGCATGAGTGAGTCATCATACTGAATTAATATCACTGAATTGCACCACATATATCCTTATCATATAAGTTTGTATGTGCACTCTTTTATGATGAGTTACTTTCCTGTTAAGCCAATCCTAGGCTTATAATTATGTATGGGTATTCATATATGTTGTTACTTTTGTATTGTAAAACATATTTACACTATTATTAATAGTATAATTGCTATCATAGATTGATATACTCACTTGTTGTACATGTTTGATACTCTGATATTGATTAGTCTTATACCACCTACTTGTACTACTGCTTACATATATATACATATTATACCCTCTTTCTTTCTCCGCTTGATCCTTAAGATTCATCAGGGGAGCGGATGTGATACACACTTAGTCTTTATGACTAACGGTTGCTACGTCTTCCTTTTTAGGAGGAAACCCCGCAGATAGAGCAGCTACAGGTTGTGCAGGAGGGCAGCCAGGCAAAAGTGTCAGTGCCGGATACGATGTTACCATCACTGCTGTCATTTACGGATGTGAGTTTTGAGTGACTCATAGTGTAGCCCTTGGGGTAGATTTTTATGTACTCTGATATTATAGAAGCTTATGTTGCTTCTTATTATTTATGTACTAGTTGGACTTTTTATACTTGTGTGTATTTTGACTTCTGTTTATATTCTTTTTGTTGGGTTGGCATTGATGATATTGGTCTTAGCCGATAGGATAGGAATCTTTTGGTACAGGTCGACCCGTATGTTTGTGCTACCGCAAGATAGCTGTTCTCGGCATAAGACTCCCCTCAGTCGTGCCTTGTGTTCCAGGAGGGGGGTGGTCGTACAACTCTCTAGTCGTCATACCGATTGGAGTTGACAAATAGACTTTCGGCGGCTGGGATTGGTCCTCGATGATCATTACCGGGACTCCTTCCATGCCAAGTGTACGGTTGGGCTTGGTCCTGTGGTGATATAGGCTCCTTCCGTGACACAAAGATATGCCAATTTGGGCAGTGTTCTTGGTACACATCTGCCCGAGATCCCTCTGAGCTATAATATGTAGGGAGCTCTGCTATTGTGTTTTTAGTGTTGAGGTGTACGGAGTGCTAGGCTTGGTAGTGTGGATGCCCGACAAGTAGTAGAGACACCCGCTCTACTGTCACCGTCTGGCCACGACTGATAGAGCCTAAGAGGTTAGCTACCTCCTTGAAAAGTGGGAACTAAAGGTCTGTGTTGACATAGCAGTGTGCATGTGTGTGATCATGGATGAGTCATCATATTGCATTCATATCATTCCATTGCGCCGCATAGATCCTTATCATATAAGTTTGTATGCACACTCTTATATGTTAAGTTACTTTACTATTAAGCCGATCCTTAACTTATAAATCTGTATGAGCATTTTTATATGTTAAGTTACTTTCCTATTATTAATTTATATGCTTAATGGATTGCTTTGATTTGAGTAGAACTGCTAGAATAGAATGTTGATAATAATGCTATACATTGCTGCTTTTATTACTCATGAAGTTGATGAGGGAAATAGAACAACCAGATAACTGTATTCAAAATCTCACGGGAGGGTGACGAGAAGGGGAGGAGAAGAGGCTCCTGATCAGCTGATGTGGAAAATGTCTTCGCACGCTCGAGAGTGGAGCACGTTTAATCCGAGTTATGGGGATAAAGGGAGGTTGAGGAGGAACATTTGAGCAGCAGGTTACTTTAACATTTAGGGATTTGTGGTAGAGGCCGAGAGAAGGGTGAAGGGAGGAAGAGAGTCCGCTTGCAGCGGCAACAATAGAGTGTGCCCGCGGCGGCTTTAATGCCACTCTTACGACGGGCTTTCATTTGATTATGAATCATTATTACAACTTGAGTTGAGTCCATTGCATGCGAAAATATAAAGGGTACAAGGGCAAGCTAGCGGCTAGAATAAAGAAGTTTACTGAGGCTGTGTTGTTTGACCAAATAGGTTGGCAGACCACGCGGACTGCTGATCTCATAGCTTGCTAAAAGGTCGGGCGGTCTGTGCGATCAGGCCGGGAAGACCGCTATGGTTGCTGGAGCCAACCGGGAATTGTTATCCATGGTGGCTGCGCAGAATAGGGATCTGTCCGCGAACAGTGCTTGTGGATAGAATGTTGTATCCGCAGGATCAGCTACGGTGGTTGGTCCTAGACAGTCGTCCCACCCCCACCCCCACCCCCCCCAAATGAAAGGTATGGGGGCTATTTATAGCCGCGGGGAGGAACCTTCCAGAACTAGGCTTGATGACTGGTGAACTTTTGGCAAGTGTACCGATCGTCGTCAAGTAATAAAGTTGACGAGTTGAATCCCCAGATATCGATCTGTCGAGGAGTGTCGGTAGGGAGTATGATTTTGCTATTGAAAAAGAGATTGCAAGTGTCAACGTAACAAGGGGTTTTGATTTTCGTTTCCTAATTTCAACACTAATAAAACTATTACGGTTCGCCTTCACCGCATCGCTTGGGTGGATTACTCAAGTGTGTAACAAGGAGGATGGACAAACTAATGAGGTTTGCAGTCACCTCTTTGCTATACATGCTCCTAACAATCGCTTGGACGACACTATCATGTCAAGTACACAAAAAGATTCAAGCGCACCAACACGAACAAGAACTAAAATATATAAACACATAAACATGTTGAAATAATTAAGCAAATCAACATTCATAATCATCAATCCGACAAGACGTACTCATAAGTAAAGTTACTACAAGGGAAAGGAGGAGAAATACAACCCAACGCGTGAAGGCTAGCCACCATTCTCGGACGGAGTCGAAGGTTGTCGGTCTTCGTCTGCACTCGGTCGGTGGTTGACGTCCGAGGAAACTTGAAGTGCTATCACCTACTTCAAAGGCATTTTCCCCATCTTCTTCACGTTCCATAAAGGCTGGAAGTTGCTGGAAACTCTCCAATGGTAGCGAGAAATAGATCCAAATGCTCCCCTTGAGATAGAGATGAAGAAAACAACAGAGGATCTTCGCTTGCGGTGAAGTTCGAAGGAAGTACATTGGCCAGACGACCTATCCAAGGAGGAGAGAGGAAAAAGTGGCTGTTGGACGATTTTCCCGCTCAGAGGAGAAGAAATGGCAGAATGTCCCTGCTCCAGTCAACGCCTGAACTTAAATACGAGCAGGTCATAAAAATGGTCTTACACAGTTTGTCGCACGACCGTGCGTTAACCGTGCGATATTAATTTCTAGGATAAAGCTTGTGGGGAAGATGAGTTGACCCGTACATTTTACTCGCGCACGGACGCTTCCACCCGTGCATGAAGGAAAACCCACGGGTGACCATTGAGCGCTAAAATTTCCAGCAAGCAAGTTGAAAGATTAGGTTGATAGACACTAAACACCTAGAGGGGGGTGACTAGGTTCAATTCCTTTTAATCAACTTAGGCAATTAACAATGTTAAAGTGCTGTAAAATAAACACAGCACAAACAATCAAAGCAAGTTTACAGCACAGTTCACAACTGTTTATAGTGGTTCCTAAATTTATTGATGCAGGCCCAATGATTCGACAGATTATACTACACGCTCTTAGATTTGACAATTAAAATAAAATAACCTAGCGCGTTATTGTTCTACTTAGCACTATCGAATACCAAAGTAGTTAATGGCACAATTTCAATATTAACCAATTAATCAATGCAAAAGGGACGCTACACCTTATTTTTGATTGAACAAGGGCTATATGCCAATGTTCGCTCAAGCGAAAAGGACCCACCCGATCCGGACAATTAGTAAATCAAACTAAATTACGCGTAAACATTCACAAGGCCAATACAAGAATACCTGGACTAAATAAGTGATTTAAAACTAAGTCCAAAATAATCCCCAAAAAAATTAATTAACAAGAGGGTAGCTTACCCGCTCAAATTTACATAAAAATATTCGGCCGATTTAGGCTTGAAAATTTAGATTTTAATTAAGCACAATATTCAATATAAATCAGAACAATTTACCAGCCTTCTGATTCCAACAAAATCTCACAATAATAAGAAGAAGCACACAAGGAAGAGTTTAGAAATCGTTACCCAAAATCCAAGAGATCCGTCCACAAAAATGAGTGGAGGACGCACACACAAAGGTGGTAGATTCTCTATTTCCATGCAAGTCCTCGGATCCGCACCGAACGATGAAAACGCGAGCCGTTTTTCTTTTGCAAGCCCTAGGAGAGGGAGAAACCTTGAAAGTCTCAAATATGGAAATAGGAGAGAGGAAAGGTGGTGGCCGAATTTTTGAAGGGCAATGGGGAGGGCTCGGGTTTGATGTGGGGGAGAGAAAAGAAAAAGGGTGAAGCTCTCACTAGGAGGAGGAGAGGTGGAGGAGAATGAGAAGTAGAGGGGAGGGAAATGGCCGGCGGGCAAGAGGAAGGAGGCTATAGGGGGGCCGAAATTTGAGAGGAGGAAGGAGGGGGAAAAGATCTCAAGGAAGATTTTAGGGGATTTCAAATTCTTTTCTTCATTCACTAATTAATCCCTCGTAACATGGCTATATATAACCTACACCACTCAATCTCCCTCCAATCAACATTCAAAATTCAAAATTCAAAATGAAAATTATGATGGTTATAAGCAGCCATCATAATACAAGAAATGAAATAATTAAAACAACCTGATGGTTATAAGCACCCATCATTACATGAATTATTTTAATGCAATAAACATAAAGATGCTTGAAATAAAATTGCTTAAAATAATAAAAATATTAAAAATATATAATTATAATTTTTTAATTTATAATTATATATTTTTATAAAATGGCGGCAGACGTCGAGCAAAACATATGGCGGAGGTGGCGGTGGAGTCGTGGAAGAAAAGCCATCCTCAAGCTTGCGGCAACGATCGTCCCAATCCACAAACTCTCTCCGATGGGGATCAATGGCGGTCGCATCATCAACGTCTCCATCAATCCTCCCCCACTCAAAAGTACTCATCACCGATGAGTGGCCCATGGGGGAAGAACCGTCAAAAGCAGCAGCAATATGAGGCAAATCTGGCCCCGCTATCAGTGTCTTAGTTGCATGTACATCCATCAGCGCTGAGAACCTGTTTGGCAAAGAAACAAGAAGACTTCCGAGGAAACTCGAAAGGGCGTCAAGCAAAAGAAATAAAACTAACATCTTACCATCCGGTTCAAGAACCAAGGAGTCAACGTGGAAATTAGACACGACAATACTAACACTCTCCAACCCAAAAGAATATTTTCTGGTAGGAAGAAACGACAGAGAAATACACTCAGGTGGAACAGAGACGTACAGAAAAAAGTCCGGAAACTTGAAATAAAGTGAAACACCTGTGCTATATAAAAATCTAAAATAAAAGCTTAAAATCCGACGTTCTTCATAATTTTGGATGGGTCGGCGTTCCTACATATTAATTTATTAACGGAGCCAGAAGGCATCCGCTCGGGGACTAACCAGACTAAACCCAAATCACTAGCTCTAGCGTCGGACAGTCTCAGAAAGGAGTGGAAGTGTGTACGACATAACTTAAGGTGAAATACTAACATGCAAGACACATGAGGAGAGAATCCATGTGCTATATGACTAGACCCAAATACGGAGGATAAAAGGGTTAAGTCAGGTGGCATGGGAGCTTTAAAATCAGAAATTTTTTCGGTGGAGCCTAACATTTTCGTTTTAAATTTGGAATTAAATTTTGATTTAAAAATTTTGTAATGAATAGCCAGCAGAAAATTCTCGTCACCAACTACGTTTACCCACATCCATCGAAGTAAGCCTAATGGGGAGGTGGTAATAATAAACTTCTCCAAATATAAAAGGCTAGAAATGACTAACTCGTGTCCTAACAAATCATCTACTCGAGTTAAATGAACTGGAGGGAGAGTCAACATGGGTGATTCCGTAGGGGAAGTTAAGTCACACTCAACGTCAAAACACGGATTACTC
This sequence comes from Platanthera zijinensis, assembly GCA_039513925.1. Lineage (NCBI taxonomy): Eukaryota > Viridiplantae > Streptophyta > Magnoliopsida > Asparagales > Orchidaceae > Platanthera > Platanthera zijinensis. Next base: position 777,743 of record CM077078.1, on the reverse strand, counting down.
ATCCAAGAACAAGCCTCCGGTTGAGGGCCGTTAAAATCATAGTAAAAATTAAATAGTGGATTCATCCTCACTGAAAACCCAGCCGACATGTCTTCCAATTCAATAGATATATTATTTAATTCAGAATCAGTGGTCAAATCATAGGTTGGCAAAATCATACCTGACAAAACTTCTAAACTAACATGGGCCCCAGGCGAAGGAGCTATCAATGAAATGTCTATCAGACCCTCAGTGCAACCGTCCTCCAAAGATAAGTCTTCCACGAAGGGTAAATATACCAAAGCTTCACAACCTTCGTTGTCTAGCTCTTCCCATGAGGTGGGTACATTGCCTAAAGTAGAATAGAGGGATGGGGCAAATCGAATCCCGGGGAGTATCAAAATTAACTTGACTTTTAAGCGGCGTTGATAATGTAAACGAACTAACTCCCGGATGTATCACACTAAAATTATCCCAAATTGAACAACCATTCCAAGGTGACTCTTCCAATATCGTTAAAACATCTATTAATTCTGGGTCAACCATAATAATACCGGGTCCTAGCAAGTCATCACCTAATTTAGTAACAGGTAAGCTTTCAACATTGGATGACTCTACCGACTCCGCCGGAACGTCTTCTGATTCAGGGTCATCAGACGACTCCATGGCTAAAATATCGTCGAAGGGGGGTGGAGTTGATTCCTCAGGGGAGAAATCCTCGTCCAGGTCACTAGGGTAACCAATCTCCTCAACGTCGCTATACTTGTCAGTGATAATATCCTCGTCCTCAGTGACGGGCGCAATCGTAGAATCAGCCTCAGACTCACCAGGGGAATCAATAACTAGATCCGACAGCTCAGGGGGTGACTCTAAGGAGACTACGGGCGTAGTCAGAATAGAATGATCGATAGTGCCACACCCAAACATGTCACTACTCTCATGTGTCTTGATCGTCTGACTACCCACAATGATATGAACACTCTCATAACCAATTAGGGGTCTAGTGCCCTGGCGGGGAGAAGTAAACTTATGTGACGTCCTAGTACGGGAGTATAGGGTATCGTACTAGTTTGGTGTAGGCATAATCATAGGTGGCGCTTCACTCAGATTTTCAGATGACTGAGAACGACAGTGGGGAGGGTAATACTCATCCGTTAAAAGATTCTTCATAATATTCCAACCTACAGGTGAATCGTCGAGGGATGTCCCAAAACGTCTCTTCTCATTGAGCCAGAAGGTCTGGGCTGGACTAAATAACTGAAGTGTCGCAGCGGGAATCCTGTCGGGGTCCACAATCTGATATCTCTCAAAATAGTGCTCCATAGCCTTCACCCAGCATAAAAACTATTGCGTTCTACCTAACCCATCATAGGTCGGAGCAGGAACTCTAACATGCCTAGATGAGTGCAGTGTAACTTGATTAGCCTTTAGTTGGCCAATCAACCCCTTAATCTCTTCCACTACCGGGCAATGGAATGTCTTTCTAACTTTCATGACGTAACCTAAAGGTTTCATTCGGTAAACGTGAACATCATAGGCCATTTTAGAGGGAACTAGAGAGAACACTCAACCGGAACTGGTGCACATGCAAAGAAGAAAATAGTCTGGTCCTATTTATTTTTAAAGATAGATTTGTTCCCGCAAATATTTCAAAATAATATTTTTTTTTTGATATTCTTGTTGGCAAAAATATGGAGATTATTAATTAATTTTTTTCTTATTTTTTTATTGCTTAAAATAAAATATAGCCGGCTATTGGCAGACTACAAAACTTTTTTTTTGTTTTAATTTGGAGAAAAATTTGAAATTTGGAATTTGAAATTTGAAATTTGAAATTTTGAAATTTGAAATTTTGAAATTTGAAATTTTGAAATTTGAAATTTGAAATTTTAAATTTGAATTTTAAATTTTGAAATTTTAAATTTTAAATTTTAAATTTCGAAATTTGAAATTTTAATTTTGAATTTTGAAATTTGAAATTTTAAGAGGGGGGAGGAGTGCCAATTAGGAAATTGACGAGAACCTCCCTCTGATACCAAATGCATCATTTATGGGTACATCCACTCTCACCCTTCACCTATCCAGCAGAGTACTGAATTCGGCCAAACTTCCTTCCACTATCTCAAATCCACAGATATTACAACTTAGAACCCAACTGGTTCCTACAGCTCAAACTTTTTCAAGTCCTACATCTCAGAATCTTCTCAAGACACCTACCTCAGGCAACAGCCCTACCTCAGCCTTTATAAATTTAGGCTTACAACTCAGATCTATATAAGATCTTACAAGGAAATTAATTGTTTAAAACATTAAAATATTCACCCTGATAGAAAGAGAATAGGGTGAATGCTTCTTGATCAGTTCTTGATAGAACTGATTACTTTAGATCCAACCTGTCTTAGCTTCTCCAAAGCTTCTTGAATTTGTACCAAGTAAGGTTGATCTTCAATTGGAGTTGGAGTTGATCTTCAATCCAGCTACCTTCTTGAATTCAGAATCAGATCTGAATTTTTCTAGCAGACTCTTCAGGATCTACCTTCTTCTGGGTTTGTCTCTTGTTGCCCCTCTCTTGTTTTTTTATTACTGTACTGTTCTTCTGATTGTGATGAAATAGGTCTATATATATAATCCATCCAAGGTTACCATCTGATTCAGTTCATAACGGCCTTCTGACAGCTCTGACAGATGTGCCAGCTTTATTACTTATGACAGCTGTCGGATCTTCAGTCTTGAGAACTGACTCCTCCTTGAACTTCTATCTCAGTAGAAAAGGGCGTTGAGATAACTCCAAATATATCGACATAAATAGACCATGTGTCGACACAAGTCTTTAAGGTGTCGACACAGCTCCAACATTATCGACACAGTCATACTTTAACTTCTCTACACTGCTTCTGTTGGATGTGTCGACACAAGTCTTGTGTGTCGACAAAACTGCTTCTGGTCACGACATAGCTGGTGTTAACAAATTTCTTGAGTGTGTGTCGACACAAGTCCTGTGTATCGACACATGTCTTCCAGTCTCAGTATAGCTATTATTGATAGATTTCTTTGAGTGTGTGTCGATACAAGTCATTTGTGTCGACACAACTACTTCTGGTCTTCAACATAGCTGGTGTTGAGTGTGTGTCGACACAAGTCCTGTGTCTCGACACAACTGCTGCTGACATAATTTCTGTGTGTCGACACAAGTTATGTGTGTCGACACTATCTTGCTTCTGGTGTCGACACAAGTCCATCACCAGTGTTGACACTTGTACTTAGAATATTTTCCTGCATTTCTTTAATCGGCCCATTCAAACTCAACATTCCATCAAATACACATTGATGTATATCATTGAGTTAGGTGAGGCCTCTCCAAATCTGGTACACATTTTCCAATGTACCCAATAATCTCCCCCTATTTGGAGAAGTCATAACCCTTAGTCAATGATATACACCACTTATAATAAAATAAAGAAGATGTATATTATAATTTCGCAAGCAGGCTAACTCATAAACAGAAATAGCAAGGAATAACATTTATTATCATCACAGAATATGATAACATTCATTAATCAGGAAAAAGTGTTTGATTTATAAGATTGTTTAGAACAAAATTTACAAAGTTCTAAGACTAGATTATCTATCCCTAAGATTGATCAGGCTCCTCGATCAAAATTCCTTTGCCAGATTTTATTTTTGCTTGCACATTAGTTTCTGAATCATCAGCTGGCTTCTTCCCTTTTAGATCTTTCCTTTTGAGCTCTTCAGCCTTAATCTTCTGCCTTTCTAAGTAATGAAAAGGCTTTGGAAAGTACTTGCTAGGCTATACAGAGTTTGCAGGTAACTTTCTAACTTTGATATCCTTTCTGAGCTGATGTATGACATCTTGCCACTTCTGATACTCGCTCCATTCTTGTTCAGAGTACCATTTGCCTCTATCATGCATATTGTCTTTTACAGCTTTCCAGGCAGTAAGAATGATATTTTTGGAGGTTGGACTCCATTGCTCAAAATCAGGCTTTAACTCTTCCTATACTCTGAGTCTTTTCTTAGAAAGTTGAGCCTCTTTCTGAGCATCCTTAGCAGCTTCAGACATTTCAAGCATCTTGTGGAGGGCTATACATATGTTGTACTGCTTGCTGTACTAATTCAAAATCTAATAGAGGATAGATGACTTGTGCAACTTCCTGCTGAACCCCTTCAATGTGAGCGGGTTGAATACATGATTCAATAGTGTTATCTTCATCACAATGAGGTGGATATCCAAGAGTATCTCTGATGGTATTAGATACCCATTTAGCATGATCAGAGCTGGCTTTGACTAACACTCTCTCCCCTTTTATGACTTCTCTGGCCACATGATCTCTTAGATCATCTTTCTGAAACCTTACTTGATCAGCCAGATATTCTCTACCTTCTTTGTAGTAGGCTCTGAATTTGTTCATATGATCAGAAATAGCCTTTTGAGATTCCTGAAGGGCTGTTTGTACAGCAGCTAGATCTTCTTGTATTTTCCTAGATACTTCAATTTTCAAATCAGTAGCAATACCTCCCAGTTTTGTGAGAATTTCATCATGTGAGTCCTTGAGATTTTCATTTGATCTGAATTGATTTTCTAGAATATATCCATATTTTTCTGCTATGTCAACTATTATAGTATTCATTTCTTGTTGTTGGGTGGCCAGATATACAACAGTATTACCTCCCATGTGGAAGCAATCTGTCATCTCTTTCTTATTCAAATTGACCTCAAATCTGATAGATTTAATATCTTGAGCTAGCTTGAACTTCACTTCTTTATGGGACTCATCCATATACTTTTCCAATGCACGTCTTTGCTCATCCAATTTCACTTACAATTGCACCAATAGTGAACTGAAGTCTATTCCTGGAGCAGATGTTGATGGGACAGTTTGTAAGGCTTTCTTATAGCCTGTGCTTCTTTTCCTGAGAGCCACTAGCTTCCTTTTCTTAGCCATGGAAGCTTCCTCATCATCAGAATAATTTGAGGAACTTTCTATATCCATAGTATCCTTAGGGCTGGAGGCATGTAGTTGCTTCTCCGCCTGAGTCCTTGGCAGCTCCCCCTCAGTCCTTACATCTTGGAGGTTTGGAGATAATTCTTCCAAAGTTACCTCCTGCTGCATTTGAACAGGAGGTATAATTTTCTCTTATCTAATAAATAGTTCTCCCTTGACATCAAGATCCATGTCTAGGGTTTTCTCTAAGATGGAGGTGTGGAGGTGCTCATCTTGATCTGGATCTTGCACATGCACATCCTGCGCTACATTCTCAGTAATAATTGTTGTTGCATTATTGATTTCTGATACTATTTCCATAACACTATCAGTTGCATACTCACTCTCCAGAGCAACTTCAGCAATAACTCCCCCTTGGGCAGGCAGCTGTGATTGTTCAGGGTCTTGAACAATTAAAGTTTCATTGTTTTCTCCCCCTGGAGATGATACCACCTGAGTGTCATTAGTTTGGATGCCCTCCCCTTGGGTTTGAGCCTCTTTAGCTTGTTGTGGTGTGGGTTATTTTCTTGGTTGGTCTTTATCTGAGTTGAAGACAACCTATTCTTCAAAATCACTGGAAGATTCTACTTCCTAGGTAGTAGGTTTCTTTTTCTTATCTTTCTTCACTGGTTTCTGTGGAGTAGAAACATCTTTGGTCAAAACATAATCCCATCTGAATAGTATTCTCAAATCAATCCTTCTCATATGATTTATCTTGGTTCCTGAAGTTTGATTCATTACTTCTAGGATGGTGGAAGCCAGATACAAGTTCAATATCCTACCAAGATTAAGCTTCTTGGCACTCTCTTTGATCTTGTCAAAAATTACAGCAGACCTGTCTGTTTTCACTTTGAAGATAACACTACTCATGAGTTTGAACATATAGGCAGAGATCCTATCATGTTCTCTTATTTTGCAAAGAATAACTTTGCCCATTATTTTAGATAGAAACTTACCCTGGGAATTCATTCCCTTCCTAGTTAGTGAAGATCCAATCTTTGTATTGGGATCCAGCCCACACCATTGGAGTGCATCCCTTGTCATGGAGGATGCGATATCTTCTTCTTCCTTAATCTTTGGAAGCTAAAGTAACTTCCTGATATTCTTCTGGGAGAGTTTACTAAAGAACCATTTACAGTGGACTTCAACTTCATTCCTTGAGAATCCATTGTTGCGGAAGAGTAAAATTCAAGAACCACTTTCTTCCATATCCTTATCGATTCAGAGACAAAGTATTCCAATCCATTTTCTGTGATTAGGGTAATCACCCCCTTGATGTCTAGCGAGGCAGTCTCGAACGCCTCGAGAACTAGTTCATATTCTTCATTGATCTTGTCTTCCTATTGTGGCGCCATTGGTGAACGAGAGAGAAGAGAGTCGACGGGACATTTTCTTGTCGACACAAAGTCTAGAGTCGAGAGTTCTGAAACCACAGTCGTCCAGATTTTGTTTTCTCCTATTTATAGTGTGCTTGTAAAGGGTAGGTAAAACGACGCGCCTAAACTAGTCAACAAAACTTTACATGTGTCGACATAGATGACCTAGGTCTCGACAAAACTTTTTTGAAGTCGACATGTCTATGTGTCGACCTATTTTTGCCTGTGTCGACATAGACTACTGATGTTGGAACCGACAGGGCCAATTCCTCCTAAAGCTCGGATCTAAAACTGCAGCTCACGCCTACTCTCTCTGGACCACGCTCTCAACAGAACCCTTAGAGGAAAAGACCGGGGGTTTTCAGCTTGGAGGTCCCACCTCTTACCCAGGAGAAACAGGAATTCTCCCCCTCCCTAGCCAATGCTGAGCTAGGTGTCTAAGTAGGAGAGAGAGAGAAGGGTTCAACGCCTCTTTCTCAGACACCTTACCGGTCTATTTATAGGCCCCAGAATCTGAACTGCAAATAACCAAAACAAGCACCTGTGAAATTACTAAGATACCCTGGGCTAGGTCTGCCAACAGCCGAACTCCGCTGTTTGGAAAGGCTAAAGGCAGACCACCCAGGGTAAAAGGGTAAAAAAAACCTCGGAGGCTAAAAAAGATGAACCGTTTGTCAATTGAACCGGTTCCCACCCAGTTGTTGAACTGGCCTTCACTCTTTCTGCCGGACCGGTGCTCGGCGAGAGGGCCATCTCGCGGCTGAAAGCGCCATCTCGCAGGCGAGACCCCTTGTCGCCAAAAAGCTTCCCTACGACCTCCCGCCTGCCAGGGGAATGGACCTTTTCTATGGTCCCTCTCGCCCAGCGCGAGCGGACCCAACCTAGGCCCCTCTCGCCAAGCGCGAGTGGATCCATCTTTGGGCCCCTCTCGCCTAGCGCGAGTGGATCCATCTTTGGGCCCCTCTCGCCTAGCGCGAGTGGATCCATCTTTGGGCCCCTTCTCGCCTAGCGTGAATGGTCTTTGCTTCCTCCTGAGGACTCCTCTAATCTCGTATCCGCCGAGCCCTTTCTCGTGAGCCCGAGGTTGTACACAATCCCCGCTCTTTTCGAGTTTGTCTAAGCTCGAAAAGAAAAGTCCAACCGAGGCTTACGTCATCTTAGCGACTTTATGGCGGAATCTTTTTTTTTCTTTTAGGTGGGATTCTCTTCCCTCCTGAGCCTATAAATACTGGGATCCTTCTTGAGTGCAAGAGACCTCTTCTCTTGATTTTACCCCCCTTTAATTCCGCTGCTATGTCTCTTAGCAAGAGCTTCCGCGATCGTATCGCGTTGGTGCGCCAGCGGAATAAGGCAAGCGCGGCGGCCTTAAACCTCATTCCGGTTCACACTTCTTCCTCTCCGCTGCCCTCTTCCTCTCGCCCGAAGAAGGCGAGGACAACTGATCTTGTTCCCCCGTCGAGAGAACCCTTTCCAGACCCTCCGGAGAGACGCATCCCTCCTACTTCACCGCCTTCTAAGGGAAAAGAGGTAAGATCATTGTGCACCTCCCTCGTTTGTTATCTATCCTTCATTACTCCTTCTGCTGTCGGTTTTCAGAAAAGTCATGCGCCTCCCCATCAGTCTGGTAGCACACAAGCTCACCTCGCCGACCATCGTCCAAATTCCGTCTCGCCTCCTCCCTCCACTCCTCCTTCGACTCTTGGTGGGAAAAAAGGCGAGCCTTTCCATGTTGCTGGGACCTCTCGCCACTCTGGTTAGGACTTTGTTGCCTTGGGCTTTCGGCTTCTATCGCCGCATTCCTTTGATTATGGCCCTTCTTATTCTGCTTTTTACTTTGCAGATGTGCGAGTGGACTCATCTGCTGAAGACTCGCCTGCTGAGGAGCGCTTGAGGCGAGTAGCCTCCTCACCTCCCCCTCCTTTGGACGAGATCGACGATTACCTTGGCGATCCTATGGACCCCTTAACAATGAAGCGAAAGGTGGCGGAAATGCTCCGGAAGCATGCCTTGATAATCCAAGATCTGGAAAAGGACAAGCATTTTGCAGATCGGCGGATCGACTGGCTGGAGGTGGAAGTTGCTCGCTTGACCTCCGAAATTGATGCCGATATCGAGATAGACGAGACGGATCCCCAGGCGATTCTGAGCGAGGTCGACCAACAGCTCCGTCTCGCGCGCCGTGGCGTAGACGCGGCTCGCGCTTTTCACCTTCCCCACCGTCCTCCCTGCACAAGGGGCCATGGTGGGGGGCGCTGGCGATGGCATAAGGACTGAGTCTCTCGCGCCGTCTCGCGCCCTTAGTTTCTTTGTATTGCTGTGCTTTGTAATAATGTTTCCTCTCGCGGCTAACGCCCGAACCTTCTAGGTCCAATGAATGGGCTGCTCGCTGTACGCGAGATGAACAATTTAATAACCTCTTTTAATAGTTTCCTTGATAATAGACCGTTTTATTTTATCATATTTCGATGGTACTGTCTCGCCCCCGGCTTGAGGATTCACGTAAGATCACGCCAATCGAGGCTAGGAGAGAGAAAAGGACGGCCGCCTCTTCCCCTTCCTCTGCATTATATTTTTTTTGCCTCCTCTTATTTTTCCTACTTACCTAACAGGCTATAAATACCCCCTACCTCCAGGGCCCGGATCATGCTTTCGTGACCTCGGCGCCCCCCACTTTACCCCTCTTTTCTCTTCCTATTGCGAGCAAGTTCCGCCGGCGCTTCATCTCGCCCACTCTTCTCGCATTCTCCTTTCGCCTTCTCGGCCTACCATGGGAAAAAGGAAGATTGAGGAAGGCGAAGGGCGAAGCCGATGCGGGAAGCGATTCGGTGACCACGATTTTCCTCCCGGGCGGATTTCCGAGGAGGAATACAACGCCTTTACTCGGGATTTTTTGCCGGCGGACTTCGAGTCCCGCCCCCCAAAGGTGGGCGAATCGATTAATACTTTTTATCCTGATGAAATCGCCTTCCCCGTCTCGCATTTCGAGGCGGGGCTGAGGTTGCCCCTCTGGCCAGAGGTGAAACAGGTCTTAAAATACTTCGGCACTGTCCCCGCGCAACTGAATCCAAACGCCATCTCGGTCCTTGTGGCCTTCGCCTGCTATATGCGTCGGGAGCGAATCGAGTTCAGCCTGAACTCCTTCCGTAAGCTTTTCATCTACCATGCCAACGCCGACGGCGTGTCCTATTTTACGGGGCAAGGGCTCAAAGTGTGCGAGACGCCCAACAAGAACCACCACTGGCTCACTCGCTTCGTCTTCATTCGAGGCCACATGGGGGGCATCCCGCGAGCGCCTGTGTCACCAGCCGAAGTTTTCTATACCTCCCCACAGGTCAGCGGCACGGACAAGCTCCTCTGCGACTTCCTCGCTGGCAAGAACTTCGAAGTTCAATTCTTGAGGCGTGGTCTCGACTCCCTCCCCCCCCCGTGCTTCCGGGCGAAGGTAAACCCTCCCTCTCTTTTTCCCTTATTTCTGTCTCTTATTTCGAACCGCATTTATAAACGTCTTGCCTCGCCCTTATAGGAGAAAGAACTGTTCCTGTCCGCCCTCCTTACAAAAGTAGCATCAAGCCCTCCAAGGAGGTTGCCCTAGCTACAATGGCAACCGAAGCGGCGAAGGATACTCTGCCCCCCCCCCTGAAGAAAAGAACTGCCGAAGACTCCGCTCCGTCTCGCCCAAGCCCCTCAAAGAAGACGAAGACCAAGAAAGGAGTGCCTCCTTCCTCGGGAAAAGCGAAACGAGTTCGTGCTACGGTGCTGGAGGTGTCGGGCTCTTTGTCTCCTATTTCCCTGGATCCCAATCTCCTAAGTCACCTTCTCAGCTTCCCCATCGGCGGGCCGTCTCGCCAATTGGCGAGACGGGTCAACCTGCCCTTCCCGCTGACAAACTCCCCTCGTCCTCCAAATCTCCGACTCGCGAGGCGAGTTCCTCCAGCCGCCCGGCTCCTTCCACCCACCCTAATTTCAACATGGGTCCTTCGGTCCCAGATGCAGCTGATGACCCTACCCTGATATGGGACCAGGAGGTGAATCGGGTCTCCATCTCCACTCTCCTTCCCCCTTGGGTAGAGCGAGACCGTCCTACGGCCCACGGGTTCTCTTTGAGCTTCGGACTCTATGGCGGCTCAGAGCGAGGACCCGCCTCTGAACTGCCCTCGCGGGACCTGATCATGAGGTCCGCACAATCTCATCTGCGCTCGCTAGAGCTCTCGCATCAGCTCTCGCGTCGCCTAATTTTCAACAATCAGAAATGGAGAGAATCGGAGGCCAACTTAGCGGCGGAGCGTGAGAAGTCTACAGATCTTGAAAAGAGGCTGGCCACGGCTGAAAACCTCCTCGCCAAGGCTCGCGGTGGTGTGGTAAGCACTCAACCCTTAACTCCCTCCTTTTCCTTGCTTTCCCTTAACTTCTTTCTAACGAATAATCCCTTCGCAGGATGCCGAGACTGCCGATAGGATGCACTCGCGCATAGCCCACCTAGAGGAAGAAATTAAGGGCATGGAATCCGAGATCATTCGGCTTCAGGAGGCCGCCCTCTCGCCATCCCGCGGGGTGATCCCTCAACCTCCTCCACCTCACTATTCTCATGCCGAGGTGGAGGAGCTCTGCAAAGACGCCAACATCCGGACCGCCGAGCTGGTTATAAAGATGATGAAGGAAATGGAAGTCGTCAAAGAAGGCTGTGAGGATGTTACCGCCCGCCACCTGGTGCCAGAAATTTATGGCGAGGAGGAAAGCGGTTCGTCCTCCAGTGCGGAAGAATAGGGTTACATATAGTCCGCCCCCTTTTTTTTTTGCACACTTTGTACTAAGGCATTTTTGTACTAAGGCCTTTTCTACATATATATATATACACATTTTTGTGCTTGATATCTTGCCTCCCCTTTTTTTTTCTCTGCCTTCGCCTTTTCCCCGTGGTTGGAGTTTTTTCCTTTATTTGCGAGACGGGTCACGATTCATCTCGCCTGTCGCTAGAAGGACTAGCTTGACCTGTGATGCGAGTGGGTGAGCCCTTGATGCTCTCGCACCGAGGATGTGTCATTTCCTCTCGCCTTTTGGCCGAAGAGCTGGCCCCTTGCTCTGGGCGTGGGTAGTCAGGTTCTCGTTATACTCGCCCGGGGATGGTGTCCCTTCCACTCGCCTTACTTTTGGACCCCCCCCCGGGCGCGAGACGACCTTGAGAGACCAACGCCTCCCCTCTCTTTTAAGAATAAGGATCCTGCCTTTGTTTGCCTAAATCATGAGTTCTCCTTGTAGGAAGTCCCCACCCATGAGGGTATGCTCCAAAACCAACCCCAACCATCGAGTGAGCCTACAGACCTGCCAGCTCGCTGGTAGCCTGGACAGCGGGTCTTCTCGGGGTCTCCTCTCCAAAACCAACTCCAACCGCCGAGTGAGCCTACAGACCTGCCAGCTCGATGGTAGCCTGGACAGCGGGTCTTCTCGGGGTCTCCTCTCCAAAACCAACTCCAACCGCCGAGTGAGCCTACAGACCTGCCAGCTCGATGGTAGCCTGGACAGCGGGTCTTCTCGGGGTCTCCTCTCCAAAACCAACTCCAACCGCCGAGTGAGCCTACAGACCTGCCAGCTCGATGGTAGCCTGAACAGCGGGTCTTCTCGGGGTCTCCTCTCCAAAACCAACTCCAACCGCCGAGTGAGCCTACAGACCTGCCAGCTCGATGGTAGCCTGGACAGCGGGTCTTCTCGGGGTCTCCTCTCCAAAACCAACTCCAACCGCCGAGTGAGCCTACAGACCTGCCAGCTTGATGGTAGCCTGGACAGCGGGTCTTCTCGGGGTCTCCTCTCCAAAACCAACTCCAACCGCCGAGTGAGCCTACAGACCTGCCAGCTCGATGGTAGCCTGGACAGCGGGTCTTCTCGGGGTCTCCTCTCCAAAACCAACTCCAACCGCCGAGTGAGCCTACAGACCTGCCAGCTCGATGGTAGCCTGGACAGCGGGTCTTCTCGGGGTCTCCTCTCCAGAACCAACTCCAACCGCCGAGTGAGCCTACAGACCTGCCAGCTCGATGGTAGCCTGGACAGCGGGTCTTCTCGGGATCTCCTCTCCAAAACCAACTCCAACCGCCGAGTGAGCCTACAGACCTGCCAGCTTGATGGTAGCCTGGACAGCGGGTCTTCTCGGGGTCTCCTCTCCAAAACCAACTCCAACCGCCGAGTGAGCCTACAGACCTGCCAGCTCGATGGTAGCCTGGACAGCGGGTCTTCTCGGGGTCTCCTCTCCAAAACCAACTCCAACCGCCGAGTGAGCCTACAGACCTGCCAGCTCGATGGTAGCCTGGACAGCGGGTCTTCTCGGGGTCTCCTCTCCAAAACCAACTCCAACCGCCGAGTGAGCCTACAGACCTGCCAGCTTGATGGTAGCCTGGACAGCGGGTCTTCTCGGGGTCTCCTCTCCAAAACCAACTCCAACCGCCGAGTGAGCCTACAGACCTGCCAGCTCGATGGTAGCCTGGACAGCGGGTCTTCTCGGGGTCTCCTCTCCAGAACCAACTCCAACCGCCGAGTGAGCCTACAGACCTGCCAGCTCGATGGTAGCCTGGACAGCGGGTCTTCTCGGGATCTCCTCTCCAAAACCAACTCCAACCGCCGAGTGAGCCTACAGACCTGCCAGCTTGATGGTAGCCTGGACAGCGGGTCTTCTCGGGGTCTCCTCTCCAAAACCAACTCCAACCGCCGAGTGAGCCTACAGACCTGCCAGCTCGATGGTAGCCTGGACAGCGGGTCTTCTCGGGGTCTCCTCTCCAAAACCAACTCCAAACGCCGAGTGAGCCTACAGACCTGCCAGCTCGATGGTAGCCTGGACAGCGGGTCTTCTCGGGGTCTCCTCTCCAAAACCAACTCCAACCGCCGAGTGAGCCTACAGACCTGCCAGCTTGATGGTAGCCTGGACAGCGGGTCTTCTCGGGTTCTCCTCTCCAAAACCAACTCCAACCGCCGAGTGAGCCTACAGACCTGCCAGCTCGATGGTAGCCTGGACAGCGGGTCTTCTCGGGGTCTCCTCTCCAAAACAGAATCCTCTTGCTTTGAGATGACGGCTACTTGCGATTGCGTGGCGGTACCAGAAGGCCATGCTAAGTTTGTTAGTATTGAAAAAATGAAAGACCACCATCCTGTACAGAATAGAAAATGACCACAAAAGAAAGGCATTAAGGATAAAATCGCTTTAGATCGTCGCCGCTTCGGGCGCGATCGAGGGGTGCCCCGTCCACATCTTGGAGGTGGTACCCCCCTGATTTCAGGACTTCTTTTACAATAAATGGACCTTCCCAGTTGGGGTTGAGCTTCCCGACGGAAGCCCCTCTTCCTGCCGCATCCACTTTCTTAAGGACCAAGTCCCCTCTCTCAAACTGCTTGATTCTGACGTGCCTATCAAAGTATCTTGACATCTTGCGCTTGACCTCCTCCTGTCGGATAGATGCCATATTTCTAGACTCCTCCACCAAGTCGAGGGAGAGCCTTTGTTCTTCCTCGTTGTCTGCCAGCCATTCCTCATCTCCCTTTTTTGCGGCTACCACCCTGGGAGATTCAACCTCAAACTCGATAGGTATGACGGCCTCGGAACCGTGAGAAAGTTTGAACGGCGTCTCTCCCGTGGCCGAGCTTGGCGTGGTCCTCAAAGCCCAGAGGACGGAGGGGAGCTGCTCCACCCAACTTCCCCTCAAGTTTTCTACCTTTTTCTTTAAGAGATTCACGATGACTTTATTCGCAGCCTCCACCTGCCCATTGCTTCGAGGATGGTGCACCGAAGCAAACCGAAGGTCTATGCCCAGCTGTACACAAAAATCCACGAACTCTCTGCTGGCAAATTGTGGTCCGTTATCCGTGACAATAGCCAAAGGGAGCCCATGCCTACAGATGATTTCCCCCCATACAAAGCTTTTGACCACCTGGGACGTTACCTTTGCCAACGCCTTCACCTCCAGCCACTTTGAGAAATAATCTACCATGACTAGCAGAAATCTCCTTTGGCCACTGGCTTGAGGGAACGGACCCACCAGATCTAGCCCCCATATGGCGAAGGGCCACGGAGCTGTAATCGTGCGTAACCTCTGGGCCGGGAGAAGCTGGAGAGGAGCGAACTCCTGGCACTTCCTGCACCTTCTCGCGAATTCCTCGGCATCCTTCCTAAGGGTGGGCCAGAAATAGCCTTGCCTCAACACCCTTCCCTCCAAGGTCCGACTCCCGGAGTGGCTGCCACATTCCCCGGAGTGAATCTCCTCTAGCACCCTCACGACCTCCTCCTCAGATATGCACCGAGCCAACAGGCCTGACAACGTCTTGCGATATAAGACCCCCTCCTTAAGCAGGTAGTACGCTGACTTGTACCGGATTTGCTTCTTCTCAAGCTCCCCTTCAGGTAAACGTCCCGTCATCAAGTAGGTGGTAATCGGATCCATCCAGGACCTCGGATGATCCACTTCCATCAGTTCTCCTTCTTCGATGGAGGGTCTGAAGAGCTCCATCGTGGTTCCTCCGGCCCGAGGACCGTGTTTGGCGAGCAGGTCTGCCCGAGTATTTTCCTCCCTTGGGACATGTTGAATCGAGAAACTGCGGAACTGCCCAATGATCCCCTTTACCCTTGTTAAGTATAACTGGAGGGTGGCTTCTCTTACTTCGAATTCTCCCTTGATATGCCCTGCCACTAGCATAGAGTCAGTGAAAACCTTGATGTCTTGTATGCCGAGCTCACGGTCCAACCTCAGCCCTGCTATAATGGCCTCGTACTCTGCTTGATTGTTGGTGAGGGTGAAATGAACCCTCAGGGCCTGTT
The DNA here is from genome assembly GCA_039513925.1 of Platanthera zijinensis. Lineage (NCBI taxonomy): Eukaryota > Viridiplantae > Streptophyta > Magnoliopsida > Asparagales > Orchidaceae > Platanthera > Platanthera zijinensis. The sequence continues at coordinate 762,594 of CM077078.1, read as the reverse complement.
CGATCCGCGTCCCCTCAGGGCTTGTCAAAACCATCCCTCCCCCAAAAGAATTCCTTCCCGAGGCCCCGTCTACGAGCATCTCCCAAGCCACTACGGGAGACGTTTCGGCCTCCTTGACCTCCACCACGTAATCTACCAAGAAATCCTCCACGACCTGAGCCTTGACTGCCATCCGAGGCACGAAAGAGAGATCAAACTCGCTGAGCTCTATCGACCATTTAGCTAACCTCCCCGAATGCTCCACCCCTTCCAGAATACGGCGGAGAGGGTGGTCCGTCACTATTTGGATTGTATGGGCCTGAAAATAGGGTCTGAGCTTCCGGGCGGAGATGACGAGAGCAAAAGCTAGTTTTTCCAGGATAGGGTACTTTAGCTCCGCCTTTTTGAGGACCCTACTTACGTAATAGATTGGGAATTGCTTCTTTCCTTCTTCTCTTATGAGAACCGAACTCACCGCCTCTGCTCCCACTCCCAGGTACAAGAATAGAACCTCTCCCTCTCTTGGGCCTTGGAGTAGCGGCGCCTTGGTAAGCTGCTGCTTAAGGGCTAGGAAAGCCTTCTCGCACTCGGAGGTCCACTCAAATTTCTTCCCCCCCTCAATGTCCGAAAGAAAGGTGAACACCTTTCTCCTGCTCTAGAGAGAAACCTGCTAAGCCCTGCCAACTTGCCGGTGAGACGTTGGACCTCCTTGGTATTTGTCGGGGACTCCAGTTCTAGGATCGCTTTCACCTTGTCTGGGTTAGGCTCTACTCCCGATGGGGTGAGGAGATGTCCTAGGAACTTTCCTCTGCTAGCCCCAAATACGCACTTCAACGGGTTGAGCCTCATTTTGTACTTTCTTATGGTCCCAAACGTTTCCTCTAGATCCGCGATGTGGGACTTGAGGTCTTGGCTTTTGATCATCAAATCATCCACGTAGACCTCGAGGTTCCGTCCCTTTTGCTTTCGGAAAATCCGATCCATCATCCGTTGGTAGGTGGCCCCCGCATTCTTCAGCCCAAAAGGCATCATGTTGTAGCTGAAACACCCATCCTCGGTGATGAAGGTGACATCCTTGATGTCCGGAGGGTGCATGCGTATTTGATGATATCCTGAAAAAGCATCTAAAAAACTCATTAGTGAAAAACCGACGGCTGAATCAACCAGCGCGTCGATTCGAGGCAGAGGATAACAATCCTTGGGGCATGCTTTATTCAAAAGAGAGAAGTCGATACACATTCTCCATTTCCCTTCCCCCTTCTTTACCATTACAACATTGCTCACCCACCCCGGATACTTGTTCGCCGATATGAATCCTGCTTGGAGCAGCTTCTCCACCTCCTCCCTGATCGGTTTGGCCATCCTGGAAGCGATAGCCCTCTTCTTTTGCTGGATGGGACGAATCTGGGGATCAAGGTTGAGACGATGACATGCCACGTCTGCGTCGATCCCTGGCATGTCGGCTGCGCTCCAAGCAAAAATATCAATGTTCTCCTGCACGCATCTCCTGATCTTCTCCTGGTCCTCAGGGCCGAGCTCACCACTAACTTTAATCTTTTCTTCCCTTCCTTCCTTTGTTAAGATGTTCATCTCCCGCACTTCGACTGCAGCCCTCAGCCTTGAGGGCTCCTCTTCCTCCTCCTGGTCTATCGGAGTCCTCTCTTCCATCTCTGGCCTCTCCTCCTGCCTCCCGAGCTCTTGCCCTCCGCCCGCTCCTTCCTTGACTGCCATAGTTACTTCCCTCCTGAATCTCTCTCCCACTGCCTCAGATCCTCTCCCCAGCGGCGAATCTTCCATCTCTCCTATCTTCCTTTTCTTCCTTCCTACTTCTTCCTCTCCTCCTCCGGGCTCCTGCTTTCCTGCCATTACTGGCTCCACCGTAATGCCACCACCCAACTCCTCAACTCCATTCTCCTCTTGCTCCTGTTGCTCCATCCTCTTCTCTAATTCTTCCGCGTCACCCTTCCATGAAATAGTGTTTACTGCAGTCACGTAGCACTCCCGGGCCGCCTTCGGATCTCCTCTTACCCTGATCTGGATCCCTCCTGAATTGAGTTTCAAACACTGATGAAAAGATGATGGTACACATCTGAAGGCACTAATCAAGGGGCGCCCAAAGATGGCGTTGTAGCTGCTGGGAGCGTCCACTATCACAAAACGGCAATTCCTGGACAGCCCTCCCAGAGTTACCTGAAGACCGACTCCCCCTTCTACTTCTTTCCTTTCTCCCGAGAATCCAAACAGCGGTCCATCGGCTGCTAACACCCTCCTGGCTTCCACCCTCATCTCATTGAACGCCTTTTTGAAGATAACATTAACCGAGCTTCCATTGTCCACTAAGATCCTTGATACCGTGAAATTTTCTATAGCTGTTCGAATCACCAATGCATCGCAGAACGGATCTTCGTGATCTGGAAAATCCTTCCTAGAGAAGGTGATCTTCTCATCCGGGGGGGGGCTTGCGACGTCGAGGCGACACCTCGACGGTACATTGTATGAAGGCTGGCCTTTCGTGCGGCTTCCATCCCTACTCCACCATGAATCACCCCGATCCCCCCTCGGTCCCCCACATCCGACCGATCTACACATCTATCTTCCTCCCCTGCTCCGGTCATCTCTACTATTCGCGCTGGTTGATGCTGTTCTCCCGTTCCTCTTCTCCCCTTCAGCTCTAGAAACTCCGGGCAAGTAGCTGTTGCGTGACCTTCCTCCTCATGGAAGTCACAGAATGGCGTAGCTACCTCCCCCTCCTGCCTTCCCTCCTGTTGATTCCTCCTTCTCCCTGCTCCTGTTCCTCCCCTTCCTCGCTCTCTTCCCCTTCCTCTTCCCCGGCCTATAGCCATAGCTTGCTGAGGCGGGGGTGGGAGTGGCCTCGGGCCATGTCCCCACCCCAGCTGCTGAAACCTCCCTGGTCCTCCCTGGTAGTAATTCCTTCCCCCCGGGGGAAGACCTCTTCCTTGCCCTTGAACCGGGCCTCCTGGCTGCCTCCAAGCCAACTCCTGATGTGCCGGTCCCCTTGGCTCCTCCCTCCTTCTTCCTTCCTGCTGCTTCGCTCCTCCCGGCTCTCTCGACTCCACTTCCGTCAACCGTGCTAGCTTCTTGGCAAATGCCGGATTTGCCGCCTCCATCGCTATCTCTTTGGCTGCTTTTTCCATCAACCCTTCAAACGACAAGGGTGCCTTCCTGGTCAAACTCATTTTGAAGAAGCCTTCCCTGAGCCCCACCGTAAAGGCCATTTGAAGAGCGAATCCTGGCACTTCCTGAATGTCCAGAATTTCCTCTTGGAAACGATCCACGTACTGGGCTAATGACTCATCGGCCTTCTGCTTAATCAGGAAGATGGACTCCGGGTTTTTCTTCCTCTTCTTTGAGGTCGAGAAGCGCAGCTGGAAGCTCCTACTCAAGTCCTCAAAGCCATATATTGATCCTGCCGGGAGTTGGTGAAACCAATCCCTAGCTTTGTCTTTCAGGGTGATTGCAAAGAGGCGGCACTTGAATGCGTCGGTCATCGGCCTGATGGAGACCGCATCTTCAAACCATTGCAAGTATTGAAGGGGGTCATCCTTCCCCACATAATAGATCATCTCGGGCTCACGAAAACCCTCCGGGACGGGAGCCGAAAGAACCAGCTCGCAAAAGGGCGATCCTCTCGCTAGGGGTCTCGCCGTCTCCACTCGCGCGACGAGATCCACTGGCGAGACGGCGCTCGCCGGGCTGGGGAACAACTCCCTTCCCGCCAGATCTCGCCCGTTTCCTTCCACCACCTTCTCCTTTCCGGGCCGCCCTCCTGGCGCATCCTCGCCCACCCTTGCTGAGACGGCTCCTTCCGGAGGCGAGAGGCCCGGCCCCTGAGGTAGAGGGGTCACGCACTCGCCTCGCTGCGAGATCTGCTGCAACATCCCCATGATGCCCCCGATGGACGCCATGAATTCCTCCCTCCCAACATATCCTCCTGGGTTCTGGGACCCGCCCTCATTTCCTCCGCCCTCATCTCCTCCTCCTAGATCTCCTGCCATGAGGTGATCCAAAGTTCTTCGACGCAGGCTGCGATCCACGCTCACCGCACCATAAATGTTGGAACCGACAGGGCCAATTCCTCCTAAAGCTCGGATCTAAAACTGCAGCTCACGCCTACTCTCTCTGGACCACGCTCTCAACAGAACCCTTAGAGGAAAAGACCGGGGGTTTTCAGCTTGGAGGTCCCACCTCTTACCCAGGAGAAACAGGAATTCTCCCCCTCCCTAGCCAATGCTGAGCTAGGTGTCTAAGTAGGAGAGAGAGAGAAGGGTTCAATGCCTCTTTCTCAGACACCTTACCGGTCTATTTATAGGCCCCAGAATCTGAACTGCAAATAACCAAAACAAGCACCTGTGAAATTACTAAGATACCCTGGGCTAGGTCTGCCAACAGCCGAACTCCGCTGTTTGGAAAGGCTAAAGGCAGACCACCCAGGGTAAAAGGGTAAAAAAAACCTCGGAGGCTAAAAAAGATGAACCGTTTGTCAATTGAACCGGTTCCCACCCAGTTGTTGAACTGGCCTTCACTCTTTCTGCCGGACCGGTGCTCGGCGAGAGGGCCATCTCGCGGCTGAAAGCGCCATCTCGCAGGCGAGACCCCTTGTCGCCAAAAAGCTTCCCTACGACCTCCCGCCTGCCAGGGGAATGGACCTTTTCTATGGTCCCTCTCGCCCAGCGCGAGCGGACCCAACCTAGGCCCCTCTCGCCAAGCGCGAGTGGATCCATCTTTGGGCCCCTCTCGCCTAGCGCGAGTGGATCCATCTTTGGGCCCCTCTCGCCTAGCGCGAGTGGATCCATCTTTGGGCCCCTTCTCGCCTATCGTGAATGGTCTTTGCTTCCTCCTGAGGACTCCTCTAATCCCGTATCCGCCGAGCCCTTTCTCGTGAGCCCGAGGTTGTACAACTGAAGTCTCGACAGAACACTGTAAGTGTCGACATGCCTATGTGTCGACATAGATTTTTGTGTGTCGACAAAAAAATCTTCTAATACATGGTCTCGACAGAGTTGTGTCGACACAGACTTTGTCTATCGACATAGTTTGTTTCTTTGTCGACACAACCTGCTGATAGTGTCGACACAGTTAGCTTGTGTCGATACAAACTTTCTAACTTAGCCAAATTTCTTGAGGAAGTTTTATGCTGATTAAATATCTCATTTTAGGATCAACATACCTAATTCAATTTTAAAATGATTGAATTTACTTTCATCCAGAGGTTTTGTAAATATATCAGCAACTTGATTATTAGTGTTGACAAATTCTTGATTTATGTCTTCTTTTTCAACTTGTTCTCTAATGAAGTAAAACTTGATTTCTATATGCTTAGTTCTGCTATGTGAAACAGGATTTCTAGCTACAGAAATAACACTAGCAGAATCACAATATAAAGGAATTCTACTTACCTTGATGTCATAGTCATCAAGTTGATGTTGTATCCACAATAACTAAGCACAGCAACTGCCAGCAGCTATATACTCTGATTCAGCAGTGGAAATAGCTACACTTTTTTGCTTTTTGGTGCTCCATGACACCAACCTACCATCTAGGAACTGACATGTTCCTGTGGTTCTTTTCCTATCTTCTTTGAAGCCTGCAAAGTCTGCATCTGAAAAATATGTTAGTAAGAAATCTCTATTCTTAGAGTACTAAAGACCTAGATTAGGTGTGCCCTTAAGATATCTTAGAAATCTCTTGATAGCAGAATAAAAAGATTCCATAAGGCAGGCTTGGTACCTAGCACAGACACATGTAGCAAACATGATGTCAGGTCTACTAGCAGTCAAGTAAAGTAGGGAGCCAATTATCCCTCTATACAAAGACTCATCAACAGGTTTTCCTGCTTCATCTTTGCATATAGGCATACTTGTCCCCATTGGAGTTTTCATGGTGGAGGCTGACTCCATGCCATATTTCTTGATTAACTCCTTGGTGAACTTAGACTGAGATATGGACAATCCATCATCAGTCTGTCTAACTTGGAGTCCCATGAATAATTTCAGCTCACCCATACTGCTCATCTCAAACTTCCCTTGCATAAGTTTGGCAAACTTATGACAAAGGTTATTTTTAGTAGAACTAAAGATAATGTCATCAACATAAATCTGGACTAGGATGATCTTACCTTTTGATTACCTAAAGAACAGAGTCTTTTCTATTTTCCCTCTTGAGAATTTATTCTCAATAAGGAAGGCAGACAAAGTTTCATACCAAGCCCTATGGGCTTGTTTCAATCCATATAAAGCTTTCTTAAGCCTATATACATAGTTGGGATAATGAGAATAAACAAAACCTGATGGTTGTTCTACATATACTTTTTCCTTCAAGACTTCATTTAGAAAAGCTGACTTGACTTCCATTTGGAATACTTTGAACCCATGAAAAGCTGCATAAGCCAGGAATAGTCTTATTGCTTCCAACCTTGCCACTAGGGCAAATGTCTGATCAAAGTCTATCCCTTCTTCCTGTCTGTAGCCCTTTGCCACGAGTCTGGCTTTGTTCTTGATTATGGTGCCATTTTCATCTAACTTGTTTCTATAGATCCACTTGGTTCCTATAATATTGTGATTCCTTGATTTAGGAACCAACTCCCAGACTTTACATCTTCTGAACAGAATCAGTTCTTCCTGCATGGCATCAATCTAATTTGGGTCTTGTATGGCCTCTTCAAACTTCTTAGGTTCCACCTGGGACAAGAAGCTTGAACAGAGAACTATGTTCATGCTTTTGCTTCTTATCAGAACTCCATGACTTACATCACCAATGATTTGGTGTGCTGGATGATCCTTCAAATGTATTCTTGTTGTAGGATGTCTGTCCACCTCTTGGTCTTCCTCATTGTCCTCACCTAGATGAACTCCATTGTATTCATCTTCATTCAGTAAGTCTTGTACTCCCTCTGGACATCATCCTTCATTTTCTTCATCCTGACTTGCAGGTTGGTCTTCACTAATTGTAAGTTTGTCCATATTTTTCTTCAATCCCGTAGGGCTAATAGAAGTACTAGACAACTCACAGTTAATAAGCATAAACTCATCAAAAACTATATGGACAGATTCTTCTACAACTTGTGTAGTCAAGTTGTAGATTCCGTATGCTCTACTGTTATTGTTGTACCCAACAAATATCCTTTCTAGGGATTTGGCAGCAAAAATAGTTAGATAATGCTTGCCATTATTCAGAACATAATATTTGCTACCAAAGATCCTAAAGTAGGATATGTTTGGTTTTCAGCCTTTCATAATCTCATTGGGAGTCTTTTTGTGTCTCTTGTTGATGGAAGCTTTATTGAGAACATGACATGCAATGTTTACTGCCTCAGCCCAGAAGTATTTAGTGAGAGAAGTATCACTTAGTAGAGGTCTACTTGGCTGAATAAGAGTCATATTCTTTCTTTCAGCAACCCCATTTTGCTGGGGAGTTCTAGGTGAGGAGAACTCTTGATGAATCCCAAATTCTTCACAGAACTTTGTCATACATTCAGACTAAAATTCAGTCCCATAGTCACTTCTGATTTTGACTACGGAATTGTTAAGTTCATTCTGAATTTGTCTAACAAAATTCTGAAAAATAGTTGGGGTTTCAGATTTCTGCCTCAAGAAGAAAACCCATGTAAATCTGGAATAGTCATCCACAACCACAAATGTGTAAACTTTCCTACCTAGACTATGAATTAGCATAAGACAAAATAGATCTATATGAAAGAGGTATAAACATCATACATAATCTTTGGTATCGTGTCCATGAAAAGTGGTCCTTGTCTGTTTGCCCTTTTAGCAAGCTGAACATACACCCTCTTTAATGCACTTGAACTGAGGATCATTCCTCACTAACTCCATACTAAAGAGTTGTCCTATTGACTTATAGTTCTGGCGAGCTAGCATTTTGTGCCATTGGACACAATGAGATACTTTCTCATCTGCAACTAGACAGATAGGTGAGAACTGTTGGGTATTGCATCCACAATAACACAGATTTGCATGAAGTCACTATTAAACTAAGATGAATTAAGTTGTATTTGATAACTTGTTCTAGTTATGTGTTTGCAGATTACCATTGCTATGTGTAGACCAATGTCAGTCTATAGTGGGTCATGAACACATGACCATACAGTGTAATCCCTTACTGTTTGACCCAAGGTATTGACTCATGTGTAGCCTCTCTATTGGAATACAATTCATATTCAAACCTTCGATCATGGGATGAAGATTGGACTCTTGAAGAGAAGAGAAATATTTTTTCTAAAGTTCAGAAAATTCTCTAAGTCCACTTCTCGAGAAGTACATCTTAATTCTCGAGAAGTCGTTAGAGTTCTCGAGAAGCTTAGCCTCTTATTTCTCGAGAAGTGCTTAGAGTTCTCGAGAAGCTTAGCTTCAAAGTTCTCGAGAAGTCCAGACAAGTTCAAGAATTTTTCTAAGTCAGAGTTCTCGAGAAGTCTTCTTAGTTCTCAAGAAGTCTTCCTTATTCTCGAGAAGTCTTGGCCAGTTCTTGGGAAGTCTCAGCTATAGTTCTCGAGAAGTCTATCTTGTTCTCGAGAAGCTTGGCTTAAGTTCTCGAGAACTGCTAGCTCTATTTCTCGAATAGTCAAATTTGTCTCAAAAAACTTTCTTAAGTGTTATTTTTCGAGAAGACTCCTTTTGTTCTCGAGAAGTCCAGAATTCTTTTAAGCAGTATAGTTCTCGAGAAGTCCTGATAGTTCTCGAGAACTCAGCCTTTTGTTCTCGAGAAGTCCAGAATTCTTCTAAGCAGTATATTTCCCGAGAAGTCCTGATAGTTCTCGAGAACTCAGCCTTTTGTTCTCGATAAGTCCAGAATTCTTCTAAGCAGTATAGTTCTCGAGAAGTCCTGATAGCTCTCGAGAACTCAATTTCTAGTTCTCGAGAACTAAAATTACTTCTCGAGAACTATAAGTCGAATTCTTCAGAAAATTTTGTTAAGTCCAGTCGGCCGAAATTTTTCAAATGACTTGACGTGATTGGTCCACGTGTCGTCATTATTGTCTTTTCTAGCCATTAAGGGTAATCCTATATAAAGTCTTTTCATTAAGACAAAACCCTAACAATTACCGGGAGCGGATTTCCGTACATTCAAGATCGCTGGATCGGCTGTCACTTTCCAAGAAGAACACGTTCTGAAGTCGCCGCCGCCACTCATCGTGAGATCGATCTTTCTTCTCTCGATCAAGAAAGACCTACTGTTCAAGGAATCTTCATCCTCTCCTTGATCGAGTAAGTCCTAAGTCCTCTCAGGTCAGATCTATAGAGATTCTTCTTATACATATTCTGAAAAAGCAGTCAAGTTCAGTAGAAGACCAAGAGTTCGATATTTTAAGATCTGAGAGAAATTTTTCTTTGTATTTTCAAACCAATTGGTAAATCTTGTAGGAGATTATTCTCCCAGTGTAGGAGCGTTGTTCTCCGAGTCTGTAGGAAGTTTTTATCTTCCGAGTGTAGATCCTTTTGGATCGAGTTTGTAGGAACTTGGTTCCGAGGCGTAGGATTATTTTCAATACGAGATAGTGGAGTAGCCAAGTCTAGTGATTTCCTAGATTGGTGAGGTAATGTGAACGTACCCAAGAATGGGGAACCACTATAAATCTTCTTGTCTTTCTGTGATTGCTTGATTACGTGTGCTAGTTCGTTAAAATTTTTATTCCGCAAAAAAACGCACGATTCACCTATTCACCCCCCTCTAGGTGATTTAGGTTGACAACTTTACACTTTCAATTAGTATTAGAGGGAGGTTGGTCGTTAAAAGGTTAACACCTTGATCAATTTCCTCTCAAAAGTTGTCATTTGGTTATTCAAGCAATGTACAAGGTCAAAGATTTTGCCAAGCTTCCTCTGTGCACAAAGAATAACTTTCCCATGTGGAAAGAGAGAATCAAATTTTTCATGGAAGCTGTGGACCCCCGGATCTTCATGATTGTTGAAGAAGGTCCTTACGTTCCTATGACTATCTCCACTATAGATCCAACCATGAAAGTTCCTAAGAAATTGATGGATCTGGATAAGGACGAGATTGCACTTGTCTCGTTGGACAAGAAAGCTAAAAATATCATAGCAAGTGCAGTCGATGACTCGATGCTGCAGAATCTGATTCACTGCCAATCAGCTAAGGAGATGTGGTAGTCTCTATTTACTCAGATGGAAGGTACTGATGAAGTGAGGGATGATAGAAGGTCCCTACTGAACCAGAAATATGAAGCTTTCAGGAAAGGGTCAAAGGAGACCATTGCAGATACCTTTGAGAATTTCTTCAAGATAGTAAATGGCCTAAGAGTGTATGGCCGAGTCATCACCAATGGGGAGCTGAATGATAAGTTTCTGAGGTCTCTCACAAAGGAATGGGACAACAAAGTCTGTGCCATCCGGGAGTTTGGCAGACTAGTTGAGACAGACCCACAGAATCTATTTGGCATGCTGATGTCCTATGAACTGCAGATCAATTCCAGAAAATCTGAAGAAGTGAAAAGTCGCTTCTCCTCAAAAGAGAAGTCTGTTGCATTAAAGGATGACAGTTCGTGGAAGGGCAAAGCTGCCTCACCAGCACCAGCTCAAGAAGTAAGTGAAGAGGAAAGCTCTGAGCCAAGCACCTCAGGCTCAGAACTATCTGAAGGAGAGTTCTCTTTGCTCTCACGACAGTTCATGAAATTCTTGAACAAGAAGAAGTAGTGGAGAGGCAAGGATGCCTCATACAGGAGATCACGACATGACGGTGATCAGCGAAAGAAAGGCTCGAGTAGCCATGACAGGTATAACTCTAAATAGAACAAACAGATATCTACTGACATTGTTTGCTGCTGCTGCAACAAACCAGGTCACGTCATAGCTGACTGCCCCCACAAGAAGAAGGAGGGTGGCAGAAGAGAGGAAAAGAAATCCTCGTACCACAAGAAGAGGACAGAGAAGAGACTGTTGGCCAAGAAGGGCAAGACTCTCAGTGACTCCGACTCATCTGAGTCGAGTGAAGAAGAGGAAGCCAACTTTGGGCTCATGGCTCAATCAGATGACGAACAAGAGCCCCAGTTTACTGGGGAGGTAAAACCTCACACTCCTCTCTCTGAATCTGAAAGTTATGAGCATGATCATGAAGATAGTTCTTCTGACAATGAGTCGGAATTTATGGCCCAGTACAAGGAGTTGATCATGACTTACGACAAATGTCGTCGAGTCGTGAAAACTCAGGCTAAAGAGATTAAGTCTCTAAAGGCTATTGAGAGCAGCTTGAGAGAAGAAGTCTCTAAGACTGACTCTCTTCAAGAGAACTTCAATCTTGCTATTGAAGAATATGATCAAGATCTTAAGCACCTCGACCTTAAATAGAAAATCATCAAAGAGTTGAACGAATAACTCGAGGCTGAGAAGAAACTTGTTGAAAGTTTCTCTAAGCCTAAGATGGTTCTTCGATTCGTTGCTGAATTCTCAGCTAAGGCCCAAGGAGCTGTACTAGGCCATGTTGCCTCTCCTAGTAAATCTTCTTGGAGAAACAAGGCTCAACAGAAGAATAAGGCCGCCAAGAAGGCATTGGCCAAAGAAAAGGGGAAAGCCCCTCTAGATAAGACTGTCTTCAAGAAAGTTATCTTTCCAACAAATAAGTTTGATCTGGACTCGTCATATGGTCACTTGACCAGGCCTACTTATGTATATCCAAAGTCTCGGTACCAAGGATGGACTCGCCCTCGGAACTTTGGTGAGAGTGTCTTTAAGGAACCTTATGAAGAAGTGATTCTTCAGGGCTATGGTCCTTATAATCATGGCCACAACTTCAAGAATGCCCTTAAAGTAAAGCCCGTTGAGGAAAGGCCTCCGAAGGAGAAGAAGTCATGTGATTGCCCTCATCATGAAGCCTCCTCCTCAAAGAGTGCTACCCCTGCTAGACCACCATCTCAAGAGGTGAAGCAGGAGTACGTAAGGATAAGATACAACAGGTTTGACTGCTAGTGCTGTGGCAAAATTGGTCATTTTGCCATCGATTGTGGGTTCAATACCAGGAAGGTTGCTACTCCTCAAGTTGGCAATATAAGACTAACCACTCAGAATGCTAATCTTTGTAGGGGGAGTTTTCTAACCCGAGACCAAGGACCCAAACATGTTTGGGTTCCTAAGGCAAAGTGATTATGAATGCAGGTATATCCAAAGGCCACCAAAATGCCAATCTGGTACTTGGATAGTGGATGCTCTCGGCACATGACCGGGACAAGAAGCATACTCCAGAATTTCACTTCAGTCTGCAACGGACCAAAGGTCATCTTTGGAGGTTCAGACCGAGGGATAACAAAAACTACGGTATAATCTCTAACGGTAGTGTATCCTTTTCGGATGTAGCTTATGTGGAGGGATTAGAACACAATCTCATTAGCATAAGTCAACTATGTGACAAAGGATACATAGTTGAGTTCTACGCTGACAAGTGCTTGATAAAGTCTGTTGACAATATGGAAATGATTCTATCTGGAACTCGAAGCAGGAACATATTTTGCTTAAATTTCATTTGTATAGACTCTTCTACACCAGTGTGTGTTTTGGCAAAAGATAGTGCGTCTCTTGGTGACCAATGGCACAAGAGGCTAGCACATATTAATTTTAAAACTATTAATAAATTATTCTCCCATAACTTAGTACGTGATGCCCCAAATATCAAGTACGACAAAGAGAGACCTTGTCATGCATGCGTAAAAGGCAAGCAAACAAGGGCAACCTTTAATAGGCAAAAACTATAATAGGTGTTTACACATACTTCATATGGACTTGTTCGGTCCACTGCAAGTTAGAAGTTTAGGAGGTAAGGATTATACATTGGTAATTGTTGATGACTACTCACGTTTTGCGTGGGTGTTCTTTCTGAAACACAAGTCAGATACCTTCGATATCTTTACAAATTTTGTCAGGCAGGTCCAGAATGAATACAATTATTCCGTAGTGAAAATCAGAAGTGACAATGGAACGGAGTTCAAATCTGGGGCCATGACAGAATTTTGTGAAAGCCTAGGTATCTTTCATGAGTTTTCCTCTCCTCGTACTCCACGGAAAAATGGAGTAGCTGAATGAAGGAATAGAACACTCATAGAGGCCTGCAGGACTATATTGAGTGATGCTTCACTACCAGAATACTTCTGGGCTGAAGCCGTCAACACTCCATGCCACGTGCAAAATCGAGCCCTCATAAACAAGAATCTTGATAAGACACCTTATGAACTTCCAAAAGGCAGGAATCCGACTGTCTCATATTTTAGAATTTTCGGATGCAAATGCTTCGTACTTAACAATGGTGTGTATCATACTACCAAGTTTAGTGAGAAAAGTTTTGAAGGTATTTTTGTAGGATATAGTAACCATAGTAAGGCATACAGGATTTTCAATAGAAAAACTCTGGTTGTAGAAGAATCAATACATGTTGTATTTGATGAGACGAGCTTGCTGCAAAGCAAATCGTCTAGTGTGCTTGTTGATGATGCAGGTACAAGGCTTAAAGTGACCAGCTTGGATGAATCGACCGAAGGTAAAGATGAAAAGTTCATCAAGATCACCTCTCCAACCCCTATTGGAGAAGTAGAGGATCAAGATGAAAATATTGTCCAAGTTAATGAAGTCACTCCAGTGGCTGAAGAAGTTCCAGATGCGAGGAATTTAGAGCTCAAACATCTGAAGGATCACCCAATGGACCAAATCATAGGAGATCCCCGAGATGGTGTCAGAACTCATCGAGGTATAACTAACGAGAATTTATATTTAAGTTTTCTCTCACAGGTTGAACCAAAGAAGTTTGAGGAAGTAAACTCAGACGCATTATGGATCTTGGCCATGGAAGAAGAATTGAATCAGTTCAAGAGCTGCAAGGTTTGGACGCTTATTCCAAGGCCCAAAGGTAAGAATGTCATCAGAACGAAATGGGTCTATAGGAACAAGATGGATGAGGATGGGACAATCATAAAGAACAAGGCCAGACTCGTCGCCAAAGGATATCGTCAATAAGAAGGGATCGACTTCGACCAGACATACGCTCCAGTGGCAAGGATGGAGGCCATCATACTGTTCCTGGCTTATGCTACACTGAAGGGCTTCACAGTCTATCAAATGGATGTGAAGTCTGCATTCCTGAATGGTGATATAAAGGAAGAGGTGTACGTGGAACAACCCCCAGGTTTTGTTGATCCTAATTTTCCTGAGTATGTTTATTTATTATCGAAAGCGCTGTACGGTTTGAAACAAGCTCCTCGAGCTTGGTACGAAACGCTGTCTACCTTTCTCCTCGAGAACAAGTTCCCAAGGGGAAAGATAGACAAGACATTATTTCTTAGGGAAATTAAAGGCAAGATTTTGCTAGTGCAAATCTATTTCGACGACATTATATTTGGTTCTACAGACGACAACCTCTTCAAAAAGTCCTCTAAACTTATGCAAGGGAAGTTTGAAATGAGTAGTATGGGAGAGCTGAAGTATTTCTTAGGACTTCAGGTGAAACAATCTGAAGATGGAATTTTCATCTCACAGACGAAGTTCACCAAGGAGTTGATTATGAAATTCAGAATGGAGAGTGCAACCTCTATGAGGACATCAATGGCCTTAGCTATGTCTCTGGACAAGGATGAGAAAGGGAAACCTTTTGATGAAACCAAGAACAGAAGTATAGTTGGATCCTTGCTCTACCTTATGGCCAGTAGACCAGACATAATGTTCTCCACATATGTATGTGCTAGATTCCAAGTGAACTATAAGGAATCTCACTATGCTGCTGCAAAGCAGATTTTGAGATACCTTAATGGTACACCGAATCTTGGCTTATGGTATCCAAGAAGTAATGGCAGCGAACTAATTGGTTTTTCAGATGCAGACTTTGTAGGTAGCAAAGATGACAGGAAAAGCACTTCCGGGACATGTCAGTTCCTAGGAAGAAGGCTTATATCATGGAGCAGCAAAAAGCAAAATTGTGTCGCAATCTCAACGGCCGAGTCAGAATACATTTCTGTCGGCAGTTGTTGTGCACAGTTGTAGTGGCTAAAGAATCAGCTAGAAGATTACAATATGAAGGTCAAATACATTCCATTGTTCTGCGACTCATCCAGCGCGATCGTAATCGCAAACAACCCAGTCTCGCACAGCCGGACAAAGCACACCAATCTCAGATATCACTTCATCCGGGAGCATGTAGAGCAAGGGGATGTGGATCTGCAGTACGTGCCAACAGATCGGCTAGTTGCAGATATTTTCACGAAGCCGCTGGACGAGACCAAGTTCAATTTCTTCAAAACTGAACTTGGGCTGCTGAACAAAGAAGAATAGACCAAAGTGGAATAGTTCAAGGCTCAAGAATCTAGGACTCTTCAAAAAGGTCAGAAATTTCTCAAGAGAAAGACAGCTCTCGAAAACTAAGTATACCTCTCGAAAAGTGAAATAACAGTTCTCGAGAACTTAGACTACTTCTCGAAAACTTATGACAGTCTCTCGAGAATTCTATTAAGCTCTCGAGAACTATATCATACATCTCGAAAAGTATACTGGCAGCTCTCGAAAACTAAGTATACCTCTCGAAAAGTGAAATAATAGTTCTCAAGAACTTAGACTACTTCTCGAATACTTCTGACAGTCTATCGAGAAGTCTATTAAGCTCTCGAGAACTATATCATACTTCTCGAAAAGTATACAGACACCTCTCTAGAACTAAACCTACTTCCCGAGAAATGCCCATCTTCTTTTCGACTTATGCATAATTTCTTCTATTTTCGGAAACCCGCTTGATTTCAGTCCTAACCCTCAATTAATTAGACACTTAATTGACATTGCTAGGATTATATATATATAAAGTTTTAGAAATCAATAATCAACCGACATTTCAAATTTCCTCTTCTCAAAAACTCTTCGTCTTCCACCGACAGAAAGCTTCGTCACCGCCATCATCTTGCGCTCTGTCCGTCGCCGCCATCAGCATCCAGGGCTCAGAGTTCGAAGATAGGAGTCGGCAGTGAACTTGTCATCGAAGGAATTGCAGACAATTCAGATGATTTCCAGAACTTGCTCCTTCTCCTGGACACTGCCAGACTGATGTTTGTTCTCTCAGAACCCTGCAAGATTGTTTTTCAAGATGTAGAGGAATTCTTTCGGAATGCCAAGGTGAGGCGAAATGGTAGAGTGTTGAAAACTAAAGTCAGAGGGATCAAAATCAAGTTGGACAGAACAAAAGTTTCAAAGCTCCTAAAGATGCCTGTTGTGGATGAAGAGGATGACCTAACACCTGAAGATTATGATAGAACTTACTCCTTCTGTGGAGTTTCTGAGGAGTTCAACTCTTTAAGGAGAAATCTCTTCAATGATGTAGGAAAACTTCTGGCAGATATAATTGGAAAAATCTTATGGTGCATGACAGGTTCCATTAGTTTCATACCTAATGACCTATTTGGAGTTATGACAGCTGTAATATGCAGGAAGTAATATCAATATGGCATGATGGTATTTGAATTGATCAGGGACCACATTCAGGATCCCAAATTTGCAACGATAATCTCTTTGTTGCTCAGTGAGATTGATCCAGTCACTTTAAAAATTTCCAAAGGCACTCCAGTTCATCGCCTAAAAAAGATTTCCTTGGCCTCCATCCAAAGATGGGAATTAAAATTGAAGAATCCCAAGCAGTTAGCTAAAGAAATTGCAGCTTCTGTCTCTAAGGTCAAGACCCCATCTCCCTCCTCTCATCATGTTGCTGAACCTTCTGGTGCAGCAACTGAGGGGGAGCCTACAACCACTATTCCTTTTGTCAGACCTACTCCTTCCTCTCCAGCCAGATTCGAATTTGTATCAGCAAGCAGATCTCCTCTCAGTAGCCCAGTGAGATCTCCAATCAGGAGCCTGGTGGTAGATTCTCCAGATGCCACCCTATCAGATGTTCCAGGACAGTAAACCATCAAGGACACAAGTGCAGCCATTGACAGTATGATTGAAGAACTCATTTTAGATGAACCAATTCCTCCCCTTCACAAAGAAACCATTGCAGAACCATCAAATGAACCATCTCCTCCACCATCACCCCAAGCTACTCCAGCTCCAACTCCTTCTCCCTCTCCAAGGAAAGATTCTACCCCTACTGAACACCCTTCTCCACCAGAGACCATCCTTCTCTCTAAATAGGATGAGCCAAAACCTGAAGAGGTGGAAGCCCCTCTCAGGAAGCTTGACTTCTCCCTCACAAAATTTGTTGATGAAGAGGATGATATAGTATTTCACACTGTAAGAGCCCAGTGTTCTGTGGTTATAGAAGAAATCCCTCCATGGAAAGCACCTCCTCTACCTCAAATTACTACACCAACTTCCCCTCTTACTGCTACTGCTCCTGCTCCTATTGCTGCTGCTGAAACTCTATGTTCAGATATTCTATCTAAGATTGAAGGTATGATGGCTGCCCAAAGGCAATACTTTGATGAATCTCTCCAGTCAGTCAAAGATCAGGTCACCTCTCTAGAAAAGGAAATGAGCAGAGGATTTGTAAAGATCCAACACAATACAGATTCTCTTAAAGAGCTGTTCAGAATTGGTGGCAAAGCCATTGATCACACCATTACCAGTATTGGTCAGGTCATGGACCAGTCTATCACTCTGGAAAATAATCAAATTCAGTTGGAAAAGAAAGCTGAAGAACATGTAATAAAGATTTGTGAGGAAGTTGGTACATTCAAAGAAGACACCATAAAAAAGATTTGTGTAGAAATCAGAAAGGGGGAGAGTTTAGTGAAAGAACAAGTGGAAAAACTTACTCCAGATGCAAAATCTCTCTGGAATGAGAAATTGACTGAGATAAATAAGAATGTTTTAGATCAAATCCAATCAGTGAAATTCCACACTAATGATACTGCAGTCTGGATGCACAATCAAATTTTCCCAGACTTTCAAGCTGATCCTAATGTGATTCCACATCATTTGAACCCCCTTGCTGAAGGAGAATCCACCCAGATGTCTCAACCTCAAATGCCTACTTTTTCTCCAAGGCCAAAAGATCAGGATCTTCCTCCTACTTCCTACGACCAGGTTTGGGATGACATTATTCCTAAGGATTTACCAGAGATTCACACCTCTTATAAGAGAAAGTATGGAGAAGGTCCATCTGCAAGCAAATCTGTTCCCCAGCGAGATGCAGAGAAAAGGAAAGCAAAGGAGTTTGCTGAAGTTTGGAGCCCCACTTCTACAAGATTAATTCTTGATACTCTTAAATTGGTGATGGACAACAATGAGAACAGAAATCTCCACTACAACTCATCTGAGTGGGAATTATATGAGAAGTCCATGACCAAGAGAAGTATATATGATAGAGAGTTTGGCAGGAATAATCCCAAAGCTCCTCCTAAGCCTCCTAGGTACTATCCTAAGCCCTTTTGCTATCAGAGGAGACAGCAAGAGAAGCAGGACAGACAGCATCAAAGCAAAGAATGTACTATTGTTGATTTGTTTTTTTTTTGAGAATTTGAATGAAATGGTTGTTGACTAGAAATCTAAAACATTACATATATACAATCTCTAGTTTTGCCTAATTATGTCTTTAGTTAATCTGTTATTGCATTTAGATTCAATTATTTATTTCCAGTTCTTTCTTAATTGTCATAATTCACCTTAGTGTACAGGGTTCTGACTTCTACAAATAGGAGGAGATTGTTGGGTATTGCATCTACAATAAGCCATATTTGCATGAAGTCACCCTTGAACTAAGATGAATTAAGTTGTATTTGATACCTTGTTCTAGTTGTGTGTTTGCAGATTACCATTGCTAAGTGTAGACCAATGTCAGTCTATAGTGGGTCATGAACACAGGACCATACAGTCTAATCCCTCACTGTGTGACCCAAGGTGTTAACTCATGTGTAGCCTCTCTATTGGGATACACTTCATATTCAAACCTTGGATCATGGGATGAAGATTGGACTCTTGAAGAGAAGAGAAAGATTTTTTCTAAAGTTCAGAAAATTCTCTAAGTCCACTTCTCGAGAAGTACCTCTTAGTTCTCGAGAAGTCCTTAGAGTTCTCGAGAAGCTTAACCTCTTAGTTCTTGAGAAGTGCTAAGAGTTCTCGAGAAGTTTAACTTCAAAGTTCTCGAGAAGTCCAAACAGGTTCAAGAATTTTTCTAAGACAGAGTTCTTGACAAGTCTTCTTAGTTCTCGAGAAGTCTTTCTTGTTCTCGAGAAGTCTTGGCCAGTTCTCGAGAATTCTCAACTATAGTTCTCGAGAAGTTTATCTTGTTCTTGAGAAGCTTGGCTTTAGTTCTCGAGAACTGCCAGCTCTATTTCTCGAATAGTCAAAGTTGTCTCAGAAATCCTTCTTAAGTGTAATTTCTCGAAAAGACTCCTTTTGTTCTCGAGAAGTCCAGAATTCTTCTAAGCAGTATAGTTCTCGAGAAGTCCTGATAGTTCTCGAGAACTCAGTCTTCTGTTCTCGAGAAGTCCATAATTCTTCTAAGCAGTATAGTTCTCGAGAAGTCCTGATAGTTCTCGAGAACTCAGCCATTAGTTCTCGAGAAGTCCAGAATTCTTCTAAGCAGTATAGTTCTCGAGAAGTCCTGATAGCTCTCAAGAACTCAGTTTCTAGTTCTCGAGAACTAAAATTACTTCTCGAGAACTGTAAGTCGAATTCTTCAGAAAATTTTGTTAAGTCCAGTCGGTCGAAATTTTTCAAATGACTTGACGTGATTGGTCCACGTGTCGTCATTAATTTCTTTTCTAGCCATTAAGGGTAATCCTATATAAAGTCTTTTTGTTAAGACAAAACCCTAACAATTACAAGGAGCGGATTTCCATACATTCAAGATGGCTGAATCGGCCGTCACTTTCCAAGAAGAACACGTTCTGAAGCCGCCGCTGCCGCTCATCGTGAGATCAATCTTTCTGCTCTCGATGAAGAAAGACCTGCTGTTCAAGGAATCTTCATCCTCTCCTTGATCGAGTAAGTCCTAAGTCCTCTCAGGTCAGATCTACAGAGGTTCTTCTTCTACATATTCTGAAAAAGTTGTCAAGTTCAGAAGAAGACAAAGAATTCAATATTTCCAAATCTGAGAGAAATTTTTGTTTGTATTTTCAAACCTCTTTGTAAATCTTGTAGGAGATTATTCTCCGAGTGTAGGAGCGTTGTTCTCTGAGTTTGTAGGAAGTTTTTATCTTTTGAGTGTAGATCCTTTTGGATCGAGTTTGTAGGAACTTGGTTCTGAGGCGTAGGATTGTTTTCAATCCGAGATAGTGGAGTAGCCGAGTCTAGTGATTTGCTAGATCGATGAGGTAAAGTGGGCGTACCCAATATTGGGGAACCACTATAAATCTTCTTGTCTTTCTATGATTGCTTGATTACATGTGCTAGTTCATTAAAAATTTTATTCCACAAAAATACGCACGATTCACCTATTCACCTCTCACTAGGTGATTTAGGTTGACAACTTTACACTTTCAAGAACTTATTCTCATAATCAAAGTTAAGATAGTAGAAATTTCCTTTACTAGTGCCTATCAAGATGATCTCTTGATCATTTGACCTTCTTATTTGACACATACCATTGTGGAAAGAAGTGTCATAACCAAGATCACTTAGTTGGCTTATGCTAATTAGGTTATTCTTTAGAACTTTCACATAAGCCACTTGAGTGATGGTATTGGAGTTATTGGAAATATTTCCAAACCCTTTGATGACTCCCTTTTCAGATCCACAAAAGATCACTTTGGGTTCAACTTCTATAGGGAAGTAGTACTTCAGCATCCTTCTTGTTCCAGTCATGTGCCTGGAACATCGACTGTCCAAGTACCATATAGGGGTATGGCCACTTGGACTCACTTGCATCAGATAAAATTACCTATCCTTAGAAACCCAATAGTTATTCGGTCCTAGGTTCAGGTTAGTTTGATTTTTGACATACTTACCTGCAGCCTTTCTGACAGGTAAGCTGGCCTTATTCTAAATACTAGCATTGAACCAACAGTCAATGGCAAAGTGTCCCACCTAGCCACAACACTAGTACTCAAATTTGTTGTACCTTTTCTTAAGTACAGGCTTAACAATATTGTTGTCTATAGTCCTTTTAAGTGCAGGTGCTGGAGCAGCAAATACTAAGGATTCCTTAAGAACCTGATGGGTTTGCTCATGGGGTGCCCTATTAGAATATGCACCCTTTCCATTCAGATTACCATACTTATAGTGACCATGAGTGATGTCATGATCATACCTGTTAGTAGGCTGCATCACTTTCCTAAAAGAAATAGGGGGTTTGAAGGCTAGTGGCTGAACTGGGGCTTTGACTTTTCTTTGAGAATTGGCTGCCCTTTTTCTTCCCTTAAAGCCTAATCCTATCTGACCCTTTTGGGAGATGAAATTATCAATTATGGGTAAGACAGACTTTGGCTTAGAGAATTTAGCCACTAAATCCTTTTCTTTCTAAAGTCTTACTTCCAGATTCTTGATGTGATTATTTTTTAAAGTGATTGTACCAAACTGAATAACAGTTATGTTTTTCAGTTTGGCAACCTCATTCAATTTCAAATCCATTATATTTGCTGAATCTAATGCAGCCAGTTTGAGAGATTCAATTTCCTCAGCCTGCTTCTTGACAAGGAATTTACTTCTCTTAAGAGCTGCAACAAACCACCATACTCATCAATTAATTGATGAACATCCCCTTCAGATTCAGAACCATCCACATTTCTTGATGTAGATGCTTCAGATTCTGATCCAGTATAATACTCAAAAGCTAAGGATGGATTTTATACCTTACTGGTACCGGGCTGATCCTGGCACTGATTTTCCTCAGATAAAGCCATCAGCCCTCTACAATAATATTCTTCACATCCATTGATAGAATCCAGCATTTACAAGAATTCAGATTCTACAGGATCCTCTTCTGTTGAGAACAATCCAATATGGGCTTCTGCTTCATCCCCTTCTCCAGATACTGATGATGAAGAGTCAGTCCAACTCTTCTGCTTCTGGGCAACAAGAGATTTCTCCTTCTTGCCCTTATTCTGATGCTTCTGCTTGTCCTTAGACTCCTTTCTTTTATCAAGACATTCAGCTATGACATGTCCTGGCCTATTGCAACAATAACAAATAATTTTAGAAGAAGTTTGTTTACTAGGATTAGAGTCATACCTATCATCCTTAGAAGTCTTCTTCTTCTTATAATAGTCAACCTTGGAGGAAGATGAAGATGGCTTAGTTCTCTATTTCTTCTTCTTCATGTACCTTTGAAACTTCCTTGTAAAGGCAGCAAAGTTCTCATCAGAATTGTGGGTGTCTGAAGTGTTGATGTCAGTATCTTTTGGTTCAACTTCAATAATTTTCCTAGGAGGAGAAGATGACTTTCTCCTGCCCTTTCTTGTAGCTTCAGCCTTGAAGGCTACTGACTTTTCTTTATAATAAGACCTATTACTTTTCTCCTCCTCCTTTCTGGCAGTGAGCTGCATCTCATAAGATAACAGTTTTCCATACAAGGTTGGTGGAGGTGTATCAGCAAGCCTGGCCACCTCTACGATGGCACATATTTTTGTATCCCAATCCTTGGTCAGTGATCTGAGAAACTTGTCATTCAGCTTATATATGCTAAAGACTCTTCCATAGGTCATTAACTCATTTACAATCCTAAAGAACTTCTTGTAACATTCTTCTATACTATCTGATTTGGCTTGTCTGAAGCTCTCATATTCTTGATTCAGCATGGACTTTTTATCCTCCCTAACTTCTTCAGTTCCCTCCATGAAGACAAATAAGGTGTCCCACATCTCCTTGGAGGTTTTGTAATGAACTAGATTCTGAAATATAGAATCATCTATGGCACTCATAATTATGTTTTGTGCTCTCTTATCTAAGGTAGCTAAGATGATCTCTTCCTTAGTCATTTCAGAATAGCTCTTTGGTGTTTTGAGATTTGTATCAAGAATTGATATGTTCATAGGAATGAATGGACCTTCCAAAACTGTGATGTAAATTCTTGGATCAGATGCTTCCATGAACAATCTGACCCTTTCTTTCCATATGACAAAATTCTCTTTCCTGCAGATAGGTAGTTTCATGGATCCAAGTTCCTTCTGATTCTAACTTGAACCCATTCTAGCTAACAGTTAATTGCCTTGGAGATCTACTCAGACTATTAGGTCTATATTTGAGTAACCTCCCTCTGATACCACTTGAAAGATTAGGTTGATAGACACTAAACACCTAGAGGGGGGGTAAATAGGTTCAATTCCTTTTAATCAACTTAGGCAATTAACAATGTTAAATAACAGTAAAATAAACACAGCACAAACAATCACAACAAGTTCACAGCACAGTACACAATAGTTTATAGTGGTTCCCTAATTTATGGGTACGTCCACTCTCCCCCTTCACCTATCCAGCAGAGTACTGGATTCAGCCAACCTTCCTTCCACTATTTCAGATCCACAGATATTACAACTCAAAACCCAACTGGTTCCTATAGCTTAAACTTTTTCAAGTCCTACAACACAGAATCTTCTCAAGACTCCTACCTCATGTAACAACCCTACCTCAGCCTTAACCACCAGGCCTACAACTCAGATCAACCAGATACTACACCTCAGATTCTTCCAAGAATCCTACCTCAGGCAACAGCCCTACCTCAGCCTTTATAATTTAGTCTTAGAACTCAGATCTATATAAGATCTTACAAGGAAATTAATTGTTTAAAACATTAAAAGATTCACCCTGATAGAAAGAGAATAGGGTGAATGCTTCTTGATAAGTTGTTGATAGAATTGATTACTTTAGATCCAACCTATCTTAGATTCTCCAAAGCTTCTTGAATTTGTACCAAGTAAGGGTTATCTTCAATTGGAGTTGGAGTTGATCTTCAATCCAGCTTCCTTCTTGAATTCAGAATCAGATCTTAATTTTTCTAGCAGACTCTTTAAGATCTGCCATCTTCTGGATTTGTATCTTGTTCCACCTCTCTTGTTTTTTTATTACTGTACTGTTCTTCTGATTGTGATGAAATAGGTCTATATATACAATCCATCCAAGGTTACCAGCTGATCTGGTTCATAACAGCCTTTTGATAGCTCTAACAGATGTGTCAGCTTTGTTACTTATGTTAGCTGTCGGATCTTCAGTCTTGACAACTGACTCCTCCTTGAACTTCTATCTTAGTAGAAAAGGCCATTGAGACAAATCCAAATATGTCGACACAAATAGACCATTTGTCGACACAAGTCTTGAAGGTGTCAACACAGCTCCCACATTGTCGACACAGTCATACTTTAACTTCTCGACACAACTTCTGTTGGATGTGTCGACACAAGTCCTGTCTATCGACACAACCGCTTCTGGTCTCGACATAGCTGGTGTTAATAGATTTCTTGAGTGTGTGTCTACACACGTCCTGTGTGTCTACACAAGCCTTCCAGTGTCAGTATAGCTGTTGTTGACAGATTTCTTTGAGTGTGTGTCGACATAACTACTTCTGGTCTTCAACATGCCTGGTGTTGAGTGTGTGTCGACACAAGTCCTGTGTGTCGACACAACTGCTGCTGATAGAATTTCTGTTTGTTGTCACAAGTCCTGTGTGTCGACACATTCTTGCTTTTGGTGTCGACACAAGTCCTTCACCAATGTCGACACTTGTACTTAGAATATTTTCCTGCATTTCTTTAACCTGCACATTCAAACTCAACATTCCATCAAATACACCTTGATGTATATCATTGAGTTAGTGAAAGTCAAACTAGTGTCAACTAGCTTCACCTATGGGGGGATAGGCGATTTGCAGTCTTTTTGCGGAATTAATAATTAACCTGCACAAGAAACAAAACAAGCACAACACAGAAATACACAGGCAGTTATAGTGGTTCCCCGATTTGGGTACGCCCACTTTCCCCCTTCGACCTATCTCCCAACAAGGGACGACTCGGTCACTTCACCAACCGGATTGAAATCCAATCCTCACACTATGGAAGGAACCATTCCACCTGAAGGAGTGACTACTCGTCCACCACGGGTTGAACCCAACCCTTACAATGAGGAAACAAAGTTCCTTTACAACAAAAGTAAAAATAGAATGTACAAAATACAAACTACGTTTGGAGCGCTCGGTGTCCCTCTTCGTTCGATGAAGCATTCTTGAAGAAGACGAAGAGTCCACGACCTAAGCACTCTCTTGGAGAGGATCTCCCAGAGATCGGTAGCGGCAAGGATTGTGGCGGCAATGCTTTGTAGATCCAAACTTCGTAACAAAGCTAGCAAGGTCTACCAATGATCTTACTTGGATCGATCGTCTCAATCGATTCGGAAGGGGAAAGTATTCTCGTTCAACAAACCAAGAGACAAAGGATCTCAAGATAGAAATGTGAGACACGTTGCTTGGCTGAGTTTCTGTTGCCGAGAGATCAAGAAGAATCCGATCGGCGGCGGCGACAACCTTTTGAGCGGCGACGGAGGCGGAAGAGGTTTCGCGATCAGCTAGGTCAAGTCGGCGGCTCTTTCTTTTTCACGTGTTCTGGATAGTCCGTAATGTCCAGAATAAACGAGTATTTATACTGTAGATCATCCTTTATGACCATTGTGGGCCCCACCAGAAAAACCCTAATTTGGGCCCCACCAGAAGAAACCCTAATTTCGGTTCAAACAGCGCCTGAAATCTTGGTTCGGTCCAGCGAGCAGGAAGAAATCGCCTAAGGCAAATTCGGCGGGAATCATGGGTGATTCTCGACGAATCGGCGAGAATCACTTATGATTCCCGTCGAATTCTCCTTGGAAGAATTTTATCTGAAGGGCTTGCCATCCGAAGTGAATCAGAGAGAATCAAAACCAATCTCGCTGAATCGGCGATGTACAACCTCGGACTCGCAGGCGAGAGAGAAGTCCCAGGCGAGAGGGCCCAGGCAACGAGAGCCGAGTGAGAGGGCCCAGGCGAGAGGGCCCAGGCAACGAGAGCCGAGCGAGAGGACTCAGGCAAGAGGTACTAGGAAAGAGGCACCAGGCGAGAGCTACCAGGAGGTAGGGCATGGAGTGAGGTTCACTGCATTAAGCGGGATGGCCTAAGTGGAGCGTGGCCTCAGATAGGTGAATGCCGAGACGGGAAGCTTTCCCGGCGAGTGACCGGCTCACCGCGCGAAAGGAATCCAGGAGTGGAGCTCTCGCCCGGGGTAGCCCTCTCGCCATACGAGAGGACCCTATGGGGGAGTTCTCGCCAGGTGCCACTTTGGTTCAAGGCCGGTTCAGGTAGGGCCGGGCCCACCTTTTGGGCCCCAGGGGTGTTTTACCCTTTTAGCCCGGGTGGTCTGCATTTAGCCCTTGTGGATAGCAGAGTTTGGCTGTTGGCAGACCTGGCCAGGGTTTTTCTTGTAATTTCAGGGCAGTGTAAATTGGTTATTTGCAGTCCCAGTTCAGAGGCCTATAAATACACCGGTAAGGTGCCTTAGAAGGGCAAGCTTTCTTGACTCCTTCCACCTTCTTCTAAGGCACCTAGCTCAGCATTGGCTAGGGAGGGGAAGAGGTTTAGTCTCTTCCGGGTACGAGGTGGGACCTCCTCGCTGGAGCCTCCGGTCTAGTTCTTCTCCTCGAGTGTGATCCTAAGGGAGTAAGTGTGAGCTGCCCCAATAGTTCCGAGCTTTAGAAGGAATCGACCTTGTTGGTTCCAACATTTTTTGTGTGGTGAGCGTGGAACAACAGCTTGTATGGAAGAACGAAGGGTTACCTCATGGCGGGAGATGCAGGAGGATAAAGTGGAGAGAAGACCCCGAGCAGACCCGCTGACCAGGCTCTCATCAAGCTGGCAGGGCTGTAGGCTCACTCGGTGGTTGGAGGAAAGAGGAGAGGAGACCCCAAGCAGACCCACTAACCAGGATCTGATCAAGCTGGCAGGGCTGTAGGCTCACTCGGTGGTTGGAGGAAAGAGGAGAGGAGACCCCGAGCATACCCGCTGACCAGGCTCTCATCAAGCTGGCAGGGATGTAGACTCACTCGGTGGTTGGAGGAAAGAGGAGAGGAGACCCCGAGCAGACCCGCTGACCAGGCTCTTAAGAAGATGGCAGGGCTGTAGGCTCACTCGGTGGTTGGAGGAGGAAGAGGAGAGGAGACCCCGAGCAGACCCGCTAACTAGGCTCTCATCAAGCTGGCAGGGTTGTAGGCTCACTCGGTGGTTGGAGGAGAAAGAGGAGAGGAGACCCCGAGCAGACCCACTGACCAGGCTCTCGTCATACTGGCAGGGCTGTAGGCTCACTTAGTGGTTGGAGGAAAGAGGAGAGGAGACCCCGAGCAGACCCGTTGACCGGGCTCTCATTAAGATAGCAGGGATGTAGGCTCACTCGGTGGTTGGAGGATAGAGGAGAGGAGACCCCGAGCAGACCCGCTGACCAGGCTCTCATTAAGCTGGCAGGGCTGTAGGCTCACTCGGTAGTTGGAGGAGAGAGGAGAAGAGACCCCAAGCAGACCCGCAAACCAGGCTCTCATCAAGCTGGCAGGGTTGTAAGCTCACTCGGTGGTTGGAAGAGAAAGAGGAGAAGAGACACCGAGAAGACCCGCTGACTAGGCTCTCATCAAGCTGGCAGGGCTATAGGCTCACTAGGTGGTTGGAGGAAAGAGGAGAGGAGACCCCGAATAGACCCGCTGACCAGGCTCTCATCAAGCTGGCAAGGCTGTAGGCTCACTAGGTGGTTGGAGGATAGAGGAGAGGAGACCCCGAGCAGACCCGCTGACCAGGCTCTCATCAAGCTGGCATGGCTATAGGCTCACTCGGTGGTTGGAGGAGAGAGGAGAGGAGACCCCAAGCAGACCCGCTGACCAGGCTCTCATCAAGTTGGCAGGGTTGTAGGCTCACTCGGTGGTTAGAAGAGAAAGAGGAGAGGAGACCCCGAGCAGACCCGCTGACCAGGCTCTCATCAAGCTGGCAGGGCTATAGGCTTACTCAGTGGTTGGAGTAAAGAGGAGAGGAGACACCGAGCAGACCCGCTGACCAGGCTCTCATCAAGCTAGCAGGGCTGTAGGCTCACTCGGTGGTTGGAGGAAAGAGGAGAGGAGACCCCGAGCAGACCCGCTGACCAGGCTCTCATCAAGATGGCAGGGCTGTAGGCTCACTCGGTGGTTGGAGGAGAAAGAGGAGAGGAGACCCCGAGCAGACCCGCTGACCAGGCTCTCATCAAGCTGGCAGGGCTGTAGGCTCACTCGGTGGTTGGAGGAAAGAGGAGAGGAGACCCCGAGCAGACCCACTGACCAGGCTCTCATCAAGCTGGCAGGGCTGTAGGCTCACTCGGTGGTTGGAGGAGAGAGGAGAGGAGACCCCGAGCAGACCCACTGACTAGGCTCTCATCAAGCTGGCAGGGCTGTAGGCTTACTCGGTTGTTTGAGGAGAGGGGAGAGGAGACCCCGAGCAGACCCGCTGACCAGGCTCTCATCAAGCTAGCAGGGCTGTAGGCTCACTCGGTGGTTGGAAGTGAAAGTGGAGAGGAGACCCCAAGCAGACCCGCTAACCAGGCTCTCATCAAGATGGCAGGGTTGTAGGCTCACTCGGTTGTTGGAGGAAAGAGGAGAGGAGACCCCGAGCAGACCCGCTGACTAGGCTCTCATCAAGCTAGCAGGGCAGTAGGCTCACTCGGTGGTAGGAGGAAAGAGAAGAGGAGACCCCGAGCAGACCCGCTGACCAGGCTCTCATCAAGATGGCAGGGCTGTAGGCTCACTCGGTGGTTGGAGGAGAAAGAGGAGAGGAGACCCCGAGCAAACCCACTGACCAGGCTCTCATCAAGCTGGCAGGGCTGTAGGCTCACTCGGTGGTTGGAGGAAAGAGGAGAGGAGACCCCGAGCAGGCCCGCTGACCAGGCTCTGATCAAGCTGGCAGGGCTGTCGGCTCACTCGGTGGTTGGAAACAATAACAAAAGGTGGATTAGGCCCATTCTACGGAGTGGTTACCTCCCCCCCATCCCCACTTACCTTCTTACTCTACCGTGCTACAGTTTTCATGAGCAAGGACTTGTTTCCATTTTAATACTGGATAGGGGCATAAAAGCTGTAGTTGGAGAGCATAAATGTCTTACGGCTGTAATTTGGGTTGGGTGTTCTCTGGAGGCAGGTAACTGAGGTCTTGACATAGAAGCTGATTAATCAGGGAAACACTGACCCTGGCTACTAACAAAAAGGGGGGAGGGAATACTTCAAGATGACTTCCTACATAAAGAAAAAGAAAAGAGGGGGGGGGAATAATTGACCCCCCAGGTCCACTCGCGCCGAGAGGAGCCGGTAGGCAGTGCGAGAGGAAGGAGAAGGTGTCCCCACGCACGCGAGAGTGGCAGAGGCTCGCCAGCTCGCCCCCTGGGCCAGGTCTGCTGGTAACAACCGGCGAGGGGAAAGACAACCCCCTCTCGCCGCCAAGGATCTCGAGGATCTCGCGAGCTGTCCAAGCGAGAAAAAAAAAGAGAGGTGGAATAAAAGAAAGAGGCTAGCTTCAGGCGCGAGCAAATATATATATATATACACATGAATCATATTCGTGTTTTAATACAGTATATTCCCAAATCAGGAGAGGCATTGTAATCATAGAAAAAAGGAAAGAAAAAGGCTGATGGGCTCAAGGAGCCCTAGTCCTTCCTGATCACCGAAGATTCCTCGTCCCCGCCATAAATCTCGGGCACGAGGTCCCGGGCAGTGATGTCCTCGCAATCATCTTTAACTACACCCATCTCTCGCATCATCTTCAGGATGAGCTCGGCGGTCCGTATGTTGGCATCCAGGCAAAATTCTTCAACCTCGTCGTGCGTATAATGCGCAGGAGGAGGTGGAGGGACCTGCGAGCGAGAGGTGGAGGCCTCTTTGAGATGGGCATTCTCTATTTTCAGCTCCTTCACCTCCGTCTCCAGCTCCTCCACTAGCGAGCGCAGTCTTTCAGCCATCTCAGCATCCTACAAAAAGAACAAACCGTTAAATCTAGTGGGAGAGTGCTTGGGAAGGCCGGCTAAGTGTCAACTCACCACTCTGCCACTGGCCTTGGCGAGAAGGCTCTCGGCCACCTCCAGTAGCTTGGTGAGATCCCCAGACTTCTCGCGCTCGGCAGCGAGTTTTGTGTCTATCTCCTTCCAGCTTCGAGTGTTGTAAATTAGGTGGTGCGAGAGTCAATAAGAGAGCTCGAGGGTACTCAGCTGCGAGTGGGCTATCCTGATGATATGATCTCGCGTGGTGTCCGCGTCGAGCGCATCAGGGGCGAGACCCCCAAAAAGGCCGAAGCCCAAGGAGAAGGCGTGGGCAGAAGACTCGGCTTACTCTCTCCATGAGGGGAGAAGGGTAGAGATGGAGACCCGATGTGCCCCCTTATCCCACATGAGTGAAAGCTCATTGGCACCGTCAAGGACAGACGGGCCCATGTTGAAGTTCAGGTGAGAGGATGGAGCAGGATACTTGAGTGGAGCCTCCCCATGAGAACGGGACCGGGGAGGTTGGCGAGAAGAGCTTGCGGGCGGTGCGAGAGAGGCTGCGTCTTCAGAAAGCGAGACAGCCCTATGCGGATAGGTCAGGGGAGGCGAGTGGGGAGATTCAGATCCCAGGGATATGGGGCTCAAGGATCCCGGCGTCGCCGCTGTGTCCGCAGGGACCTTGCCCTTCTCGGAAGGGAAGGAGACTACTTTCTTCAACTTCATCTTCAGTTTCTTTGAGGGACTGAGGCAAGAGGGGGCTGAGTCCTCAGCCGCCCTCTTTCGGGGAGGAGGGGCCAACGAATCTTTGGCCGCCTGGGCCGCCATATTGGCGAGAGCCACGTCTTTAGATGGCTTGATATTACTTCTGTAGGGAGGGTGCACCGGCACGTTCCTCTCTCCTGGGAGAAGCGAGACGGAGTCAAGGAAAAGGTTCAGCGAGAGGAAAGTACTGAAGGTAAGAAAAAGATGAGGGGGTCGAGTATACCTTCTCTAGGGAGCACGGGAAGCAGTGAGGAGAGCCCCCGTCTCAAAAACCTGACCTCGAAGTTCTTCCCAGCGAGGTACACGCAAAGAAGCATGTCCGTGCCGCCAACCTGCGGAGTAACATAGAAGATTTCTGCGGGTGAGACGGGCATTAGAGGGATGTCGCCCAGGTTCCCGCAGATGAAGATGAAGTGAGTTAGCCAGTGATGATTCTTGTTTGGTGTCTCGCAGACTTTCAGATTCAGCCCGGTGAAGAAGGAGACCCCGTCTTGATTGGCGTGGTAGACGAACATCTTCCGGAAGATGGTGAGACTGAATTCTATTCTCTCTCGCCGCATGTAGCACACGAACGCGATGATAACTGAGATCACGTTGGGGTTCAACTGGGCAGGCACGATGCCGAAGTACTTGAGAACTTGCTTCACCTCGGGCCAAAGGGGAAGCCGTAGCCCCGCCTCGAAGTGCAAGACGGGGAAGGCGAGCTCGGCCGGGTAGAATGTATTCACGCTCTTGCCAACCTTGGGAGGGCGTGACTCGTAGCCCTCCGGCAAGAAGTCACTCTGGAAGGCCTCGTATTCATCGGCAGAGAGGCGACTGGGAGGGAAGTCGTGGTCGGAGAATCTCTTCCCACAGCGGCTGCGGCCCTCACCATCCTCTGGGCTCCTTTTTCCCATGAGTGCGCGAGACAAAGGGGATGTTGGAAAGTGGAGAACTAGCGAGAAGACACGAAGAATCGTAAAGAGGAAGGGTGAGGGGCCGGAGCGCGAGACAAGCTGGGGAAGGAGGGGGAGCCGCGGGCGGAAGTCTAGGAAAACACGTTTCCAGCCCTGGCAGCGGGGGTATTTATAGCCCTCATAAGTAGAAGGATAAGCGGATAGAGAACTACTCCAGGGAAAGGGCAAGCGTCGGCCGACCCTTCTCTCTCCAAGCCTCGGGTGGCGGAACCCTAAGTGGGCCATCAGCCCAAGAAGGCGGTGAAAAGATTGATGCAGAGAAGTGAAAGTAGGTTAAAAATTAGCATAAAAGAAGGTATTAACGCTATCACATCAATTAAACAGGCAAATCACCAAATTAATAAATTTAATCCCGTATAAATACGGGTGGCAAGTTCGGAGAGCGCACAGCTGGCGCTATATAAGCAAATATTTTATTACAGAGACAAGGCAAACGAAAGAGCTAAGAAGTGAGAGGCGAGATGCGAGAGGCGAAAGGAAAGAAGGCGGAGCTCTTGTCAATTCTTATCCCACCTCCATCGTCCTCCTCCGCGGCCTCTCACGCAGGGAGGACGACTTGGGAGGTGGAAGGCGCGAGCCGCATCAACACCATGGCGGGAAAGATGGAGCTGTTGGTCGACGTCATCCAAGATTGCCTGAGGGTTCGTCTGGTCCACCTCAATGTCGGTGTCTATCTCTGATGACAGCCGAGTGCATTCCACCTCTAGTCAGTCAATCCAGTGGTCTGCGGCGTGCTTCCATTTTTCCAGCGCTTGAATGATGTGCACGTGCTTCCGCAGCATCTCGGCCACCTTACGCTTCAAATCTATGGGGTTTGGGGGTCACCCAGGTAGTCCTCAATCTCGTCTATAGGAGGAGGAGGCAAAGGGGCCAGCTGTCTAGAGTAATCATCGACCGGCGAGTCGGCAGCCAAGGAGCCCGAAGTGGTAGAAGGATCATCCCTCCTCATCACGGGTGTGGAGGGGGTGTGGAGGCTTGGGGTGAGAAAGGCCTGGAAGGAAGCCTCGAAATGTGGATGCGAATGGTCTCAGGATGATGAGGAGGCGCCGAGATTTTCTGGGAAAAGGTAGCAAGTAAAAAAAAATGTGTGGTGCAAAGAGATCATAGCAGGCTTGAAAGACTTACCTCTTTTCCTTTGAGACTAGCTAGAGTGGGAGGTACATACCCCCTCGGAAAGGAGCGAGAAGGTTCTCCCACCGGGAGGTGAGGCTCCGGAACTTATGCCTTTTTGGGGGGAGAGGTGGATGGCGGTAGCGAAGAATAATCGCGCATGGGGATCTTGTTCAGACCCGCCGTCGTCGCCTTGTTCTGCTGGCGCACGGCCGCGATGCGGTCCCGAAAACTTTAACTGAGAGGCATAGAGGCAGATGCTGGAAGAGGATGGAGGAAAGGGAATAGCCCCTTGCTGGGAGGCAATTTCCGTATTTATAAACTAGACAAGGGGCCCACCAAAAGATTCCCCCCAATAAATTCTCCATACTACCACGAGACTCGGTTGAACTATCTTTCCGAGCTTGTAAACAACCTAGAAAAGAGAGGGGATTGTGTACAACCTCGGACTCGCAGGCGAGCGAGAAGGCCCAGGCGAGAGGGCCCAGGCAACGAGAGCCGAGCAAGAGGGCCCAGGCGAGAGGGCCCAGGCAACGAGAGCCGAGTGAGAGGACTCAGGCAAGAGATACTAGGAAAGAGGCGCCAGGCGAGAGGTGCCAGGAGTTAGGGCATGGAGTGAGGTTCACTGCATTAAGCGGGATGGCCTAAGTGGAGCGTGGCCTCAGATAGGTGAATGTCGAGACGGGAATCTTTCCTGGCGAGTGGCCGGCTCACCGCGCGAAAGGACTCCAGGAGTGGAGCTCTTGCCCGGGGTAGCCCTCTCGCCATGCGAGAGGACCCTTTGGGGGAGTTCTCGCCAGGTGCCACTTTGGTTCAAGGACGGTTCAGGTAGGGTCGGGCCCACCTTTTGGGCCCCAGGGGTGTTTTACCCTTTTACCCCGGGTGGTCTGCATTTAGCCCTTGTGGACAGCGGAGTTTGGCTGTTGGCAGAACTAGCCAGGGATGTTCTGGTAATTTCAGGGCGGTGTAAATTGGTTATTTGCAGTCCCAGTTCAGAGGCCTATAAATAGACCGGTAAGGTTCCTTAGAAGGGCAAGCTTTCTTGACTCCTTCCACTTCTTCTAAGGCACCTAGCTCAGCATTGGCTAGGGAGGGGAAGAGCTTTAGTCTCTTCTGGGTACGAGGTGGGACCTCCTCGCTGGAGCCTCTGGTCTAGTTCTTCGTCTCAAGTGTGATCCTAAGGGAGTAAGTGTGAGCTGCCCCAATAGTTCCGTGCTTTAGAACGAATCGACCTTGTAGGTTCCAACATGAGAGAATGCAGAGTCATTCTCGACGATTCTGACTTGGCAGAATTCTTGAAGGCGTTGAGTCAGCCGGGTGATTCTCGCCGATTTTGACTTAGCAGAATTCTTGAAGGCGTTGAAGGCGTTGAGTCAGCCGGATGCAATCGGCGGGAATCGGCGAGTGAATCTCGACGATTCGGCGAGAATCACTAGTGATTCTCGTCGATTCTAACTTAGACGATTTTTGTCTTTCTTCCCGTGAGTTGGTCTTTGACCCATCCTTGCTCCTTGTATGCTCTTGATCTATCTCAGCCCTGTACTTGAAAATAAGTACACTCCAAAAGAGAGAGTACACATGAGCCAACATACTGATCTGCTCAACGAGGGATTACGTTGCGCAGACCCGTGTATATTGACCCACTGCACCCTGACATTGGTATGTACTTAGCGTGGAATAACTGCAAGCACATCTTGAAGAAAATCATCAAATACATTATCTATTCAACTTAGCTTGTTCAGGGGCTTCTTCAAATCAGGTACATTGTGGATACAATACCCAACAGTTAGGTGAGGCTTATCCAAATCTGATACACATTTTCCAATGTACCCAACTTAAGTACAACCGTGCATTTTATTCACTCACGGGAACTTCTGCCTGTGCGTGAACAAATCGCACGATTAACCACAGAGCTCTATAACACCAGACAACTACAGGAAAACTGTGTGTCTCCTTTGCGCATGGTTCGGAAAAAACCATGCTTGAAGAAATCGCACGGGTCACTCAATCCTCCAGAGGAACCTGTAGAAAACGAACGCTTTCTACAAAATCGTGCGCTAAGGAAAGGCACGACCGTGCGTTTTCCACAAGTCAGAATTCCTGAATTGGGGGAAAAATGCTCACCTGCACAGCAAAAACCAAAGCTGGAGAACAAGCCCCCAACACCAGTATACATAAAATACCCAAATCCGCATTGAGGGTACCCTAGTACTTACCCCCGACATCCCGGTGGAATTTGCAAACCAAAATTGGTCGAAACAGTGCAACAATAGCTTAGTGAAGCCCTAATCAAATATATGACTCTTCATACTGAAATAGTAGTGCACATGCAAGATAATAAACCTAGATGAGTCTGAAAAACCCTATATAAATCGGACCCATCACACCACCAGACTTAAACATTTGCTTATCCCGAGCAAATCATCCCTAATGCGGACAAGAAAAATAGCATAGCTGGACTAAAATTGCGCAGCAGAGTACCATGCGAAATCGCACGCACGCGCACATAGGAATATCGTAGAAAGAATTTTTGATTATGCACTAATAGCCTATATATTTATAAAGCCGTATCAAAATATTATTACTACTCTACTATAGAATCGAGGGGAATCATTCGGTCACGCGCACGGAGAAAGCAGACAATCGCTGAGTTGAGTATTGCCAAAGACCGGAGCTCGGGATCACCTCAAAAGAAATCCATCAATGTCGGGGACCATACACTTGCCCATTCACACTCTCTCCACGACACTAGTTTGACTTAAGCGCGAATCCGTAGGACTTGGAGTATAATGGGGGCTTAGGTGAATGTGGGGTATACAAAGATAAACACGATGGATACGCACACCCAAAATGAGACCGCCCGAAAACACTCACAGCTATACGTAACGACAAACACGTGCACCGTAACACCAGACTTGGACTTTTAACGGCGCGCCCATGCACATAACGATCACAATACAACAAACTTTCCACCCATAAACCACAACTCTACAACAAAAGATGTTTTTTTCTCTTTTTCTTTTTTCTTTTATTCCAAATTGGGAATTTTTATTTCTATTTCATTTCATTTATTTATTTTCTTTTTCTTCCTTTTTTATTTAACCAAATAACAAAAATGAGCCGAAAATACGACAATACCACAAGCGGCACAAAGCTCCCGCATAACAGCCAAACATAACGAACATAAAATTATAATAAAACAAACCAACGGAGCGACCACATTCGGGTGTGCGAGTAGGAAAGGCTATATGGCTTTGGTAGCGAGGGGTAAGGATGCCAAAAGAAGGGACAGGCATAACGAGGATAACAACGGATAGACACCGGGAATGGTACAAGGATCAAACTAGAAAAAAGTGATGGCCTACATCACACACGCACTTGACTAACCATGTACCGATGCTTTGAGAGTTGCTAGGGGCAAGTTCTTAGCCACCAAGAAAGACAATCCTTCCTCCTGACTCGAGCAATACAAGGCTAGCAATGTCGACAAACATCCCTACACTATCTTTTGATTCACACCGGATATGAAGTAGACGAGTAGAATAGACAAGATTTACGCCAATAAAAATAAAATACGCTATAAGCATAAAAAGAATCAAATTCTACATGTAATCCTAAATAAGACGTGAGCACTCGATTAGGAGCCCTCATGGAGGCAACATTTTACTCCACCTTGCAATCCTAGGCCAGCGCCAAAATTTTCCAAATCGCACACTAGTGACGATATAACTCACGACGTGCTCCTATTCAAGCACGCGCTCAAGTGTGGTGTAGTGGTATGAAAAGCCAATCAACATAGACAACAAATGAATGTGTTCTTTTATAATGACAATGGTAAAATGCACGAGCTTGAGTACCCCGCATAACTCTCCCTACCAGACTTAGCCTGAAAATCCTAACACAACAAGGTTATCATGAAATTAAAATGTTGGTAAGGAGAAGGAGTTACCCAATGCTCAGAAATGAGCATACCAGAAGATTGGCGTTAATTTAAGTTGATAGTCCACGGCCCTAATGAACTCGACCTGCAAAAGGCGATACCTCCAAGAACAGTAATCCATACTAAGGAATATGCACATAAAAAACTGCAAAGCCTCGTCAGAAGTTAGGTTCATGATAGTGCCTCCAGTCGTCACGTCGATCATGGCCCTGTAATTAGGCTCAACATCAAAATAAAATATTTCAACTAAATTCCACGGATCTCAGCCGTGATGGGGACACCGATGCTACAGATCAGTAAATCTCTCCCCAAGACTCAGATAATGTTTCCTGGTACAGCTGCCAGAAGGTGGCTTTCTCCCTTCGGGCATTAACTATTTTGTCCACTGGGTGGAATTTATCTAAGAACTTTGAAGAAATAGCCTCCCACGTAGTCACAGTCTTGGGAGCAATAGTATGGAGCCAGGTTTTTGCCTTGTCCCTTAGCAAAAATGGGAACAGCCATAGCTTCACCGCGTCATCTATAATGCCGGCGTAGCAGAAGGTGCCACAGATCTCCGAGAATTCCGCCATATGGAGCTGCGGATCCTCAGTTGGCAAGCCGAAAAACTGCATGTTATTGCAGATCATGTTGAGGATGGCAAGCTTTATCTCGAAGTGGTTATTCACGATGGTCGGACCAAAACCAGGGTAAACACTTCCCGCGATAGGGGTCGTGAAGTCGCGCATTATCCTAATGCGGGGTCACACCTCTTCCTGATCCTCAATGACCATTTCACCGAGGTCATTTCCTCCTAGACCTAGCTCTTCCATTCTTTCTCTTCCTTTAGCAGCAGCAGCACGTCGGCGTGCTCGCCACACTCGTGCGGTTTCAAGATTAACTCCAAAATCTCCACCTTTATCCCTGGGGTTTGGATCTGTCATACAACACACAAAAACCGATCTAAATGCAAAAAATGTTGGCAACAACTAAAAATGTGTTTAAGTTGTCTACCTAAATCACCTTGAGGGGGGTGAATAGGTGAGTTAAACATCTTTTGCGGAATAAGAATTTTTAGCTATCTATGCACAAGAACTAAACAAACAATCACAGACGACACCAAGAATTATAGTGGTTCCCCAACCTTGGGTACATCCACTTTTCACTCACCGATTTAGCAATACACTAGACTCAGCTACTCCACTAATCTCGGATTGAAAACAATCCTACCGCTCGGAACAATGTTCCTACAACTCGGTCCACAAATCGGAAGATGAAAAATTCCTACAACTCAGAAAACAAAGCTCCTACACACGGAGAATATTCTCTTACAAGAGTAAAAAGAATTTAGAAAATACACACTATAAATTTCACAGATTTGGAAAATTTCTACCTAGGTCTTCCTTCTTGAAATTGCGGCTTTATTAGAAATTATTGAAGAAGACACGCCTGGATTCTAGATCTGAAATCATTGGACTCACAGAATCAAAGTGAGGATGAAGCGATAGAAGATGATCTTGATCTGTAAGTCTTTCTGGATTGAAATCTCCCTTGGCGATCAGCACGATGAGCGGCGACGGCTTCTGAATGTTTTTGGTAGGAGACGACTGATCCAGAATTCTTAGAATTTAGAAAATCACGCGCTTAGGGTTAGACATAATGACATGACCTTCTATAGGATCTCCCTAATGGTTAGATTTATTATTAATGATGGCCATATGGACCAATCACATCAGGTTATTAGAAAGTAATGCCTGTCAGGGACTTGGCGAATTTTCTAAACAAAGGATAGTATTACTCGAGTGAAGAGAGTACTACTAGAGTACTAAGACTGGCTCTCAAGAGGATTACATCGACTACTCGAGAAGGATTATTTCAGAAAACTTAAGGAAAGAAAATACAATCACTCGAGTGGAGTAAGGTTTACTCGAGTGCTAGAAATACTACTCGAGAAGTAAGAATGAACTTCTCGAGAAGAAAACTTGGAGAAAATTCTGGGAAGAAAAATTTATTACTCGAGTACTAGAACTGGATTTCATGAGAAGTAGACAAACTTCTCGAGTACAGGGATTTGCTACTCGAGTGGGGTAGAGGCTTCTCGAGAATTTTTCTTCTATCACTCGAAACAAATTGTTTGTCTACTCGAGTGATTAACTTAACTACTCGAGAGTTATACTTAGAAAATTTCTGGGAATTAAAAACTGATAACTAGAGAAATAGAAGAGGTCTACTCGAGTAATGGACTTGGCTTCTCGAGAACTAGATTCAAGCTTCTCGAGAACCATTTCCTTTACTCGAATTTTAGACTGGACCTACTCGAGTGCATCCAAAGGTTCTACTCGAGTACTATAGTTCCACTCGAGTAAAAGAATTAGAAGAATTTTAGTTTATTAAAATTTTTGTTTCTTCATTCCAATCAACAACATGTCTTTCTTCATCAAACCTAGTGCTTGAAAATGAAGTGTATCATAATAGAGAGGCTACACATGATTCAACACCATGGATCACACAATGAGGGATTATATTGTATGGTCTTATGTTTGATGACCCACTGTAAACTGATATTGGTCTACACTTGGAAATTTAGTCCTGCAAACACATAACTCAAACAAGACATTAAATACAACTTAATTCATCTTAGTATAAGTTTGACTTCATACAAATCTAAGTTATTGTAGATACAATACCCAACAATCTCCTCCTATTTGTAGAAGTCAGAACCCGCTACACTAAGGTGAATTATATAAAAAAATAAAGAACTAGATATAAAAGAGAGATAACAGAGTAACATGCACAAAGGTTGAAGACAATGAGTAGATTATCAAAATTAAGGATTTATATAAATAGAATTGTCCAAAATTCATTTCTACATAATTCCAATCCACACACTTAGAACTTTATTCATACTTTAGCTTGATGTTATTGTTGTTGCTGCTGTCTGTCCTTCTTTTCTTGTTGCCTTCTCTGATAACTGAATGGTTTAGGATAGAACTTGGGAGGTCTTGGTGGTGCATTAGGATTGTTTCTCCAATATTCTCTATCATATATCCTTCTTTTGGTCATGGACTTCTCATATAATTCCCATTCATGAGAACTATAGTGATTAGTCCTGCTTTCATTGTAATCCATTACTAGCTTCAGAGTTTCAAAAATCAAAGATTTTGAAGTTGGGCTCCAGATTTCTACAAATTCTTGTGCTTCCTTTTCACTGCATCTGGATTTGGAAATGATCTGCTGGAAGAAGCTCCATCTCCATATTTTTTTTCTTTTAGGGATCTGTACCTCAGGTAGATCTTGTGGTATAACCGATTCCCATACCTAAGCATATGATTCTGGAGGAGGAGATTCCCCTTCAGGCCTAGGAGAAAAAGTAGGTTGAGGAGCAGGAATTTGAGCAGGCTGAAGTTCTGCAAGGGGATTGAGATGATGAGGAATAATATTAGGATTAGCCTGGAAGTCAGGGAAGATCTGGTTGTGCATCCATACAACAGTGTCATATGTATGGAATTTCACAGATTATATCTGGGCTTTACATCAGTATGAATATTTTTCTAAATATTATTTTACAAGTCCCTCCCCCTTTCTGACTTCTACACTGAGTTTCTCTATGGCCTCTTCTTTGAAAGTACCCACTTCTTCACAGATCTTCATAAAGTGCTCTTGGGCCTTCGTTTCAAGATGTATCTTATTATTAGCTAGAGTAATAGATTGGTACATTACCTGACCAACAATGGTGATGGTGTGGTCCAGTGCTTTTCCACATATCTTGAACAAGTAATTCAGTTGATCAATATTGTGTTGAATCTCTGCAAAGCCTCTGCTCATTTATTATTCAAGAGCAGTAACTTTCTCTTGAACAACCTTTAAGGACTCATCAAAATATATTCTCTAGTCCATCAGCATCTGTTCTATCTTACCTAGAAGATCATTGGCAGCAGGAGGTTGAGTTGCAGTATGAGGAGCTAGAGGAGGAGGAAGAGTCCATAGTGGAATCTCCTCAATGATCATTGAGCTCTGAGCTCTGGTAGTGTGAATCAGAGCATCTCCTTCCTCACCAATGAGGGTGGGAAGAATAAAGTCCAAGCTCTTCAGAGGAGCTTCAGATTATTCTGGAGTATGCTCTTTCTCAACAGAAATCAATGTGGTCTCATCTTGCACTTTGTCAGCAGCAAGAGATTCGAGAACAGGGGATCCTGGAGATGGAGTAGGAGAGGGTGATGGTACTGGAGTTGGTTCCTTGGATTGTTTTGTAGGTTTGTCTTTCTAGAGGAGAGGAAGAGGCTCTTTAGAGATTAGTTCTTCTATTATCTGGTTAATGACTTCTGCAGTAGAGAGTATGGATTCTTCTACTTGAGTATCTGACAGAATTTCTTCAGGAGTGGTTCGAGGAAGAGAAGAAGAAGCATGTCGAGTAGGTATTCTTTCTTCTTAAACAAAAGGAGCAGTCTCCCCCCTCAACAGCTGCAATAGATGTGCTAGAAATATGAGGTTGAGAGGGAGATGGAGTCCTATCCTCTGCAACTGGACATTCATGAGCTATAGCAGCCTGGGCAGGATTCAACAATTTCTATTCCCATCTCTAAATAGAAGAGATTGATACTTTCTTCATATGGTGGAGAGTTAGTGTAACACCCCTACCTGTCGCATGGTATATAGCAGTAGGTCCGGCCGGGGCACGACGTCATATATTACAGACAGACCGAAGGGTTACAGAATGAAACCATTCTCCCAAACACGAACGTCCTACACAAAGCAACTAGCGGAAGCTTTAAGTAGTTGAAAGAACCCAATAACATATAGCATATATAATGAATGTCCACTAACCACAAAAGGAAAGAAGTATCAAAATACACAAAAGTACTTGGCCTTATGGCCTTACAAATGTTCACTTAACAAGATAGTGTTTTACAGACATCGGCTCGCAGGTCGGCCACACATGACAGAAATAAAACAACAGCTCACTTTGGCCTTCGAGGGCCAGCACTGCAGCTTGAGCTTCAGTCCGCTATTTGGTACTTGGTTATGCCGCACCTACAAGCAACATTCCACCGTACGGTGGAAAACAAAGCAACGGTCAGCTAAAGCTGACCAAATTATAATGACCCCGCCCCTTATTCGGTACAGCGGTGCTCCTTCCCTGCATTTCATTAGCCCAGCTAAACAATTAAGTGCATAAGTATATTTCTCTACAGGTGTAAGCACGCTCGACCCAACACCCCATGCACTCAGGGCACATTCTCAGTGAATTCGGTCAATTCCGTGGCTTCACTACCATCCAAAAATGCTAGTGAAAGTACAACCTAGCACAGTTCAACATAGGTGGAGGCTCACACAGCCGCCCACCCCGTGCACTCAGGGCATATTGACGGTGTACCGAACTTCCCGGATACCACCTCCGTTCAGAGGTCCTTGACTTAACAGATTACTTTGAGCATTTAAGTCTTTTCGGACCCTGGCCTGAGACTCTCATTATGCCACCGACGAGAGCCAATTTCCGCTACTATCATGTCATAGTCCACATAACGCAGGTACAACTCCACAATTTACCATTGCTCAAGTCCCCCTACCATCTCCGAATACCGTAGTACTCATGGCCAAACCTACAGTGCGCGGGTCGGTTTTGCCTTTCCTGTTTGGCTCCCTAGCCTAATAATTCTGAACCCCATGGGCTCACCGTTTACCAAAGAAAGACCCTACATGTCTCCTGGAGACAAGCCTCGCACATACAATCCCAATTAGACAAGGTTGGCCCAAGGCCACCTAGTTGGCAGGAATGCGTTTCCACCCAGTTTCCCGGGTGCACCTTAGAGTTAATCCCCAAGGCTCCCTGTTGCAATCTAACGTATAGAAAACCCTAAGAACAACACAATACAGAGTATTCTCCGACAATCAATGCACAATGCAACATCACCGATCCAGACAAACACATTCGGGTAGGCTTCACACACAATGCCTATGCCCGTACTTCGATTCTAGACTCTAAACAAGGGGGACTTCACATATCTACCCCAAGGAACACCGCGCACTCACCGCACACTCGCGGGAGCGGGTTTCCCATGCAGAAAGGAAGAGGACTTCACATATCCAAGTTGATAATCGTTACCCTTGAAGTCCGTTTTGGCGCCATGAAAAACTAGCCGGATGGAAAGCTTCGTAACGACAATGCCTCCACGGATCAGGTCTCGGTTTTTGATTCGGTGCTCTGATGCTTCGCCGGCGGCTGGGATCCTCCTCCTCCATCTTCCTTGCTTTCTCCTCTCTCTAAGACTTAAGAAAGAGAAAGGCCAAAAGAAAATGAGGAGTTTAACCTCCACTCCCGGCCTTAAGGAAGGAGGATTAATCCTAAGCCATCAGATCTGATTTAAAGAAAACGAACGGAGCGGGTCCAGCCAAAAAGTAACTAAAATAAGCCGAACACGGCTTTGCACACGGCCGTGTGCCCTGCTTGCACACGAAGTCGTCTATCCAGAGCAGGACACGGGTCGAGACACGCCTGTGTCTCAACCTGTCACACATAACCGCCACTCCAACCGTCACATCCCTTGATGGACACGGGTGGCCACACGTCCGTGCCGAATCAGACATGCCCGTGTCATACAGTACACGCCCGTGTAACCCGGCTGTGCACTCCTGAGAACACACCTAGGGTTTAAACCCGAGAAGAACACGGGTGGTGACACGAGTGAGGACACGCCCGTGTCACCCCTGACACGCCCGTGTATCTACTGTTCAAAACCGTGTTTCCGGCCGTGTCCTTTCCTGGACACAGCCCAGCCAACACAGAAGGACACGACCATAGACACGCCCGTGTCCCAGGCCGTGTAGCCCTATAAAGGCACCAAAAATTCCTTAGGACGCGACCGTCTCGTTTATAATTTTCAGGGCATTACAAATCTCCCCCCTCCCCCCTTAAAGAATTTCATCCACGAAATTATGTAAAGATACACAACCTAATATTTACCCAAATGAAATAACTCGGGGTATTCCTTCAACATAATCTGCTCTCGATCCCATGAAAGTTCTTCACGGCCGCAATTATTTCAACGGACTTTAACCATACAGATACTTCTAATTGCGGCGTCGTGCGACTTCAAAGTCTTCAATATATACGGTCTTGACCTTCATCGTCATCCCACAATCAAACGGCACCTGACTGACAGCAACCACATGCGAAGGCTCTAGAACCGCCTTCTGCAACCCCGATATGTGGAACACATCATGTAGCCCACTCAAGTTCACTAACATCTTCAGTCAATACCCTGCTTCACCACTCCGCTCCAGGAGCTCAAACGGTCCAAGATACCTCAGACTCAGCCTCCTCAGGCGTTGAGCTAGCGAGACACCATTGAACGTCTTGATTTTAAACTAAGCTCAATCGACAATAGAGAACTCCACGTTCCTAAACATTGGTGTTATAGTATTCTGTCTGTCTGTTGTGATCGATCTGCAACCATTCCTGAACTGTATGTACCGTTGAAGTGGCGTCTTCCACTGCCTATCGTTTGTACAACATCGACTCACCCGTCTCCAACCAATACGACGGCGTGTGACCTTTTTCTCCCATACAAGGTCTCGACAGGCACAATTTGTTTACTCGCCTAGTAGCGGTTGTTATATGCAAACTCCACTATGTACATGTGATCTTTCCACTATCTTCAATAATCCAAGACGCACATGTGAAGTATGTCCTCCATCATTTACTGGCCCATTCGGTCTGAACATCCGTCTGCGTATGGTGGACCATACTGAAGCTTAGCTTAGTTCCCAACAATTTATGCACTAGCTTGATATCGTTGGACGTGAAGCGTTCTCCTCAGTTACTTACAGTAATGCGGGGTGCACCATACAACCAAACAATGT
This sequence comes from Platanthera zijinensis, assembly GCA_039513925.1. Taxonomy (NCBI): domain Eukaryota; kingdom Viridiplantae; phylum Streptophyta; class Magnoliopsida; order Asparagales; family Orchidaceae; genus Platanthera; species Platanthera zijinensis. The sequence continues at coordinate 718,136 of CM077078.1, read as the reverse complement.
TATCCATGTAGAGTTTGGCTAACTTTTCCACCGGGTCTTCCTTTTTCAATCCGGGCCATCAGAACAACCTCTTCAAACCTCTAAACATTTTGCGCACCTCGGGTGATTTGAGTACTTTGTATAATGAGCTTCGTACATCAAGTCCTGCCGCTGACTCTCCACACTTGGGGCGCACAGACGACTGTCCTTCCACAAAAGTCCGTCTTCAAAACCATATTGGGGATTTGACCTATCAAAAGCATCATCCGTGATCTTCTTGTCCACACAAGAGATTTCCAATATCTCCAAAACTTGCGCCAAATTATATGTCAAAGGTGTTGTTCCCCAATAAATCCATCCACCTCCACTGCCATAAGTTTAAGTCATTTTTATCCAATAAGTACTTCAGGATCCTGAGATCAATTTAGGTACCGACCTTCCCACCGTTTAGGTAGCGCCTTTATAGCTTCAGGGCGAATATCATGGCCGCTAACTCTAAGTCATGGACTGGATAAATCCTCTCGTGTACCTCCAATTAACACGAGCTAAATTTTATTACACTCCCACGCTAGAGCAGAACACCATACAAGTCACTTCCCCAAGCATCGCTATAAATCTCAACTTCCTCGGTCCTACTCGGTGAACATGGAATAGTTGTCGAGGTCAACCGACTTTTCAGCTCTTCGAAATCTTGCACGCACTCCAGCAAGCAAACAAACTTTTGATATTTCTTCGACTAAGTCGTGAGGGATAATGTTATCCGCTAGAGGTTCTCTATGATGCGTCTGTACTAGCCGACCAGACTTATAAACTTCGGACTTTTCGGCCACACAGATACCACAAGCAACTCATGTATCGCAAATATCTTTGACGGGTCCACCACGACACTTTCTCCACCCAAGACGACGAAGAAACGCTACTGAGGGTAATGTGCCATCGCACTTGGAGAATTTGGCATACAACTGATTTCTCCTTAACGTATCCAATACCGAATCCAGATGCTTGGAATGATCACCCTCATACCGAAAGTATACCAGTAAGTCGTCCATAAAGGTTATCACGAACTGGTTCAGGTACTCACTGAACGCCCTATACCTCAAATCCATAATACAGACGGCACATTTGTCAGCACAAGCGGCATAACGATGAACCCAAAATGCCCATATCGTGTGCTGAACGCCGCTTTGGGAATATCACTTTCCCTTAGCGATGAATAACACTATCTGGATTTCAGATTCAACTTGAGTACATACTTGACCCATTGAGTTGATCGAACAGATAATCATTCCTTGGGTTGGATACTTAATCTTTTCCCGTTAACTTAATCAACTTCTAGCAACCATTACATAGTTGTAAGCTTTCATCCTCTTTTAACAAGAGGACCGATGTGCTCTAAGGCAATCAACTTGGACGCACATAACCCTGTTCTACCCGATCTTGAAGTAATACTTCAGTTACGACATCTCACAACCATAGTTAGTACCAAACTGACCACCTTACGTTTGAAATTGATGTACGCACGCTGCTCCGAGAGCCAATCATTCTGAAGATTACATCGAACTCTATAGACAGCAGTAGCGACGCTTGCAAGTCAAAAATCCTGACTCCCTAACCGTAACTTCAAACAATAGGCTCTATTCAGGTGTAAATAGTACCCATTAGGCAGCAGTACTCTCGGTTTGACTCTTACCATCGAAGAAGGAACTCTGATGTACGATACACGTCCTTTGGGCAAAAAGGAATGGGAAGTTCCCATAACGAACAGTGTTTTCGTCGGACACTCAGAAAATCAATACTAATCCTATCATAACCAAACATAGGCTAATATGCGTAAGGCAACAAGTATGTAAAATTGACATACCAAAAATTAAACCATACCTGTCACCATGTCAGCATATTTCATAACCTCCTGATGGCCAAGGTTGTATCCTCTAGGTTGGGATGGAGCATAATGAGGTGTAGCAGTCTCCAACCCCTTGCCCTTCTCTTTGTTAGTTACTCTTGGCTTCTTCTCGGACTCCAAATGTCCGCTTCGACACTCTCGGGCAAAGTGTCCCAACTTTCCACAGCAAAAGCATGCATCCGGGTCTCGACCAATAATTGTTCCAAACGCACCAAAAGAAGGAACTAGACCCGCCCTCCTTGCCTTCTTACACCATCTACGGAAACTGGACTTCGAGGTGGGTAGCGTCCTGATCTCTATCTTCTCAGCACTGGAGTCTTTCTTCTCTTGGACTCCCTTCATAGATTTCTCTGTCCCCTGATCGTCTTTACGACAATCTCGGGCAAAGTGACCAAACCTTCCACAATTTTAACAGTAATATGGAGTTTGACTAGCAGATACGTCATACCTCACTTTACTCCTCTTTAGGTGTACAGGCTTTTCGGGACCTGGGGAGTTTGGTAAATTGCGCACTGACGTCTGGTTGGTTCTGTCCAGATCTTCTTCCAAAGCTCTAGCCGACTCCACTAACGCTCGGAATCCAAGTTACTTTGGTCCTACGAGTAGTAGTCGTAATTCATCAAGCAGACCATTGTAGAATCTATTAACTATAGTCTGCTCGTTCTCCAAATCAAACCCTGGGTAGTGCCTTATGATAAGAAATGTCTGCAAATACTCCTCAACTAAGTGCATACCCTGCACTAAAAGCATGTTCAACTGCTGATCCAAAGGTCTTATACATGCCAGTTGTTCCATCACACCACACGGTATTGAAGTCACCCCTGGGACAGGGGGCTGCACTTTCCCTCCAAGTTGTGCTTTAGTCACCGCGAACACCACTGCAACTATCCTTCTTATGGTTTCAACAGAAAGCAGGGTCTAAGGCACGTTGTTAAGTGCATTACTCTCCGTGGAGTGCTTACCTTGCGACTTCCACGCACCACTCATAGTCCCCTATAAAGCATAACTATCGATTAGGCGACATATAAATTGCCCACGAATTCCAATAGGCACGACCGGAACCGGTAGTCTGATACCAAATTGTAACACCACTACCCGTCGCATGGTATATAGCAGTAGGTCTGGCCGGGGCCCGACGCCATATACTACAGACAGTCCGAAGGGTTATAGAATGAAACCATTCTCCCAAAACATGAATGTCCTACACAGAGAAACTAGCGGAAGCTTTTAAGTAGGTGAAAGAACCCAATAACAAATAACATTTATCATGAATGTCTACCAACCACAATAGGAATGAAATACCAAAATCCACAAAAGTACTTGGCCTTATGGTGCAAGGCAGGGGAAAGAGACAGCTAGAGGGGTCATCCTCCGGAGATGGTAGCACGACATCCCAGAGGGGAAGGTTATCAGCTACAGGAGGGGTGGGGGACGTCGTCATCCCAACTACAGGCAGGAGCAGGGGCCTCCTCTACCATTGGCTCCCCCACCCCTGCAGATGCAAGGACCAATGAGGCAAGACAATCGGGATCAGAGGCAGATCACGTGCTTTGGATGCGGCCAGCCTAGGCACATCAGGTCGCAGTGCCCACATCAGATCCACCCACTCGCTCCTGCTCCACCTCTAGTGGCCCCTCCAACACACCAGGGTCGAGTCCGAGGATGAGGTCAAGGCCGAGGTCGTGGACATCATGGTCGAGGATGTGGCCAGGAACAAATGCATGCGCTGGACCTCGCAGAGCAGAGGAACCCCAAAGAAGTGATTACAGGTACTTTAATTATTGCAAAATTTAGAATTTTCAACTTTAATGAGTACCTTGAGAACCTTAGAAATAATCTTCATCTTTGAACTCAAACAAAACCCAGGGATAGTTATGATCAGCAGTAAGCCCGCCCATACTCTCTTCGACACGGGTGCCTCCCACTCATTCGTGTCAGACACGTTTATTGAAGGACTAGAGGGTGTGGAAAGGTTCCCTGGCCTGGAAATGAGGGTGCGTCTTCCTGATGGCTCAGAGCTACGGAACACGGATAGCTGCAACTTGGAGGCCGAGATCGGAGGCAAGGCATTCGAGGCTCCGGCAGCGGTCCTGAGATTGCCGGACTTTGTTCTGATTTTGGGCATGACCTGGCTCCATTGGAACCATGCCCAGATCGACTGCCCCTCGAAGAGGATCACACTTAGACATGGAGATTCCTACATCACCATTGAAGGTATCCATCCCATCCCCCACCTTTCTTTATCTTCTATACAGGCTGTCAAGGCCTATGAGCAGGGGGATGAGGTTTACCTCATTTGCTTCGAGATGGCAGTAGTAGAGAGTTCCATAGCTGACATCCCGGTGGCTCGGGACTTCTCCGATGTGTTCCCGGATAAATTTCCCGGACTACCACCAGCCCAGGATTTGGATGTCAGGATTCAATTAGTGCCAGGGGCGAGACCAGTGTCTTGGGCACCTTACAGGATGGCTCCCAGGGAGTTGGCAGAATTCAGGACTCAGCTTCAGGAGCTAGTGGATTCAAGATTTGTGCGGCCGAGCTCATCGCCGTGGGGAGCACCCGTTCTATTTGTGAAGAAGAAAGACGGATCGCTGCGGTTATGTATAGATTACAGAGAGCTGAACCGGTTGACGGTTTGGAATACCTATCCACTGCCTCGGATAGACAAGTTGTTTGATCAGCTTCAGGGAGCTTTCTGGTTCTCTAAGCTAGACTTGCGGCCCGAATACTATCAGCTCCACATCCAAGAAGAAGATATACTGAAGACGGCATTCAGTTCACGCTATGGTCTGTACGAGTTCACGGTGATGCCTTTTGGGCTCACGAATGCCCCCTCGGCATTCATGATGCTCATGAACCGTGCATTCGAGCCTTATTTAGATCGCTACGTCATAGTATTCATCGATGATATCCTGATCTACTCCCGGACTTAGGAGGAGCATGCAGAGCACCTGGCACAGGTTTTATAGAGGCTGAGGGAGTTTCAGATGTATGCAAAGTTTTCAAATTGCCAGTTCTGGATGAAGGAGGTCGCTTTTCTGGGGCATACTATCAGCGGGGCAGGATTAGCAGTGGATTCAGCCAAGATAGAGGCAATGCGGGATTGGCCACAACCACAGATAGCGTCAGACATCCACAGCTTCTTGGGTTTAGCAGGCTACTATCGCAAGTTTGTGGAGGGATTCTCGAGGATAGCCCTCCCCCTCACGACCTTGACGAAGAAGGATGCAGTTTTTGATTGGACAGAGCAGTACGAGACAGCTTTTCAGGAGCTGAAGGACCGACTCACCTCATCCCCTATCCTTGCACTCCCATCTGGGAGAGAAGGATTTCAGATTTATACAGATGCCTCTTATTAGGGGATGGGTGCTGTCCTGATGCAGCATGGACATGTTATTGCTTATGCTTCACGACAGTTGAAGAAGCATGAACACAACTATCCAGTACATGATCTCGAGCTCGGGGCTGTGGTATTCGCCCTCAAGATGTGGAGACGTTACTTATACGGGATTCATTGTGATATCTACTCAGATCACAAGAATCTCAAATACATTGAGACGCAGAAGGTTTTGAACCTGCGCTAGAGGAGATGGCTAGCGTTCCTCTACAATTATTATTATGAGATGCACTATCACCCAGGGAAGGAAAATACTGTAGTGGATGCTTTGAGCAGGAGAGCCGGCACTTCTGGACCGGAGCCTCGGGTGATGACTATAGATTTGCTACGCATGATGGAAAATATGAATATTACCATAGTTTCGGAGGCTGAGCCAGTGGTGTATCGAGAGTACCTGAGCTCTTTGATCAGTGATGACGATATTCGAGAGCGCATTATTACACATCAGAGACTGGATGCTTCACTAGAGCCTATTTTCAGTGCCCTGGAAGGGGGCAACTATGAGGATTACACGCTGCAGGATGGTCTCCTTCGATTCCGAGGTCGAGTGTATATACCAGCAGGAGATGATATCGGGGATGACATACTCAGAGAGGCTCATTGCTCTAGATACTCAGTGCATCCCGGCATCACAAAGATGTGGGCAGACTTGCGGAGGACCATTTACTGGCCTGGGATGAAGAGGGAGATCACCTATTTTGTGACACACTGCGAGACCTGCCAGCGCATGAAGGCGGAGTGCAAGAGCCCGGGAGGTTTATTACAGCCACTGCCAGTCCTAGAGTGGAAGTTCGAGGACATTACTATGGATTTTATACACGGATTGCCTCGCTCCCACTCTGGGAACGATTCTATCTGGGTCATTGTAGACAGACTGACCAAGATAACACAAATCATTCCGGTCAGGAGGGATGCTCCAGTTGCAGTTTTGGTGAGAGTGTTCGTGGAGCAGTTCATCAGATACCATGGCATCCCCAGGTCTATTGTCTCGGACCGAGACAGCCGCTTCACTTCTAGGGTGTGGAGGGCAGTGCATGCTTACTTGGGTTCCAGACTCACTTTTAGTAGTGCCTTCCATCCGCAGACCGACGGCCAGACAGAGCGGACAAACAGGACTATGGAGGACCTATTCAGACTATGCATATTGGATAAGGGGAATCCTTGGGAGAGGCTGCTACCATTGATTGAGTTCTCGTACAATAACAGCCACCAAGCTAGCATCAAGATGGATCCATATGAGGCACTTTATGGGAGGAAGTGTCAGACACCGTTATCTTGGGTTCAGGACATGGACACTCGAGCTCTTTGTTCAGACTTTGTGGAAGATACGAAGGCTCAGATTCGTTTGATCAGGGATCGGCTACAAGAGGCCCAGAGCAGGCAGGCAAAGTATTATGATGCGCGGCACCGGAAGGTGGAGTTCCAGGTTGGAGACAGAGTTTTCCTGAAGATTCGTCCAGTATATGGCATCTCTCGGGTGCGGAGGCACAAGAAACTCAGTCCACGATACATGGGGCCATACTTGATCTTTAAACGGATCGGCCCCTTGGCTTACCGACTATAGCTGCCACCGTAGTTGAGTAACTTATACAATGTCTTCCATGTCTCTTCCTTGCGAAGAGCACTCCTTCGGCCGGAACAGTACATTACTACCACAGCCGGACCAGTAGCGCCAGACAGATCAGTTAGACTGGAGCCGATCCGGATTGATGATACGGCCGTCCGAGTGTTACGGAAGAAGAAGGTCCCTTCGTGAAGGTGTTGTGGTCCAACCATGGGCAGAAGGAGCACACCTGGGAGCCGAGGGATCTGATGTTGGAGTAACACCCGGAGTTATTTACATCAGGTACATTTTAATTTATGCTTAAAGTTTCTTATAATTATTGCAAGTAGAACCCCGTAGACCCGAACTTAAATTTCAGGGACGAAATTATTTTTTTTTGTTTATAGGATTTGTAACATCCCATGTAACTTCTAGGCCCCTAAACTTAGATTGGGTTAGGCATAGGATGGGTGTTAGGAAAATTAACTAGGTTTGACCCTAGGTAGTGGGTTGTGGCCATGTGGGGCCCACTATAGGACCAAGTCAAGCTAGGTCAAACTAGCCTAAATAGGGACCCTAGCCACACCATGACCCCACCACATTGCCCTAACCCTAAAAACAATCTAAGTGGACCCTAGGGCATGTCACTAGGTCAACCCTTTGACCCTAGTTGACCCAAGTCAACCCTAGCCCTATTTGAGTCAAACCTATACCTATAGGCCCAATTAGCCTAAGTAGGGCATCACCTTGACCCAACTTAAGTTGGGTAGTACCATTGGGGTCATTACCTTCAAGTGGGGTCAGCCCACTCACCATGTTGACCAAGTCAACTGAAAAGTCAACTTTGTCAACATGAGGCCTAAAGGAGGGAGAAATGAACCCAAGCCTCATCCCTTGGGCTAAGCCCACCAAGCATGGCCCATTATCAGCCCAAGGAGCCAAAGACCAGCCCCACCCCTCTTTTTGTGGAGAGAGAGTGCATGCAAGGGGGCATTTTGGAGAATTCACCAAAAGAAGGAGAGAGAAAGTGAGATTATGGGAAGGAGGCCACTTGGCCTTGGCTTTTTCTGCCCAAGGGCTTGCTAGCCGACTGCCCAGAGAATTTAAGAAGGATTTGGAGCTGGGCTGGCCACATGGCACCATGGGCAGAGCATACAAGGTTGAGCCCGAGCTCACCTTGGAGTTATCTCCATGTATAAGCCACCTCAGTCCAAGCCAGCCCCACCATTAGCTTCAGAAGAAGGAATCGACTGGAATTCGATAGCTGGAGCAAGGAAATTGGTGGAGAAATAAGCTTTCGGCCAGGAGATCGCTGGAGCAGCTCTACCATGGCAAACCGCCGCCAAACACTCCGCCAGCCACCAACTTAGGTCCGTTTCGTAGCCCCTCTACCTGTACTAGATATCTAGATCGAATAGGAGAGATATCAGGCTCAATTGACCCCAATGCCATGAGAGGAAAAGGAGAAATTTCGGAGTTTCTGTTCTTGCTCGGTTTCGCCGGAGAAGCCAACTCCGGCGGCCTCACCGCCGGGAAACGCAAGCCCCCACCTCAGTGAAGGTGGTGGCGACATCCGCCGGCGGTGGTGGTGGCTCAGCTGGCCGGAAACCGCCAGCAAACATCGTCCAGGAAGAAATGATTGGGGTCGTTGAATGGTTGGGGACGATGAACCGATTCAGTCCATTTGACTTTAAGATTCGTGCAAAATTAAATATATAAATGATATGGTTTTAATATTATGAAATGAAATAATCTCACAATTTTATAGTAACTTGCATGTGAAAATTAGGGTTCTTAAAGCCATTTCCTGAAATTATTACCAACATAGAAAATGTAGCCAGTAGGGTTAGCTTTAATTTGCCACCCTTAACTTGAGTTTTGGTCCAGTAGTTTGATCTGTAGGACCATGTTGCTAGGACTGGTCCTAGGCTAGGGCAGAAAGTAAATATTAAGCCCATGCCATACCAGAAGTCCATATGACCCAAAATTTTGGGCATGTGCATGTCTAGGGCATATCTAGTTCCTGCCAAAAATTGAGAATTTTTGGGACAACTTTTTCTATAGTATTTGTCATAATATAAAAAATTAAATAAATGAAATATTTAGAGTTATAAGCATCCAAATGACCGCAAATTTTGGTGGCAGGTCCTTGGGGATATTATAGGTGCATGATAAAAAATTTAGCACATTTGGATCACTGCATGTTGGGTTAATCCACTTGCATGTGTTGGTTAAATGTGGCCTTTGGGTGCAAATTGCAATAAATGAAATGATGTGCATTCAGCCTATTTGAGGCATGCAAAAATCATGGAATTGATTCCAGAGGTTCATTAGGGTAAATTTCACCCCTCAAATTAATTATGGGATCTTTGAGATCAAAAATCCCATTATTTGGAATTTTAAAAATATAGTCCTCTTTGGAAAATAAATTGGAAAAATAGGTTTTGATCATGTAAAAAACCCCCAAATTATGTCAAGTTAAATTGGAGGTTAGAATTGACTTAGGAAAATTTTATCTTTCTGTTTGAGAGCTTTGGAGTAAAATTCATTGAAATTACCATTTTACCCATATTGTAATTATTCATGAATTGATGGAAATACATATCAGAAAATTTTGGAATTATTTCTAGCATTGCATATTTGTATGATTAGCCTTGTGTATTTATCTCAAAATATTTGGATATACTGATAATTTTTAAATTAGCATAATGGCATTTTGGTAAATACATAAGAATGGAATTTGATAGGCCATTACATGATAGAGGTTAATGAAACTTTGCCATTAGTCCTAAATTAATGATATATATGCTCTGTAAATTTCTTGGAATTTTGGCTTATGTACTCCATATACTTCATTTGGGAAATGGTAATTATGTGGAATTTGTATTAATTAAGGAATAAATATAAATAGTCAAAGGAAAATTATGAAACTCTGTAGACAGCAATATTTTATCAATATACAACCCAGGGAAAATTACTTAGGTCAGTGGATTATAAATTGTACTACTTCATGTGTAAAGTGACCTAGGGAATTAATTTAAATGATTTAATTAGAAGCCCTAATGACCTAGGAAAGTTATGAAAATCAACATGCTCATTTCCTTAGTCCATACCACCCTAGGATAAATAATTAGGGGTTAGTGGCCAAAGGAATTGGAAGTTCAACTTTGTGGTGGAATTAGGTCATGGGTCGCGCATAGTAAAAGTAAGGTTATACCATAAGGCCCACCGGGGGATAGATCAACAATTGAGCTAGAGATTATAATTGGAAGTATGACCCTGGTGGGTAGTGTTGTTTTAGTGACGAGAGTAAAGTGCAAGTCATTGGGTAACAACTGGAGTGGAGGTCGGCGGAAGACCGTCGCCCTCCCCAATAACAACTTAAGTTATTAGGATAGCCCAAGAGTAATAAGGAGAGTTGAGTGTGGATCATGGGTAGACATCAACTAAAAGTAATTGTCCTTGCGTAAGGGAACTTAGGATTTTTAATCCATCTTAGTTCCTAGTGCCTTCGAGACCCCTTCATTGGGCATACCTTGGGCAGTCCTGGGATTAACCCTAAACTACAAAGTTTAATAATCGGTAGACAAGAGTAGTAAACTAGGCTAAGGGAAATGGTACACATGCTCACTTGTGTCGGGTTAGAGGGACTTGGAGTCTGTTGACTACTTGCTCACCCGTGCAGAGTTGGAGGGAATTGTTGAGTTATATGCTCACTCGTGCCGGGTTGGAGGGACTTGGAGTCTGTTGACTACTTGCTCACCCGTGTAGAGTTGGAAGAAGTGGTTGGTTTACTTGCTCACCCGGGCAGGGTTGGATGAATCAGGACAGGTTGGTCCTGCGAGCTGGAGGCTTGAGTTGAAATAATTGCATGTGCATAAAGAAAATGGTGGTGGGTCATGCGGTACTGGGCCAATCGTCACACCAATGGCAGTACGGTGACTCGGGTGAGGTGTACGGGTGGAAGGGCCAGTATGTTGTTCAATACTGAGGTCAGGCAGACAATCCCTGAAGACGTATACCCGACCTAAAAGTCTAGCAGGCAGCTAGCAATTAGGACGCAGAGACTCTAGAGTGCACCTAGGACGTGTATAGAGGCGTACAAGAGAGGTCTAAGCCTGGTAGTGTGTATACCGCCTAGAAAGCAGAGAAGCCCGATCCGTTGCTGTCGTAGCCACAACGGTGGTACATGAGAGTAATGATAGCTCTCGAAATGTGGGAACTAAAGGTCTAGGTCTCAGAGTTGCGTGCTTGTGTTGCACTTGCATGTTGCATAACCATAGAATAAACATTCATTCATATTAGGGCATACGCTTCATAGATCCTTATCATATAAATTAGTATGGGCTCTTTTCTATGATAAGTTACAATTCCTGGAAACCTTAACTTATAAATTTGTATGGGCATTTTTGTAAGTTAAGGTACGCTTGATGACTAGTTTTAGTCATCCCTTTTGGGGTATTTTAGTAGCTTAAATCCCTAAGTATTATTATAAATTTGTGTTTTGTATACTTGTTTTGATGTCCTTTGATGTTTTTGATATTAAAATCTATTTAATCTTATTATATGTATTATGTTACTATAATCAATATTAGTTTATGTTTTGTGTTTTATTTTTAATGTTTTTTTTATGTTTTGTTATTTTATTTTAATGTTTTAATAATATTGATATGTTATTTTTATTTTTAATGTTCTTGATGTTTTGTGTTTTAACTTTGATTATAACATAACTAATGTTTTTTTATGTTTTTTTTGTAGGTGGCCGGCTCCTCCCTCAAGTGCAACTCAAGCCCACCTATTGGAGCAGCCACAAGTGCAGCCCGAGCCCTTCAACATAGTGCAACCACCTTGCATGGCCGGCCTACATGGCCTACCCGAGCCCTTGATGCAGCCCAAGCAGCCCATATTTGATGCAGCCCGGCATCCTCCTCTTGGCGCACTTAAGCATGGAGCAGCCCACCCAAACCTCATACCCGAGCCCACCATGCAGCAGCCCCCCTTCATCAATGCTTGCATGAATTTTTGCCATGCATGAATATCCCCATGCATTGGCCGGCCACCCCCCTTCTCTCTCTTTTATTATTTCCTTGCCACCTCATTTTCTCTCTCTCTCCTCATTATTTCATGCATGCATTTCTCCCTCATACATGGTTGGCCCCTACCTTTTCTCTCCCCTCTTTTATTTTCCATTCATCCCCCCTTCATATTTTATATTGTCCATTTAATATCATGCATGCATTTAGCTATTTCCTCTCTCACTCATTAAACCCATGCATGAAACCATTCTCCCCCATGTGGCCGGCCACCCCTTGGTCTCCCTAATCTAGATGCTTCCCTCCTCTCCTATAAAAGGAACCCATGTCCCATGCTAAAGAAGGTTGGATTGGAGAGAGAGCAAGTGAGCAAGAGAGTTCTAGTACAAGTATTTTCTTTTCATTGTTATAGTTCTCTTTTCATTGTTGTAATTTTCTTCTTAGTATAATATTGTCATCTTTTTAATATCATTGTGTACCTCTTTTTATTAATCAATGAAATTCTCTTCTCTTTATTTTGTTGTTTCCTTTTCCAATATGCGTAGCTAATCTCCCTTAGCATTCGATCGTGAGGATCCATGAAGTGAGATGAGAGTTTCTTTTATTTCATAGTTTTATTTTTGCTTAATTCTACTCGGTCCTTCTTTGATTATTATTTCGTCGACTCCGTATTTCCGGTATACGGTAGTAGGCTTAGGATCTCATATTTAAGTAGCTGAGAGGCTCGTGAATGTGAAAGATCACTCAAAGAAGGAAGGAGTTGAACGCAACCCTAGAGATAGGACGACGTAAATCTTCCGGATTGGAGTCAAATCCAATAGTGCGGATCACCTCGATAATGCAATTTTAGGCTTCTTTGGTTTGTAAAGAGATTTCGATCAAAGAGTCTATAAGTTAGGAGACCTAATTCTCTAGCGAGATTTTGTCTCATTTTCGGATCCGTCACGGTCGAGTATGGTTTGCAAAAATTAAAACTATCTTTATTTTTATCTCTCTCATCTAATTTCATGGTGATTCACTGATCGGGTGCTAGCTTTTTAATATAAGTTTTTCGTCTCGCAGATTATCGTTTATTTCACTTTTAAAAATTCTCAAAATCCAACAACTTTTACGGTAGGATAATAGTTCAAGCGTGAGTAGCAGTACTTGACAGCCCCATGTTTAAATACGACCTTGATACTACAATTCGACAGGTACGCTTGCCTGTTCGGGTTTTAGCCCATCAACGCTCTGTGATGATAGCATAGTGGTAGTGTAGCTTTACCTTCTGCTTTACTTTCAGTTCTTTTACTTACTGTACTGCACTTTACTTCTTTATACCTTGTGCTTAGATTTGATAGATGTAGAATTATATTATACACTTGCTAGTTAGCTTCTGTCACCTACTTCCCTTTTGCTACCCCTTGTTGTCCTCCACTTCTTCCTCCCGCTCGGTGCCTACGAGTTGCGGGGCGATGTGCGGAGGAAATGACATTGTATTTTTGACTAATGGTCGGTGACCATATTATTTTAGGAGCTCGAGGAGATGGAGCACCAGCACAACTAGATGGCAGGACTTGAGGAGCAGATACCGTTACCATCGGCTGCTACAACTACTACTACTATGCGTCCTCAGGTGGGATGAGTTTAGATGATTAGATTCCACTGCTTTTGGATTTGAGAGAGAGAGAGAGAGTTATTTGATTTGATGTACTGGGCATAAGCCCTTATGACTCTTTCATTTTGTACTCATTTTGGACTATTCAAGGTGTACTTTTCATTTGATATATATATGATAGTACTGTGACTGTGGACTATGATGTTTTACTCTTTTGTTTACTTCTGTTTCTCATATTGGCCGAACAGGTTTATGATCGTACTAGTCGGCAGAATCGGCGACTTGCGGTGTCGACTAACCCGTGTGTTAGTGTCACCGTAAGGTAGCGGTTCTGGGCATAAGATCCGGGTTAACTCCTCGGAAGGGGGAGTTGGATCTTACATAAAATCCTAATTATACAAGGTTGGCCCCAGGACACCTAGTTGGCAGGAATGCGTTTCCGCCCAGTGTTCCGGGTGCACCTTAGAGTTAATCCCCAAGGCTTCCTGTTGCAATCTACCGTGTAGAAAACTTGAAGAACAACACAATACGGAGTCTTCTCCGACAATCAATGCACAATGCAACATCACCGATCCAGAAAAACATGTCTGGGTAGGCTTCACACACAATTCCTATGCCCGTACTTCGATTCCAGACTCTAAACAAGGGAGACTTCACATATCTACCCCAAGGAACACCGCGTACTCACCGCACACTCGTGGGAGCGGGTTTCCCATGTAAAAAGGATGAGGACTTCAAATGTCTAAGTTGAGAATCATTACCCTTGAAGTCGGTTTTGGCGCCATGAGAAACTAGCCGGATGTAAAGCTTCGTAACGAGAATGCCTCCGCGGATCCTATCTCGATTTTCGATTCGGTGCTCCGATGCTCCACCGGCGGCTGGGATCCTCCTCCTCCTTATTCCTTGCTTTCTCCTCTCTCTAAAACTTAAGAAAGAGAAAGGCCAAAAGATAATGAGGAGTTTAACCCCCACTCCCAGCCTTAAGGAAGGAGGATTAATCCTAAGCTAACAGATCTGATTTAAAGAAAACGAACGGCTCAGATCCATCCAATAAGTCACTAAAATAAGTCGAACACGACTTTGAACATGACCTTGTGCCCTGATTGCACATGAAGTCATCGATCCAGTACAGGACACAGGTCGAGACACGCCCGTGTCTCAACCTGACACGCCTGTGTAGGGTAATCGACACACCCGTGACCAGGGCGTGTCACACATAACCGCCACGCCAACCGTCACGTCCCTTGATGGACATGGGTGGCCACACGCCCGTGCCGAATCTGACATGCCCGTGTCATACAGTACACTCCCGTGTAACTCGGTCGTTCACTCGTGACAACACACCGAGGGTTTCAACCCGAGAAGAACATGGGTGGTGACACGGGTGAGGACACGCCCGTGTCACCCCTGACACGCCCGTGTCACTACTGTTCAAAACCGTGTTTCCTGTCGTGTCCTGTCCTAGACACAGCCCAGCTAACATAGAAGGACATGGCCATAGACACGCCCGTTTCCCAGGCCATGTAGCCCTATAAAGGCACCAAAAATTCCTTAGGACGCGACAGACTCGTTTACAATTTTTGGGGTGTTACAGTTAGTCCTTTGGAGAAATCAAAAACATTTGGATTTATCTCATGTAGTATCAGAGAGATGATCCTGATATTATTAGGAGCCTTGATGCTCTCCCTTATCTTATCAAGAATCAGCATGCCAAATTGGAATCTTTTTCTACAGATTATGGTTATCATCATGGAAAACATATCATTTGATATATCCCTTATAAAGCTTTTCTTACATACGAGAATCTTTTCAATGATGTCCACAAGGAATTTGTATTCTGGATTGAGATCTGGTCGACGAATGAAAGTAACTTCTGTTGAAAGTCCACAAAAATTGCAAGCTCTATCAGTATCTTCACGAGTTAGGTCATCCACTTCATCAACCAAGGGCATCCGAAGGAGTTGAGAACAATGTTCTTGGTAAGCTTTATCTTAATCCCTTTAACTTTGGACTTAAGGACTTTCCCATTCCTCTTTACTTTGATATTCTTAAAGATTTCTTCTACTTCTGGAAATAAGATCTTACAGGGCTGCTGGAGAACGAATGTTAAGCCGGCGGTGTCGAGAAGGAAGAGTAGATTTCTAAAATCATCCGAAAGTTCTGCAATTCCGGCGACAACCAGTTCACAGCCTATGCCGATCTTGGAAGACGGTGCAATTTTCTCCAAAAAAATGCGAAAGATTGACTGCTGGAAGATGGTGATGATGGCGTGCTCTACGTTAGCGATGGAAGTCGAATGGTCTTTCGAGAGAGAGGGATTTGAATTCGTGTAGAATCTTGAAATTTGGTGTTTCTATTTATATAACCCTAATATTAATGATTAAGAAAGTAATTAAGCATAACATACCTTAGAGAATGGCAGTTTGGGCTTCGGGTTGCGAATATGAAGATTTGAATAGAATTCAAGAAGTTGTCTGCCTATTTCTCGAGTGGATCATCATTACTCGAGTGAAGGAATGACGGTACTCGAGTGGCAGTTTTCTACTTCTCGAAAAGAAATTCAGTACTCTAGTGATATCACACGAGTGACTTTCTTAGTTCTCGAGAGTTCAAAGGAGTACTCGAGTAGACATTGTCGAGTTCTCGATTAGTAATTACCTATCTCGAGAAATGAAGTCTAACTTTGAGAAAGTCCAACTTTTTGACTTATTCCTTGATCTCAGAGCTGTGTTATGAGTCCTCCTTCCCTATTCGTCTTTGTTCAGCATTCCAAGTTTATTTTTAAATAAAGAGAACTTGGTAACGTCTAGCAGCTTCGTGAATATTTCTACAATCTGCCTATCAGTTGGGACATATTGTGGATCTATGTACCCATACTCCACATGCTCCCGAATGAAGTCGTATCGCAGCTCTATGTGTTTTGTCAGGCTACGAGAGACTAGGTTGTTGGCTATTGCAATCGCACTGAAGGAGTCGCAAAACAAGGGAATATCTTTGACTTGCATAATGTAGTCTTCAAGTTGGTTCTTTAACCACAGCAATTGTTCATAGCAACTGCCGGTAGAAAAGTTTTCTAACTCGGTCATTGAAATTGTGACACAATTCTTCTTCTTACTACTCCAGGAAATAAGCTTTCTTCCTAGGAATTGGCAGGTCCCGAAAGTGCTCTTTCTATCATCTTTACTACCTGCAAAATCTGCGTCTGAGAAACCAATTAGTTCACTGTCATTACTTCTTGGGTACCATAAGCCAAGATTTGGTGTACCTTTAAGATATCTCAAAATCCTCTTTGCAGCAGCATAGTGTGATTCCTTACAGTTCACTTGGAACCTAGCGCATACACATGTTGAGAACATTATGTCTAGTCTACTAGCAGTAAGGTAGAACAAGGATCTAACTATGCTTCTGTACTTGGTTTCATCAAAAGGTTTCCCTTTCTCATCCTTGTCTAGAGACATAGCTGAACCCGTTGGAGTCCTCATAGAGGTTGTGTTCTCCATTCCGAATTTCTTAATTATCTCCTTGGTGAACTTGGTCTGCGAGATGAAAATTCCATCTTCAGATTGTTTCACCTGAAGCCCTAAGAAATACTTTAGCTCTCTCATACATCTCATTTCAAACTTCCCTTGCATAAGTTTTGAAAACTTCTTGCAGAGGTTGTCGTCAGTAGAGCACAAAAAAATGGTCGACATAGATTTGCACTGGCAAAATCTTGCCTTTTATTTTCCTAAGAAATAATGTCTTATCTATCTTTCCCCTTGTGAACTTATTCTCAAGAAGAAAGCTAGACAGCTTCTCATACCAAGCTCGAGGAGCTTGTTTTAAACCATATAAGGCTTTAGATAACAGATAAACGTAATTAGGAAAGTTAGAGTCAACGAAACCTGGAGGTTGCTCCACATACACCTCTTACTTTATGTCACCATTAAGGAAGGCAGACTTCACGTCCATCTGATAGACAGTGAAGCCCTTAAGAGCGGCATATGCTAGGAAAAACCTGATTGCCTCCAGCCTTGCCACTGGAGCATACGTCTGGTAAAATTCGATTCCTTCTTCTTGGTGATATCCTTTGGCGGCGAGTCTAGCCTTGTTCTTTATGATTGTTCCATTCTCGTCCATCTTGCTCCTGTAGAACCACTTTATTCTGATAACATTCTTGCCATTAGGTCTTGGAACAAGCTTCCAAACTTGGCAACGCTTGAATTTATTCAGCTCTTATTCCATTGACATTATCCAAGATGCGTCTGAGTTTGCTTCCTCAAACTTCTTTGGTTCAATCTTCGAGAAGAAACTCAAATATAAATTTTCATTAGTTATATTTACGAGTTTTCACACCATCCTGGGGATCTTCTATGATTTGGTCCATTGGGTGATCCTTCAGATGTCTGAGCAATAGAGTCCTTGCATCTGGAGTGTCTTCAATCACCGGAGTGACTTCAACAACTTGGATGATTTCTTCATCTTGATCATCGACCTCTCCAATAGGGGTTGGAGTGGTGATCTTGATGAACTTTTCACCTTTTTCTTCAGTCGACCCACCAAAGTTAAGTTCTTTCATCTTTGAACCTACATCTTCAATGAACACACTAGAAAAGTTTCCTTGCAGCAAGCTCTTCTCATCAAATACAACATGAATAGATTCTTCTACAACCATGGATTTATTATTAAATACCCTACATGCCTTATTATGGCTACTATACCCTACGAAAATACCTTCAAAGCACTTTTCACTAAATTTAGTAGTGTGATACTTTCATTATTAAGGACGAAGCATTAATACCCAAAGATTCTAAAATATGAGACAGTCGTCTTTCTGCCCTTAGAAGTTCGTAAGGTGTCTTATTATGGATTTTGTTTATGAGTACTCGATTTTCCACGTGACATGTAGTGTCGACGGCTTCAGCCCAAAAGTATTCTGGTAGTGAGGCATCACTCAACATGGTCCTGCGGGCCTCTATAAGTGTTCTATTCCTTCTCACAGCTACTCTATTTTGCTGGGGAGTATGAGAAGAGGAAAACTCATGAAAGATTCCTAGGCTTTCACAAAATTCTATCATGGCCCCAAACTTGAATTCAGTTCTATTGTCACTTCTAATTTTGACTACGGAATAGTTGTATTCATTCTGGATCTGTCTGACAAAATTTTTAAAGATGTCCAAAGTATCTGACTTGTGTTTTAGAAAGAACACCCACGCAAAGAGCGAGTAATCATCAACAATAACCAACGTATAATCCTTACCTCCCAAACTTCTAACTTGATGTGGACCGAACAAGTCCATATTAAGTAGATATAGACACTTATTAGAGTCTTTGCCTATAATGGTTTTAAAGGTAGCCCTTATTTGCTTGCCTTTTTTACATGTGAGACAAGGTCTATCTTTAACGCACTTGACATTTGGGGCATCACATACTAAATTAAGAGAAAATAATTTATTAATAGTTTTGAAATTAATATGTTCTAGTCTCTTGTGTCATTGGTCACTAAGAGACGCACTATCTTTTGCCAAAAGACACACTGGTGTAAACGTGTCTATACAAATGAAATTCAAATAAATGATATTCCTACTATGAGTGCCTGATAAAATTGTTTCTAAACTGTCAACCAATTTTATCAAAGACTTATCTGCATGAAATTCTACGAAGTATCCTTTGTCGTAGAGTTATCTTATGCTTATGAGATTGTGTTCCAATCCTTCAACATAAGCCACATCCGAAAAGGATACGCTACCATTCGTAATCATACCATTGCCTTTCGTAATTCCTCTGTCAGAACCTCCAAATATGGCCTTTCTCCCGTTCACGACTACCGAGAGCATCCACTGTCCAAATATAAGATAAGAGTTTTGGTGGTCTTTGGATATACATGAAATCACAAGTCAGTTTGCCTTAGGAACCCAAACTTGCTTGGGTCCTTGGTCACTAGTTAGTATGCTACCCCTACATGTATTAACATTATGAGCGGTCTGTCTCACATTTTTAATCTGAGCAGTTACATAATTTCTGGAATTAAACCAGCAATCAATGACAAAGTGACTAATTCCGCCACAACACCAATAGTCAAACCTGTTGTATCTTTTCCTAAGTTTCTCCTGCTTGACCTTTACAGAGTGTGGTCTAGCGAGGGCATCATTTTTGGAGGTAAAAGCTTCATGGTGATGACATTCACATGGCCTCTTCTCCTTAATAGGATTTTCCACAATGGGCTTTACTTTTGATGCCTTCTTCATGTTATGACAATGATTATAAGGTCAATAGATCTGAAGAGTAATCTACTCAAAAGGTACCTTGATGACACTCTCTCCGAAGTATCGAGGATGGGTCCATACTTGGTAACGAGACTTGGGCTCTATATAAGTAGGCCTAACAAAGTGACCATAGGACGAATCTAGATCAAACTTATTCGTCGGAAAGATAACCTTCCTAAATGAAGTTTTAACTAGAGTATCTTTCCCCTTTTCCTTGGCCAGAGCCTTCATGGCCACCTTATTTCTCCTTTGGGCTTTATTCATCCTAGAAGATTTATGAGGAGCACCCACATAGCCTAAGCCAGCATCTAAGGCCTAACGGGAGAATTCAGCAACGAGTGGAAGAACTGTCTTGGGCTTCGAAAAACTTTCAACAAGTTTCTTTTTAGCGAGAAGTTGTTTTTCCAACTCCTTGATGATTTTTTCTTTCAGATCTAGATGCTCGAGAGCCTTTTTGTATACATCAATTGCCAATTGGGCTTCCTCTTTGAGTGAGTCCATCTTAGCAACTTCGTCTCTCAAAGTGCTCTCTTCAGCCTTAAGAGATTTAATCTCCTTAGCTAGGGCTCTTGCAACTCTACGACACTTGTTGTAGGTTTTAATAAACTCTTTATATTGATTCATGAGTTCAGATTCCTCGTCAGAAGAACATTCCTCATTATCATGTTCAGACTCATCAGATTCAGAAAATGGAGTATGAGAGTTTACCTTCCCAGTGAACCGGGGTTCTTCTTCTTCATAAGTTTGTGTCATTAGCCCAAAGTAGGCTTCCACTTCTTCACTTGACTCAGATGAGTCAGAGTCACTGAGAGTTTTGCCCTTTTTGGCTATTAGGCTTCTTTTAGTTCTCTTCTTGTTGTACGAAGATTTCTTTTCCTCTCTTTTTCCACCCTCCTTATTCTTATGGCGGCAGTCAGCAATAACAGGACCTTGCTTTTTACCGCAATTACAAACATGTCAGCAGAAATATGTTTATTCTGCTTAGTGTTATACTTGTCTTGGCTACTAGAGCCTTTCTTGTGTCGATCACCATCATGACGTATTCTTCTTTACGAGGCATCCTTGCCTCTCCATTGCTTCTTCTTGTTCAAGAATTTATTGAACTATCGTGAGAGTAGAGAGAACTCTCTTTCAGATAGTTCTGAGCCTGAGGTGCTTGGATCTAAAGATTCTTCTTCACTGTCTTCCTGTGCAGGGGCAGGTGAAGCAGCTTTTGTAACGCCACCGATTTTTTTCTGCGATTATTTAATTATCGTTTGGCGTTACGATGACGCGTTTCCGTGGCTTGTGCCATTTGTGGAGTGTGGTTTAACTCCTTAGAACTGAGTTCCCTATTCTGTAGCTTGTTAGCAATATCTCCCTAGCAAGCCGAGACGTTTTGGGTGACCCGGTGTGGCCTCTCGGGGGAATGTTTGTGTTTGGCTTTATTTGGGTATAACTCGAGTTCTGTTCGTCGAAAGTTAATTTCGACTTCGTCGTTGTGTTCATAGCGTGGGTATTTAGCTACGGTGCGAATTTCGTCGAATTCCAAGGTGGTTCGGTTTTCGAGTCGTTTTGGGTGTGTTATTAGTAAAAACAAATTAGAAACCCTTTTAAATTAAGTGAACCGGCAGTTTAGGCAGCGGTTAGGACCGAATAGGCGTGTCCTTTTATTATAAAGCCTTGTTAAGAAGTGGCGGACCCACTTCTCCTTCCTCCTTCCCGAAGTCCAGACCGAATCGTCGCCTGTGCTGTTCGCGGAAAACAGAGGAGAAAACCCCCGGCCTGCTTCCCCTTCGGACGGTGATTCCGGGCTTGTTCGTGGACGGATTTCGATTCCAAAAGCGGCGTTGTCTTGCTCTTGCTCAGATCTTCATTTCGACGATAAGATATCCGTTTTTCGTGGAGTTTTGGTGAGATTGGGATTTCGGTTCGGAGGTTTTTCCGCCATTAATGTCCGGGAGTATATTTTTAGGTGTTGCTCCTTCTAGTGCAGAACGAAGAAGAGGGAAAGCCGACCAAGCTTCACCGAAAATCGAGGCAAGTGGTATTCTTGCCCTTGCCATTGTTGTTCTTTTGAATTTTGGAATGTTTCCCGGTTAGCCCTAGGGTAGAAACCATGCTTATTCTCTTATTATCTTGCTAGTTTTAGGGCATAGATTCTCCTATGAGCCCCTCCTTGGGCTGTTTGCTCCTCGTGCTAGTTGTGTTCACCATTTTAGACTCCAAATTTGTAGTTCTAGTTGGGTGCTTTTGCGGGTGGAGCCGAGAGAGAGAGAGTGAGGGAGGTTGTTGTGGTAGGGCTCTGGTTAGAACCAGTCTTGGTAGACTCTCGAGTTTTGGTGTTGAGTGTGGTGAACACACTCAAAGCCAAAAGCTGCCCGGACTTGGCGTTGAGTGTGGTGGACACACTCAAAGCCATAGTTCGGTTTTTTCTTTGCGGCTGAGCGGTGGGGTGATTGAGTGAAAATTTCCGTCTAAGTCAAAATCGACGGGAATCACCAGGTGATTCCCGCCGATTTCGACGTGTATCGTCAGTGATTCCCACCGATCGGCGAGAATCAACCTTGATTCCCGCCGATTCGGAGAGAATCATCCTTGATTCCCGCCAATTCGGCGAGAATCATTCTGGATTCCCGCCGGTCGTCGAGAATCATCCTACGTTCTTGCCGATTCGGTGAGAACCGTCCTGCTTTCCTGCCGATTCGGCGAGAATCAGTCGGCCTTCCCGCCGACCTTCTCTTGCTGGCGTTGGCTTAGGGTTCTCCTGCAGAAGTGAACTTTGGCGTAGAGTGAGTTGACCTCACTCAACGCCAAAGCTATTTTGGCGTTGAGGGAGGTAGACTCACTCAACGCCGTTGTTAGGTTTTGTGGTTTTGCTAAAGGCGTTGAGGGAGTGGACCTCACTCAACGCCATGGCTGTTCTGGCGCTGATTGAGGCTAACCCACTCAACGCAAAGGTCTGGTTAGGCACTGAGTGGATTCCACCCAACGCCGAGCCGTGTTGAGTAACTTCAACACTGTTTCTCTTTCCTCGATTTATGTTCCCGAGTGAGTTTCCTTGATTATATTTGTAGTTTCCTTGTCGGCCATGTTTTCTTTCCTAAAGGCCAAATCGTGGGATGTGGATAGTAGTGGTGGTTTGAAGCTCTTCATGGGGGAGGTGTTGTGTAATCTAGCCAAGGCCACCCTTATTCTTATATCTTGCTCGAGGTACGGGCTGGGCAAGGGGGTGGAAGATCCCTTGTGCTTTATCATGTAGACCCCTGAGCTTGTTGTCATGGAAATTGGTGGTTGGGGGACTGAGTTTGCCTCCAACCCGGATCCATGCTGTTGTTTTGCTACTACCATCTCCCACAGCTTAGGGTGTTAGAAGTTTCTTCCTTGGTAGATTGCAGCACTTTGGGCCCTTGGTAGCCTAGTAGGCCCTGCAGGATGTTGTTCCTGAGCTGGGTTGATGTTGTTTCCTCGCACGTAGTGCATTTCTTGTCGTCCTATTTTAGACAGTTGTGACTCTTTCTTCAGCATGTTTTTCAGTTACTTTTCCCCCTTTGGTTGACTCTTTCATGCAGATTTTACCTTGTTTTGCTTGCTGAGGTATTCTGTTTTCTTTTGGAATGCCTCAGGTTCTGAGCTGTAGCCAGTTGGGTGGCTAGTTTGCAGAGGTGGTGTTGGTGGTCTCTTGGACTTTGGAGATCCGTTTGCCTTGTTGGTGAGGTAGTTTTTAGTACTTTCTTACAGACATGCATATGTGCCAGTGGGTTCGTATCAGGTTGTTGGCCCCCACTGGTAGTTTTTACCTTTGTACTGGATATATTACTTATGCTGCTACCGTTTTCTAGAGATAGTCTACTTGTTCTGAGAAGGATTTATGCTAGGTTGCTAGTTACTTTTAAACTATAATAATTCTTATAAGTAAGCTCATGGTCAGCATGTTTTATAAAACTAAATCTCTATTTTCCAAGCAGCGTATAAAGATCGTTTTCCTATATATAATATCAATTAAATGTAGAGTCATGTATAGTATGAGTGGTTCTCTTGGAACTCTTATACACCCTTTAGGATGCTAAACCTGAATAAAGTATTTTTCCGGGGCGCATAAGTGTAGTTTTTTTACTGTGGACTAGGTGATCCACCGAGCCGAGGGATACAGCCTCTAAAATATAACTGATTTTCTAATCATTAAGCTCATGATTTTCTTTCATAAAGAGCAGCAGTTGGTTTTGCCTGAGCGTCAGCAGTTATCCCTTGCTTGACGTGGCATCATGACGCGCGTTTTCTCATACTCTGATAATTATTTAATTCGGGGAAAATGCGGGTTGTGACAGTTGGTATCAGAGGGAGGTTTCTTGACAAGTTAGTCGGGCAACCTTCCTTTGTTTGCTTTTAGTAGTTCAGCATCATGTCATTCACACACCGATATGTCATCAGCACGTCTTGGCAAAAGCACGAACACTACACTCATAGCATAACATGAAGTATACGGGGCATATTATGTGTTCGTATCTGGATCTACCATAGGGGCAACATGTGAGGGTTATGTAGTATGGGATGCATAACCTCACCACATGGCTGCGACTAGCACATTTTCTTGTTCGTTGCATGCGAATGTAATGTAGTATGGGATGCATAACATATTCATGTGTACGCCGCTCATAACATGCATTAGGACTTTTTTAGAATGCATAGGACAATCATGCATAACATAACATGGCATATGCACAACGTGCCAAGCTAAAGACTGGCAGGATGGCATATGTACACACATAAGTTTTCGAGTTAAAAAAATAATATAAAGTCATGCATTCCCGATCTAGGCACAAGAATTAGTATGGGGGTGGTTAACCATCCTAGGTTAGGACATAACATAAAGTTTTGTAAAAGGTAAACTCCTAGAGCAAGTTTAGCAGCTTTAAGTTCATATCTATATATGTATGGTCTGTACTAGTAGTTGAGTCTAGCCG
The DNA here is from genome assembly GCA_039513925.1 of Platanthera zijinensis. Taxonomy (NCBI): domain Eukaryota; kingdom Viridiplantae; phylum Streptophyta; class Magnoliopsida; order Asparagales; family Orchidaceae; genus Platanthera; species Platanthera zijinensis. Next base: position 693,496 of record CM077078.1, on the reverse strand, counting down.
TTGTACTAGGATCTAACTAGTGTAGCTATGACATTAGGATGGCGAGACGTCCTTCGACTAGATCAACTCCCCTGTCTGAGGGTGAGTCTTCTTGAGCTCAGAATGATGCGGTAATCGAAAGCTTGCGGCAGAGTAGCGATTCCTTGAGCAGGCAGTTGGTTGAGGTGCGAGCCCAGATCCAGTCTTTGGTAGCAGTTGTGGCGGGTCAGACTCAGGGAGTGCAAGTCCCTGCAGGGGGGATTGCTGTTCCTCGCCCTCCTGCACCCTTAAGACCTCCAGTGGTGGTGCCAGCGGAGATGGCCTTCATCTCGCAGTTTCAGAGGATGAGCCCTCCCACTTATGACGGGAAGGCAGACTTCATGGTGATAGACGACTGGCTGATCTCCATGGAGGAGATGTTCTCGTATTCAGGGATTGCAGACGATCAGAGGGTGATGATAGCCGCCTATCAGCTTAAAGGTTTGGCTAAGAGTTGGTGGCTGAGAGAGAAGGAGAGCTTGGTAACCGGATGCTCTTGGGAAGTGTTCAAGGAGATGAAATTGAGGAAGTTCTTACCCTCGGTCGAGCGTGACCGCCTCATGAACGACTTCCTCCATCTGAAGCAAAGGCAGCTCACGGTGGGTGAGTATGAGATAGAATTTAGCAAGTTGAGCTGTTTTGCCCCTGGATTGGTCAGCGTTGAGGCTGATTGAGTTAAGCGATTTCTCGGTGGTTTGAGGAGTGAGGTGCAGCAGTTGGCTAGTGCTTATGGGTCAGAAACTTACGTAGGTGTAGTGGAGGCTGCTCTGAAGGTGGAGGCTATTGAGACCGCGAAGAGCAGAGGACAGCAAAGTAGGAAGGATAAGAGGAAGTCTGTGGATGAAAAGAAACCCCGGGTACCGGATGCGGTTCCTGGGAAGAAGAGCAAAGTGGTGTGCAGTTTATGTGGCCGGTCAGGCCACCCGGTCGAGAGATGTTTCAAGAGAGCAGCAGCTCAGAGGAAGGAGTAGGTTCATGCTATTCAGGGTACTCCGAGGAGAGATGTCTCCTGTTCTGTTTGCAAGCGACCCAGGCATGATGCTTCCCAGTGCTGGTCTAAGGATAAAGTTTGTTTCCAGTGTGGGCAGAAGGGACACATCAAGTCTAGGTGTCCTCAGGTCCAGCCTGCCCTGCAAGCAGTGCCCCTTCTGGCATTACCTCCACCTCAGTGTGTGGACAAGGGAAAGGGAAAGCTAAACGTGATCTCTTCCGAGGAGGCTGAAGCTTAGACTCTGGTCATCTCAGGTTAGTTGTCTTCCAGCCTGAAAGTTTTGTTCTTGTTTTGCTAAAATGTAGTATTGTTATGGTAGTTCCTTAGTTATATATGTTCCTATAGGGAAGTTTAAGGTGAAGAACCGTTGGGCGCGTGTTCTGTTTGACTCCAGCGCTACCCACTCGTTCGTGGCTAGAGCCTTTGTAGAGCGACATCGGTTGACTTTAGATCGAGTTCGGGATAACTTTCGTGTTAAGTTCCCCTCTGGTGAATCTGTGTTGTCAGATGTGGGCATGTTGGATTGCCCTATTTTGTTGGGGGACTTCCTTGCGAAGGCAGACCTGAAGATGATTGATCTGGAGAACTTCGATGTTATTTTCGGCATGGACTGGCTGTCCAGGTATGATGCAGTCATTCAGTGCAAAGGGAAGCGCTTGGACTTCATCAGGGACGACGGTCAGCTAGGAAGCATGTATGCGGATCTGAGCCAGGATTCTCCTGTCATCTCTGCGGTATGTGCTCAGAAGTTTTTTCTTTCGAACTGTTTTGCTTGTTTGGTCTCGGTGGTTAGGACCGATGTTAGTGTACCGTGCTTAGAGGAGATTCTAGTTGTGCGAGATTTCTCCGATGTTTTTCCTGATGACCTTCCTGGTCTTCCTCCTGAGCGGGATGTTGAGTTTGTGATCGATTTGGAGCCGGTACGCGTCCTATTGCTAAGGAGCCGTACCGTATGGCCCCTCGAGAGCTAGAGGAGTTGCGAGTTCAGTTAGATGAGTTATTGGCGAAAGGGTTTATCAGGCAGAGTTCGTCTCCTTGGGGTGCTCCTGTTCTATTTGTGAAGAAGAAAGATGGGTCAATGCGGCTTTGCATTGACTATAGGGAGTTGAACACGGTCACAATCAAGAACAGGTACCCTTTGCCGAGGATCGATGACTTATTTGACAAGTTGCGCGGTATCACGGTCTTCTCCAAGATTGACCTTCGTTCAGGCTATCATCAGCTTAGGATTCGTGATGCAGATATTCCACGGACTGCGTTTAGATCAAGGCACGGACATTTTGAGTTCTTACTGATGTCGTTTGGATTGACCAACGCTCCATCAGCGCTCATGGATATGATGAACCGAGTGTTCAAGGATTTCCTAGATAAGTTCGTGGTGGTCTTCATCGATGATGTGTTGGTTTACTCTCGCAGTGCCGAGGAGCATGAGCAGCATCTGCGCTTGGTTCTATCGGAGTTGAGGAACCATAAGTTATTCGCCAAGTTAAGCAAGTGCGAATTTTGGTTGCCTCAGGTCTCGTTTCTGGGCCACGTGGTGAATGAGGATGGGATCTCGGTTGACCAGGAAAAGATCGCAGCAGTGATGGATTGGAGTAGGTCGGGCACGCCCAAAGAGATCAGGAGCTTCCTAAGGTTAGCCGGCTACTACAGGAGGTTTGTGGAGGGTTTATTTACCCTAGCTGCACCTCTGACTAAGCTGACTCAGAAGAACGTGGCTTTTGTTTGGAGCGAGAAGTGCGAAGAAGCCTTCCTGGAGTTAAAGAGGAGATTGTGCACTGCTCTTGTCCTGACCCTGCCTACCGAGGGCATGGATTACGATGTATACGTGGATGCTTTGCATGTGGGTCTGGGATGCGTGTTAATGAAGGTGGGTAAGGTGATTGCCTATGGGTCAAGGCAACTGAAGACTCATGAGAAGAATTATCCTACGCATGACCTCGAGTTCGCAGCAGTTATTTATGCGTTGAAGCTGTGGAGACACCTACTTTATGGGGCTCAGTGCAAGATCTTCACCGACCATAAGAGCCTGAAGTACGTGTTCACGCAGAAGGAGATAAATCTGCGCCAGCGTCAGTGGCTTGAGTATGTGGCCGATTATGATGTAGAGATCCAGTATCACCTAGGCAAGGCCAATGTGGTGGCCGACGCCCTGAGTCGGAGGACGAGTAAAATCTTTAATCTCTCCGCCGACCGTTTAGTGGAAGAGTTCCTCCTTATGGATATATCAGTGGGATGTTGTGGCCTGTAGAGTACTTGTCAGTGGCAGAACCGTCTTGGATTTCTTTGACCAGACTTCACCAGAAGGACGACCTGGATATTCTACACTTGTACTCCAGGACTGAGAGAGGAGAGTTTCCGGATTATTCCATCGATGATGCGGGAACTTTGAAGTACCGTGGCAGATTTTGCATCCCCGCGGTTAGGGACATTCGGGGTATGGTTTGCAGAGAGGCTCATGGATCCAGCGTTGCCTATCATCCAGGATCTACGAAGATGTATCGTGACTTAAAGCAAATTGCCTAGTGGTATGGCATGAAGGGAGATATAGCCCGATTTGTTGCGGAGTGCCATACTTGCAAGCGGGTGAAGGCCGATCATGGAAGGCCTGGTGGTAAGTTGACTCCGCTAGAGATCCCGACTTGGAAGTGGGAGAGTATATCTATGGATTTCATCACGGGTTTACCGCGATCCCCGAGGGGATTTGATTCTGTTTGGGTTATAGTGGATAGATTGACGAAGTGTGCTCACTTCGTGCCATATAAGATTGATTACCCTATGAAGAAGAAAGCAGAGTTGTACTTGAATGAAGTCATCCGACTCCACGGTGTGCCGGTTAGCATCATTTCTGATCGAGACTCCCGGTTTACTTCTCGTTTTTGGCAGAGTTTGCAGGAGGGTTTGGGTACGGATCTGAGGTATTCTACTGCGTAACACCCACAGACTAATGGGCAGACGGAGCGAGTGAATCAGATAGTTGAGGATATGATCCGATGCTACACTTTAGACCACGGTGGAGCGTGGGATGAGCGGCTGCGACTTATGGAATTTGCTTACAAAATAGTTATCAGGAGAGCTTGCAGATGGCTCCGTTCGAAGCCTTGTATGGGAGACAATGCAGAAATCCGTTGTTTTGGGCTGAGGCTGGTGAGAGGCCATTGTTAGGTCCTGATGCGCTTGAAGAAATGGAAGTCGCAGTGAAGCTTGTTCGGGAAAAGCTTCGTATAGCTCAGGAGAGGTACGAGAAGAACGCCAATCGGCGTAGGTCTGCCTTGGAGTTTTCTGTGGGGGACCTTGTATTTCTTAAGGTTTCCCCGATGGTGGGTGTAAAAAGGTTTGGTAAGAATCGGAAATTGGACCCGAGGTATGTGGGCCCGTTTAAGATTTTGGAACGAATTGGCGTGTCAGCTTACAGGTTGGATTTGCCAGCAAACTTCCCAGGTGTTCATAATGTTTTCCATGTTAGCCAATTGCGAAAGTGCGTGCTCAGCAGTGGGCAAGTCATGGACGTTGTGCCCCAGTTAGAGCCCAACCTCTCTTTTGTTGAAGTTCCGGTCCATATTTTGGATACTCGGGAACGGGTGCTGCGAAAGAAGTCTATTCCGATGGTGAAAGTTCTTTGGAGGAATCAGGATTTGGAGAGCGCGACTTGGGAGTTAGAGTCGGCTATGAGGGAGGCGTACCCTCAGCTGTTTCCCTGATTAGTTTGGTTTGTTTTTCCTTCTTGTAATGTTTGGATTATTACTTTCCTTCTTTAGTAGAAGTATTGTGCGTAAAGTTTCGGGACGAAACTTTCTTTTAGGGGGAGTGACTGTAACGCCCCCGATTATTTCTGCGATTATTTAATTCTCTTTGGCGTTACGATGACGCGTTTACGTGGCTTGTGCCATTTGTGGAGTGTGGTTTAACTCCTTAGAACTGAGTGCCCTATTCTGTAGCCTGTTGGCAATATCTCCCTAGCAAGACGAGACGTTTTGGGTGACCCGGTGTGGCCTCTCGGGGGAATGTTTGTGTTTGGCTTTATTTGGGTATAACTCTAGTTCTGTTCGTCGAAAGTTTATTTCGACTTCGTCGTTGTGTTCGTAGCGTGGGTATTTAGCTACGGTGCGAATTTCGTCGAATTCCGAGGTGGTTCGGTTTTCGAGTCGTTTTGGGTGTGTTATTAGTAAAAACAAATTAGAAACCCTTTTAAATTAAGTGAACCGGCAGTTTAGGCAGCGGTTAGGGCCTAATAGGCGTGTCCTGTTATTATAAAGCCTTGTTAAGAGGTGGCGGACCCACTTCTCCTTCCTCCTTCCCGAAGTCCAGACCGAACCGTCGCCTGTGCTGTTCGCGGAAAACAGAGGAGAAAACCGCCGGCCTGCTTCCCCTTCAGACGATGATTCTGGGCTTGTTCGTGGACGGATTTAGATTCCGAAAGCGGAGTTGTCTTGCTCTTGCTCAGATCTTCATTTCGATGTTAAGATATCCGTTTTTCGTGGAGTTTTGGTGAGATTGGGATTTCGGTTTGGAGGTTTTTCCGTCATTAATGTCCGGGAGTATATTTTTAGGTGTTGCTCCTTCTAGTGCAGAACGAAGAGGAGGGAAAGCCGACCATCTTCACCGGAAATCGAGGCAAGTGGTATTCTTTCCCTTGCCATTGTTGTTCTTTTGAATTTTGGAATGTTTCTCGGTTAGCCCTACGGTAGAAACCATGCTTATTCTCTTATTATCTTGCTAAGTTTTACGGCTTAGATTCTCCTATGAGCCCCCTACTTTGGCTGTTTGCTCCTCGTGCTAGTTGTGTTCCCCATTTTAGACTCCAGATTTGTAGTTCTAGTTGGGTGCTTTTTCGGGTGGAGCCGAGAGAGAGAGAGAGAGAGGGAGGTTGTTGTGGTAGGGATCTGGTTAGAACCAGTCTTGGTAGACTCTCGAGTTTTGGTGTTGAGTGTGGTGAACACACTCAAAGCCAAAAGCCGCCCGGACTTGGCGTTGAGTGTGGTGGACACACTCAAAGCCATAGTCGGTTTGTTCTTTACGGCTGAGCGGTGGGGTGATTGAGTGAAAATTTCCGTCTAAGTCAAAATCGACGGGATTCACCAGGTGATTCCCGCCGATTTCGACGTGTATCGTCAGTGATTCCCACGGATCAGCGAGAATCAACCTTGATTCCCGCCGATTCGGCGAGAATCATCCTTGATTCCCGCCGATTCGGCGAGAATCATTCTGGATTCCCGCCGGTCGTCGAGAATCATCCTGCGTTCTCGCCGATTCGTCGAGAATCGTCCTGCTTTCCCGCCGATTCGGCGAGAATCAGTCGGCCTTCCCGCCGACCTTCTCTTGTTGGCGTTGGCTTAGGGTTCTCCTGCGGAAGTGAACTTTGGCATAGAGTGAGTTGACCTCACTCAACGCCAATGCTATTTTGGCATTGAGGGAGGTAGACACACTCAACGCCGCTGTTAGGTTTTGTGGATTTGCTGAAGGCGTTGAGGGAGTGGACCTCACTCAACGCCATGGCTGTTCTGGCGCTGATTGAGGCTAACCCACTCAACGCCAAGGTCTAGTTAGGCACTGAGTGGATTCCACCAAACGCCGAGCCGTGTTGAGTAACTTCAACACTGTTTCTCTTTTCTCGATTTAAGTTCCCGAGTGAGTTTCCTTGATTATATTTGTAGTTTCCTTGTCGGCCATGTTTTCTTTCCTAAAGGCCGAATCGTGGGATGTGGATAGTAGTGGTGGTTTGAAGCTCTTCATGGGGGAGGTGTTGTGTAATCTAGCCAAGGCCACCCTTATTCTTCTATCTTGCTCCAGGTACGGGCTGGGCAAGGGGGTGGAAGGTCCCTTGTGCTTTATCATGTAGACCCCTGAGCTTGTTGGCATGGAAATTGGTGGTTGGGTGACTGAGTTTGCCTCCAACCTGGATCCATGCTGTTGTTTTGCTACTACCATCTCCTACAGCTTAGGGTGTTAGAAGTTTCTTCCTTGGTAGATTGCAGCACTTTGGGCCCTTGGTAGCCTAGTAGGCCCTGTAGGATGTTGTTCCTGAGCTGGGTTGATGCTGTTTCCTCGCACGTAGTGCATTTCTTGTCGTCCTATTTTGGACAGTTGTGACTCTTTCTTCAGCATGTTTTTCAGTTACTTTTACCCCTTCGGTCGACTCTTTCATGCAGATTTTACCTTGTTTTTCTTGCTGAGGTATTCTGTTTTCTTTTGGAATGCCTCAGGTTCTGAGCTGTAGCCAGTTGGGTGGCTAGTTTGCAGAGGTGGTGTTGGTGGTCTCTTGGACTTTGGAGATCCGTTTGCCTTGTTGGTGAGGTAGTTTTTAGTACTTTCTTACAGACATATGATACAGGGCTTTCGCAACGGCAGAGAGAGAGGGTTAAAAAAGAAGAGAAGAGAAAGTGGATGTGGTGGTTGAGAATATTCTCCGATTCTATATCCGATGAAGGCAAGCGTACCTTATCGGTTATAGTATAGGATACTAAAGATTAGTATCAAGCTCGTATTTCCCTGGGGCGTAATGACTACTTCTACTCAAAGGAGCTCGCTATTATTTTATCAAATGAAATTTCTATTAAATGTTAAACTAAAAAAAACAGGAATTAAAGTACTAAAATAAAAAGAAAACTAAACTACTTGCAGGATAAAAAGAGTTAGAACTAATAATTAAGAGATGCACTCGATCAAGAATCACTTCAGCAGGAGACGATTAAAAAGACGATAAATAAACCTAAGCTTAATAGGATAAAGGTCCTTGACCATGGAGGTTCTTAAAGTTTGAACACGCTTCTCTCGAAGTCGTGCCCAACTGAGTTTAGGAAGGTCCGACCGACTCTCGTCTAAATCGGAGGCCTAAAACTCGCTTTACGCGGTGACCCCCACTATTGGATTTTACTCCAATCCGGGATATTTGGACGTCGACCTCTCTCGAGGGGTGCGTACAACTCCCTTTACTCTTGAATGCCCACTTCATTCTTTCGGCCTCTCGGCTAGCCCAGAATGAAAGCAAAGGCGGAGAGTATATATCGAAAATATACCTCCAACCCGTGATTAATCAAGAGTAATTCAAGGCCCTAACCTAAAAAAAGATTAATTAAAACATCATAACTTAATCGCTCTAACCTCGGATCATCAAGATCGAGTACAAGGAGGATTAGTTAATCATAATGGAGTGGAGGAGGGGGGATGAGTAGTAAAGCATATAAAAGGAACACTAGTAATAGGAAGAGCACTTATATTAATTAAAAGGAGCAAGTTACACTAATGAAATTGAAATTACAAGTACATGAATTAAAGCCCTATTCTAGCCCTATATTAAGCAATAAGAAAAAGCAGGATTACAACAAAAGCTAAGACAAACTAAAAACTAAACTATGGTTAAACAAAAATTACAAAGGAAGAGAGAGAGAGAGAGAGAGAGAGAGAGAGAGAAAAGCATAAAAAAAGATGAAGAACCAAAGGGGCAGCACCTCCCCCTCTCCCCAAAGCTTGCTGAAATGAAGCGGGTTGGTCACGCCCTCCGACACGCCCTAGGGGGCGTGTCAGGGGGCGTGACAAGTACGGATTTGACTTCGGGAGCTGAATTCTTGCGGGAATGATGATTATTTCGATACGATGGTGGTCACGCCCTGAGTCACGCCCGTGACAGGGGGCATGACAGGCGTGTCAAGTCAAATTCAGCAGTCGCAGGTCCATCAGACGTCGAAATGGGGGCAGTCACGCCCCCGGTCATGCCCGTGACATGGGGCGTGACAGTACTGTTGCGTGCAGCGTTGTAGAATGCATTGAAGGAGGCGGCAGACTTCGGGCGGAGGGCGTCACGCCCCGTGTCACGCCCGGTGATACGCCCGGGGAGGGCGTGTCGATGGGGCGTGACAGGGGTTTTTTGGCGGGAACTTCGTCTTTCGGCTTTCAACAACGGGAGCAGGCGACACGCCTTGGGTCACGCCCAGGGAGGGCGTGACAGGGGGGCGTGTCGGGGGATTTTTTCTGGAAATTGGCTGAAACCTGCAAAAATAGAAAATAAATATTATTTATAATATTTACATAAAAAGAAGCATAAAATAACATAAAGAAAGAGATTTTAGAACGAAAATAACATATTTTTACCCTAATAAATTAAGCTAAAATATGCATCATCAAATTCCCCCATACTTATTATTTTGCTTGTCCTCAAGCAAAGACTACGAGTTAGAGAAAATAAAGTGGATTAATTGAAAAGTTTAAAAATGTTATAAACGAGTAAGACGGGAATTTAGAGGTAGAGAAATTTTTGAAAAAGAACCGAAAAGTCTTACTTTAACTTAACACAGAATTTTATAAATTTTTCTAAATATAAAAACAAATCATCCCAAATTTTTACAGAATTAAAACTTAATAAAGTAACGAGTAAAAAGCGCATTGAGTCACTACTAAAGTCTAAGAGACAAATTAAAACCATAGTCAATCAAGACAAAATTCAATATTTCTATCAAAAATACTTACTCAATCTAGTTTCTCGCTTCTATACTAAAAAGTAAACGTAGAAAGCATGAATCATTAGGGCTTTAATTAGGCGTATAGTTAGGCATAGGTTTTTAAGGGTGCGATATTCAAAAAGATAAACACGAGGGATATTTGCACACTTAAAACAAAGGAAAAATGAGCTTTGCCAAAATAAAACTAGCCAAAAATAAATACTTTTCTTTTATTTGCTTTTACTTTTTCTTTTTTTTTCACTATTTTCATCATTTTTTTTATACTTAAAACTTTTCACTTTTGTAGCAAAAGATAACACAAAGATTTTCCACTAATTTTTTCAAAAAGATGCACATTAGCAATTAAAGCTCAAAAATAATTTTAAAGTGTGCATGAAGGTAGGCTATTTGGCCGTGGTGAAATAAAAAGTGGTGCTACAAAAAGGAAAGGAAAAGGCCCAAAAATGGCTAGCAATGGTTATTGTTAGGCGAGGTGCAAAGGCTCAAACGTTACAAAAGAAATGCCTAAATCATTTTCATGCTTCCTAAATCTACTCCAAGTAAAGCTTTGAAATTTCAAAAGAGGATAAGCATAAAAAAATAAAAAATAGAGAATTTGCTTTCATGAAAATAATGATAATAAGCGTCTAGACCATTTTGTGTCTACTACACTTAATGCTAATTAACGTTTAAAAAGATTTTAATAATGAAAAAATAAGGGATGATGGGTTTTATAAAAGTAAAAGAAATAAAAGAAAGACTATGGAAAAGTAGAGAAAAATTCAAAAAAATTTCAAAAATAGCATACTACCCTAAATAGGAACACTGCATGAGTCAACATACTACTCGCTAAACATATTTAAACAGAAAATTAATCAAATTTATTCTAACTAAGCAGGTAGACATGAGCTTGAAAAAAAAACAATAAAAAGCAAAGTAGCGGGGTACTAATTGATTTGGCAAAAATTAACTCAATTTAATTTGGGATTTTTTTTTCAAAAGTACTTATATATATATTTTTTTTTCAAAAATATAATATATACAACAAATATTTTACATTTTTTTTTCTAAAATATTTATGATTATTTTTTTTTTATTTTTCTAAAGTAAAATATTAAGGGAACACTCCCCCATACTTAAAGTTAAACATTGTCCCCAGTGTTTAATGTTAAGTATAAAGAGAAAGAAAAGAGAGAGAAAAGAGAAAAAAGAAATGCAAAGAGAGGGAGAAGATGCTTCCCTAGCGATTGATGCCCAGACATTGGAAAATGCGTCCCACAAACTTGAGCTAAAGATCGGCTTCAGTCCAGGTTGCGAAAAGCGGCACAAACACGCGGGAGCTTATTCCTGCACAAAACAAAAGATAAAAAAAAGGAAAAAAAAAAGATAAGCAAGGGGTGCCTCCCAAGAGCGCTCTTTGTTTAAAACGTCATTGAGCTCGACGTATTATGGTTAGCTAAATGGAAAATAAAACGAGAAATGTAATGGCAGCTCGTGCAATATGCGTTTCGGCGCGAGTGCCAAAACATTGTTTAAGAAAATAAAAATATTTTTTTGTAATTTTTTATTTTTTAAATATAACAAAAAACAAGAGGATTTAGAAAAAGAAAAAAAACTAGAAAAAGAAACTATACTATTAGAAGGGGGCGAAGAAGAAGAAGAAACTAAACTAGAAGGAAAAATAAAACAAGAAAAGAAAACAGAATTTTCGCAAGGAGGGGGAAGAGAAGAAAAAGAAGAAGAATGCGACGGCGGTTGATCATAAGAAAATGGTTGGACAGAAAAATCCGGTTGCTCCACATGAATATCAATCATTTCGGTAGATTGGGAGCAAATCGGGATATCCAAAAAATCAATCTCTTCAGAAGATCGAACACAAGAAAGTTCGTCTTCCTCGGAAACTTGAAAAAAAAATCGGAATATCAGGGGAAATTTCCTCCTCGAGAGGTTGAAGGCACAATGGAATTTCTGAATAATCGTCTTCCGCAAGTGATTGAAGGCACTGCGGAATATCCGAAGATTCATCATTCAAAAGATAAATAGGAGGAGGAGGGGAAGAAAAAGATGCGTCCTCAGCAGCCAAAGCGTCAAAAATCACTTTGAAGTGAGCATTGATGCGTGCATCAAATGCTACACCATCAAAAATGACTTCATTTTTGCTAGAATCAAAAATGGGAGGCGCGCAAACTTGCGGAGAAAAAGCGGAAAAATCTTGAGATGGAATGGATTGATGATCACCTTGGCCCCAAGAATGATCAGGGTGTTGCCACCCTGAGTAGTTCAAAGTAGGGCTAGGATCAAAATGTCCATTCAAGAAATTTCCGTAGGAATTAAAATCAGAAAAATTTGGAGGAGTAGGGTAGGAAGGCGTTTGAAAACCATCGTAACCCCATGAAAAAAAATTCGCGGACGGATCAATTTGGCCTAATTGATTCAATCCGGAAGGGATAAAATCATGGGAGGATGAAAGATACCTTACCCGACACTCCTCGCGAGAGTGACCGAACTCTCCACAATTAAAACAAAGATTACACATTTTAAAATAAAATTAATCAACCGCGAGAGTGGGGTGAAAGAGACGAGAGAAAAAAGAAAAGAAAAAAAAACCAAACAAAAACGATAAAATTAATAGCTATCCTTTTTTCAAAATATCAAAACATTCCCAGGCAACGGCGCCAAAAACTTGATACAGGGCTTTCGCAACGGCAGAGAGAGAGGGTTAAAAAAGAAGAGAAGAGAAAGTGGATGTGGTGGTTGAGAATATTCTCCGATTCTATATCCGATGTTGGCAAGCGTACCTTATCGGTTATAGCATAGGATAGTAAAGATTAGTATCAAGGTCGTATTTCCCTGGGGCGTAATGACTACTTCTACTCAAAGGAGCTCGCTATTATTTTATCAAATGAAATTTCTATTAAATGTTAAACTAAAAAAAACAGGAATTAAAGTACTAAAATAAAAAGAAAACTAAACTACTTGCAGGATAAAAAGAGTTAGAGCTAATAATTAAGAGATGCACTCGATCAAGAATCACTTCAGCAGGAGACGATTAAAAAGACGATAAATAAACCTAAGCTTAATAGGATAAAGGTCCTTGACCGTGGAGGTTCTTAAAGCTTGAACACGCTTCTCTCGAAGTCGTGCCCAACTGAGTTTAGGAAGGTCCGACCGACTCTCGTCTAAATCGGAGGCCTAAAACTCGCTTTACGTGGTGAACCCCACTATTGGATTTTACTCCAATCCGGGAGATTTGGACGTCGACCTCTCTCGAGGGGTGCGTACAACTCCCTTTACTCTTGAATGCTCACTTCATTCTTTCGGCCTCTCGGCTAGCCCAGAATGAAAGCAAAGGCGGAGAGTATATATCGAAAATATACCTCCAACCCGTGATTAATCAAGAGTAATTCAAGGCCCTAACCTAAAAAAAGATTAATTAAAACATCATAACTTAATCGCTCTAACCTCGGATCATCAAGATCGAGTACAAGGAGGATTAGTTAATCATAATGGAGTGGAGTAGGGGGGGATGAGTAGTAAAGCATATAAAAGGAACACTAGTAATAGGAAGAGCACTTATATTAATTAAAAGGAGCAAGTTACACTAATGAAATTGAAATTACAAGTGCATGAATTAAAGCCCTATTCTAGCCCTATATTAAGCAATAAGAAAAAGCAAGATTACAACAAAAGCTAAGACAAACTAAAAACTAAACTATGGTTAAACAAAAATTACAAAGGAAGAGAGAGAGAGAGAGAGAGAGAGAGAGAGAGAGAAAAGCATAAAAAAAGATGAAGAACCAAAGGGACAGCACCTCCCCCTCTCCCCAAAGCTTGCTGAAATGAAGAGGGGGGTCTCTATTTATAGATTTTTTTCTCGGGTTGGTCACGCCCTCCGACACGCCCTAGGGGGGCGTTTCAGGGGGCGTGACAAGTACGGATTTGACTTCGGGAGCAGAATTCTGGCGGGAATGATGATTATTTCGGTACGATGGTGGTCACGCCCTGAGTCACGCTCGTGACAGGGGGCATGACAGTCATGTCAAGTCAAATTCAGCAGTCGCAGGTCCATCAGACGTCGAAATGGGGGCAGTCACACCCCCGGTCACGCCCGTGACATGGGGCGTGACAGTACTGTTGCGTGCAGCGTTGTAGAATGCATTGAAGGAGGCGGCAGACTTCGGGCAGAGGGCGTCACACCCCGTGTCACACCCGGTGACACGCCCGGGGAGGGCGTGTCGATGGGGCGTGATAGGGGATTTTTGGGGGGAACTTCGTCTTTCGGCTTTCAACAATGGGAGCAGGCGACACGCCCAGGGTCACGCCCAGGGAGGGCGTGACCGGGGGGCTTGTCGGGGGATTTTTTCTGGAAATTGGCTGAAACCTGCAAAAATAGAAAATAAATATTTTTTATAATATTTACATAAAAAGAAGCATACAATAACATAAAGAAAGAGATTTTAGAACGAAAATAACATATTTTTACCCTAATAAATTAAGCTAAAATATGCATCATCAACATACGTATGTGCCAGTGGGTTCGTGTCAGGTTGTTGGCGCCCACTAGTAGTTTTTACCTTTGTACTGGATATATTACTTATGCTGCTACCGTTTTCTGGAGATAGTCTACTTGCTCTGAGAAGGATTTATGCTAGGTTGCTAGTTACTTTTAAACTATAATTATTCTTATAAGTAGGCTCATGGTCAGCATGTTTTATAAAACTAAATCTCTATTTTCCAAGCAGCGTATAAAGATCATTTTCCTATATATAATATCAATTAAATGTAGAGTCTTGCATAGTATGAGTGGTTCTCTTGGAACTCTTATACACCCTTTAGGATGTTAAACCTTAATAAAGTATTTTTCTGCGGCGCATAAGTGTAGTTTTTTTACTGTGGACTAGGTGATCCACCGAGCCGAGGGATACGTCCTCTAAAATATAACTGATTTTCTAATCATTAAGCTCATGATTTTCTTTCATAAAGAGTAGCAGTTGGTTTTGCATGAGCGTCAGCAGTTATCCCCTGCTTGACGTGGCATCATGACGCGCATTTTCTCATACTCTGATAATTATTTAATTTGGGGAAAATGCGGGTTGTGACAGCTTTTGCTTTCCTTGAGCTGTCTAACTTCAGTGCGACAGACTTCTCTTTGGATGAGAACCAACTCTTCTCTTCATCAGCTTTTCTAGAATTGATATGCAGCTCATACGACATTAGCTTTCTGAAGAGGTTCTGAGGATCAGTCTCCGCCAACTTGCCAAACTCCAGGATGGCACAAACTATGTTGTCCCACTCCTTAGTCAGTGACCTTAGAAATTTTTCATTTAGCTCTCCATTTATGAAGACCCGGCCATATACTCTAAGGTCGTTAACTATCTTGAAGAAGCTTTCAAAAGTATCTGCAATAGTATCCTTGGATCCTTGTCGGAAGGCTTCATATTTTTGATTTAGAAGGGATCTTCTATGATCCCTAACTTCTTATGTGCCTTCCATCAAGTTAAAGAGGGACTGCCACATTTCCTAAGTGGATTGGCAGTGAATTAGTTGTTGCGGCATAGAGTCATCGACTGCACTTGTGATAATATTTTTGGCCTTCTTGTCTAAAGAGACAAGTGCAATCTCATCTTTATCAAGATCCATCAACTTCTTAGGAAGTTTCTTCGTAGGATCTATAGTGGAGAAGGTCATAGGAACATAAGGACCTTCTTCAACAATCATGAAGATTCTTGGATCCACAGCTTCCATTAAAATTATAATCCTCTCTTTCCACATGGGAAAGTTGGTCTTTGTACACATGGGAAGCTTAGCAAAATCCATGGCCTTGCGCACGCTTGGATAACTCAAAAGACAACTTGGGGCAAATCTGATAAAGGTGTTAACCTTTTAATGAACAACCTCTCTCTGATACCAATTGAAAAAGTGTTTAAGTTGTCTACCTAAATCACCTAGAGGGGGGTGAATAAGTTAGTTGAACGTCTTTTGCGGAATAAGAATTTTTAGCGATCTATGCACAAGAAATAACCAAACAATCACAGACGACACAAAGAATTATAGTGGTTCCCCAACCTTAAGTACGTCCACTTTCCACTCACTGATCTAGCAATACGCTAGACTCGGCTACTCCACTAATCTCGGATTGAAAACAATCCTACCACTCGGAACAACATTCCTACAACTCGATCCACAAAACGGATCTACACTCGGAAGATGAAAACTTCCTATAACTCGGAGAACAAAGCTCCTACACTCAGAGAATAATCTCTTACAAGTGTAAAAGAAATTTTGAAAATACACACGGTAAATTTCTAAGATCTGGAAATTTTCTTCCTAGGTCTTCCTTCTTGAAATTGCAGCTTTATCAGAAATTGTTGAAGAAGACAAGGCAGGATTCTAGATCTGAAATCCTTGGACTCATATAATCAAAGAGAGGATGAAGCGATAAAAGACGATCTTGATCTATAAGTCTTTCTGGATTGAAATCTCCCTTGGTGATCAACACGATTGTTGGGTATTGCATCCACAATTACCCAGATTTGCAAGAAATCACCGATGAACTAAGATGAATTAAGTTGTATTTGATACTCAGCTTTAGTTATGTGTTTGCAGGATTCTATTGCTAAGTTTAGACCAATGTCATTATACAGTGGGTCATAAACACAGGACCATACAATGTAATCCCTCATTGTATGATCCAAGGTGTTGACTCATATATAGCCTCTCTATTGGGATGCACTTCATGTTCAAGCACTTGGATCAATGGATGAACTCTTGGTGATGAGTATTTTTCAAAAGTAAAATTTTCTTAAAAATAGAAATTCTCTAAGTCCATTACTCGAGTAATCCTTTAGTTCTTGAGTAGTAGATATTAGAGTTCTCGAGTAATCAGTCGCATTACTCGAGTACTATCCTTAGTTCTCGAGTAGTACTAACTTAGTTCTCGAGTAACTAAGTTTAGTTCTCCAGTATAATCTTTCTCTACTTCTCGAGTATTCATTTAATATCTCAAAAAGTTTTCTAAGTATAGTTCCCGAGAACAACACTTAGTTCTCGAGAAATGATATTCTTTGTTCTCGAGAAATTTTCTTTGTCTCGAGAAATCAAGTCTTATTCTCGAGCAATTTTTTTCAGAAGTCTTTGTTCTCGAGAAGCATCATTCTACTTCTCGAGTAGAGCTTTAGTTCTCGAGAAACAACTCTTCTTCCCGAGTGATTTCAGAAACTCTTTCTCGAGTAACCTTCATTCTTCTTCTCGAGTAATCAACTCTACTTCTCGAGTAATAATTCTTACTTCTCGAGAAATACCTTTCCACTCGAGAAATGAAGGTCATTTTCTGCAGAATTTCTGTTAAGTCCAGATTGATGGGATTTTCAAATCACATGATGTGATTGGTCCACGTGTACGTGATTAAGACTAATTCTGACCGTTAGAGAGATCCTATATAAGGTCATGTCAACCGACTAACCCTAATACCAAAAATAAGGATCTACACGTTGTCATACTTTCTCAAGTTCTCTGAATCCTCTCTCTCTCTCTTTCCAAAATGAGACTCGCCGCCGCCGTCGATCTTCATCGTGCAAGATTTAGGGTTTCTGATTCAAAGGATTTAGAAAATGATTGATTTCCTGATCATGATAGTTCTTCTTTCACCATCATCGTTCCGATCAGGTGAAGTCAAAAGGAAATCTTCAGATACTATTTTAGCCGTGTGTTCTCTTCTTCAACAAATCTGATAATGCTACAACTCTCAAAGAAGAAGATCCAACCAGAACATTTCAAGATTCGAAGATTATTTATTTGTATTTCAAATTTTGTATTATTAATTCTTGCAGGAGATTTTTCTCCGAGTTGTAGGAAGTTTTACCTTCCGAGTGTAGATCCGTTTGGATTGAGATTATAGGAACTTGGTTTCGAGGCATAGGATTGATTTTCAATCTGAGATAGTGGAGTAGCCGAGTCTAGTGGTTTACTAGATCGGTGAGGGAAAGTGGATGTACCCAAGGTTGGGGAACCACTATAAATCTTTTGTCGTTTGTGATTGCTTGGTTGATTTGTGTGCAAGATAGCTATTTTTTTAATTCCGCAAATAGACGCACAACTCACCTATTCACCCCCCTCTAGGTGATTTAGGTAGACAACTGAACTCTATCAATTGGTATCAGAGGGAGGTTGATCACTAAAAGTTAACAACTTGATCAATTCCTTCTTCAGTTGTTTCTCGAGAATCTTCCAAGCATGGACAAGGCTAAAGATTTTGCCAAGCTTCCTCTGTGTACAAAGAACAACTTTCCCGTGTAGAAAGAAAGGATAATATTTTTCATGGAAGCTGTGGATCCTAGGATCTTCATGATTGTTGAAGAAGGTCCTTTTTTACCATGACTATCTCCACAATAGATCCAACAAAGCAGGTTCCAAAGAAATTGATGGATCTAGATAAAGACAAGATTGCACTTGTCTCCTTGGACAAGAAAGCTAAGAATATAATAGCAAGTGCAGTCGATGACTCAATGCTGCAGAACCTAATCCACTGCCTGTCTGCTAAGGAGATGTGGCAGTCTCTTGTCACTCTGATGGAAGGAACAGAAGAAGTAAGGGATGATAGAAGATCCCTCCTAAATCATAAATACGAAGCCTTCTGGCAAGGACCTAAAGATACCATTGCCAATACCTTTGAAAATTTCTTCAAGATAGTTAACGGCCTAAGAGTGTATGGTCGGGTCTTCACTAATGGGGAGCTAAATGACAAGTTTCTGAGCTCACTCACGAAAGAATGGGACAACTTTGTTTGTGCCATCAAGGAATTTGGCAAGTTAGCTGAAACAGATCCTCAGAATCTATTTGACAAGTTAATGTCCTATGAACTGCAGATAAACTCAAGAAAGGCTGAAGAAGAGAAAAGTCGATTCTCTTCAAAGGAAAAATCCATTGCTTTAAATGCAGACAGTTCAAAGAAGGGCAAATCTGCCTCACCAGCATCAGCTCTAGAAGAAACCAAAGTGGAGGCGTTCTCAAAGCAAATCACTACGGACAAGCAAGCCGAGGATCTTCGGGTCGCTGCTGATCTGATGCGGTCAGGTAAACTCCAATCGATGCCTAAGTACTTTAAGCGTCATTAGTTTTACAAGTCGCCTCAGCAAAAATCGAGGCCGATAAAGATAATTACAGAAACCGGTGATATAGTAGTCTCCACGAGCTTTGCGGCTGCGAAAAAGAAACACGTCTACCGAGAATGGAAGAAAAGGCTGAGTACCTTCGATCCAGAGCGGATAAGGAGGCCTCTCTTCGATAGCCGCCATGTTGCTGCGATGATTACTAAAAGTTTGATTCTCTTTGCATTATGAGTTCGCAGCGACATGGATTTAAATATGAACTTTTATTTTTCTTGTTGCAGGATAGAAGTCGTCGTCGGACTACGTTGAAACTGGTGAGATTCTGCCATCTCCTGAAGTAAACAATTCAGAGTGACCTGGAGCGATCTCGCTGGATGAGTCTTCCCAAGTTGAACGAACCTGCTTGGAGAATTTAGCAGCGTTAGAGAAGAAGCAACTTGAAGATGAAAACAAAGAACTTCGAGTTGAGGTGAAGAAAAGGATTGAGCTAGAAAGAGCTCTGGAGGATCAGATTGCTAGCATTTCCAGAGCGCTTGTGAAAAGCGATTCTGATAGGCGGCGATCTGACGAGGATGCTCTCCATTACAAAAGGAAATACTTGGCTTTGATCAATGAAAGGAAAGGTAAGCAAGTTTGTTGGATCCCTAGTTGGATTTGGGCTAGGTTCACTAATTTAGGCTGAGTCTGACCCATCATTGTATAACCAGGGTCATGTTTAGTTGTCCTAGAGTTTAGGCTAAGTCCTGATTAGTGCTACCTCCTTGGACAAGCCAGCAGTGGACCATAGAGACTCAGAATTAGCAGTTTTTAAAAGATAGTGATCAGTTCGAAATTCTTCGAACTCAGCTCGAAGATCGTCGATCTCAGGTCGACGAACTCAGAGTTATTTTTCTGAGTTGAGCTCGACGTTCTCAGAGCTTAGATCGACGTTTTGTTTTCAGACAGATTCTCAGCTCGATGAACTCAGAATGCAGAATTGGAAAGTATTTCTCATTTAGCAGTTTGCAGAGCTCAGGTCGACGAACTGGAATTCTCTGGTCGACGATCTTGGATCTCAGGTCGACGATTTCTGTTCAGTGTTCGACGTTTTCTGCTTAGCTCCAGAATGAGTCTTTCTTTCTTCTGTTCCTTATTTTCTCTATTTTATTAGCAGTATTATTCTGAGTATTTAATGCAAATATTCTTCTGAATATAGCCGTTATTGGCTGCATTAAAATGGTATTCATCAGAATAAATACTTGCTTATTCTATCAAGGACAGTTGGGAAACTCATTACTGCTCTTTTTCTAGCTGTTTTATATTCCCAAGATCTGCCTGCATTTATGGAAAGAATTCAAAATTCAAAGTAGAATTTGCTCGATAGTAATATATAAGAGATTCTCTCTTTTTCTCGAGACACACATACAGATACAAACAAATAGTTAGAGATACAGAGAAAACAAATTGACATTCAGTGCACAGAAAATTTTCAACCAGCAGTCGACGCTCTCAAAGCTTTTCTCATTCTCTGCCAACACTCTAGTTTGAAGAAGAACAAAAACACCAAGATCAAGAGTCTTCTTCAACATCTGTTCCAGAAATCCTCAGAGACTTTCTATTCAACATCAGTACTGGATTTATTGGACCTTGGCAGAACAAGCTGAAGACCTACTCACTCTTAATCAAAGCCCATTCTTCCTGAAGCAATCAACATCTCAGGAGGAGCTTTTGATAACAAAAAGAATCCACAAAGTCTTCTCATATTGTTTTGAGAAAAGAAGGCTCACATCAATATTTTCCGTTCCCATCTGTACAGGGTTTTAACTCCCTTCAAAAATTATTCTGGTTCACAAGTCACCTAATCAAAAGACTTGAAGTTGGTTTTCGGGCACCTTATCAAAAGCCTAAAGGGTTTCCAGATCTACCTGAATCAGATCTTATGGTGGCAGTCACCTGATCAAAACCTGCTAGTGGATTCCTACCTAGGGTGGTAGAAGAGTGGATGTAACCAAGTTTAGTGGAACTACTATAAACTTCTTGTGTCGTCTGGTTGCTCCTTTTCTTTTGCTTTGTTTTTGTTGTGCTTGTGATTGGTGGAATAATTAGCTTAGTTCTCTTTCTTAACTATTATATGGTATCATTATATTTACTCTGATATAAACTTGAAAAAGAGCCAAAGTTTTAATACTCTACCCCCCCCCCCCCCCTCTAGAGTAATCATATCTAACTCATCCTTTCAATTGGTATCATAGGGTGTGTTTGTTTGGTTGTATAAGTAAACACTTGAACAAAGATCCAGTTAGATCGGATTTTCCTCTTCCCCACTATTCTCTATCATAATGGCACAAAATAAGGATTATGCAAGCACCAGACCTCCAGTATACAACCTAAATAAGTTTAACATCTGGAAGGCAAGAATTAAATTATATATGAACTCTATTGATGAGGATATATTTAAATCTATCTTGACAGGACCTCCTACTGCAGTAACTGTTTCTACTTCTACTTCAAGCACTCTTGTTGTTCCACCACCTGAGTGGACCGATGCCCAGAAGAAAGCCAAGATTGTAGATGCTAAAGCCATGAACATATTTGCTCAAATAATGTCTGATGAAATCTTTCAAAAGGTGGCTGAATGCACATTTGCAAAAGAAATTTGGGACTCTCTCAATAAGATGGTTGCTGGCTCAGCAGATGAGAGAAAGGACAGAAGATCAACTCTCATCTCACAATATGAAAACTTCAAGAAAGATGAAACTGAATCTATTAGTGACATGTACAATATATTAATCTCTATCATCAGTGAGCTAAAGACTTTAGATAAAGACATCTCTCTCACAGAGGTGAATGACAAGATCCTAATGTGCTTCCCAAGCTCATGGGACTCCAGGATCTGGCTAATCATGGAAGCCAGAAGCTTGAATGAGATTTCCACAGAATCTCTCCTGGGGAAGCTTAATTCATATGAGCAGCTGATGAAGATAAGAGAAGTAGCTGCTTAAGTAAAGACTCCAACACCTACCAAGAAGGAGCACATCATAGCTTTCAAGGCTGTTGAAGATACTGAAGGGATTCCAGTGAATGAAGAACTAATGAGTCTCTTTGCCAAGAGGTTCTTCAAAATGGCAAGAAAGGACATCAGAAGAAAATCATCTAGACAGGATGATAAACCAAGGTATGACAAAACTCCTTCTAAAGAAGTTGTTTGCTTTGGTTGCAGGAAGCTAGGACACTACATCTCTGAGTGTCCAGAAGCTCAAAAGAAAGATAGAAGAAAAGAGAAAGAGTCAAGAAGGACTCATCACAGCAAACCCTCCTCAAGTAAGCATAAGAGGAAGGTAAAGGGTTTTATTGCTGACACCTGGAGTGACACAGAAGAAGATTCATCTTCTTCCAGCTCCAGTGATGATGAAGAAGAGCAAAAGGCAAAGGAAGTTAGCCCATGGCAATTGATGTCTGTAGCAGCAGATCAGATGCTGATGGTTCTGATAATGAAGAATCCATGTCTGCTGAAGATTAGGTAATAGCTTCATATGATTTTGAATCTGAAGATTTTAAGTTTGAATTCAAAAATGTATGCTTAGACTTAATAAGCTTTGAGAAGGAAATCAAACTTCTCAGAGAAAAATTAACTGATCAAGTAAGCTTATTGCTGAAAATGCTAAATTAACTATTGATCTCAACTCTGCTAATGAACAAATCATATTCCTAAAATCTGAACTTGGCAAAGCCAAGAAATTAGAGGAATCTTTAAATGGCAGAAGTTTGAAATTATTAGATATAACCAGCACATTGAATGCTAGAACTAATAACAGTAAACTAGGATTAGGTGCCTCATCTAGTGAACCACCTCTAATCCAGAAGAATAATCTTTCAAAACCAGTGCATTTTATCTCTAACAAAGCAAAGAAGAACACTGAACAGGTCAATAAGGTATATAAAGTGCTTAAACAAATGGAAATCAAGAAGAAATCTAAGAACATGAAGAATAACAAAAACAACAATGTTCAACAGTTTTCGTCGAACTCAGATCGACGAAACGTGAACAGTTCGTCGACCTTAAAACGACGAACTCTGAATGCAAACTATAATATTAATTATTCTTCGATCTACGATCGACGAAACTAGTATGGTTCATTAACCAGAGATCGACGATATTGGTGCCCTGAGAATGAATATCTTCATTCTTCGAGCAGAGATTGAAGATCTCATCCCAATTCGTCGGGCTCAGGTCAACGATCCCACCAGACTTCGTCGATCTCAGATCATAAATATAGAAATCCTAATACCAACAGAAACTTCAATCCTTTTAACCAATGGATAATTCCATCCAAAAAATACCATCCTAAAGGTTATAAGAATCAACCTGAGTATTCATATATTTCTAGTTTCAGCTATGTGAATCAACAAGAACCCAAGGTAACCTGGGTCAAGAATAATTAATTATCACTCTCCCAGGCAAAGAGATGTCCAACAGGTAATCAACAATGGTATCTGGACAGTGGATGCTCCAGGCATATGACAGGCAGCAAGGACAATCTAAGTAACTACAAGTACAAGCCAGGACCAAAGGTGATCTTTGGTGACTCAAACTGTGGCCAGACTAAAGGCTATGATAAAGTCAAAATTGGGGCAGTGACCTTCAAGAAGGTTGCTTATGTAAGTGGATTGAAGCACAACCTCATCTCCATAAGTCAACTATGTGATGATGGTTATCAGGTATCCTTTAACTCTAGCTCTTGTATTATTTCCTCTAAAGAAAATCAACCTGTTTTAATTGGAAATAGACAAGGCAATATATACTTAGTAAATTTTCTTTCTGCCACTTCTGATATTTGTCTGCTTAATCTAGTTAGCAATCAAAATGATTTATGACATAAGAGATTAGGTCATGTAAATTTGAAAAACATTGCTAGGTTATCTAAAGACAATCTTGTTAGAGGATTGCCCTCTTGCTCCTACAAGATGGAAGGCCTCTGCAGGGCTTGTCAATTAGGAAAGCAAACTAAATCTAATTTTAAATCAATTAATAAGAGTGATTCACCTAGGATTTTGTACTTGCTACACATGGACCTTTTTGGTCCTATTGTTGTACACAGTCTGGGAGGGAAATCTTATACCTTAGTAGTGGTACATGACTTCTCTAGATTCACTTGGGTGTTCTTTCTGAGATCTAAGTCAGATACCTTTAAGGTTTTTACAGATTTTCTCAAGACCATACAGATTGAGTACTCTACTCAAGTTGCATTGATCAGAAGTGATCATAGCATTGAGTTGAATCTCTTATTATGCATGATTTCTGTGAGAAGGAAGGTATCATGCACTATTTCTCAGCTCCTAAAATTCCTCAGCAAAATGTGGTAGCTGAAAGGAAAAATAGAAACCTAATTGAAGCTGCAGGCATATTACTTGCATATGCTTACATGCCCCTATCCTATTAGGCAGAGGCTGTGAGCACAGCAAATTATGTGTTGAATAGAAGTTTGATACATAAACTTAAGCATAAGACTCCCTATGAATAGCTCAAAGGGAAGAAACCTATAATCACCTATTTTAAAGTATTTAGTTGTATATGTTATATTCATAACAATGACAAGAAATATATTAGAAAATTTGAAGCAAAGGCCGCAATGGGAATTTTTCTAGGATATTCCCAGGTCAGCAAAGCTTATAGGGTGTTTAATAAATCTTCCTTAAAAATTTAGGAATTTATGCATGTTACTTTTGATGAAGCTAATATGTTTTATAAGGAGAAAGAAATTTCTACCAATAGCACCTTGCAGGTACCTCACTTGTGTGAGAAAATAGATGAACTAAACCTTACACCAAAGGTTGTATCACATCCCCCTCCACAAGGTGATGATGAAAGTGATGATGAACTGGTTGATGAACATATTGAACCAACAACAGCTAATCCAATTCCACCAGAGGAATTAATTCCCCATGCTGTTGCTCAACCCACTCCACCAACTGAAATTATCACACTTAGAGATCACCCTACATCTCTAGTGATTGGAGACATAGCAGCTGGTGTGCAGACATGCATCAACTCCACCAGGATATGATGTATACCTGCTTTATATCTCAAATTGAGCCCCAATCCATCCAAGATGCTGAGCAAGATCAACACTGGATTATTGTTATGCAAGAGGAGCTCAAACAATTTGAGAGATATAGAGTTTGGGACTTAGTTCTAAGACCCAAAGACTATCCGGTCATTAGAACAAAGTGGGTTTTCAGGAACAAGCTTGATGCTCAAGGATCAATCATAAGGAATAAAACAAGGCTTGTTGCTCAAGGCTATATGCAAGAGGAAGGCATTGATTATGACTAGACCTTTACACTTATTGCCAGGCTAGAGGCAATAAGGATCTTCCTTACCTATACTGCATCTCAAAAGTTCAAAGTATACCAAATGGATGTCAAGAGTGCATTCTTGAATGGAGAACTCAAAGAAGAGGTTTATGTTGAACAACCTCCAAGTAACTAATGGCGATTCCAGCAAGCGCTCTTTCTGGAATGAAATTCGATATGGGATTTGACATCGACTTTGACTCATTTCAACAATCAGACCAAATCTTCATAGATATTATGCAGTTGTTCGAAGAACTAAAGTTAAAGACCCTAATGACTACCAAGATGAAGATTGCCGCTACAAAAATACGAGAATGGGTCTATACTTCATCTACTCCAGACGCTGACACAATGGTTGGAACGATATCGGGTAACACAGTTTCCTTATCTCCCGATACCCTTTCTGAAATTTTTGGACTAGTAAATGGAGAAGAAGATATTGAACTTGAATCTTCTAAATTTGATGATATGTTGACATTGATGGGTTACTGTGGAGATAACCCAAATAAGTTGTTGAAGAAGCACCTATCTGTTGGCTACAAATTTCTTGCAGATGTAGTCAGTAAGGTGTTGGTGGGCAAGCACACAGCCCATGATCACATTACCAGGCAGCAATTCTTTGTGATATGTGCTGTGGTGAATAAGAAGGCTGTTAATTGGGCCAAGTTGTTGTTCAATTTGATTAGGAAGAAGAACAACAAGAAAGAAGTTTGTTTTGGAAGGATCCTTGGAATTTTCCTCCATACCAAGGCAGCTGAATCCCTGGTCGCCCCGACCATATTCATTAACGCCTCTAAGAGGCTGACCTGCGCCTTGTTTGGCAGGTGGGAGAGGAATATCCCAAAACATCCGAGGGTTTCCTCTTCTAAAACTTCTGAAAGTACTAGGGCAGTACCAGCCACTCCCCACCCTGTAGAAGAAAGTTCCTTTCCCCCTCCTCCTCCTCCTCCTCTTATTAAAACTCCTTCCTAATCCTCTCAACAACCCTCTTAAGCTCTAGCCTCAGAACCTCAACCTACACCTTCACCAACACCTCCTGCTAGCCCCATCCACCATTCTTCAGCAATTCATCAATCTACACCTCCTCAGTCCCCCATCATCTCATCTCCAGTACAATAACAACTTCAAGATCAACCTCTATCTCTAGATTCTGCAACTCCACCTCTATCCCCCCTTCTATCTCATCTTGCATACATTCCATCTTTTCAAAATCTCTCTTCTCTACCCTCTTTCACTCTCTTTTCATCTCCAAGCAATTATCCATCTCCTCAAGATAATCAAATGATAGATTATCATCTCTCATCCTCCTCCATCATCCTCCATCTATATCTACCCAAACCCCTCCAAAATTCTTATAATCATCTACACCTTCCATCTCTATCGTCTTAGAATCCATCACACCTCTCCTCAAACAACTGATAGCAGAGGCTATTTCACCTCTAGCTACTTCTATCTCATCCCTTGCTACTCAGCTCTCTGCCTTCTCTGTCCCATCTTCTTCTTTCAGGGGCCTAGCTCCAGTGGTCACTACAACCAGGCAGGGGGAGATACTCAGTGAAGAAGTTGCTCTAGCAGTAACAGCAGCAGAAGTTTCAGCAGCAGCAGTTCCAGCTCTTGTAGCTCCAGAATCAACAACAGTTGTAGATATTATTGCTATAGATATCACAGATGTAGATCTTATTGATTTCTTGGAAAATGATATTGAAACCTCTGAAGAATCTGTGGAAATTCTTTTTGGAGACTGCTTCATTACTCCAAATTTTGACCTAGACTAAGCTCTTATATCTTTTGTACAGAATTTGTTTTCCATCTGCCTTCTTTCAAATTTGTACAGATATTGTTTGCTACTCAGCTCCCATCAGTTTAGAGACCTTGCAGCAGATTCAGAATAGTTTTGAAGCTCCTGAGCCTGAACTCAATTTAGTTCCAGAGGCTGAGCTTATCCAGGATATGGATCTGGAAACTGAAGAAGTTCCTGCTGAAGTTACTCCACCTCCAGCAGTTCTTCCTCCAATTGTCCCTCTTGCAGCTATAAAGCAAATTCCAAAAGAAGTTATTGTTGAAATTGATGTCATGTATGATAATCCTCTTTCTTCTGATGATGATGACCAAGTTGTTGACTCAGATTCTGATGACCGTAAGAAGAAAATGTCTAAGAAAAGGAAAGCCCCTCCTAAGGCTGTTCCAAAGCCTAGTTTCTCAAATGATACTCCATATTATATTTTGCAAAGAATTACTCCCTACCCTGGTATGCCACAATAGATGTGGTTGTCAAAGAATCAGCAGAAAGAAAGGAAGAAGAAGAGAAGGTATGGATATCCTCCTAGACATTTTAGGAAAGACCCTCCTCCTCCTCCTCCTCCTCCCTCTTCAGGCACCTCAGGCAACATTTCTTAAAAACCTGCTTCTGTGACAAAGACTTATCAGAGAAAATCCAGGCCCAGTAGTAAACAGTCTTCCTCATGAAATCCACCTCCAGACTCTTCTAAGAAAGTTCCTACTGAAGAACCAATGCTGGACTATAGTTCAAAAAGGCCAGAGTCTCCTCCAATTTCTTTTGTTGACCCTGAACAGGAGAATTCTGCCATGATGGCAAGACTCCATGAGCTTATAGGACTTTCTCAGATTAGCAAAGCAAAAGCTGAAGGAAAAGACATATCTCAATACCCAACAATGTAATCTTACAGAAAAGAAGAATTAAAAAGGTATACTAAAGCTAACAAATTTTTCAGTGTTGATGATTATATGAAACTACACCCAGAAGCTGTTGTACCAAGAACCTCTTCCCAAACTGTGATTGGATCATCAAACTTGTATATGTCAAAGAGAGAAGCTGCCAATCCCAACAGGGAAATCAAGTTCAGACAACCTTCTGAAAGATCAGACAAAGACAAAGCCTAGAAGAAGAATTGAGTTTATCTCTCTGTAATTTTCTTATTGTCTTGTGAACTCTATTTCTATTTATATCAAGAAACTCAACTCTGTAAATATTTGCTAAATATTTCTTTCTTTCAGATATATTTTCTTTGCTTTGTGATTGTTTTGTTTTTGTGTTAGTGACCTCACCCAATTAGGGGGAGATTGTTGGATCTATAGTTGGATTTGGGCTAGGTTCATTAATTTAGGCTGAGTCTGACCCATCATTGTATAGTCAGGGTCATGTTTAGTTATCCTAGAGTTTTGGCTAAGTCCTGATTAGTGCTACCTCCTTGGACAAGCCAGCAGTGCACGTCAGAGACTCAAAATTAGCAGTTTTCAGAAGACAGTGATCAGTTCGAAATTATTCGAGCTCAGCTCGACGATCGTCGATCTCAGATCGACGAACTCAGAGTTATTTTTCTGAGCTGAGCACGACGTTCTCATAGCTCAGATCAACGTTTTGTTTTCAGACAGATTCTCAGCTCGACGAACTCATAATGCAGAATTGGAAAGTATTTCTCAATTAGCAGTTCGCAGAGCTCAGGTTACAAACTGGAATTCTCTGGTCGATGATCTTGGATCTCAGATCGACGAATTCCGTTCAGAGTTCGACGTTTTCTACTTAGCTCCAGAATGAGTCTTTCCTTCTTCTGTTCCTTATTTTCTCTATTTTATTAGCAGTATTATTCTAAGTATTTAATGCAAATATTCTTCTGAATATAGTCGTTATTGGCTACATTAAAATGATGTTCATCAGAATAAATACTTGCTTATTATATCAAGGATAGTTAGGAAACTCATTAATGCTCTTTTTCCAGCTATTTTCTATTCCCTAGATCAGCCAGCATTTATGAAAAGAATTCAAAATTCAAAGAAGAATTTTCTCGGCAGTAATATACAAGAGATTCTCTCTTTTTCTCGAGACACACATACAGATACAAAAAATAGTTGGAGATACAAAGAGAACAAATTAACATTCACTGCACAGAAAATATTCAACCAGCAGTCAACGCTCTCAAAGCTTTTCTCATTCTCTGCCAACACTCTAGTTTGAAGAACAACAAAAACATCAAGATCAAGAGTCTTCTTCAACTTCTGTTCTAGAAATCCTCAGAGACTTTCTATTCAACATCAGTACTAGATTTACTGGACCTTGGCAGAACAAGTTGAAGACCTACCCTTAAGCAAAGCCCATTCTTCCTGAAGCAATCAACATCTCAGGACGAGCTTTTGATAACAAAAAGAATCCACAAAGTCTTCTCATATTGTTTTGAGAAAAGAAGACTCACATCAATCTTTTCCTTTCCCATCTGTACAGGGTTTTAACTCCCTTCAAAAGTTATTTTGTCTCACAAGTCACCTGATTAAAAGACTTGAAGTTGGTTTTTGGGCACCTGATCAAAAGCTTGAAGGGTTTCCAGATCTACCTAAATCAGATCTTGTGGTGGCAGTCACCTGATCAAAACCTGCTAGTGGATTCCTACCTAGGGTGGTAGAAGAGTGGATGTGCCCAAGTTTAGGGGAACCACTATAAACTTCTTATGTCGTCTGGTTGCTCCTTTTATTTTGCTTTGTTTTTGCTGTGCTTGTGATTGGTGGAATAATTAGCTTAGTTCTCTTTCTTAACTATTATATGGTATCATTATATTTATTATGATATAAACTTTAAAAAGAGCCAAAGTTTTAATACTCTATTCACCCCCCCCCCCCTCTAGAGTAATCAGATATAATCCCTCCTTTCAAAGTTGTCGAGGCTTCGGTGTCGTGGTCGTGATTGTCAGATCGAACCGCTCTAGTAGAGGTTCCGGGTGCAGGTGCGAAACCCACCGCAGATAAGGTGTTGAGGTCGGTGAACGAACCTATGGTTCCTTTGAGCCGCAAAGATCGGGAGGCCGTGCATATGCACCGCGGCTTCCAATCCATGCACCGTCTTATATGTCAGCTTTACAATAAAGTCCTGCTAGTAAGTGACCAGGCAACATACCTAGGAAGGGATAAGCAGGAGCAACCGGCGTGACCTGACTGTCGAGATCGCTAAGTCCGCAATTGGGCGCGAACTATTTGATATTTGTATAATTAATCTTTAAACAATGCTTTGTTTTTTTATTTGATTTGCGATGTGAACTTTGAACGTTGCTTGGTCTATATGATATTTGTACTGCGATTTGGACAATGCTGCAATATGTATGATGTGAATCTTTCTACAGGGCAATGCTGAATGCGAGCTTGGCGGACTGATTTTGTGTTCGCGTATCTGGATTTGAAAATATGTTAACCACTTGAGATTATCTGCATGATGATCTTTTAACGCGAGCTGAGCGAACTGCCTATGCGTCCGTGTCTTTTGATTTGAAATACGCAGGAGTTGGATTATTTGCAGGATGACCTTTTAACGCGAGTTGAGCGAACTACCTATGCATCCGCATCTTTTGATTTGAAATATACAGGACTTGGATTATTTGTATAATGACCTTTTAACACGAGCTGAGTGAAACGCCTATGAGTCCGCATCTTTTGATTTGAAATATGCAGGACTTAAATTATTTACAGGATCTGCGGCTTAGGCGGACTGAATAAACAAACTGCGCGGTCTGGGTGAAGAACCTATCAGACCTTATTTCTATAAATAGAGCCCAAGCCTTTCTTTTTTATAGGAAATGCAATCGCAAGAATTCCAGCAGTCTGAGAAGATGGTGTCCGGTCGAACCGACACTACGGCTTCTTTCCATGCTGCGGACCACAAGAAATGAAAACTGACCAAGGTTGATCTCGAGAGCTTCGTAGGGATGCACATTGCGGACTCAGCTGTGTATGCCCGTCTTCCCGACCGTCAAGAGAGCATTAACTTTTCCACCGCACCCCAGATCGCAGTGCTGATCGACCATTTTGACTGCGGATTCAAATTTCCCTTGCTGTGGGAAATTGTGGAAATCTTTGAACAATATAGCATAGTGCCAGGGCAACTCGCGTCGAACACTCTGGCTGCCATCTACAGCTACATCTCATATCTGCGGTCTGAGAAGATCGTATTTTCCTTGAATGTCTTCAGGAAGATCTTCTCAGTTCATTCAATAGCACCCGCCACGGGCACCCCATACAAAGGGGAGATTTATTTCTACTGTAGAGGCATGAAGGTTATGGGTCTTTCAAACAAGATCTATAACTGGACTTCAAGATACTTGATCTTTGAAGACGACTTGGGGTTCGTGAGCACTCAGACGCAGGAGCGCGTGGACTCTACCTTCAAGAGTGTTAAGCTGAATACGGTGGAGACCGCCATTATTGAGTTCTAGGCTGGAGCCAGATTTGACATTGATTACTATATCCCGTTGCTGGAAAGCTTAGGGAATGTAACCCACGAAGAAAGTAAGATCTGAGACCTGACTTTGTATTCTCCGTGACCTGCAATGTTTTTATAGAATTCTCTCCTTTTCTTGCAGTGATCTTGGCGGTGCCAGCGAATCTGCCCAAAACACCGAGCGGCCTTACCCCTACACAAAGGGAAAGGAGAATTGAGATTGTAAAGAAAATAAAAGTAGAGGGAGATCCCGCTGCGGGCTACTCTTCTTCTGAAAGCTTTGATCTGCAAGGCTTTGGAAAGAAGCAGAAGGATCTTCGGGGGAACCCGATGATCCACTGGCATGGCAAAAATAAATATGTCCGCCTATCCACCACGCTTCCCTCTTGAAGAAGTCCAAAGGTATCCCGCCATGTGCATGTTGCGAATTCCGTGCTCTACGAGAAGCGCAATCTCCGCGACCTGAAGAAGGTCCCTCCGGCTGATCTCCTTCTGCTAGTTGCTAGGCTAATGCGAATAGCGCTGTGACGGGCCTTTTCCTGGGTTGCCTGACAAGAGATTTGCTCCAGGCGAACAGACAACTTGAAGAGGAAGATCGCTGAAAGAAAGGAATAAACAGTTAGGAAAGAAAGTCGCTACTCAGAAGGAGACGATGATGGTAAGCTTTATATTCGCAGCGATCTCCATATGAAGTCCGCGGCGACCTGACTTTATTTTATTTCTTGTCTTTTCTTTTGCAGGTCGTGTACGACCTTGGCAACCACAGCTTCATGGGCGACATGTTTCCTTTTGTGAAGGAAAGTGTCGAGGTCAGCATCGAACGGATGATGAAGGAGGGCTTCACAAAAGATGGCGTGGAGGAAGTGCCTTTTCTCTGGCTCTTCCCCGAGCTACAAGAGAAAGTCGCGACGCAGGAGCGGGCTGCGAAAGGAAAAAGCCGTGATTGATGCGGCTGAAGGACAGGAAAGTGAAGAAGAAGAAGAAGAAGGCGGAGCAGAAAGTGAGGCTGCAGGAGATGCTGAAGATGTTGGTTCGAGCCAACGGCTGGAAGGCCAGTCCGCCGAGTCCGAATCTTCTTCGAGTTCTGGTGACTCGACTGGCGGATCTATGGGAAGTGAGAGCTCCGATAGCAGCGAAAAAAGCCCGGGATACTCTCCTAATGTTAGTATTGGCGAGCCCCCGAGTCCTGTGTCAAAAAAGCATAAAATCACGGATTAAATGTATTATGTTTTTTGTTTGAGTGGCGGACACTTTCAAAGGTCGCCAGCTTATATAAATGTAAATTTTGATTCAGCTGAATACAAAAGGATATTTTGATCGGCTCGCGTCTTCTGTGATTTTTTGTTTGCTTCTTATTTTTCAATGCTGCTTTGACTTCACGTATTAATCCTTGAATGCGTAATTTTGAACTTAGTCCGCATTCTCTTGGATTAAAGAAAACCAGTTCGCGTAGATTAGATAGGAACTGAGTATGTTGATGCAAAAAATGCACCCTGCTTCCTAAAAAGAAAAGAGGGCAAGGGAGACTACAAGTGACCGTTTACTAGTGGATAAGTGAAAAAGAGCCGTGGAGCAACGTGACACCAGACTTCGCCCGTCGCGGCCTGAATGCCTCACTGCGATGGGCTTTCCTGTAATTGCAAAGAGTTGGTTACAAAAGAGGAAGGAAAAATCAAGGAGCAGAGCAAGCCGGAGTCTGCAAAGCCTGAAAATCAATTATGTAGCCTTTAACAAGTAGGCTCCTAGGCTCGAGTCAGTGTCATTTGGGTGCATCGCTTCCCCCTATTTATAGGCTCGCGGGCCTGCCCAAACGGGTAGGGTTAAAATAACCGCCTGCCCGGGATACAAGAGAATCGGGCTGGGGTGACGGGAACAAAAAATGAAGATGCGAGATCCTGAGTCTGCCAAGAAGAGAGACAGACAAGCATCTGCGACCTGGAGCCTGGAGCCTTGAATCGCACTCTGTCGAACTGAGCGGTTGCAGATACCTTATCTGCATGTATCCGTTGCTTGGAAGGTGACCCGGGGTATTTGCCTGAAGTCACCTGCTGGATTGAGCGGATACAACATTGTATCCGCCCAATGATTTAGGCTGTCTGCATGGTCCGTTGAGCTGACCTATGACCCCGCTTGCTGGATGCTTATATGGCCTCGAAGATGAGTTCGCAGGGGTATGCTGATGGAGCTTGGCGGATTTTAGGGTTAACATTATCCCCACACATTTTTAAATTTCGCGGAATTTTGAAAATGTTGTTTGATAAGTTGTAAATATTCATATTTTATAGTACTTTATTTATGTCATTTTAGATTATTTTCATTGTTTTTATCTTTTATTACTTAATAAAATGTTCCTTTTGTATATTTTCTTCTAACATTACTTTATTTTGTTTTTCTGAATTTTTTCAGAAAAAGTCGAATTTTCATAGTACACGCCCGTGTCAAATAGGTCACGCCCGTGACCTGGGCATGTTACTTTGATTCTAGAAAAATTCAACTTTCAGCAACAAAAAGACCATGTCGCGTGTAACACCTCTACCCGTCACGTAGGATATAATAGAGGGTCCGGCCGGGGCCCCACACCATATTCTACAAACAGGTGGAGACGTTACTAAATCATATCAAGACTCAGCGAATCCTAACACAGAGCATTCTAGCGGAAGCTTCATGGTTGAAAACTTGAACTCAAGAGATACAAGAACTGTCCACTAATATAAAATAGGAATGTATACAATAACAACCAAAACAGATGGACTTATGGTCTTACAGATTTTTCTTAACAAGAGTGTGGTTTACAAAAATCGGCACGCAGGCCGGCCACACGTGAACAAGAGAAAACAAAAAGCCTTCGAGGGTAGCAGCAGCAGGTTGGGCTTTAGCCCGCTAAGTCCCGCTTGGACCAGCACCTCCTGCACCTGCAAGAACTAATCCACCAAGCGGCGGCAAACAGGGCAACGATAAGCTTTCAGCTGACCAATTATAATGACCCTGCCCCTGGCATGGGGCAGCGGGATTTTTTTCCTTGCATAGCAATTCAGTGTATGTATAAAAAGCCATCCAAGATGTGCACGACCGCACAGTCAATACATATCACAAACGTCGGCACAACGGCCCGACGCTCCGTGCACTCAGGGCATATTATCGGTGTTCCGCAATTCTACGGTCACACCACCGTCAAGAGGTCCCAGACATAACGGTCCAATATGAGCAATTCTAGTCAATATGGCGCGCGGGCCAAAGACTCTCATTATGCCCCTGACGAAAGCTCAATGCCTTGACGCTTTCTTGTACAGCTGACATAATGCAGGTACAGATCAGCCACCCCTCGTTGCTCAAGTAGCCTTGCCACAAAGGAATACCGAAGTACTCATGTCCAAATTATAGGCGCGGGTCGGTTTCACCTTTCCTATTTGGCACGAAGCCTCTTTTTGAGCTCTTAGCTCACAATAGCCACAATGTCCACCAAGGACTGGCATGCAATACAAGCAATATACATGGAGTCTTCTCCGACGTGCAAACAAACATCACCAATCCAAACCAACATGTCCAGATGGGCTTCACACAGCATTCCTATACCCGTACTCTGATTCCGGGCTCTAACAAGGGGGACTTCACATATCTACCCTAAGGGACGCCGCAATCCACTGCACACTCGCGTGGAAGGGTTTTCTCTATGCAAATGTAGGAAAGAAGGACTTCACATGTCCAATAAGGAACTCATTACCCTTGGAATTCGCTTTGGAGTCATGGAGAGAAATTAGACAGATGAAAGTATTCGCAGCAACCTTGCCTTCGCAAATCCGAACTCGGCTCGCAATTTGGATCACCGTAGCACCACCAGCGGCCGGATTCCTCTTCTTCTTCCTTGCCTTTCTCTCCCCTCTCTCTTAACTTTAGAAAGAGAATGATAAACTCAAAATGAGCTTTCTCATCTTCAATCCCGGCCTTATCAACCCAGAAAAGAGCCCTTACCATTGGATCTTGGTAAAAAAAAATGAACGGCTCTAATCAGCCCTGAAATTAACTTTCCTGGGCCGAACACGGGTAGTGACACGCCCGTGTCACAGGCCGTGTCACTTAAGCGGTTAGCAACCAACTCGATCAGAACCAGAACACGGGGTCGAACAGACCCGTGTCACGGTCGGAAACGCCCGTGTCAAACAACACCAACCCGTGTCACCAAGCCAAAATGTCATGGGATCGACCAGAGGAGGACACGGCCCTATGACACGCCCGTGTCACAGGCCATGTGGAAAGAACACGCCTGTGCCCCAGCCGTGTTCAACCGGATGCACTGCCTTGGCCACTCCCGAGAAGGACACGCCTGTGTCCCAGGCCGTGTCAGCCAACCAAAATCCTAATTTTCACTTAGAGGTTTTTGGGGTGTTACAATCCTCCCCTCCTTACAATAAATTTCATCCCAAAATTTGGATACCGTATGGAAAAGTAAGCATGATACAATATGTGATATCTTTACATATAGTTTGCAACAAAAATATATACGAGCAAACAGTTTACACAAATAACTCGGGAAACTCAGTTTGCATGGTCTGCTCTCGCTCCCATGTTAGCTCTTCTCGGCCATAATTGTCCCACCGGACTTTGACCATCCCGATCGCTTTGTTTCGCAATTGTTTCTCGATTCAATCCTCGATCCGAATGAGCCTAACCTTTGTCGTTAGCCCATACTCAACTAGCACCCGATCATTCTAAATGACTTGAGCTTGATCCTTGACTGCTTTCCGCAGTACCGAGATGTGGAACACATTATGCAGTCCACTCAATTCTGACGAAAGGGCTAGCCGATAGACAGCTTCCCCAACTCGTTCCACCACTTCAAACGGACCAAGATATCGCGGACTTAGCTTTTTCAACCGCCGAATCCGTGATACGCCTTTGAAGGGTTTAATCTTTAAGTAGACCCAGTCGCCCACCGCAAACTCTACGTTTCGGTGCTTAGCATTGTAATACTTGGCTTGACGATCCTGGGCTATCAGTAGCCTCTCTCGAATAGAGTGTATAGTCTAGTTAGCGTCTTCGACTCCCTTTTGCCCCAAAAGTTTTGACTCGCCAGTTTTTGCCCAAGCTAACGGTGTACAACACTTGCGACCATACAGAGCTTCAAATGGTGCCATACCGATGCTCACTTGGTAGCTATTATTATAGGCAAACTCCACCATAACAAGATGATCTTCCCATCTCTTACCAAAGTCCAAGGCACACATACGGAGCATATCCTCCATCGTCCTGTTGGTCCGCTCAGTTTGGCCATCCGTTTGAGGATGAAAGGTCGTACTGAATGCTAACTTCGTGCCCAACAGCTGATGGATTAGCCTCAAATCTTTCGAAGTGAATCGTCCATCACGGTCACTTACGATGCTACGGGGAACACCGTGCAATCGAACAATCTACTCCACATAGAGCTTTGCCAACGTTTCCACTGAATCGTCCTGTTTGTTTGGTAGGAAGTGAGCCACCTTTGTCAACCGGTCTACAATCACCCAGATTGAATCATTACCGCGTTGAGATCTCGACAATCCGTGCACGAAATACATTGAAATGTCCTCAAACTTCCACTGCGGAACTGGCAACGACTTCAGGAAACCGCTAGGCCTCTGACATTCTGCCTTCACCATAGCACAAGTATGACATTTAGCCACATAATTAGTTATGTCCTTCTTTATTCCAGGCCACCAGAACAATTTCTTCATGTCTTTGTACATTTTTGTGCTCCCAGGGTGAATTGAGTACTTTGTAAAGTGCGCTTCGTACATCAACTCTTCTCGCAACTTACCCGCACAAGGGACGCACAATCGGCCATCCTTCCATAACAAACTGTCATCCCAGAAGAATTGGTCACACGACCCATCCTTTTCATAGCGTTGGAGACTTTCATCAAGCTCCGTTGCCCGCCGAACCCTGTCCGCAAAGTCATATTGAACCTCCGTCCAGTTCAAGCATGCATCGGCCATAGAATCCTTGTCAACACAAGATATCTCTAACGTTTCTAATTCCTGGATTAGACGCTCATTATGTATCTATAACCAGCTTGCCCTCACCGGAGTCCGACGACTCAAGGCATCAGCGACCACATTCCCCTTTCCGGGAGTATAGTGAATATCAAAGGAGTAGTCCCCAAGGAACTCCATCCACCTTCGTTGTCGCATATTCAACTCTTTTTGATCGAGCAGATACTTTAGGCTATTATGATCTGTATAAATATCAATCTTAATGCCATAAAGATAGTGCCTCCACAACTTTAGCGCAAAGATCACCGCCGCCAACTCCAAGTCATGGACGGGATAATTTCGTTCATACACTTTCAATTGGCGTGAGCCATATGCAATAACCTTGCTAAGCTGCAGGAGAATGCAGTCTAAGCCGCTCCCTGACGCATCACTGTATATCTTGAAACCGTCTGTACCGCATTGCGACGTCAAAACGGGCGCCATGGTCAAACAATTCTTTAGCTCCTCAAAAGCACGCGCGCAATCCGGCGTCCAGACGAACTTATGATCTTTTCTCGTCAACGTAGTTAGAGGCAAAGCAATCCAGGAGAAGTTCTCCACAAATCGTCTATAGTAGCCTGCCAGTCCGAGAAAACTCCTGACTTCGGCCACCGAAGACATCACTGGCCAATCACGAATGGCACTTATCTTTGTCGGATCCACTGCTATGCCCTCTCCACTTACTACATGGCCTAGAAAAGCCACCGATAAGAGCCAGAACTCCCACTTAGATAATTTAGCATACAACTTATTCCTCCGCAAGGTATGCAATACCAACCGCAAATGGTTTGCATGATCTTCCTCCGACTGTGAGTACACGAGGATATCACCAATAAACACGATCACAAACAGATCTAAGTATTCGCGGAATGTACGGTGCATAAGATCCATGAATACCGAAGGAACATTACACAAGCCAAACGGAATCACCGTGAACTCATAATGATCATAGCGTGTGTTAAATGCTGTTATGGGAATGTCACTTTCCCGAATCCGCAATTGATAATACCCAGATTTCAAATCCAACTTGGAATAGACGGTTGATCCCGCTAGCTGATCGAACAAGTCATCGATCCGTGGAATCAGATACTTGTTTTTCTCCGTCAGCCTATTCAGTTCGCGGTAATCAATACACAGACGCAAACTATTGTATTTCTTTTTCACGAATAGAACAGGCGCGCTCCAAGGTGACATACTTGGACGTATGTATCCCTGCTCCAACATCTCTTGCAACTTAACTTTCAGTTCAGCCATTTCTTTTGGCGCTACCCGATACGGCGAACGGGCCACAGGTTTCGCACCTGGCACCAGCTCGATAGAGAAGTCGACTTCCCTTTGGGGAGGTAACCCCGGAAGGTCCTTTGGAAACACATCAGCATATTCTGACACAATCCGCACCTCACTCACACTAGCCTTCGGCGCCACCGCCTCTACGAGTGTGAAGAATAACTCTGCACCCTTCCAAACTTCCTTAACCACCTGGAGAGCAGATAGCAACATCCCACTCATCCCTCGCATACCAACGAACTTGGTCTCTTGTTCAGTATTTAGCCCGAGTGTGACCTCTTTTGAAGTGCAATCTATACAGGCACGCTGCTCTAAAAGCCAGTCCATACCAAAGATTATATCAAACTCCGTGATCGGCAATACTAATGTTTCCACCAAGAACTCTCGACCCCCTATCTTCACCTCAAGACCGCAAGATTTATCCGCGCATATCAAACATCCGTTCGGTAACAACACCTTTAGACTATCTGTCATGGTCCGTATAGGTACTCCGATACTAAAGACGAAAGCCTCAGACAAAAATGAATGTGAAGCACCTGTATCAAACAGTGCTCGCGCCGGATAGTCCCGTATAAGGACAAAACCTATAACACCAAGGTTAAAAACAAGCACAGCACACAATCATATAATAAAATTAAAAACTGTGCGCACCTATGACAACATCGACTTGCTTAATGGCATCCTGTTGACCAAGGTTGAAGACCCCGGGCTGCGCGTGCGAGGTAGAAGACTCCACCACAGACTTCCCTTTCTCCGCATAAGACGCACCCATATTCTTTTCACCCTTTGGAGGGCCAGATCAGCACTCACGTGCCAAGTGTCCCAACTTCCCACAAATAAAACAAGCACGAGATCCATACCCAGATGTCTCTGTCACATTCGCAGAAGGAGCTTGTATAGCAGATTTGGACTTCTTATTCCATCTCTTTCGGTACCCAAACTTCTCCGGACGTGGCGTCTTGAACTCTGGCTTTGTAACCGCCAAGGTTCCCTTTGCTTGCCCCCTTCTCATGTCCATCTCCAAAGACCGAGCCGTACATACTAAGGCTTGAAATACCTGACTTACAGAACTCGAGAGCAAATACCGTAGCTTATCTCACAGCCCTTCATAAAACCGACTAGTCTTACGCTCCTCTTCGGCGAAAATAGTACCCGCATATCTTCCCAAACGTGTGAACTCATATAAGTAGTCATCCACACTACGATCTCCTTGGGTCAACTGTTGAAACTCCATTTCCATCGATATTCTCTGCTGCACTGGCAAATGCTTTACCAAAAACAACCGAGAGAACTCTTCCATTGAAACCTCTATCAATTGTCTTCCGGCCAAGTGATGCAGTTCAATCTCATCCCACCACAATCGAGCCTCTTCCTCTAGTAGGAAAGTGTCTAACATGAACTTCTGTTCCTCCTCAACCCTAATAGCCCTCATAACTCTCTTGATCCTTGCAAGCCAATCCTCCGCTTGGGCCGGTGAACCCGCACTAGTAAACTGTGGAGGATTGAAGCTTGTGAATTGCTTCAATTGTTGATCTACATCCCGCGGATCAACTACAACTCCTGCTGGTTCTTGCCGTACCGCAGCATGCGTTGGCATCACTGCATGACATGCCTGACCAGCCTGTTGAGCATTCATCACAACAAGTACCGTTTTTGTGATGAAACGTACCGTTTCGGCAGATGGAGGAGGCGCGGGCACCTCAGCTGGTGCCGCACTTTCAACAGAACGTTGAGGTGTTGACTGACCCGCAACACTTCTGGTCACCTATATGTGTAAAACATACAATTTAGCGACCAATCATAACGGCAAACACACCAAAAAGACACACAGGTTCAACAAAGATGTGTATTTACATTCCTAAGTGGACATTCTTGAGTTCAATTTATGTGTTATAACGGCAAACACTGACACGTGTGTTGGAAACCCCTATTACTAATTTGGGTAAGGATCACTATGTGATTAGGATTTTGTTTTGACCTTACTATATAGTCTGATAGGTCAATCAGAAAGAGTCTTAGGGTTAGTACTTAGGTTTGAAAGCTGCCCTCAAGACCTTTTAAAGATCAGGATTCAGTGCAGAGGACCAAGACAATTTTCGTCGAGCTCAGATCGACGAATCGTCGAACTCAGTTCGACGTTCTCTGAGCTTAGTTCTACAAGTAGTCGAACTCCGGTCGATGATCTTCGAGCTCAGATCGATGTTTGTGTCTCTAGCAGAAATTCAATCTCTGAGCTCAGGTCGACGATAGTCGAGCTCAGATCGACGATTTCTGTCTCTGCTTTAAATCCAATCTCTGAGCTCAGGTCGACGATAGTCGAGCTTAGATCGACGATTTCTGTCTCAACTTTAAATCCAATCTCTGAGCTCAGGTCGACGATCGTTGAGCTCAGATCGACGATTTTTCTGAGAGATCGACATTTTCAGGATTCAAAGACTGAACAGTTATGGAATTCATTCAGATTTATTTCCAGCATTTATGGCAAAGGATTTTGTAGCCGTTTCAAGCAATCTGGAGCAAGTTTCAAGGAAGACTAAATGGAATATTACTTAGGACTTTCCCCAGAGACAGTTGTCAATTAAGGAAGTCATTTATGACTGAGTAACGACCATCTACAGTTAGAATCTGATATACACCATACAGAATGTTTTTGAAAGACACACGGGACTAATAGATTTGAAAAAGATATACAGAAGAGAGAACAAAAAATAATACACTCATCAAGAATTCATCTTCTGAGATATACAGATTTACTGAGTCAGAATTCTTGAAGAACACAAGAAACTTTTCTGTGAAGGAGATCATCTGCTATTCTACTCCTTCAAGCTTCAAGTGTTCAAAAGTTTCTACATTAAGGACTCCAGACAACACACATTTCAGCATCTGCTGAAATCATCTATTACTGGAGATCTGAAGCAACTTAAGGCATATCACCCTAAGCAAAGCTCATCTTCTTGAACCCTTACAGATCTCAGAGGGAGCTTTGTCAACATATTCCACTTGTCTTCTCTAAGATTGTTGACAGAGAAGAACAACTCAACTTATTTTCTTTTTCCTTTCCATCCTGTAAAAGGGTTTATCAAAACTCTCTTCAAAAGTTTGGAGACTGGTTTCTGAGACCTTGTCAAAACTCAGTGGTGGCAAGACACCTGATCAAAAAATCTAGTTCTGGTTTTTGAGCACCTTATCAAAAGCTCATTGGTGCCCAGGACACCTGATCAACTATTCCTGCAGTGGATTCCTACCTAGGGTGGTAGAAGAGTGGATGTACCCAGGTTTTTGGGTAACCAATATAGCTCCTTGTGTCATCTGGTTTGCTGTGCTTTGTACTTTGCTGTGTGCTGTGTGATTTCTTATTTCCTGCTTTAGTTTTTAC
The DNA here is from genome assembly GCA_039513925.1 of Platanthera zijinensis. Classification (NCBI taxonomy): domain Eukaryota; kingdom Viridiplantae; phylum Streptophyta; class Magnoliopsida; order Asparagales; family Orchidaceae; genus Platanthera; species Platanthera zijinensis. The sequence goes on along the minus strand of CM077078.1, from coordinate 651,727 downwards.
TTTACTACAAGCACCTTACACATATACATAATTCAAGACTTCCACTGCTTTGCTATTTTAAATTGTAAATTATTTTAAAATACTCTATTCACCCTCCCCCCCCCCCTCTAGAGTTAAGATAGATCTTTCACTCACTTTCAATTGGTATTAGAGGGAGGTTGGTTCTTACAGGCTAACACCTAAACCAAAAGATCTCTGAAAAGATCAACCCTATATAGAGGCTAGCTACTTCTTTTTGTATTATATTCATTTCCTTCAAAACCATGGCACAGAATAAAGACTATGCTAGCACCAGACCTCCAGTGTGCAACATTTCTAAGTTTGCACTTTGGAAGGCAAGGATTAAACTTTACATGAATTCTATTGATGAGGACATCTTTAATTCTGTTTTGACAGTTTGTCCAAGACCTCTAGAGATTACAAGTACAAGTGTTGTTCCACCTCCTTCAGGAACAGATGCAGAAGTAAAGAAATGGAAAGTTGCAGATGCAAAGGCTATGAATATCCTTGCTCAGACTATATCTGATGAGATATTCCAAAAGGTGGCTGAATGCAGTTCAGCAAAAGAGATATGGGACAAGTTATCTGAAATTGTCTCAGGATCTGCTGATGAAAGGAAGGATAGGAGATCCCATCTCATATCCCAGTATGAGAACTTCAAGAAAGGAGAAACTGAATCAGTGGCTGACATGTACAACAGGCTTAGCCTAATTGTCAGTGAATTAAGAACATTGGACAAGGAGATCTCACTAACAGAACTAAATGATAAGATCCTAATGTGCTTCCCTAGCACTTGGGATTCAAGAATCTGGCCAATCAAGGATGCCAGAAGCCTAACTGAGATTACTACTGAAGCTTTGTTGGGCAAGCTCAAGTCTTATGAGCTGCTCATCAAGAACAGAGAGGAAGGGAAAAAGATTGCTTCTCCAGCCATCAGGAAGGAGAAGACAATAGCATTCAAAGCTATAGAAGATCTGCCTGAAGACAAGGTCACAGGCAAGGAAGAATTGATGAGCTTACTGGCCAAAAGATTCTATAAGATGGCCAGGAAAGATTTCAGAAAGAGATCATTCAAAGGGCATGAGAAGCCAAGGTATGACAAGTCAAATAATAAAGAAATAATCTGTTTTGGATGCAGGAAACCAGGCCATATTGTGCCTGATTGTCCAAAAAACCAGAACAAGGACAAAAAGGACAGAAAAGAAAGACGAAGAGATAAGGACTCCAAGGGAAATAATTACAACAAATCCTCCTCCAGCAAGAACAAACATACAAGGAAGGGATTTGTAGCTGAAAGCTGGAGTGATACTGAAGAAGAGTCAGAAGCTTCATCAAGCTCAAGTGATGATGAAGATGATGTTGAAGAAAAGGAATTCTGCATGATGGCTATCAATGCCTCCCAATAAAATTATGATGCAGAACAAGAATCAGAATCTGAATCTTAACATGAAGATGAAGAAGACCAGGTAATAGATTCTTTTGATTTTAATTCAGAGGACTTCAAATTTGAATTTAAGGCACTTTGTTTAGACCTGCTAAAGTCTGAGAAAGAGATAATCTCTCTCAGAAATCAACTGTCTGAACTTAGCACCTTAAAATCAGACAACCTCAAACTCTCTGAGGAGTTGGAATGCTGTAGTGAGCAGATAGACTCACTAAAAAGTGAACTGTCTAAGGCCAAGAAGTTTGAAGAATCCCTCAATGGGAGAAGCATCAAACTGATGGACATCACAAGCACAGTGAACACAAGACTCAATAGTACACTGGGCTTGGGTGCTTCATCCAGCCAACCTATAGTATTGACAACCCCAATTAAATTTATTTCTGATAAAGGAAAGGGAGTTGTAGAGGTAGCTAGAAAGAATGCAGACTTGCCAAAGAAAATTAAAGTTCAACAGAAAACGTCGAACAGAGCTCGACGATCGTCAAACAGAGCTCGACGATCTCAGGCTGAATCGTCGAACTCAGATAGACTACTTCTGAACTCTGAACTCTGGCATAGTCGATCTTTGAACGAAGCTCGACGATCTGACCCAAGATCGTCGACCTCAGCTCGACGATCGTCGAACAGAGCTCAGAGCCTTGAACAACCTTTCAGAGGTAAATCTAAAATCAATCCTAGAAGTCCTTCATCCCAAATCTTCAACCCTTATACTGAATGGATAGTACCTCCTAGAAGATACAATCCTGAAGGATATAAGAGTCAGCCAGGGATGTCTTTTATTTCTGAGTTTAAAGGTTATAAACCTAGGCCCAAGGTAAACTGGGTCAAAACTTGTAAGTTGTTTATGTGCAGGTGAAGACCTATACAGTAATGGCCCAAAAATGGTATCTGGATAGTGGGTGCTCAAAGCACATGACAGGAAGCAAGGAGAATCAAACATCCTTCAAAACCAAACTTGGACCCAAAGTGATATTTGGTGATTCAAACTTTGGTCAAACAAAAGGATATAGTGTTGTTCAGATTGGCTCAGTCACATTCAAGAAGGTGGCTTATGTGGAAAGACTGAAGCACAACCTAATCAGCATCAGTCAACTCTGTGATGAAGGCTATCAAGTGATATTCAACAAATCCTTATGCAAGATTAAGTCAGAGGATAACACAATAGTGTTAACAGGTAAAAGGAAAAGTAACATTTATCTTGTAGATTTCCTTTCAACCAATATAGATATCTGTTTATTTAATTCATTTTGCAAATCAAATGATTTATGGCATAAGAGACAAGGGAATCTAAACCTTAGAACCATTGCTAGGCTATCCAAGGACAACCTTGTTAGAGGACTACCTTCTGGCCCCTACAAGAAGGAAGGACTCTACAGGGCTAGTCAATTAAGCAAGCAAACTAAAAATAGTTTTAAGTCACTTAATAAGAGTGATTCACCTAGGATTTTGTATCTGTTACACATGTATCTTTTTGGACCCATTACAGTACAAAGCTTAGGAGGGAAATCTTATGCTTTAGTGATTATAGATGATTTCTCCAGATTCACATGAGTGTTCTTTCTGAGGAAGAAGTCTGATAACATTAAGTGTTTGACAGAGTTTCTCAAATGTATATAGATTGAGTTCAATACTCACATTGCCCTGATCAGAAGTGATCATGGGACAGAGTTTGATTCTCTTCTTATGCAAGAGTTCTGTCAAAGTGAAGGGACCAGGCATACTTTCTCAGCTTCTAGAACTCCTCAACAAAATGGGGTAGCTGAAAGGAAAAATAGAACCCTTATTGAATCTGCTACTACATTGTTGACAGATGCTCACCTCCCTCTATCTTTTTGGGCAGAGGCAGTGAACACCTCCAACCATGTGTTGAACAGAAGTTTGATACATAAACTGAAGGGCAAGACTCCCTATGAATTGCTCAAAGGGAAGAAACCTAAAGTAGACTACTTCAAAATTTTTGGTTGCATTTGTTATATTCACAATAATGATAAGAAATACTTAGCAAAATTCCAAGCTAAAGCTGATGAAGGTGTGTTTCTAGGATACTCCATGATCAGTAAAGCTTATAGGGTGTATAACAAATCTACTCTTAAAATTGAAGAATCTGTTCATGTATCCTTTGATGAGACTAACATGTTTTATAAGGAGAAGCCTACTTCTACCATAGAACCCTTGCAGGTAAACTCTCTTTCAGAAAATTTGGACAGGTTGCATATTACAGAAAAGGATTCAGTACATTCACCTATCCAACATAAGGATGAGAGCAGTGAAGATGAAGAAGATGTTCAACATCTTGGAGAGAACCATCTTGAAGAGCCAGTTGTTATTCCACTAGAGGAAACAACAACACAGGTTGATGAACAATCAACACCCCCTGTTGATTTAGTAACAACAAGAGATCATCCAGTCTCCCAAGTGATTGGAGACATCTCAAATGGTGTGCAAACCAGAAATTAGGTTAACCAGAACCTGATGCACACCTACTTTATATCTAAAGTTGAGCCTTAATCCATTCAAGATGCAGAACAAGATCCACACTGGATCATTGTTATGCAAGAGGAACTACGACAATTTGAGAGGAACAAAGTTTGGGAACTAGTGCCAAGGCCTAAGGATCACTCCATTGTTGGAACAAAGTGGGTGTTCAGAAACAAGTTGGATGATCAAGGAGTTATTGTAAGAAATAAGGCAAGGCTAGTTGCACAAGGATATTCTCAAGAAGAAGGAATAGACTATAACCAGACCTTTGCACCAGTTGCAAGGTTAGAGGCCATAAGAATATTCCTAGCTTATGCAGCTCACAAAGGATTCAAGGTCTACCAGATGGATGTGAAGAGTGCTTTTCTAAATGGAGACATCAAGGAAGAAGTTTATGTCAGACAACCCCCAGGTTTTATTTCTCCAACTCATCTTGATTATGTTTTCAAATTGCATAAAGCATTATATGGTCTCAAGCAAGCTCCTAGAGCATGGTATGAGACCCTAGCATGCTTTCTTCTGAAAAATGATTTTATAAGGGGTAAAGTAGACCAAACTCTTTTTATTAGAACCCATAAGTCTCATACTCTACTAGTACAAATATATGTAGATGATATCATATTTGGGTCTACTGATTCAAATTTGTGCAAAAGGTTTTCCAATCTGATGCATTCTAAATTTGAAATGAGTAGCATGGGCGAGCTTTCATTCTTTCTAGGATTGCAAGTCAAACAACATGCTGAAGGCATATTTATTTCTCGAACCAAGTATGCAAAAGAACTGGTTAAGAAATTTGGTAAGTCTGAAGCATCTTGTATGAAAACACCTATGCCTACCAATGTTGTATTTGATGTTGATGAACATGGTAAACATGTTGATCAGACAACATATAGAGCAATGATTGGCTCTCTATTATACCTTACAGCTAGTAGACCTGATATAATGTTTGCTACATGCATATGTGCTAGATTCCAAGTAAGCCCTAGAGAGTCACACCTAACATTAGTTAAGAGGATTCTTAGGTATGTAAAAAGTTGTCTAAATCTAGGACTCTGGTATCCAAAAGACTCATGATTTTAATTAACTGGATTTTCAGATGCTGATTATGCTGGATGTAGAGTAGACAGGAAAAGCACCAGTGGAACTTGTCAGTTCCTTGGTGACAGACTTGTTTCCTGGTTCTGTAAGAAACAGACATCTGTGTCCACTTCTACTGCTGAAGCTGAATATATGGAAGCAGACAGTTGTTGCTCACAGATTTTGTGGATTCAAAACAAGCTCCTAGACTATGGCCACAACTTAGAAGGGTCAAAAATCTTTTGTGATAATACTAGTGCTATTTCTATAGCACAAAATCCAGTCCTCCATAGTAGGACAAAACATATAGAGATTAGGCATCACTTTCTAAGGGATAATGTTGAGAAAAATAAAATTGAACTTCAATATATCCCAACTGATTTGCAAAGGAGAGATATTTTCACCAAACCATTGGATTAAAAGAAACATGCCTTCTTCCTAAATCAGTTAGGAATGTTAGATGGAGGAAGTTTAAAATAAATCTCAAGATTTTAAAACTCTAAAAACAGACCAAGACTAGGCTAAAATCTTATTTTTCTAGTGTTTGTAGGCTTTTTCTAGTCTCTGAACTGCGCTCGATGTTTTTCCAAAAAAGCGTCGAACGGAGATCGACGTTTCCAAAACGTCGACTGGAGTTCAGCGTCTTTAGATAGCGCTAGGCTATCTTCTGTCTGGTCAGTGATCATCGAGCAGAGCTCGACGCTCTCCAATGTCGTCGAGCGGAGATCGAAGATATTGAAGACTCTTCAGATTCCCCTATCAGCCCAGATCGTCGAACGGAGTTCAACGATCTTTCCTTTCCAGCGTCGAACCCTAATATAAAATTCATTCTTCGGCCGTCGTTCTTCTTTTGCGCTTTCATACTCTCTGCAAACTTTTTCCTTCCCTCCAAACTTCTCTACTGCACTTGGTCGTGTTTGTTCATCTTTGCAGGTACAAAATGGCTGTGTCTGTTGCCGCCCTCGCCAAGATGAAATTTGACACAGGTTTCGATATAGACATGGACTCATTCGAGGGGAGTGACCAGGTTTTCAAAGATATTCTGGACTTATTCAGAGAACAACAGTTAGTGCAGTTAATGACCACGAGAATGAAGATTGCAGCCGATAAGATCAAAGAAGGGGTATACACGGCGCACAATCTTGATCAGAATACAATTGTTGGTACTACAGCCGGGACTCAGGTATCCCTAACACCTGCTCTTCTGACTGAAGTGTTTCAATTAAGCACTGGAAATGATTCCATTGAGCTATCTGGATAGGAGTTTGCAACTATGTTAGACAGAATGGGGCATTCTGCTGCTAACCCTAACAAATTGCTGAAAAAGAACTTATCAATTGAGTATAGATTTTTTGCTGATGTTGTGGGGAAAGTGTTATTGGTAAAGCACTCTACACATGATACCATCTCTAGGTATCAGTTCTTCTTGATGGGAGCAATTGTGGATAAGAAACATCTAAACTGGGGAGAAATTTTCTTTGACTTGATCAAAAAGAAGGTGAACAAAAGTTTGGTAAACTTTGGGAGGATCATAGGGCTATTCCTGCACTCTAGGTGCCCTAAATTGCTGGTGTCCAGTGGGATGCACATAAATGCCTCCAAGAGGCTGTCCTGTACTCTTTTTAGCAAATGGGACAGGCAGATTATCAACCCAAGCAGGGCTGCTGCAGCAATCTCATCTTCAGGCACCAGGACTACTCTAGTCACTTCCCCACAAGCAACTGCCCCATTAGAAGAACTTCCTGCCTCCTCCTCATCTCCATTTTCCTCACCCATTATTTCTTCCACCATTCCTTCATCCCCCATCACCACTTCAATTTCATCCACCACCTACATTTCATCTCCTATATCATCTGCATTATCACCTCCTTCACCTCCTCCAGCCACCATAGAAGAGAAATTCATCCCTCTGCATTATTATCCACCCATTGATTCTTCCCTTACATCATTCAACCTCATGGATGATTCTTACATGGATGATTCCCCCTCCTTACCTCTTGAGCCTCCATCATCCTCCTCATACCAACAACTACTCCATGACATTCTCTCTCAAACAACTTTCACCCAATCCATTTCCATTTCCATTCCTATTACTTCCCTATCCACAATTCCAATCTCTCAACCATCAATCCTTCCATCCACCTCTTCTATCACCACTTCTGTAGCTCCTTCACCATCTATTCCAGTCACTCTCTCCTCTACCTCTACTCAAGTTCCACTTGAGCATGTAGACATTCCTGCACTAGCAGATAAGCTCTATGGGATGTTGGCTCCTAGGCTAGCACTCCTGCTGGAGACCTACATGGCTCCACTCCTGAAATCCATCGAGGAGTTATCTGCAAGGCTCTCTTCTCTTTTTCCTCCTCAGGCAATCCATTCTATGGGGTGCCTTGATCCAGTTACCACTGAATCCAGGCTGGGGGAGATGCATCATGAAGAAGAGATTCCAGCCTCTCAAGCCTCAGTTCCTGTACTAACAGTGGACCTCAGGTCACTGTTATCAGTCTTTGACATTCTTTACTTTAGCTGCTTACCAGCTCAGCAAGTAGAAGATCTGACTAAGGCCATTGTGCATGTTGATAGATGTGAGCCCAGCCAACTTGCTGCATATATCAAGGCTGTGGAACAAACTCTTTCTGCCGATGTTATGGATGCTGCTGCTGCTGTTGATGTTGCTTGTTCTGATAGTGCTGCTGATTTATTGATGACAGAGGCTGATGAGCCTGTTGTATATATTGAAGAACCTGCTGCTAAAGTTTATGTATCTGTTGATCCTTCAGTCCCAACAATTTCTGCTGCTTTTGGCACTTCTGTTGCTGCTGCTGATATCTCTATTGAATTATCTGAACAACAAAAGAAATATGTTAAAAGGATTGATGAACTATATGACAATCCTCAGAGTTCAGAAAGTGATAAATTCCAAACCGATTCTGATGACTCCTCTACAACAATTGCAAGGAATAGGAAAGCTAAAAGCAAGTCACTGAAAAGGGTTCCTCCAGAAAAAGTAAAAGATGACAATGATATACCTTATTACATTCTTCATGACTGTCCAATTTCTAAGCCTTGGATGCAATATTCCAGAAATCAACTTAAGGCAATGAAGAAAAAGAGGAAGCTTGATAAGTATGAAAAAGGATCTTCCCAATTCCCTCCTCCTCCTCCAGATTTAGGATTTGGTGGAGGTTCAGCCTTTCAATCTTCTTCTGCTGATAAGCCAAGCTCTTACCAGTCTCAAGATAGATATAAACCAAGAGGCCAACAACAAAGAGGATATCAGTCAAGGAGAGGTCAGTCAAGAGGCAGATAGAGAGATTACAGGACTCTCTCACGAAATCAAGCTAGACAACACTCATATCAAAGGGAAGGACAAGGCCCTACTAATTCTACATCTGGTCCTTTCCCTTACAAGCTGAAAGATACAGTTGTCTCTAGAGCTCCTCCTACTAACTCAGTGGAATCAAACAGATATGAACCTCCAGTTCCATTTGAAGACCCTGTGAATAACCCCATATCATGGACAGCTAGAATGAAGGAACTTGCTGCATTAGATCGATTAAGAAGGCTAAAGAGCAAGGCAGAGATATCTCCAACATCACAACCCTGTCAGAGCAAAAAAGAAAGAATTGGAAAGATATTCATCCAGGAAGTTCTTTGATCCTGAAAGTTACATAAAGCTGCATCCTGAGGCTGTTGTTCCAAGGCCAAAATCTCAAACCTCCTTAGGTGTAGATGATGATAGAAGATCTAAGAAGTAAGCCCTAAATCCCAACAGTGAAATTCTTTTCAAAAAAGGGCAATGAGTAACTTGTGTAAGCTGATATTCATATTTATTTTCTGACTGATTCTGTGACAATTGCTGTGATTCTGCAATGCTCAACATCTGTTATCTGCATTGTTGTTTCTGTTTTATTTTTTTAATTCTGATGTATGCTTGTTATTTCATATTCTGTCATGTAAATAGTAATCCTAACCCAAATAGGGGGAGATTGTTGGAACACCCTATTACTAATTTGGGTAAGGATCACTATGTGATTAGGATTTTGTTTTGACCTTACTGTATAGTCTGATAGGTCAATCAGAAAGACTCTTAGGGTTAGTACTTAGGTTTGAAAGCTGCCCTCAAGACCTTCTAAAGATCAGGATTCAGTGTAGAGGACCAAGACAATTTTCGTCGAGCTCAGGTCGACGAAACGTCGAACTCAGTTTGACGTTCTCTGAGCTCAGTTCTACAAGTCGTCGAACTCCGGTCGACGATCTTCGAGCTCATATCGATGTTTGTGTCTCTAGCAGAAATTCAATCTCTGAGCTCAAGTCAACGATAGTCAAGCTCAGATCGACGATTTCTGTCTCTGCTTTAAATCCAATCTCTGAGCTCAGGTCGACGATAGTCGAGCTCAGATCGACGATTTCTGTCTCAACTTTAAATCCAATCTCTGAGCTCAGGTCGATGATCGTTGAGCTCAGATCGACGATTTTTCTGAGAGATCGACGTTTTCAGGATTCAAATACTGAACAGTTATGGAATTCATTCAGATTTATTTCCAGCATTTATGGCAAAGGATTTTGTAGCTGTTTCAAGCAATCTGGAGCAAGTTTCAAAGAAGACTAAATGGAATGTTACTTAGGACTTTCCCTAGAGACAGTTGTCAATTAAGAAAGTCATTTATGACTGAGTAACGACCATCTACAGTCAGAATCTGATATACTCTATACAGAATGTTTTTGAAAGACATACAGGACTAATAGATTTGAAAAAGATATACAGAAGAGAGAACAAAAAATAATACACTCATCAAGAATTCATCTTCTGAGATATACAGATTTACTGAGTCAGAATTCTTGAAGAACACAAGAAACTTTTCTGTGAAGGAGATCATCTGCTATTCTACTCCTTCAAGCTTCAAGTGTTCAAAAGCTTCTACATCAAGGACTCCAGACAACACACATTTCAACATCTGCTGAAATCATCTATTGCTGGATATCTGAAGTAACTGAAGTCCTATCACCCAAAGCAAAGCTCATCTTCCTGAACCCTTAAAGATCTCAGGGGGAGCTTTGTCAACATCTTCCACTTGTCTTCTCTAAGATTGTTGACAGAGAAGAACAACTCAACTTATTTTCTTTTTCCTTTCCATCCTGTAAAAGGGTTTATCAAAACTCCCTTCAAAAGTTTTGAGACTGGTTTCTGAGCCCTTGTCAAAACTCAGTGGTGGCAAGACACCTGATCAAAAAATCTAGTTCTGGTTTTTGAGCACCTTATCAAAAGCTCATTGGTGCCCAGGACACCTGATCAACTATTCCTGCAGTGGATTCCTACCTAGGGTGGTAGAAGAGTGGATGTACCTAGGTTGTTGGGGAACCACTATAGCTCCTTGTGTCATCTGGTTTGTTGTGCTTTGTACTTTGCTGTATGCTGTGTGATTTCTTATTTCCTGCTTTAGTTTTTACTTTACAACAAGCACCTTACACATATACATAAATCAAGACTTCCACTGCTTTGCTGTTTAAATTGTAAATTATTTTAAAATACTCTATTCACCCCCCTAGAGTTAAGGTAGATATTTCACTCACTTTCAACGTGTCCTCCACTCCTCAAAAGAATTCGACCACGAATTCAGAAGAGAAAGACCAGCATGCTGATACCAAATTATAACACCTCTACCCATCACGTAGAATATAATAGAGGGTCCAGCCGGGGCCCCACACCATATTCCATAAACAGGTGGAGACGCTACTAAATCATATCAAGACTCAAAGAATCCTAACACATAGCATTCTAGCGGAAGCTTCATGGTTGAAAACTTGAACTCAAGAGATACAAGAACTGTCCACTAATATAAAATAGGAATGTATACAATAACAACCAAAACAGATGGACTTATGGCCTTACAGATTTCTCTTAACAAGAGTGTGGTTTCCAAACATCGGCACGCAGGCCGGCCACACGTGAATAAGAGAAAACAAAAGGCCTTTGAGGGCAGCAGCAGCTTGGGCTTTAGCCCGCTAAGTCCCACTTGGACCAGCACCTCTTGCACCTGCAAGAACCAATCCACCAAGCGGCGGCAAACAGGGCAACGGTTAGCTTTCAGCTAACCAATTATAGCGACCCTGCCCCTGGCACGGGGCAGCGGAATTCCTTCCCTACATAGCAATTCAGTGTATGTATAACCAGCCATCCAAGATGTGCACGACCGCACAGTCAATACATATCACAAACATAGGCACCATGGCCCGACGCTCCATGCACTCAGGGCACATTATCGGTGTTCCGCAATTCCACGGTCACACCATCGTTCAGAGTTCCCAGACATAACAGTCCAATATGAGCAATTCTAGTCAATATGGCATGCGGGCCAAAGACTCTCATTATGCCCCTAACGAAAGCTCAATGCCTTGACGCTTTCTTGTACAGCTGACATAACGCAGGTACAGATCAGCCACCCCACCCCACCCCCCCCCCCCCCCCCCCCCCCCCCCCCCCCCCCCCCCCCCCCCGTTGCTCAAGTTGCCTTGCCACAAAGGAATACCGAAGTACTCATGGCCAAATTATAGGCGCGGGTCGGTTTCACCTTCCCTGTTCGGCACGAAGCCTCTTTTTGAGCTCTTAGCTCACAATAGCCACAATGTCCACCAAGGACTGGCATGCAATACAAGCTCTAACAAGGGAGACTTCACATATCTACCCCAAGGGATGCTGCAATCCACCGCACACTCGCAGGGAAGGGTTTTTCCTATGCAAATGCAGGAAAGAAGGACTTCACATATCCAAGAAGGAACTCGTTACTCTTGGAATTCGCTTCGGAGCCATGGAGAGAAATTAAACGGATGAAAGTCTTCGCAGTAGCCTTGCCTTCGCAAATCCAAACTCGGCTCACGATTTGGATCACCGTAGCACCACCGGCAGTCGGATTCATCTTCTTCTTCTTTGCCTTGCTCTCCCCTCTCTCTTAACTTTAGAAAGAGAATGATAAACTCAAAATGAGCTTTCTCATCTTCAATCCCAGCCTTATCAACCCAGGGAAGAGCCCAGACCATTGGATCTTGGTCAAAGAAAATGAACGGCTCTAATCAGCCCTGAAATTAACTTTCCTGGGCCGAACACGGGTAGTGACACGCTCGTGTCACACACCATGTCACTTAAGCGGTTAGCAACCGACTCGAGCAGAACTAGAACACGGGGTCAAACACACCCGTGTCACGGTCGGACACGCCCGTGTCAGACAACACCAACCCGTGTCACCAGGCCAAAATGTCCTGGGATCGACCAGAGGAGGACACGGCCCTGTGACACGCTCGTGTCACAGGTTGTGTGCCAAGAACACGCCTGTGCCCTAGCCATGTTCAACCGGTTGCACTGTCTTGGCCACTCCCGAGAAGGACATGCCCTGGGACACGCCCGTGTCCCAGGCCGTGTCCCAGGCCGTGTCAGCCAACCAAAATCCCAATTTTCACTTAGAGGTTTTTGGGGTGTTGCATCACGCCCGTGCCATGTCTGACACGCCCATGTCGACCGCTCGACGTTTCCAGTCAACACCTTAGCTCAAACTTCTTCGAATTGAGCTCGGCGTTCTCCACTCTACGCCAGCTGTCATGCCCGTGTCAATCCTGACACGCCCGTGTCGGTCAATCCAGTCAACCTAGCTAGAGATCAGTTGTTGCCGACATCAAACTGTAAGGTGTCAATGTCACTCCCCACCTACACGCCTGTGTCAAAAGTGACACGCCCGTGACCAACACATGTCCCGTTCTAGAAGCTTCCCGAATTCTTCCATCTCGCCAGATTTCGACTTCCCCAGCACGCCAGCCTAACACGCCCCCTTGTCACGCCCGTGACCAGGGTGTGTCACTCCCGAAATTTTGTCTATAAATAAAAAAAATTTGTAATATACAAGGGTTCACTTTTTTGAGCCAAAGTTTAGTGTGTTTTGTGGGCTGCATGGTGTATTCCATTGCCATGTAAGGAGAACTTTCTCCCTCCTCTCTTTTTATGTTTGTATTAGCTTTGTAATAAGTTCATTTTAATCAATAAATTATGTTAGCTTTTCTCTTCTTAAATGATTTTGGAATGAACTTGTGTCTCCACTTTGTTCTTCTTTTTATCCCCTTGTATTTCTTATTATTTCTCTTTATGAAAAGTGTGTGTGTGTGTGTGTGTGTGTGTGTGTGTGTATGATTTTGACTTTTTTTTATCATCATGTTAGGTTTTATTCTAGTTTTTATTTTCAAAATGAAATGTTATTAGGATAGTTTTTTCTAGCTTTTATGTTACTTTAAAATTGTAACTTTCCCATCCTAATGAGTTTTGTAAAAGAAATTTAAAAAGTGATTTTAATTTTCTTTAACTTTGTCTTTGTTTAGGGTGCAAAACTTTTTGTCCTTTTAAATTTTATTTCTACTTTTTTATCACTTTTATGAACTCTTAAGAATGAAAAAGTGATAATTTTAATTTTTTAGCACCTTTGATTTTAGCTTTATTTTGAAAAACTTTTGCTCATTTAATTTTTATTTGTTCTTTTTATGTGTTTTTGGTAAAGTTTAAGAATAGAAAAGTAGTTATTTTAATTTTTAGGTAACTTTCATTTTGTTTTTAATTTGTGTGTGTAAGTGTATGAGTTATATTTTCATTTTTGTTCTTTAAAAATTATGTTGTGTGTGTGAGTGTAGGAGATAATTTTGATGCTTTCTTCAATTATGTTGTGTGTATGAGTGTATGAGATAATTTTGATGCTTTCTTCAATTATGTAGAGTGTGTGAGTATATGAGATAAATTTTCATGCTTTATTTTATCGCTTTCTATCAATTCACGTAGACTGTGTGTGTGTGTGCGCATTTATTTCCCGCCTACTCATTCTAGTAGAACTCGCATTAATTTCCCTCCTACTCGTTTGAGTAGGACTTGTCATTTCCCGTCTACTCATTTGAGTATGAATTGTCATTTCCCGTCTACTCGTTTGAGTAGGACTTATCATTTCCCGTCTACTCTTTTGAGTAGGACTTGTACTTGCATCTATTTCCCTCCTACTCATTTGAGTAGGACTTGTCATTTCCTTTATGGTTTTGAAGAGTGTGTGAGTTCTCATTTTAGTTAACTTTTCAATTTTTCTAACGTTGTGTTTGTTTTATGTCTTTTTCGTATAACCCTTTAGCGTTTAGTCGCAAATTCACGCCTCATTAAAACTATAAAGTCGTCCCCATTCCGATGAGTGGCTAATCGTTATTAGCCCTCGGTATCGAAGAGCATTGGGACATATAAAATGATTTGAAATAATTAAAGTTCTTTACTTTCACTTTAATTTAAGGATTTAAGGTTTACCCCGAGTTAACGATGTGTAGGACCACATATCGATTTGTGGGCTCTATTTCTGTTATCCATATGCTAGTTAGCCGAGAGGCCGTGAGACCGATCCCCCTTGGGTAAAGAGAATTGCATGCATACCCTCGAGAGAGGAGAAGCATAATTCTACCGGATTGGGTTTCCCACCCAATAGCGGGATTCTTAGCGTAAAGCGGGCATTAAGAGGAATCCTTCGTCGGACTAGGTTTGGTCGAATAGTCTTAAAGTTCAGGTGAGCGATATTACCTAGAGATAGGTGTGCTCATATTTATGGAATCTCCATGGCCAAGTTGCCTTTTATTAATTTGAAAACTAAGTTCAATAATTATTAAAAGTTGTTTTAGTCTTAATACGATTCGGTGCCGAGCATTAACCCGTCATCGAATAATTTAAGTCATTTTCAGCTTTCCTTTATTTCCGTTTTAGTTAACATAAAAAAACCACGTTACTTTCAGTAAAATAATAGTTCTCCTGGAGGAGTAGGAATAATCAACCCGACCCCGAGAACAATACGACCTCGGTATTCTCCCGAATATCGAGTACTACATGTGATAGGTGCACTTGCCTCCTTTCGTTAAAAACTCGCTTTTTAGCAAGTCCACGACGGTCGGCTCATCGAACCAACCACCTAAATAAGAGTCTGTTCACATGACATCAAGTTTTTGGCACCGTTGCAGGGGAGCTCGGCTTTGTTATTTCGAATCTTGGTTACTATTAATTTTACTTTTTTCACAAAAAAATAAAAAAAAAATATATATATATATATAACTACTTAAAAAACCACCTAAAAACAACAACAAAAATTCTTCCCTCTTCATCTTTTTTAGATCCTTTTTTGGGGTGTATGACCCATGGACAACCTTCGGATTCTGAAACCTTTGATTTCGATCCTGAGATCGACCGCACCCTTGGGCGCATTCGTTCTCAACGCCGAGATCTTACTTTAGAACCCGAAGAATCCATCGGAGAACCCGTGTACGTAGATATGGCCGACCTACTCCCAAATGTGGTCGCGGAGCGTACAATGTCTTATTATGCCCGACCAAATTTGGATGATATTGGGTCGAGTATTATTCGCCCAACGGTGGCGAATAATAAATTTAAAATAAAATCAAGTGTAATCCAAATGATCCAAAATGTCGTGCAGTTTGATGGACTGCCGGATGAGGCCCAAATGTCCACTTGTCTAATTTTTTGGAGATTTGCGACACATTTAAAATTAATGGCGTCACTGATGACGCTATTCGTTTATGCTTATTTCCCTTCTCCCTCAAATCAAAAGCTAAGGCATGGTTAATTTCCCTCCCGCAAGGATGTATCATGACTTGGGCTGAGTTGGCAGAGCGATTCCTGACGAAGTATTTCCCGCCCGCAAAAACTGCAAAATTGCGGACAGACAGTTCGTCATTCGTTCAAAATGATCCTGAGTCTCTATATGAGACTTGGGAGAGCTTTAAGGAATTCCTTCGCCGGTGCCCGCACCACGCGCTACCAATGTGGTTGCAGGTACAAATATATTATAATGGCCTTAATATTCAGACGCGTCAAATGATTGAGTTCATGGACTACATGGGAAATCCAGTTCGTCCCTCCTTCCCCCAAAACAATCCTTATAGTAATAACTATAATCCGAGTTGGAGGAACCACCCGAATTTTTCATGGAGCAATCTGAATAATGCGCAACGCCCTCCTGCTTCATTTGCACCCGCGTTTCCGCCTCCTCCTCCGAAGCCTTTTTCGGTGGAGGAAAATTTTAATAAATATGTCGCGTCAAACAAGTCCAATATCCGGAACATCACCGGATCGCTAAAAAATCTTGAATTACGGGTTGGACAATTAGCGCGGCTCATGTCGGAACGCGCGCAAGGGGCGCTGCCAGGGAATACGGAGCCCAACCCTCAAGAAAACCTCAACACTATAACCTCCGTAGCAGTAAGGAGGTGGTCGATCCAAAACGGATCGATCCACAGGTACATATCTCTCCTCCGACCCCTCTTCCCTCTTCTTCGATTACACAATCTTTTCAAAATTTAAAAAATAAAATTATTTCAAATACGCCATTGCCGTATCCGCATAAGTTAAGTAACGAGCGTAAGGACGCGCAATACGAAAATTTTATTTTATTATTAAAACAAATTCACATTAATGTTCCTTTTTGCGAGACTATCTCGCAAATTCCTAAATATGCGAAATTTTTAAAAGAATTACTTTCTAATAAACGTAAATTAGAAGATATTTCGCATATATCTCTCAACGTTGTCTGCTCGGCGGCTCTTACTAATAAATTGCCCACAAAACAAAATGACCCGGGACGGTTTTCCATCCCGTGCCTTTTTGGCAATATATTAGTAAAATACGCCTTAGTAGATTTATGCGCGAGCATTAATCTAATGTCGTTCTCGCTCTTTCAGAAGTTAGGTTTGTGTACTCCTAGTCCTACAAATATGCGCATCCAATTAGCAGATCGCTAGGTTAAGTTCCCTATCAGGGTAGTGGAGGAAGTCCTTGTCCGAGTAGACAAGTTTACCTTTCCGGTAGACTTTGTCATCTTATACATAGAGGAGGACGTCAAGGTACCAATAATACTAGGTCGCCCTTTTCTCGCCACCTCCTGCGCACTAAAAGATGTTAGTAATGGTCGTCTTCTCCTCCGGGAAGGAGATGATCAAGTTACTTTCTCTATTAATCCCTCGATGGACAATTCGTCATCGAGCGACGATTTCTGTTATTCTTTAGATACCTTTTTCAGAGATCGTTCTTCTCCCATTTCCAAGTCCGCATTTTTAAACGACGATATTTATGCGCTCGAAAATTTTAAATGCTATGAGAATACCTCTACAGACTTGCCTTTCGAACCAATTGGTTCGAAAGACATAGGAATTAAAACCTCACTAGGAGAACCGCCCATCCTAGACCTCAAACCCCTACCTGAATCTCTCATATTTGTTTTTTTGGGAAAAAAATGATACCCTTCCCGTTATCATTTCTTCGCATTTGAGTGATTCGGAGACTTCCGATTTATTGGAAGTTTTACTTAAACATCGTCACGCAATTGCGTGGAAAATCTCTGGCTTAAAGGGGATTAACCACTCCTTTTGCACCCATAAAATCTTTCTTAACAATAATTGTTGCAAAACAATTCAGTCGCAACGACGTCTTAACCCAATCATGAAAGACATCGTTAAAGCTGAGATTATTAAGTTATTAGATGCGGGGATTATCTACCATATTTCGAACAGTGCATGGGTTAGTCTCGTGCATGTCGTGCCCAAGAAGGGCAGTCTAACTGTAGTGGCGAATGAGCATAACGAGCTCGTTCCAACTCGTATTGTTATGGGTTGGCGAGTGTGCATCGATTATAGAAAACGTAATGATGCCACCCACAAGGACCATTTTCCACTACCATTTCTGGACCAGATTTTCGAGCATTTATCTGGTCATTCATATTATTTGTTTTCTTGATGGTTTATCGGGGTTTTTCCAAATCCCTATTTCCCCTGATGACTAAGAGAAAACAACTTTTACTTGCATATTTGGCACCTTCGCATACCGAAGAATGCCATTTCGTCTCTGCAATGTGCCGTCTACATTCCAAAGATGTATGCTAGCGATCTTTGGCAAGCTAGTAGAAGACATTATGGAAGTCTTTATGGATGACTTTTCTGTTTTCGGACGCTCTTTTCCCGATTGCCTTCAAAATTTAGATGTGTCCTCCAATGGTGCGAGGACACAAGCCTTGTTCTAAATTGGGAAAAATGCAACTTTATGGTTCGAGGAGGTTTGGTCCTCGGTCATAAGATTTCGATTAAGGGGATGGAGGTGGATAATGCCAAGGTAGAAACTATAGAAAAACTTTCTCAACCAACAAACGTAAAATCTATTAGGAGTTTCTTAGGCCATGCGGGCTTTTACCGACGATTTATTCAAGACTTTTCAAAAATAACAAAGCCGCTAACTCACCTCTTGGAAAAGGAATCACGTTTCATCTTTAGTAGCGAATGCGAGTCTGCCATTAATTTAATAAAACAAAAATGTATCACCTCACCAATTTTAGTGGCCACTAATTGGTCCCTTCCGTTCGAGATTATGTGTGACGCTAGTGATATTGCCTTAGGTGCCGTTGTTGGCCAATGCGTAGGAAAATATTTTCATCCAATTTATTACGCTAGCAAGACGCTAACTTCCGCACAAGTAAATTACATGACGACAGAAAAGGAACTCTTAGCCGTCATTTTCGCTTTCGATAAGTTTCGCTCGTATTTAACGTTATCTAAAGTTATCGTATTTACCGATCACTCCGCCCTTAAATATTTATTAGCTAAAAATGATGCGAAGCCCTGCCATCTTCAATGGATTCTCCTCCTTCAAGAGTTTGATTTGGAGATCCGGGATAAGAAGGGCGTGGAAAATCTAGCGGCAGGCCACCTCTCCCGTTTAGAAAATCCGGGTGCTGAAGCGCTCGTCGAATTTGAAATAAATGACAGATTCCCCGAGGAATGCCTCCTAGCCATTCATAATTCTTCTTCATCTTCCCCTTGGTTCGTAGATTTAGCAAATTACTTAGTCACGCGGGTGCTTCCAAAAGAGTTTTCAGGTCATCAAAAGAAGAGATTCTTTTTGAATTGAAAAATTTCTTTTGGGAGGACCCATTTCTTTTTCGTATATGTGCGGACCAAGCGGTCCGAAGATGCGTTGCGGGTGTGGAGTGCTTGCAAATACTTAGGCACTGCCACAAGGGTCCAGCCGATGGGCATTATCAAGCCATCCGGACCGCTCGGAAGGCGCTAGAGGCGGGTTTCTTTTGGCCCACTCTCTTCAAAGATGCTCATAATTTTGTGCATGCATGTGATAGCTGTCAGTGGTCGGGTAACATCTCTCGACGCGACG
This sequence comes from Platanthera zijinensis, assembly GCA_039513925.1. Classification (NCBI taxonomy): domain Eukaryota; kingdom Viridiplantae; phylum Streptophyta; class Magnoliopsida; order Asparagales; family Orchidaceae; genus Platanthera; species Platanthera zijinensis. The sequence goes on along the minus strand of CM077078.1, from coordinate 632,504 downwards.
AGATGCCCCAAAATTTATTTTAGAGTGCGAAGTCTTCAATTTATGGGGCATTGATTTTGTTGGCCCCCTACCTCCGTCTTTCAAAAATATGTATATTTTAGTATCGGTCGATTACGTATCGAGGTGGGCGGAAGCGCAAGCTCTCCCCACCAACGATGCGCGAGTCATCGTTACATTTCTTAAAAAACTATTTTCTCGCTTCGGAACACCTCGCTCAATTGTGAGCGATTGGGGAACGCATTTTTGTAATGCTCTAATGGCTAAGACTTTAGTTAAATACGGAGTCACGCACAAACTTGCCACCCCCTACCACCCGCAAACAAGTGGCCAAGTTGAGGTAGTAAATCGATAGATTAAGCGTATATTATAAAAATCTGTTTCAATAAATAGGAAAGATTGGTCCGTTAAACTGTACGACGTGTTATGGGCGTATCGTACGACATACAAAACCGCAACCGGTTGTACTCCATTTCGATTAGTCTATGGCAAAGCGTGTCATTTACCCGTAGAACTAGAACATTGCACTCTTTTGGCTTTAAAACTCTTAAACCTCAACGCTAACTTAGCCGCTCAAAATAGAAAACTGCAACTAAACGAGCTCGATGAATGGCGTGCGAACGCTTACGAGAGCAATAAGTTCTATAATGAGCGTTCGAAGTTCTATCACGACCGAAAAATCAAAACCCCAAAAAAATTTTCTCCGGACGATCTTGTCCTTCTTTATAATTCACGTCTTAGACTTTTTTCGGGTAAACTTAGATCTCATTGGTCCAGTCCCTTCAAAGTTGAGGAAGTTTTTCCATATGGGGCCGTACTCGTCTCCTACCTAGAAAGAGGTTCGTTTAAAGTAAACAGTCATCGGTTAAAGTTATACATAGCGGGCGACCCAGTGATCGAGCATAACGAAACAATATTCCTCCTCGATATATAAACCCGCCAATATAGTTAAGCTACACGACTATAAACAAAGTGCTCCTGGGAGGCACCCCACGTCAACCTTTTTCGCTCTTTCCATATCTTCTTTGCTACTTTTTCTAATAATGCAAAGTTTCTAAACGGGCTTCCCCGAACATGCATCAGGGACGTTTCTACCCTCCCTCTTTCTTTTTGTACATATAGTATTTATTGTTTTCTCGTTCCTCAAACCTATCTTACAAGATTGGGGATAATGTTGGAGCTAAATTTGGGGGTGTTTTTCCTGTTCTCTTTTCTACACCTCTATTTTCTGCACTCCAAAAAAAATTTAAAAATACAAAAAAATATTATTATAAAATGAAAACTCTAAAAAAAATATTTGTTTTTATCATCAAAAAAAAAGTATAAAAAAAAACACCAAAAATATTTTCACTTTGTTAATATTTTTTTTGTCTCTTTCCCCTCTTCTCTTTCTCTCCCATTTCTTATAAATATGATATAAATACTTCTTAAAAAAAAAAACTTAAAATCTTTCAAAAAATATATCGAGAATATCTAATTTTTGCATTTTTCTTTCTTTAGTAAGTATATATTAAAAAACATAAATAACAAAAAAAAGATAATAACTCTAAAAATTCAAAAAAAAAATATTTATTATGAAACAAATAAATCGAATATACCATTCTTAACCTTTTTGCTCTCCAAAAATTTCGTTTTGAGTTTATTTATGAGCGAATTTTTTTAATTCTTTGTTTACTATTCGTTTGTTAATTATAGATTGAAAAATTTAAATAGCTGGGGTTAAGTTTTAAAGAATTTATTATGCTTTGTTAAAAATAGGAGACTCGTTTTTGGCACTACTTCTAATTTCTCATTAATAGGAGCATGTGTATTATGTTAGAAAATAATGACTATAAAATTGAGTTATGTTTAAATCTAGCTTTCTTAAATATTGGAATGTTCAATTTATAAAGGTTGTTCTCGAAAATTTTTTAATTAAAAATCTAGTTTTCTTTTTTTTCCCCATATTTATCATACCTTACTTGGCATAATAAATGTTTATCCTTAAAAGAACTTATGTCAATGAGAATAAGATTTCATTCCGTAAACATAAGCATCCAATATTTAAAAAGATTATATGTCATGGAGTAAGAGGATAAAATTCATTACTCCTACACATATACATTGGGTTAATATGAGGTTGTTCAAAAAAAAATTATGTTAAGGAAAATAAGATTTCGTTTTCCTAAAACATCAAAATCAAAAAATGTATTAGAGCTTTGAGAAAATCTTACCTCATCTCTAAATCAAAGCCTTCTTCATAAATCAACATCAACCCCCTTAGCCAATTTCAATGATTTTAGATTTAATTTAAAAATCTTTTTGATAACATAATTTTTAAATTGCATTTTTTCCCGTAAAACTCCTATAAGCGCTAAAGTTCATATAATTCCAAACTATTTTTGTTAAGCTAACCATTATAATTATTTTTTTCTATTTGATCACATCAAGAAGTCTTTTGGCCAAAAAATTTTCTCTATTTAAATCATCTTCATAATTTTAGGACTTAACTCTTATACCACGTATGTTTATTTAGATCTCTATTTTAATTAATTAAGCAGTAGCTAAACTTAGAGTTTTTTTTAATTCCTTATAAGTTCATTTCAAACTTTTGCTCTGGAATAACAAAAGATTAATTATGGGGGTATTTGATAAGTTGTAAATATTCATATTTTATAGTACTTTATTTATGTCATTTTAGGTTATTTTCATTATTTTTAGCTTTTATTACTTAATAAAATGTTCCTTTTGTATATTTTCTTCTAACATTTCTGAATTTTTTCAGAAAAAGTCAAATTTTCATAGTACACGCCCGTGTCAAATAGGTCACACACGTGACCTAGGCGTGTTACTTTGATTCCAGAAAAATTCAACTTCGAGCAACAAAAAGACCATGTCACGCCCATGCCATGGCTGACACGCCCGTGTCGGTCGCTCGACGTTTCCAATCAACACCTCAGCTCGATCTTCTTCAAACTGAGCTCGGCGTTCTCCACTATACCCCAGCTGTCATGCCCGTGTCAATCACGACATGCCCGTGTCGGTCAATCCAGTCAACCTAGCCAAAGATCAGCTGCTGCCGACATCAAACTGTAAGGTGTCAATGTCATGCTCCACCTACACGCCCGTGTCAAAAGTGACACGCCCGTGACCAACACGTGTCCTGTTATAGAAGTGATAAGTTGTAAATATACCTATTTTTATGTATATTAATTATGTCATTTTTGTTTATTTTTTTTGTTTTCAGTCAATTTCCTTCAATAAATTGTTCATATTTTGTAAATTTCATTTCTAACTTAGTTTATTTTGATTTTCTGAAATTTTTCAGAAAATGGTCAAAAATTGACCTGACACGCCCGTATTATGCCTACCGACACACCCGTGTCGCCCCTCGACACTCAACGTCATTAACTCGACACTCAACGCTTCATCAACCAAAGGAGGACACGCCTGTGTCGGAAGACCCGACACAGCCGTGTCACTCACTCAATGCCATCAACTCAACGCCTGCCGCCAGTCAACACTCAACGCCTTCATCGACCCGAGAAGGACATGCCCGTGTCACAAATGTCAACACGCCCGTATTCAATCCAGCCGCTACCGACATCAACTTGCTACGTGTCCCAACACGCCCGTGTCACTCAACCCGGCACGCCTGTGTCGGACACGTGTTTCGACCCGAAGCTTCTAGAACGATGCCAGCTCGCCCGATTTCGCCTTCCCTAGATAACACTTCCCGACATGCCCGTGTCACGCCAACTGGCACGCCCGTGTCGAACCTTTTTTTGTTTATAAATACAACTTTTTTGTATGCTCTCATGTTCCACTTTTTGGGCCATTTTGCTAAGGGGAGGTGCTGCTCTTGGGGGCTGTTTATGCTATGTAAGGATAATTTCTCTCCCCCTTTTATGTGTTTGTTTTAGCTTAGTTGTAATCTCTCTTTTACTTGATAAAAATGTTTCTTTTCTCTTCTTACTTTGTATGGAAATCCACCAAAGCACCCTACCTTAAGTGATTTTTCGTTCTCCTTTTTGTGCTTTTTGTGCTTTTTTATAGTTTTATAACTTGTTTAGTTTAGGAATTTATCAGTTTTCTAGCCGTTACGCTGCCCATTTTATTTTTATGCACCGTACATGTTTAGGTTTAGTTTCTTTTGTTCTTATTTTTTAGTTTTCATTCTTATATTTTTTATAAAAAGAGTTTTTAAAAGTGTTATTTTCATTTTCTTTAACTTAGGATATTTTTAGGAATATAAAACTTTTCATCTTTTTTAGTTTTATTTTCACTTTTTTAGCTCTTTTATAAAAATCTAAGAATGAAAAAGTTATCGTTTTAATTTTTCGAGCACTTTTTTTTGTTTTTAATTTGCAAAACTTTTTGCCCGTTTAATTTTATTTTGTTTTTTTTATGTATTTCTACTGTATTCTAACGGTAGAAATATAGTAGTTTTAATTTTTAGATAGCTTAGTTTTTCTTTTATTTTTGTACGTGTGCGTGTGTGTACGAGTTAATGTTTTTGCTTTCTTTTTTACTTCTATAGAGTGCGTGCGTGCGAGCATTTATTTCCGCCTACTCGTTAAAAGTTAAATGACGTGTTTTCATTTTCCTCCTACTCATTTGAGTATGATTTTTTGTGTGTGTGCGTTTTTATTTCAAGTAGAGTGCGTGAGTGCGTTTTATTTCTGTAGAGTGCGTGCGTGTATGAGATAGCTTTTTCTGCTTTTATTTCCCGGCTTCTCGTTTGAGTAGGCGTCATCATTTTTAGCTTTCATTTCTTGTCCTACTCGTTTGAGTAGAACTCGCAATTTACTGCTTTCTTTTACAGCTTTCCTTTACTGCTTTCATTTTACAGCTTTCATTTACTACTTTATTTACTGCTTTCATTTACCGCTTTCATTTTATCACTTTCTAGCTTAAGCCGTCCACATTCCGATGAGTGGCTAACCACTCTTAGCCCTCAATATCGAAGAGCATTAGGACAGATAAAATCGCTTTAAATAATTAAAGGTCCTGTTTTTCTAATTAATTAAAAGTACTTAAGGTTTGCCCCGGGTTAACGACTCGTATGATCACATATCGATGTGTGGCCTCTATTTTCGTTGTTCATAAGCTAGCTTGATGAGAGGCCGTGCGTATGGACCGATCACCCTTGGGTAAAGAAAGTTCAACACTTACCCTCGAGAGAGGAGGCGCGTAACTCTACCGTATTGGGTTCCCCACCCAATAGCGGGGTTCTTAGCGTAATGCAGGCATTAAGAGGAATCCTTCGTCGGACTAACGTTCAGTCGTATAGTCTTAATGTTCAGGTGAGCATTATTACCTAGAGATAGGTGTGCTCATTTTTATGGAACATCCACGGCCAAGTCTCCGCCTTAATTAATTTGAAATTTAAGATATCTTTTTATTAAAAGTTTATTTTAGTTCAAATTCGATTTGATATCGTCGCGCTATTTTCTTCATCGGCTTTTCTGCTTTTTTCTTCTGCTTTCATTTTCTGCATTTTTATATATATAAGACATTTAATAATCAATCAACTAAAAATATTATCGATAAAATAATAGGCCTTTCAGGGAAAGAGTACAAATAGGTAAACCGACCCCAAAAACAATACGACCCCGATATTCCTCACCGGAATATCCTGCACTACACGTGATAGGTGCACTTGCATCCTTTCATTTAAAACAAAATATCGCCCACGAGCTCCGCTCTCTTTTATCTAAATAAAAACCCCTCTTCCTCTTCTTCCATCTCCTTTATTATATTATCTTAAATAACTTAAAATAAAGGCGCTCACGGCGCACATCAAGTTTTTGGCGCCGTTGGTGGGGAAAATTTTCGATTTACTATTTTGAATTCCTGAAAACTATTAATTTTACCTTATATTTATATTTATATACAAAAAAAATGGCCAACCAAAAAAAAATATTTATAATAATAATATCAATAATAATAATAATAACTACTTAAAAATCTTTAAAAAAAATCAAAAACTTAAAAACCTTAAAAATCAAAAACAAAAAAACTTAAAAAATCTAAATAATTAAAAACTAAAAACAACTATAAGACTTATAAAAAACTAAAAAACACTAAAAACACTAAAAACTAAAAATCTAAAAAAAAATTATATATTTATTTTATTTTGTCACTTCGGCGCGCTTCACTATTGTGAGCGCTAGGAGAACGCATATCTGTCACACTCATATATCTAAGACGTTAGCCTACGAGTCACACTCACTTGCCCCTATCACCCGCACATTTTTCGCCGAACTTATCTTTTTAATTTTTTCTGTTATATTTTTGTTACTTCTTCTAATTTATGCAGGGTCATTATTAACGGGCATCCCCAAATGCGTTTCAGGGAAGTTTCCCCCTATCTTTTTCTTTATTTGTACATATCTACATCTTTATATATATCTTATTCTTCATACTTAGTGTAATATTGGGGACAATGTTGGACTTAAGTATGAGGGTATTTTAATGCGTTTTATTTTATTTATTTTCTGTTCTTTTATTTTCTGCACCCAATCAAAAATACCAAAAAAATTGCAAAAATTAAAAACTCCAAAAAATTTCATGTTTTTATAATTAAAAACTCAAAAAAAATCGCTCTGTGACGTTCGACTCATCGAACCAACCACCTAAATAAGAGTCTATTCGCGGGCGATCAAGTCTTTTACTTTGTAATTATCTTTTGTAAATATTCTCTTTCCTCTTCTTTTTCTTTTTTTAAAAAAATAAATAACACCGCTTTCTACCCTCATTCTCTTAAATAACTTACAAAAATCCAAAAAAAATAATGAAAATCCAAAAATCCAAAAAAAAAGAATAACCCCAAAAATCCAAAAAAAAGATGATAATCAAAACACATAAAAAAAGATAAAACCCTAAAATCCCAAAAAAATCGTTTATTATGTAACAAATAAATCGAATATCTCATTCTTAACCCCTTTTCTCTCTCCAAAGATTTTTGTTGCGAGTTTATTTATAAGCGAATTTTACTTATTCTTTATTTACTATTCGTTTATTAATTGTAGCTCGATAGATTTAAATTTCTGGGGTTAAGATTTAAAGATTTTTTTATGTCTTTTCCTTATGATAGGGAACTTATTTTTTTCACCACCACTTCTAATTTTTTATATAGAAGCACGTTTTTTATGTTAGAAAATAACAACCATGGATTTCAATTATTTCTACTTCATGTTTTTAGAAATATAGGAACGTTCATTTTAAAAAGGTTGCTCTCAAAACTTTTTTATTAAACTCTAGTTTTCTTTTTGAAATAAACAAAATCTCATCTCCATTTTTTTCATGCCTTACTTGACATGATTTCCCCTATTTCTTCCCTTAAAAGATCCTATGTTAATGAGAATAAGATTTTGTTCCGTAAACATAGACACCCAATAATTTAAAAAGATTATATGTTACGGAGTAAGAGGATAAAATTCATTACTGCTATACATATACATTGAGTTAATTATTTTTTTGAAGAAAGAGAATAATTTTTAGAAAAATAAGATTTCATTTTCCTAATTATTCAAAAAAAAATGTAGAGGTTCGAGAAAAAAATTACATCGCCTCAAATTCAAAACCCTCTTCATAAACCACAAAAAAACCACTTAGCCAATTTTCGATGATTCTAGAATTAATTTAAAATCTTTTTGAGAGCATAATTTTTAAATTGCATTATTTCCTAAAAATTTCTTTTTAGCTAAAGTTTTTTATATAATTCTAATCCATCTTTGTTAAACTAACAAAACTAATTTTCGCTTTCTATTAGCTTTGTTTAGAAGTATTTTTGAAACAGTTCCTCTATTTTTAATATTTTCATAATTTAGGATTTAAGTCTAGTATCTCGGAAATTTATTTTGATTTTTCTTTCAATTAATTTAAGCGGTAGCAAATTTAGAATTTTTATTATTCTTTATTAGTTCATCTCCAACGTTTGCTCTGGAATAGCAAAAGCTTAAGTATGTGGGTATTTGATAAGTTGTAAATATACATATTTTTATGTATATTAATTAAGTTATTTTTGTTTATTTTCTTTGTTTTCAGTTAATTTCCTTCAATAAATTGTTCATATTTTGTAAATTTCATTTCTAACTTAGATAATTTTGATTTTCTAAAATTTTTAAGAAAATAGTCAAAAATTTACCTGACACGCCCGTGTCATGCCTACTGACATGCCCGTGTCGCCCCTCGACACTCAACACCATCAACTCGACACTCAACGCTTCATCAACTAGAGCAGGACACGCCCGTGTCGGAAGACCCGACACGACCGTGTCACTCACTCAACGCCATCAACTCAACGCCTCCCGCCAGTCAACACTCAACGCCTTCATCGACCCGAGAAGGACACACCCATGTCACAAATTTCAACACGCCCGTGTTCAATCCAGCCGCTGCCGACATCAACTTGCTACGTGTCCCAACACGCCCGTGTCACTCAACCCGAAACGCCCGTGTCGGACACGTGTTTCGACCCGAAGCTTCCAGAACGATGCCAGCTCGACAAATTTCGCCTTCCCAAGATAACCCTTCCTGACACGCCCGTGTCACGCCAACCGACACGTCCGTGTCAAACCTTTTTTCTTGTCTATAAATACAACTTTTTTGTATGCTCTTATGTTCCAGTTTTTGGGCCATTTTGCTATGGGGAGGTGTTGCTCTTGGGGGCTATTTATGCTATGTAAGGAGAATTCCCCCCCCCCCCCTTTTATGTGTTTGTTTTAGCTTAGTTGTAATCTCTCTTTTACTTTATAAAAATGTTTCTTTTCTCTTCTTACTTTGTATGAAAATCCACCAAAGCACGCTACCTTAAGTGATTTTTCGTTCTCCTTTTTGTGTTTTTTATGTTTTTTTTAGTTTTATAACTTGTTTAGTTTAGGAATTTATCAGTTTTCTTGCCGTTATGTCGCCCATTTTATTTTCATGCACCGTACATGTTTAGGTTTAGTTTCTTTTCTTCTTATTTCTTAGTTTTCATTCTTATATTTTTATAAAAAGAGTTTTTAAAAGGGTTATTTTCATTTTCTTTAACTTAGGATATTTTTAGGAATGTAAAACTTTTCGTCTTTTTTAATTTTATTTTCACTTTTTTTAGCTCTTTTATAAAAACCTAAGAATGAAAAAGTTATCGTTTTAATTTTTCGAGCACTTTGTTTTTGTTTTTAATTTGCAAAAATTTTTGCATGTTTAATTTTTATTTTGCCATTTTATGCATTTCTACCGTATTCTAACGGTAGAAATGTAGTAGTTTTAATTTTTAGATAACTTAGTTTTTCTTATATTTTTGTACGTGTGCGTGCGTGTATGAGTTAGTGTTTTTGCTTTCTTTTTTTACTTCTGTAGAGTGTGTGCGTGCGTGCGAGCATTTATTTTCGCCGACTCGTTAAAAGTTAAATGACGTGTTTTCATTTTCCTCCTACTCATTTGAGTAGGATTTTGTGTGTGTGTGCGTTTTTATTTCAAGTAGAGTGCGTGTGTGCATTTTATTTCTATAGAGTGCGTGCATGTATGAGATAGCTTTTTCTGCTTTCATTTTCCGCCTACTCGTTTGAGTATGCGTCGTCATTTTCAGCTTTCATTTCATGTCCTACTCGTTTGAGTAGGACTCGCAATTTACTGCTTTCTTTTACAGCTTTCCTTTACTGCTTTCATTTTAAAGCTTTCCTTTACTGCTTTATTTACTGCTTTCATTTACTGCTTTCATTTTATCGCTTTCTAGCTTAAGCCGTCCCTATTCCGATGAGTGGCTAACCACTCTTAGCCCTCAATATCAAAGAGCATTAGGACAGATAAAATCGCTTTAAATAATTAAAGGTCCTGTTTTTCTAATTAATTAAAAGTACTTAAGGTTTGCCCCGGGTTAACGACGCGTAGGCCCACATATCGATGTGTGACATCTATTTCCGTTGTCCATACGCTAGCTTGCCGAGAGACCGTGCGTATGGACTGATCACCCTTGGTTAAAGAGAGTTCGGCACTTACCCTCGAGAGAGGAGGCGCGTAACTCTACCGGATTGGGTTCCCCACCCAATAGCAGGGTTCTTAGCGTAATGCGGGCATTAAGAGAAATCCTTGGTCGGACTAACGTTCGGTCGAATAGTCTTAATGTTCAGGTGAGCGATATTACCTAGAGATAGGTGTGCTCATTTTTGTGGAACCTCTACGACCAAGTCTCCGCCTTAATTATTTTGAAATTTAGGATCTCTTTTTATTAAAAGTTTATTTTAGTTCAAATTCGATTTGATATTGTCGCGCTATTTTCTTCATCGGCTTTTCTTCTTCTTTTTTGCTTTCATTTTCTACATTTTTATATATATAAGCCATTTAATAATCAAACAACTAAAAATATTATCGATAAAATAATAGGCCTTTCAGGGAAAGAGTAGAAATAGTTAAACCGATCCCGAGAACGATACGACCCCGATATTCCTCACTAGAATATTTTGTACTACACGCGATAGGTGCACTTGCCTCCTTTCGTTTAAAACGAAATATCGCCTGCGAGCTCTGCTCTCTTTTATTATATTATCTTAAATAACTTAAAATAAAGGCGCTCGCGGCGTGCATCAAGAAGCTTCCCGAATTTCGCCAGCACGCCAGATTTCGACTTCCCCAGCACGCCAGCCTGACACGCCCCCTTGTCACGCCCGTGACCAAGGCGTGTCACTCCCGAAATTTTATCTATAAATAAAATTTTTTGTAATGTCCAAGGGTTCACTTTTTTGAGCCAAAGTTTAGTGTGTTTTGTGGGCGGCTTGGTGTATTCCATTGCCATGTAAGGAGAATTTTCTCCCCCTCTCTTTTTATGTTTGTATTAGCTTTGTAATAAGTTTATTTTAATCAATAAAATATGTTAGCTTTTCTCTTCTTAAATGATTTTGGAATGAACTTGTGCCCACTTTGTTCTTCTTTTTATCCCCTTGTACTTTTTAGTATTTCTCTTTATGAAAAGTGTGTGTGTGTGTGTGTGTGTGTGTATGAGTTTGACTTATTTTGTTTTTATCATCATGTTAGGTTTTATTCTAGTTTTTATTTCCGAAATGAAATGTTATTAGGATAGTTTTTTCTAGCTTTTATGTTACTTTAAAATTGTAACTTTCTCATCCTAATGAGTTTTGTAAAAGAGATTCAAAAAGTGATTTTAATTTTCTTTAACTTAGTCTTTGTTTAGGGTGTAAAACTTTTTGTCCTTTTAAATTTTATTTCTACTTTTTTATCACTTTTATGAACTCTTAAGAATGAAAAAGTTATAATTTTAATTTTTTTAGCAACTTTGATTTTAGCTTTATTTTGAAAAACTTTTGTTCATTGAATTTTTATTTGTTCTTCTTATGTGTTTTTGGTAAAGTTTAAGAATAGAAAAGTAGTTATTTTAATTTTTAGGTAACTTTCATTTTGTTTTTAATTTGTATGTGTAAGTGTATGAGTTAGATTTTCATTTTTGTTCTTTAAAATTTATGTTGTGTGTGTGACTATAGGAGATAATTTTGATGTTTTCTTCAATTATGTTGTGTGTGTGAGTGTATGAGATAATTTTGGTGCTTTCTTCAATTATGTAGGTGTGTGAGTGTATGAGATAAATTTTCATGTTTTATTTTATCGCTTTCTTTCAATTCACGTAGACTGTGTGTGTGCGCGCATTTATTTTCCGCCTACTCATTCAAGTAGAACTCGCATTAATTTCCCGCCTACTCGTTTGAGTAGGACTTGTCATTTCTCGTCTACTCGTTTGAGTATGACTTGTCATTTCCCGTCTACTCATTTTAAAAGGACTTATCATTTCCCGTCTACTCGTTTGAGTAGGACTTGTACTTGCATCTATTTCCCACCCACTCATTTGAGTAGGACTTGTCATTTCCTTTATGGTTTTGAAGAGTGTGTGAGTTCTCGTTTTAGTTAACTTTTTAATTTTTCTAACGTTCTGTTTGTTTTATGTCTTTTCTTATAACCCTTTAGCGTTTAGTCTCGAATTCACGCCTCATCAAAACTATAAAGTCGTCCTCATTCCGATGAGTGGTTAATCATTATTAGCCATCGGTATCGAAGAGCATTGAGACATATAAAATGATTTGAAATAATTAAAGTTCTTCACTTTAATTTAATGACTTAAGGTTTACCCCGGGTTAACGACGCGTAGGACCACATATCGATGTGTGGGCTCTATTTCCGTTATTCATATGCTAGCTAGCCGAGAGGCCGTACGTATGGACCGATCCTCCTTGGGTAAAGAGAATTGCGTACATACCCTCGAGAGAGGAGAAACGTAGTTCTACTGGATTGGGTTCCCCACCCAATATCGGGGTTCTTAGCGTAAAGCGGACATTAAGAGGAATCCTTCGTCGGACAAGCGTTTGGTCGAATAGTCTTAATGTTCAGGTGAGCGATATTACCTAGAGATAGGTGTGCTCATATTTATGAAACCTCCACGGCCAAGTTGCCTTTTATTAATTTGAAAACTAAGTTCAATAATTATTAAAAGTTGTTTTAGTCTAAATACGATTCGGTGTCGAGCGTTAACCCGTCATCGAATAATTTAAGTCATTTCCAGCTTTCCTTTATTTCCATTTTAGTTAACATAAAAAATCCACCTTACTTTCAGTAAAATAATAGTCCTCCTGGAGGAGTAGGAATAATCAACCCGACCCCGAGTGTTGAAGCCAAAATTGACCTCAACGAATGTTCACAAACCAAAGTGCAGCCGACGCCTACTTCTCTCAAATCTCGACCCCTGACTAGCTGCAAAGGTCCTAAGACTAACCCAAAGCCTCAGCTGGGAGGTCTCACCTCACACCCGGAAGATCTCTGAGAGCTTCCCCTCCAAAACCAATAGCTGGTCTGGGAGCTATTCAGAAAGCACTGGAGTTGGGAGAATAATGACAGCCTGCTTTCCAAAGAGCCCCTGTGGGTCTTTTTATAGTCTCCCCCTGACCTGAAAATACTGAAATTCCTCTGAAGGGTCTGCCAATAGCCAAATCCCGCTATTATCCTGGGGGCACACAGGTAATCTTACCCGGGGATATTAATAATAAAATATTCTTTTCCTGGGCGCCGGGCCCCACCACCTGAACCTGCTTGGTGAGAACCCCGGGCGAGAAGGCTCTCGCTGAGCCCCAGCGTGGCTCGTCCTGGCGAGACCTTCCGCCGAGAGGGTTCTCGCTCTTGCCCGCCCTCAGGGAGAGTTCCTTCCGGGCGGGAGCTCTACTGTCCCGACGTCTAAGGCCGGCCTGAAGGCCCGAGTCCTGGCGCGAACGATCTCGCCCACTTGTTGGCGGGAGCTCCCTAAGGGCGAGAACCCTGCCAGTCCGCCCTTGGGTTAACCCGGACTAGCCCAACCCCGCCCCCTAGAGTCTTAGTCTTCTGGGTCCTACCCAGCGAATATGGGGTTGTACACAATCCCCGCTCTTTTCGAGCTAGCCCTGCGCTCGATAAGACAAGTCCAACCCCAAAATATTCGCTGGACACGTGCCTGTTAGCCAAGAGAATCTTCTGGCGGGCCCTACTGCGGCTATAAATACACGCCGACGGGTGATCATAGGTCTTGCCTCCGAACTACTGTTTCTTCACTGAGCTCTCGCCTGGGGCTTTTTGTGCGATACCAAGATGTATGCTAAGCGCGGGGGCAAGCCACTTCCGCAGGACCTTTAGGATCGGTTAGCCGCGGCTCAAGCGCGAGCCCTAGCAAATAGCGTTGCGGTAGCGCCCTGGCTATCAAGGAAATCTCCAAACGTCGGTCCTTCTGAGCCGAAAAAGAAAAAGGGAAAATGAAAGGCGAAGGTGGTCCGGCGAGACCTTGCTTGCGAGAACAGGGATCCACCTTCTCCTACTCCTAATTCCGCGGAGGGCCCCTCCCCGCAGAAGGTATGCCTTCCGGCCATGCTTACCAAGACGATTATGCTACAGGCCCGACAGCTAACGCTGCCTCTCGCAGGAATCCATTCCTAATGACGATGTCGGGTCTTCCCCGATTCCCCCCGATTTGCCAGTTCCCCCTCCCGAGGATCGAACGAGGGTCTCGGAGGAAATTCCCCTAGCCGGGACCCGGGTGACAGGTACGCTTTCCGCCACTTCTCCCTATTTCAACCGTGCCTTTTCTTTTCTGAACTGTCTTCTCGCAGAGCCAGCTTCCGCTCTCCCGGGTTTCGTCACCCGGGAAGATGAAGCGAGAACCGGCGAGTTGTTTCCTTCTGCGGCAAATCCCGCCCTGCCGGCGGGAGGGGTGGCCCTTGAGCCCTTCACTACTCCTAAGGATGCAGATCATCCCTTGAGAGAGGACAACCCTCTCCATGCTTCCGGCCAGCCGGGACCCCTGTGCGCAAACCTTTCCGCCCAGGGCGGGGCAAGCCTCTCCACCTTCTTTATGGTACTGACGGAGGGGTCGGGCCTTCTCATCCGACGCCAGTCAATGGCTCTCGCCAGACTGCAGGTATGCGAGACATTTTTGTCGGCTGGTCGTTAAGCCTTAATCAAAACTTTGAGCGCACTTTTCGCAGGGGATCCCAGCTCTCGGCCGGGAGCCAACGAGGAGGGAGAAGAAGAAGAAGGAGAAGAAGAAGAAGAAGAAGAAGAAGATTCCCTTCCTCCTTCGTCCGGCGAGATAGAGGAAGCCTTGAATGGCGCGGGGAATGCGAAGGGGCGGAGGAGGAAGATTTCGGCCATTTTGGCCAAGCTCATCTGGCGAGACCGCGCCCATGCTGCCGTGGCGAAAGCGTTCCGCGAGTCCGTGGAACAAAGGCTGGAGGCCCTGGAACGGGATTTCTTCTTGGGCGAGACTGACCGATCGGGAGGGCCTACTGCCCAGTCTTCGCCAGGGAGATGCATCGTGCAGATCCGGGATCACGCTAGGCGGATCAACCTAGGGTGCACCACGCTGTCATCTTACTTCAACCCGCTAGCGCCTCCGCGAACCAGGCGGCGAGAACGAGGGCGATGGTGCTGGGAACCGTATTAGTTCATCTAGGTCTCGCCCTTTCTTCCTCTTTAGCCTTCCCTTCTGCCCTATACCCTTATGCCTCTATAATAATTGCTATTGTTAACTTTATTCAGCTCTTGGCAGCGAGAGCACGCTATTACCCGTTTCTTCTTTCATTGCGCTGCGAATTTTAAGAATGTGCTAGAATTAGGTCGCTTGCGCCAAAGCTAAGAAGCTTGCGCCAAAACTAAGAGGCTCGTGCCTGTGAGAGGCGATCGCCGACTGTTGTCATCCTGAGGGGGAAAACCGAGGCGTCGCCAGTTCAGATCGTGACAGCTGTGCTCCGCCGTCATTTTTCTCTCTCTATCGGACGGAGCCACAACGACCACGGTTCCCTATAAATAGGGAAGTCTACCAACCGCATTTATTTCTCTGATCCGGAACCTCAACCTCCTTTCATTGCTCTCGCCCTCTCGCTCTCGCTTCTGCCTTTCTCACCTCTCGCTAGCACCCATAAGCTCAAGATGCCGGGCAAGAACGAGGGTCGCGCTCATTGCGCGGAAGCGTTCCGCAAACATCTCTTCCCCTCCTGCACGCTTACCCTAGACGAATACAACCTGACCGTCGACCGTTTCATTCCCGCTGGCTTCTCGGCGCGGAACCCGGGCAATCACGACAAGGTGAATACCCCGGGGGCTGGAGAGCTCGCCATCCCCCTCGAACATTTCGAGGTGGGTTTCCGCCTTCCCCTCTGGCCGGAGATTCGGCAAGCTCTCCGCTACTACGGGGTGGTTCCCGCCCAGCTGAACCCGAACTCCGTCGCGATCCTTGTAGCGTTTATATGCTACATGCAATCCGAGAGGATCGAGTTCAGTTTGCCGATCTTCCGCAAGCTGTTCAACTTCAGCGCGAAAGGAGGGGTGGTCTTCTTCTCCGGACAGCTGCTCAAGACCACCGGTCTCGCCAACAAACACCACCATTGGGGCAAGAAGTTCGTCTTCGTCACCGGGGACTTCGGCAACATCCCCCTCCAACCTGTTCAATACGAGAATGTTGCCTACAAACCGCCCACTATGGGGTCGCGCGAGAGCGCACTCCTGGAGTTCTTCGGAACAAAGGAGTTCGACGTTCTCTTCCTTCAGCGAGACGTCGACTCCCTTCCTCCCGTCCACCCGGGCGAAGGTACGGTCTCGCCCTAGATTTGATCTCTTGTTAGGATCTCCCTGTGCTGATCAGTGCTAACTTTACAGGAGAGCGGGAGGTCCCTCTGAGCCAACATTTCGCTGCCACCCCGGGTGTCGAGGATCGGGCTGCGAGAGGCTCTCTTGCTCTTGCGGAAGCCAGCGCTCGCGCCTCCTGGGATGAGTCCGCTCTACCCTTGTCGACCGGAGCTAAGAAGCAGAAAGGCACCGCTCCCACCCCGCGACCGCTGAAGAGGTCGAAGCCGTCTGCTGCGGATAAGGGCAAGGGCTTGGCCGTCTCGCCCGCCCGGCCTCCCGCCTCGGGCGAGTCCTTCGAAGGGCTGCTCCGGATGGCCAGCGAGATGGGTGCTGCCGCCAGGAGGCGTACCGAGGCTACTGCCGAGAACCCACCGGCCGCTGACGTGGCGGAAGGAGAGGGAGCCGTTGTCGAGACCTCCGCCCGGACCCAGCCCAAGGAAGTGCCGAAAGGGCACAGAAATTATGGCTTCGGCGTGAAGCACGTCGACGCCGAGGGGAAGCCTCTGCTCCAATGGGATCCCGAAGCCAACCAGGTCACGGTTTCAACGCTCCTTCCCAGCTTGGTGGAGCAAGATGAGGTTACTGGCGAAGCCTTCTCGCTAGGCTATGGCCTCTATAGCCGAGATGACGCCAGTGTCTTCGACCAGATGCCCACCCGGCTCCTGGCTTTCGATTCTATCCGGGCCCTGATATACGGGTTTGAGCTTGCGCATATGTGCGCGCGTCGAAGCATCAGCATCGACAAGAACTTCGCCGACATGTACAAGGCGAGGGAAGAGGCGGTGGCCAGAGCACGCGCTTCGGAGACAGAGCTTGCGAGTGCTCACCAGGAGTTGGCGAATGCTCAACAGGAGTTGGCGAAAGCCCAAGAGGCGCTGTCTCTACGCCCCGTCGCCGAGGTAAGCGGGATCTTCCTGGCCCCCTGCTCTCGCTTCTCGAAGTCACGTTTGCGCAACATTTACTGAGCTGATTTCTTCTCCACAGGATTCCGCCCAAGCCACGGCGCTCCGCGCGGAGTTGGTTGACGTTCGTTATGCGAACGTCCTGCTGAGGGACCAACTCCAGCGTGCGGAAGCGGCGAAAGGCCCGCCTCCGACGCTTGACGAAAGACTAAAGAGCCGCCACTTCTCGGTGTACGACATCGACAAGCTGCTGCAGGCGAATGCTCAGGCCACCGTCAAGCTGACAGTCGAGACGCTGCGAGACGCGAAGCTACTTCGGGAGGATGGCGCAACCATCAACGCTCGCCAACTCCTCCTCTGGCTGTTCGATCCAGTGCCAAAGCTCCCGGGCGTGCCTGACTCTCCTCCTTCTGATATCCCGAAGTCTTCTACCGAGGCCGGCGAGACGTCAGAAGCGAGCTCTGGCGAGGACTCTGGCGAGAGCACCAGCGGGAATTACAGCGCATCCCCTTGAAGTGCCTTTTCATTTTTGATATTCTTTTGTAACGAGCGAGAAGCTCCTCACCCTGTAACTATTAAATATAATGCAATGTTTCATTTTCCACTGCTGCGTTTGCTTGAATGAATAGGTTAGACGGCCAAGCGGCTTCCGCGCGAGCTTTTGCCGGGACCCTTAGCCTCCTTAGGGTCACCTTCCTTAGAGATTCGTTAGGCGAGAGCCTTATGCCATCGATTAAGTCGTCTTGCCCGGGTCTGCCGGGGGCCTTTTTCAACGAGATCCCCCCAGCCGAGACCTTACGGCCGAGACCCTTATTTGCTCAGGCCTTAACTGGCCGAGACCTCTACTGGCCGAGACCTTTTGGGGCTTTGTCTCTGATCTAGTCCAGGGACATGACAGGATACCTTCCCATAAACTGGATCCATGCCCCACCGGTGAGCCTTCGGTCCTGCCAGCTAGATGGGAGCCTGCGCAGCGGGTCTACCTGTGGCCGAGCCGAGCTTGGGGTGTTGATGAAGATCAAACCAAACCTCTCCCCTACAGGCGAGCCTCCGGACCTGCCAGCTAGATGGGATCCTGCGCAGCGGGTCTACCTGGGGCCGAGCCGAGCTCGGGGTGTTGATGAAGATCAAACCAAACCTCTCCCCCACAGACGAGCCTTCGGACCTGCCAGCTAGATGAGAGCCTGCGCAGCGGGTCTAGCTGGGGCCGAGCCGAGCTCGGGGTGTTGATGAAGATCAAACCAAACCTCTCCCCCACAGGCGAGCCTTCAGACCTGCCAGCTAGATGAGAGCCTGCGCAGCGGGTCTACCTGGGGCCGAGCCGAGCTCGGGGTGTTGATGAAGATCAAACCAAACCTCTCCCCCACAGGCGAGCCTTCGGACCTGCCAGCTAGATGAGAGCCTGCGCCGCGGGTCTACCTGGGGCCGAGCCGAGCTCGGGGTGTTAATGAAGATCAAACCAAGCCTCTCCCCCACAGGCACGCCTTCGGACCTGCCAGCTAGATGAGAGCCTGCGCAGCGGGTCTACCTGGGGCCGAGCCGAGCTCGAGGTGTTGATGAAGATCAAACCAAACCTCTCCCCCACAGGCGAGCCTTCGGACCTGCCAGCTAGATGAGAGCCTGCGCAGTGGGTCTACCTGGGGCCGAGCCGAGCTCGGGGTGTTGATGAAGATCAAACCAAACCTCTCCCCCACAGGCGAGCCTTTGGACCTGCCAGCTAGATGAGAGCCTGCGCAGCGGGTCTACATGGGGCCGAGCCGAGCTCGGGGTGTTGATGAAGATCAAACCAAACCTCTCCCCCACAGGCGAGCCTTCGGACCTGCCAGCTAGATGAGAGCCTGTGCAGCGGGTCTACCTAGGGCCGAGCCGAGCTCGGGGTGTTGATGAAGATCAAACCAAACCTCTCCCCCACAGGCGAGCCTTCGGACCTGCCAGCTAGATGAGAGCCTGCGCAGCGGGTCTACCTGGGGCCGAGCCGAGCTCGGGGTGTTGATGAAGATCAAACCAAACCTCTCCCCCACAGGCGAGCCTTCGGACCTGCCAGCTAGATGAGAGCCTACGCAGCGGGTCTACCTGGGGCCGAGCCGAGCTCGGGGTGTTGATGAAGATCAAACCAAACCTCTCCCCCACAGGCAAGCCTTCGGACTTGCCAGCTAGATGAGAGCCTGCGCAGCGGGTCTACCTGGGGCCGAGCCGAGCTCGGGGTGTTGATGAAGATCAAACCAAACCTCTCCCCCACAGGCGAGCCTTCGGACCTGCCAGCTAGATGAGAGCCTGCGCAGCGGGTCTACCTGGGGCCGAGCCGAGCTCGGGGTGTTGATGAAGATCAAACCAAACCTCTCCCCCATAGGCGAGCCTCCGGACCTGCCAGCTAGATGGGATCCTGCGCAGCGGGTCTATCTGGGGCCGAGCCGAGCTCGGGGTGTTGATGAAGATCAAACCAAACCTCTCCCCCACAGGCGAGCCTCCGGACCTGCCAGCTAGATGGGAGCCTGCGCAGCGGGTCTACCTGGGGCCGAGCCGAGCCCGGGGTGTTGATGAAGATTCCTTCAACCAGACCTATTCTATCATCCAGACGAGGAGACATAGTTGGTTAAGGCAAAAACATGTTAGGGTAGAAGAGATCTATTCATATGATAGCATTCTTTAGAGAGTCAACATTCCGAACCGACCACTTTGAAATGATAATATTTATTCACCATATTACAATCCTTCTCTCCCTTTAAGGGTAGAAGCGTTTTAAGTCATCACCGTTCCAGGTGTGGCTCAAGGTCCTTCCCTCCACATCCTGGAGGTAGTAACCCCCATTAGCCAGAGCCTTCTCTATTATGTAAGGCCCTTCCCAGCTGGGGTTGAGCTTGCCCATCGGGGCCGACCTTCCTGCTGCGTCGACCTTTTTTTAGCATTGGGTCCCCCTCGGTGAATTGCTTGACTCTAATGTGCTTATCGAAGTATCGGGCCATTCGCCTTTTTATCTCTTCTTGTCTGATGGCAGCGACATCCCGTAGCTCTTCCACCATATCCAACGAGAGGCGCAATCCTTCCTCATTCTCCGACCTCTAAGCTTCGCTTCCTTCACCCGCGGTTGCGACCCGTGGAGACCGAACTTCGAACTCCACCGGGAGGACAGCCTCACACCCATGAGAGAGCTTGAAGGGGGTCTCCCCCGTGGACATGTTCGGAGTTGTTCGCAAGGCCCACAGGACGGAAGGAAGTTGTTCTACCCAATTACCCTTCAGGTTCTCCACCTTCTTCTTAAGCAAGTTCACGATGATTTTGTTTGCTGCTTCCACCTGGTCGTTGCTCCGAGGGTGATGTACAGAGGCAAACCTGAGGTCAATCCCCAGTTGGGCGCAGAAGCTGATGAATTATTTGCTAGCAAACTGAGGACCGTTATCCGTTACTATCGCTTGGGGGAGCCCATGCCTGCATATGATTTCTCCCCAAACGAAGTTCCTGATGACCTGGGAGGTTACCTTGGCCAGAGCTTTGATCTCCAGCCACTTCGAGAAGTAGTCGATCATGACCAGGAGGAACCTCCTCTGTCCGCTGGCTGGAGGAAAGGGTCCAACTAGATCCATCCCCCAGATGTCAAAGGGCCATGGGGCCGTGATACTTCGAAGCCTTTGCGCAGGTAAGAGCTGGAGGGGGGCGTGTACTTGACATTTTCGACATCTCTTTGCAAACTCGACTGTGTCCTTCCTCAAGGTCTGCCAGAAGTATCCTTGTCTTATCACCCTAGCCTCCAATGTTCTTCCTCCCGAGTGACTGCCGCACTCTCCCGAATGCACTTCTTCCAGGATCCTCGGGACCTCCTCCTCGGTCACACATCTCGCGAGGAGCCCCGATAACATCTTCATGTGCAGGCCCCCTTTCCACATCAGGTAGTGGGCTGCCTTTCGTTTGAAGCTTTTTGCATCCTTAACCCCCTCTGATAGCTCGTCTGTGGTAAGGAAGGTCACCAAAGGGTCCACCCATGAGGATCGCCGGCCCACCTCCATCAACTCCCCCTCTTCAATCGCCGGTCGAAAAAGTTCAGTCAAGGTCCCTCCTCCCCGAGGCCCAAACTTTGCCAACCGATCAGCTGCTGTGCTTTCCTCCCTGGGAACATGTTGAATAGAAAAGGAGCGGAACTCTCCGATGATTGCCCTTACCTTGGATAGATACTTCACGAGGGTAGGCTCCCGAGCCTCGAACTCCCCTCTGATCTGCGACGCTACTACCATCGAGTCAGTGAAGGTCTCCACATCCTGGATCTCCAACTCCCTTGCCAATCGAAGGCCGGCTATCACCGCCTCATATTCCGCCTGATTATTGGTAACAGGGAAGTGTAAAGCCACCGCCTGTTCTATGATAACCCCTTGAGGGCTCACCAACACTACACCCCCCCCCCCCCCCAGAGAGTGTCTCCCCAAGGCCCCATCGACCATCATCTTCCATGCTTCATGGGGCTTCGGCTCCTCATTCTCAGCTTCGGTGACGTAGCCTGCCAGAAAGTCCGCCACGTCCTGAGCTTTGATGGAGAGCCTCGGGACGAACGAGATGTCGAACTCGCTTAGTTCGATAGACCATTTTGCCAACCTTCCCGAGTGCTCTACCCCCTCGAAGATCTTACGAAGAGGATGGTCGGTGACCACCCTAATCGAGTGCACCTGAAAGTATGGACGAAGCTTCCTTGCCGAAACGACCAAGGCATAAGCCAGCTTCTCCAGGATGGGGTAGCGGAGCTCCGCCTTTTTCAGGATTCGGCTTACGTAATAGACGGGTAGCTGCTTCTTCCCCTCTTCCCTAACCAAGACGGAGCTCACTGCTTTCATGCCCACTCCGAGATACAAGGCCAGGTCTTCCCCCTCTTTGGGGCTTTGGAGCAGCGGAGCCTGGGAGAGTTGCCCCTTCAGCCTCTGGAAAGCCTCTTCGCATTCGACCGTCCATTCGAACACCTGATTACTACGGAGCGCCTTGAAGAAAAAAGAGCACCTATCCTCGGACCGAGAGAGGAACCTGCTTAGTCCGGCCAACTTTCCCGTCAAGCGCTGGACCTCCTTGGCGTTGCGAGGTGATTCCAAGTCCAATATGGCCTTTACCTTGTCCGGGTTAGGCTCTACCCCCGCCGGAGTCAAGAGGTGTCCGAGAAACTTCCCACGACTGGCCCCGAAGACACACTTCAAGGGGTTCAACCTCATCTTGAATCTCCGCAGGGTGGCAAACGTCTCCTCCAAGTCCCGCAAATGGGAATCTACACATTTGCTTTTAACCATCAGGTCATTGACGTAGACCTCTAGATTCGTTCCCCTTTGGTCTCGAAAGACTCGATCCATCATGCGTTGGTACGTTGCCCCTGCATTTTTTTAACATAAAGGGCATCATCTTATAGCTGAAGCATCCCTCCCTCGTGATGAAGGAGACGTCCTTGACATCAGGAGGGTGCATCCGGATCTGGTGGTAACCTGAAAAAGAATCCAAAAAACTCATAACAGAAAAACCAACGGTTGAGTCAACCATCACGTCGATTCGAGGCAGGGGATAGCAATCCTTAGGACATGATTTATTTAATAAGGAAAAATCGATACACATACGCCACTTTCCTTCCCTTTTTTTCACCATCACCACATTGGAGATCCAGCCTGGATACTGGATCTCCGAGACGAAGCCTGCCTCCAGAAGCTTCCTGACCTCCTCTCGGATGGGCTCCTCCAGCTTGGTGGCGATGACCCTCATCTTCTGGCGTATGGGGCGAGTCCCCGGGTCCAGGTTCAGGCGATGACAAGCTACGTCCGCATCGATGCCCGACATATCTGCCGCGCTCCAAGCGAAGATATCGATGTTGCTCTGGATGCAGGCTAGCATTCGCCCCTGGTCCTCGAGGCTTAAGCCTCCGCTGATCCGCACCTTCTGTACTTGCCCTGCCCTGGTAAGTACCTCCATCTCCACCACTTCCTCGGCCGGCTCCAGCCTCGGCCGCTCCCATCCTGCCCTTGCCTCCTCCTGCCTAACCTCTTCTTCTTCGACCTCGTCCACCCTCATTGCCTCCACCAGGCCTTCCCCTTGCCTCTGCTCTCCTTCCTTTGCCTCTCCCAGGCCCATCTCTTCTATCTCCGCTGCCTCCTCCACTGCCTCCTCCATGCTCGCTTCCTCCCCCTCACCACTCCCTTCTTGGCCAGCCATCTCTTTCTTCAGCTCCTCCGCCTCAGCCAACCACGACACGGTGTTTACCGCCGTCACATAGCACTGCCTCGCCACCTTCGGATCCCCCCTGATCCTAACCTGCATCCCCCCGTTGCTGAACTTGAGGCATTGATGAAAGAAGGAGGGGACACAGCGAAAGGCACTGATGAGAGGACGCCCAAAGATGGCGTTGTAGCTACTTGGGGCGTCTACGATCACGAACCTACAGTTCCGTGAGACCCCCCCAAGCTTCACATGCAGGCCCACTCCCCCTTCTACCTCCTTCCTCTCTCCAGAAAAACCAAAGAGCGGTCCATCAGAAGCCAGGACCCTTTTTCCTTCCACCCTCATCTCATCGAAGGCCTTCTTGAATATCACGTTCACGGAGCTCCCGTTATCCACTAGTATCCGGGAGACTGTGAAGTTTTCTACCGCTGTCTGGATCACCAGTGCGTCGTAGAACGGGTCTTCGTAGTCTGGCATATCCGCGGATGAGAAGGTGATTTTTTCTTCTGGGGGGGGAGCTAGAGAGGTCGAGGCGACCCCTATGCGGAACATGGTTTGAAGGCTCCCCTTGCGGGTTTCCTCGATCCCTACTCCCCCATGGATCACTCCGATCCCCCCCCCGGGTCCCAACATCGACTCTATCTTCACATCTATCCTCAGCCTCTTCATGCTGCACCTTGACGATCCTTGTAGGTGGATCCTGCCTCCCAGCCCCCCTGGCCTCCCTCATCTCCAGAAACTCTGGGCAGGTGGCCGTTGCGTGACCCTCCTCCTGATGGAAGTCACAATAGGGCAACGCCACCCTGCCCCCTCTTCCTTCTCCTCCCCTTCTCCCTGCTCCCCGAATTCTTCTTCCTCTTCCCACCTCCATGGCCTCCTGCGGTGGTGGGAAGTGACCCCTCGGTCCCTGCCTCCATCCTCCCTGCTCGAGTCTTCTCGGCTCCCGGAAGTTGTCTCTTCCTTGAAGACCCCCTTGGCCCTGGGGGCGACCTTCCTGAGGCCTCCAACCCAATCGGTTGTTCAGCTCCCTGCCCCCCCCCCCCCATGCTGCTGCCCCTGCCCTCGGGGTTCTTCTCTCCTCCTGTCTTCCCTTGGTTCCCTCTGCTCCCTCTGCTCTCTCACTTCCCTCGGCCTTCCTGCTGCCGGTTCCTTTACATCATCCTTCGCCAACCTGGCCAGCTTCCTCGCAAACGCAGGGTTTGCCCTCTCGAAGTCTATCTCCTTTGCCGCCCTCTCCATGAGCTCCTCAAAGGAGAGAGGGGGCACTCTCTTCAACTCCATGCTAAAAAACCCCGGCCTCATTCCCAGGGTGAAGGCAAGCATCAAGGCATACCCCGGGACCTCCTGGACCAGGAGAATCTCCTCTTGGAACCGATCAACATAATGACCCAACGTCTCCTCCGGCTTCTGCCTCACTGCAAACAGACTCTCAGGCTCCTTCTTCCGCTCGCCGGCAACTGGTGGAACCAGTCTCTGGCCTCTCTTTCAGAGTGATGGCGAACAGCCTACACTTGAAGGCATCCGACATCTGCCTTATTGACACCACATCCTCAAACCACTGCACGTGCTGAACCGGGTCGTCCTTCCCGGTGTAGTAGGTCATATCCGGCTCCCGGAACCCCTCCGGCACTGGAGCCGAGACGATGAGCTCGCTAAAAGGGGTCTCGCCCCCCGCATGGCAAGAAGGCACGTCTCGCGACCTTGGCTGGCTGGACCGATCCGCGAGACCGTGCCCGGGGAAGAGCTCCCGCACTGTCGCCTCCTTCTCGCCCAAATCCGCCGGAACCTCCTTCTCGGGACGCTGGTCTGGGAAAAGCTCCCGCGCGGCCACATCCCTCTCGCCTGCCTCCACTGGGACTTCCTTCCCGGGGCGCTGCCCCGGAGCGTTCTCGCCTAACAGCGGAACCACCTCCACGGGAACCTGCGACGTCTCCCACTCATTCCTTGCCGAGAAGGCCAAGCTGATCGTCTGTATGACCTCTCGCCTGAAATCTTCTAACATCTTCCTCGTCGCCTCTTCTCCCCGGGTGGGGGATCCTCCTGCGCCAGATCCTTCACCTTCACCTCCCGCCATGGGACTCAACTCAAGATTTTCTTGCACCGACTGCCTCCACGCTCACCGCACCAGAACTGTTGAAGCCAAAATTGACCTCAACGAATGTTCACAAACCAAAGTGCAGCCGACGCCTACTTCTCTCAAATCTCGACCCCTGACTAGCTGCAAAGGTCCTAAAACTGACCCAAAGCCTCAGCTGGGAGGTCCCACCTCACACCCGGAAGATCTCTGAGAGCTTCCCCTCCAAAACCAATAGCTGGACTGGGAGCTCTTCAGAAAGCACTGGAGTTGGGAGAATAATGACAGCCTGCTTTCTAAAGAGCCCCTGTGGGTCTTTTTATAGTCTTCCCCTGACCTGAAAATACTGAAATACCCCTGAAGGGTCTGCCAATAGCCAAATCCCGCTATTATCCTGGGGGCACACAGGTAATCTTACCCGGGGATATTAATAATAAAATACTCTTTTCCTGGGCGCCAGGCCCCACCACCTGGACCTGCTTGGCGAGAACCCCGGGCGAGAAGGCTCTCGCTGAGCCCCAGCGTGGCTCGTCCTGGCGAGACCTTCCGCTGAGAGGGTTCTCGCTCTCGCCCGCCCTCAGGGAGAGTTCCTTCCGGGCGGGAGCTCTACTGTCCCGACGTCTAAGGCCGGCCTAAAGGCCCGAGTCCTGGCGCGAACGATCTCGCCCACTTGTTGGCGGGAGCTCCCTAAGGGCGAGAACCCTGCCAGTCCGCCCTTGGGTTAACCCGGACTAGCCCAACCCCGCCCCCTGGAGTCTTAGTCTTCTGGGTCCTACCCAGCGAATATGGGGTTGTACACCGAGAACAATATGACCTCGGTATTCTCCCGAATATCGAGTACTACATGCGATAGGTGCACTTGCCTCCTTTCGTTAAAAACTCGCTTTTTAGCAAGTCCGCGACGGTCGACTCATCGAACCAACCACCTAAATAAGAGTCTGTTCGCGTACCATCATTGTTCTACCCGCCGAATCCGCCACTGTAATTAAAGCTGTGATTGCTATAAATACACGGGAGAGTTCTGATTTTGCGAGATTTACTCATAATTGCGGGTCGCTATTCACGATTTGGGGTTACTACTCTTCAATCCGCAATGTTCGATATGGGGAAGTTTTTCTTGAATGTAGCTGATGATACTGATTTGGAGATCCCTTTGAAAACCAAGATAAAAAAGGCATCTTCGTTTCGTAGTTCAAAGGATGTTTCTCGTAGAGAGAAAAATCGTTCTGACAAAACTGCGGATAAAAGCTCTAGCGTCCCACGGAAACCAGCAAGGGCTGCTGCGGACAAGATTCCCATTGTCCCATTAAAACCAGCTGAGGTCGCTGTGGATAAGGCTTTCATCGACCTGTCAAAGGCAGCTGAGGCGGCCGCGGATAGTCCTCTTAACATTCAAATCTTCCCGTCACCCTCGGGCACCATTATGCTGAGGATGGATACGGAAGAGGAGATAGGATCAAAGACTCCGGAGGCTACTGTTCACCCTGTGAAAAAGTCCATTGAAGTGGAGAAGACCGCGGATGGGCCGATGGAGGAAGGGCGGGCTCCAAGGCAAACTGAGGTCCAATCCGCAATCACTCTTGCCCTAGCCATTTTCCCAACTGATCCAATTACTACAAAGCTTCGGTTCCTAAAACAAGTTTCCATCGATATCCGGGATCAGAAAGGTCCAAAAAGGAAGACGGGATCTGCTGTCGCACGGCGGATAGCGAAAAGGATCTGCATGATGAAAGAACCGAACATCTCTGTGCGGACTGGACAGGCGAGCTTGTAGTTCAGGCCACAATAGAAAGAAGTTGAGGTGGGGTTCACGACCTCCGATGCTGGAAACCCGGACAGTTCGCACTCTTTGACTACCATTTCCACTGATGAAATGATCTATAACCTCGATAGTGACAAGATTGAGGAAATGAATAAATATCTGCTTGATGTCATTAACAATGTTCCTGACGCCTCCAGAGAGGATGTGCAGTTCATGGGGGTTAAAGGTTGTCCGGAGATTCCCGTCATTGCGGAAGGAGATGAGAAGAAAAAGCTTCAAGAACGGATTGCTGCCGAGAAGGAAACAAAGGAACGGGCAGATTGCACAAAGCATATTGCGGATAAAAGAGAAGAAGACCTGCGAGTGGCGACTGCTCTCTTGAAATCAGGTAACCTTAAACCTGCCCTCAGGAGGATTAAGCGTCCGCGCATCTATCAATCTCCTCTGCGGAAATCTAAACCGGTAAAGATCATTACAGAGACTGGAGATATCGTCGTTTCCACTAGTTTGGCGGCCTCAAAAAAAAGCTAAAGTTCATGAAAACAGGAGAAAGAAACTGAACGCACTCGATCCTGAGCGCCTGAGGTGGCCCGTTTTCAGTGGCCAGTTATCCGCAGAGATGCAAAGAGACGTCTTGCCTCCTAGCGGTTCCTTTTTCCTTTCCTTTGTCCGCTATAACCTTTATTAATCCGTACTTCAATCTTTTTTTTTTGCAGGGCTGAACCAATTGCCCGGCTGGATTGAATCCAGCGAACTCCGAGATTACCTGGCACTTGTTAAAGATGCGGTGGTTAATCCGCACTCAACCTTCGAAAAGGAGACCGCCGTTCTAACCAATAAATTGAATATGTTAGCAGAGCTAATGGATAATGAGAGAAAAATCTTTGCTGAAGAAAAAGTGCGGAGGATTGAATTAGAAAAATCAAAGTCGCGGACAATGCGAATAGGGATAGATAAAAAGCTTTGCAAGATCAAATCGCCAGTATCGCCGCCGCTCTTGAGAAGGAACGAAGAGAGAGACGCCAGTCTGATGATGAGGCACGTTTTTACAAGGATAAGTACCTGGGCTCGGTCAAGGATAACAAAATTTGCCGAACTGCTGAGGGAGGCGACAGGTCGCGAGCCCCAGGACGAGTTCCCGGGGAAAGTTCAAATATGGCAACCAGGGAAGATCGCGTGGCTGATGCATCAAGGTCGTATGAAGAGCACATGGTCCCGCTAAACGTGTGAACATAGTATGAATGTCCTTTGGCACCAAATGTTCGGCCTGATCCTTCAAGGTGGCAATCAGGTCGCACATGTGTAAAGACCGTGTTGAGCGGACTGATCCTCGTGACCGCCGAGACCGCCAACGTCGCCGTGATGACTAATTTTTCGGACTGTAATATTTGTGCGGATTGTGTTTGTTTGATTCTGGACTTTTTATGCTGTTTTTATCGAGAGAATTTTAGGTACACGTGAGTACCTAGAGGAAGGTGCAATGCATTTTTGAGGCGTCGGATTTGAGATCTGACCGTCAGCATTAAAGGGAGCAAAAAAACATTTAAAAAAAGGCAAGATTTTTGTTGATCGGACGGCGGACCTCGCAGATCGGGCGGCTCGCAATGCACGCGAGTACCTTCCTCTAGGTACTCGCGTGTACCTAAAATTTTTTCGTTTTTATCAGGCTTCTGCGACTTGTGCTGGTATATTGTTTTTATTCTTTTCTTGGGAACTGCTTATTCATGGTAGCTTGCGGACTTTCCTTTATAACTGCATGTTAGTCCTCCGAAAATTCTTTTTCGGGTTGGCCGAATAGAAATGTTAAAATCCGCGGTCTGCTTGTTTTATTGGAAGGCCTTGTTTTCTATAAATAGACTTGTGTTCTTAGATTTATAGGAAATGCGCTCATAGCAGATGATAGAGACTACGACCCACAACATGCGGAGGCAAACGACAACACGGACGCGGAAGACCCCCCTTCATCTCCACCAAGGGATTTGAGACGCTATAACCTACGCCCGCGGCGCAACACTTCCGATAAATAATTTAGAAGTCGTTATTTATATTGCTCATTGTTAGGGAGCACTTTATTTTCGTATTCTAGAACATTTAAATTTCTGCTATTGGGCTGCACATAGCCGGATTTTGACTTAAGCCTATATATAGGCTTGAGTGGTGTTTATTTTGGTAGAATGAAAAAGGAAATAGAAAGCCCTAAAATCCCCTCTTGCTAATCCCCTCTCCCCCTCTCAAGCCGCCGGCCTCACGCCCTTCTTTTCCCGATCTCGTTCTTCTCGGCCACACCCCGTGCCTCTCTTCTACAGATCGCCGCCTCCCCCTATCCGACCACGTCCCCTCTCCTCCATACCTCTCGGCCACCTCTCCCTCTCCACCAAGCCGCCACCCCCTCCTATTCCCCTCTCCCGTTTTGGCCTCAACCCGACCGCCCCTTTCCTCTTCCCTCAAGAAAACCGAGAACCCCTCGAGGGTCGGCTTCCCTCTCTCCTAGAGGATTCGTGTGGTCGGAGAAGTCTTGCTACGGCTTCGGTTTGGGCGTGATGCTTCTACGGCGGAGATCCTCATCTCATCCTTCTCGCTTCCGAAGGAACCATGAACGGGTGATCGAGATTAGATAGTTAGAATCACCTATTCTAACTTGGGTAACGAAACTCCTACCGCTTGTGATTTCCTTCTTGATATTCTTGTGGTGGCTATGCGTTGGTGTAATTTCGGTAGCATTGATAGTTTAACTTTCAAGGCAGCCTAAAACACCTAGAGGGGGGGGGGGTGAATAGGTCCTGCTTCTTTTTCTAAAACTTCTAGACAGAATTCAATTTATTAACTAATACAAAAAACACAGCAATCACAGAAAACAACACATCACAGATTGCACTATGTTTTATAGTGGTTCCCCAAGGTCTGGGTACATCCACTTTCCCCCTTCACCTATCTAGCAGTATGCTAGATTCGGCCAAACTTCCACTTATCTCAGATCAATAGATCTTACAACTCAGAACCCAACTGGTTCCTACAACTCAGGCACAACTGCCCTACCTCAGCCTTGCCCCAAGGCCTACAACTCAGAGAATATCCTTCTCCTACACTCAGGCAATCAGCCCTACCACTCAGAGTTCAACACTCCTACACTCAGCCTTTATAACATAGGCTTACAACTCAGATCTGTATAAACAGATCCTACAGAAATATAGAAAAGATTGTTTTAAATTGTCTTGCCAAGTTGAGAGAGAAGAGGCAATGACAATTCTTAATCAGCTGATGCAATCAACTGTTTCTTAGCCTTCTTCAAAGCTTCTTGAAAATGTACTTAGCTGAGTTGATTCCAAACAGCTTCTTGAGAATCCACAGATGGATTCTTTCTTCTTCTTCAAATTCTGACTTGATCTCTCTCTGTCCAGAACTTTGAATGATTCTTCTGAATTCTGATTAGAACTCTTCTTAGATCTATCCTTAGATAGTCTTCTTAGATCTCCCGGAGAAGATCTTCTTAAGTGCCTAGCACTTTCTTGAAATGAGTAGAATGTAATCCTTCTCCACTTTCTGATCCAATGTATTTCAAAAGGTCAGTTCTATATATTCTCCTTCTTCTGAATCTGTCTATTTATAGACATTCTTCATGGTAACCGGCTGATCCGGTTTCTAACCGTTTTCTGACAAGTCTGACAACTTCAGTTAACTGGTGACAACCCACAGCTGTCAAGTCTTCAAACAAGTCCTGTGCCTTAGTGTTGAAACAATCTGTCAGAAAGTGTCGAGACCATCTGTCTATTTGTGTCGACACAATTGACTTTGGTGTCGACACTGCCTTCAGTGATGTCGACAAAATTGCCTTTGTGTCGACACATCTTCTTCTGAAAATAACTTGGTCTTTGACTCTGCAGTGTGTCGACACAAGTCCTGTGTGTCGACACAGTTGTTGTAGAATCATAACTTTAGAAAGTGTTGACTTAGCCTTCAGGTGTCGACACATTCATTCTTTAGCTTTGCTATAATGTGTCGACTTACTCACTCTGTGTCGACACATTCTGATGGTGACAACAAACCTGTGGTCGACTATTTTCTTCTGTGTCGACATATTCAGATGATGTCGACAAACTTGAGATCGACTATACTCTTTAGTGTCGACACATTCTCCCAATGTTGAGGTCAACGTTTTTCTTCTGTGTCGACACAATTTCCCAGTGCTGTGTCGACTTACTTCTTCTGTGTCGACACAATTTCCCAGTGCTGTGTCGACTTACTTCTTCTGTGTCGACACAATTTCCCAGTGTTGTTGTAGACTATGTTATGTGTCGACACTTTTTCCCAGAGTAGTGTCGACTTTCACCTTCTGTGTCGACACACTTTCCCAGTGTTGTGTCGACAACTTTCTTCTATGTGACGACACATGTTCCTTTGTGTCGACACTTGGACTTAGAATTTTTCCTGTAAACTTTAACATTTCTTTACCTGCACATGTCAACTCAAAACTACATCAAATACAACATGATGTATATCATTGAGCTAGGTTGGGCTTCTTCAAATCAGGTACACATTTTCCAATGTACCCAACAATCTCCCCCTATTTGGAGAAGTCATAACCCTTATAGCCAATGATATACACCATTTATAAATAGTATAAAATGATGATATATGACAATACACAGGGATACTTAATTATAAACAAAATAATAAGAACATCATGGATAAAACAATCTATCACAGATTTAACAAAATTTTGTTTATTACTGGGTAATGTTTGATTACATGGTTTTTCTTTGACTGATCACATTACATCATTACAAAACATTATGAAAGAACTAAAACATTATCAGGATTGATCAGGCTCTCTAATAACAATCCCTTGGCCAGATTTAATTTTAGCTGTCACAGGAGCTTCTGATTCTTCAGCCATCTTTTTTCCCTTAAGATCAGCTTTCTTCTTAGCTTCTTCCTTGAGCCTTTGCCTTTCAAAATAGTGAAAAGGCTTTGGGAAGTATTTGCTTGGCTCCATAGCATCAGTTGGAAGTCTTCCCATCTTAGCTTTCCTTCTGAATTGTACAATGGCTTCTTGTCTTGCCTCATACTTCTGCCATTCCTGCTCATTGTACCACTTGCCCCTTTCATGAACTTTATCTTTGACAGCTTTCCATGCAGTGAGTATTATATTTCTGGAAGTAGGACTCCACTGCTCAAAATCTGGCTTCAGCTCAGCCTGCTCTCTAAATCTTTTCTTTGACAGTAGAGCATCTTGCTGTTCTTGCAAATTTACCTCAGGCTTATCAACCTTTTCAAAGATAACATTTACAACTTCCTTTGAAGGACTATACATATATTGCACTTGCTGATCCAATATATCAAAATCTGGAGGAGGGTATATGACTTGGGCAACCTCAGGTTGGTCACCTTCAAGTAGTCCTGTTTGTAATCCTGACTCAGCCACCATGTTATCATCACACAATGGTGGATATCCCAATGTGGCTCTTATGCTATTGGTCACCCATTTGGCATGCTCAGAGCCTGCATGAATTAGCATCCTCTCCCCCTTTATGGCTTCTCTTGCTACATGATCTCTAAGATCTTCTTTCTGAAATCTTATTTGGCCATCCAAATAATTCACTCCCTCCTTGAAAAATGGTCTTAACTTTTGAAGCTTTTCAGATATTTCCTGTTGAGAGGTTGTGATGGCAGTCTTAACAGATGCAATAGCAGCCTGAAAATTCTTATCAAATTCTTCCATTTCTTTGGCTCTATTTGCAGGCATCCCTGGAACAATCTTCTTCACCTCTTGAATGATCTCATTATGAGATTCAGTTAAATTGTCATTCATTCTTATTTGATTTTCCAGGACATAACCTTGCTTCAAAGCAATATCATCCACCTTTGTAGAGATAGCCTGCTGTTGTTTAGCCAGATAAACTACAGCATTGCCACCCTTGTGGAAGCAATCTGTCATTTCAGTTTTATTCAAGTTGACTTGAAATTGGATAGATTTGATATCTTGGGCTAAGTCAAACTGCAGAGTTTTGTTTCTTTCATCAACATATTTCTCAATGGCCACCCTGTGGTCATCCAATTTCACCTGTAAATCCACCAAGAACTTGTTATAATCAACTTCAGGAGGTGGAGGTGGAGGTGTTGTCTGTAAAGCCTGCTTATAAGTTTTGCTTCTTCTTTTAAATACAACCAGTTTTCTTCTCTTAGCCAACCTGGCTTCTTCAGTCTCAGATT
Source organism: Platanthera zijinensis (assembly GCA_039513925.1). NCBI lineage: Eukaryota > Viridiplantae > Streptophyta > Magnoliopsida > Asparagales > Orchidaceae > Platanthera > Platanthera zijinensis. Next base: position 599,272 of record CM077078.1, on the reverse strand, counting down.
CAGAAGTACTCTCAATGTGAACTCTATCTGCTTCAGTGCCATGTTGCTCAGTTTCAACATGTACTGGCTCCCCCTCAATTCTTTGCTCCTCCTCTATTTCTTGAACTTTTTCATTCTCTTGAACTTTCTCCACTTCTTGTTCTAGCTCTATGTCAAGAGGCTGCTCAACATCTTGGTCCTCTTCTATTCTATCAGTAGCTCTGTCATCATTAGGAAATAACTCATCCAGAGTGTATTCTTTTTGAACTGGAGCATCTGAAGATAAGTCATTAGGTGCATTCTTGTGCACATTCTCAGGCAGCTGCATATCTGGAGTAGGAGAAGACACATGCTCCCCCTGAACCTGTGCAGACAAAAAAAACTTTTAGAAAGTCTTTTATAGTAAAATACATTTGCTCCCCCTACACCTGTACCACTTGTACCTGAGCAGGGGTAGATACATTTTGAGCAGGAGATTGAACTGGCTCCCCCTGCATCTGTGCAGATGTATCTACTTGATGAACTATAGAGGAGGCAGGTTGTTCTTCACTCTGTATCCTTAGTGGGTCCTCTTGTTGTTGCTCAGTCTCGTGAGCTGGAGAAGGGGATTTCACAGGGGTGTCTGGCCTGCTCTCTTCAGGCACATCCTTAGACAGCACCCTTTCCCACCTGGAGAATAGTCTCATGTCCATCCTTCTCATATGATTGATTTTAGATCCTGGCAGTTGCTGCATCACTTCAGGAATTGCTCCATTGAGATAAAGACTTATGATCCTAGCCATGTTAGGCTTCTTGATCCCTTCTTTAATCTTGTCAAATAGGATTACTGACCAATCAGTAGGAATTGTAAAGACAATCCTGGTCATAAGGTTGAACATATAGGCAGAAATCCTATCATGTCCACCTGTCTTGCAGATAATTACTTTCCCAACTATTTCAGACAAGAACTTTCCTTGCTGATTCATACCCTTCCTATTGAATGCAGCACCAATCTTCATGTTTGAATCCAAACCACACCATTGAAGGGCTTCCCTTGTCTTAGAACTAGGAACCTCTTCTTCATTTTCAACCACATGTAATTGCAAAAACTTTCTCAAACCTCTTTGGGTAATCTTAATCTTAGTCCCGTGAACAATGGACTTGATCTTGAGTTCAGTAGAATGGACTGATGCTGAGATAAAGAACTCATGCACCTCCTTCTTCCAGATCTTGGATGGTTCTGAGACAAGAAATTCTAACCCTGATGCAGAGAGAAGGGTGATAACACCTTGAACATCAGGCGGCGCCTTTGCAAACGCCTGGCGCACCAACTCATACCCTTCATTAACATTGTCTTCAATCCTTGGCGCCATCGTTGTGTCGAGAAAGCTTGAGAGAAGAGAGAAAGAAAGACTGTCGACACAGGGTTTGAGTTTCGAAAACCTTGAAAGCGTGTCGACTCAAAGAGCTTTTTGACCTATTTATAGCTTCTGTTGAAAGAAGTTCAAAAGGCGCCAAAAACAGTCTAAATGTGTCGACACAGACGGAATGTGTCGACACAAGCTTCTATTAACTCGACATTTCTTCAGCCTACTATGTGTCGACACCAATATGTGGTTATGTCGACACCTTGGATACATAGTAGAAAGACAGAAATTCTGTGTCGACACTAAGGACAAGTGTCGACACATATTTTGTAAGTGTCGACACCATAATTCTGGTTGAGTCGACATTACATTCCTGGTTAAGTCGACAATAAAACTCTTAAGTGTCGACACATATTCTCTGTGTCGACACAATATTTCTGACTTGTCGACATAATTTCTCTGAGTCGACACATTATTACTGAATGTGTCGACACATTCTTACTTAGCCAATTTCTGTAACTTCAATGTGTTCTTTTTAACACTTGATTATTGTTGTTACTACTTTTACTTACTTATAACCCATTTCAATAGCATTGTTAATGATTTTGTTTAATACATTAATCAATGGTTAACATACCTAATTCAATTTTGAATTTATTGAATTTGGTTTCATCTAAAGGCTTAGTAAATACATCTGCTATTTGATAATCTGTTTTTACAAATTCCAATGAGATGTCACCTTTTTCTACATGTTCTCTAAGAAAATGATATTTGATTTCTATATGCTTAGTTCTACTATGAGAAACTGGATTATTAGCAATAGAAATAGCACTCTTAGAATCACATAAAAGGGGTGTTCTACTTACCTGAATACCATAATCTTTAAGCTGATGCTGCATCCATAATAGCTGTGCACAGCAGCTTCCTGCAGCAATATACTCTGACTCAGCTGTGGAAATTGCCACACTAGTCTGTTTTTTACTACTCCAAGATATTAGTCTTCCTCCCAGGAATTGACAAGTACCTGTAGTACTCTTTCTATCCTCTCTACATCCTGCAAAATCTGCATCTGAATAGCCTGTTAGTTGAAAATCTCTATTCCTAGGGTACCAAAGACCTAGAGTAGGAGTGCCCTTTAGATATCTCAGAATCCTTTTTACTGCAGTATAATGAGATTCTTTAGGGCAGGCTTGGTACCTAGCACAGACACATGTTGCATACATAATGTCAGGTCTACTAGCAGTGAGATATAGTAGTGACCCAACTATTCCTCTATACAATGATTCATCAACAGGTTTACCTGCCTCATCTTTGCATATTGGCATACTTGTGCCCATAGGAGTTCTCATGGAGGAGGATGACTCCATACCATATTTTTTAATTAATTCCTTGGTGAACTTAGACTGGGATATGGACAATCCATCATCAGTCTGTCTTACTTGGAGTCCCAAGAAGAACTTAAGTTCTCCCATACTGCTCATCTCAAACTTCCCTTGCATAAGTTTGGCAAACTTTTTACAAAGGTTGTTTTCAGTAGATCCAAAGATTATGTCATCAACATAGATCTGGACTAAGATGATCTTTCCTTTGGATTCCCTAAGGAATAGAGTTTTGTCTATCTTTCCTCTTGAGAATTTATTCTCAATGAGGAAGGTAGACAGGGTTTCATACCAAGCCCTTGGAGCTTGTTTTAACCCATACAAAGCTTTCCTAAGCTTATACACAGAATCAGGTTTAAGAGGATCTACAAAACCTGATGGCTGCTCTACATATACTTCTTCTTTAAGATCACCATTCAGAAATGCTGACTTTACATCCATCTGGTATACTTTGAAGTCTTGGTAGGCTGCATAGGCAAGGAACATTCTGATTGCCTCCAGCCTTGCTACTGGAGCAAAGGTTTGATCAAAGTCAATCCCTTCTTCCTGCCTGTATCCTTTTGCAACCAATCTTGCTTTATTCTTTATTATTATTCCACTTTCATCTAGCTTGTTCCTATAGATCCACTTAGTCCCAATTATGTTGTGGCCTCTTGGTTTAGGAACAAGCTCCCAGACCTTACACCTTCTGAACTGATTCAGCTCCTCTTGCATAGCATCAATCCAGTGCTGGTCTTGGATAGCTTCTTCAAACTTCTTAGGTTCCATTTGAGACAAGAAACTAGAATGCAAAACTGTGCTTTGATTTCTGCTTCTAGTTTGCACTCCTTGTCTTGGATCACCAATTATCTGATCAGTAGGATGATCTCTTAGATATCTTATAGCTGGAGGTAGATTCCCTTCAGGTTGAGCATCTCCAGCTTCTTCATTCTGCTGTTCCTCTTGGTTTTCATCAGCTTCCATTATCTCTTGTACTCCCCCTGGACAGCAGCCTTCATTTTCCAATGCTCCCTCTTCCTTTGAAGCTTCAGCAATGGAGAGCTTGTCCATCTTCTTGCTTATACCTGTTGAGTCATTTGATCTACAAGACAATTCACAATTGATTAATCTTGTTTCATCAAATACAATATGCACAGATTCTTCAACAACTTGAGTAGTTAAGTTGAAGACTCTATAGGCCTTACTATTTGTGCTGTACCCAACAAATATCCCATCCTGGGATTTGGCAGCAAACTTAGTCAAATAAGACTTACCATTGTTAAGTATATAGCACTTGCAGCCAAAGATCCTAAAATAGGATAGATTTGGTTTTCTGCCTTTCACAATCTCATAGGGAGTCTTCCTGTGGCTTTTGGTGATAGAAGCCCTATTGATGACATGACAAGCAGTGTTAACTGCCTCAGCCCAAAAATATTCTGGGAGAGAGGTGTCACTCAATAGAGTTCTACCAGCTTCAATTAATGATCTATTCTTTCTTTCAGCAATTCCATTTTGCTGAGGTGTTCTAGGTGAGGAGAATTCTTGGAAAATCCCAAAGTCTATACACAAGTTTGTCATGCTTTCAGATTGAAACTCAGTACCATGGTCACTTCTGATTTTGACCACTGTACTGTTCAGTTCATTCTGAATTTGCTTTACAAACTTAAATAATACACTTGGGGTTTCAGATTTTTGTCTCAGAAAGAACACCCATGTAAATCTAGAATAGTCATCTACAACCACTAGTGTGTAGACCTTCCTACCTAGACTGTGAACTGGCATAGGACCAAAAAGATCCATATGCAAGAGGTATAAGCATCTCACAGAATCCTTGTTTTCAAGGCTTTGAAATGAGGTTTTTGTCTGCTTGCCCTTTTGACAAGCTGAGCATACCCCTTCCTTTATACACTTAACTTGAGGCCCATTCCTCACTAGTTCTTTACTAAAGAGTTGGCCAATTGTCTTGTAGTTTAGATGAGCCAATCTCTTGTGCCACTTAACACAATGAGAAGCATTGTCATCAGCTACAAGACAAATGGGGGATGCCTTATTCTCACATTCAAAATTAAGGCAATACACATTTCTCTTCCTATACCCAGTCAATATGATCTCTTGATCACTTGACCTTTTGATATGACATCCATCCTTACCAAATGAAATGTCATATCCTAGATCACTCAGCTGGCTTATGCTTATTAGATTATGTTTCAAACCTTTTACATAGGCCACTTGGGTGATAGTAATTAGGTTTGAAGAGATGTTACCAAATCCTTTGATGACTCCTTTTTCAGATCCACCAAAGATCACTTTATGTCCATCTTTGACAGATGAATACTCCTTCAGCAGCCCCTTTGTTCCAGTCATGTGCCTGGAACAACCACTATCCAAGTACCATATAGGGGCATGGTAACTTGGATTCACCTGCAATACAGAATTACTTACCCTTAGAACCCAAGTAAGTCTTGGGTCCTTGGTTCAGGTTAGCCTTAATAAAGTTATCATAACCTCTTCTAACAGGTAGACTCTTATTCTTTATAACACTTGTGTTATACCAGCAGTCCAATGCAAAATGACCCCTCTTGCCACAGCACCAACATTCAAACTTATTGTATCTAGATCTAGATACATCCTTGTCAGAAGCATTTCTGTTCATTGCTGGTGCTGTTGCAACTTCTCCTACTGGTTTCTTAAAACCATAGGGCTTATGACCATAGGTAGGCCTGCTTGCCTTAACACCCTTGTTCTTCAGAACATTTGTCTTGATATGATCCTGAATGTCTTCATGATCATATATGTTAGAAGGCACTTTCTTCTTACCAAACCTTATGGGGACTGAAAGGTTTAGTGGCTGAATAGGGGCTTTGCCTTTCTTTTTGAATCTGCTAGCCCTGGAGTTACCCTTAAATCCTAATCCAGCCTTACCCTTCTGAGTGACAAATTCATCTATCAAGGGTAAGACAGATTTTGGCTTAGAGTAACTAGCCACTAAATCCCTTTCAATTCTAAGTCTGTCCTCCAGACTCTTTACTTGATCATTAGTATAATTAATTGTGCCCATCTGAATAATAGTTATATTTTTCAGCTTGGCAATTTCAGCTAACTTTTGATCAAGGACTTTTTCTAACTCAGCTGTTGTAACCCTTAGATCAGCAATTTCCTGAGCCTGTGATTTAACCAGGTTCTTGCTTTTCTTAAGGGCCTGCAACAAGTCCCCATACTTGTCTATCAATTGATAGACATCTCCTTCAGATCCAGATGCATCTTCATCACTTGATGCAGATGTAGCTGATTCTTCACTTGTACTACAAACAAATGTACTGGAAGGACTGTTTACCTCATTAGGACCAGACTGATTCTGGCATAGGTCCTCTTCTGATCTAGTCATCAAACCCATGCATTGATGTTCATTGATGGAGTCTAGCAACTGCATAAACTCCTCTTCCTCAGATGCAGCATATAATCCAATATATGCTTCAGCTTCAGATCCTGATTCTGAAGTTGACTGGTCTGACAGACTTTTATCTTTCTTTGCTACAAAGGATTTCTCCTTCTTGCCTTTCTGATAAGTCTTCTTCTTTTCTGAAGATTCCTTCCTTTTGTCAGGACACTCAGCCACTACATGTCCAGGCCTATTGCAACAATAGCAGACAATCTTTGAAGTAGTGGCTTTGCTGGGCTTTGACCTGCTTTTCTCTTTCCTAGATGACCTTCTTTTCTGATAATAGTCATCTACTTGCTGTGATGAGGAAGGCCTAGACTTCCATTGCTTCTTTTTCAAGAACCTTTGAAATTGCCTAGTGAATGCAGCAAAGTCTGCATCTGAATCACTGCTGACTGAACCCTATCTGAATTTTCAGAACTACCTTCTTCAACTTCCTTAGGAGGAGATGGTGATTTCCTCCTATTCTTTCTGGTGGCTTCAGCATTAAATGCCACAGTCTTTTCTCTATGCTCTCCTCTTGAGTTTCTTTCCTCCTCCTTCCTTACCATAAGTTGCATTTCATAGGATAGCAACTTTCCAAACAGAGTTGGAGGAGATATCTCTGCCAATTTTGCCACTTCTCTTATGGCACAGATCTTTGTATCCCAATCCTTTGATAAGGATCTTAAGAATTTGTCATTCAGTTCATAGGTACTGAAGACTCTTCCATAGGAAATTAGCTCATTCACAATTCTATAGAATTTCTTATAGCACTCAGTGATGCTATCAGATTTTCCTTGTCTAAAACTTTCATACTCCTGATTTAGCATAGATTTTCTGTCCAGCCTTACTTCTTCTGATCCCTCCATGTAGACAATTAATGTGTCCCACATCTCCTTGGAGGTCTTGCAGTGAATCAGATTCTGAAATGTTGAATCATCTATGGCACTGACAATTATGTTCTGTGCCCTTTTGTCCATGGTTGCCAAGATGATTTCATCCTTGGTCATTTCAGAATAAGTCTTTGGTGTTTGGATATTTGCATCAAGAACAGATATCTTCATTGGTATGAAGGGGCCTTCCTGTACTGTGATGTAAATCCTTGGGTCAGATGCTTCCATAAACAATCTGACTCTTTCTTTCCAGATCCCAAAGATTTCCTTCTTGCATATGGGTAATTTCATTGACCCTAGCTCCTTATGATTCTCTCCAGAACCCATCTTCTTGATTCTTGATTCTGCCTATCAGATCTACCTCAGACTGTTAAGTCCTTTTTGAGTAACCTCCCTCTGATACCACTTGATAGTTTAACTTTCAAGGCAGCCTAAAACACCTAGAGGGGGGGGGGGGGTGAATAGGTCCTGCTTCTTTTTCTAAAACTTCTAGACAGAATTCAATTTATTAACTAATACAAAAAACACAGCAATCACAGAAAACAACACATCACAGATTGCACTATGTTTTATAGTGGTTCCCCAAGGTCTGGGTACATCCACTTTCCCCCTTCACCTATCTAGCAGTATGCTAGATTCGGCCAAACTTCCACTTATCTCAGATCAATAGATCTTACAACTCAGAACCCAACTGGTTCCTACAACTCAGGCACAACTGCCCTACCTCAGCCTTGCCCCAAGGCCTACAACTCAGAGAATATCCTTCTCCTACACTCAGGCAATCAGCCCTACCACTCAGAGTTCAACACTCCTACACTCAGCCTTTATAACATAGGCTTACAACTCAGATCTGTATAAACAGATCCTACAGAAATATAGAAAAGATTGTTTTAAATTGTCTTGCCAAGTTGAGAGAGAAGAGGCAATGACAATTCTTAATCAGCTGATGCAATCAACTGTTTCTTAGCCTTCTTCAAAGCTTCTTGAAAATGTACTTAGCTGAGTTGATTCCAAACAGCTTCTTGAGAATCCACAGATGGATTCTTTCTTCTTCTTCAAATTCTGACTTGATCTCTCTCTGTCCAGAACTTTGAATGATTCTTCTGAATTCTGATTAGAACTCTTCTTAGATCTATCCTTAGATAGTCTTCTTAGATCTCCCGGAGAAGATCTTCTTAAGTGCCTAGCACTTTCTTGAAATGAGTAGAATGTAATCCTTCTCCACTTTCTGATCCAATGTATTTCAAAAGGTCAGTTCTATATATTCTCCTTCTTCTGAATCTGTCTATTTATAGACATTCTTCATGGTAACCGGCTGATCCGGTTTCTAACCGTTTTCTGACAAGTCTGACAACTTCAGTTAACTGGTGACAACCCACAGCTGTCAAGTCTTCAAACAAGTCCTGTGCCTTAGTGTTGAAACAATCTGTCAGAAAGTGTCGAGACCATCTGTCTATTTGTGTCGACACAATTGACTTTGGTGTCGACACTGCCTTCAGTGATGTCGACAAAATTGCCTTTGTGTCGACACATCTTCTTCTGAAAATAACTTGGTCTTTGACTCTGCAGTGTGTCGACACAAGTCCTGTGTGTCGACACAGTTGTTGTAGAATCATAACTTTAGAAAGTGTTGACTTAGCCTTCAGGTGTCGACACATTCATTCTTTAGCTTTGCTATAATGTGTCGACTTACTCACTCTGTGTCGACACATTCTGATGGTGACGACAAACCTGTGGTCGACTATTTTCTTCTGTGTCGACATATTCAGATGATGTCGACAAACTTGAGATCGACTATACTCTTTAGTGTCGACACATTCTCCCAATGTTGAGGTCAACGTTTTTCTTCTGTGTCGACACAATTTCCCAGTGCTGTGTCGACTTACTTCTTCTGTGTCGACACAATTTCCCAGTGCTGTGTCGACTTACTTCTTCTGTGTCGACACAATTTCCCAGTGTTGTTGTAGACTATGTTATGTGTCGACACTTTTTCCCAGAGTAGTGTCGACTTTCACCTTCTGTGTCGACACACTTTCCCAGTGTTGTGTCGACAACTTTCTTCTATGTGACGACACATGTTCCTTTGTGTCGACACTTGGACTTAGAATTTTTCCTGTAAACTTTAACATTTCTTTACCTGCACATGTCAACTCAAAACTACATCAAATACAACATGATGTATATCATTGAGCTAGGTTGGGCTTCTTCAAATCAGGTACACATTTTCCAATGTACCCAACAAGCATTGAATGCGTCGTAATAGCCTCTAATCGATTATCATTTACTTTCTAGTTGATTTAAATTTGTTTGGGTTTGACGAACCTCGCTATTTTTGTTGGGGGAGATCTTCCTTGTCTTGATCGTTATTTTGGATTGATCTCCTTTGGTACAACTCGCTCGTCCGGACGCAATATTCGTCCCTTTAGCGTGATCGGATCCTGGCTTATCGCCTTTGTCCTTTCACACCACGGGTGGCTATCCGTATATTAGTTGTTGATTGGTTTCACGTTGTGGAAAGTGCGGACGTAGGGTCGGGAGCGGATATAAGTCAGTTTATCGAGAGGTTATTTTCGTGACTCCATTGATCGCCGGGTATCTACTGATATCCCTACGTCAATTTGGTATCAGAGGGAGGTTCAAGTCGATTTCTTAATCGACTCCCGCCTTCCGCGTCGTTGCTTGCTCGTTAGTAGTCAAAAAAAAAAATTTATTTAGTAATTAAGTGGGTTTTAATTCAACTAAGTTTGTCTAAAACTTGTGTCTCCGTGTTGCATGCGCACTAGATCAGGAGAGGAGTATTCCCCCACATCTTCCACCATGGCGGATGAACAGGATGATGTTCGTGATCTCACGGAGATTGAGGTGCTCCGACAAGATCTCACGGAGCAAATGATGGCCCTTAGGGAAGCAATTCACGGGATGGGTCTAGCGCAAGGGGGACCACGTAATCCTCCCGCTAACCCTCGGATGGGAGGGAACCACAATCCTTATCCCAATCCTCATCCCAACCCTCCAAATGAGTATATTCAGCGAGCACCGTATGAGTTTGATCTCACTCGAGCCGTTCGAGTCAAACCACCTTCCTACGATGGATTGGGGGACCCCCAAATCTTCCAGGACTGGGTCATGGAGATTGAATGTTACTTTGAGTGGTATACGCTGAATGATGCGGATAAGGTGCGGGTAGCACGAATGAAATTGTTCGGGCGCGCCAAAATATTCTGGCTAAATGAGGAGCGTCGTCTGAGGATAGAGAATGGGGCTTTGCCCATAAGCTGGGACGAAATGAAGGCCAAACTTACCGAGCAGTATGTCCCCACGTACCAGCGGACCCAAATGTTCGATGATTTAGCTACCCTCACTCAAGGGAATAGGTCGGTCTCAGAGTACATGAGCCTGCTAAAGGACATGATGGTTAGGTGTGAAGTTAAGGAGATACCCGAGGTAACCCTCTCTAGGTTCCGAAAGGGGCTAAACTCCGACATCCAAGGAAAATTACTGCGTTATGGTCACACCGACCTGCACGTCACCTTTAACGCCGCCTTAGATATCGAGAAGCATAATATGCTTAAGGGTAAGACGCGTCCGTTTCAGAAGGGAAAGTCCATCTTAGGACCACCTCCCGCGACCACCACGAAAGATAAAGGAAGATACCGATCCCCCGATTCGGCCTCCATTGTGGTAACGGCTAGAAATAATAGAAACCCCTCAGGTGAGAAAGTCCCCGTGGGTCGGGTCACCCGGGCGAGCGTCACTTGTTTTGCGTGCGGTATTCAGGGGCACTACGCTAGTGACTGTCCTACCAATCCCAAACCGTTAGCCTTGCTAGATTCCACGGGCGGGTCTGACGACCTCACGTTCGAGGCGGGGGAAGAGAGTGATTCGGACGGAATACCTAGTGATATGGAGGACGACTCCCATATGATGGTGATGAGGTGTATCCTGGCGACCCCCAGAGCGTTGGACGATTGGAACAGAACGAATATTTTTACCTTGAACTTCAAGAGTGGTGAGAAGTGGTGTCGGTTGATTATCGACAGTGGTAGTTGTATGAACGTCATATCTGAGGCTGCCGTGAAGCGTATGTCTCTATCGGCTGAACCCCACCCACACCCATATAAGGTGGCTTGGGTGAACAAGTCGACCCTCCCGGTGTCGAAACGATGCTTGGTGCCCCTTACCATCAAGGCATATTCAAAGAAGATTTGGTGTGACGTCATCCCTATGGATGCCTATCATGTGTTGTTGGGTCGCCCCTGGTTATATGACCACGACGTCACCCATTTTGGTAGGGCAAACACCTATGAGTTCAAGTTCAATGACCGCACCGTCATCTTGAAGCCCGCCCCGCCAAAGGACCCTTCGGTCCCCTCCAAGGGTACGGTCGTCCCGGTTGAGAAGAAAGCCTTAAGCTTAATAGGCCGGAAGGAGTTTAAGAGAACCACTTTCATGGACGGGGTCCTATATGCGCTAGTTTGCCTACAAGTTAAGGAAGAGGTGGTCTCTTTTGAGGGTTTACCCCCGGCGTTAAGAGAACTGTTGAAAGAGTTTGTGGATGTGTATCCGGACGAGCTTCCGTCCGAGCTACCACCCATGAGAGACATCCAGCATGCGATAGACTTTATCCCGGGTTCCTCTTTGCCCAACCTTCCCCATTACCGACTAAATCCTTCCGCGCACCTAGAGTTGCAAGCCCAGATTTCGGATTTATTGCAAAAGGGTTTTATCCGCCACAACATGAGCCCGTGTGCCGTTCCCGCCTTACTTGCCCCCAAGAAGGACGGTTCGTGGAGGATGTGTGTGGACAGTAGAGCGATTAACAAAATCTCTGTCAAGTATCGCTTTCCCATTCCCCGTTTAGACGATTTGTTAGATATGTTGGCCGGAGCCTCGATCTTCTCCAAGTTGGATCTTCGGAGTGGCTACCACCAGATCTGCATTAGGGAAGGTGACGAGTGGAAGACCGCTTTTAAGTCTAAGGAAGGGCTCTACGAGTGGCTTGTCATGCCGTTTGGGCTTTCTAATGCCCCAAGCACTTTCTCAAGGATGATGACCCATGTCTTCCAACCCTTTATGGGAAAGTTTGTCGTGATATATTTTGATGATATTCTGGTCTTTAGCACGTCCACGATCGACTATGAAAAGCATTTGAAGATCATCCTTACTACGTTGAGAACGGAGAAGTTATTTGTGAACATTAAGAAGTGTGCGTTCCACGTGTCTTCGGTTGAGTTCCTCGGCTTCATAGTGAGCTCGAAGGGAATCCACGTGGATCCTAGGAAGGTGCAAGCCATTAGAGATTGGCCCGAGCCCGCCAACATTAGGGACGTTCGTAGTTTCCATGGGCTCGCCACATTTTATCAGCGATTTATTAAAGATTTTAGCAGCATTATGGCCCCCATAACCGAGTGCATGAAAAAAGGTGACTTTATTTGGTCAAGCTCGGCCACTAAGGCGTTTCAATTAATTAAGACGCGTATGTCGGAGGCCCCCCTTCTCCGACTACCTGATTTTTCCAAGGTTTTTTGAGTTGTCATGTGATGCGTCAGGGGTGGGAATTGGTGGTGTGCTGAGCAAGGAAGGCCACCCCGTGGGGTATTTTAGCGAGAAATTGGCAGGCCCGAGACTCAATTATTCTAATTACGATCGGGAGTTTTACGTAGTCATCCGTTGCCTCCAGCATTGGCGACATTATTTGTTGCCTAAAGAATTTGTCATTTTATCCGACCATGAGGCGCTAAGGTTCATTAACTCCCAATCCAAGGTCAGTCCTAGGCACGTCAAGTGGGTCTCCTTCCTCCAGGAGTATACCTTCATCATAAAACACCTTAAGGGTACCCTAAACCGCGTGGCCGACGCCCTGAGTCGTGTATCGTTATTACTAGCCACGTTAGAGGTTAAGGTGATTGGCTTTGACCGAATTAAGGATGAGTACGTCAACTGCCCGGATTTAAAGGATATCTACTTCTCCACCCAAGACAACGAACCGTCCACCATTACTTCGTTTTATATTCGTGGCGGTTATTTGTTCAACCATGCGAGGCTATGCATTCCCCGCTCCTCCCTACGCCACTTTATTGTGTGGGAATCGCATAGTGGAGGGTTAGGGGGACATTTTGGCCGTGACAAGACGATCACGTTAGTGGAGGATAAGTTCTATTGGCCCGGTCTTAAGGCCATGGTTAATAAAGTTGTAGGAAGTTGCCGTGTGTGCCAATTGGCTAAGGGGAACAAGACAAACGCAGGGCTTTATACTCCTCTTCCGATTCCTTCTATTCCATGGTCGGACGTTAGTATGGACTTCGTTCTTGGCCTTCCGGTCACTTTTAGACGTCACGATTCGATATTAGTTGTGGTAGATCGTTTCTCCAAGATGGCCTATTTCATCGCTTGCAATAAAACCAACGACGCATCACACGTTGCACAATTATATTTTAAGGAAGTAGTGGGCCACCGCGGCGTTCCGAAATCTATCGTTACGGATAGGGATGTAAAATTTACGAGTTATTTTTGGAAGACCCTTTGGCGACTTATGGGCACCAAACTCCTGTTTACTTCAGCTTACCATCCGCAAACGGATGGGAAAACGGAAGTTGTGAATAGAAGTTTGGGCAGTTTACTATGTTGCCTTGTGGGAGACCACAAAGGTACTTGGGACCTAGTCCTTCCCCACGCCCAGTTAGCTTACAACAATTCCAGGAATAGGTCCACGGGAATGTCCCCTAACGAGATCGTGCACGGATACAAGGCACCTGTGCCTCTTGACTTAGTCCCTTTACCACCGTCATATAAATCAAGTCAATTCGCACAGGATTTTGCGTCTCATATTCATGACTTACACACGCTCATCCGGGAAATGTTGGTCACTCAATACGCGTCTTATCAAGCTTCAGCTAACATACATAAGCGAGCGTCTGTTTTAAAGGTTGACGATCTGGTCATGGTACGTCTAATCCCTGAACGGTTGCCTTCGGGCACCATAAAAAAATTGGCGAACCGGCGAGCGGGACCTTTCCGAATTTTAAAGAAGCTAGGGGAAAATGCTTTTTTGTTAGAGTTACCACACGATTGGGGAATCTCCCCTATTTTCAATGTTTCTGACTTAACACCATATGTTGCTCCGCCACATGATTTATCTCTCTTTCCGTTTAGTTCCACTAAAAAATCTATTGGGACGGGGGGTGAGTGTAATTCTCGATCGCCCTCTTCATTGGTCTCCAACGGAGGTACGTGGTTAGATGATGACAAAGATTTTCCGCACTTTTTGCCTAACGCTTTTCCAAGTTTTGCCAGGACACATTACAAGCCGGACAGGATTCTTCAAGATGATGTACTATATTCTCCAGATGGTGATGTGCGCCGCTTCTTGATCCGATGGCGCAATCGGCCGGCCTCCGATGATTCTTGGGTTCTTGAATCAGAGTTGGCCCGGTTGGATGGTGCTCTCCTACGCCAGTACCTTCGAGACAACTCATCGGTGATGAGTTCTTTCGGGCGGGGGAGGGTTGATAGAGACTACGACCCACAACATGCGGAGGCAAACGACAACACGGACGCGGAAGACCCCCCTTCATCTCCACCAAGGGATTTGAGACTCTACAACCTACGCCCGCGGCGCAACACTTCCGATAAATAATTTAGAAGTCGTTATTTATATTGCTCATTGTTTGGGAGCACTTTATTTTCGTATTCTAGAACATTTAAATTTCTGCTATTGGGCTGCACATAGCCGGATTTTGACTTAAGCCTATATATAGGCTTGAGTGGTGTTTATTTTGGTAGAATGAAAAAGGAAATAGAAAGCCCTAAAATCCCCTCTTGTTAATCCCCTCTCCCTCTCTCAAGCCGCCGGCCTCACGCCCTTCTTTTCCCGATCTCGTTCTTCTCGGCCACACCCCGCGCCTCTCCTCTACAGATCGCCGCCTCCCCCTATCCGACCACGTCCCCTCTCCTCCATACCTCTCGGCCACCTCTCCCTCTCCACCAAGCCGCCACCCCCTCCTATTCCCCTCTCCCGTTTTGGCCTCAACTCGACTGCCCCTTTCCTCTTCCCTCAATAAAACCGAGAACCCCTCGAGGGTCGGCTTCCCTCTCTCCTAGAGGATTCGTGTGGTCGGATAAGTCTTGCTACGGCTTCGGTTTGGGCGTGACGCTTCTACGGCGGAGATCCTCATCTCATCCTTCTCGCTTCCGAAGGAACCATGAACGGGTGATCGAGATTAGATAGTTAGAATCACGTATTCTAACTTGGGTAACGAAACTCCTACCGCTTGTGATTTCCTTCTTGATATTCTTGTGGTGGCTATGCGTTGGTGTAATTTCGGTAGCATTGAATGCGTCGTAATAGCCTCTAATCGATTATCATTTACTTTCTAGTTGATTTAAATTTGTTTGGGTTTGGCGAACCTCGCTATTTTTGTTGGGGGAGATCTTCCTTGTCTTGATCGTTATTTTGGATTGATCTCCTTTGGTACAACTCGCTCGTCCGGACGCAATATTCGTCCCTTTAGCGTGATCGGATCTTGGCTTATCGCCTTTGTCCTTTCACACCACGGGTGGCTATCCGTATTTTAGTAGTTGCTTGGTTTCACGTTGAGGAAAGTGCGGACGTAGGGTCGGGAGCGGATATAAGTCAGTTTATCGAGAGGTTATTTTCGTGACTCCATTGATCGTCGGGTATCTACTGATATCCCTACGTCAGCAGAAGTCATTGCGGTTTGCGAAAATGGTATCCGCACGTACTGATGTCACGATTGCGTTCTATTCTGCTGATCATAAAAAGAGTAAGCTGACCGAAGCGGACTTGGCTGAGTTCGTGGCTGCGTTTATGGCGAACTCTCCTGCTCATGTCTTACTACCTCTAGAGAATGAGCGGATGAAAACTTCACTAGCTAACCAGATTTCCATTCCTGTGAACCATTTTGCATGCTGTTTTAAATTCCCATTGCTTTGGGAAATTGCTGAGATATTTGAACATTATGGCGTTGTCCCGGGGCAGCTTTCCCCAAACACGATTGCGGCTTTTTATAGTTTTATTTCTTACCTGCGATCTGTGCGGGTTATTTTTTTGCTTAACCTTTTTCGGAGATTGTTCTCAGTCCGTTCAATCACTGCCTCCAGTGAAAAACCCTATAAAGGCGTTCTATATTTCTATTGCCGCGGATTGAAGATGGTAAATCTTCCTAATAAATTCAACAACTGGTCCTCCCAGTACCTTATGTTTGAAGGCGACCTGGGCTTTGAGCACACCTATCCTTAAGAACGGGCGGATAGCGCTTTTAGGAGCATCGTGCTTTGTAAAGCCAAAATTCAAATTGCGGATTTCCTCAAGGGAGCCAGGCTGGATATCAACTACTATATTCCGTTGCTGCAGAGCTTAGATACGGTAGCTCGCCAAGAAAGTAAGCAACCTATGCGGACTCGAGTTTTTTATCCGACTTTTCTTCTGGTTAACTCGTCAAATTATTTTTGCAGCTTCTTTGATCGTTCCAGCTAACCTACCCTTGACCCCTGGTGGGACATCTATTACCCAAGGGGAGGGAAAAAAAGAAATTGCAGAGAAGAGAAGGATGGAGAACGATCCCGCTGTAGATTATCCTTCATCTGAAACTTTTGATCTCGTCGACTTTGGGAGTACTTTGAAGGATCTGCGGGAAAATCTTATGATGCAATGGCATCCGAAAGGGAAAAACGTCCACATCTGAACCGACCTTCCTTCTTGGAAGTCTGCCACGCCTACCCGCCATGCCCTTATCGCTTGCGCGGCGATGTATGAAAAGAAAAACCTGGATGAACTTTAGCGGATTAACCTCCACGACTTACCTTATGTAGCCGTGCAGTCCCAGGAGAATAGCTTAACGACAAGTCATTTTATGGGCTGCGGGCCGAGGGATACAGTGAAGGAAAATTCCCACATCGTGGAGCGGAATAAGCGGTTGAGTGCCAAGGTCGCCCATCTGAAGGAGGAGGCATCGGTAGAAAAACCACCTTTTGCGGACACCATTCCTATCCGCTTCTCTCTTTTTTCCTTTTAACATTTTCTTTTGGAGAAGGCTTATGACATCGAAAATCCGCTGTTTCGGAATGCCGCAATGCCCTTTGTGAAGGAAAGTGTCGAGGCTGCCATTAACCACATTATAACATGCGGATATGTTAAAGATGGCGTCAAGGATATTCCTTTCTTTGAACTCTTCCCCGAGTTGACAAAGAAAGTCGAAGCGATGGAGCGAGAGGCCTGATGCTGAGGATGATGGGTCAAGTCACGACGAACAAAATAGTGAATCTTCGGAGTCTACCTCCAAGAATTCAAATTCGTCCGAGCGGACACTTAGCGAATCCGCAGACTCCAAAAGCAATGGAAAAACTACTACTGAAGCGGTCGGCTCACCAAGCTCTTCTCCTGCGGGAAAGAAACAAAGAACCCTTTGAATGTAATTTTTTGTTGTTTTTTTTATTTTGCGAACCGGACGGTCTTTTTGTAAACCGTTTAGGTTCAGAAAATTGTAATATTTTGACAGAAATGAAAAGATTATTATTTCCGAATATTTGCTGTCATTCTTCTGTTCTTTATAATCCGCCGTGCTTGTAGCCGTTCGAACGCGCCCGAACAACCGAAAATGAGTGCGATTTTTAACCGTTGAATCCGGCGATTAAATGAATCTCGCTCACTATTATTAAGTCCGCATAAACATCGGATTCGGATTTATCCTGACGAATTCTAAGTTCCAGTGATGCTTCTTGCATAGTTTAATATTATATCTGTAACATATACTCAGTATCAGAAT
Organism: Platanthera zijinensis; assembly: GCA_039513925.1. NCBI lineage: Eukaryota > Viridiplantae > Streptophyta > Magnoliopsida > Asparagales > Orchidaceae > Platanthera > Platanthera zijinensis. The sequence continues at coordinate 581,491 of CM077078.1, read as the reverse complement.
TGGCTTGGGTTCTTTGAATGTGCGGTTTTAATCTGCAGCCAGATTTGGCATTGTCGGACAGGAGGGCCTTAAGAGGGAAACTGAATAATGAGGCTGCAAGCTGAAGACGGCCTTTGCCGGATAGAAGAATTCAAAGAATAATGGTGCGGACCGCGAACTGAAAACTGGCTGTAAATTCTGCTGGTAGTCTGAACTGTCGGATATTCTGTCCGCTCGGCTTAATTTGGTATCCGCCGAATTGTACTTTTGGGCTGCCAGCCGTTACATCTTTGAAGAAAAAATTATTCCAGGTTGCAATAGAATACCGACTTAAGTGACAGGTGGGCAGGTTGGCATTGTCGTGACAGGTGAAGCATTTCTTTCCTCACGAAGTCACAAAGATTAATAGTCCTCAAGCGAATTAATCTCGCGATTAGACCTGCTTCTTCTTGTCGACCGCTGCATTCTTGGAGTGGAAGTATTTCGGATTTGCAGAAATTTTAAACTTTAGTGACGAGTGGGCAGGTGCGCGAGGCGCATTGCTTTCCTCACGAAGTCACGGGAGATATACTTGGCTGTTTTAAAGAAACTTCACTACTCTCTTTCCTGGGATACAGACCGAATTAATCAGTTGGGCAGGTTCTCAAGGCGCATTGCTTTTCTCAATAGATTCAATAGGTTGTGAGCTCCCTGCAGGCACCGCTTAAAAGTGTCAAGGAGTGTTCGAGGGTTACGGACCAAGATGACCTATGGGCAGCTGTGCGCGATGGCATTGCTTTCCTCACAAAGTCATCTAAGTTGTAATGATATCCCTTATGATGCGTGGTAGAGCTAGCAACCACCCCGCTCCTCCAAAATGCAGAGGTGGATCTTGGTACCAGCTGGGATCCTCAATCTAGTAGCCCACCGCATAAGAATCTGCAAGCTCCCACTACACGACGCGAAATCTCCCAGCAACACGTGGTCTTCATGGTGTTACGCTAATGAGAACGATTGTATGGGGGGTCCGAGCTGGACTCGACGATCTCCTGACTTAGTGGCTTTTAGTTTTGAGTAGCAGATGTAAAATGGAGTGAATAGTTTGCACAAGAAACAACGTTAGTAGGGGGCTCTCATCGTCACGGTTATTGAAAGAAATACAGATGATGAGAAAACATTTGTTTAAGAATAGAACCTCTTTAAATCGTTTCCATTCCACGTGTGGTTCATGATCTCCCCATCACAGGTTTGCAGTTGGTAGGCCCCATTGCTCAGGACTTTCTTGATGATGAATGGCCCAACCCTATTTGGTCTTAACTTTCCCACTGAGCCAGTCCTTGTAGCTTCATCAACTTTTTTCAGGACGAGGTCCACTATTAAAAAATGCTTGACCCTGACGTTCTTGTCAAAATGTCTTGCCACCCTTCGCTTGACCTCCTCTTGTCTGATAGCGGCCCTATCTCGAAGTTCCTCGATCTGATCCAGGCTATATCTCATTCTTTCATCATTAATTTCGAGCCAATCCTCCCAATTCTGTCTGGCAAGCAAGACCCTGGGGGTGTAAACTTCAAATTCAATGGGGATGAGAGCCTCTGAGCCGTGAGCAAGTTTAAAAGGTGTTTTTCCAGTGGTGGTTGAGGGCGTCGTTCTGAGAGTCCATAGGATCGAAGGGAGTTCATCTGCCAAACTGTCTTGCAAGTTTTTCACCTTCCTTTTTAGTAAATTGTGTATCTGCTTGTTTGATGCCTCCACTTTCCCGTTACTCTGAGGATGATGGACCAAAGAGAATCGTAATTCTATGCCGACTTGTTTGCAAAAGATGATCTTCTCTTCATTGTTAAATTGCGGCCCATTATCTGTGATAATTGCTATAGGGATCCCGTGTCGGCACACTATCTCCCCCAGATGAAGTTCTTCACCACCCGAGTTGTTGTCTTTGCCAATGCCTTAGCTTCAATCCATTTGCTGAAGTAGTAAATCATTACCAGAATGAAGCGTCACTGTCCACTTGCCATGGGAAAAGGGCCCAAGAGATCCATCCCCCGTACTGCGAATGGCCAAGGAGTTACAATTGATTTAAGCAACTGGGCAGGCTGATGCTGAAGCGGAGCAAAGTTTTGGCATTGGATACACTTCTTTGCGTAAGCTTCTGAATCCTTCATCATAGTGGGCCAAAAATACCCTTGTCACAGAATTCTTCTGTCCAGTGTCCTTGCCCCTGAGTGGCTCCCGCACTCACCAGAATGAACTACTCGTAGTATGATAGGGACTTCTTCTGAGACGCACCTTTCCATGGGTGATAGGAAAGTCTTCCTGTATAGAGCACCAGATATCAGAAAGTAATAGGCTGCCTTGATATTGAATTTTTCCTATCCTTGACCTGTTTATGAAATTCTTCCGAGGATAGATACAATACGAACGGATCCATCCAAGATGAGCGTTGATCCACCTGCATCAATTCTCTTTCTCCTATAGCCGGACTAAAAAGTTCTGAAGTTATCCCTCCCGAGGGGAGACTGAACTTTGCCAGCTCGTCTTCCTCAACATTGTGTACCCGCGAGACGTACTCAATAGTGAAGCTTTTAAATCTTCCGATCTCGGCCTTTACCAGCGATAGATACTTCTTTAGAGTTGGATCTTTGGTTTCAAAATTTCCAAGCACTTGGGAATCCATCACAAAAGAATCGGTCTTGATATGTATGTGATCTATTGCCAGTTCTTTTGCAAATCACAAGCCTGCCAAAAGTGCCTCATACTCTGCTTGGTTGTTTGTAGTTGGAAAAGAAAATTTCACGGCTTGTTCTAGCCTGACTCCATTGGAATTAATGAGCACCACCACTGCTCCTGAAAATTTTCTGCCTGAAGCTCCATCAACGTATATAGTCTAGGCCAACGGAGACTGCTCGGTTCTTCCGGCGTCAGACTCGTTAGTGTCTATCAGGAAATCATCTAGCACCTGTGCTTTGATAGCTGTTCTTGGCACATAGAAGATTTCAAACTCACTGAGTTCAATTGCCTATTTAGCTAATCATCCCGAGTGTTCTGGTTTCTCCAGGACACCCCTTAAGGGCTAATCAGTCACCACTTGGATGGAATGTGCCTGGAAGTACGGCCGAAGCCTTCAAGCTGACATTACACGTGCCAATGCAAGTTTCTCAAGAATTAAATATCTGGTTTCCGTATTTTTCAATATGTGGCTTATATAATACATATTGTATTGCTTTCTTCTCTCTTCTCTAACGATTACTGAGATGATCGCCTCTGTACCCACCCCCAGATAGATATACAACGTTTCACCAGGGCATGGGCTTTGGAGCAGAGGGGTTGAAATGAGTTGTCTCTTAAGCTCCTCAAAGGCTTCTGTGCATTCCTTAGTCCATTCGAACTTTGATCCCCCCCGAAGAGTTTTGAAAAACGAAGCGCTCTATCTACTACCCTGGAGATGAACCTTCCGAGACCCGCTAGCCTTCCTCCTAGTTGCTGGACCTCCTTAGGGGAGCGAGGTGACGACATATTAAGGATGGCTTTTACTTTATCCGGGTTGGGAGCGAGACCCTCTGGTGTAAGGAGATGACCAAGAAATTTTCCTTAACTCGCCCCAAAAACATATTTTAGAGGGTTTAGCCTCATGTTATATTTTCGCAGTGCAGCGAATGTTTCTGCGAGGTCTTGCTGATGTAATGTAAAAGATTTACTCTTAATAAGGAGATCATCGACATATACTTCGAGATTTCTACCTTTTTGCTCTCTAAAAACAAAATCCATCATACGTTGGTACGTAGCGCCCGCATTTTTCATCCAGAAAGGCATCAAAAGATAGCAATAACAACCATCGTTCGTGATGAATGACGTATGAGGAATGTCAGGCTTATGCATTCTGATCTGGTGATAACCAGAGAATGCTTCTAAAAAACTCATAAAAGTATACCCAACCGCGGAATCAACTAATAAATCTATCCGAGGAAAAGGGTAGCAATATTTAGGGCACGCTTTATTTAATTTGGTAATGTCAACACACATCCGCCATTTACCCCTGGTTTTTTTACCATCACAACATTTGACACCCACGCAGGGTACTGAATCTCACAGATGAAATTGGCCTTGAGGAGTTTTGCAACCTCCTCTCTGATTGGACCTGCTAGCTTAGTCGCCACATCTCTCTTCTTTTGTTGAATAGGTTTGGCATCAAGAGCAATGTTAAGATGATGGCATGCTATATCAGGATCCACTCCTGGCATATATTCCGCTGACCAGGCGAAGACATCTAGGTTCTTTAGCTGGAAGGCGATCAATTCCTCCTTTTCCTCCTCGGGCAGCTCTGAGTTGACAAGCAGTCTTCTCTCCCCCCTCCGCGATTGGAACATCTTGAGTTACCTGGGCAGGTTCCAGGTGTGCCCCTTCTTGGACTTCTTCCAGGTCTACAACCGCGTCTGGGAGGGCTTCTCCTTCTAAAATGGCCACCATGAATACCGGTGGGGAGACCTGCTCGATCATGTTGACTGTTTTAATATAGCACTCCCGAGATTCCCTCGGGTCGCTTTTGATTCGGCGCTGCTTGCCCTCTGCCATAAACTTGATTGTAAGATGATATGTTGAAATTATCGCCTGATAATCGTTGAGAAGAGGTCTACCAAAGATAGCGTAGTAGTTTCTTGCCGCATCAACAACTATGAATGTAGTAGGCTTGGTCATACCTCCGAGTGTAATTGAAAGCGTAACACTCCCTTTGACTTCCTTTCTATCGCCAGAGAAACCGTAGAGTGGCCCTTCGGTGGAGAGCAAAAGATTTCCAGAATTCAGGGCCTCATAAGCGTTTTTGAAGATAAGATTGACCAAACTCCCCGTATCGATCAAGATCCTTCGAACTGTATAATCCTCAATGATCACCTTGATCACTATTGCATCATTGAAAGGATTGGCCGTTTTTGGAAGATCTTTCGGACTGAAGGTGACGAATTCCACTGGCGGGGTGATCGAGTTTATAGTAACTTCGGGTCAGAAAATCTTTGACATGGAAGACTTCTGGCTGGATTCTGCTCCTATCCCTCCATGAATACAAAAAAGATTTCCGAGGATGACATTGTCATCAGCGTCGACGCTTTCCCTAATGTTGATATTTCCAAGGAGTCCGGCCTCCTCAACATTCTCATTCACCCAAAAAACCTCGACCACCTCCTTGCCCTTTGAGGTGGATGGTTTTGCTGAAGCTTCTTTCTGTCCAAGAACTTTGATCTTCACTGCAGTAAGCAACCACTCCATTAGGTGTCGAAGGGCTCTGCAGTCCTCAGTTTGATGTCCCTTCTCCCTGTGGTATGCACAGAAGAGATCCGCGTTCCGGGTCTTTTCCTCTGCTTTTTGAAAGTCCTTCTTGAACTCCGTCCTTTTTTTGTAAAATTTTAAGAATCTCATCTGCTGTGATACCCATGCCAGCGAGTTCATCCACGGGGTTGTGACTTGACATTAGGGAAAAATGATATGCCGAAGGGCTGCTTTTTGAAAGTCCTTCTTGAACTCCGTCCTTTTTTGAAAGTCCTTCTTGAACTCCGCCCAATTTGGATTTAGCATTCTCACCGAGCCGATTCTTGTAGCGGAGTCAACCTTTTTAAGAACGAGATCTCCCACCGTAAAGTGTTTGATCCTTACATTCTTATCAAAGTGTCTGGCCATCCTTCTTTTCGTCTCTTCCTGCTTGACAGCTGTTGTATCCCTGATTTCTTCGATGTGATCCAAGATGTATCTCATGTTTTCGTTGTTAAGTTCGAGCCAGTCCTCCCATCCTTATCGGGCAAGTAGAACTCTTGGAGTTGGCACCTCGAATTCAACTGGAATAAGGGCCTCTGAGTCATGAGAGAATTTAAATGGGGTTTCTCCAGTAGCTGATGAAGGCATTGTCCTTAGGGTCCAGAGGACTGGAGGAAGCTGATCAGCCCAACTCCCCTTGAGGTTCTGCACTTTTGTCTTGAGTAGGTTAAGGATTTGCTTGTTTGCTGCCTCTACTTGGCCATTACTTCTGGGATGATGAACTGACGCAAAACGCAGTTCTGATCCGATCTGTTTGCAGAAGTCGATCATCTCGCTATTGTTGAACTGTGGCCCATTATCCATGATGATCGCCATGGGGATTCCGTGCCGACATACTATTTCCCCCTAGATGAAGTTCTTTACTACTTGAGTGGTGGTTCTTGCCAGTGCCTTAGCCTCAATCCATTTGCTTAAATAATCAATCATTACCAGAATGAAGCGCTGCTGCCCACTTGCCATAGGAAAAGGAACAAGGAGATCCATCCTCCACACTACAAAGGGCCAGGGAGTCATCACTGACTTGAGCAACTGAGCAGACTGATGCTGGAGCAGTGCAAATTTCTGAGAATACACGTACCTCTTTACATAATTTTCAGAATCCTTCCTCATAGTGGGCCAAAAGTATCCCTGCCGTAGAATTCTCCTTTCTAGAGTTCTTGCTCCCGAGTATCTTCAACACTCACCAGAATGGACTTCTACAAGAATAGTAGGAACCTATTCTTTAGAGACACATCTGGACATCGGCGATAGGAAAGTCTTTCTGTATAGAGTGCCGAATATTAATTAATAATGAGCCGTCTTGATCGTGAAATTTCTCTTATCTTTGATTGACAAATGAAATTCCCCTGAAGATAGGTAGATTACAATCAGATCCATCCAGGAGGTACGTTGATCAATATGCATCACATCTTCCTCGTCCACTGCCAGACGAAAGAGCTAACAAGTAGTTCCTCCTGACAGAAGTCCGTGCTTGGCCAGAACATCCTCCTCCTCATTCTCAGTCCTCGGAATGTGCTCAATAGTGAAACCCTTGAACCTGCCAATTTATATTTTGACAAGAACAAGATATTTCCTTAAGATGGGCTCCCTGGTCTCAAAGTTGTCTAGAACTTGTGATGCCATTACCATGGAATCGGTCTTGATATGAACATGCTCAATCCTGAGTTCTCTCACAAGCTTTAAGCCGGCCAACAACGATTCATACTCTGCCTGATTGTTCATAGTCGGGAAAAATAATTTAATTGCATGTTCTAACTTGACGCCGTTAGGATTAATTAGTACAACCCCTGCCCCTGAAGAATTCCTTCCTGAAGCACAATCAACATAGATGGTCCAGACCAAAGGAGATTTCTTTGTATGATCAGAGCTTGGCTCAGTTGTATCAATTAGGAAATCTGCCAGTACTTGAGCCTTGATAGCCGTCCTGGGCATGCAAGAGATCTCAAACTCGCTAAGCTCTATTGCCCACTTGGCTAGCCTTCCCGAATGCTCTGGTTTTTCCAATATGCTTCTCAAAGGTTGGTCTATAACAACTTGAATGACATGTGATTGGAAGTAAGGGCGAAGCCTTCGGGCAGTCATTACTAATGCCAAAGCCAACCTCTCCAAAATGGGATATCGTGTTTCTGCACTTTTGAGAATATGGCTCACATAGTAGACTGCAAACTGTTTCTTACCCTCTTCCCGAACATGAACGGAGCTGACCGTGGCCGGCCCGACACCCAAATATAAGAATAGCTCTTCCCCTGCCCGAGGACTCTGCAATTTCTGAAGCCGAAGTTAGCTGCTTCTTTAGTTGCTCAAAATCTGCTGAACATTCTTCTGTCCACTCAAATTTGGACGTTACTCGGAGAGTTCTGAAGAAAGAAGCACTATTATCTCCAACTCGAGAAAGGAATCTCCCAAGGCCGGCTAGTCATCCACCTAGCTGCTGAACTTCCTATAGTGACCGGGGAGGTGCCATATCAATAATGGCCCTTACTTTATTAGGATTCGGGGCAAGGCCTTCGGGGGTAAGGAGATGGCCAAGAAATTTTCCCCTATTTACCCCGAAGGTGCACTTTAGAGGATTAAGTCTCATCTTATATCGTCGTAGAGTAGCGAACGTCTCCTCGAGGTCTTGCAGGTGGGAAGAGAAAGACTTGCTTTTGATGAGGAGATCATCGACATATACCTCAAGGTTTCTCCACTTTTGTTCTTTGAACACATAATCCACCATATGTTGATACGTCGCACATGCATTTTTGAGCCCAAAGGGCGTCACGAGATAATAGTAACAACCGTCGTTCATGATGAAAGATGTATGCGAGATATCAGGCTTATGCATCCTAATCTGGTGATAACCAGAGAATGCGTCTAAAAAACTCATAAAAGAATACCCAATCGCGGAATCAACTAAAGCATTTATCCTAGGCAAGGGGTAACAATCTTTAGGGTAAGCTTTATTCAACTTGGTAAAATCAATACACATTCTCCATTTTCCTCCTAGCTTCCTAACCATTACAATGTTTGAAACCCAGGCAGGATATTGAATTTCGCGAATGAACTTCGCCTTAAGGAGCTTAACGACCTCCTCCTTGATAGGCTGGGCCAACATTGATGCCACCTCTCTTTTCTTCTGCTGAATGGGCTTGTAGTTTGGGTCAATGTTGAGGTGGTGGCAAGCAATGTCTAGATCCACTCCTGGCATGTCCTCCGCTGACCAGGTGAAGACATCCAGGTTCTTCAGTAAGCAGGAGATCAACTCGGACTTTTGATCTTCAGGGAGCTCCGAATTGATGGATATCTTCCTCTCATCCCCCTCTATAATGGGGACTCCTTGTGTCACCTGGGCAGGTTCCAGGTGAGCTCCACTTCTATCTTCAGCTGCCCCTATGCTGGTAGGATTTTCTGGGAGCATAGCCGGGAAAACGGGAGGACTAGTCTCAGTCATGTTGACTGTCTTGATGTAACATTCTCGCGCTTCTCGTGGGTTGCTCCTAACCCTGTGTTGTCGGCCCTCATGGTTGAACTTGATAGCCAGGTGATAGGTTGAGACTATCGCCTAGTATTTGTTGAGAAGAGGCCTTCCAAAGATGGCTGAATAGTTGCTCGGGGCATCCACTATCACAAATGGGATTGGCTTGACAACTCCACTAATTCTTACTGAGAGCACGACGTTCCCCTTAACTTCCTTATTTTCTCCCGAGAAACCATAGAGAGGTCCCTCAGTCGAACAAAGAGGCTTCCCAATCTTCATGGCCTCGATGACTGGCTTGAAGAGAAGATTGACGGAGCTACCGGTATCGATCAAAATCTTGCACACCGTAAAGTCCTCTATGACTGCCTGAACCACCACATCGTCATCGAATGGATTAGCTGTTGGAGGAAGGTCAGTTTGATCAAAGGTTACGTGCTCCGTGGGAGGAGCAGAAGATGAAGTCGATGTGGTATCTGGGCGAGAGACCCTTGCTATTGATGATTTCAGAGTAGACTCGGTCCCTATTCCACCATGAATACAGAAAATTCGCCCCTTGAACCCTTCATCGTGTGCATTAATGCACACATTCTCGATGTCAATGTGGCCCAGATGGCTGACATCTTCAATCTCGTCACATTCCCAATGGGCCTCGGCTACCTCCTTGCCCTTGGAGGTAGACGGTCTGGATGAAGCTTCCTTCTTGCCCAGGTCTTTCAACTTTCCCTCGGCAAGAAGCCTCTCTACGAGCAGGCGAAGGGCTCTATAGTCTTCAGTCAGGTGTCCCTTTTCTCTATGGAACTCACAGTAGCGATCTGGGTTCCTCTGCCTCCAGCCTTCCAACGGTCCCCGTCTCTTGTCGTCAGACTTCTTTTGCAAAATTTGAATGACCACATCAAGGTTGAGGCCCAAATCTGATAACCCTTCAATGGGATCAGCTGGAGGCTCCTCGAGTGCATGCACAACATTCTGTAGTACTAAAAAAATCTCTAGATGGCAAGGCGTGAGTGGCGGCCATCAGTAGTCTCTGATCCTAAAACTGTCGATGGCCGATGAAAGGTTTCTTGTGATGGAGGTTCCTTCCTCTCTGTGAAGGTGGGAAATTAAAGTGAGGGGTTTTGGCAGAGTGATAGTATGCAGATGGACCAAAAGAATCCCTTCCTTCAGCTTCAGCTGTCAGGGATGAGATATTGGTGGGGTTGGCGTTTTCGCCCTCGATGAATCGGTTGACCAAAGCGATCAACTCTTGGAAGGTGGCAGGTTCCTTAATTGTTGCTTTGAATTTCAATGGGCCCTCCCAAAGGCTGTGAATCAAAGCAACCTTATCGAAATTAGGGTCCACATTTGTCACCCCCTGATTTTTTTTTGGAAGCGATCAACGAACCTGGCAACAAATTTGTTATCCCTCTGCTCAATCTCGAAGAGGGCTGCAGGGCCGCTCTTCCTTTTCCTGGAGGTGGCAAATCTTAACAACAGCTCACTGCGGAGCTCAGTAAAAGAAGAAATTGAACCCATAAAAAGCTCATGGAACCACTCTCTAGCTTACCCGTCGAGAGTGGTTACCAAAAGCTTGCACATAATGGCATAAGAGGGGCCTCTCAGAGCCACTTCCCCCTCAAAGGCTCGTAGATGTGCAATCAGATCCGTCTCCCTTGTATACAGAGGAAGACGAGGCTCCCTGAAGTCTCTTGGGGCCGTCTCCCACCGTATTCTATCAACGAAAGGAGACGGCCCCTCATCCTCAGGTGTAAAATGAGCAAGGGCAAGAGGGCCTGCAGGATGCGCGGACTTACGCTTCTCATAGTCAAGCCTACGGGCTGGGGTCCGCCTTACTGCTGCTCTGAAGAAGTCTCTCTAGGAGGCAAACTCTTCGTCTTGAGGTCGCAAATGAGTCACGGGCTGGGCCGAATGGCAGACTCGCAGAGAAGGCACGACTGCAGGTGATTGCCGAGCTGGAGTCCGGTGGACTGGAGTATCCGTACGTGCTGCTGCGGTATGAGGTACCAGCTGCTGGGTCAGGGCAGTCAGTGCCTGACCGATAGCCTCCAATCGCTGGTCGGTCTCTCTGCGAGATCGCTCAGCCTCCTATCGAGACTGCTCGAGCGCATCCCACAGAGCATCTTCCAAAGAATCGGCGTGGTCTGAATGGCGAGACCTGCGGTCTGACATGGCTGTCCGCTGAATTCAAAAATTACTTGATATCTGAAGGTCGCGTGTTAACTGTTGATGCCAAAAATAAGAACCCTCAGCTAACCAGCTCGATCACAGGGGAAAGGTGAGGATAAGAACGAGGCTGCAAGTAGTGATCTACTAGCAGATAAGAGAAGAGGAAAAGAGAAGAAAAAAGAAGAAAAGAGAGAGGTCGTGAACCACGACGACAACAAACTTTGCCCGTCACGGTCAGAATGCAATGCTGCGATGGGCTTTTCCCTAGATTCAAAAAAGTTCCTTACAAGGCAGAGAAGAAGAGAAGAAGAGAACAAGAGAGAGATAGAGCAAGTCGGAGACCGCAAAGCCCGGGATTCGAGTCCGTAGCCTTTAACAAGTATGCTCCAGGATCCGAGTTAGCATGCATTGGGTGCACTGCTTCCCCCTATTTATAGGCTCGGGGGCCTGCCCAAATGGGCAGGGCAAAAATAATCGGCCGCACAATGTAACACCCCTATCCATCGCATGGTATATAGTAGTAGGTCCGGCCGGGGCCCGACGCCATATACTACAGACAGACCGAAGGGTTACAGAATGAAACCATTCTACCAAACACAAAAGTCCTATACAGAGCAACTAGCTGAAGCTTTTAAGAAGTTGAAAGAACCCAATAACAGATAGGATATATCATGAATGTCCATTAACCACAAAAGGAATGAAATATCAAAATACACAAAAGTATTTGGCCTTATGACCTTACAAGAGTTCACTTAACAAAGTAATGTTTTACATACATCGGCTCGCAGGCCGGCCACACATGCCAGAAATAAAAACAACTAATTCCTTTCGATCTTCGAGGGTCAGCTTAGCAACAAGGGCTTTAGCCCGCTATTTGGCACTAGGCTCCGCAGCACCTGCAAGCAACATTTTACCGCACGGTGGCAAACAAAAGCAACGGTCAGCTAAAGCTGACCAAATTATAACAACCCCGCCACTTATTCGGGACAACGGTGCTCCTTCCCTGCATTTCATTAGTACACCCAAAAATCCTAGTGAAAGTACAACCTAGTACACTTCACCATAGGTGGAGGCTCACACAGCCAACACCCCGTGCACTCAGGGCACATTAACGGTGTACCAGACTTCCCGGATACCACCTCCGTTCAGAGGTCCTTGACTTGAAGGTTACTTTGAGCATTTCAGTCTTTACGACCCCGGGCCTGAGACTCTCGTTATTCCACCGACGAGAGCCAATTTACACTACTCTCATGTCATAGTCTACATAACGCAGGTACAGATCCACCATTTCCTGTTGCTCAAGTCACCCTACAGTCTCCGAATATCGTAGTACTCATGGCCAAACCTGCAGGGCGCGAGTCGGTTTTGCCTTTCCTATTTAGCTCTTTGGCTAAATAATACTGGGCCCCATGGGCTCACAACTTTCCAAACAAAGGCCATCCAGGTCTCCTGGAGGCAGGCCTCACAAATACATAGCTTTCTTGAAGCAATCGCCGGCAGTAATTCTATCGTCACGCGTTAGGGGACAGACCATCATTTCTTCCCCAGAATCTCATATCAACCACATCAACACATAACCCAGTTATGTACAAGGTTGACCCCCAAACCACCAAGTTGGCAGAAATGCATTTCCGCCCAGTTTTCCAGGTGCACCTTAGAATTAATCTCCAAGGCTCCCCATTGCAATCTACCGTATAGAAAACCCGAAAAACAACACAGCACGGAGTCTTCTCCGACAATCCATTCATAATGCAACATCACCGATCCAGACCAACACGTCCAGGTAGGCTTCACACACAATGTCTATATCCATACTTCGATTCTGTACTCTATATGCAACACAAGGGGGACAATTCACATCTACCCCAAGGAACACCGCGCACTCACCACACACTCGCGGGAGCGGGTTGTAACATCCCATGTTACTTCTAGGCCCCTTAACTTAGATTTTTGTAACGTCCTCCCCAGCCCACGCTCGCAAGGATGGCCGCCGGCACCCCCAGCACCATGCTCCAAAGGGTTCAGCCTAACCAGGTCTGTAGACCATGCACCCCAACCCCTCTCCGCGCCTGTTTTTCAGCAGCGGTAGGTTGTTGCCACTGGGGATCGAACCCAGGACCTTGATAAGAGACTCTTTACCACAGCTCTCATCACCAACTGAGCTGAAAAACAGGCGCAGAGAGGGGTTGGGGTGCATGGTCTGCAGACCTCGTTAGGCTGAATCCTTTAGAGCATGGTGCTGGGGGTGCCGGCGGCCGTCCTTGCGAGCGTTGGCTGGGGAGGACATTACAAAAAGTGCACTTTTTATAACGGTCCAGGCCCTCCAACCCTGCGGGACCCAGCTGGCACCGCCGGCCTACCAGAGTCCAGACCTGGGCCTACTACTGGTAGTCAGCCTGTCACATCAAGCCTGAGGCCATGCACCCCAACCCCTCTCCGCGCCTGTTTTTCAGCAGCGGCGGGTTGTTGCCACTGGGGATCGAACCCAGGACCTTGATAAGAGACTCTTTACCACAGCTCTCATCACCAACTGAGCTGCAGCTCAGTTGGTGATGAGAGCTGTGGTAAAGAGTCTCTTATCAAGGTCCTGGGTTCGATCCCCAGTGGCAATAACCTACTGCTGCTGAAAAATAGGCGCAGAGAAGTTTGGGGTGCATGGTCTACTGACTTGGTTAGGCTGAACCCTTTCGAGCATGGTGCTGGGGGTGCCGGCAGCCGTCCTTGCGAGCGTGGGCTGGGGAGGACGTTACAAAAATAACTTGTAACGTCCTCCCCAGCCCACGCTCGCAAGGACGGCCGTCGGCACCTCCAGCACCATGCTCGAAAGGGTTCAGCCTAACCAGGTCTGCAGACCATGCACCCCAACCCCTCTCCGCGTCTGTTTTTCAGCAGCGGTAGGTTGTTGCCACTGGGGATCGAACCCAGAACCTTGATAAAAGACTCTTTACCACAGCTCTCATCACCAACTGAGTTGCAGACCTGGTTACGCTGAACCCTTTCGATCATGGTGCTGGGGGTGCCGACTGCCATCCTTGCGAGCGTGGGCTGGGGAGGACGTTACAAAAAGTGCACTTTTTATAACGGTCCAAGCCCGCCAACCCTGCGGGACCTAGCTGGCATTGCCGGCCTACCAGAGTCCAGACCCGGGCCCACTACTGGTAGTCAGCCTGTCACATCAAGCCTGCAGGCCATGCACACCAACCCCTCTCCGCGCCTGTTTTTCAGCAGCGACGGGTTGTTGCCACTAGGGATCGAACCCAGGACCTTGATAAGAGACTCTTTACCACATCTCTCATCACCAACCAGCTGTGGTAAAGAGTCTCTTATCAAGGTCCTGGGTTTGATCCCCAGTGGCAACAACCCACCGTTGCTGAAAAACAGGCGCGGAGAGGGGTTGGTGTGCATGGCCTGCAGGCTTGATGTGATAGGCTGACTACCAGTAGTGGGCTCGGGTCTGGACTCTAGTAGGCCGTCGGTGCCAGCTGGGTCCCGCAGGGTTGGCGGGCCTGGACCGTTATAAAAGTGCACTTTTTATAACGTCCTGCCCAGCCCACGCTCGCAAGGACGGCCGCCGGCACCCCCAGCACCATGCTCGAAAGGTTCAGCCTAACCAGGTCTACAGACCATGCACCCCAACCCCTCTCCGCGCCTGTTTTTCAGCAGCGGTAGGTTGTTTCCACTGGGGATCGAACCCAGGACCTTGATAAGAGACTCTTTACCACAGCTCTCATCACCAACTGAGCTGCAGTTGGTGATGAGAGCTGTGGTAAAGAGTCTCTTATCAAGGTCCTGGGTTCGATCCCCAGTGGAAACAACCTACCGCTGCTGAAAAACAGGTGTGGAGAGGGGTTGGGGTGCATGGTCTGCAGACCTGGTTAGGCTGAACTCTTTCGAGCATGGTGTTGGGGGTGCCGGCGGCCGTCCTTGCGAGCGTGGGCTGGGGAGGACGTTACACGAGTTTACTTATGCAAAAGAAGTAGTGCTTCACATGCTTAAGAAGAGAATCGTTACCGTAGAAGTCCGCTTTGGTGCCATGGAAAACTAGCTGGATGGAAAGCTTCGCACGAGGATTTCCTTAGCGGATCCGGTCTCAGTTTTTCGATTCGGTGCTCCGATGCTCCGCCGGCAGCCGGATTCCTCCTCTTCCTTCCTCCTTGCTCCCTCCTCTCTCTAACTCCTTAGAAAGAGAAATCCTTAAGTGAAATGAGGAATAAATCTCCTAATCCCGGACTTAAACTAGCAGGAGATTACCTGGACCATCAGATATTCTTTAAAGAAAACGAACAGCTCAGATTCACCCAAAATTTCACATAAATAGGCCAAACACGGCCTTGCACACGGCCGTGTCCCAGGCCGTGTGCCTCGATCCAGGCACGATCGTCGAACACAGAAAAGGACACGGGTCGAGACACGCCCGTGTCTCAACTTGACATGCCCGTGTCGGGTCTCGACACGCCCGTGACATAGGGGCGTGTCACATAACCGTCACCTCAACTGACACGTCCCTTGGTGAACACGGATAAGGGCATGCCCGTATCAAATAGGACACGCCCGTGTAACCCGGCCGTGTACTCCTGGAGACACAACCCAGGTTTTCAACCCGAGCAGGATACGAGTGGTGACATGGTTATGAACAAGCCCGTGTCACCACTGATACGCCCGTATCATCACTGTTCATAGCCGTGTTTCCTACCGTGTCCCATACTGGTCACAACCCGACCAACACACAGGAGTACACGGACTTGGACACGCCTGTGTCCCAGGCCGTGTACCCCTATTTATGCACCAAAAATTCCTTAGGACACGACCGGTTCGTTTACGATTTTCGGGGCATTACAAATCTCCCTCCCTTAAAAGAATTTCGTCCCGAAATTAGGTAAAAGTACGCAACTTAAATTTTACCTGATCGGAATAACTTGGGGTATTCTTCCAACACAGTTTGATCTCGTTCCCATGAAATCTCCTCATGACCGCAATTATCCCAATGGACTTTAACCATTAGGATCTCCTTATTGCGGAGTCGTTTGACTTCAAAGTCTTCAATGTGAAAGTGAGTGAAAGATCTACCTTAACTCTAGAGGGGGGTGAATAGAGTATTTTTAAAATAATTTATAATTAGAAACTATAAAGCAGTGGAAGACTTAATTTATGTATATGTGTAAGGTGCTTGCAGTAAAGTAAAAACTAAAGCAAGAAAATAAGAAATCACACAACACACAGTGAAGCCAAACACACAGCAAACCAGATGACACAAGGATCTATAGTGGTTCCCCAATAACCTGGGTACATCCACTCTTCTACCACCCTAGGTAGGAATCCACTGCAGGAATAGTTGATCAGGTGTCCTGGGCACCAATGAGCTTTTGATAAGGTGCTCAAAAACCAAAACTAGATTTTTTGATCAGGTGTCTTGCCACCACTGAGTTTTGACAAGGTCTCAAAAACCAGTTTTAGAACTTTTGAAGGGAGTTTTGATAAACTCTTTTACAGGAGGGAAAATAAAAAGAAAGAAGTTTGAAGATGTTCTTCTCTGTCAACAATCTTAGAGAAGACAAGCGGAAGAAGTTGCTAAAGCTCCCCCTGAGATCTGTAATGGTTCAGGAAGGTGAGCTTTGCTAGGTGATTGGTCTTCAGTTGCATCAGATCTCCAGCAAAGGATGATTTTAGCAGATGCTGAAATGAGTGATGTCTGGAGTCCTTGATGTTGAAGCTTTTGAACACTTGAAGATTTTTACTCAGTGAATCTGTATGTTCCAGAAGATGAGTTCTTGATCAGAGTATATTTTGATCTCTCTTCTGTATTTCTTTTTCTCAATCTAATAATCCTGTATATCTCTTCTTTTTCTTAGAGTATTGATCTGTTCTGTCTTCAAAAACATATTCTGTAGGAGTATATCAGATTCTGACTTAGATGGCCATTATTCAGTCATAAATGACTTCCATAAATGATAATTGTCACTGGGGAAAGTCCTAAGTAACATTCCATTTAATCTTCCTAGAAACTTGCTCCAGATTGCTTAAAAAGGCTACAAAATCCTTTGCATTCAATGCAGGAAATAGATCTGAATATATTCCAAAACTGTTCTTGAAATTGAATTCTGAAAGCGTCGATCTCTCACAGAAATTGTCGATCTGAGCTCTACGATCGTTGAACTGAGCTCAGAGATTGGATTTAAACAGTAGACAGAAATCGTCGATCTGAGCTCTAAGATAGTCGAACTGAGCTCAACGACTTGGAAAATAGCTGAAGACAGAACGTCGATCTGAGCTCGAAGATCGTCGAACGGAGTTCGACGTCTTGCAGAGTTGAGCTCAGAGAACGTCGAACTAAGTTCGACGTTTCGTTGACCTGAGCTCGACGAAAATTGTCTTTGTCTCAGCATTGAATCCTGATCTTTGAAAGGTCTTGGGGGCAGCTTCAAACCTAAGTTCTAACCCTTAGACTCATTCTAATTTGACCTTTTCAACTATACAACTAGGTCAAACCAATTTCCTAAAAAACATAGTGATCCTTGCCCAAATTAGTAATAGGGTGTTCCAACAATCTCCCCTATTTGGGTTAGGATTACTATTTACAAGACAAAATAGGAAATAAATAAGCATACAGACAAAACAAAAGCTAAACCAACAATGCAAGAAAAATGACATAGCAGCATTGCAGATCACAGATAGAGTATCATCAAATATTCAGAGATGGATGATTGTTCAGCTTACAGAAATCACTTTTTCTCATTTCCCTTTTTAAACAGAATTTCCCTGTTAGGATTGAGGGCTTCTTTCTTTGATCTTCTGTCATCTTCTGCACCTAAAGAGGTTTGGGATCTGGGCCTTGGGACTACAGCCTCAGGATGCAGCTTCATATAATCTTCTGGATTAAATAATTTTCTTGAAGAATATCTCTCTAGCTCTTTCTTTCTTTGATCTGATAGGGTTTTAATGTTGGAAAAGTCTTTGCCTTGCTCTTTGGCCTTTTTCATTTGATCTAGAGCAGCAAGCTCTTTCATTCTGGTAGTCCATGAAAAAGGGTTGTTCTCAGGATCCTCAAATGGAATAGGAGGTTCATATCTTTTGATAGACTCAGAATCAGTAGGAGTCCTGGAGACAACTGTATCTTTTAGCCTGTAAGGGAATGGACCTGAAGTAGAATCTGTAGGACCTTGTCCTTCCCTTTATTTTCTGGAATAGGTTCTGAATTCTCTTTGCCTTCCTCTAGACTGATATCTCTTAGACTGATATCCTCTAGGATATTGTCCTCTTGGTTGATATTTTTGAGAAGGTTGGGAGGAGCTTTGCTCTGAAGAAGAGAATTGAAAAGTTGAGCCTCCACCAGATCCAGAATCTGGAGGAGGAGGATGAGGACGGCGATGAAATTTAGAGGATCCTTTTTCATACTGGGCAAGCTTTCTTCTTTTCTTCATAGCCTTTAGCTGATTCTTGGAGAATTGCATCCAGGGTTCAGAGATTGGACAATCATGCAGAATGTAATATGGAATGTCATTGGCATATTTGGCTTTAGCAGGAGGAACTCTCATCATTGCTTTGCTTCTTGCTTTCCTTTTCTTTGTAATAGTGCCAGAAGAATCATCAGAGTCAGTGTGGAAGTGATCACTTTCTGAACTCTGGGGTCTGTCATACAGATCATCAATGCTTTTGATGTACTTTTCTTGTTGTTTCAATTGTTCAGCAGTCAAGACAGGAGCAGCAGCAGCAGCAGAGGCAGAAACTATTGGAGAAGCAGCATAAGTAGAAGGAATTAGAGCAGCAGATCCTTCCAGATAAATAGCAAGTTCTTCATCAGCAGCAGCAACATCAGCAGACAACATATCAATATCAGTAGATTCAGTAATTTCAGTAGCATCAGCAGCACAAACAGAAACTTCCTCAGCCTTAAGAGAACTGATATAAGAGATAATCAGGCTGGGATTACAGACAGCAATAGGCACAATGGCCTTAGTAAGGTCTTCAACTCCCAGAGCTGGTAAGCAACTGAAGTAAAGAAAGTCAAAGACAGATAACAGTGACCTGAGGTCCACTGTTAGAATTGGTACTAGAGCTTGAGTCTCTGGCAGAACAGGCGAAATGGCCTTAGAAGAAACTTCAGAGGCAGACATCAACTCTTCTTCATATGGCATCTCCCCCTACCTTGATTCAGTTTGAGTTAGATCAAGGCACCCCATTGAAGGGATTGCCTGAGGAGGAGAGAAGGAGGAAAGCCTGTCAGATAACTCCTTTATTGATTTCAGGAGTGGAGCCATGGAGGTCTCCAGCAGGTCTACTAACTTGGGGGCTAGTATCCCATAAAGCTTATCTGCCAAAGCTGATAAATCCACTTGCTCAAGTGTGACTTGAGTAGGGGTGGAGGATGTAAAGATTTGGGCTGGTGATGGATGGGTTGCAGGAGGAGTAGATGGAGATGGTAAGATGGTGGGTTGAGATATTGGGATGGAGGAGATAGAGGTTATGGGAGTGGAGATGGATGGTGAGAAAGATGGTTGGGCAAGGATGTCATGAAGGAGCTGTTGGTATGAGGAGGATGATGAAGGCTTAAGAGATGAAGAGGGGGAATCATCCATGTAGGAGTCAACCAAGATGTTGAAAGAAGGGATGGAAGAATCAATGGGTGTATAATAATACAGAGGGTGGAATTGCTCTACTGAGGTGGCTGGAGGAGGTGAAAGAGGTGATAAGGCAGATGATATTGGAGATGAAATGGTAATGGATGAAATTGAGGTGGTGATAGGGGATGAGGGAATGATGGGTGAGGAAAGAGGAGATGAGGAGGAGGCAGGCAGTTCTTCTAATGGGGCAGTTGCCTAAGGGGAAGAGACTTGAGTAGTCCTGGTGCCTGAAGATGAGATTACTGCAGCAGCCCTGCTTGGGTTGATAATCTGCCTGTCCCATTTGTTGAAAAGGGCACAGGACAGCCTCTTAGAGGCATTTATATGCATCCCACTGGACACCAGCAATTCAGGGCACCTGGAGTGCAGGAAAAGCCCTATGATCCTCCCAAAATTTACCAAGTTTTTATTTATTTTCTTCTTAATCAAATCAAAGAAAATTGCTCCCCAGTTCAGGTGTTTCTTATCCACAAGAGCTCCCATCAAACAGAACTGATACCTGGATATGGTATCATGAGCAGAGTGCTTAGCCAGTAGCACTTTCCCAACAACATTAGCAAGAAATCTACACTCAATTGATAGATCCTTTTTCAGCAATTTGTTAGGGTTAGCAGCAGAGTGACCCATTCTGTCTAACATAGTTGCAAATTCCTCTCCAGATAGCTCAATAGAATCATTTCCAGTGCTTAATTGAAACACCTCAGTCAGAATGGCAGGTGATAATGATACCTGAGTCCCGCTGATGGTGCCGACAATGGTATTCTGATCCAGATTCTGTGCTGTAAATACCCATTCTTTAATCTCATCGGCGGCAATCTTCATCCTGGTGGTCATCAACTGTACTAACTGCTATTCTCGGAAGAGATTCAGAGTATCTTTGAACCTTTGATCGCTGCCATCGAAATAATCCATGTCTATGTCGAAACCTGTGTCAAATTTCATCTTGGTGAGGGCGGCAACTGTCACAGCCATTTTGTACCTGCAAAGATGAACAAACACAACCAAGTGTAGTAGAATTTGGAGGGAAAGAGAGAAAATTTGCAGAGAGTATGAAAGCACAAAAGACGAACGAAGGCCGAAGAAATGATTTTATATTAGGGTTCGACGCCGGAAACGAAAGACCATTGAACTCCGTTCGACGATCGGGGCTGATAGGGGAATCTGAAGAGACTTCAGCATCGTCGATCTCCATTCGACAACGCTGGAGAGCGTCGAGCTCTTCTCGACGATCGCTGACCAGATAGAAGAAAGCCTAGCGCTATCTGAAAACACTGAACTCTGGTCGACGTTTTGGAAAACGTCGATCTACGTTCGCCGCTTTTTGGGAAAAATGTCGAGCGCAGTTCAGAGACTAGAAACAACCTACAGACACTAGAAAAAGAAGATTTTTAGCCTAGTCTTGGTCTATTTTTAGAATTTTAAAATCTTGGGATTTATTTTAAACTTCCTCCATCTAACATTCCTAACTGATTTAGGAAGAAGGTATGTTTCTTTTCATCCAATGGTTCGGTGAAAATATCTCCCCTTTGCAAATCAGTTGGGATATATTGAAGTTCAATTTTATTTTTCTCAACATTATCCCTTAGAAAATGATGCCTAATCTCTATATGTTTTGTCCTACTATGGAGGACTGGATTTTGTGCTATAGAAATAGCACTAGTGTTATCACATAATATTTTTGACCCTTCTAAGCTGTAGCCATAGTCTATGAGCTGGCTTTGAATCCACAGAATCTGTGAGCAACAACTGCCTGTTGCCATGTATTCAGCTTCAGCAGTTGAAGTGGACACAGATGTTTGTTTCTTACAGAACTAGGAGACAAGTCTGTCACCAAGGAACTGACAAGTTCCACTGGTGCTTTTCCTGTCTACTCTACATCCAGCATAATCAACATCTGAAAATCCAGTTAATTCAAATCCTGAGTCTTTTGGATACCAAAGTCCTAGATTTGGACAACTTTTTACATACCTAAGAATCCTCTTAACTAATGTTAGGTGTGACTCTCTAGGGCTTACTTGGAATCTAGCACATATACATGTAGCAAACATTATATCAGGTCTACTAGCTGTAAGGTACAATAGAGAGCCAATCATTGCTCTATATGTTGTCTGATCAACATGTTTTCCATGTTCATTAGCATCTAATACAACATTAGTAGGCATAGGTGTTTTCATACAAGATGCTTCAGACATTCCAAATTTCTTAACCAGTTCTTTTGCATACTTGGTTTGAGAAATGAATATGCCTTCAGCATGTTGTTTGACTTGTAATCCTAGAAAGAAGGAAAGATCACCCATGCTACTCATTTCAAATTTAGAATGCATTAGGTTAGAGAACCTTCTGCACATATTTGAATCAGTAGATCCAAATATAATATCATCCACATATATTTGTACTAGTAGGGTATGGAACTTATGGGTTCTAATAAAAAGAGTTTGGTCTACTCTACCCCTTATAAAATCATTTTTCAGAAGAAAGCATGCTAGGGTCTCATACCATGCTCTAGGAGCTTGCTTGAGACCATATAATGCTTTATGCAATTTGAAAACATAATCAGGATAAGTTGAAGAGATAAAACTTGGAGGTTGTCTAACATAGACTTCCTCTTTGATGTCTCCATTTAGGAAAGCAATCTTCACATCCATTTGGTAGACCTTGAATCCTTTGTGAGCTGCATAAGCTAGGAATATTCTTATGGCCTCTAACCTTGCAACTGGTGCAAAGGTCTGGTCATAGTCTATTCCTTCCTCTTGAGAATATCCTTGTGCAACTAGCCTTGCCTTGTTCCTGACAATAACTCCTTGATCATCCAACTTGTTCCTGAACACCCACTTTGTTCCAACAATGGAGTGATCCTTAGGCCTTGACACTTGTTCCCAAACTTTATTCCTCTTAAATTGATGTAGTTCCTCTTGCATAGCAATGATCTAGTGTGGATCTTGTTCTGCATCTTGAATGGATTGAGGCTCAACTTGAGAAAGAAAATAAGTGTGCATCAGGTTCTGGTTGACCTGAATTCCGGTTTGCACACCAGGTGAGATGTCTCCATTCACTTGGGAGACTGGATGATCTCTTGTTGTTACTAAATCAACAGGAGGTGTTGATTGTTCACCAACCTGTGTTGTTGTTTCCTCTAGTGGAACAACAACTGGCTCTTCAATATGGTTCTCTCCAAGATGTTGAACATCTTCTTCATCTTCACTGCTCTCATCCTTATGTTGGATAGGTGAATGTGCTGAATCCTTTTCTGCAATATGTAACATGTCCAAATTTTCTGAAAGAGAGTGTACCTGCAATGGTTCTATGGTAGAAGTAGACTTCTCCTTATAAAACATGTTAGTCTCATCAAAAGAAACATGAACAGATTCTTCAATTTTAAGAGAAGATTTGTTATACACCCTATAGGCTTTACTGATCATGGAGTATCCCAGAAACACTCCTTCATCAGCTTTAGCTTGAAATTTTGCTAAATATTTCTTGTCATTATTGTGAATATAACAAATTCAACCAAAAATTTTGAAATAGTCTACTTTAGGTTTCTTCCCTTTGAGCAATTCATAGGGAGTCTTGCCCTATAGTTTATGTATCAAACTTCTGTTCAACACATAGTTGGAGGTGTTCACTGCCTCTGCCCAAAAAGATAAAGGTAGGTGAGCATCTGTCAACAATGTAGTAGCAGATTCAATTAGGGTTCTATTCTTCTTTTCAGCTACCCCATTTTGTTGAGGAGTTCTAGAAGCTGAGAAAGTATGCCTGATCCCTTCACTTTGACAGAACTCTTGCATAAGAAGAGAATCAAACTCTGTCCCATGATCACTTCTGATCAGGGCAATGTGAGTATTGAACTCAATCTGTACACATTTGAGAAACTCTATCAAACACTTAAAGTTATCAGACTTCTTCCTCAGAAAGAATACCCAAGTGAATCTAGATAAGTCATCTACAATCTCTAAAGCATAAGATTTCCCTCCTAGGATTTGTACTGTAATGGGTCCAAAAAGATCCATGTGTAACATATACAAAATCCTAGGTGAATCACTCTTATTAAGTGACTTAAAACTGTTTTTAGTTTGCTTGCCTAATTGACAAGCCCTACAGAGTCCTTCCTTCTTGTAGGGGCCAGAAGGTAGTCCTCTAATAAGGTTGTCCTTGGATAGCCTAGCAATAGTTCTAAGGTTTAAGTGTCCTATTCTCTTATGCCATAAATCATTTGGTTTGCAAACTGAATTAAATAAACAGATATCTATATTGGTTGAAAGGAAATCTACAAGATAAATGTCACCTTTCCTTTTACCTGTTAACACTGTTGTGTTATCCTATGAATTGATCTTGCATAAGGATTTGTTGAATGTCACTTGATATCCTTCATCATAGAGTTGACTGATGCTGATTAGGTTGTGCTTCAGTCCTTCCACATAAGCCACCTTCTTAAATGTGACTGAGCCAATCTGAACAACACCATATCCTTTTGTTTGACCAAAGTTTGAATCACCAAATCTCACTTTGGGTCCAAGTTTGGTTTTGAAGGATGTTAGGTTCTCCTTGTTCCCTGTCATGTGCTTTGAGCACCCACTATCAATATACCATTGTTGGTTTATTGCTGGATAGGTCTTCACCTACACATGAACAGTTTATATATTTTTGACCCAGTTTACCTTGGTCCTAGGTTGATAGCCTTTAAACTCATGAATAAAAGACATCCCTGGCTGACTCTTATATCCTTCAGGATGGTATCTCCTAGGGGTACTATCCATTCAGTATAAGGGTTGAAGCTTTGGGATGAAGGACTTCTAGGATTGATTTTAGATTTACCTCTGAAAGGTTGTTCAAGACTCTGAGCTCCGTTCGATGATCGTCGAGCTGAGGTTGACGATCTTGGGTCAGATCGTCGAGCTCCGTTCGAAGATCGACCGTGCTGAAGTTCAGAGTTTAGAAGTCGTCAATCTGAGTTCGACGATTTAGCCTGAGATCGCCGAGCTCTGTTCTACGATCGTCGAGCTCTGTTCGACGTTTTTTGTTGAACTGTAATTTTCTTTGGCAAATCTGCATTCTTCCTAGCTACCTCTACAACTCCTTTTCCTTTATCAGAAATAAATTTACTTGGGGTTGTCAATACTATAGGTTGGCTGGATGAGGCACCCAAGCCCAGTGTACTATTGAGTCTTGTGTTCACTGTGCTTGTGATGTCCATCAGTTTGATACTTCTCCCATTGAGGGATTCTTCAAACTTCTTGGCCTTAGACAGTTCACTTTTTAGTGAGACTATCTCCTCCCTATAGCATTCTAACTCCTCAGAGAGTTTGAGGTTGTCTGATTTTAAGGTGCTTAGTTCAGACAATTGATTTCTGAGAGAGATTATCTCTTTATCAGACTTTAGCAGGTCTAAACAAAGTGCCTTAAATTCAAATTTGAAGTCCTCTGAATTAAAGTCAAAAGAATCTATTACCTGGTCTTCTTCATCTTCATGTTAAGATTCAGGTTCTGATTCTTGTTCTACATCAGAATTTTGTTAGGAGGCATTGATAGCCATCATGCAGAATTCCTTTTCTTCAGCAACATCTTCATCATCACTTGAGCTTGATGAAGCTTCTGACTCTTCTTCAGTTTCACTCCAGGTTTCTGCTACAAATCCCTTCCTTGTATGCTTATTTTTGCTGGAGGAGGATTTGTTGTAATTGTTTCCCCTGGAGTCCTTGTCTTTTCTCCTATCTTTCCTGTCTTTCTTGTCCTTATTCTGATTTTCTGGACAGTCAGACACAATATGGCCTGGTTTCCTGCATCCAAAACAGATAATTTCTTTATTATTGGATTTGTCATACCTTGGATTCTCATGCCCTCTGGATGGCCTCTTTCTGAAATCTTTCCTGGCCATCTTATAGAATCTTTTGGCCAGAAGGCTCATCAATTCTTCATTGCCTGTGACCTTGTCTTTAGGCAGATCTTCTGTAGCTTTGAATGCTATTGTCTTCTCTTTCCTGATGGCTAGAGAGGCAACCTTTTGCTCTTCCTCTCTGTTCTTGATGAGCAGCTTATATGACTTGAGCTTGCCCAACAAGGCTTTAGTAGTAATCTCAGTTAGGCTTCTGGCATCCTTGATTGGCAAGATTCTTGAATCCCAAGTGCTGGGAAAGCACATTAGGATTTTGTCATTTAGTTCAGTGAGTGAGATCTCCTTGTCCAATGTCTTCAACTCACTGACTATCAGACTGAGCCTGCTGTATATATCAGCAACTGACTGTGTTTCTCCTTTCTTGAAGTTCTCATACTGGGATATGAGATGGGATCTCCTGTCCTTCCTTTCATCAACAGATCCAGAGACAATTTCAGATAATTTGTCCCATATCTCTTTTGCTGAACTGCATTCAGCCACCTTTTGGAATATCTCATCAGACATAGTCGGAGCAAGGATATTCATAGCCTTTGCATCTACAACTTTCCATTTCTTTACTTCTGCATCTGTTCCTGAAGGAGGTGGAACAACACTTGTACTTGTAACCTCTGGAGGTCTTGGACAAACTGTCAAAACAGAATTAAAGATGTCCTCATAAATAGAATTTATGTAAAGTTTAATCCTTGCCTTCCAAAGGGCAAACTTGGAAAGATTGCACACTGGAGGTCTGGTGCTAGCATAATCTTTGTTCTGTGCCATGGTTTTGTATGGAAATAAAAATAATATAGAAAGTAAAACCCCTCTATCAAAGATTGATCTTATCAGAGATCTTTTGGTTCAGGAGTTAGCCTGTTCAACCAATTTGATGAAGATTCAGTTGTTGAGTAACCAACCTCGCTCTGATACCAATTGATAGTGAGTGAAAGATCTACCATAACTCTAGAGGGGGGGGGGGTGAATAGAGTATTTTTAAAATAATTTACAATTAGAAATTGTAAAGCAGTGGAAGACTTAATTTATGTATATGTGTAAGGTGCTTGCAGTAAAGTAAAAACTAAAGCAAGAAAATAAGAAATCACACAGCACACAACAAAGCCAAACACACAGCAAACAAGATGACACAAGGATCTATAGTGGTTCCCCAACAACCTGGGTACATCCACTCTTGTACTACCCTAGGTAGGAATCCACTTCAAAAATAGTTGATCAGGTGTCCTGGGCACCAATGAGCTTTTGATAAGGTGCTCAAAAACCAAAACTAGATTTTTTGATCAGGTGTCTTGCCACCACTGAGTTTTGACAAGGTCTCAGAAACTAGTTTCAGAACTTTTGAAGGGAGTTTTGATAAACCCTTTTACAGGAGGGAAAAGAAAAAGAAAGAAGTTTGAAGATGTTCTTCTCTGTCAACAATCTTAGAGAAGACAAGTGGAAGAAGTTGCTAAAGCTCCCCCTGAGATCTGTAATGGTTCAGGAAGGTGAGCTTTGCTAGGGTGATAGGTCTTCAGTTGCTTCAGATCTCCAGCAAAGGATGATTTCAGCAGATGCTGAAATGAGTGATGTCTGGAGTCCTTGATGTTGAAGCTTTTGAACACTTGAAGATTTTTACTCAGTGAATCTGTATGTTCCAGAAGATGAGTTCTTGATCAGAGTATTTTTTTTATCTCTCTTCTGTAACTCTTTTTCTCAATCTAATAATACTGTATATCTCTTCTTTTTTCTTAGAGTATTGATATGTTCTGTCTTCAAAAACATATTCTGTAGGAGTATATCAGATTCTGACTTAGATGGCCGTTACTCAGTCATAAATGACTTCCATAAATGACAATTGTCTCTGGGGAAAGTCCTAAGTAACATTCCATTTAATCTTCCTTGAAACTTGCTCTAGATTGCTTAAAATGGCTACAAAATCCTTTGCAATCAATGCAAGAAATAGATCTGAATATATTCAAAAACTTTTCTTGAAATTGAATTCTAAAAGCGTCGATCTCTCACAGAAATCGTCGATCTGAGCTCTACGATCATTGAACTGAGCTCAGAGATTGGATTTAAACAGCAGACAGAAATCGTCGATCTGAGCTCTAAGATAGTCGAACTGAGCTCAACGACTTGGAAAATAGCTGAAGACAGAACGTCGATCTGAGCTCGAAGATCGTCGACCGGAGTTCGACGTCTTGCAGAGTTGAGCTCATAGAACGTCGAACTGAGTTCGACGTTTCGTCGACCTGAGCTCGACGAAAATTGTCTTTGTCTCAGCATTGAATCCTGATCTTTGAAAGGTCTTGGGGGCAGCTTCAAACCTAAGTTCTAACCCTTAGACTCATTCTAATTTGACCTTTTCAACTATACAACTAGGTCAAACCAATTTCCTAAAATACATAGTGATCCTTGCCCAAATTAGTAATAGGGTGTTCCAACATAATGCATACGGGCTTGACCTTTATCATCAACCCACAATCGACCGACACTTGATCGACCGCAACCACCTGTGAAGGCTCTTGCACCGACTTCCGTAACACCGAAATGTTGAATACATCGTGTAGCCCACTCAACTCCACTAACAACTTCAGTCGATACGCTGCTTTACCAATGCGCTCCAGGATCACAAACGGTCCAAGGTACCTCGGACTCAGCCTCTTCAGGTGTCAAACTCGCATGACACCATCGAACGGCTTGATTTACAAATACGCCCAATCACCAACAACGAACTCCACGTTCCTATTCTTTGGGGTTGTATTTTTTTGCCTTCCTGTCCTGAGCGATCTGTAAACATTCCTGTACTATACGTACCATTGAAGTGGCGTCTCCCACTACTTGATGTTTGCACAACTTCGACTCACCCGTCTCTAACCAGGATAGCGACATGCGAAATTTTCTCCTATATAGGGCCTCGAAAGGCGCCCTTTGTATACTCACCTGGTAGCGGTTGTTATATGCAAACACCACCAAGTACATGTGATCTTCCCATGATTTCCGTAATCCAAGACGCACATGTGAAGCATGTCCTCCATCGATCTGATGACCCTCTCGGTCTGACCATCCTTCTGCGGATGGAAGGATGTGCTGAAACTCAGCTTAGTTCCCAATAATATATGCACTAGCCTCCAGTCGTTGGACGTGAAGCGTCCATCTCGGTCACTTTCAATACTGCGGGGTGCACCATGCAACCGAACAATGTTATCCATGTAGAGTTTGGCTAACTTTTTCACCGGATCATCCTTTTTCAGTCCTGGCCACCAGAACAACTTCTTCAAACTTCTAAAACATTTTGTACTCCCCGGGTGAATTGAGTACTTGGTAAAATGAGCCTCGTACATCAACTCTTGCCAAAGACTCTCCACACTTGGGACATACAGACGACTGTCCTACCACAACAGTCCGTATTCAACAACATATTGGGAATTTGACCTATCAAAAGCATCATCCATGATCTGCTTGTCCACGTAATTGATCTCCAATATCTCCAAATCTTGCACCAAAATGTATGTCAAAGGCATAGTCCCCCAGGAACTCCATCCACCTCCACTGCCACATGTTTAAGTCCTTATGATCCAATAAGTACTTCAGGCTCTTGTGATTGATTTAGATATCGACCTTTACACCATATAGTTAGTGCCTTTACAACTTCAGGGCGAATATCATGGCTGCTAACTCCAAGTCATGGACCGAAAAAATCCTCTCGCATACCTCCAACTAACGCGAGCTATAGGATATTACAATCCCATGCTGTAGCAGAACACAACACAAGCCACTGCCTTAAGCATCGCTGTAAATCTCAAATCCTTTGGTCCCACTCGGTGAACATGGAGTAATTGCCGAGGCCAACCGACTTTTCAGCTCTTCGAAAGCTTGTGTGCACTCCAGCGACCACACAAACTTTTGATCCTTCTTCGACAAAGTCGTGAGGGGTAATGATATCCGCTAGAAGTCCACTATGAAGCGTCTGTATTAGCCAGCCAGTCCTAGAAAACTTCGGACTTTTCGCCACGTAGACAACACAGGCAACTCATATATCGCAATATCTTTGACGGATCTACCACGATACTTTCTCCACTCAAGACGTGACCCAGAAATGCTACTGAGGGTAACCAAAGCTCGTGCTTGGATAACTTGGCATACAGCTGATTTCTCCTCAATGTCTCCAATACTGAATTCAGATGCTTGTAATGATCACCCTCATACTGAAAGTATACCAGTATGTCATCGATAAAGGTTATCCCGAACTGGTTCAGGTACTCACTGAACGCCATGTTCATCAAATCCATATACACGGATGACACATTTGTCAGCACAGGCGGCATGACGATGAAATCATAACGCCCATAATGTGTGTTGTACGCCATTTTGGGAATGTCACTTTCCCTGAACGACAATTATTAGTATCCAGATTTCAGATCCAACTCGAGTACATAATTGACCCAACGAGTTGATCGAACAGATCAACACTTCTTGGGATTGGATACTTATTCTTTTCCGTTAACTTAGTCAACTTCTAGTAATCATTACAGAGTTGTAAGCTTCCATCCTCCTTTTAACAAGAGGACTAGTGTGCTCCAATGCGATAAACCTGGATGTACAAAACCATGATCTACCAGCTCTTGAAGTTATACTTCAGTTCCGACATCTCACAACCTATAGCTAGTACCAATCTGACCACCTTATGGTTGACATTGATGTACGCACGGTGCTCGAGAGCCAGTCCATACTAAAGATTACGTCGAACTCTACAAACAGCAGTAGCGACGCTTGCAAGTCAAACTCCTGACTCCCTATCCGTAGCTTCATCCAACAGACTTTATTCACGTGCATAGAGCACCCATTAGGCAGCAGTACTTTCTATTTGACTCTTGCCATCGAAGAAGGAACTCCGATGCATGATACACATCCTTCGGACAAAAAGGAATGGGAAGTTCCCATAACGACTAGTGCTTTCACCGAACACTCAGAAAATCAATACAAATCCTATCACAACCAAACATAGGCTAACATGCGTAAGACAACAAGTATCTAAAGCTGACCCACCAAAAAATTATACCATACCTGTTGTAACGTCCCGATTCGCGCTAGGCCCCTTGTGCGTGTTTTTGGGTCAGGAGAGCTAGGGTAGGCTCAAGGGGGTACAGGCGATCAGGTGCACACTTGCGAGGAGAAAGGAAATGGTCTACAAAACCTGTGTTGAGTGTGACACGGGTAGGGCCACGGGCGTGTCCCTACCCGTGTGTCGTGGCTTCGAGTGAAATATCATTGAGTGGTTTGGACAGAGAAGGACATGACAAGGAACACGGCCAGATACACGGCCGCATCACCTGGACACAGGTAGAAACACAGGCGTGTCCCTACCCGTGTGTCGTGACGTTGAGTGAAATGTCGTTGAGTGAATAACACGGGTAGAGACACGGGCGTGTCCCTACCCGTATGCCGTGGCGTTGAGTGAAATGTCGTTTAGTGAAGAACACGGGTAGAGACACGGGCGTGTCCTTACCCGTGTGCTGTGGCGTTGAGTGAAATGTCGTTGAGTGGTCTGGACAGAGAGGGACACGGCTGGGAACACGGCCAGAGACACGGCCGTGTCGCCTGGACACGGGTACAGACACGGGCGTGTCAGTACCCGTGTAAGTGCTCCAGGAACCGTTGACCAAGCAGGACACGGGTAAGGACATGACCATATCCCTACCCGTGTCACTTCTGTATAAAAAGGAAAAAGTGAAACCCTAGCATTCTCATTCTCTTCCCAAGCCCTATTCTGGAGGGAAATTTCTGGAGGTGGAGGAGGACTGTTGGAGCAAGCTTTGGAGGAGGAGAAATGCCATCACCGTCAAGGAAAAAGTGATGTCGCGGAGGAGGATAACAAGATCCATGGCCGGAAATGGTGGTACCGCCTGAAATGAGGTGAGCTTCCTCCCCTCTCCCTTGGTGCTAGATCTATAGTTATTCTTAGGCGAGACATCGACTCAAATGAGTCTTGATGTGTGAGGAGGAGGATTCTAGGAAGGCCTTGCTAGAATGTGTGTTCTAAAGTCTAATCATCTTCAACTTCCACCTCTTCAATGTGATGATGGGGGTGGCTTCGTGAAGAGGAATGGCCTCGAGAGGGAGAATAAGGGTGGAGGAACTTCTGGTTGCGATTTGGGGAAAATCGCTTGAGGAGGAAGACGAACGGATGTCGTTCATTCCGCTTCATGATGCGTGCAGAATCTTTGTTCTGCACGCAACGACCTTCTTGGCCGTTTTAGCAAAATAAATGGTCAGATCTGGGCTTTCGACTAAACAAGAAAGTTGTAGCCCTTGAAATTATCTTTCCAATGAGTGGTTACACGCCTTTAGGTGAAGCCTGTAGCCACGGGAATGTCCAATCGAATTTAGGGCTGTAAACTAAACGCACAAAATTTGTTTTCTGTACGCTGCAGTCTTTGGAGCCGATTTCGTGTAGGTTAGAGCCTTTTCTGGGTTGCAGGATGAACACGAAAGTTGTAGACAATGGAAAGACCTTTCCATTGAGGGGTTACACTCACTCACCGGATTCCTGTAGCCACGGGAATCCTTGGTCTAAGTTGCTGTCCAGATTAATTCTGCACCTAAATTCTGGGTTGTGTATAATGTGGAATTCAATTCGGTGGAATTTAATGTTGCGATCTAACTCGAGGTTCAGGTGAACTCTTTTGGCATAATCATCATAGTGATATGAAAGTTGATGTTTATAAATCTGAATTCGTATAACGAGTTGTGAACAAGCTTAATTTAAGGAAAGAGCTTGATATAAATAGGTAGATATATATTTATGCGCATTGTCTATAACTTGTTGAATTCATTTGGAAGGGCATGTAGATGGATAAACTATGACCATGATGTATGTTGAATTGATAGAAGGAAATTAGTAGTCCAATGCTTAGAGTGTCGTCTCCCTACGGGTAGCATTGTGGAAGTTGGCAAGTGCGGTGTTGACCGTCACTAGTTGGGATGATGTTGAGATGAGTAAAGTTGGACGGTTGGGCTTGGTCCTCGGTGTTCACGTCCCGAGGCTCCTTCCATATTTGATGGATGGTTGGGCTTGGTCCTCGTGCTTTCTCCGAGGCTCCTTCCATGCCACAGTATTGTGGAATTGCATGTGGTGTGAGTCGACACGCGGTGTCGTAATCCCGAGTTAAGGATAGTGTGGCAAGTCTACGGGCTCGCCGATCATCATACCGATGGGAGTTGACAGTTAGACCTTGGGCGGTTGGTCTTGGTCCTCGGTGTTCAAGTCCCGAGGTTCCTTCCGTGCCAAGTGAACGGTTGGGCTTGGTCCTCGTGCTCATTTTCGAGGCTCCTTCCGTGTCATACCATAGGCCAGTTCGGGGCTAGGATATTGGTGCACATCTACCCAAGAGAACCCGTTGAGCCGTAGTACGCATGTGAGCTCCGTTGTTGTGTTCTTAGCGTTGAGGCATACGAAGGCCTAGGCCAGGTAGTGTAGAGACCAGCCTAGTAGTGGATATGCCCGCTCTACTGTCACCGTTTGGCCACGACGGATGACGCCTGAGAGGTTAGCTACCTGCTAGAATAGTGGGAACTATAAGTCTGTGTCGACATAGCGATTGCATGTGCGTGATCATGGGTATGTCATTGTATTGCATACATAACATTGCACATCATTACATTCACAAGATCCTCATCGTATAAGTTTGTATGGGCACTCCTATACGATGAGTTACTTACTACTGAACGACCCTCAACTTATATGCTTGTATGGGCATCCATATAAGTTGAGTTACTTTCTGTTATATTATTACACTCTCTCATTATGTAGAATTGTTAGAATAGAATGCTGTTAATATTGCTATACATTACTTCTTTTGATACTTGTGACATGTATACTTAATCCACCTACTTGTACATATGTTTATATATATTGTACCTGTTCCTTTCTCCTCCCGGTGCCGAGGATTCGCCGGGGGAGCGGATGTGAAGACACTTAGTCTTTATGACTAACGGTTGCTGTTGGGTATTGTATCCACAATGTACCTGATTTGAAGAAGCCTAAACCCTATAAGCTAAGGTGAATAGAGCAAATAGGAATGAAACTCATAAACTTAAAATTGAGTTGAGAGAGATATTCATTACCAATTACTTGAGAGCAAACTTGGAGCCACCTTAACCTTAGTCGAGAGGGTAATCTCCCCCTTTTCGGCTTCTGCAAATCGGGGTCTGGTGCATATGACCCCATGCTCCCCCTCAGTTCTTGCACCTATGCTTACACTTGAGTGCCTGGCAGATGCTCCCCCTAGATGCACGAGCCATGAGCTTCTGTAGTCTTCATTCCTCATAGTTGAGCATCCCCAATTCAGTTTTGAAGAGACTGAACTTGGCCTCGTCTAAGGGCTTAGTGAAAATATCTGCAATCTGCTTGTCCGTGGGGACATAGTAGAGAGAGATGTCCTTGTTCTCCACGTGCTCCCGAATGAAGTGGTAGCGTACTTCAATATGCTTCGTTCTGCTGTGCGATACCGGATTGTTGACAATAGCAATTGCACTTGAGGAGTCGCAATATATTGGTACTTCCTTGTACTGGAGGTCATAGTCGGCTAACTGGTTTCTTATCCATAGGAGTTGTGTGCAACAGCTGCCAGCCGAGATGTACTCAGACTCTGCAGTGGAGGTTGTTACACAATTCTGCTTCTTACTGTTCCATGAAATAAGCCTTCTTCCGAGGAATTGACACGTCCCGGAGGTGCTTTTCCTGTCATCCCTACTTCCTGCAAAATCAGCATCTGAAAACCCTATTAGCTCGACATCATTGCTTCTCGGGTACCATAAGCCAAGATTAGGGGTACCTTTAAGGTATCTGAGAATTTGCTTTGCAGCGACATAATGAGATTCCTTAGTGTTCACCTGATATCTGGTACAAACACATGTGGAGAACATGATATCCGGTTTACTCGCAGTAAGATAGAGCAGAGATCCAATGATGCTTCTGTATTTGGTTTCATCAAAAGGTTTCCCTTTCTCATCCTTATCCAGAGACATGGTGGATCCCATTGGAGTCCTCATAGAGGTTGCATTCTCCATTCCGAATTTCTTGAGGAGTTCATTTGTGAACTTCGTCTGAGAAATGAAGATTCCTTCCTCAGACTATTTCACTTGAAGTCCCAAGAAATACTTCAGCTCTCCCATACTGCTCATTTCAAACTTTCCTTGCATAAGTTTGGAAAACTTTTTGCAAAGATTGTTGTCCGTTGAGCCGAATATAATGTCATCAACATAGATTTGCACCAGCAAAATCTTGCCTTTGACTTCCCTGAGAAACAATGTCTTATCTATTTTTCCTCTAGAGAACTTGTTCTCAAGAAGAAAACTAGACAATGTCTCATACCAAGCTCGAGGAGCTTGTTTTAGGCCATATAGCGCTTTATTAAGAAAATATACATGATTAGGATAAGTAGGATTGACAAAACCTGGAGGTTGAGCAACGTATACTTCCTCTTTCAAATCTCCATTCAAGAAAGCCGATTTCACGTCCATCTGATAGACTGTGAATCCTTTGTGAGAGGCATAGGCTAGGAATAGCCGGATTGCCTCGAGCCGTGCAACTGGTGCAAACGTCTGGTCAAAGTCAATCCCCTCCTCCTGTCTGTATCCTTGAGCCACCAGTCTGGCTTTGTTCTTGATGATGACTCCATGTTCATCCAACTTGTTTCTGAAGATCCACTTGGTACCAATCACATTTTGCGTCTTCGGTCTGGGAACCAGCGTCCAGACTTCGCATCTTTCGAATTGATGCAGCTCATCTTGCATGGCCAAAATCCATGATGCGTCTTTGTTCGCTTCGTCGAACTTCTTTGGCTCTACCTGCGACAGAAAGCTAAGATGCAAGATCTCGTTAAGAGTACCTCGGCGAGTTCTGACACCGTCTCGGGGATCTCCAATGATTTGATTTCTGGGATGATCCCTCACGTGTCTGAGCTCTAGAAGTCTTGCATCAGGAGCTTCGACTACTTCTTGGGCATCTCCTTCTTCTAAAGGATTTGCCACATTTTGATCTTCAACTTCTCCGATCGGCGTTGATGTGGAGACCTTGACATATTTTGGAGTTGCATCTTTCTCGGGATCATCCAGTTGTAATTTTTCGAGTCTGGCACCTGCAGCTTCAGGAAGACAACTAGAAGTCTTGCAATTAAGCAAGCTTCCTTCATCAAATACAACATTTATTGATTCCTCTACCACTAGGGTTTTCTTGTTGAAAACTCTATAAGCCCGGCTGTGGCTACTATAGCCCATGAATATGCCTTCGAAGCATTTTTCACCAAACTTAGTACGAGGGTACTTCCCATTATTCAGTACATAACATTTGCAGCCAAAGATCCTCAGATAGGACATGGTTGGTTTCTTGCCTTTCAGTAGCTCATAAGGAGTCTTACAATGGCTCTTGTTGATTAACGCCCAGTTTTGTACATGACAAGCCGTATTGACAGCCTCGGCCCAGAAGTATTCTGGAAGAGAAGCGTCATTCAACATTGTCGTGCACACCTCAATGAGTGTTTTATTCCTCATCTCTGCCACTCTATTTTGTTGAGGAGTGCGAGGGGAGGAGAACTCATGAAAGATACCAAGCTCTTCACAGAACTCTGTCATAGCCCCAGACTCAAACTCTGTTCTGTGGTCACTTCTGATTTTGACCACTGAGCAGTTAAGTTCGTTCTGTATCTGCTTGACAAAACTGGTGAAGATGTCAAACGTATCAGACTTGCGCTTTAAAAAGAACACCCATGAAAACCGAGAGTGATCATCTACAATTACTAGCGTATACGACTTCCCTCTTAAGCTATGAACTTGCATTGGACCAAACAGGTCCATATGCAGAAGATAAAGACATCTGGAGGAGTCTTTGTCTGGGATTCCCTTAAAGGTAGCCCGAGTATGCTTGCCCATCTAACATGCAGGACATGGACTATCTTTAACGCACTTAATAATGGGAGCATCCCTTACTAAGTTTTTGGAAAACAGCATATTAATTGTCTTGTAATTAATGTGTGCCAATCTCTTGTGCCATTGTTCACAAAGAGATGCACTGCCTTTAGCAACGAGGCATACTGGGGTAGAAGAATCTAAACTAAGAAAATCTAAACAGAAAATATTTCTGCTCCTAATGCCAGTTAATACAGTTTCCGAAGAATCACATGATATTATCAGGCATTTATCCTTGCAGAACTTAACGTCATACCCTTTATCACATAATTGGCTTACGCTGATCAGGTTATGATTTAATCCTTCAACATAAGCTACGTTAGTGATAGAGAGTATACCGTTGGAAATCGTACCGTAACCTCTGGTGACTCCCCGATCAGATCCCCCAAATATGACTTTGGGTCCATCCTCGACTGGAGAGTACTCCCTCAGCAGGCTTCTTGTCCCGGTCATGTGACGGGAGCATCCACTATCCAAATACCAAATAGGAGTTTTGTTGGCCTTTGGACATTCCTGCAAAACAGAATTAATTTGCCTTAGGAACCCAATCGAACTTGGGTCCTAGATTCCTTGTTAGCATACTCCCCCTCGATTGGTTAACTCTACGAGTGGTCGGCCTCGCATTGCTAACATAAGGAGTCTCGTTATACCTTGGATTAAACCAACAATCTACGGCAAAGTGACCAATTTTGCCACAGCACCATCAGTCAAACCTGTTATACTTCCTCTTGGCAGCTTGCTTTACCCTTGAAACGTGGGGTTCAGCCGGGGCCGAAGACCTGGAGGTGGAGGCAACATAATGACCACAGTCATATGACTTCTTCACCTCTTGGCTTTTCAGTGTAACAGGCTTGGCCTTAGGTGCCTGCTTCCTATTATGGCCGCTAGAGAATTGACCATAATTTCCCAAGTGGATTTCCTCATAAGGTGCCTTGAAGACACTCTCACTAAAGTTACGGGGAAAGGTCCACCCACCATATCGGCTCTTCGGCTTTGCAACCGAGGGCCTGAAGTGATGCCCATATGTTGACTCAAAGTCATGTTGGTTACAGGGAAAGCTGGGCTTTCTGAACTCAACAGGGCTGAGTGGGGCCTTTCCTTTCTCATCAGCAGAGGCTTTCTTGGCAGCCTTATTCTTCCTCTTGTTCCTGTTTATCCTGGATGAGGAGCTAGATACCCCTACATGCCCCAAGCCAGCTCCTTTGGCTTGAGCAGAGAAGGTATCAACTAATGGAAGAACAGTTTTTGGCATAGAGAAGCTCTTGACGATCTTCCTTTCTGCCGCAAGTTGTTCTTCCAACTTGTCGACTTCCTCCTGCTTAAGATCAAGGAGCTTAAGAGACTCTGAATGCTTTGAAGTCAGGTCCAAGTTCTCCTGTCGGAGGGAGATCAAACTGGTGATCTCTTCCCTCAGGGATACACTCTCACCTTTAAGGAATTTTACTTCCTTCTTCTCAGCCTTCAGTCTCTTTCGACACTCCAGGAAAGTATTGAGCAGAAGCTCATACTTATCGAGGAGCTCAGCTTCACGGGCAGAAGAGCTATCCTCAGGGTCATCATCCTGAGACTCAGGATCAGAGTCAGAGTCAGAGAGAGGGGTGTGAGCTTTTACCTTCCCCGTAAATGGGGGGCAATCTCCTTCCGAGTCACAGTGACCCATTAGACCAAAGTAGGCTTCCTCGTCATTGCTGGTATCTGATGTGTCAGATTCACTCAGCGTCTTTGGCTTCTTCACGATGTAGCTCCTCTCCTTCTTCTTGTCTTTTGAGGACCTGTGCTCCTCTCCCTTTACCTTTTCCCTCTTGCCTTGATGGCAGTCGGCCACGACGTGTCCTGGCTTGTTGCAACCAAAGCAAATAATGTCAGATGTGCGATGTTTGTTCGATTTGGAAACATACCTGTCAGAAGAATAGTTCTTCTTCTGATCCCTTGACGAGGAGCCGTTTCTCTTTCTCTGATTCCTCAGCTTGAGGAACTTCTTGAACTCCCTTGTGATAAGGGATAAGTCTTCCTCAGACAATTTTGAGTCGGAGGAGCTTGGCTCAGAGTCTTCCTCTTCATCCCTCTTCCACGCACGGGAAGAAGTGGCACCCTTGCCCTTTCTGGATTAAATGGCTTTCAGGGCCACCGTCTTTTCCTTGGCCGCGGCTTTCTCTGCTTCCTCTTCAGCCTTCCTTGTGTTCAACTGAAGCTCATAGGACATGAGCTTCCCGAACAGAATCTGTGGATCAGTTTCCGCAAGTCTGCCAAACTCGCGGATGGCGCAGATCTTTGTGTCCCATTCCTTAGTGAGGGACCTAAGGAACTTATCATTGAGTTCACCGTCAGTGAACACTCTTCCATATCCTTTGAGTGCATTGACGATCTTGAGGAAGTTTTCGAAGGTAACTCCGATCTCCTCCTTTGGCCCTTGTCTGAAGGCCTCATATTTCTGATTGAGGAGGGATCTCCGATCGTCCCTCACTTCATCTGTGCCCTCCATTAGGACAATCAGACAGCTCCAGAGATCCTTGGCTGTCCTGCAATTGCTGAAGTTCTGCATCATAGAGTCGTCAACTGCGCATACCAGGATGTTCTGAGCTTTCTTGTCGAGTCCGAACAACACCATTTCGTCCTTGTCCATTTCTGAAAGTTTCTTGGGTACTTTCTTGGTAGGATCAATGGTGGAGGCCTTAGTGGGAATGTAAGGTCCCTCCTCCACTATCATGAAGAGCCGGGGGTCGACTGCTTCCATGTAGAATCTGATTCTTTCCTTCCAGATAGGAATGTTCAGTCTAGTGCATACTGGGATCTTGCCGGAGTGCTTGAGTCCGTCCATGGAAGATATCGGTCTTCTTCTTGACACTGGTGGCAGGATTCTACTCAAGGTGTGAACCTTTTTGATGAGTAACCTCCCTCTGATACCACTTGTAAGTTCACCTAGTGTCAACTACCTTCACCTATGGGGGGGGGGATAGGTGACTTGCAGCGTATTTGCGGAATTAAAAGTATACCTGCAGAATCAAAACAAAATACACAGCACAGAAAATAACACAGGCAATATATAGTGGTTCCCCGATTTGGGTACGTCCACTTTCCCCCTTCGACCTATCTCCCAATCAGGGACGACTCGGTCACTTCACCAACAGGATTGAAATCCAATCCTTGCACTACCGGAAGGAACCCTTCCACACGTAGGAGTCAACACTCCCACAACACGGGTTGCACCCAACCCTACAACTAGAGACCAATCGGTCCTTTACAAAGAATTGAAAATATCTTGTAAGAAATACAAACAACGTATGGAGACTAAGGTGTCCCTCTTCGTTCGACGACGTGTTCTTGAAGTCAACGAAGAGTCCACAACCCTAGATCTCACTTGGAGAGAGTCTCCCCGAGACCGGCGGCTGCGACGAGCAGCGGAAAGGCTCTCGGTGTTGGCGGCGGCAACTGAAGATATCAGCAAAGCACTGGAGATCCAATCTTCTTAGCGAAGTCGGCAAGGTCTACCAACGGTCACACGAGGATCGATCGTCTCGATCGATTCGGACGGGGAAAGATTTCCCTATCTCAAATCAAGAGACAAAAGATCTCTGGTTAGACACGTGAGACGCTATGCAGGACTTGGCTTCTATCACCGAGGATCTGGAGTAGATCGAGATCGGCTTCGGTGATCGGCGGCGGCGACGGAGGCGGAGCAAGTTCGCGAGATTAGGGTTAGTCGGCCGCTCGGTTTCGTATCTCGTGTGTCTCTATTACTGTACACAAATACCAGAGTATTTATACAATAGGTCAAGAGATGACAGTTGTGGGACCCACAAGCAGTAAGACCAAAGTCCGGTTCAAAATCCCGCAGATAACGTGGACCGGTCCAGACAGAGTCGGAAAAATACCCAAGTCAAAATCGGCGAGAATCGTGGGTGATTCTCGACGAATCGGCGAGAATTACTTACGATTCTCGCCGAATTCTACTTAAGGAATTCTGGCTGCACAGGTTATAGAGGCCGGGGAGAATCGGTGGGAATCACCTTGGATTCTCGCCGACTCGTCGAGAATGCAAAGTCATTCTCGACGAATCGGCGAGAATCACTTGGTGATTCTCGACGATTCTGCCTTAGATGAGTTTTCTGACTGCGTCGAGACAGCCGACCCAACCCGGCGAGAATCAACTAGTGATTCTCGATGACTCGTCGAGAATCACTAGTGATTCTCGACGAATCGGTGAGAATCACTTAGTGATTCTCGACGATTTACACTTAGACGATTCTCGTCTCTCAATCTGCAAGCTGGTCTTTGGCCCATCCTTGCTCCTTGTCTGCTCTTGCTTTATCATAGCCCTGTACTTGAAATTAAGTACACCCCAATAGAGAGAGTACACGTAGGCCAACACACTGATCTGCTCAACGAGGGATTATGTCGCGCAGACCCGTGTATATTGACCCACTGCACCCTGACATTGGTGTGTACTTAGCGTGGAATAACTGCAAGCACAACTTAAAAGATTTCATCAAACACATTGTCTATTTACCTTAGCTTATACAGGGGCTTCTTCAAATCAGGTACATTGTGGATACAATACCCAACAATCTCCCCCTATTTGAAGAAGCCTAAACCCTATAAGCTAAGGTGAATAGAGCAAATAGGAATGAAACTCATAAACTTAAAATTGAGTTGAGAGAGATATTCATTACCAATTACTTGAGAGCAAACTTGGAGCCACCTTAACCTTAGCCGAGAGGGTAATTGGTATCAGAGGGGGAGATTGTTGGGTAATGAATATCTCTCTCAACTCAATTTTAAGTTTATGAGTTTCATTCCTATTTGCTCTATTCACCTTAGCTTATAGGGTTTAGGCTTCTTCAAATAGGGGGAGATTGTTGGGTATTGTATCCACAATGTACCTGATTTGAAGAAGCCCCTGTACAAGCTAAGGTAAATAGACAATGTGTTTGATGAAATCTTTTAAGTTGTGCTTGCAGTTATTCCACGCTAAGTACACACCAATGTCAGGGTGCAGTGGGTCAATATACACGGGTCTGCGCGACGTAATCCCTCGTTGAGCAGATCAGTGTGTTGGCCTACGTGTACTCTCTCTATTGGGGTGTACTTAATTTCAAGTACAGGGCTATGATAAAGCAAGAGCAGACAAGGAGCAAGAATGGGCCAAAGACCAGCTTGCAGATTGAGAGACGAGAATCGTCTAAGTGTAAATCGTCGAGAATCACTAAGTGATTCTCACCGATTCGTCGAGAATCACTAGTGATTCTCGACGAGTCGTCGAGAATCACTAGTTGATTCTCGCCGGGTTGGGCCGGCTGCCTCGACGCAGTCAGAAAACTCATCTAAGGCAGAATCGTCGAGAATCACCAAGTGATTCTCGCCGATTCGTCGAGAATCACCAAGTGATTCTCGCCGATTCGTCGAGAATGACTTTGCATTCTCGACGAGTCGGTGAGAATCCAAGGTGATTCCCACCAATTCTCCCCGGCCTCTATAACCTATGCAGCCAGAATTCTCTAAGTAGAATTCGGCGAGAATCGTAAGTAATTCTCGCCGATTCGTCGAGAATCACTCACGATTCTCGCCGATTTTGACTTGGGTATTTTTCTGACTCTGTCTGGACCGGTCCACGTTATCTGCGGGATTTTGAACCGGACTTTGGTCTTACTGCTGGTGGGGCCCACAACGGTCATCTCTTGACCTATTGTATAAATACTCTAGTATTTGTGTACAGTAATAGAGACACACGAGATACGAAACCGAGCGGCCGACTAACCCTAATCTCGCGAACTTGCTCCGCCTCCGTCGCCGCCGCCGATCACCGAAGCCGATCTCGATCTACTCCAGATCCTCGGTGATAGAAGCCAAGTCCTGCACAGCGTCTCACGTGTCTAACCAGAGATCTTTTGTCTCTTGATTTGAGATAGGGAAATCTTTCCCCGTCCGAATCGATCGAGACAATCGATCCTCGTGTGACCGTTGGTAGACCTTGCCGACTTCGCTAAGAAGATTGGATCTCCAGTGCTTTGCTGCTGTCTTCAGTTGCCGCCGCCAACACCGAGAGCCTTGCCGCCGCTCGTCGCCGCCGCCGGTCTCGGGGAGATTCTCTCCAAGTGAGATCTAGGGTTGTGGACTCTTCGTTGACTTCAAGAACACATCGTCGAATGAAGAGGGACACCTTAGTCTCCATACGTTGTTTGTATTTCTTACAAGCTATTTTCAATTCTTTGTAAAGGACCGATTGGTCTCTAGTTATAGGGTTGGGTGCAACCCGTGTTGTGGGAGTGTTGACTCCTACGTGTGGAAGGGTTCCTTCCGGTAGTGCAAGGATTGGATTTCAATCCTGTTGGTGAAGTGACCGAGTCGTCCCTGATTGGGAGATAGGTCGAAGGGGGAAAGTGGACGTACCCAAATCGGGGAACCACTATATATTGCCTGTGTTATTTTCTGTGCTGTGTATTTTGTTTTGATTCTGCAGGTATACTTTTAATTCCGCAAATACGCTGCCGGTCACCTATCCCCCCCATAGGTGAAGGTAGTTGACACTAGGTGAACTTACAGTTGCTACGTCTTCCTTTTTAGGAGGATACCCCGCAGGTGCAGCAGCAGGTTATGCAGCTGGATAGCCAGACCAGGACGACAGGGCCTGAGGGGACGGTACCGTCGCTACCGTCGGTTACAGATGTGAGTGTGAGAAATTTTGTTATAGCCTTTCAGGGAAATTTTATAGCTATACTCTGATTATGTAGAAGCATGTTTTAGCTTCTCTTTTGCTGTACTTATGGACTCATGGCTTAGTGTGGATTGACTTCTTTATACTATTATGGTTGGGTTGGCATATATATGTTGATATTGGTTGTAGCCGGCAGAATAGGCGTCTTGTGGTACAGGCTAGCCTGAGTGTTAGTGCTACCGCAAGGCAGCTGTTCTGGGCATAAGACCCCTCTCTACCCGTGTTCTGTGTTCCGGGAGGGGGTCTTACAAATGGTATCAGCTTGTTACGATCCACACCGGAGAAAGTAAATTTACAATTGTGCCACCCCCATTTGATTAGTCAGTTTGGGGACAAACTAACTTAGCGGAAGCAGTGGTGTGCCCATATGTAATTCACACTAAGTTTGTTCATCTTTGACCTTAGATTAGCCAACCTAACCTTAAGTTTGTACCCTATATGTATTTCCCAGTACATGCTGAGCCAGTGAGGGGCACCCCCGCCCCGTCCGTACCTACACAATTCCAACAATCAGAGCTGGGGCAGATGCTCACAGCTATCTTGGACGCCTTTAGGTCCCACTTTCAGCAGGCACCTGTACAACAACAGGGTCCGGGATCCAATTGGTTAAGCATTTTCCGAGCTCTCTCCCCTCCCGCTTATATTGGGACGGAGTCGGCGGTGCTTACGGAAGAGTGGCTCGACACTGTACAAGAACTATTGGCAGGAATAAGGTGCCCAAACAACATGGCGGTGACCCTTGTGGTGACACTCTTAGAGCTGCACGCCAAAAGGTGGTGGAAGTCCCTCATGGGCTCCACTTTTCAAGGAAGAGTGTACACGGATATTAGTTGGAGCGAATTCTCTGAAGCCTTCTTAGAGCATTTCATCCCCTCGGCCGCTCGGGATGATCTTGAAGAGAGGTTTTTGCAACTAAAGCAAGGGTCCAAGTCGGTGACAGAGTACCAACGAGAGTTCCGGCACTTGGCTAGATTTGCTGACTCATATGAGTTGGATGATAGATGGTACGACAAACGATTCTACAAAGGCTTGCGAGATCCCCTAAGGCAAGCCCTTTTGTTTATAGAGGACTCTAGTCTGGCGGAGATTATTGATATGGCAAAGAGGTTGGAAGCGGACCACTTTGGAAGTGGTAAGAGGCCAGCGAAGGGCGTGATGGAAGCCGGCCCCAGCAACAGAAGGAGATTTGACAATAGAAGAGGAAGATGATATCAGAGAGGTGGCGGGAATTTCCCCCAGAATTTTAGAGAGGAGCGCCCGGTTCCGCAACCACCAGCATTGCCTCCACCTCAACAATTTCAACAACACGGCGGACGGCATGAACGGGTGTGCTTCGAATGCATCCAACCGGGCCACATTCAACGCTACTGCCTGCAACTGTATGGAGATGCGCCTCTTGCTTTCCCTCCAGTAGCCCCTCGGGGGCGGGGATACATGCGTGGTCGAGGACGAGGACCACGAGGAAGAAACCCCGGGCCCGCTCGGGATCAGATGTATGCCTTGGATATGAATCAAGAGCGGAATCCTCAGGAGATGATTGCAGGTACGATTTCAATTAGTTATTTTGCTTCCATTAATACTCTCAAG
The DNA here is from genome assembly GCA_039513925.1 of Platanthera zijinensis. NCBI lineage: Eukaryota > Viridiplantae > Streptophyta > Magnoliopsida > Asparagales > Orchidaceae > Platanthera > Platanthera zijinensis. The sequence continues at coordinate 536,864 of CM077078.1, read as the reverse complement.
TTGCTTAGACGTCTAGCTTGAGTATTATTGTTGACACTTAGGAACCGTGATGGTCGGCGGGAAACCGGCTTATACGTTGTTTGACACTGGTGCCTCGCATTCTTTCGTGTCTAATGATTTCATCAAGGGTATACATGGAGTGCTATATTTCACTGGGATTGCTCGAAGACATACTATTTCCCTCCAGATTAAGTTCTTCACTACTTGAGTGCCAGTTCGTTCCAGTGCCTTAGCCTCAATCTATTTGCTGAAATAATCAATCATTGCCAGAATGAAGTGCCACTGCCCACTTGCCATGGGAAAAGGACCAAGGAGATCCATCCCCCACACTGCAAAGGGCCAGGGAGTCGTGACTGCCATGAGCAACTGAGCAGACTGATGCTGGAGCGGTGCGAATTTCTAACACTACACGCACCACTTTACATAATTTTTAGAATCCTTCCTCATAGTGGGCCAAAAGTATCCATGTCGCAGAATTCTCCTCTCCGGAGTTCTTTCTCCCGAGTGGCTTCCACACTCACCAGAATGGACTTCTACATGCACAGTAGGAACTTCTTCTTCAGAGACACACCTGGCCATCGACGATAGGAAAGTCTTTCTGTATAGAGTGTCAGTTATTAAGTAATAATGAGCCGCCTTGATCGTGAAACTTCTCTTATCTTTGACTGACGAATGAAATTCCCCTGAAGGTAGGTGGAGTACGATTGGATCCATCCAGGAGCGACGTTGATCAATATGCATCACATCTTCCTCGTCCATTGTCGGACGAAAGAGTTCGGAAGTAGTTCCTCCTGACGGAAGTCCGTGCTTGGCCAGAACATCAACCTCCTCATTCTCAGTCCTCGGAATGTGCTCAATAGTGAACCCTTTGAACCTGCCAATCTCTGTTTTGACTAGAGCAAGATATTTCCATAAGATGGGCTCCCTGGACTCAAAGTTGCCTAGAACTTATGACTCCATTACCAGAGAATCAGTCTTGATATGAACATGCTCAATCCCAAGTTCTCTCGCAAGCTTTAAGCCAGGAAGCAGCGATTCATACTCTGCCTGATTGTTCATAGTCGGGAAAAAGAATTTAATTGTCTGTTCTAACTTGACGCTGTTAGGATTACTTAGTACAGTCCCTGCCCCTAAAGAACTCCTTCCCGAAGCTCCATCAACATAGATGGTCCAGGCCAAAGGAGATTTATCTGTATAATCAGAGCTTGGCTCAGTTGTATCGATTAGGAAATCTGCTAGCACCTGAGCCTTGATAGCCGTCATGAGAACATAAGAGATCTCAAACTCGCTAAGCTCTATTGCCCACTTGGCTAGCCTTCCCGAATGTTCTGGTTTTTCCAATATGCTTCTCAAAGGTTGGTATGTAACAACTTGAATGGAATGTGCTTGGAAGTAAGGGTGAAGCCTTCAGGCAGTCATCACTAGTGCCAAAGACAACCTCTCCAGAATAGGATATTGCGTTTCTGCACTTTTGAGAATATGGCTCACATAGTAGACTGGAAACTGTTTCTTGTCCTCTTCCCGAACAAGAACGAAGATGATGATGGCCGGTCTGACTCCCATATATAAGAATAGCTCTTCCCCTGCCCAAGGACTCTGCAATAAAAAAGCCAAAGTCAGCTGCTTCTTTAGTTGCTCAAAAGCCGCTGAACATTCTTCTGTACACTCAAATTTGGATGCTCCTCTGAGAGTTCTGAAGAAAGGAGCACTCTTATCTCCAACTTGAGAAAGGAATCTCCCAAGTCCCGCTAGTCTTCAACCTAGCTGCTGAACTTCCTTTGGTGACAGTGGAGGTGCCATATCAAGAATGGCCCTTACTTTATCAGGATTTGGGGAAAGGCCTTCGGGGGTAAGGAGATGGCCAAGAAATTTTCCCTTGTTTTCCCCGAAGGTGTAGTTCAAAGGATTAAGTCTCATCTTATACCGTCGCAGAGTAGCGAACATCTCTGCGAGGTCTTGTAGGTAGGAAGAGAAAGACTTGCTTTTAATGAGAAGATCATCGACATATACCTCAAGGTTTCTCCCCTTTTGTTCTTTGAACACGTAATCCATCATACGTTGATACGTAGAATCGGCGTTTTTGAGCCCGAAAGGCATCACGAGATAACAGTAACAACCGTTGTTCGTGATGAAAGAAGTGTGCGGGATATCAGGCTTATGCATCCTAATCTGGTGATAACCAGAGAATGCGTCTAAATAACTCATAAAAGTATACCCAACTGCGGAATCAACTAAAACATCTATCCGAGGCAAGGGGTAACAATCTTTAGAGCAAGCTATATTCAACTTGGTAAAATAAATACACATTCGCCATTTTCCTCCTGGTTTCCTAACCATTACAATGTTTGAAACCCAGGCAGGATATTGAATTTCGCGAATGAACTTCGCCTTAAGGAGCTTAGTGACCTCCTCTTTGATAGGCTGGGCAAGCTTCGATGCCACCTTTCTTTTCTTCTGCTGTATGGGCTTGCAGTTGTGGTTAATGTTGAGGTGGTGGCAAGCAATGTCTGGATCCACTCCTGGCATGTCCTCCGCTGACCAGGCGAAGAAATCCAGGTTCTTTAGTAAGTAGGAGATCAACTCGGACTTTTGATCTTCAGGGAGCTCCGAATTTATGGAAAGCTTTCTCTCCTCCCCCTCTATAATGAGTAATCCTTGAGTCACCTGGGCAGGTTCCAGGTGAGCTCCACTTCTATATTCAGCTACATCTATGCTGGTGGGATCTTTTTGGAGCACAATCGGGCAAGCGGAAGGACTAGTCTCTGTCATATTGACTGTCTTGATGTAACATTCTCGTGCTTCCCGTGGGTTTCTCCTAACCCTGTGCAGTTAGCCCTCATGGTTGAACTTGATAGCCAGGTGATAGGTTGAGACTATTGCCCAGTATTTGTTGAGAAGAGGCCTTCCAAAGATGGCTGGATAGTTGCTCGGGGCATCCACTATTACAAATGGGATTGGCTTGACAACTCCACCAATTCTCACTGAGAGCACGACTCTCCCCTCAACTTCCTTCTTCTCTCCCGTGAAACCGTAGAGAGCTCCCTCAGCCGAATAAAGAGGCTTCCCAATCTTCATGTCCTCAAAGACTGGCTTGAAGAGAAGATTGACGGAGCTACCGGTATCAATCAAAATCCTGGATACTGTAAAGTCTTCTATGACTTTCTGAACCACCATAACGTCATCGAATGGATTAGCCGTGGGAGGAAGGTCAGTTTGATCAAAGGTCACGCGCTCCATGGGAGGAGTAGAAGATGAAGCTGAAGAGGTCTCTAGGCGAGAAACCCTTGCTATTAATGATTTTCGAGTAGACTCCGTCCCTGTTCCACCGTGAATACAAAAAATTTGCCCCTTGGACCCTTCATCGTGTGCATCAATGCACACATTCTCAATGTCAGTGTGGCCTCGATGACCGGCATCTTCAATCGCGTCACATTGCCAATAGGCCTTGGCTACATCCTTGCCCTTTGAGGTAGACGGTCTGGATGAAGCTTCCTTCTTACCCAGGTCTTTCAACTTGACCTCGACAAGAAGACTCTTTACAAGCAGGCAAAATGGCTCTACAGTCTTCAGTCAGGTGTCCCTTTGTAACAACCGATAATCCAAAATGGTGTTCAGGTTGGCTGACACGGCCTAGGACACGGGCGTGTCTCGGGGCGTGTCCAGCTAGGTGTTGTGTCGGGTGGCCGACGACTTCCAGTCGGCAGGCTTGAGCGGCGTGTCGGTCGACACGGCCTGGGACACGGGCGTGTCCCAGGGCGTGTCTGGTACGTGTCCGCTCTGGGCATGTCGAGGTGTCAACATTGCAGTCGACAATCGTCGAGAGGAGACACGGCCTGGGACACGGGTGTGTCCTAGGGCGTGTCCTGCTCGGGTGGTTTCCGGGCTTTGGAGAATGTGTGGTGACGCGGCTTGGAGTCCAGGCGTGTCCGGGCCTCGACACGGGTGTGTCAGGTACCGACACGGGTGATAACTCTAATTATTTCTATATTTTTATTCACTATTTTATATTAATAATAGATATTTTATACCAATTTTATAATATTAAGTTTATAAGTAACAAGTTTCTACATTTTATATTTATATGTTCTAATAAATTGATTTTTAACCTTGCAGGGCTGATATATATATTTTTTGGAACAAAACTGGATTTTCTCGTTTTTTGCCTAGACACGCCGTGTGACACGCCCTACCTGGGCGTGACACAAGGGCGTGATATGTGATAACCAAGCCTGCAGCCAGAGCCCGTCGACCGCACCAAAAGATCGTCGACCGGCCTTGACACGCCCGTGTCGAATGAAGACACGCCCGTGTACTCCGTACACGGGGCGTGACGGCCCATGGAAGAATTGTTGACCGCTGCCACGTCGGATTAAAATTATACGCTTGGGTCACGGGCGTGCCCCAGGGCGTGTCCCAGGCGTTTCCAGCTAATTATTCCTCCGTTCCAGCCGTTGCCACCAGAGACCGTTCCTGCTTGACACGCCCCTAGTCATGGGCGTGACTAGGGGGCGTGACACCTTCTTGAAGACAACTTTTACTCCCGCCGTTTTCAGCTTCCCGCCGTTTCCAGAAACAGCCATGACACGCCCTAGGTCACGGGCGTGACCTAGGGGCGTGACCCGTCAGTTAACCAATTTTGGCGATTTCTCCTCCAACGTCCCCGTGCTTTCAAGACGACGGTTTCGAGCCTGACACGCCCTAGGTCACGGGCGTGACCTAGGGCGTGACCAAACAGAAATTTTTTCTATAAATTCCAGACAGCTTCAGATGCTGAGGGGTCGAATTTTGGGAGTTGGAGTCTTGTAATTTTCTGTTTCTTTTGCTGTATTTCCTCATTTCTAAGTTAGATTTACCTTTGTTGTAACTTTAATTTTAGTTATTTCCATTTCAATCATGTTTTTTCCTACTTTATTTTGTATTTCCCCAATCATGATGAGTAGCTAATCTTCTTTTAGCACTTGATCATGATGAACCTTAGAATAAAATAGATCTTTCTCCTTCTTATTAAATGTCTTGTTCTTAATTGTTCTTGCTATGATTTATCTTTGATTTTTATTTCATCGAATTCATATTACGCGGATATGATCTTCGATCTAAGATCCGTATCCTAAATGACCGAGAGGTTGCGGATACGAGGAGATCACTCAAAGATAAAAGGAGTTGAATGCACTCCTCGAGAGAGGACGACGTAAATCTTCCGGATTGGAGTCAAATCCAATAGTGGGGTTCACCGCATAAAGCAAGCTTAGGGGTTTCGACTGGCCGAGAGGTCTTAATCAATCAACCTAAGGTTAGTTAGAAGCATGAGCTCGAGAGAGACGCTTCTATATTTTAGGAAACTCCACGGTCGAGTGAGTATAATTAAGAACTCGCATTTCATTATTTTCCAAGAAGATTTATTTTAGTCCAAGGGGATTCTAGATCAAGTGCTAGCTTTCTCATATTTGAATTTCTCTTTAGCTTCAGCTTTAGTTTTATTATCTAGTATAATCCAACCAACTTTTCCGTTTGATAAAATAATAGCTCTTCCTTGTGAGTACAAGTACTCAACAGGCCCCGAATCGCAATACGACACTTCCTATACTGCATTTCGATAGGTACGCTTGCCTATTCGGGATTCTAGTTTGGTTGTAATTTAACTTCTAGAAAATCACCATCAAGTTTTTGGCGCTGTTGCCGGGGACTTTTCTTTGTTGATATTTTGAAAGCAAGGATCTATTAGTTTTATCATTTTCTTTTTCTTTTATTTCAAAAAAAAAAACAAAAAAAAAAGCAAACTTTTTCTTTCAAAAGTTTTATCTTTAAATTTTTATAATTACAATTTCTTGCGAAAGGGCTGTGTCGGGTTTTTATCCCGCAATACTGCCTAGTACCTTGCGAACCCGTCACTGGGTAGCCCTTGGGAAGTCCGGGAAATTCTATTTTATAAATTTTTAAATCTTAAAACTTTTATCTTGTGTTTTGTTTTTGTGTATGACCCGAGGGAATCCCTCACCTCTTTTTGATTTGGATCCGGAAATCGAGCGAACCCTTCGGCACCGCTTACGATTTTGAGTTCCGAATTTCCAAGATACGGAATCCTTAGGAGACACTCCTAATCCTTCTTTAATTTTATCTCCGTCACCATCTTCTTCTTCTCCTTCTTCATTTAGTTCTTCTTCTCATTCTCCTAGATCTCTTTCTTCTTCTTCTTCCAATATGGGTGAGCCAAATGCGGTCGAACAACGGACTATGTCCTATTATGCTCGTCCAAACTTGGACGAGGCTCAATCTAGTATTGTTCGCCCCGCTATTGCTCCCAATAATTTTGAGTTGAAGCCAAGCATCATCCAAATGGTACAACAATATGTACAATTTGATGGGCTTCAAGATGAAGATCCAAACGCGCATATTTATAATTTCTTAGAAATATGCGATACTTTTAAAATTAATGGTGTATCCGATGATGCCATCCGGCTAAGGTTATTTCCATTTACATTGCGCACTAAAGCCAAGCAATGGTTGAGTTCTCTACCAAGAGGATCAATCACAACATGGGCTGAAATGACGGAAAGATTTCTTACGAAATACTTTCCGCCGGCTAAAACGGCTAAATTGCGCAATGATATTACTTATTTCTCCCAACTTGATTCGGAAACGTTATATGATACTTGGGAGCGTTTCAAGGAATTGCTTCGTCGATGTCCTCATCATGCAATTCCGGATTGGTTACAAATCCAAACCTTCTATAACGGCCTAAATTCTCAAACTAGGCAACATATCGATGCCGCCGCCGGTGGAACGCTTAATAACAAAACACCGGCGGCCGCCCAAGAGCTTATAGAAGGTATGGCTTTGAATACCTATCAATGGAGTACACCACGGTCTAAATCACCTAAACCGGCCGGGATGTATGAAATTGATACGGTCTCCAATCTATCTCTCCAGTTGAGATGCTAAACAAAAGATTAGAAGAGATGTCTGCTCCCTCTTCTATACCTACCTGGGATCCTACTTCTTCCTCCTCTCCCACTACGTTGGCCGAGCATGTGGATTATATGGGAAATCCGAATCGGCCATCCTTTAATCTGGGTAATACTAATTATGGTAATACCTATCACCCGGGTATAAGGAACCACCCCAACTTTTCTTGGAGTAATCCGGGGAACGCGGCTCGCCCACCAAACACAATCCCACCAGGATATTTTCCACCACAAGCTCCAAAAGCTCCCAATCTCGAGGAGTTGTTCTCCAAATATACTAGTACAAACGATGCCAATATCCGAAATCTCACCGGATCTCTTCGTAGTTTGGAGACTCAAATTGGGCAAATTGCAAAGATGCTCTCCGATCGACAACAAGGAGCGCTACCGGGCAATACAGAGCCCAACCCAAGGGAGCAAGCCAAAGCCATCACTTTACGGAGCGGGAAGGAGGTAACCACTTCTACAATTCCAGTTGAAACTTCTCCAATTCCGGTTGATACGGAGGTAATAATTTCTTCATCTTCTCCTCCGATTAAGCCTTCTAGTTATATTAAACCAAAACCTTATCAACCACCTATTCCCTATCCGTCTAGAATGCAAAAAGACCGGATAGATGAGCATCACGGTAAATTTTTAGACATGTTTAAACAAATCCAAATAAATTTACCGTTATGCGAAGTGATAGCACAAACGCCGAAATATGCTAAGTACCTCAAGGATCTTTTATCAAATAAAAATAAACTTGAGGATATCTGCACGGTTCAATTGAACACGGAGTGCTCGGCGGTTTTACTTAATAAATTGCCTAAGAAATTACCTGATCCGGGTAGTTTCTCTATACCTTTTTCATTTGGCGACTTATTGGTAAAACGTGCGTTAGCCGATCTAGGTGCCTCAATAAATTTAATGCCTTATTCTTTAGTTAAGAAATTGGGTTTAGGAGATCCTAAACCCACAAGAATGAGAATTCAATTGGCGGATCGGTCTATAAGATATCCGATGGGTATTATTGAGGATGTGCTTGTCAAAGTTGACAAATTTATCTTTCCGGTAGATTTTGTCATCTCTGACATCGAAGAGGACACCGAGGTACCACTCATTCTCGGTCGTGCATTTCTTGACACCTTGCGCGCAGTTATAGACGTTAGTAACGGTAAACTTCTCCTTAGAGTCGGAGATGAAGAAGTTACCTTTACTATTGACACGTCTATGAAAAATTTGCTCTCCAATGACGACTCATGTTACTATTTAGAGGCTTCTCCCGAAGAAGACTTCATTCCTTTTTATGAACATTCTTTCTCATCTATTGATCATAACGCATACTTTGAAAATTTAGATTTAATTACTTATGAAAATAGTGATAAGGATTCGATCACTCGCACACCTACTTTTGAAATTTTGGAAATTGGTAGTGATCGTTTGAAAACATCTTATGATGAACCTCCCATACTTGAACTCAAACAATTGCCTGATCATTTAGAATATTTATTTTTAGCGGAGGATTCTAAACTTCCCGTAATTGTGTCGGCCTACTTGACCGATGATGAAAAATTTAAATTATCCAATATTTTAAAACGTCATCGTCGCGCAATTGCGTGGAAGATCACGGATTTGAGAGGAATTAATCCCTCCTTTTGCACCCATAAAATTTTATTGGAAGAAAAAGCTCACAAAACAATTCAACCTCAACGCCGGCTAAATCCTAACATGAAGGAGGTAGTCAAGGCCGAGGTAATTAAATTATTAGATGCGGGCATCATCTATCCGATTTCGGATAGCTCTTGGGTGAGTCCGGTCCAAGTGGTGCCTAAGAAAGGAGGCTTAACGGTAGTTCCTAATGATAAAAATGAATTAATTCCTACTCGGACCGTTACCGGATGGCGGGTTTGCATCGACTACCGTAAATTAAATGATGCAACCCGAAAGGATCATTTTCCTTTGCCGTTCATTGACCAAATCCTTGAACGGTTATCCGGGCACTCGTTTTATTGTTTTCTTGACGGTCTCTCGGGATATTTCCAAATCCCAATCGCGCCCGAAGACCAAGAGAAAACAACCTTCACTTGTCCGTTTGGCACCTTCGCCTATCGAAGGATGCCCTTTGGTTTATGTAATGCGCCGGCAACCTTCCAAAGGTGTATGCTAGCAATCTTTGATGAACTAGTGGAGGATATCATGGAGGTCTTCATGGACGATTTCTCCGTCTTTGGAGACTCTTTTGATTTATGTTTAGCAAATCTTTCCCGTGTACTCCAAAGATGTGAGGACACGAACCTAATCTTGAACTGGGAAAAGTGCCATTTTATGGTACGGGAAGGTTTGGTTTTAGGTCATAAAATTTCTAGCAAGGGTATAGAGGTAGATAAAGCAAAAATTGAAATTATAGAAAAATTACCTTCACCCTCAAATGTTAAGGCCGTTCGTAGTTTTTTGGGGCACGCCGGTTTCTATCGCCGGTTTATTAAAGATTTTTCGAAAATCACTAAGCCCCTTACCCACTTATTAGAAAAAGACGCGCCTTTTATTTTTGATGAAAATTGTTTGCGCGCTTTTTCTCTTATTAAAGAAAAATTGATAAACGCACCAATCGTGATAGCTCCCAATTGGGAACTTCCTTTTGAAATTATGTGCGATGCTAGTAGTTTTGCCGTTGGTGCGGTCTTAGGACAACGCATCAATAAAAATTTTCATCCGATATATTATGCGAGCAAAACACTAACCACCGCACAAGAGAATTATACAACCACCGAAAAAGAACTTCTTGCCGTAATTTTTGCCTTTGATAAATTTCGTTCTTACCTTACTTTATCCAAAGTTATTGTTTTTACCGATCATTCGGCTTTGCGTTATTTACTAACCAAAACAGATGCAAAGCCTCGATTGATTAGGTGGGTATTGCTTCTCCAAGAATTCGACTTGGAGATTCGGGATAAAAGAGGAGCGGAAAATCTAGCGGCGGATCATCTTTCTCGGTTGGAGAACCCCAATTCAGAGGAGCTCAAAGAGGAGGACATCGATGACACATTTCCTGAAGAGCGCCTCCTCGCTATGCATAAGGTAATCACTCTCCCCACTCCTTGGTTCGCCGATTTTGCAAACTTTCTTGTTGCAAGATTCCTCCCAAATGGTTTTTCTTATCAAGAAAAGAAGAAATTCTTTTCAGATTTGAAAAATTATTTTTGGGAGGATCCATTTCTCTTCTGAGTTTGTGCGGACCAAGTAGTGCGGAGGTGTGTTTCTCATGAGGAGGGCGCAGAAATTTTAAAACATTGTCACGAGGGACCCGCCGGTGGGCATTATAAAGCTAATCGGACGGCTCGGAAAGTACTTGAAGCAGGCTTCTATTGGCCGAGCATCTTCAAGGACGCTCACGCACATGTAAGTCGTTGTGAACAATGCCAACGCTCAGGTAATATTTCCCGCCGAGATGAAATGCCCTTAAATTTATTTATAGAAATTGAAGTTTTTGATTTATGGGGAATCGACTTTGTCGGCCCGCTACCAACTTCTTTTGGAAATAAATATATTCTGGTAGCGGTTGACTACGTATCACGGTGGGCGGAAGCGCAAGCTCTCCCCACCAATGACGCCTGAGTCGTGACCCGATTTCTTAAACAACTATTTTCACGATTTGGAGCACCGCGGGCAATAGTTAGTGATAGGGGCACCCACTTTTGTAACGCATAATTTGCTAAAGTATTATCTAAATACGGCGTTACACATAGGTTAGCCACCCCCTATCACCCTCAAACTAGTGGCCAGGTAGAAGTAGTTAACCGAGAAATTAAACGAATTTTAGAAAAAACGGTTTCTACTAATAGGAAAGATTGGTCGGTCAAGCTTGACGATGCTCTATGGGCTTATCAGACCGCGTACAAGACCGCTATCGGTTGTACGCCGTATCGATTGGTCTATGGGAAAGCATGCCACTTACCGGTTGAGCTTGAACATCGTGCCTTTTAGGCACTTAAATTTTTAAATCTTGATGAAAATTTGTCCTCCGAGCTCCGTAAATTCCAACTTAACGAGCTCGATGAGTGGCGCTCCCTCTCTTATGAGAGTAATAAACTCTATAAGGAGCGCACCAAATTTTATCATGATAAGAAAATTAAGCACCCAAAGGACTTTAAACCGGGAGACCAAGTCCTTTTATATAACTCGCGCTTACGCTTATTTCCGGGTAAACTTAAGTCCCGCTGGTCCGGCCCCTTTGTCGTAAAGGAGGTTTGGCCTTACGGGACGGTTCTTATTTCACACCCGGAAAAAGGCAACTTTAAAGTGAATGGGCACCGACTAAAATTATTTTTTGCCGGTGATAATATTAACGAAAAATTAGACAACATAATGTTGTCAAACCCATAATAAGCGCACGCCTCTATGGTCGAGCTCACCGACCATAAACAAAGCGCTCGTGGGAGGCACCCCACGGTTATCTTTTCTTTTTTTATTATTCTCTAATTTTCTTTTTAAGTTTATTTTTACAGGCTTGAAGGACATCGCTGCATGATGATCGGGTTGAGACGAACGTCGAATCCTCGTATTTCTACAAGTCGGTAAAATTTAATTTATTTTTATTAGGCTCTTTAACATAATGATGTTATAATATAAAAAAAAACAAAAAAAAATATAGATATTTATTAAAAAAAAAAAAAATTTTTTAAAAAAAAAAATATCTCGTACACGCGTTTGTCACGCCCGTGACCCATTGGTCACGGGCGTGTCACGGGCGTGTTTTGCCAAGACTGCGGGAGGTTCCTCCTCCCTCGGTTTTACCGCTCGTCATTCGGATATGACACGAGCGTGACATTTTTTTGTGACGGGCGTGTCGGGCCCGTGTCGCGGGTATCCGAGGCATTGACCAGTCACGCCTCGGATTCCTTCTTCACAAGTCAGCTTTGACTGTCACGCCCAGAGTCACGGGCGTGACTTTGGGGCGTGACTGAAGAATCCGATGCCGCCGCATTGGATACTCTTTGGATTCCCCTACACGCCCGACGTCACGGGCGTGTCACTCATAGTCACGGGCGTGACTATGAGGCGTGACCCCCGAATCCGAGGCAGTCCGCCTCGGATTCCTTTCTGCTTTGACCCGGGCTTGTCACGCCACATGTCACGGGCGTGACAGGGGGGCGTGACTGACCCGAAAACTCTATAAATAGGAGTTTTTCCTCCCCTCTTCTCTTCACACCTCCAACCTTCAACCCCTCTCTTCTCTCCTCCCTTTGGCCGAAATTTCCTCTACATTTCTCACCATGCCACGCCACCACCCTCGATCCACCGCTTCCTCCTCCGAGCACCCCGCTGATCCAGCCTCGGCGGAGGCTATGCTTCTGTTCGAGAATGCCACCCAGCAAGATCGAAGCGAGAGATTGAGCGCCAAACCCTTTGGCGTGTTCCGGATCTTGGATTGGGCCATCCTCGCCCAATTCGGAGCAGCTGAGCTAGTTCGGGAGCTCATCTCTACCCAAGGGTGGGCTCCCCTCTTCTCCATTTCTGAGCCTGCTTTCCTCGAGCTCACCATTGAGTTCCTGTCCTCATTTGAGTTCCGTTGGGCGGCGCAAGATGATTTCATCGTCTTTCGCCTGGGCGGGATGATGCACCAGCTCACCATCCGCCAACTCAATGTTGTCATGGGCTTTTGCTCGGAGGCCTTTTCCACTTCCCCCGCCTACCCCGACCTAAAAACTGATTTCCCTCCCGACTTCAGTCTCCCCACTTTTTGGTCGGAAATTAGTAATGACGTCTCCCCCTACACTCCAAAGAAATCTAAGGGTAGCCACCTCATCTCCCCCGCTTTACGTATTCTGCACAACCTTCTCTCTTTTACTATTTCCGGGCGCGGCGATAGCCACGGCGTGGTGACTCGGGCAGACTTACTATACTTGTATAGTATGTTTTACCGGGTCCCACTCAACCTTGGTTACATGCTCGCCATTTTCTTTCGGCACCAGGCCGAAAATGTGAGATTGGGAGCGGTGCACGGCGGGAATTTCATCACTTTCCTCGCCAAGCAGACCGGCGTATGGGCTGCTCTTCCGCGGCTCACTTACATGCAAACGCCGCAGCCTCTTCTGTTCCCGAACCTTCAGGCGCTTGGTTTAGCTCGCCGGCGCGACGGCGAGTTTGAGGCCATTCCCCCGTTAGTTGGTGGCGGTGATCTTGATCTTGATCTTGGTGCCGGTCCCAGCGGTACTCATCATTCCCCGCAGATTCCGCCACCACCGCTGCACTCTGTTCCAGCGCCCGATCCTCCAAATTATTGGGACCAGCAATTTGGGTTGCTCCATACTCGCATAGACCAGATGCAAACCCATTTTGACGGTCGCTTCGCTTCTTTTGATGCGCGCTTCACCGTGCTCGAGCGAAACCATACTTCCTCCATAGCGCATATTACTCGCGAGTTTGCGAACATGCGGACTTTCTATCAGGAGCACGAGGACGTTTCTGACCAGGAGTAGCTGCCTTTTCATTTCTTTGGATCTGTCGAGGGTCACTTCTTTGTATCTGTATCTTTATTCTTCTGTATCTGTTTTTTTTTATTATGATGAAAAAAAAATCCAAAAAAATCTATAAAATATTATGTTTTGCTTTCATCATCTTGTACAGGTCTCTCTTGATGCTGGCTTGCATTTTCAGGGAAGTCTCCTCTCTTCTCTTTTCTTTTTTATTTTTACATTAGGGACAATGTATTGCTTAAGTATGGGGGAGGGATATTTCTCAAGCAAAACATATAAAAATTTTTTCAAAATTTTTTTTTTAAAAAACCACAAAAAATTTTTAAAACAAATTTAAAACTCAAAAATTTTTATTTCGTCTTAAAATTTTGTTTTTCCAAAATTTAAAATAAAAAAAAATGGAAAAAATAGAAAATCAAAAATTAAATTAGAGAAGTCTTTATTTCTATATTTATTCACATGCAAAATTCCTAGTAATTCAATTTTTTTGTATAGTGTTTAGAGATTTTTGATGTTTTAATTGAATTTTGAATTTTGGAGTAGAACTGTTGGCCATGCTGTGTTTCTAGTTAAATGCACGTGTAAGTAGAATTTTTAGTAGATCTAAATATTCAGCATATAATTAGATTTTCATTTTTCTAAATGCGTAGAAACAACTTATTTTACTTTAATTTTGAAAACCGGTAAAACTCTAAAATAATTTAGGTGAGTAAGTAGAAGTTTGCTAGAGAGATATTTCGCGGACCAAGAGAGAGGTATTCTTTTTCGATGTCTAGAACTTGCCCTCTAACTATTCTCAAGACTTTGCATAAGTTAAACTCATTATCATAAATATGATTTAGGCACTTCTTTTGGCAAGTTTGAGCTTTTGTACCCGCACCTAAAATTTTAACTTTGCTTAGCCAATTTGAGCCTATTACCTTTTCCTTTTGTTTTAGCTCCACCAAATGATTTACCAAAGCCTAAAAAGCATCCTAATTACACACCTAAATCCGAGCTTGAAAGAACAAATGTAGAAAAATTTTGGGAGTGTTTAGGAGCCTTTTATTTTTGGTGGCTCTTTTCTTATAAAAAAAAAGAGTTGATTTTTTTATTTTCTCCCCTCTTCAAAATATAGAAAAAAAGTATCATTAAAAGAAATGAAGAGGTAGAAAAAAAAATTCAATATGATGAGAGAGTTAAAAAAAATAAGAAAAGAAATAAAAGAAATAGGAATTTGGCTACGTTCTTAAGAGCCATAACAAATCTTTATGTACAAGCTTCTCTAGGTTTTGGTGTGACTAGCCATCGTGTTTATCTTTGATCACCCTCACCAAAAACCTAAGCCTACATTTCAACCTAATTAAGCCTTATTGATTTATGTTTATAAGTTAGACTAGTGCCGTGGCGAGAGTGTGAAAGGGCAAGCCTATGGCCATCGACATTGATGGATTTCTTTGGAGGGTATCTTAATCTTTGTTTGTGCAATGTTATCTTAGTACGCACGCTACACTCTCCCTAAAGATAATTTTAAGATTTACCGGATTTTCATCTTAAAAGAAAAAAAATAATAGTGAAAACGTATTTTAAGAAAAATAAAAACCTAATTTGTATGCTGAGTAAGTCTTTCTACAAAATATCTACAAGCATAGGCATAAGACTTCGCATTTTACTCCTTAGGTTCAATTTTCTTTTCTAACATTTAAAATTTCTCTACCCTCTATAGTAAGTTATTTGCTCGGGACTAGCAAACGGATAAGTATGGGGGTATTTGATAACTCTAATTATTTCTATATTTTTATTCACTATTTTATATTAATAATAGATATTTTATATCAATTTTATAATATTAAGTTTATAAGTAACAAGTTTCTACATTTTATATTTATATGTTCTAATAAATTGATTTTTAACCTTGCAGGGCTGATATATATATTTTTTGGAACAAAACTGGATTTTCTCGTTTTCTGCCTAGACACGCCGTGTGACACGCCCTACCTGGGCGTGACACAAGGGCGTGACACGTGATAACCAAGCCTGCAGCCAGAGCCCGTTGACCGCACCAAAAGATCGTCGACCGGCCTTGACACGCCCGTGTCGAATGAAGACACGCCCGTGTACTCCGTACACGGGGCGTGACGGCCCATGGAAGAATTGTTGACCGCTGCCACGTCGGATTAAAATTACACGCCTGGGTCACGAGCGTGCCCCAGGGCGTGTCCCAGGCATTTCCAGCTAATTATTCCTCCATTCCAGCCGTTGCCACCAGAGACCGTTCCTGCTTGACATGCCCCTAGTCACGGGCGTGACTAGGGGGCGTGACACCTTCTTGAAGACAACTTTTACTCCCGCCATTTTCAGCTTCCCGCCGTTTCTAGAAACAGCCGTGACACGCCCTAGGTCACGGGCATGACCTAGGGGCGTGACCCGTCAGTTAACCAATTTTGGCGGTTTCTCCTCCAACGTCCCCGGGCTTTCAAGACGACGGTTCCGAGCCTGACACGCCCTAGGTCACGGGCGTGACCTAGGGCGTGACCAAACAGAAATTTTTTCTATAAATTCCAGACAGCTTCAGATGCTGAGGGGTCGAATTTTGGGAGTTGGAGTCTTGTAATTTTCTGTTTCTTTTGCTGTATTTCCTCATTTCTAAGTTAGATTTACCTTTGTTGTAACTTTAATTTTAGTTATTTCCATTTCAATCATGTTTTTTCCTACTTTATTTTGTATTTCCCCAATCATGATGAGTAGCTAATCTTCTTTTAGCACTTGATCATGATGAACCTTAGAATAAAATAGATCTTTCTCTTTCTTATTAAATGTCTTGTTCTTAATTGTTCTTGCTACGATTTATCTTTGATTTTTATTTCATCGAATTCATATTACGCGGATATGATCTTCGATCTAAGATCCGTATCCTAAATGACCGAGAGGTTGCGGATACGAGGACATCACTCAAAGATAAAAGGAGTTGAATGCACTCCTCGAGAGAGGACGACGTAAATCTTCCGGATTGGAGTCAAATCCAATAGTGGGGTTCACCGCATAAAGCAAGCTTAGGGGTTTCGACTGGCCGAGAGGTTTTAATCGATCAACCTAAGGTTAGTTAGAAGCATGAGCTCGAGAGAGACGCTTCTATATTTTAGGAACCTCCACGGTCGAGTGAGTATAATTAAGAACTCGCATTTCATTATTTTCCAAGAAGATTTATTTTAGTCCAAGGGGATTCTAGATCAAGTGCTAGCTTTCTCATATTTGAATTTCTCTTTAGCTTCAGCTTTAGTTTTATTATCTAGTATAATCCAACCAACTTTTCCGTTTGATAAAATAATAGCTCTTCCTTGTGAGTACAAGTACTCAACAGGCCCCGAATCGCAATACGACACTTCCTATACTGCATTTCGATAGGTACGCTTGCATATTCGGGATTCTAGTTTGGTTGTAATTTAACTTCTAGAAAATCACCATCAACGGGCGTGTGCCAGGGCGTGCCATGCCTAATTATTCGCAGAACGACCCGAGGAGAACACGGCTTGGAATCCCAATGTGACACAGGCCTCGACACGGGCAAGTCAGGTGCCGACACGGGCCCGTCCTGGGCGTGTCGACACCCGTGTTCTGGTTTGGCTTGAGTCGGTTGCTAACCGCTTGAGGGACACGGCCTGTGACACGGGCGTGTCACAGGGCGTGTCACAGGGCGTGTCAGGCCTTTTTAGATGCTTTTCAGAGCAGATCTTGGCCGTTCTTTTCCCTCTATTTGGATCTTGTGGTCCAAGGCTCTTCCAGCTGCTTTAAGGCCGTAGATTGAGATAAATTCTCATTTCATTTTAGCCATTCTCTTTCTAAAGAGAATAAAGAGAGGAGAGCTTGGAGGAGGAATAAGAGGAGGATTCCGGCCACCGGTGGAGCTTCGACGGTCCGAATTGAGAGCCGAGTTCAGCATTGCGAAGGCAAGGCCGTTGTGGTGATTTCCATCCGGCTAGTTCTTCCATGGCGCCGAAGCAATAGTCAAGGGTAACGGTATTTCTTCCTTGGGCAGGTGAATCCATTTGTTTATGCATGTGCATGGTATCCTCCATCAAAGGATGGAACAGCGTAAGCGATTCCAGCGGTTGTGTCTGCATCTAGAGCCGGAAATATTTAGTACGGCATAGGCATGTTGTGTGAAGCCCATCCGGACGGATAGTCGGGATTGGTAATGTTTATATTGCGAACCGGAGAAGACTCCGTGTATGTAACGAGTAAGTTGCGGAGTTCGAGAGGATGCTTGTGAGCTCCTTGTGTTGTATGCTTGGCATGAGCTGAATGCGATGTGGTCGTGAGAGCCCTTCGTCGTGACCGTGGAGCCTTTGTGATGTTGGAATGATATGCTCTACGTGAGCTATGTGCTGAAGCGGCACTGTTGAGAGGTCGATTAGTGGCAAAGCAGATGTGTGGTTTCACGGGCTTGTCACACTACGAGAGTAGGTCGACCCGTAGTGCTCATTTGTTGCCGTGAGGTAAACGCCTCTGAGTGGTTTGGGCGCGTGAAGTCTTCAACAGGGGTTTAAAGGCTTATGCCCGGCCAACAAGCTCACTACCTCGAGTCGATGGAGGGACCTTGAAGTTTTCAGTACACCGTAAGCGTGCCCTGAGAGCACGGAGCGTCTGGCACGAAGGCCGACGTGTGTGTTATTGATGTACCTGAGTGCACTTGTTGTGATATATTGTTGTGATTGCTATACATGCAGGGAAGGAACCACTGCCCCGGGTAAGGGGTAGGGTCGTTATATTTGGTAACCTGAATGCTGACCGTTGCTTTGTTTATCACCCATGGGGTGGACGTCCATATGCAGGTGTTGCGGACTGATTGGATTGAGCGGGCTGAAGCCCATGCTGCTGGTAGGCCCTCAAAGGTCGTGTAAAGTGTTGGATTTCATGTGTGGCCGGCCTGCGTGCCGATGTATGAAATCATATTTTTGTAAAGAGAAACCTGTAAGGCCTTAAGGCCTTGTGCGGTGTGTTCTTGTAAACATTCCTGGTCTTTTATATAAATGTGATATTTATATAGTAGTGGACATTCATTGATATGAGTTCTTGCAAATATAATCTTCTGCTAGAATGCTCTGAGATAGGATGCGTGTAGAAAGATTTTGATACTCTCAAGTGATTCCGCCGTTTGTCTGTGAAATATGGCATGGGGCCCCGACCGGACCCTCTGTTATATTCCATGTGACGAATGGGGCGTTACATTTTGGAATCAGAGCTAAGGTTCGAGTTGGGATCACATAAATTGAACTCAAGAATGTCCACTAGGAATGTGCGCGTGTCTATTCGGTTTGTTTGTCGTTTTGGCATGGAGGTTAATGATGTCTTGTTCACCTATAGGTGACAAGAAATGGAGCTGTGCAGTCTGAGCCCCAGCATTCAGATGAGAGTGCGGCACCAGCTGAGGTGCCTACACCACCTCCCTCTACGGAAATTGTGCGCCTAGTTGCGGAGGCGGTATTTGCCATGATTCAAGCATAGCCTATTGGGCAAGCAAGGCCTGCTGTGGAGCCAGTCCAGGTTGGTGCGAGGCAAGAATGTGTTGAGGTTCTGGTTGATGCGAAAGCAGCGGACGAGCAACTAAAGCGGTTTATGGATTTTAATCCACCTGCGTTTGTCAAGGCGAATTCCCCAACGCAGGTGGAGGATTGGCTTTCAAGAGTGAAGAGGATCCTGACAGCGCTTAGGATTGATGAGGGCCAGAAAGTCACTTTGGCCACTTTCCTACTGGAAGGAGAGGCACGACTTTGGTGGGATACGGTCGAGTTGCACCAATTGGCAGGCAGAGGCCTGGAAGAGGTATCGATGGAGGACTTCTCCAGACTATTTTGGGCAAAGTATTTGCTAGTCTCACGGCAAATTGCGATGGAAAATGAGTTCCAGCGTTTGGTGCAAGGTGAGCGCACCATTGATGACTACCTGCATGAGTTTACCAGGTTGGGCCGCTATGCAGGGTCGACTTTTGCGGAAGAGGCGCGAAAGACGAATAGGTTCTATAAAGGACTTCGTGATGAGCTGCGGTTGGCTCTCCCGAGTTCAGTGAACCAAGGCTTCCAAGCGTTGGTGGATACAACATGTGCGCTGGAAAAAGACTTGAAGCGAGTATACGACATGAAGAACCTGGCTACTGAAAAGTCTGAGTTCAAAGTTTCGTAGTCGGAACAATCGGAGTCTCGAAAAAGGGACAAAAAGAGGTTCAGGCCTGATGAACAAGCTCAGTCAAATGGTTCTTCCAGAGCAACATATGGGAAAGGATGTGTGGAGACGCGTACGTGTTTTACTTGTGGAAAACATGGACATGTTGCGCGCAATTGTTGGAGTGGCTATTCGAAGGGTGAGAACAAGACCAGTGCGACCTATGAGGAAAAGGGCAAAGCCGTGGCAGAATCGTCTGCGTCGCGGGCGCAACCTCGGGTGTATACTCTCGAGTTGCAGGAGTCGCAAAGCTCAAATCGTGAAGAACAGCAAAATCATGTGCATAATTTGGAATTGCAAGAGGATGTAAAGCGATATAGGAGAGACGCGGATGAGCGAAAGTAAAGTAAAGAGTGTACTTTACTGTTGTTGTATATATTGTATGTATGTGTGTTTGTGAAAACACTTGTGTTTGTGCGATGCCGTGGGGCGAGACAAGCTGCGGCCTCTGAGCTCTAAACCCGGATCGTTTTTGGTAATGTACATCGAATGATCGGTTATCTTGATGTATGCATTGCGCTAAATTTCGGGACAAAATTTCTATAAGGAGAGGAGGGTTGTAACACCCCATATTCCAAAATAGTGTTCAGGTTGGCTGACACGGCCTGGGACACGGGCGTGTCCCAGGGCGTGTCCAACTTGGTGTTGTGTCTGGTGGCCGACGACTTCCAGTCGGCAGGCTTGAGCAGTGTGTCGGTCGACATGGCCTGGCACACGGGCGTGTCCCAGGGCGTGTCTGGTACGTGTCTGCTCTGGGCATGTCGAGGTGTCGACATTGCAGTCTACGATCGTCTAGAGGCGACACGGCCTGGGACACAGGCGTGTACTGCTCGGGTGGTTTCCGGGCTTTGGCGAATATGTGGGGACGTGGCTTGGAGTCCAGGCGTGTCAGGGCCTCAACACAGGCGTGTCAGGTACCTACACGGGCGTGTGCCAGGGTGTGGCATGCCCAATTATTCGCAGAACGACTCGAGGAGAACACGGCTTGGAATCCCAGTGTGACACGGGCCTCGACACGGGCATGTCAGGTGCCGACACGGGCGTGTCCTGGGCATGTCGACACCCGTGTTCTGGTTTGTCTTGAGTCGGTTGCTAACCGCTTGAGGGACACGGCCTGTGACACGGGCATGTCACAGGGCGTGTCAGGCCTGTTTAGATGCTTTTCAGAGCAGATCTTGGCCGTTCTTTTCCCTCTTTTTAGATCTTGTGGTCCAAGGCTCTTCCAGCTGCTTTAAGGCCGTGGATTGAGATAAATTCTCATTTCATTTTATCAATTCTCTTTCTAAAGAGAAGAAAGAGAGGAGAGCTTGGAGGAGGAAGAAGAGGAGGATTCTGGCCGCCGGTGGAGCTTCGACGGTCCGAATCGAGAGACGAGTTCAGCGTTGCGAAGGCAAGGCCGCTATGGTGATTTCCATCCGGCTAGTTCTTCTATGGTGCCGAAGCGATCGTTAAGGGTAACAGTCTTTCTTCCTTGGGCAGGTGAATCCCTTTGTTTATGCATGTGCATGGTATCCTCTATCAAAGGATGGAAAAGCGTAAGCAATTCCAGCGGTTGAGTCTGCATTTAGAGCCGGAAATATTTAGTACGGCATAGGCATGATGTGTGAAGCCTATCCGGATGGATAGTCGGTATTGGTGATGTTTATATTATGAACCGGAGAAGATTCCGTGTATGTAACGAGTAAGTTGCGGAGTTCGAGAGGATGCTTGTGAGCTCCTTGTGTTGTAGGCTCGACATGAGCTGAATGCGATGTGGCCGTGAGAGCCCTTCGTCGTGATCGTGGAGCCTTTGTGATGTTGGAATGATATGCCCTACGTGAGCTATGTACTGAAGCGGCACTGTTGAGAGGTCGATTAGTGGCAACGCAGATGTGTGGTTTCACGGGCTTATCACACTACGAGAGTAGGTCGACCTGTAGTGCTCATTTGTTGCCGTGAGGTAAATGCCTCTGAGTGGTTTGGGCGTGTGAAGTCTTCAATAAGGGTTTGATGGCTTATGCCCGGCCAACAAGCTCACTACCTCGAGTCGGTGGTGGGACCTTGAAGTTTTCGGTACACCGTAAGCGTGCCCTTAGAGCACAGAGTGTCTGGCACGAAGGCCGGCGTGTGTGTTATTGATGTACCTGAGTGCACTTGTTGTGATATATTGTTGTGATTGCTATGCATGCAGGGAAGGAACCACTGCCCCGGGTAAGGGGTAGGGTCGTTATAATTGGTACGCTGAATGCTGACCGTTGCTTTGTTTATCACCCATGGGGTGGACGTCCATATGCAGGTGTTGCGGACTGATTGGATTGAGCGGGCTGAAGCCCATGCTGCTGGTAGGCCCTCAAAGGCCGTGCAAAGTGTTGGATTTCACGTGTGGCCGGCCTGCATGCCGATGTATGAAATCATATTTTTGTAAATAGAAACCTGTAAGGCCTTAAGACCGTGAGCGGTGTGTTCTTGTAAACATTCCTGGTCTTTTATATAAATGTGATATTTATATAGTAGTGGACATTCATTGATATGAGTTCTTGCAAATAATAATCTTCCGCTAGAATGCTCTGAGATAGGATGCTTGTAGAAAGATTTTGATACTCTCAAGTGATTCCGCCGTTTGTATGTGAAATATGGCGTGGGGCCCTGACCGGACCCTCTGTTATATTCCATGTGACGAATGGGGGCATTACATGCAGCTCACTTGGTGATGAGAGTTGAAAGAACTCCATAGTTAAGCATGCTTGGGCTGGAGTAGTACCGGGATGGGTGACCTCCTGGGAAGTCCCCGTAATGCGGGCTTGAATATCGAGTTTACCTCATCAAAGGGAGGCTGTGGCTACCAACAACCCGCCTGTGGAGGGAGAGGGGTTGGGGTGCTTGGGCTACAACCCGGTAGCGATGCCTACAGAGCGAAGCCATAACGCTGTTTCGTACACGCCAGGGTCGTTACACCCTTTTCTCTATGGAACTCGCAGTAGCGATCTAGGTTCCTCTGCCTCCAGCCTTCCTGAGGTCCCCGTCTCTTGTCGTCAGACTTTTTTTGCGAAATTTGAATGACCTCATCAAGGTTGAGGCCCAGATCTGATAACCCTTTAGCGGGGTAAGCTGACGGCTGCTCCAGTGCATGAACAACATTCTAGAGTACTGGAAAATCTCGATATGGCATGGCGTGAGTGGAGGCCATTAGCAGTCTCTGATCCTGAAAACGCAGATGGGCGATGAAAGGTTTCTTATGACAGAGGTTCCTTCCTCTCTGGGAAGGTGGGAAATAAGAGCAAGGGAGTTTGGCAGAGTGATAGTCTGCAGATGAACCAGAAGCATCCCTTCTTTTAGCTTTAGCTGTTAGGTATGAGATATAGGTGGGGTTAGCGTTTTATCCCTCGATGAATCGGTTGACCAAAGCGATCAATTATTGGAAGGTGGAAGGTGCCTTGGTTGTTGCTTTGAATTTCAATGGGCCCTCTCGTAGGCCGTGAATCAAAGAAACCTTGTAGAAATTAGGGTCCACATTTGTCACCCCCTGAATTTCTTTTTGGAAGCGATCAACGAATCTAGCAAAGAATTCGTTATCCCTCTGCTTGATCTCGAAGAGGGTTGCAGGGTCACTCTTCTTATTCCTGGAGGTGGCAAATCTTAACAACAACTCACTGCGGAGCTCAGCAAAAGAAGAAATTGAGCCCGGAAAAAGCTCATGGAACCACTCCCTAGCTTGCCCGTCGAGAGTGGTTACCAGAAGCATGCACTTAATGGCATCAGAGGGACCTCTCAGAGCCACTGCCCCCTCGAAGGCTTGCAGATGTGTAATCAGATCCGTCTCCCCTGTATACAGAGGAAGACGAGGCTCCCTGAAGTCTCTTGGGGCGGTCTCCCACATGATTCTATCAACGAAAGGAGACGGCCCCTCATCCTCAAGTGGAAAGTGAGCAAGGGCAAGGGGGCCCGCGGGCTGCGCGGACTGACGCTCCACATAGTCGAGCATGTTGGCTGGGGTCTGCCTTGCTGCTGCTCTAAAGAAGTCTCTCTGAGCGGATAACTCTTCGTCTTGAGGTCTCAAGGGAGTCGCGGGCTGGGCCGAAGGGCAGACTCGCAGAGAAGGTGCTACTGCAGGCGATTGCCGAGCAAGAGTTCGGTGGACTAGAGTACCCGTGCGTGCTACTGCGGCCTGAGGTACCAGCTGCTGGGTCAGGGCAGTCAGCTCCAGACTTATAGACTCCAATCACTGGTCGGTTTTCCTGCGAGATCGCTCAGCCTCCCATTGGGATTTCTCGAGCACATCACACAAAGCATCTTTCGAAAAAGCTGCGCGGTCTGAATGGCGAGACCTGCGGTCTGACATGGCTGTCTGCTGAATTCAAAAACTACTTCATATCTGAAGGTCACGTGTTAACTATTGACGCCAAAAATAAGCACCCTAAGCTAACCAGCTCGAATTCGGGGGAAAGGTGAGGAGAAGAACAAGGCTGCATGCACTAATCTACTAGCGGATAAGAAAGAAGAAGAAAAGAGAAGGAAGAAGAAAGGAGAGGGGCCGTGAACCATGACGATAGCAGACTTCGCCCATCGTGGCCTGAATGCCTCTCTTGCGACGGGCTTTTCCCTTGATTAAAAATCAATTCCTTACAAGGCAAATAAGAAGAGAACAAGAGAGAGAGAGAGAGAGAGAGCAAGCCGGAGACCGCAAAGCCCAAGATTCGAGTCCACAACCTTTAACAAGTAGGATCCAGGATCCCAGTCAGTCCCCTTTGGGTGAACCGCTTCCCCCTATTTATAGGTTCGGGGGCCTGCCCAGACACGCAGGGCTAAAATAACTGGCTGCCCGAGGCACAGGAGAACTGGGCAACGGTGACGGGAATAAAAAATAGAAAAAAAAACCAGTCCACTCAGCACAGGCGGACTGGGGCTCGCGAGCTGGGGCTTCCATCAGCTACTATAGGAGTCCTTCCTGGCTGGAGCATTGCGACCTCGGCTGAGGGTTGTCGACCTGGGCGGGCTGCCTAGTGAGTCCGCCTGAAGAGGAAGCTGGCGGTCTGGACAAGATAGCTTGCTATTTGGAAATCCGGATCCTCAATGTTGCACCTTGCCTAGTTGGACAGACTGAGAACAGAGTCTACCGAAGAGCCTTGGCGAGCTGAGCGGACGGAGGAAATGAGTTCGCTGAAGAGCCTTTGGTGAGCTGAGCGGACAGAGGGATGGAGTCCGCCGAAGAGCCTTGGTCTTATTGAACATGATGTGGATTCTGGGGTCAACACGACGGTTGACATTGCAACACAATTCTACTTCTTTCTACTCCAAGATATGAGCCTTCTTTCAAGGAATTGACATGTCCCGGAAGTGTTCTTTTTGTCTTCCTTGCTACCTGCAAAATCTGCATCTGAAAATTCAATTAGTTCGCTATCATTATTTCTTGGGTACCATAAGCCAAGATTTGGTGTTCCTTTAAGGTATCTCAAAATCCGCTTTGCAGTAATATAGTGAGATTCCTTAGAGTCCACTTGATATCTAGCACACACACATGTTGAGAACATTATGTCAGGCCTGCTAGCAGTAAGGTAGAGCAAGGATGCAATTATGCTCATGTACTTGGTTTCATCGAAAGGTTTTCCTTTCTCGTCCTTGTCCAGAGACATAGCTGAACCCATTGGATTCCTCATAGAGGTTGCATTCTCCATTCCGAATTTCTTAACCAACTCCTTGGTGAACTTCGTCTAAGAGATGAAAATTCCATCTTCTGATTGTTTCACCTAAATTCCTAAGAAATACTTCAGCTCATCCATACTTGTCATTTCAAACTTCCCTTGCATAAGTTGGGAAAACTTCTTGCAAAGGTTGTTGTCAGTAGAGCCAAAAATAATGTCGTCGACATAGATTTGCACTAGCAAAATCTTGCCTTTTACTTCCCTAAGAAATAATGTCTTATCTATCTTTCCCCTTGTGAACTTGTTCTCAAGAAAAAAGTTAGACAACGTTTCATATCATGCTCGTGAAGCTTGTTTTAACCCATATAAAGCTTTAAATAATAAGTAAACATAATCAGGATCGTTAGGATCAACAAAACCTGGGGGTTGTTCCACGTATATTTCTTCCTTTATATCAACATTGAGGAAGGCTGACTTCACGTCCATTTGATAGACAGTGAAACTCATAAAGGCAACATATGCGAGGAACAACCTTATGGCTTCGAGTCTTGCCACCGGAGCATAGGTCTGATCAAAATCGATCCCTTCTTCCTATTTATATCCTTTAGCTACGAGTCTGGCTTTATTTTTGACGATGATTCCATCTTCATCCATCTTGTTCTTGTGGACCCACTTGGTTCCAATCACATTTTTGCCTTTGGGTCTTGGTACAAGCTTCCAGACTTGCCAGTGCGTTAACTGATTTAGTTCTTCTTCCATTGCAACTATCCAAGATGTGTCTTGGTTTGCTTCTTCGAATTTCTTTGGTTCAACATGCGAGAGAAAGCTCAATTACAAATTTTCATTAATATTACCTCTTCGAGTTCGTACACCGTCACGAGGATCTCCTTTGATTTGATCAACCGGATGATCCTTCAAGTGTCTAAGCTCTAGAGTCCTTGTATCAGGAGCTTCCACTAATTACTTCTTCCACTAGGATGACTTCTTCATCTTGGTGATCTTCTTCTCCATTTGTGGTTGGAGGAGTGATCTTGATGAACTTTTGAGTGCTTTCGTCAACTACCTCATCCAAGCTGAATTATTTCAGCCTTGAACCTGCATCTTCAAGAAAACACTGGAAGAGTTGTTATGTAGCAATCTCGTCTCATCAAATACAAAGTTAATTTACTCTTTTACCACTAGAGTTTTCTTATTAAAAATTCTATTAGCCTTACTATGGCTACTATAACCGACAAAAATACCTTCAAAACATTTTTCGCCAAACTTTGTACGATGATATTTCCCATTATTAAGTATATAGCATTTGCAGCCAAAGATCCTGAAGTATGTCACAGTCGGTCTCATGCCTTTCAGTAGCTCATAGGGAGTCTTATGATGATTCTTGTTGATCAACACTTTGTTTTGTACGTGACAAGCTGTATTAACGCCCTCAGCCAAGAAGTACTCCAGTAGAGAGGAGTTAGTAAGCATTGTAGTACAAGCTTCAATGAGTATTCTATTCCTTCTCTCTGCAACTCCATTTTGCTGTGGAGTACGCAGGAAAAGTCATGAAAGATACCTAGACTTCCACAGAATTCTGTCATGGCACAAGATTCAAATTCTATTCCATAATCACTTCTGATTCTGACCACAGAGTAGTTTAATTCGTTCTGGATTTGCCTGATAAAGTTCGTGAACACATCAAAGGTATATGACTTTCATTTCAAAAAGAACACCCAAGTAAAACGTGAGTGATCATCACGAATTACCAGCGTATATGACTTACCTCCTAAGCTACGAACTTGCATTGGACCGAATAAGTCCATGTGCAGTAGATACAAGCACCTTGAGGAATCTTTATCAACAATGCCCTTAAAGGTATCCCTTGTATGCTTGCTCATTTAGTGTGCGTGACATGGACTCTCTTGAATGCACTTAATAGTCGGTGCGTCACGTACTAGGTCTTGAGAAAATAGTATATTAATAGTTTTGAAATTAATATGTGCTAGTCTCTTGTGACAATGGTCACAAAGAGATGCACTGTCTTTTGTAGCAAAACATATTGGGGTAGAAGTGTCTAAGCATAGAAAATTAAGACAGAAAATGTTTCTACTCCTAGTGCTTGTTAATATCATTTCCATAGTTGAGACCGATTTTATCAGACACTGATCTTTAGAGAATGTAATAATAAAGCCTTTACCACATAATTGACTTATGCTAATCAGAGTATGTTCTAATCCTTTCACATAAGCCACATCAGTGATTGAGACTATACCATTAGAAATCATACCGTAGCCTTTTGTAATACCCGGGTCAGAGCCACCAAAGATAACCTTTGGATCGTCTTTGACTGGAGTGTAATTTTGAAGTAGGCTTCTTGTACCGGTCTGAAAGAAAAGGATAAGCTCTGAGAAACTCTAGAGGGGGGGGGGGGTGAATAGAGTTATTAAAATCTTTTTTGATTTTTGCGGAATTAAAAAGTCTTTAGTAAAATATATTACTATGATATAAGTGTACGAGTGTATAAGTGCAGCAAGTGAACTAGAGAAAAGATAACTAAGCTACATAGCAAAATATATCACAGCACAAGCACACAGGAAAATTATAGCCACACAGACAACACAAGAAATTTATAGTGGTTCCCCAAACTTGGGTACATCCACTCTTCTACCACCATAGGTAGGAATCAACTACAGGTTTTGATCAGGTGACTGCCACCAATGAGCTTTTGGTCAGGTGCTTAAAAAC
The DNA here is from genome assembly GCA_039513925.1 of Platanthera zijinensis. Taxonomy (NCBI): domain Eukaryota; kingdom Viridiplantae; phylum Streptophyta; class Magnoliopsida; order Asparagales; family Orchidaceae; genus Platanthera; species Platanthera zijinensis. Next base: position 508,901 of record CM077078.1, on the reverse strand, counting down.
CAACCCAAGTCTTTTGGAAGGAGACTTGCAACCAGAATAATTTTGAAGGGAATTAAAACCCTGTACAGAGGTGGGGAAGAGAGGTTGATTTTGCCTTCTCTTTCTCAAGGTACAACTGAGAAGACTGTGGATTCAGTGATGTTGTCAAAGCTCCCCCTGAGATTAATAGTTGTTCATGAAGGGAAACTTTGCTAGGGTGAAGGTCTTTTGCTATAAGATCAGCTCTCCAGGGATCCTTTGACTGATTGAATATTCTTGTCACTTGAGATCCTGGAAACAAAGAAGGAGAGGGAGAAAGACTCTTGATTGTGATTGATGTTCTTTCTTCTTCTTCTTTAGAGAGCAGTTATTTTCCTGTAGAGAAATGTATTAGAGAACACTAGAAAACTTTTGATGCTGCTAAGTATGTTGTTCTCTGAGGACTGTATGCACTCCTCTTTTTCTGTTCTAACTCTTTTTCTTGTATTTTCTTATATATTTTTTGTATTAAAGAGTGTTATCCTTCTTTTATCTGGAAGAGAGATGATCGGAATGATAACTGCCTCAAGTTCGAATTAAAAAACCTGCAATAAATGCTCAGCCGAAATCTGGGAAATGAAAACCGGCAAGTATGCTGTCATATATTCTATTCTATGTCTGTCCCGAGATATAAGCAATTAATTCTATGGAAAATATTTACAATCAATGCTTCCAGTAACGGCTCGATTTAAAGGATATAAGTGCATTGATTATCCAGGGAATTAACGGCCTATAATAGATATAAAATCAGGAGACAGAAAAGGAAAGAATAAATAACAATATGACTTACAGCTTTCGTCGACCTGAGATTAGAGATCGTCGACCTCAGAACTATTTGTCGACCCGAGCTCTGCGAACAACTGCACTGCATAAACTGACGGATTTTGTGCTCTATGTTCGTCGACCTGAGAATCTGAAATTAGTCGACCTCAGAACTTGGTCAAACTGAAGGCGTTGAGATAATAACACATCCGGCGTTGAGTCGTTGAGAGCGTTGAGTCATTGATTGGGTTGAGAGCATTGAGTGATCTTTGGCTCTGAGTAAACTTTGGCTTTGAGTGAACTATGACGCTGAGTCAATTATGGCGCTGAGTGATCTTTGGCGTTGAGAGAGTTGAGTGAACTACACACTGCGCAGACCATAGAATTTTTATTCTAAGACCAAATCATCGACCTCAGAACTCTTCTCTTTCACTTAGAGTTCGTCGACTTGAGAACAGACTTAGGGAATTTTCTTCTAGGGCTGATTTTGAGCTATCTTCAGGCATGTCCTTGATCTTCCATCTATAGGACTGACCTAAGACTAGAAAGACATAAAACATGACCCTTCTATACAACATGGGTCACACCCTAAGAAGAGAACCTAGCCCAAATCACCTAGGGGTTCCAATAATCTCCCCCTATTTGGGTGAGGTTACTTTAAACAAAATCAAGGAAAAATCACAGAACAAAATTAAATAGGCATATCATAAAACTGAGATAACTAATAGAGAAAATAAGCTATCATCACCTTTATAAGGCTATGCACCTAAATTGTTCACAACAAAAATAGAGACAGAAAATAAATAACCTAAGTGTCCTTGGGAGAATCAGAAGATTTAGCAAATTTAATTACTCTGTTAGGATCTTGTGCTTGTTTCAGTGTCATAATCATATTTGCATCCCCAAGTGTCTTTTAAGAGGTAGTTCTTGGAACAACAGCTTCAGGATGTAGATGCATGTATTCTTCAGCATTAAAAAACCTTCCAACTTGATATCTTTCAAATTCCTTCTTCCTGTAGCTTGACATTGTTGAGAATTGAGAGGGATCCTGACCTCTTTCTCTAGCTTGCCTTATCTGAGAGAGAGTCACAGATTCTTTGAATCTAGCCATTCTAGTAGTTGGGCTAGTCTCAGGATCATAGGATGGAATTAGAGGTCCTTCAGGGCTATTGGCATTGTCAGGAGATGGAGGAGGAGAGAATGTTGGCTTGGGGGCAAACTGCTGAGCACTATATGAACTTCTAGAGGAGGGCTGATGTCTGTGTTGGTGCTGACTACCTCTAGAAGATTGAGAAGATCTTCCTTGTCTCTGATAGGTTTTGGTGTTGCTGGAAAATTTTTGTTGACCACTGCTGGCAGATCCTGCACCTGGAGGAGGAGGAGGTGGAGGATCTCTCCTGTGAAACCTTGGAGGAAGAGGATGAGGGTTCTTCTTAGATTTTTTCTTGAATTTCATCTCATTCTTTGACATTGTCATCCACTGGGACATATTTGGATAAGGCTCAATGTTGTGCCTGATATAATATGGAGTATCATTATGTGGATTGGGAGTAGAGACAGGAGCTTTCTTTCTTAATTTCCTCTTCTTGGTTTTGGGGGAATCATCACTGTTGATTTCCTCACTGCTTTCACTATCAAAATTGTATAAAGCATCAGTCTCTTTGAGCTATTCAGTAAATACTCTTAGAGGAGGAGAGGGAATCCTTGGAACTGCGATTGGAGTTGGAGCAAGAACAAGAGGCACTGGATCAATCATGTAGTTGTCCTCAGATTCTTTAGAACTCATTTCAACAATCTCAGCTTCTAGAGCAGGGGTTGTCTCACAACTAGCCCTGATTGTGGCTATCACCTCTTTGGAAGCAGGTGGAGTATAACACACAATGGCTTTTGATGATAAATCAGCAATTGGCAAAATATTAAAGAAATATAAATCAAAATCAGAAAGAATGCTATCCAGATCTACTGATGGAAGTATGACACAATATCCACCAGTCAGAACTTCTGGCATCGCCTCAACCATCTCACAATCAACTGCTACTGCTTCTACTACTGCTGCTACTATTGGAGTTACTGCTGCTGCTGCTACTGCTACATCTGCTGGAGTTACTGCTATTGTAGGGACTTCTTCTTCTGCTGCTGGAATTGCTATTGATACAGGAGCTTCTTTATAGAACATCTCCCCCTGCATGGCTTCAGAAGGTTCTGAGGCCATGCCTTGGACTGAAGAAGGGATGGGGGAAGAGGAGGTAAGCAGGTTAGTGAGAGTGGTATGGAGGTGACTAGGGGGCAATCTCATCAGCAATGAGGTTCTCGAGGATAGGAGTGAGATGAGATATGAGGGTATGGAAGAATGCATTGTCTGGGGTTGGAGGGGGAATGATAGATGGTGGTATGAGCTGTTGGATACGATCTGGAATAGTGGTATCTATGTTGTTGGGAGAAGACAGAGATGGGGAATATGAGGGAGTTTCTGGTGAGGCTCTATTTTCTGTAGAATGGGGAGGAGATGACTCATTGAGGAGGTCAAATGTAGGGATGGATAACAAAGAGGATGGAGAAATGTTGGCCAAATGTTGTGGTAGTGGCGACTTAGGAGGTGTGGGGTTATGAATAGGAGAGGCTGGTGGAGGTGGTAAAGAAACAACTAGAGAGGCAGGGGGTAGAGTTTCTTCAGCCAAGGAGGGAGTGGTTGTTACCACCCTTATGTTCTTTGAAGCACCTACTGATGGATTCTCCTTGGAGGGCTTAGAGATGGTCCTCTCCTATCTGCCAAAGAGGGCAGATGAGAGCCTCTTAGAAGCATTGATAGACATGGTCTGGGAGACCAGGAGTTCATCAGCTTTTGCCTTAAGAAACAAGCCTAAGACCCGTGCATAGCATACCTCTTTCTTATTATTTCTCTTCCTTATGAGATCAAACAGAGTCTGTCCCCAATTGATTTTCTTTTTGTTCACCAGAGAAGCCATCACAAGAAACTGCTGCCTGGAGATGTAGTCATGGGCTGTATGCTTTGCAAACAGCACTTTCCCTACTACATCTGCAAGAAACTTGTATGCAGGCGACAAGTTCTTTTTAAGCAATTTATTAGGGTTTCCGCTGGAGTGACCCATAATAACTAGCATGTTTGCAAACTCTTCATCATCCAAATCTATTTCATCTTCTCCACTATCGAAACCAAAAATTTCAGAAATAATAGAGGGAGAGAGAGTGACCTTTGTCCCACTGATGAGTCCAGACATCTCTTCTTCTGAGGATGATGAAAATAGCCATTCCCTAATTTCAGTTGCATGCAATTTTATTCTGCTTGTCATGAACTGCTTCAGTTTTTTTCCTCAAATAATTGCAGAATGTCTAGGAAAATATGATCAGATTGCAGGAACGAATCGAAGTCAATGTCGAAACCCGTATCGAACATCATGCCGGCTGATCACTTGCGGCCATTACTAAAGCTTAGGTTGAATGAGAATGAAAGTATCTGCAAAAGGAAACAAGCGATCAAGTGCAGGAGGGGAATTCTGAAAGCGCGGGATTGAGGTCGAAGAAGAAAGCCTATAAAAGGTTTACAGAAAATGAATCGACAATCTCAGCACGGAGAAATAAAGAAATTCTTCGATCTCAGGTCGACAAAAAAAATCATTAAGGGATGTATTCGTCGATTTCAGAACGAAGAAGGGACAATTTTCGTCGTTCTCAAAAAATTTCCAGAAACAGTTTTCGTCGTTCTCGGTCGACGAAATTGCTTCACCAAGAGATTTCGTCGATCTCAGGTCGACCAAAAATCTCAAGAACAGTTATCAGTTCGTCGATCTCAGGTCGACGAACAGAGACAATTCTTTGACCACAGACAGAGCATTAGATTAAATCCTGACCATTTATCATACCAAGCTGATTGATAAAGAACAGATGCTTGGATGAGTCTAATGGCTTAGTGAATATATCTGCTCTTTGCAAATCAGTAGAGATAAATTCAAGTTTAATCTTTTTTTGTCAACACAATCTCTAATGAAATGATGTCTAATGTCTATATACTTTGTTCTAGAATGCAATACTGGATTTTGTGCAATTGAAATAGCACTTGTATTATCACATAGAATAGTTGAATTATTTAAGTTGATACCATAATCCAATAGTTTGTTTTGTATCCACAAAATCTGTGAACAGCAACTGCCTGCAGCCATATATTCAGCTTCAACAGTGGATGTTGAAACAGATGTTTTCTTTATACAGAACCAAGATACAAGTCTGTCACCAAGGAACTGACAAGTTCCAGAGGTGCTTTTCCTGTCTACTCTGCATCCAGCATAATCAGCATCAGAAAATCCAGTTAACACAACTGCTAATTCTGTTGGATACCAGAGGCCTAGATCTAGACAACCTTTTATATATCTCAAAATCCTTTTTAAGAAAATAAGGTGAGATTCTTTAGGGTTCACCTAGAACCTAGCACAAAGACATGTGGCAAACATAATATCTGGTCTGCTTACTGTTAAATACAGTAGGTATCCAACAATTGCCCTATACCTGGTCTGATCAACTGGTGTTCCAGATTCATCAGTATCTACAACAGCATTGGCAGGCATGGGAGTTTTCATGGTAGAGGCATCATTCATCCCAAACTTCTTAATAAGCTCTTTAACATATTTAGACTGAGAGATGAAGATCCCTTCAGGGGTTTGTTTCACTTAGAGACCAAGGAAATATGATAACTCACCCATGCTACTCATCTCAAATCTTGAGTGCATTAAATCAGAAAATCTCTTGCACAGTTTGGAACCAGTAGAACTAAAAATTATGTCATCTATATATATTTGCACTAAGAGAATTTTATCATGATGCAACTTTGTAAAAAGGGTTCTATCTACCATGCCTCTAGAAAAACCATGCTCTAAAAGAAAGCTAGCTAAGGTCTCATACCAAGCTCTTGGAGCTTGCTTTAAATCATAGAGAGCCTTATGCAATTTAAAAACATAAGAGGGATGAGATGGAGAGATAAAACCTGGAGGTTGTTCAACATACACCTCTTCTTTGAGTTCTCTATTTAGGAATGCACTTTTCACATCCATCTGGTAGACTTTAAACTTTTTGAATGCTGCATAAGCTAAGAAAATCCTTATAGCTTCTAGTCTGGCAACTGGAGCAAAGGTTTGATCATAATCAATCCCTTCCTCTTGCATGTATCCTTGAGCAACCAGCCTTGCCATGTTCCTCACTATCACACCTTGGGCATCAAGTTTGTTTCTGAATACCCACTTAGTCCCAATTATTGGATAGCCCTTAGGCCTTGGAACTAAGTCCCAAACTCTACACCTCTCAAACTGGTTGAGTTCCTCTTGCATTGCAATGATCCAGTTTGGATCTTGATCTGCATCAGATATGGATTGAGGCTCAATTTAAGAGAGAATGCAGGCAAGCATCACATCAGGGTTGAGTTGATGCCTTGTTTGCACTCCCACTGATATGTCTCTAATCACTTGAGATCTAGGATGATCCCTAAGTGTGACAAGATCATTAGGTGGAGTTGGTTCAGCAACAGTTATTTGATTTAATTCCTCTTGTGGAATTGTATCAACTATTGGAGGAAATTGAACTGCTTCCATAGTCACTTCTTCACTTTCAGCTTCTGATATAGCTTGTGCAGAGGGATGTGATTTAATCTTTGAGGTAAGGTTTAGATCATCGAAGCTCTCACACAAATTTGGTACATGTAGATTATTGTTGGTAGAGATGTCTCTCTCCTTATAAAACATATTAGATTCATCAAATGTCACATGCATAGATTCCTCAATTTTTAATGTTGATTTATTAAACACCCTATATGCCTTGCTGACTTGGTAATATCCTAAAAAAATTCCCATTGTAGCCTTAGCTTCAAACTTTCTAAGATGTTTCTTGTCATTATTATGAATATAGCATATACATCCATATACTTTAAAATAGGTTATTATATGTTTCTTCCCTTTGAGTAGTTCATAGGGAGTCTTAATCTTTAGTTAATGTATTAGGCTTCTATTCAGAACATAATTTGTTGTGCTTACTGCCTCTGCCCAATAGGAAAGAGACATGTAAGCATCTACAAGCAATGTACCTGCAGCTTCAATGAGTGTCCTATTCTTTCTTTCAACTACCCCATTTTGTTGAGGAGCTCTAGGAGCTGAGAAATAATGTTTGATACCTTCTTTCTCACAAAACTCTAGCATAAGAAGAAATTCAAACTCAGTGCCATGATCACCTCTGATTAATGAAACTTGAGTAGAGTACTCAATCTTTATGTTCTTGAGAAAATTTGTGAGAACCTTAAAAGTATCTGGCTTAGTTCTCAAAAAGAAAACCCATGTGAACCTGGAGAAGTCATCTACAATAACTAATGTATAAGACATTCCTCCTAGACTTTGTACTACAATAGGGCCAAAAAGGTCCATATAGAGCAAGTACAAGATTCTAGGTGAATTACTCTTATTAATGGATTTGAAACTAGATTTAGTTTGCTTGCTTAGTTGACAAGCCCTACAGAGGCCTTCCTTCTTGTAGGGACCAGAAGGTAAACCTCTAACAAGATTGTCCTTAGATAACTTAGCTATATTCTTATGGTTTACATGTCCTAGTCTTTTGTGTCATAAGCTAGTTTGAATGCTAACAAAATTGAATAAGCAAATTTCAGATTTAGCTGATTCAAAATTTACTAAGTAGATGTTGCCTTGTCTAATTCATGTTAAAACAGTTGTGTTGTTTAAAGAAATAAGACATAAGGAGTTAGTGAAGCTTACTTGATAACCTGTATAAAATAGGTGGTTTACTGATATCAGATTATGCTTAAGACCATTTACATAGGTCACCTTCTTGAATGTGACAGCTCCACAGTTGAAATCTCCATAGCCTTCTGTCAGTCCAAAGCCTAAGTCCCCAAAGATTACTTTAGGTCCAGTCTTGGCTTTATAATTGATTAGGCATTTCTTGCAACCTGTCATATGTTTAGAGCAACCACTGTCCAGGTACCACTTGTTTTGAGTGACAGGGATCTCTTCTACCTGCAAAGAAGAAGATTAACAGTTTTTGACCAAGCTTACCTTAGGTCCTTGTTGTTTAACATAATTGAAACTTGAAATAAATGAACATTCAGGTTGATCCTTATAACCTAAAGGATGATACCTTCTAGGAGGTATGACCCACTGACTAAAGAGATTAAATGATTTATCAGTTTTTAGGTTACTCTAGTTATGAACTGAGTTTGACAAATTTGAGTGTGTTCGTCGAACTGAGTTCGACGATCTGGGTTGAGTTCTTTGATCTCTGCTCGAAGAATGGAGGTATCCATTCTCAGAGCCCCAGAAACGTCGATCTCTGGCCGACGAACCATACTGGTTTCATCGATCCCAGTTCGAAGAATAGTTTACATTATTATTTTCATTCAGGGTTCGTCGTTCTGAGGTCGACGAACCATACCCATTTCGTTATTCTGAGTTCGACGAAATATGCTGAACATAGTTATGTTGTTTATTTTTCTTTTTCTGATTGGTTTTCTTAAATTCTAGCTGTTTAAGAACTTCATTAACCTTCTCTACCTGTTCAGTATTTTTCTTACCATTTTAAGAGTTAAAATTTATAGGTTTTGATAATTGATTTTTTTCTGAATTAGGATTAGTTCACTAGATGAGGCTCCTAATCCTAGTTTGTTATTGTTAGATCTTGTATTAACTGTGCTAGTTATGTCTAACAGTTGTAAACTTCTACCATTCAAGGATTCTTTTAGTTCCTTAGCCTTACTTAATTCAGATTTCAGAAAAACTATTTGTTGATTGGCTAAGCTTAATTCTTCAGTTAACTTATCATTTTCAGCAATGATTTTGTCTTGTTCTAAAAGTTTTTCCCTGAGAAGTTTGATTTCCTTCTCAGATCCTATTAGGTCTAAACACAAGAGTTTAAATTCAGATTGAAATTCTTTAGATTGATAGTCATAGGAAGCAATTACCTGATCCTCTCCAGAGAGGAATTCTTCATCATCTGATTCTTCTGAATCTTATTTGCTTCTTCCAACATCTATTTCCATAAGGCAAAGTTCCCTTGCCTTCTTCTCTTTTACATCATCCTCACTAGAGCTGGAGGAGGATGTTTCATTTTCAGTATCACTCCAGGTTTCAACTACAAAGCCCTTCTCCTTCTTTTTTTTACTTACTGGAAGAGGCCTTGCTGTGCTGATGTCTTCTTGAATCCTTCTCTTGCCTTCTATCCTTCTTTTGGACTTCTGGACATTCTGAGATGAAGTGTCCAGGTTTCCTGCACCCAAAACAGACAACCTCTTTTGAAGGGGTCTTGTCATACATGGGTTTATCTTCATTCCTTGAGGGCTTTCTCCTAAAGTCCTTCCTTGCCATTTTATAGAATCTCTTAGCAAAGAGACTCATAAGATCTTCATTGGCTGGCAAGCTGGGAGATTCTTCTGCAGCTTTGAATGCTAAATTCTGTTCCTTCCTGGTAGGTGTTGAAGCCTTTGGTTCAACTACAGCTTCTCTTGACTTGATCAATTGCTCCTAAGATTTGAGCTTTCCAAGCAGAGATTCTGTTGAAATTTAAGCCATGCTTCTGGCTTCTCTGATGGGCCAGATTCTGGAGTCCCATATGCTAGGGAAGCACATGAGGATCTTATCATTGACCTCAGTCAGAGTAATTTCCTTGTCCAATGTTCTGAGCTCACTGATGATGGAGCTCAGCCTATTGTACATTACTTCCACAGATTCTGCTTCATCTTTCCTGAAATTCTCATATTGGGATATGAGGTTGGATCTTCTATCCTTCCTCTCATCAGCAGAGCCTGCTACCATTTGGTTGAGGGAATCCCAAATGGCTTTGGCAGATGTACATTCAGCAACTTTCTGAAATATATCATCTGACATAGTTTGGGCTAGTATATTCATAGCTCTGGCATCAGCAATCTTGGCTTTCTTATGTGCATCAGTTTGATCTGGAGGAGGCACTGCACTGAGATTTACTGGAGTTGAAGTAGAGGCCACTGGAGCTGGTGGTCCTGTCAAGATAGAATTAAATATGTCCTCATCAATTGAGTTCATATAAAGCTTGATTCTTGCCTTCCAGATCCCAAACTTTTGCAAGGTACAAACTGGAGGTCTGGTGCTGGCATAATCCTTGTTTTGTGCCATGATATCAGAAAATAAAATCTAATCAAAGAAACTAATAAGACTTATTCAGAGTTTATCCTGAGGATCTTGATTAATCCAGGTGAAAGCTCAGCACAGTGACCTTTGTCCCGCTGATGAGTCCAGACATTTCTTCTTCTGAGGATGATGAAAATACCCATTCCCTAATTTCAGTTGCATGTAATTTTATTCTGCTTGTCATGAACTGCTTCAGTTTTTTCTTCAAATAATTGCAGAATGTCTAGGAAAATATGATCAGATTGCAGGAACGAATCGAAGTCAATGTTGAAACCCGTATCGAACTTCATGCAAAAGGAGATATAAGCAAAAGGAAACAAGCGATCAAGTGCAGGAGGGGAATTCTGAAAATGCGGGATTGAGGTCGAAGAAGAAAGCCTATAAAAGGTTTTTCAGAAAATGAATCGACAATCTCAGCCCGGAGAAATAAAGAAATTCTTCGATCTCAGGTCGACAAAAAATTCATTAAAGGATGTATTTGTCGATTTCAGAACGAAGAAGGGACAATTTTCGTCGTTCTCAGAAAATTTCCAGAAACAGTTTTTGTTGGTCTCGGTCGACGAAATTGCTTCACCAAGAGATTTCGTCGATCTCAGGTCGACCAAAAATCTCAAGAATAGTTATCAGTTCATCGATCTCAGGTCGACGAACAGAGACAATTCTTTGACCATTGATAGAGCATTAGATTAAATCCTGACCATTTATCATACCAAGCTGATTGATAAAGAACAAATGCTTGGATGAGTCTAATAGCTTAGTGAATATATCTGCTCTTTGCAAATCAATAGAGATAAATTCAAGTTTAATCTTTTGTTTGTCAACACAATCTCTAATGAAATGATGTCTAATGTCTATATACTTTGTTCAAGAATGCAATACTGGATTTTGTGCAATTGAAATAGCACTTGTATTATCACATAGAATAGTTGAATTATTTAAGTTGATACCATAATCCAGTAGTTGGTTTTGTATCCACAAAATCTGTGAACAGCAACTGCCTGCAGCCATATATTCAGCTTCAGCAGTGGATGTTGAAACAGATGTTTGCTTTCTACAGAACCAAGATACAAGTCTGTCACCAAGGAACTGACAAGTTCTAGAGGTGCTTTTCCTGTCTACTCTGCATCCAGCATAATCAACATCAGAAAATCCAGTTAAAACAAATGCAGATTCTGTTGGATACCAGAGGCCTAGATCTAGACAACCTTTTATATATCTCAAAATCCTTTTTAAGAAAATAAGGTGAGATTCTTTAGGGTTCACCTAGAACCTAGCACAAAGACATGTGACAAACATAATATCTGGTCTGCTTACTGTTAAATATAGTAGGTATCCAACAATGGCCCTATACCTTGTCTGATCAACTGGTGTTCCAGATTCATCAGTATCTACAACAGCACTGGCAGCCATGGGAGTTTTCATGGTAGAGGCATCATTCATCCCAAACTTCTTAATAAGCTCTTTAGCATATTTAGACTGAGAGATGAAGATCCCTTCAGGGGTTTGTTTCACTTAGAGACCAAGGAAATATGATAACTCACCCATGCTACTCATCTCAAACCTTGAGTGCATTAAATCAGAAAATCTCTTGCACAGTTTGGAACCAGTAGAACTAAAAATTATGTCATCTACATATATTTGCACTAAGAGAATTTTATCATGATGCAACTTTGTAAAAAGAGTTCTATCTACCATGCCTCTAGAAAAACCATGATCTAAAAGAAAGCTAGCTAAGGTCTCATACCAAGCTCTTGGAGCTTGCTTTAAATCATAGAGAGCCTTATGTAATTTAAAAACATAAGAGGGATGTGATGGAGAGATAAAACCAGGAGGTTGTTCAACATACACCTCTTCTTTGAGTTCTCCATTTGGGAATGCACTTTTCACATCCATCTAGTAGACTTTAAACTTTTTGAATGCTGCATAAGCTAAGAAAATCCTTATAGCTTCTAGTCTGAAACTGGAGCAAAGGTTTGATCATAATCAATCCCTTCCTCTTGCATGTATCCTTGAGCAACAAGCCTTGCCTTATTCCTCACTATCACACCTTTGGCATCAAGTTTGTTTCTGAATACCGACTTAGTCCCAATTACTGGATAACCCTTAGGCCTTGGAACTAAGTCCCAAACTCTACACCTCTCAAACTGGTTGAGTTCCTCTTGCATTGCAATGATCCAGTTTGGATCTTGATCTGCATCAGATATGGATTGAGGCTCAATTTGAGAGAGAATGCAGGAAAGCATCACATCAGGGTTGAGTTGATGCCTTGTCTGCACTCCCACTGATATGTATCTAATCACTTGAGATTTAGGATGATCCTTAAGTGTGACAAGATCATTAGGTGGAGTTGGTTCAGCAACAGTTATTTGATTTAATTCCTCTTGTGGAATTGTATCAACTGTTGGAGGAAATTGAACTGCTTCCACAATCACTTCTTCACTTTCAGCTTCTGATATAGCTTGTGGAGAGGGATGCGATTTAACCTTTGAGGTAGGGTTTAGATCATCCAAGCTCTGACACAAATTTGGTACATGCAGATTATTATTGGTAGAGATGTCTCTCTCCTTATAAAACATATTAGATTCATCAAATGTCGCATGCATAGATTCCTCAATTTTTATTGTTGATTTATTAAACACCCTATATGCCTTGCTGACTTGGTAATATCCTAAAAAAATTCCCATTGTAGCCTTAGCTTCAAACTTTCTAAGATGTTTCTTGTCATTATTATGAATATAGCATATACATCCATATACTTTAAAATAGGTTATTATATGTTTCTTCCCTTTGAGTAGTTCATAGGGAGTCTTAATCTTTAGTTTATGTATTAGGCTTCTATTCAGAACATAATTTGTTGTGCTTACTGCCTCTGCCCAATAGGAAAGAGACATGTAAGCATCTACAAGCAATGTACCTACAGCTTCAATGAGTGTCCTATTCTTCCTTTCAACTACCCCATTTTGTTAAGGAGCTCTAGGAGCTGAGAAATAATGTTTGATACCTTCTTTCTCACAAAACTCTAGCATAAGAAGAAATTCAAACTCAGTGCCATGTTCACTTCTGATCAATGCAACTTGAGTAGAGTACTCAATCTGTATGTTCTTGATAAAATTTGTGAGAACCTTAAAAGTATCTGGCTTAGTTCTCAAAAAGAAAACTCATGTGAACCTGGAGAAGTCATCTATAATAACTAATGTATAAGACTTTCCACCTAGACTTTGTACTACAATAGGGCCAAAAAGGTCCATATGGAGCAAGTACAAGATTCTAGGTGAATCACTCTTATTAATGGATTTGAAACTAGATTTAGTTTGCTTGCTTAGTTGACAAGCCCTATAGAGGCCTTCCTTCTTGTAGGGACCAGAAGGTAAACCTCTAACAAGATTGTCCTTAGATAACCTAGCTATATTCTTATGGTTTACATGTCCTAGTCTTTTGTGTCATAAGCTAGTTTGAATGCTAACAAAATTGAATAAGCAAATTTCAGATTTAGCTGATTCAAAATTTACTAAGTAGATGTTGCCTTGTCTAATTCATGTTAAAACAATTATGTTGTTTAAAGAAATAATACATAAGGAGTTAGTGAAGCTTACTTGATAACCTGTATAAAATAGTTGGTTTACTGATATCAGATTATGCTTAAGACCATTTACATAGGTCACCTTCTTGAATGTGACAGCTCCACAGTTGAAATCTCCATAGCCTTCTGTCAGTCCAAAGCCTAAGTCCCCAAAGATTACTTTAGGTCCAGTCTTGGCTTTATAATTGATTAGGCATTTCTTGCAACCTGTCATATGTTTAGAGCAACCACTGTCCAGGTACCACTTGTTTTGAGTGACAAGATTCTCTTCTACCTGTAAAGAAGAAGATTAACAGTTTTTGACCAAGCTTACCTTAGGTCCTTGCTGTTTAACATAACTGAAACTTGAAATAAATGAACATTCAGGTTGATCCTTATAACCTAAAGGATGATACCTTCTAGGAGGTATGACCCACTGACTAAAGGGATTAAAGGATTTATCAGTTTTTAGGTTACTCTGGTTATGAACTGAGTTTGACAAATTTGAGTGTGTTCGTCGAACTGAGTTCGACGATCTGGGTTGAGTTCTTCGATCTCTGCTCGAAGAATGGAGGTATCCATTCTCAGAGCCCCAGAAACGTTGATCTCTGGTCGATGAACCATACTGGTTTCGTCGATCCCAGTTCGAAGAATTGTTTACATTATTATTTTCATTCAGGGTTCGTCGTTCTGAGGTCGACGAACCATACCCATTTCGTCATTCTGAGTTCGACGAAATATGCTGAACATAGTTATGTTGTTTATTTTTCTTTTTCTGATTGGTTTTCTTAAATTCTAGCTGTTTAAGAACTTCATTAACCTTCTCTACCTGTTCAGTATTTTTCTTACCATTTTCAGAGTTAAAATTAATAGGTTTTGATAATTGATTTTTTCTGAATTAGGATTGGTTCACTAGATGAGGCTCCTAATCCTAGTGTGTTATTATTAGATCTTGTATTAACTGTGCTAGTGATGTCTAACAGTTGTAAACTTCTACCATTCAAGGATTCTTTTAGTTCCTTAGCCTTACTTAATTCAGATTTCAGAAAAACTATTTGTTGATTGGCTAAGCTTAATTCTTCAGTTAACTTATCATTTTCAGCAATGATTTTGTCTTATTCTAAAAGTTTTTCCCTGAGAAGTTTGATTTCCTTCTCAGATCCTATTAGGTCTAAACACAAGTGTTTAAATTTAGATTGAAATTCTTTAGATTGAAATTCATAGGAAGCAATTACCTGATCCTCTTTAGAGAGGAATTCTTCATCATCTGATTCTTCTGAATCTGATCTGCTGCTTCCAGCATCTATTTCCATAAGGCAAAGTTCCCTTGCCTTCTTCTCTTCTACATCATCCTCACTAGAGCTGGAGGAGGATGTTTCATTTTCAGTATCACTACAGGTTTCAACTACAAATCCCTTCTCCTTCTTTTTTTTACTTGCTGGAAGAGGCCTTGCTGTGCTGATGTCTTCTTGAATCCTTCTCTTGCCTTCTATCATTCTTTTGGACTTCTGGACATTCTGAGATGAAGTGTCCAGGTTTCCTGCACCCAAAAAAGACAACCTCTTTAGAAGGGGTCTTGTGATACATTGGTTTATCTTCATTCCTTGAGGGCTTTCTCCTAAAGTCCTTCCTTGCCATTTTATAGAATCTCTTAGCAAAGAGACTCATAAGATCTTCATTGGCAGGCAAGCTGGGAGATTCTTCTGCAGCTTTGAATGCTAAATTGTATTCCTTCCTGGTAGGTGTTGAAGCCTTTGGTTCAACTGCAGCTTCTCTTGACTTGATCAATTGCTCATAAGATTTGAGCTTTCCAAGCTGAGATTGTGTTGAAATTTAAGCCATGCTTCTGGCTTCTCTGATGGGCCAGATTCTAGAGTCTTATATGCTAGGGAAGCACATGAGGATCTTGTCATTGATCTCAGTCAGAGTAATTTCCTTGTCCAATGTTCTGAGCTCACTGATGATGGAGCTCAGCCTATTGTACATTACTTCCACAGATTCTGCTTCATCTTTCCTGAAATTCTCATATTGGGATATGAGGTTGGATCTTCTATCCTTCCTCTCATCAGCAGAGCCTGCTACCATTTGGTTGAGGGAATCCTAAATGGCTTTGGCAGATGTACATTCAGCAACTTTCTGAAATATATCATCTGACATAGTTTGGGCCAGTATATTCATAGATCTGGCATCAGCAATCTTAGCTTTCTTATGTGCATCAGTTTGATCTAGAGGAGGCACTGCACTGAGATTTACTGGAGTTGAAGTAGAGGCCACTGGAGCTGGTGGTCCTGTCAAGATGGAATTAAATATGTCCTCATCAATTGAGTTCATATAAAGCTTGATTCTTGCCTTCCAGATCTCAAACTTTTGCAAGTTGCAAACTGGAGGTCTGGTGCTGGCATAATCCTTGTTTTGTGTCATGATATCAGAAAATAAAATCTAATCAAAGAAACTAATAAGACTTATTCAGAGTTTATCCTGAGGATCTTGATTAATCAAGGTGTAAGCCTGTATGATATGATTAACCTTGCTCTGATACCAATTGAAAGAAATAGATAAGCTCTGAGAAACTCTAGAGGGGTGGGGGGGGGGGTGGGGTGTGTGAATAGAGTTATTAAAATCTTTTTTGATTTTTGCGGAATTAAAAAGTCTTTAGTAAAATATATTACTATGATATAAGTGTATGAGTGTATAAGTGCAACAAGTGAACTAGAGAAAAGATAACTAAGCTACACAGCAAAATATATCACAGCACAAGCACACAGGAAAATCACAGCCACACAGACCACACAAGAAATTTATAGTGGTTCCCAAAACTTGGGTACATCCACTCTTCTACCACCCTAGGTAGGAATCCACTATAGGTTTTGATCAGGTGACTGCCACCAATGAGCTTTTGATCAGGTGCTCAAAAACCAACCCAAGTCTTTTGGAAGGAGACTTGCAACCAGAATAATTTTGAAGGGAATTAAAGCCCTGTACAGAGGTGGGGAAGAGAGGTTGATTTTGTCTTCTCTTTCTGAAGGTACAATTGAGAAGACTATGGATTCAGTGATGTTGTCAAAGCTCCCCCTGAGTTTAACAGTTGTTCAGGAAGGGAAACTTTGCTAGGGTGAAGGTCTTTTGCTATAAGATCAACTCTCCAGGGATCCTTTGACTGATTGAATATTCTTGTCACTTGAGATCCTGGAAACAAAGAAGGAGAGGAAGAAAGACTCTTGATTGTGATTGATGTTTTTTCTTATTCTTCTTTAGAGAGCAGTTATTTTCCTACAGAGAAATGTATTAGAGAACACTAGAAAACTTTTGCTGCTGCTGAGTATATTGTTCTCTGAGGACTGAATGCACTCCTCTTTTTCTGTTCTAACTCTTTTTCTTGTATTTTCTTCTATATTTTTTTTTATCAAAGAGTGTTATCCTTATTTTATCTGGCAGAGAGATGATCAGAATGATAGCTGCCTCAAGTTCGAATTCAAAAACCTGCAATAAATGCTCAGCCGAAATCTGGGAAATGAAAACCGGCAAGTATGCTGTCATATATTCTATTCTATGTCTGTCCCGAGATATAAGCAATTAATTCTATGGAAAATATTTACAATCAATGCTGCCAGTAACGGCTCGATTAAAAGGATATAAGTGCATTGATTATCTATGGAATTAATGGTCTATAATAGATATAAAATCAGGAGACAGAAAAAGAAAGAATAAATAACAATATGACTTACAGTTTTCATCGACCAGAGAACAGCTTTCGTCGACCTGAGATCAGAGATCGTCAACCTCAGAACTGTTCGTCGACCTGAGCTCTGCGAACAACTGCACTGCATAAACTGACGGATTCTGTGCTCTAAGTTTGTCGACCTGAGAATATGAAATTAGTCGACCTCAGAACTTGGTCAAACTGAATGTGTTGAGATAATAACACATCTGGCATAGAGTCGTTGAGAGCGTTGAGTCATTGATAGTGTTGAGAGCGTTGAGTGATCTTTGGCTCTAAGTAAACTTTGGCTTTGAGTGAACTATGGCGCTGGGTTAATTATGGTGCTGAGTGATCTTTAGTGTTGAGAGCATTGAGTGAACTACACACTGCGCAGACCACAAAATTTTTCTTCTAAGACCAAATTGTCAACCTCAGAACTCTTCTCTATCACTTAGAGTTCGTCGACCTGAGAATAGACTTAGAGAATTTTCTTCTAGGGCTGATTTTGAGCTGTCTTCAAGCATGTCCTTGATCTTTCATCTGTAGGACTGACCTAAGACTAGAAAGACATAAAACTTGACCATTCTATACAACATGGGTCACACCCTAAGAAGAGAACCTAGCCCAAATCACCTAGGGGTTCCAACACGGTCATATTTCAATAACATCCGCTGTCCAAATACCGGCTATGCATTTTGTTGGCCTTTGGACATACCTGTAAAAATAGATTAGTTTACCTTAGGAACCCAAACGTATTTGGGTCCTTGGTTCCTGGTCAACATGCTCCCCCTAGGTGTGTTAACACTACGAGTGGTCTACCTCATATTATTAACTTGAGGAGTTTTATAGTTTTTGTGATTAAACCATCAATCCACAGCAAAGAGACCAACTTTGGCGCAACACCAACTAAACATGTGCTCTAGCAGGGGAGGCGGATCTGGAGGTAGATGCCTCATGATGATGGCACTCACAGGGTTTTTACACCTCCATTTCCTTCTGTACAACAGGCTTTGATTTATGTGCCTTCTTGTTGTTATCGCCATGAACATATGGACCATGACTCTTCATTTGAATTTCTTCGTAAGGTGCCTTAAACACACTTTCACCATAGTTCCAGGGACAGGTCCATCCTGGGTAGCGCGACTAAGGCTCTACATTAGTAGGTCTGGTAAAATGACCATAAGATGACTCAAAATCAAACTCGTTCGTTGGGAAGATTACCTTCTTGAACGTAGTTTGATCTAGAGGGGACTTCCCTTTTTCTATGGCTAAAGCTTTCTTAGCAACCTTATTTTTCTATTTAGCTTTGTTCCTCCTAGAGGATTTACTAGGAGTAGCCACATGGCCTAAGCCAGCTCCTTTAGCCTGATCAGTGAATTTAGTAACAAGTGGAAGGATAGTCTTGGGCATGGAGAAACTTTTAACAAGTTTATTTTCAGCGACAAGCTGTTCTTCCAACTTCTCGATGATTTTCTGTTTCAGGTTAAGGTGTTCGAGTGTCTTATTATATTCTTTGACCAGGGCAAGTTGTTCCTTTCTGAGTGAGTCCATACTTGCGTCTTCCTCCCTCAGAGTGATCTCCTCAGCCTTAAGGGATTTTATTTCCTTATTCTGAGTTCTAACAACCTTTCTGGACTGATCATAGACCTTGATAACCTCTTTATACTGGCCCATGAGTTCTGATTCATCATTAGATGAACAGTTATTATGATCATCGTCAGGAGCATCTGACTCTGAATGAATGGTGCGAGCATTTGACTCCCCATGAAATTGGGGGACATCTCCTTCATCGTCGGAGTGAGCCATGAGCCTGAAGTAGGCTTCTTCATCCTCACTCGACTCAGATAAGTAAGAGTCATTGAAGCTCTTCTACTTCTTTGTTATGAAGCTCTTCTCCCTCCTTTTGCTATGGGAGGACTTGTGCTCTTCTATTTTTCCACCTACCTTCTTCTTATGAGGGAAGTCAGCGATCACATGACCTGGATTGTTACAACAGTAACACACGATGTCAGTATAATAATGTTTGTTCGGTTTAGACTTATACCTATCAGATGTGTGACTTTTCTTTTTATGATCACCACCGTGACGTGATCATCTGTATGAGGAATCATTTCCTCTCATCTGTTTCTTCTTACTAAGAAACTTCTTGAATTGCCTGGAGAGTAGTGAGAACTCTCCATCATATAGTTCTGAGCCTGAGGTGCTTGGCTCGGATTCTTCTTCTTCATTTTCTTCCTTAGTGGGAGCAAGATATTCAGCCTTAGCCCTTCTTAAGCTATTTGCCTTCAGTGCAACAAACTTCTCTTTTGATGAAGATCTGTGTTGACACCCAAATCCGTGATCCTCTCCAAGGTAGTCAGCTCGCAAGTTGCAACCCACTCAGGGGTTCTCCCCGAGGGTCGCGATCTGCCTCAACCCTCCTTTTTTCAGGCTAGGCGGATAGAAACTCCTATCTGCTCAGGACATGCTGCTAGGTTTGTCTTCCAAGTCTAAATCGCCCCAGTCACACAGTTACCACGTGCTTTGCAGGATAACGAGCTGCTTCCATAGCTCACCCTCGCAGGCTGCGCGGTTAGGCCTTCTAAACGCGCAATATTATTCCTTGTAGAAGGCAATCTAAAGCAGCAAGGGGCGATTTGCGTGATCTACTCCTTCAGTCCACCAGGTCGTCTAGCCGGCGTCAACCCTAGATCAACTCAACCATCGCTATCTCGACGGACTCACTCTCTGGCTCTCCATTAGAGACGGACTCCATCTCCGCTATAAGGAGGCGACCTGCCCTCTTAGCCACCCACCAAGTGGGCGACATGCTACTCAGGCCGCCACCAAGTGGGCGACCTGCCCTCTCAGCCGCCCACCAAGTGGGTGACCTTCTCCTCAGGCCTCCACAAATTGGGTGACCTGCCCGCTCAGCCGTCCACAAAGTGGGCGACCTACCCTCTTAGTCGCCCACCAAGTGAGGGACCTGCTCCTCAGGCCTCCACCAAGTGGTCAACCTGCCCTTTCAGTCGCCCACCAAGTGGGCGACCTGCTCCTCAGGCCGCCACCAAGGGGGCGGCCAGCCTTCAGAAACCGCCCACTAGGGGCGGCCAGCTCCTCAGGCCGCCACCAATGGGGCGGCCTGCCTTCAGAAACCGCCCACCAGGGGTGGCCTGCTCCTCAGGCCGCCACCAAAGGGGCGACCTATCCACCGAGTCCGCCAAGGTCGGCGACCTGCTCATCGAGTCTGCCCAGTCCTCCATGATGACATCACTGGGACCTGCTTCTAGAAGATCCTCCCCGGTCCTATAAATTGCCCCAAATTCCTCTCATTTTGGAGAGAAAGAGGAAAACTGCCATCTTGATCAAGAACTTGTGACTCAGTTTCCCAGTCCTCCACAACTTGATCAAGAACTGCGGACTCAGTCTCCAAATCCTCCACAGCTTGATCAAGAACTGCGAACTCAGTTTCCCAGTCCTCCATAGCTTGATCAGGACCTATGGACTTAGTTTTTTCCAAGCCCCCGCCACTGCCAGCAAGCTGTTCATCAAACCGTGCAGCCTGCTTGCAGCCTCTTATACTTAGCAACTGGAACCTTCTTCCTTAGCCGCCAACTTCCCCTTTGTACCCTTTATTGTTTTCTCATGTAAAGGTGCAATAGCAAGCTATAATCTTGTGTCTTGATTAAAGGAAAAGCCCGTTGTAAGAGTGACATTTAAGCCGCGACGGGCGAAGTCTGCTGTTGCCGCTGCTAGCCGCCCCTTCTCTCTCTCCTCTCGGCAACAACCTGCGAGCTGAGGGTGCTTATTTTTGGCGCCAAAAGTTAACACACGACCTTCAGATCTCAAGCAGACAGTGAAAATCAGCAGTTACTCATGTCAGATCGCTAACCCCCTCCAATCATCCCTTGTACCAGCGAAGATGCTCTCTAGGAAGCCATCAGGCTGATACGTCATGAAACTGCCCAATAGTTTCAGGTACTCAGCGATTCTCTAGCCTCTATCACTCAGTAATTGGAGGCACAACCAGCAATAGACCTGTCTCCTCCGATCAATCAGGCATCTTCAGTGGTGAACCCATTAGTCCATCCATCAACCTATCCACATTCTTACCCACCAACTTTTCTACCAGCTGATCCTTGTGCATATCCGGCAAGTTATCCGCCTAGGCAGACCGCAGACTCTTTGCAGACTCCAGTCACCATGCAAGGAAAGAGTTTCTTCAGACCCAGTCAAGCCATCGCTAACTCTGCCGATCACCCGAGAAAGTTGCCTAAGTTTTCTGCTAAGATAAAAAGAGGCCCAGAAGCTTTATTTCATATAAAGCAACGAGAGAATGAAACTCTAGCCCTCTTCATCAAGCGCTTCCAAGAAGAGATCTCAGAAGTTGAGAACGGTTATCCAGAGTTCTACAAAGCCGCGTTGATGGTGGTTTTACAAGAAGGACCACTCAAGTTCGAGGCCTACCTCCGACAGCCAAAGATGTATCAGGAGATGATTAGCCTCGCCAATGAATATATTTGCATTGAAGAGAGGAATCCCAATTTCTTCTCCAGGCTTGTAGCAGTGAAGGCTTCTTCTTCTTATTCTTGCAAGCAGCCTCCAAAGTCTTCTCAAAAGGATTTTCAGCCACAAGCAAGGAAGGGAAGAATTGGCCAACGACATCAACACTTCTTCCCAAGCAAGGATCACCTACAAAATAAAAACTACGACTACCAGTCCCTTCTGTTCATCCAGCACAAACTCCGCGAGCATCTTTGGTTCATCAATAGCAGGATGATAACTTGCTTGAGTCGGAACTAAATACAGCCTTGCAGGAAGTAGGCCAAGTCCTGAAGGGTAAGGATATCTATAAAATTCCTTGCCAACCGTCAGATCAAAGGCCAAAAGATACGGATTCATTCTGCGAATTTCACAAAGTAAAAGGTCATGCGACAGAAGATTGCAAAGCCCTTCAACAACTTATGCAGAAAATGCTGAAGCAGGGCAAACACTAACATTTACTCCAGAAGAATAATTCATCTCACCCGTAAATCTCAAAAGACAAAAAGAGGCAAGTGACTTTCTTGCCTCAAAGTCCCTCAAAGTCCCTCGCGACCATGATTGGTTATCTTTGCTTTACACACTTCAAACATTATTTCTCTAAAACACTTCTAAGTGTTCTTATATTCGTTTTAGCAATTTTTTTACGTCAGAGATCCCATACTGACACAGTTCCCTTTTTTGTGATGCTTATCCTCTATATTTTCTCTTTACCAAAGAGATCGCTGAACCACTGAGATATCACCAAGCCTTGTTGTTCCCTCTGTAGATTGTCCTCCAGCATAAGACCACAATGACCACATATAGCGCAGTGTGTGTGCCTAGGGGAGGCAGCCTGTGATAGTTCTACTGTGCTTCGCTAGGGATACGCTACAGTTACGATGATCTTTGCTTGACAAAGAATGGTGCTCAAGTGTAGCCTTGTCTCTTCGATCATCTCACAGCTATAACGGCCGAACACTCGATGGTACTCTCAATCCATGCCTTCGCAGGGCCCACAACTCCGCTGATCACTCCACAAACAAGCAATAGGCCACTTGGCACAACTAGTCTAATTAATCAACGATGTTTGTTACCCGAGGCAAGAGAGCAGTGTATCTGTCGTTTCCTTCTTAGGATTTTGTGTATGTCTCCCTTTTGTGCTCTTTCAATGGAATGCGGCTAGTCCGCTCTAGGTAGGACTACACCCTAGATGATTTTTTCTTAGGCAAGCGATGCATAAGGCCTACGGGGAACACCTGTTGCTTCATCTAGTCTTTTTTTGTCATCTTCGGGGTGTAGCCCTCCTTTGTCTTTTCTGTCTTCTTACAGGTTAATAGTTAAATCCAACCTATTTTAATGATTTGCAACATCTTTGTTTCCTAAGATCATCATATATATATAGCTTGCGCAAGGCTTTATCATATGATGGTTAATGATGTCTCTACTACTCTCATTGGATGCTTCCGACACTAGCTAGAAGTCAGAGAATCTGGTTCTCTTTATTGACAGGCTATTATGACTGAGGTCTAGCTAGTGTTTTCATCTGACTAACCAGGGCTTCATATTGAGATATCATATCTGACTACGCAAGAAGCTTATTGTTATGGCTTAATCTCCACTTAATTATGCTTACTCAGTCAACAGTAGGATTTGATGGATATTACTCTTGCGGCCTGCTCATATCTATCTATATCATTAACATTCAACAGATAACATATCCACAAGCTCCTCAGGTACATGCAGCTTAATTTTCTTTCATCTCTGCTTGCTCACTCTTCTTTTGCAGAGATCAGCAGATATTAGCAAGTCCTCTTCAGGTACTTACAGCTTAATTCTCTTTCATATCTGCTTCCTCACTCTTCTTTTGCAGAGATTAGTAGATATTAGCAAGTCCTCTTCAGGTACTTGCAGCTTAATTCTCTTTCATATCTGCTTCCTCACTCTTCTTTTGCAGAGATCATCAGATATTAGCAAGTCCTCTTCAGGTATTTGCAGCTTAATTTTCTTTCATACCTGCTTACTCACTCTTCTTTTGCAGAGATTAATAGATATTAGCAAGTCCTCTTCAGGTACTTGCAGCTTAATTTTCTTTCATATCTGCTTGCTCACTCTTCTTTTGCAGAGATTAGCAGATATTAGCAAGTCCTATTCAGGTTCTTGCAACTTAATTCTCTTTCATATCTGCTTCCCCACTCTTCTTTTGCAGAGATTAGCAAAAATTAGCAAGTCCTCTTCAGGCACTTGCAGCTTAATTTTCTTTCATATCTGCTTGCTCACTCTTCTTTTGCAGAGATTATCAGATATTAACAAGTTCTCTTCAGGTACTTGCAGCTTAGTTTTATTTTATATCTGCTTGCTCACTCTTCTCTTGTAGAGAGTAGCAGATATTTGCAAGTCCTCTTCAGGTACTTGCAAATTATTATCCTTCTATGTTTTCTCTCATCTATATCTTTGCAGAGGTCAATAGAAGACATTTACCCGTCTTCCTCATTTACCAAAGCAACTCAGGTACAAACAAGATATACCTCCTTCTGTCTGCATTGACTTTTCCTTCGTAGGGTAAAGATAGACTTTGACAGATTTTTTTCTGAGGAGAGACATCAGGTTCTATCTCTCCTAGTATCTAGTTTTCCTTTCCTGATTTCTGAGGGATCATGATTTTTGTGGGTCTCCAACTTTTTCGACGTTCTCTTCGAAACTTAAAAATGTGCGGGGATCATGTTGCCCCTAAAATCTGCGATCCTCTCCAAGGTAGTTAGCTTCCAAGTCGCAACCCACTCAGGGGTTCTCCCCGAGGGTCGTGATCTGCCTCAACCCTCTTTTTTCGGGCCAGGCGGATAAAAAATCCTATCCTCTCATGTCGTGCAGCTAGGTTGGTCTCCCTAGTCTAAACCGCCCCGGTCGCACAGTTACCGCGTGCCCTGCGGGATGGCAAGATGCTCCCATAGCTCACCCTCATATTCCATACAGTTAGGCTTGCTAACCGCGCAACATTCTTCCTTACAGGAGGCGATCTAAAGCAATAAGGGGCGATCTGCGCGATCTACTACTTCAGTTCGCTAGGTCGCCTAGCCGGCGTCAACCCTAGATCAATTAAACCGTTACGATCTCGGCGGACTCACTCTCCGGCTCGCCAACAAAGACGGACTCCATCTCCCCCACAAGGAGGTGACCTGCCCTCTCAGCTTCTCACCAAGTGGGTGAACTGCTCCTCAGATCGCCACCAAATGGGCGACCTGCCCTCTCAGCCGCCCACCAAGTGGGCGACCAGCTCCTTAGGCCGCCACCAAGTGGGCGACCTGCCCTCTCAGCCACCCACCAAATGGACGACCTGCTCCTCAGGCCGCCACCAAGTGGGCAACCTGCCCTCTCAGCCGCCGACCAAGTGGGCGACCCGCTCCTCAGACTGCCACCAAGTGGGCGACCTCCCCTCTCAGCCGCCCACCAAGTGGGTGACCTGCTCCTCAGGCCGCCACCAAGGGGGCGGCTTGCCTTCAAAAACCGCCCACCAGGGGCGGCCTGCTTCGCAGGCCGCCACCAAGAAGGCAGCCTGCCTTCAGAAATCGCCCACTAGGGGCGGCTTCCTCCTCACGTCGCCACCAAAGGAGCGGCCTGTCCTCCGAGTCTTCCTAGGTCGGCGACCTGCTTGCTGATTCCGCCCAGTCCACCATGATGACGTCACTGGGCCCTGCTTCTAGAAGATCCTCCTCAGGCCTATAAATAGCCCCCAATACCTCTCATTTGCGAGAGAAAGAGGAAAACTGCCAGCTTGATCAAGAACTGCGGACTCAGTTTCCCAGTCCTTCACAGCTTGATCAAGAACTGCGGACTCAATCTCCCAGTCCTCCACAACTTGATGAAGAACTGCGGACTCAGTTTCCCAGTACTCTACAGCTTGATCAAGACCTGGGGACTTAGTTTTTTCCAGTCCCCCGCCGCTGCTAGCAAGCTGTTCATCAAACCATGCAGCCTGCTTGCAACCTCTTTTACTTAGCCTCTGACACCTTCTTCCTTAGCCGCCAGCTTCCCCCTTTGTACACTTTATTGCTTTCTCATGTAAAGGTGCAATATCAAGCGGCAATATTGTGTCTTGATTAAAGGAAAAGCCCATTGCAAGAGTGGAATTTAAGCCGCGGCGGGCGAAGTCTGTTGTTTTCGCTGCTAGCGGCCCCTTCTCCCTCTCCTCTCGGCAACAACCTGCGAGCTCAACCGTCAAAAAAACCGTCTGCTCAACAGCTCCTGATCAACCTTCCCCACTGATTAATCAACCTTCTCTGCTAATCTCATAGCTCTTGATCAACCTTCGCTGATGATCTCAGAGCTCCTGATCAGCCTTCTTCCCGTTCTCCCCCGCAACCATTCTCTCTTCACCTCTCTTGTGACACTGAACGCCTGTTAGCTGATGGTGCTTATTTTCGGCGCCAAAAATTTGTTTTCCTCTTCTTCATCTTTTCTTGTGTTGATTTGAAGCTCATATGACATAAGCTTCCCGAAGAGGTTCTGAGGGTCAGTTTCCGCCAGTCTCCCGAACTCCCTGATGGCACAGATTTTATTGTCCCATTCCTTAGTCAAGGATCTAAGGAGCTTGTCATTTAGTTCACCATTTGTGAACTTCCTGCCATAGTTCTTCAGGTCGTTGAAGATCTTAAAGAAATTCTCATAAGTCTCAGCTATTGCTTCCTTAGGGCCTAGATTGAAGGCCTCATACTTCTGATTCAGAAGAGATCTTCTGTCATCCCTTACTTCTTCTATCCATTCCATCAGGACGATCAGAGACTGCCATATTTCCTTAGCAGATTGGCAGTGAATGAGGTTCTGCAACATTGAATCATCGAGTGCACTTGCGATGATATTTTTAGCTTTCTTGTCCAGAGAGAAAAGGGCAATCTCATCTTTGTCGAGATCCATCAGTTTCTTTGTTACCTTTCTAGTTAGATCAATAGTGGAGGCTATCAAGGGAACATGAAGGCCTTCTTCCACTATCATGAAGATGCGGGGGTCAATAGCTTCCATGAAGAACTTGACTCATTCTTTCCACATGAGAAAGTTTTCCTTTGTGCACACTGGAAGCTTTACGGAGTCCTTGGATCTGTCCATGCTTGATAATCTCTTCGACAACTAGAAGTAGATCTGTTCAAGGTGTTAACCTTTTTATAAACAACCTCCCTCTGATACCAATTAAAAGTATCTAGTTGTCTACTTAAATCACCTAGAGGGGGGTGAATAGGCGAGTTCCGCGTCTTTTGCGGAATAAAAAAAAGAGAGAGTAATATAGATTAATAGTAGTTCCCCAACCTTGGGTATGCCCACTCTCTACCTCACCAATCTAGCACCATGCAAGCCTTGGCTACTTCACTATATCTCGAATTGAAAAAAATCCTACAACTCGGTGCAACGCTCCTACAACTCGGAGATCAAACACTCCTATAAACTCGATCCCCCAAAACGGGATCTACACTCAGAAGAAAACTCTTCCTACAAACTCAGATACAAAGCTCCTACAAAAGTTGAATTTATTTTTTACAACAACAATGAAAGTTTCACTTCAGATCTGAAATCTCCAAAATTCTTCGCTCTTGAAAATTGAAATTCACGGTGAATGTGTTGAGGAAGAAAACTTGAGAGAAGCACGATCTGAAATCCTTTGGATCCGACACGATCAAGTGAATGAATGGAGAATCTTGAATCTTGTGATTTGTCGAATCTTTCTTCTGTTTGAATCGCTTGATCGAGGAAGAAGTGTCAGAGAAGAATGACGATGACAGCGTGTGTCTTTTCCCGATCTAGAACTTACGACGATTCAGATTACTGTTAAGATTAGGGTTAGCAAAATCTTTGACAAGACATTATATAGAAAACCTTCTAACGGTCTGAAATAAATAAGGAATGATCCACGTGGACCAATCATGAAGAACTTAGGTAATATCAAAATCCCGTCAGTCTGATTTGAACTTAAGATTTCTGCAACTGCATTCTTCAAAAGGACTATAGTTTTTCGAAAAGAACTAGCTTTCTCAAAAAATGGCATAGCCTTTTTCGTAAAAAACTTTTCACAAACTCTCTTTGAGCCAGGAACTAATTGTTCGAAAGAAATCTGATTTCTCGAAAAGATAGACTTAGCTTCTCGAGAAATACCTTTGGTTTTTCAAAAACGAATTTTGATTTTTCGAAAACTTCTTTTCTTTCTCGAAAACAATACTTGACTTTTCGAGAACACTTCACAGCTTTTTCGAGAAAATAAATTATAAATTGTTTCAGACAATTTCTCAAGAAGTCTTGATATTTTTCGAGAAAAACATTTCTTTTTCGAAACCTATACTTGGACTTCTAAAAAAATTAACTTCATTTTTCAAAAGAATTACTTAGAAAATTTCTTGAGAGTTTTTCGAGAAGTCATTCTGTTTCTCGAGATCAAATCTTCTTTCTCGAAAAATGTACTAAGACTTTTCGAAATATTCTCTTCTTTTCGAAAAATGGACTTAGGAAATATTGATAAAATTTCTTGTCTCCTTTCTTCATAGATCAACAACTCTTTTTTTCTTCCAATATTTTAGTACTTGAAAATGAAGTGCATCCCAATATAGAGGTTGCACATGAGCTAACACCATGGATCACACAATGAGGCATTACATTGCATGGTCATGTGTTTAGTGACTCACTGTAAACTGACATTGGTCTACACTTAAAAATAATGACCTACAAGCACTCAACTAGAAAATAGCATCAAATACATAACTAATTCTTCTTAGTTCAAGGGTGACTTCACACAAATCTAGGTTATTATTGATACAATACCTAACAACTAGGTTCACCCCAAACCTCAACATAATTTGACTAGGATCTTCCTATTGAACCCAGACATCTGTATTGTTGATGCACGAAATGCGCATTTGATTCCTGCAAAGAGAAAAGAGGGTGGAGAAAACTGCAAGTAGCTTCTTACTAGCGGACAAAGATAGAGAGACAGTCAGAGCCACAAATCACGGCAACACCAGACTTTGCCCACCACGGTAAATGCCACCGGGCAGTAATGATGGGATACAAAAAAAAAAGAAAAGACGAGCTCGCGAGTCTGCTTAGGACGGTGCATATTAGGCCTCGCAACCTGGGGCCTTTGCCTTGGTCTACCGCTAGAAAGGAGTCGACCTGGGTGGACTGCCGATCCTATCCTCCGCTGCTGATGATGACCTGCTCAGTTCGCAAGACTGAGATGAGGGCTTGGGCACTTGATAATCTGGATGCTTCCGCGACCTTGGGATTGCGTCTATGGCGACCTGCTGACTAAGCAGACTGCTTTGCGGATTTTATGGTTAACACTGATGCACGGCTAACACATAATACATTACAACACATCCACTTGTTTGAACTTTCCCAGGGCTATAAGACTCCCCCAACAACGGGCAACCATCCGTTGGAATGGTCTTTCCGAGTACTACCACTTTGTGTCCAGTCCAATACCTAAATCCGGTCGTACCATACTCAAAAACGAACTTGAAATCTGCTGCGGACAAAAAATAGATTTCCGCACGCATATTAAAGTCAAACGAACATCATCGTTTCGTCTCCTTCCTCTAGCAATTTCAACAAAGTCACATTTAGGTCATTCTCCTCCTTTATTCACCCTCAATAGACCACCCTTCTTCATGAAACCAAGTCCATCGTCTTCACAAAGGAGAGAGGAGAGGTTGAACACTACAAAACCTAGGACAAACTCCTAATGTGGCCTCTTCCTAGGAGATCTTTAACACTCACAAGTCAAACTACCTTAAGCCGACATCTCTCTTATTTCATAACTAAGGATTTAGCACCAAGGGATAGGGTCAGAAGCTCACCACATTTCCGTCCATAGATTATATTATCCTCCTTGGCGGCATGACGATGTCGACCTTGTCTCTTATCCTCCTCCTTCGAGAGAAAGTCCGTCCATTCCTTTTCCCTCTAAGAAAAGCTCAGCACTCCTCGTTCTCTCATAGCAAGATCGGGGAAGAAGACTGGAAGCCAAGACTTGAACAATGTATATAAAGGAATGGGCGATTCGCCCGAATTCTTCCGAATCCGAGAGCTACCGTCGAGCGGTACCTCTAACTCCACCTTTCATACGCTGCCACCTGGCCGCTATCGCCATGAGGTATTCTTCCTATCATCGCGCGGTACCTCACCGAGCGATATATCACTTAGTTCAGCAAGGATATTTCTTGCGGTATCACTAACTTCGGATGGTTGCTCACAGATCAATAAGCCGATAAATCATTAGGCTACAGACGTGTGGTATCCAGCTACCGTCGTGTGGTAGCACTCGACGATTATTGAGCCCACTCGACTCTCTCGACTACTCCTGACATTCAGCGTTTTTACTCGACGATTTCTACCGCCGTACAATACCTAATACCGTCACGCGGTAGCATCTAGACACTCAGTGTCGAGTCAGTACTTCTCCCAATTCTGGTGCAAGACTGTTCACCAGTGCACCCTGAGCCCAAGTCAACCTACTTGACTAAAAATGCACACGAGGGTTCTAGCGCGAATCGGGACGTAACAAATCCTATAAACAAAATACAAGATTTTGTCCCTAAAATCAGGCTAAGTCTATGGGAAAAGTAAAGCATGAAAAATACAAGGTACACTTTTAAGTTTATCTTAGGGAAACAACTCTGGGTAGCACTTCCGCATCAAGTCCATCGGCTCCCAAGTATATTCCTCTTTCCCATGATTAGACCATTAGACCTTCACAAAAGGAACGCTCTTTCGGTGCAAGCTTCTTGTTTTGGTATCCACTATCCTCACCGGCTCTAGTCGATCAAACCTATCAGTTGCCACTGTTCCATTCGTAGCGGTGACATGCTGATCAGGCTGTAGTAGTGATTTCCAAAGCGACGACACATGGAAGACGTCGTTCAAATTTTCTAGCTCAGGTGGTAACTCTAGCCAATAGGCTAAAGGGCCAATTCTTTCCAATATAATATAAGGCCCCATATATCTCGGGCTGAGCTTCTTTCTACCGCGCACACGTGACACTCCATGCATTGGCCTGATCTTCAGGAACACCTTGTAACCTATTTGTAAATCTACCATCTGGTGCTTCGCATTATAATACTTTGCATGCCGAATTTGAGACTCTAGCATGTGGTCTCATATCAATCGAACCATAGCATCAGTATCATCAATATACTCTACTCCAAAAATCTTCGGATTTTCATCCTGCACCCACGATAATGGAGTTCTACATCTCCTCCCATTAAGTGATTCGCAGGGCGCCATTCCGATGCTAGCTTTCCTCTATCCAACACCCATATCCTCAACAAATCTTCCATGGTTCTGATGGTCCTCTCAAACTGTTCATCCGTCTGAGGATGAAAGATTATACTAAAGGTAAGGCAGGAGCCATATATGCTTGAACTGCCCTCCATTCTTGGAAGTGAAGCGACCATCGTGGTCAGAGACAATTGTCTTCAGCACCCTATGGTTCCTCACAAACTGCTTCACAAATAAGCGCACCAGAACATTGACAGGCGACTCCTTCCTCATTGGAATGAACCTGGCAAACTTTGTCAAGCGATCCATAATTACCCAAGAGGAATCATTCCCAGAGCGCGAACGAGGCAACCCGTGGAAAAAATCCATCGAGATATCCTCAAACATCCACTCCGGAATGGGTAATGATGGTAACATTCCTCCAGGACTCTTGCACTCCACCTTCACCCTTTGATAAGACTCGCAGTGCGTAACATAATACCTGACATCTCTCTTCATTCCTGGCCAGAACATGGTCTTCCGTAAGTCATTATACATCTTGGAAATCCCGGGATGAACTGAATACGTAGTGTAATAAGATTCTCTAAGGATGTCTTCTCGGATTCCACCTCCCTTGGGAATATAGAGCCTGCCATGGAAATGAATGAGTCCTTCCTTCAATTCATACTCTTTAGCTGATCCACTGTCTAATGCCTAATACACAGGGACCATAGCAACATCTCTCCATTGCTCTGCCCGAATTTGATCTCGGATGTCACAAACTATACTCATCGAAGCTAAGTATTCCATATACATCGTCTCAAAACAATCCTTACACTCCAGCTTAGTCTCCATCCCCTTGTACACTCGAGCCAATTCCATACTCATCACCCGAGACTCGGGGCTCGACTCTGTTACCTTTCTGCTTAATGCATCTTATACGAAGTTCACTTTCCCGGGGTGGTAGTTCAACGTAAATTCATTATCGCACCAAAATTCCAACCACCGCTGTTGCCTCAAATTCAACTCCTTCTGAGTATGAACATATTTCAAATTCTTATGGTCCGAAAAGATCTCGCAGTGGATGCCATATAAATAGTGTCTCCAAATTTTTAAAGCAAACACCACTGCCCCCAATTATAAATCATGCACTGGGTAGTTAACTTCATGCTTCTTCAGATGTCTTGAAGCCTAATAAATCAAATGCATGTGCTGCATCAACACCGCTCCCATACCCTGATACGACGCATCAGTGTAAAACTGAAATCTTTCCTTCCCAGAAGGGAGGGCTAGGATCTGTGTGGAGGTAAGTCGATCCTTCAGCGCTTGGAATGCTGCCTCACACTGGGGTCTCCATTCATATAGAACACCTTTCTTTGTCAGGACAGTGAGGGGGAGGGCAATCTTTGAAAATCCCTTCCCAAACCTGCGAGAATATCCAGCAAGTACAATAAAACTTCGTACATCGGTCGATTACCTCAAAGGCAACCATTCCTTCACATCACGCACCTTGGCTGGGTCTACTGTTAATCCAGCACCACTAATGGCATGGACCAAGAAGGAAACTTCTCGGAGACAAAACTCACACTTACCTTTAGTTTCTCCAAAACCAAGGCCAGATGTTTAGCATGCTCCTCTTTCGTGTTCGAGTGGACCAAAATGTCATCGATGAAAATGATGATGAGATGTCCAAATATGGCGCAAACACCTTGTTCATCAAAATCATGAAGGTAGAAGGGGCATTTGTGAGCCCAAACGACATCACTGTGAACTCGTACATGATGTATCTCGAGCTAAATGCTATTTTCAGTATATCTTCCTCTTATATCCTCAACTGATAGTACCCTTAACACAAATCCAATTTGGAAAACCAATGCGCTCCCACCAACAGATCGAATAACTCGTTGATCCAGGGTAAAGGGTAGGTATTCTGCATCGTTAGTCAGTTGAGCTCCCGGTAGTCTATACACAACCGAAGTGATCCATCCTTCTTCTTAACGAACAAAACAGGGGCTGACCAGGGTGATGAACTGGGATGAACAAACCACGATTCTACTAACTCCTGTAACTGAACTATAAACTCAGTGAGTTCCTTTGGAGCCATTCTATAAGGGATCCGAGAGATGGTCTTGGCACCCGGAACTAATTTAATATGGAAGTCTACTTCTCCATGTCAGGGTAGTCCTGCCAACTTTTCTAGAAATACCTCAGGGACATCCCGCACTACCCACACATCTTTTATACTCAATGCCTTCTATTTCAGTTTGAAACATATCATGTACACCTCATCCCCTTTCATATGAGCCTTAAGAGCATGAATTGAAGACAACAACATTCGGGGTGCGAATTCAATACCTTGGAATACGAGCTCAGAGTATCCATGCCTCAAATTGATTTGCTTCGCTGAACAATCAATCCTGATGTGGTGCCAATCCAACCATGTCATGCCCAGAATAAGGTCTAATTCTGGCATCCCCAGCACCATCACAGGGGTTTCAAATTTTTTCCTCCAATATACACTTCCAAGTCACACTTGACAGACAAAGTCATCTCGTAGCCATCTGGGAGGCGTACTCTTCAAGTGATACCGGTGAAATATTTCACCCCATCTAAATCTTTTACAAAGTCCGCCGAGATGAACGAATGAGTGTCACCG
The DNA here is from genome assembly GCA_039513925.1 of Platanthera zijinensis. Lineage (NCBI taxonomy): Eukaryota > Viridiplantae > Streptophyta > Magnoliopsida > Asparagales > Orchidaceae > Platanthera > Platanthera zijinensis. Next base: position 475,305 of record CM077078.1, on the reverse strand, counting down.
GTATTAAAAAGACTGTGAGCTGGTTTCCCACTAATAATCACGATGCCTAAGTATCAAATCATAATAATCTCAAAGCTAGATTCCTAGCACAAACTTACGCAAGCTAAGGACGAATGCTCATAACGTATTATTCAGATTACAACATACTTGCATTCACATCCTGAGGATTCCGCTTCTGTGCCATATTTAAAGCAAACATTTGATCCCGAGCATGTCCAGGATTCCTTCCTTGTGGTCCCCGTAATTGACCACGCACTTTCCCTCGACATCATGGAGCTGGCGAGGGAAAAACGGGGGGAGATTTCCCACCTAGCTGCGTGCAATAATGCCAGATATGACCCAACTGATTATACCAAAAACAAACTTGTCTGAACTGCCCTCCAGGTTGCTGATAAGGTTGGAATTGTGGAGGAGGATGCAATGATGGCTGCAGGGCAGGTCACTCCATCCTAATGTTCTGGTGGAAATGTCCGCCACCTCTTTGATATCCTCTTCCACCTCTGGTATTTTGTCTCCTTCTAAAGCTGGGACCTGAATCCATCACGCCCGCCCTCGGGGGGTCTCTTACTTCTAACATGGACTCCCAGGTGGTCTGCCTCCAACCTCTTTGCCATATCTATTATCTCTGCCATTCTCGAGACTGCTATAAACAAAAGAGCTTGCCTTAGGGGATCTCGCAGACCATTTTAAAACCACTTGGCGTACCTGCAATCATCCAAACTATAGGGGTCAGCAAACCTTGCATGATGCTGAAACTCCCGCTGAAACTCCGCGATTGTCTTAGATCCCTGTTTCAACTACAGGAATCTTTCCTCGAGCTCATCTCGAGCAGTAGAAGGAATAAAGTGTTCTAAAAAGGGATCAGCAAACTCACTCCAGCGTATATCAGTGTAAACACATCCTTGAAAAGTGGAACCCTTAAGGGGCTTCCACCACCTCTTCGCATGTGATTCTAAGATAGATACAACTAAGGTAACAGCCATACTAGCTGGACATTTGATTTCGGCAATCAGTTCTTGCACAATATCAAGCATTTTGTTGGGTCCATTGATCCCAATTCCTAGATTGGTAAGAAGTCAAACAGGTCAATGATATACACATAGTTGTATTTGATGTTTGTTTATGTCCATGCATACAGGTTGGTCTTTATCACAATGAGTGAACATATAGTTCAAGAGACAATGACAGGTGGACTCAAAGTGATAGGCTTAAATATTTGAAAAATACCTAAGTCTAGAAGCGTTGTGTGAGTCAAGCTCACTCAACGCCATACAACTAATAGTGCTGAGAGAAGGCTGACAGTCAAAGCTTATCGTATTGAAAAGGCAGAAATGTTGCTAAGTCTACAGGCATTGAGTGAGCTCAACTCACTCAATGCCATATGGCCAGAATCGTTGTGTGAAGAAATATTCTATCAATGCCAAAGTATAAGGAGACAGAAAATTCGACTAAATACAGAAGCGTTGAGTGAAGCTCATTCACTCAACACCAAGTTAAAAGGCTTTGACTCTAGTCTTCCCGTGAAGAAACAAGAATTCGGCTAAGTACAGAATCATTGAGTGAATACAGTTCACTCAATGCACTCAACGCCAAACTTCAACAAGAATGCAAGATTGCAGAAAATCAGGATAAGTATAAAAGCATTGAGTGAAGCTTAAATACTCAATGCTCTTAACACTTTTAAGCAGAAAGGGCAGAATACTATGGCTGAGGCAAAACGCATTGAGTGAGGCATATACACTCAACGCTCTCAACGCCTAGCATAGTTAAAATATTTCTAAGTCCAGATTTGTGGAGTATGGCCTATTCACTCAATGCCTCTCAACGCCTAGCAGAGCTGAAGAAAATTCTAAGTCCAGAATCGTTGATTTTTGCTTATCCACTTTTCGTTGAGTTGAGCTATGAGTTCGTCGAACTGAGTTCAGAGTTTGTCGAACTGAGTTCAGAGTTCGTCGAACTCAACTTTCACTTTTTTGTCGAGCTGAGCTCTGGGTTCGTCGAACTGAGATTAGAGTTTGTCGAACTGAGCCTTCGCTAATGATGCTTGATTTTGCTAAGTCTAGAATGATGCTAACATCAGCAAAGTTAACAAATTTCAGATTCGTTATTTAAATGCTGCAAATCGACATTAACATCGTCGTTAGTGTACAGTGAATCTCAATTCGATTAAGCTGAGGTTTTACCAGCCGTTAATACTGGGACACGTATCAATCATCCCGCAAGTCAACTGGATTATAAATAGCAGCTGAGATCGAGATCAAAAAAACTTTTTTTTTGATTAAAATTAATTCATTCTGAAAACGAGAAGCGGGAGTTCGTCGTCTTCATCTGCAATTGTTACAGAGCCAAGAACTTCAAATTGATAAATCTGAAGGGTTTCTGAGTTCGCTGGTGCAATCAACATCTGCTACAGCAAGTACAAAGGATATCTCTGAGGAAGACGAATCATTCTAGGCAAGCCCTAGCTGAAATTACTTCACGATTCAATCTGAGCCAAATATGAAGATCATTCACTGAATCGAAGAAGAAGAAGATATTTGTTCCAGATTCTGACTGGATAGAAGTATAAGGCAGAGGAATTGCCATCTACCTTTCATGTTAGTTGTTTAAAGATCGTCCTCCCCTCTTTCATCAGAAAGAATAGAATCAAGGTTCTGAGTAATTTCCAGCACAAGCCGCAGGCCATTGAAGATCAATTTTCTTATTGTAGGGAAGCAGATAGGGCTAAGATTTTCTTAGCCCAGGAAGAAATCGACTCAGGGAGCAATTTCTCTTGAGTTGAGGCAACATTCCTTTTTAAAAAGCTATGGATCTGTGATAGATTTGTATCGAGGCCTAGATTTATTGACTGTGTGAGAGATCTATGTGATCTTATTGTAAAGCCAAAATTATAAAGGCTGTGAGAAGGATCTGTGAGATCTATGTTAAGGGTAGTTGTGTCTGTGGTTGGTAGTCATGAGATTACTGTGTGGAGGGCTGTGAGCCTATGTTGTAAGTATTAGTGGAGACTGACTGGTCCGGTGGGATCGTGCTGTAATCTCTGAGGAGCCATAGTGTTTGGAGAAGAAACTTGTCTAACATACTATTAGAAAGCCGGATAGGGATAGTGGATGTACCCATACACTAGGGAACCACTATAAAATCTGGTATGTTGTGTCTTGTGTTTTGCTGTGCTGAGTGTTGTGTTCTTGAAAGCTGGATTATACATACACAGTAGGACATAAGTCATAGAAGATTTTAAAGAACTATAAAAGACTGCAATAACCTATTCATCCCCCCAGGTGATTAGCTACCCTTGTAATCAAAATTTTTCACATTCCTTAGTACAAATGGCTGACTATGTCCTATGGTATGCATGCAGGGAGAGGGCTCAGAAGGTACTCAACAGGTTAGAACCTGGGGCTTGCTGCTGCACTAGGGTCTGCTGGGATCTAAATGCATCCAAGATTGCTGTAAGAGTTTTTCCTAGTTCTGACTGTTGAAACTGAGTAGAGATGGCAAGGGAGGGAGTGCCCACTACTGGTTCTGTACGCGCCGGGATCTACATATAAAGGTACAAAACTAAGGTCAAGTTGGCTAATCGTAGGGTAACAAGTGGATATACTTAGTGTGAAATACACATGGGTACACCACTGCTTCCGCTATGTCAGTTTGTCCTCAAACTAACCAATCGAGCGGGGGTGGCACCATTATTCAATGACTTCTTTAGTTCGGATCGTTGCAATTTGATACCATTTGTAAGAGCCCCCCTCCCGGAACCCAAGACACAGTCGAGGGAAGTCTTATGCCTTAAACAACCACCTTGCGGTAGCGTCAACACATGGGTCAACTGATACTACAAGATGCCTATTCTACCGGCTAAAACCAATATCATCCATGCCAAGCCAACAAAAAGAATACAAACAAAAGTCAAAATCCACACTAGTAAAAATTCCAAACGAGTACAATAGTAATAAGAAACTACAGGAGCTTCTTTAATATAAGAGTACTCAAAATTTACCCAAAGGCTACACCACAACGCTCAAACTCACATCAGTCACCGATGATAGCGAGGGTATTGTCGTATCAGGCCCTGTCTCCCTGGCCTGAATGCCCTCCTATATAACCTGTTGCTGCTCTATTCTCTGAATGTCCTACTATAATTGAAGACGTAGCAACTGTTAGTCATAAAAACTAAGTGGCTATCACATCAGCTCACCCCAGTGACTCTTAGGCACCGGATGAGAGAAAGAAAGGATGGTATAATATATATCAGAAGTGAGTACAAGCAAGTGGTATATTTTTGTTCAATATCAAAGTAGCAACATCATTCTATTCCACAACAATTCATAAAAGAGTGAGACTAATCAACCATAACATATAATTCTACAACAGGAATATAACTTAACATATAAAAATGCCCATACAGATTTATAAGTAAAGGATCAGCTTAATAGTAAGTAACTCATCATATAAGAGTGCCTATACAAACTTATATGATGAGGAACTTGTGCGATGAAATGCAATGCAATGCAATGATGATGTATGGTGCACCCATGCAACTCACGCACTCTATTGCTATGTCGACACAGTCTTTTAGTTCCCACTTTTCGAGCAGGTAGCTAACCTCCCAGACATGGAATCCATACTACCAAGCCTAGGACTCCGTACGCCTCAATGCTAAGAACATAATTGCGTAGCCCCTGTGTACTACGTCTCAAAGGGGTCTCATGTAGATGTGCACTAAGAACACATCCCAGACTAGCCTATCATCGTGGAACAGAAGGAGTCTCTGGGAGCATATAACCATAGGACCAAGCCCAACCGTCCACTTGGCACAAAAGGAGCCCCAGGAATGAGCACTGAGGACCAGCCCAATCGCCCAAGGTCTATCTATCAACTCATGTCGGTGTGATGACTGGCGAGCCCGTAGACCTACCACACTATCCTTAACCCAGAATTATGATACCGTGTGTCAACATACACCACATGCAATTTCACTTAGCAATGCTATCAAACATCCAAGAGCTCCAACCGAGTCCCTTATTCATTATTCAAATCCTGTGATCAACAACACGCAAGGGCTCCACACTGAGTCCCTTAACAACATACCAATCTTGTGGGGTCAAATACACACGCACCTACAACCCTTTCATATTCCCGTGCTCTTAAGCACCCAAGGGTTCATCTTTAGAACCGGTGGCAAGCCACCTTTTTCCTCCACGGTATCCCCACACTGCTACTCGTAGGGAGACAAACCCTAAGCAGTGGACTGCACAATTTATCCTTTCAACACTTGAGATAAAGATTCAACATATCACACGACCATGAGACTTACCTCATCCGATTCTTTCCTTATGATCAAGCATTCAACAAAACACTTATGCTTTTATATGTTCATCACAACTTTATAAATATACATCACATGCTCCTTCAAGAATTGTAGCATATCTATTGGCTACACAATCAAACATCATGCATCACAATGCTTCTCAAAACCCATAACTTCTGTCGCATTGTTATCTTGTGCATTTTCACCGGATTTTATGAATACATTATTTGTCCAACCAAGTTCAATCAAACCATTTATTTATCACGATTACATATAACTAGGTTCACCCCAAACCTCAACATCATTTGGCTATGATCTTCCCGTTGAACCCAAACATCTGGATGTACGGTTAACACATAATACATTACAACACAGCCACTTGACTGAACTTTTTTGGGGCTACAGTACTCCCCCAAACAACGGGCACCATATATTGGAAACGTCTTTCTGAGGAATACCATTTCCATGTTTAGCTCAAGACCTAAATCCGGTCATACCATACTAAAATACGGCCTTGAAGTCTGTTGTGCACAGAAAACGGCCTTGAAGTCTATTGTTCGTCTCCTTCTTCTAGCCATTTCTACAATGTTGAATTCAGCTCTTCCTCCTCCCATATTCACCCTCAATAGACCACCCTTCTTCACGAAACCAAGTCCATCGTCTTCACAAAGAAGAGAGGAGTGGTTGAAGACTACAAAACCTAGGACAATGTGTAACGTCCCAATTCGCGCTAGGCCCCTTGATTGCGTATTTGAGTCTAGAGGGCTGTGGTGAGCCCAATGGGGGTGTGGGGGAGCAGGTGCGAATGTATGGGAAATGAGGAAAACAAGGCAAAATGGCATTTCTGGCTGACACGGGTATGGACACGGCCGTGTCCATACCCGTGTGCCTCATAAAAATTAGGCTTACCAGTCAGAGAGGTACACGGGTATTGGGACACGGGCGTGTCCCTAGCCGTGTGCCAAGGACACGGGTCGAGACACGGCCGTGTCTCTACCCGTGTGCCGCAACCCCGACCCGGCAGGAAGACGTTCTGGGATGAACACGGCCATGGACACGGCAGGCAACACGGCCGTGTCACCTGCACACGGGTAGGAACACGGCCGTGTGCCTACCCGTGTCTGCGGTGTATAAAAAGGAAAAAGTTGGAAACCCTAGCATTCATTCCCCTTTCTTCTGCCCCGAAATTTCTGAGAGAGTTCTTGGCTGGAGGAGGAGGAAGAGCTTGCCGGAGCCATCCTTGGAGGAATCAAAACGCCGCCACCGTCAAGGGAAAAACAATGCCGTCGCGAAGGAGTGCGAGGCTCATGGCCGGCCATGGTGGTACCGCTGGACTTGAGGTGAGCTTCCTCCTCTCTCCCTTGGTGCTAGATCTATAGCTATTTTAGGAGAGACATCGACTCCATAGAGTCTTGATGGTGAGGAGGAGAGTTCTTAGGATAAGCCATGCCTAGGTTTTCTAGGCTTAGTCTCCCTCAACCTTCTCATCATTCAAGGTGGAGATGAGAGGGGTTTTCGTTGAGGGTTTGGCTTTGAAAGGAGAAATAAGGTTGGGTGTGATTTCTGGAGAAGTTTATGCGAGATCGTTGCAAGGAAGAAGATGAACGGATGCCGTTCATCTCGCCTTAAGATGCGTGCAGAAATCTGATTTCTGCACGCAGAGACCTTCGTGGCCGATTTCAGAGGTGTTCTGGCCAGATCTGGGTGAACGCCTCAACACGAAAGTCGTAGCCCTTGAAAGTACCTTTCCAACGAGTGGTTGCTCGTTTCCATGCGATACCTGTAGCCACGGGAAAGCTGGTTCGATTCCGCTGCGTTCGGGAAAATTCCTGTACAGGAAACTGTTTCCTGTACGTATTCGAGTTGAATTTCTGGTATGTTGCGACCAGATCTGGGCAATCGACTCAACACGAAAGTCGTAGCCCTCGCGAATACCTTTCAAACGAGGGGTTGTGCATTTTGATCGGATTCTTGTAGCTCCGGGAATCCCAGTTTTAGTATCGAGCTATCCTATGTTAATGCACTTGTTAATTTATAAAGTTAGCACTCTTGAAATGGTTGTGATTTGTTCATTTGCTATCTTGCTCCCATATAATTATAATGCTGTAGTTACTCTAATTTAGCATGGTTACTCATTTGGTTGTGTAATAAGGAATAATCATGTATTGGTAGAGAAATGGGTTGGATGAGAAGGCTAGAAATTAAGGGTTGAGATTGGTATTGAATTTATTTATATAGTTTGATGTTGAACATATCTATTATGCAAAGTGTTGAAGTGAATTCATTGAATAGATGGGCGTGAATATGATGAACACTATGTGAGGAGTATTTTGTAACCGTAATCCGAGCTCAAGGGGTTTATTAACAACCGATGCTTAGAGTTGAAGCCTCCCTACGGGTAGCATCGAGTGGGTTGTTTTGGGGCATGTGATGTGCGACGATTCATCGTGTCGCGATATTGAGATAATGAATGTGGCAGGTCTACGGGTTCGCCAGTCGTCACACCGATGGGAGCCAATGGGTAGACCTTGGGCGGTAGGGTTAGATACTTGGTGTCCATAACCCGAGATCTCCTCCGCGCCATGAGAACGGTTGGGCTTGCACCTCGTGCGTTTCCGAGGTTCCATCCGGTTCGAAATCAAAGGCCAGGTTGGGCTGTGTTCTTGGTGCACACCTACCCAAGACCCCTTCTGAGCCGTAGTACGCATGTGAGCTCCGCTGTTGTGTTCTTAGCGTTGAGGCGTACGGGGGCCTAGGATAGGTAGTGTGATACCACCTAGTAGTGGAGACGCCCGCTCCACTGTCGCCGTCTGGCCACGACGGGCGACGCCTGAGAGGTTAGCTACCTGCTCGAAAAGTGGGAACTTCAAGTCTGTGTCGACATAGCAACTTGCATGTGCGTGCGCATGATTCGGTCATACCATAATATTCATATCATGTCATTCATTGCATACACAAGATCCTCATCGTATAAGTTTGTATGGGCACTCCTATACGATGAGTTACTTTACTGTTAACCCGATCCTTAACTTATAAGTTTGTATGGGCACTCTTATAAGTTAAGTTACTATTCTGATTACTTATACCTGCTGTTATATATTATTGATATTTGTAGAACTGCTAGTTGTGTAGCGTAGTTTATACTCCACTATATTTACAGTCACCTGATTGTTTACTTGCTTATATATATACATATTGTACCTTGTTCCTTTCTCCGCCCGGTGCCGAGGAGTCGCCGGGGGAGCGGATGTGAAGCCACTTAGTCTTATGACTAACGGTTGCTACGTCTTCCTTTTTAGGAGGAAACCCCGCAGGTAGAGCAGCGACGGACTATGCAGCAGGACAGCCAGGCCCGGATGATAGGACCTGAGGTGGTGGTGCCATCGGCACCGTCAGTGACAGTCGTGAGTGTTTTCATGTAGCCGTTTGGCAAAACATTTCTAGATTCTTTTCTTTTGTACAAGCCTGTTGTGCTTGTTATCTTCCGCTCTTTTGGACTTTACTTAGTTGTGGATTGAACTGCTTTACTTTTCTGTTATGGTTGGGTTGGCATAATTGTTGTGATATGGATTGTAGCCGGCGGAATAGGCGTCTTGTGGTAAAGGCTAACCCGTGTGTTAGTACTACCGCAAGGCGGCTATTTCGGGCATAAGACTCCCCTTGTGCCGTGTGTTGTGTTCCGGGAGGGGGGTCTTACAAATGGTATCAGACTTAGCCGATCTTCAACTAGAGCAGTCATGTAACAATGGGCCACTCCCGTTCGATTAGTCGGTTTGGGGACAAACCGACTTAGCGGAAGCAGTGGTGTGCCCATATGTAATTCACACTAAGTTGTCCAACTTTGACATTAGTTTTAGCCAACCTGACCCTAATTTGTGCCTTGCGTATAGGTCCCAACGCAGGTGGAGCCGGTTGGGGGCACTCCTACCCCTTCCGTCCCTTCACAATTCCAGCAGTCGGAACTGGGACAAACGCTGTCAGCCATATTGGATGCATTTAAAGCCCAGCAAGCTCCGGTGCAACAACAAGCGCCAGGCTCCAACTGGTTGAGCACCTTCCGTGCCCTGTCCCCTCCTGCCTATCTTGGGACAGAATCGCCGGTGCGCACCGAGGAATGGCTTGATACCGTGCAGGAATTGATGGTTGGCATAAGATGTCCGAACAACATGGCGGTGACATTGGTAGTGACGCTGCTAGAGCTGCACGCCAAAAGGTGGTGGAAGTCCCTCATGGGCTCCACCTTCCAAGGGAGGTTGTACACAGACATCGGTTGGAACGAGTTCATCGAGGCTTTTCTGGAACACTTCATCCCTTCTTCTGCTCGGGATGAACTTGAAGAAAGATTTCTGCAGCTGAAGTAGGGATCGAAATCGGTAACGGAGTACTAGAGGGAGTTCCAACACCTCGCTAGGTTTGCCGATTCCTATGATTTGGACGATAGAGGCTACGCGAAGCGCTTCTACAAAGGGTTAAGGGACCCCCTGAGGCAGGCCCTTTTGTTTATAGCCGATGGAAGCCTGGCAGAAATCATCGACATGGCAAAGAGACTGGAGGCGGACCACATGGGATGTGGCAAGAGACCTGCGGAAGGAGTAATTGAGGTCGGCCCTAGTAATAGAAGGCGGAATGATCATGGCAGAGGAAGGGGAAACCACAGAGGCGGTCGGTGGGTCAACCGGAACTATCGGGTGGAGCACCCAATTCCGTAACCACCAGCTTTACCTCCACCACCACAGCAGCAATATTATCAACAACCTGGGGGCCGACGTGAGGTGATATGCTTTGAGTGCAACCAACCGGGACATGTCCGACGAGTTTGCCCGCGACTGATCGGGGATGCCCATATTGCTCTCCCTCCAGTAGCTCCACGGGGGCGAGGGCACATGCGTGGCCGAGGAAGAGGACCACCAGGGAGAAATCAAGGACATGCACGGGAGCATGTATTCGCATTGGATATGACTCAGGAGAGAAATCCGCAGGAAGTCATCACTGGAACATGCAAAATTAATTAATAATATATGACTTGTTAGATTTACGATACAAATGATATGCACAATTCTGGATAGTGATTACCCTTTTGGAACCTAGGCACTGTCATGGTTAGCGGGAGACCCGCCTATACGTTATTTGACACGGGTGCGTCTCACTCGTTCATCTCGGAGGACTTCGTGAAGGACTTGGAGGGAGTGCAACACTTCACGGGCATTACTCAAAGGGTGCGCCTTCCAGACGGCTCTGAGATGACGTCGTCAGCAAGTTGCGACTTCGACACCCTTATTGGAGGAAAGTTCTTTGAAACTCCGGCTACAGTGTTAAGAATCCCGGAGTTCGATCTCATCCTGGGCATGAAGTGGTTGGACTGGCACCACGCCAGGATCAATTGTGCGGAGAAGCAAGTTATGTTGAGGCATGGAGACTCGGAAGTCATCTTCCAAGGTATTAAATTCGCACCCCGTAAATTATTATCTTCAATCCAAGTTATGAAGTCTCATATGGAAGGGGACGAGGTCTATATAATTTGCTTCGAGTTGAAGAAATTGACATTAGAGGTCAAGGATGTGCGGGTGGTGCGAGAATTTCCCGAGGTATTTCCCGAGAAATTGCCGGGACTACCCCCGCATAGGCAAGTGGACTTCCAAATCAAGCTAATTCCGGGTGCCAAGCCCGTCTCGCGGGCTCCATACCGAATGGCTCCGAAGGAACTTGCAGAGTTTAGAGTCCAGCTTCAGGAATTGGTGGAAGCAGGGTTCGTTCGCCCAAGCTCGTCGCCTTGGGGAGCGCCCGTTTTATTCGTCAAAAAGAAGGATGGCACCCTGCGGTTATGCATTGATTATCGAGAGTTGAACCGGTTAACGGTGCGGAACACCTATCCCCTACCGCGCATTGATGAATTATTTGATCAATTGGTGGGATCGTATTGGTTCTCCAAGTTAGATCTGCGTTCGGGATATTATCAGCTGAGGATACAAGAAGATGACATTCAGAAGACGGCGTTCAGTTCGAGATATGGTTTGTATGAATTCACCGTGATGCCGTTTGGGCTCACGAACGCCCCTTCCGCCTTTATGAGCTTGATGAACAAGGTGTTCAGCCCTTATTTGGACATCTTTGTCATCGTGTTCATCGATGATATCCTAGTCTACTCCAAGACTGAAACAGAACACGCCGAACATCTAACATTAGTGCTGAAGAAACTAAAGGAACACACTTTGTTTGCCAAGTTCAGCAAATGCGAGTTTTGGCTTCAAGAGGTCGCGTTCTTGGGCCATGTCATTAGTGGGGCGGGGCTAGCAGTAGATCCGGCCAAGGTGCGGGCCGTGAAGGAGTGGTCGCCATTGAAGTCAGCGGCCGACGTACGGAGCTTTCTTGGACTTGCCGGGTACTATCGCAAGTTCGTGAAAGGCTTCTCGAAGATCGCTCTTCCCCTTACTACGCTGACCAAGAAGGGTGTGCCGTTTGAATGGACACCCCAGTGCGAAGCTGCATTCCAAGAGCTGAAGGACAGATTGACGACTGCACCCATCCTAGCTCTTTCATCTGGGAAGGAGGGCTTTCAAGTTTACACGGATGCGTCGTATCAAGGGATGGGAGCTGTGTTGATGCAGAATGGGCATGTGATCGCTTATGCTTCAAGACAGTTGAAGAAGCATGAAGCTAGCTACCCGGTGCATGATCTAGAGTTGGGAGCGGTGGTGTTCGCCTTGAAGATTTGGAGGCATTATTTATATGGCGTCCACTGCGAGATCTACTCAGATCACAAAAATCTGAAGTACGTTCACACCCAAAAGGAGTTAAACTTGAGACAGCGGCGGTGGTTGGAGATCTTGTGCGACTATGAATTCACCTTGAACTACCACCCCGGGAAGGTTAATTCCGTAGCTGATGCCCTGAGCCGAAAGGCACCGGGAACGAGCACGGAATCTCGCTTGATGAGGATGGAGTTAATCCGAACACTGCAAGAGATGGAAATCACTTTGGTCTTTAAGAATCAACCGGAAGGGTATACAGAATATTTGGCCGCGATGAGTATAGTTTGCAACATACGAGACCGGATCCGTACGGAACAAAAGAGGGATGCGGCTTTAACCTCGGCTTTCAAGTCAATGGAGGATGGGACTACGGAAGAATACTCCCTAAAAGACGGCCTCGTCCATTTTTGTGGCCGGCTTTACATCCCCGAAGGTGACAACATTCGGGAGGATATTCTGAAGGAGGCCCATTGCTACAAATACTCGGTGCACCCGGGGATCGCGAAGATGTATACCGATCTGAGGAAGATAATGTGTTGGCCGGGCATGAAGAGGGATGTCAAGTACTTTGTTACTCATTGTGTGGCCTGTCAAATGGTGAAGGCGGAGTGCAGAAGCCCCGGTGGAATGCTACAGTCGTTGCCCATCCCCGAATGGAAATTTGAGGACATCTTCATGGACTTCGTCCACGGGTTACCTCGCTCGCGCTCGGGGAATGATTCTGTGTGGGTGATAGTTGACCGGTTGACCAAAGTAGCCCGATTTATCCCAATGAAGAAGGAGGCGCAGGTGGGCGTCCTAGTGCGTCTCTTTGTGGAGCAATTTGTGCGGTACCATGGTGTGCCGAAGACGATCGTCTCCGATCGGGATGGTCGGTTTACTTCAAGAGAATGGAGGGCTGTACAGGCTTATTTGGGCTCGCGCCTCACCTTTAGCACGGCCTTTCACCCTCAAACGGACGGGCAATCTGAACGAACCATCCGAACATTGGAGGACCTTCTGCGGTTGTGTGTGCTAGATAAAGGAGAACCATGGGAGAGACTCTTACCTCTCGTGGAGTTCTCTTATAATAACAGTCATCAAGCCAGTATTGGAATGGCACCTCATGAAGCTTTGTATGGAAGGAGGTGTAGAACACCCTTGTCCTGGGTGCAAGACGAAGATCCGAAGACATTGGGAAATGAGTATATTGATGACACGGACGCGGTGGTTAGGCTGATCCGGGATCGAATGCTAGAGGCTCAAAGCCGACAGGCGAAATATTACAACGCAAGGCACCGTATGGTGGAGTTTCAAGTGGGTGATAAGGTGTTCCTGAAGATTCGACCGATGCACGGAGTGTCGCGGGTACGTGGAGTCAAGAAGCTCAGCCCAAGGTATGTCGGGCCCTATGTCGTAGTGGAAAGGATTGGCCCTCTGGCCTATCGATTGGAGTTACCACCGGAGCTGGAGAACCTTCACGACGTGTTCCATGTATCGTCGCTTCGGAAGGCTTTGTTGCGGCCTGAACAGTATATCCCCACAGCGGATGGTGCCGTGGCGTCTGATAGGTCTGTGCGACTGGAACCGGTGCGGATCGTTGATAACGAGACAAGAACCTTGCGCCGCAAAAGCGTCCCCTTGGTGAAAGTGCTATGGTCTAATCATGGGAAGGAGGAGTTCACATGGGAGCCAAGGGATTTGATGCAAGGGCGCTACCCGGAATTATTTACTCCAGGTAAGAATTTTATTTGAAAGCATAGTTCCCTTTTATGTGTTTCACTCCCATAGCCTTACCCTGATTTCGGGGACGAAATCTTTTATTTTGTTTATAGGATTTATAACGTCCCAATTCGCGCTAGGCCCCTTGATTGCGTATTTGAGTCTAGAGGGCTGTGGTGAGCCCAATGGGGGTGTGGGGGAGCAGGTGCGAATGTACGGGAAATGAGGAAAACAAGGCAAAATGGCATTTCTGGCTGACACGGGTATGGACACGGTCGTGTCCATACCCGTGTGCCTCATAAAAATTAGGCTTACCAGTCAGAGAGGTACACGGGTATTGGGACACGGGCGTGTCCCTAGCCGTGTGCCAAGGACACGGGTCGAGACACGGCCGTGTCTCTACCCGTGTGCCGCAACCCCGACCCGGCAGGAAGACGTTCTGGGATGAACACGGCCATGGACACGGCAGGCAACACGGCCGTGTCACCTGCACACGGGTAGGAACACGGCCGTGTGCCTACCCGTGTCTGCGGTGTATAAAAAGGAAAAAGTTGGAAACCCTAGCATTCATTCCCCTTTCTTTTGCCCCGAAATTTCTGAGAGAGTTCTTGGCTGGAGGAGGAGGAAGAGCTTGCCGGAGCCATCCTTGGAGGAATCAAAACGCCGCAACCGTCAAGGGAAAAACAATGCCGCCGCGAAGGAGTGCGAGGCTCATGGCCGGCCATGGTGGTACCGCTGGACTTGAGGTGAGCTTCCTCCCCTCTCCCTTGGTGCTAGATCTATAGCTATTTTAGGAGAGACATCGACTCCATAGAGTCTTGATGGTGAGGAGGAGAGTTCTTAGGATAAGCCATGCCTAGGTTTTCTAGGCTTAGTCTCCCTCAACCTTCTCATCATTCAAGGTGGAGATGAGAGGTGTTTTCGTTGAGGGTTTGGCTTTGAAAGGAGAAATAAGGTTGGGTGTGATTTCTGGAGAAGTTTATGCGAGGTCGTTGCAAGGAAGAAGATGAACGGATGCCGTTCATCTCGCCTTAAGATGCGTGCAGAAATCTGATTTCTGCACGCAGCGACCTTCGTGGCCGATTTCAGAGGTGTTCTGGCCAGATCTGGGTGAACGACTCAACACAAAAGTCGTAGCCCATGAAAGTACCTTTCCAACGAGTGGTTGCTCGTTTCCATGCGATACCTGTAGCCACGGGAAAGCTGGTTCGATTCCGCTGCGTTCGGGAAAATTCCTGTACAGGAAACTGTTTCCTGTACGTATTCGAGTTGAATTTCTGGTATGTTGCGACCAGATCTGGGCAATCGACTCAACACGAAAGTCGTAGCCCTCGCGAATACCTTTCCAACGAGGGGTTGTGCATTGTGATCGGATTCCTGTAGCTCCGGGAATCCCAGTTTTAGTATCGAGCTATCCTATGTTAATGCACTTGTTAATTTATAAAGTTAGCACTCTTGAAATGGTTGTGATTTGTTCATTTGCTATCTTGCTCCCATATAATTATAATGTTGTAGTTACTCTAATTTAGCATGGTTACTCATTTGGTTGTGTAATAAGGAATAATCATGTATTGGTAGAGAAATGGGTTGGATGAGAAGGCTAGAAATTAAGGGTTGAGATTGGTATTGAATTTATTTATATAGTTTGATGTTGAACATATCTATTATGCAAAGTGTTGAAGTGAATTCATTGAATAGATGGGCGTGAATATGATGAACACTATGTGAGGAGTATTTTGTAACCGTAATCCGAGCTCAAGGGGTTTATTAACAACCGATGCTTAGAGTTGAAGCCTCCCTACGGGTAGCATCGAGTGGGTTGTTTTGGGGCATGTGATGTGCGACGATTCATCGTGTCGCGATATTGAGATAATGAATGTGGCAGGTCTACGGGTTCGCCAGTCGTCACACCGATGGGAGCCAATGGGTAGACCTTGGGCGGTAGGGTTAGATACTTGGTGTCCATAACCCGAGATCTCCTCCGCGCCATGAGAACGGTTGGGCTTGCACCTCGTGCGTTTCCGAGGTTCCATCCGGTTCGAAATCAAAGGCCAGGTTGGGCTGTGTTCTTGGTGCACACCTACCCAAGACCCCTTCTGAGCCGTAGTACGCATATGAGCTCCGCTGTTGTGTTCTTAGCGTTGAGGCGTACGGGGGCCTAGGATAGGTAGTGTGATACCACCTAGTAGTGGAGACACCCGCTCCACTGTCGCCGTCTGGCCACGACGGGCGACGCCTGAGAGGTTAGCTACCTGCTCGAAAAGTGGGAACTTCAAGTCTGTGTCGACATAGCAACTTGCATGTGCGTGCGCATGATTCGGTCATACCATAATATTCATATCATGTCATTCATTGCATACACAAGATCCTCATCGTATAAGTTTGTATGGGCACTCCTATACGATGAGTTACTTTACTGTTAACCCGATCCTTAACTTATAAGTTTGTATGGGCACTCTTATAAGTTAAGTTACTATTCTGATTACTTATACCTGCTGTTATATATTATTGATATTTGTAGAACTGCTAGTTGTGTAGCGTAGTTTATACTCCACTATATTTACAGTCACCTGATTGTTTACTTGCTTATATATATACATATTGTACCTTGTTCCTTTCTCCGCCCGGTGCCGAGGAGTCGCCGGGGGAGCGGATGTGAAGCCACTTAGTCTTATGACTAACGGTTGCTACGTCTTCCTTTTTAGGAGGAAACCCCGCAGGTAGAGCAGCGACGGACTATGCAGCAGGACAGCCAGGCCCGGATGATAGGACCTGAGGTGGTGGTGCCATCGGCACCGTCAGTGACAGTCGTGAGTGTTTTCATGTAGCCGTTTGGCAAAACATTTCTAGATTCTTTTCTTTTGTACAAGCCTGTTGTGCTTGTTATCTTCCGCTCTTTTGGACTTTACTTAGTTGTGGATTGAACTGCTTTACTTTTCTGTTATGGTTGGGTTGGCATAATTATTGTGATATGGATTGTAGCCGGCGGAATAGGCGTCTTGTGGTAAAGGCTAACCCGTGTGTTAGTACTACCGCAAGGCGGCTATTTCGGGCATAAGACTCCCCTCGTGCCGTGTGCTGTGTTCCGGGAGGGGGGTCTTACACAATGTCTTAGCGTGGCCACTTCCTAGAAGATCATCATCATGCACAAGTCAAACATCCTTGAGCCGACATCTCTCCTTCTTCATAACTAAGGATCTAGCACCATGAGAGAGGGTTGGAAGCTCACCTCATTTCCGGCTATAGATCTTGTAATCCTCCTTGGCGGCATAACGACATAGACCTTCGCTCTCGCTCTCCTCCTCCGAGAGAAAGTCCGCCCATTAATTGTCCTTCCAAGAAAAGCTCAACACTCCTCATTCTCTCAGAGCAAGATTGGGGAAGAAGACTGGCGACCAAGACTTGGACAATGTATATAAAGGACTGGGTGATTTTCCCTAATTATTCTGAATCCGAGAGCTATCGCGGCGCGGTATCTCTACCGTCGTGTGGTACCTCCAACTACACCATTTAGAAGCTGCTACCTGGACGCTATCACCACACAGTACTCCTTCCACCACCACGCGTTACCTCACAAAGCCATATATCACTTAATTCAACAAGGATATCTCCTGCGGTATCGCTAATGCCGAGTGGTTTCTCACAGAGCCATAAGTCGATAAATCAGTCGGCTACCTTTGCGTGGTTTCCTACTACCACCGCAGGGTAGTACTCGACAATCGTTGATTCCACTCGACGCTCTCGAATACTCCTTACTTTCGGCGTATATACTCGATGATTGCTACTATCGCGTGGTACCTACTACCATCGTACGGTAGCATCCAAGCACTCAGTGTCAAGTTGATACTTCTCCCAGCTCAGGTGCAAGCCTGTCCACCAGCACACCCTGAGCCCAAGTCAACCCACTTGACTCAAAAATGCACACGAGGGGATAAATAAAATTGTGACATTACACCGACTCTACTATGGAAGAGAGAAGTGCTTGAGTTGTACTCGACTGCCTCTATTGACTCATCCTCCACTAAAATTAGGTCATCTATAAGTGGGAACCAGATCAAAATTACCCCCAAGAGATTGAGCAAGGCACTTCAACTTCCCAGGTTCAAGCCTTCTGATGAGGAAGATAAATTGTATCAAGCTGATGTCATATCATCCACGAAGTGGTGTGGACTTTCAAAGTACACCACCAAATCAATTTTGAGGAAAGAGTTGAACCTAAAGGGAAAATTCCTAGCAGATGTAGTTGGGAAAGCCCTATTGTACGAGACTGGTTCACATGATAAGATTTCCAGGAAGATGTTGAACTGCTAACAAGGATAATCCTACCTAAGAAGACAGACTGGGGGAAAGTACTATTTCAAAGAATAGTTGAGTGTATCCCTAAGACAAACATAGGAAGGATTCTTTCTCTATTTCTGCATAGGACTGTTCCAGGGATCCTCAACTCGAGGCTAGAAACAAAGATTCAAAACATGAGGAATATTGATTCCAAGATGTTTTAAAGGTAGGACAGAGTTCTATTTCCACATCAACAAACTGTTCAGAAAAAAAAAAGCAGTCTTCGTTCCTGAGGAAAGCACAAGGAGTAGTTCTTCAAAGAAGGGTGAGGAAGAAACAAGAAGAGATATGAGTGCTTAGGTTTCCATTTTGTCTAAACCTGCAGCAATGATTGACCATGTAAGTAACACCCAATCAGAGATACCTCCAGCTGAGGTAGCTGAAAAAGGCTAAAGAGATTATGAACAAGAAATCTGCTGAAATGTAGGGAGAGACTTCCAAGACACCAGCACTTGCTAAAAAGGATACAAAACCTTCAGATCTAGACCAACTTGGTGGTTTCAATCCTCAAATTAAGGAAGAGCATGTACTAGAGAGGACAATAGAAGATGCTCATGTTGAGGGGGAGCAAGTACAACACATATAGGAGAAGATTCGGCTTCCTGTTGAGAATGAGCAAGCATCTACAAAAATTGAATAAGATACTCACATCAACACTACTGATCTAAATGTCCCTATGGACAATGCAGAGATTGAGGGGGAGATTCACTCTGAACTCCCTCCTCAAGAGATTGTTTATGACATTGACTCCTTTGAATCTGAGATCGGGAATGCTGCTGTTGACAATGTCAATCAACATTCCTTAGAGTATGTAAGGGCTGATTCAGAAGCAAGAGAAGAAGAAAGGCCAGTGTAACAAAATATTTGTGATGAAGGAACATCTCATCGAACTGATAAGATGTCATCAGTATTGCTAGCCCAACTGAGAGGTCTACTGGATGACCAGAGAAGGCAAATTTAATACTTTGTAGATGACTCCATCAAGAATCTGAGAAATGACTTGACAACTGAGATAAAATCAATCAAATTTGAGGTAAATTTGTTGAAGGCCAATACTGTGGCATTTTTTAGAAGGGTTGCACCTGCAGTAACTTTTACAGAAAGCAAACTGTAGAAATAGGTCAGATTTAGAATGGAATCTTGGAGAATCAGAATATTACTTCCAGCAACATGCAAGTAGTCTACCATGCAAAGAAGGCATTGATGGAATCACACAAGAATATTCTTGAAAGGAGAATGGATGCAAGCACCCAAGTTCTAGGTGATCGCATGCTCCAACTCAAGGACCATGTCACCAATGGTGTAAACTATCTGGATGTACAGTTAACAAAGGCCAGCACCTCCCTGACTAAAGATGTTTCTGAAGAAGTCGGAAAGGGGGAGAAAGCAATGATAAAGGCCAATACTGAAAATGCAGTTTGGACTATAAATGTCATCATAGGATCAATGGGACTTGAGAAACTCTCATATGAAAACATTAACTCTGCACCCATCCCTGAAGATATGTATGGTATTCAGTATGGTGCTCAATATGGTGATCAGAGTGGTGTTCAATATGCTGAACAAAGTGCTCAGTGGGCTGAACCTACTACTACAACTGAAATTCCCTCTTTCAGCCCTACTTTTGAACAGATTACCAGGGACAAAGGCAAGTCAGCTACTGAAGAAGAAGAAGAAATAAGGCTCAACAAGAAAAGATACAGAGAAGAGATGGAGACCAGGCAAAATTTCGAGCAATGGAGTCCTCAATCACGGACTATCATTTGTCTGCCTGGGATCAAATCAAGTCCAAGAAAATTGAATGGGGAAAGCTTTACAGCTCCCTAGAATGGGCCAAAGTAGAAAAGAATGAGGAAGATAGGAGAAAGTACATAAGAAATAAAAAGTCAGGTGCATTGCCACCAGATGCTATGGAGCCCAGCAAGTACTTCCCCAAGCCATACAGCAAATTTGAGAGGCAGAAGGAAAATAAAGAAGATAAGGCTAAAGCTACCAAGAAACCTAGCAGGGGCATAATTATAAGGGAAATTGAAACTTAGAAAGGTTTCTTGTTTTTCTTAAGGGTTGTAGGAATATGAACCTTTTGTATTAAGCACACAACCTTTTTATGAATCTTTCCTTTAATAAAAATGATGATTCTGTCTGGTTACATCTTAGAGATTTCACATTTTTTGATGCCTTATCTTCCATATGTGATAATGTATATCATTGTCTAGGATTCCGACTTCTTCAAATAGGGAGAGATTGTTGGGTTCATTGATCACGATGTCCAAGATTTGAAGAAGGCCCACAGGACAATGGTATAAACGTATTTGTGTTTAATGTATGATCAAGTTCATTATATGCAGGTTGGACTCGATTACTTTGATTTGACATGTTATCTGAGTCACAAAGACAAATGGACTCAAGACAGGATGGTGATAAGGCAGAAATATGGCTAAGTCCAGATGCGTTGAGTGAAAGAAACTCGCTCAATGCTAGATGTCTATAAGCTTTGAAAGAAGCCTAGGCAGTCAAAGACTTAGTATTTCCATATCAGAAATCTGGTTAAGTCCAAAAGCGTTGAGTGAAGGCAGTTCACCCAATGCCTAAATCAAGAAGTGTTCAGTAAAGTTCATGCGGTCAAAGCCTAAAGAAGTTGACAAGAAATCTGGCTAAGTCCAAAAGCGTTGAGTGAAGGCAGTTCACTCAATGCCTAGATCAAGAAGTGTTCAGTAAAGTTCAAGCGGTCAAAGCCTAAAGAAGTTGACAAGAAATCTGGCTAAGTCCATATCAGAAATCTGGTTAAGTCCAAAAGCGTTTAGTGAAGGCAATTCACTCAAGGCCTAGATCAAGAAGTGTTCGGTAAAGTTCAAGCGGTCAAAGCCTAAAGAAGTTGACAAGAAATTTGGCTAAGTCTTGAAGCGTTGAGTGAAGGCAGTTCACTCGACGCCTAGAAGAGAAATCATTGACAAAAAAAAGTTCAGTCAGAGCAGTAGTGTTGTTGACATGAAAATCTATCTAAGGACAGAAGCGTTGAGTGAAGACAACTCACTCAACGCCAAAACTTCAAGAAATCTATCTAAGGGCAGAAGCGTTGAGTGAAGGAAGTCTGCTCAACGCCTCATCGAGATAACAAACAAAGTCAGAAAGCGTTGAGTGTGTAAGCTTCACTCAACGCCTTCATGTAGAGGAATTTCTCTAAGTCCAGAAACATTGAGTAAAGAAGGCTCACTCAATTCCTCAATAGTTAGACAGAAAATACCAAATGTGTTGAGTGATGAAGATACACTCGATGCTTTAAGGTGCGAAATTCTTCTAAGTACTTTTTCGTTGATTTATAAAGTTTCACTCAACGCCTATGCAGGTTATCAGAATTTTGCTAAGTCCACGAGTGCCGAGTCATACTGACGTCTGCAAAAATTCAAATATTGCGGGAAAGGCACAATAGATGACAAAAGGCGCCACTTGCCTTCATTATAGTAATTAATGCAAAAGTGGTGGCACAGTTACCAACTCTTGTGGTCCATAGTGGCCAAAGAGACATTCGATGGCAAGATACAAATGCAGGGTTCCAATGAAGAGAAAATCAAATTTTTTGAGAGAAATTTTTCCACAACTCATCATCTTCCTGAAAACGAAGAAGAGCTCTACAACTAGTTCTTCAAGAGATAGTCTGATAACTTCAGACAAAGTTTGCTAATTGAAGATATACAAAGAACAAAAAACTCATTGATCTTCTTCAGCAAGTTCAGAAACTTTTGTTTCTGAGTTCTTCTCTTCTCAAGCTAAAACATCCTGAAGATTTGCTTCCATGGAGATGAGAAGTAGATAGGACTGAGCTATCTCAGTACAGAGAGAAGACTCAGATAACATTTTCTATGGAGTTATATCATCATCGACAACATACTCATTCGGTAGGATCATAACAAATCTGAGTTGTAATCCTAATCTATAAAGTCCGAATTATAAGATCCTTATGTGGATCTGAGGTAGGGCCTGTGTGCCTGAGCTGTAGGAGATTCATTCTCTAAGGTAGGATCTAGTGGTCGATCTGTGTGTAGGGATAACCTCTTAGCCTGAGTGTAGGAATTTGGATAAAGTCTAATGGAGGTGTTCTGATGCAGAGCATTGAGATGTAGGATATCATTTCTTTGTGTGTAGGGCCTTGGGCCTAAGGTAGGACTTGGAGGAGTCTGAGATATCCTGAGGGATCTGTGTTGAAAGCTCATTGAGCCGAGTTTGGAGAAGTTGGCCTTGTATAACACACTGTTAGAGAGGTGTAAGCGACAATGGATATACACATACCTTAGGGAACCACTATAAACACTTCTATGATGTTGTGTATTCTTGAAAGCTAACTAAATCCTCAATCACAACACACCAAAGAAAAAAGATAATCTTAAAAAGTTATATAAACCTATTCACCCCCCCTGCTCTAAGTGTTTAGCTACTCTCGAAATCAAAGACATTACATAAGTCGAATTGGACTTGGAAGATTTTGGCCAGGCTATGTTTACTGATTTATGCTTACGGGCTGAACCAGGTTCGGGATCTATGCTAAGTGAATCCTTATTACCGGTCTTTTCAACAAGACTTATTTTATAAAATAATGGGCGGTCCAATGATAGAATGAAACGTGACGAAGTAATCGAAACCCTAATGCTTCCTTATAAAAAGGAATGATCGGAAAACCCTAGCCATCTTCGTTCTTCCTTCTTGAGCCATATAGAGTTCGACAAGAATGGAGAGATCGCCAGTGCTGGAATTCCTAGAGGAACTCCAAATTCATTTCTCTTGGTTTTCCTTGTCTTCAGGAGAGTAATTTGAAGAGGATCAGATGTTGTCATGCCACCAAGAAGAAGAATGAGATCTATGGCCAAAAATGAGGTGAGCTTCCTACCCTCTCCCTTGGTGCTAGATATTTAGATCTATTATAAGAGAGATGTCCGCTCAAGAGAGCGTGACTTTGGTGTGTAATGAAGATCTCCTAGGAAGAGACCATGCTAGGACCTTTTTCCTAGGGTTTTGTTGACTTCAAACTATCCTCTCATCATTATGAAGACGATGGACTTGGTTTTGTGAAGGAGGGTGATTTATTGAGGGTGAATAAGGGAGGAGGATGAGGTGAATGGAACTTTGTATGAATAGCTAGAGGAAGAAGATGAACCGATGTCGTTCGTTCGACTTTACGATGCGTGCAAAAATCTTATTTTTGTACGAAACAGTCTTCATGCTCAATTTAAGCCATGATCCGAGCACTTCTTGCTCTTGGGCTGAACATGGAAGTTGTAGCCCTTGGAAAGGCATTTCCAACGGATGGTCTCACTATTTCTGGTGAGCACCGTGGCTCATGTAAAGTGCGATGGAATTTGCTACGTTAAACTAACATAAGGCCGGAATAGATTTTTTGTCTAAGTAAGTTATGTGTTAGCCGTGCATCAAGATTTTTGGACTTAGTGGGAAGATCATATCCAAATGATATTTTGTATTGGGTGAATTTATTTATATGTAACCATGATAGGATAATGGCTTTGGATGGACCTTGGTCTTACAAATGATTTACTCATGAAAACCGGTAAATATGCATTTAATAACAATGCAATGAATGTTATAAGTTTTGGAAGAGTATGTGATGCATGATGTTTGAATTTGTAATATATAACAATGAGGTGATTTACAATCATTGGAAGAACATGTGATGTATTATTTGTAAAGTTGTGTTGATCATGTAGAATCATAAATGACATGCTGAATATTGAATGATATAAAATCTGGGAAAGATGAATGAATTGAAAAGCCCTTGTACGTGTGATGTGTTAGTCATTTATCTCAGGTAATGAAGATATGATGGGATTGATAACTAAGAGGATTAGTCTCCCATGCTAAGGTCGGCCTTGCGTGCTTGGAACACGGGTATGTTGTTGTGAAGGGACTCTGTGTGGAGCCTTTGCATGCTTTTCAGCACGGGATTGGTAGGATGATAAGGGACACAGTATGGAGACCTTGTATGCTTTTGAGCACGGGATTGATATGATCATAATGGACTCGTTGTGGAGCCCTTGCGTGCTTTTGAGCACAGGATTGGTATGATGATAAGGGACTCAGTGTGGAGCCCTTGCATGCTTTTGAGCATGGGATTGGTATAATGAGAAGGGACTCGGTTGGAGACCTTGGATGTTTGATGGAATGGCTAAGTGTAAATGCAAGCAGCGTGTGTTGACACATGGTGCCAAGTCCTATGTTAAGGATAGTGTGGCAGTTCTACAGGCTCGTCAATCGTCACAACTATGGGAGTTGGCAGATAGACCTTGGGCAGTTGAGCTTGGTCCTCGATGCTCATTACAGAGGCTCCTTCCGTGCTAGTGGATGGTTGGGCTGGATCCTTTGGTGATACGCTCCCAGAAGCCCCTTCCTTTCTACGACGTTAGGCCAGTTGGGTTGTGTTCTTGGTTCACTTCAACGCAAGTCCCTTTCTGATATGTAGTACGCAGAGGCTCCGCTATTGTGTTCTTAGTTTTGAGGCATACGGAGGCCTAGGCCTGGAAGTGTGGATACTCACCTAGTAGTGGATATTCTCGCTCTACAGTCACCGTTTGTCCATGACGGATGACACCTGAGAGGTTAGTTACCTCCTCAAAAAGTGGGAACTAAAGGAATATGTCGACATAGCAAAACAAAATGCATGAATTGCATGGGTGCATCATAAATCATCATTGTATTATATTACATTGCATCACACAAGATCCTCATCATATAAATTTGTATTGGCAATTAAATAGTCGTGAAATTTTTAGGTTTTAGGTTACTTACGACTCTCCCTACAAACACGCTCCCCCTATATATGTCCTCTACACAATCTCCTTACAAACACGCTCCCCTTATATATGTGCTCTACGCGCTCTCCCCTATCTACGTACACTCAGTTCAACACGCTCCCCCTACATGTGTTCTTCCCTACGATGCGATCTTCCCTAACTCATGACTCATGAACATTCTATTCTCCCCCTTTTGATATTACCAAAAGGGGTGGACAAGATCAAAAAAAGACTATACGCATGTACGGGAAAAAATATAGCCGAAATAAGCGTGATAAATAGCTAACAATGCACGTTATATAGTGAATCAAGAAGCAAATACAACAGGGGTGACCAAACATAAATCAGTTAATATCATGTGTATGGGTCAAACATATGAGCGGAGTGCACAAAAGCAAATCATATGAGTTTTCAGAGTACAAAGAATTAGACAACACTGATGAAACTAAATACACAATGATTTAGAGTACAATGCTAAGAGATTTATATAATTAACATAGCGTAATTTATAAGAGTGAAGAATAGAAATAGTGTACTAGTACCTATGATGCAGGCCAATAGTTCCGCCGGATTAAACTACGCGCACTTAGGTGAGAACAAATAAACAAGCTACGTAGCGTGCAGAATCACCCTAAAAAACTAACGATAACTCATCTAATATTACAATGCACAACGCAAAAAGGGTCGCTACCCCTTATAGAGATTAAACAAGGGCTATCTGCCAATATTCGCTCAAGCAAAAAGGACCTACCCGATCCGAACAATTAGCAAGTCAAATTAAAATTATCCGCAAACATTCACAAAACCAACACGAGAGGATCCAAACTAAAATAGAGATTTAAAAGAAGTCCAAAATCGATCTCAAATTAATTTTAAACAAGGTAGACAAAATCACTTGAACTCGAGGAGAAATCACGGATAATGAATCCGATTTCTACTAGCGTTCCCGAGATCTACCCGATCCGATTTACACGAAACTATTCGGAAGAATAAACGCTTGAAAATCAGATTTTAATTAAGGCACTGATTTCAATATAAATAAGGACTAAATATTAGCCTTCTGTTCCACCAAAATCTCATAATATTATAGAAGAAACACACAAGAGATGATTTAGAAATCGTTACCCAAATCCCAAGAAATCCGTCCACAAAAATGAGTGGAGGAAGCACACATGACGGTAGTTGAATATATCTCCACGCAAATCCACGGATCCGCACCGGATGATGAAGATGCGAGCCGTACTTTTCCTTTTGCAAAACTCTAGGAGAGGGGAAACCTTGAAGGCCAAAATTATATATTTAATGGAGAGAGAAAAGGTGGCCGATTTTTAGAGGGAGAAAGAGGAAGGGCTACTCGATTTGTTGGAGGGATAGGGTGGCCGGTTTTGAAAGGAGATAAGGGTGGTCGGTTTTGGTGTTGGAAGGGAGGAGATGGCTTGGGTTGGTGGAAGGAGGAGGGTGGCCGGGTGGTTGGAAGGGAGAGAGAGGGTGGCGGCTAGGAATGACCAAGGTTGGCCTAATTCAAGAGGGAAGGAGGGGCTCAGTTTTTGGAAGGAGGGAGGAAAGGGTTGTTTGGTGGAGAAACTTGAGGAGGGAGGAGGAGAGGAGGCCGAGAGATAAAGAAGGGAGTAGGGGTGGCCGTAGGACAAGAGGAAAAGAGGGGGAAGAGGGGCCAAAATTTTAAGTGGGAAAGATAGAGGAGGGGGAAATTTCAATCTTTGAATTTCTAGGTTTTTTTTTTCATTCCACATTACAATACTCTTCATAAGCAAGGCCTTTTATAGCCTACACAACTCAATCTCCTCCCTTCATGAAAATGAAAAAAACATGAGGGTTATAATCAGTTATCATAATAGAAATGCAAGTACTTGCATGAAATTAAAATACAATATGGTTATATGCACCCATCATACAAGAATTAAAATACAATAATCAAATACATGAAATAAAACGCTTAAAATAAAATTGCTTAAAAATAAAAATTGCTTATCAATATATAATTATAAATATTTAATTTACAATTATATATTTTTATTTGATGGCAGCGGCGGAAGTCGTGCAAAACAAGTAGCAGGGTTGGCGAAGGACGTCGTGGTAGAATCTCATCCTTGAGCTTGTGACAGCGTTCATCCCATTCAACAAACTCTCTATGTCGGGGATCAACGGCCGCATCAGCAACGTCGCTATCAATCCTCCCCCACTCAAAATTACTCATCACCGATGAGTGGCTTGTGAGGGGAGAACAGTCAAAAGCAACAACAACATGGGTCAAATCTGGCCCCGCTATCTGGTGATTATTTTCTCCACGCTTGCGCGTGTTTCCAATTGATGAGGCAAGTATACTTATCGTTCGGAGTATAGGATCAAGTGTCGTATTTAAACTCAGGGCTGTCGAGTACTTGTACTCACATGGGAAACTATTATCTTATCGGAAGGAAAGTTGATTTATGTTTGGAAAAGGAAAAACTAAGCGTTAAACTAAGAGATAGAAATACGATTTGGGGAGGCTAGCACTTGATCTAGAATCCCCTTTAACTAAAATAAATCTTCTTGAAAAACAAAACAACGCAAGTTCTTATCTACTCACTCGACCGTGGAGGTTCCTAAAGTACAGAAGCGTCTCTGTCGAGCTCATGCTTCTGACTAACCTTAGGTTGATCGATTAAGACCTTTCGGCCAGTCGAAACCCCTAAGCTTGCTTTAGGCGGTGAACCCCTCTATTGGATTTGACTTCAATCCGGAAGATTTACGTCATCCTCTCTCGAGGAGTGCATTCAACTCCTTTTATCCTTGAGTGATCTCCTCATATCCTCAACCTTTCGGTCATTTAGGATACGGATCTAAGATCGAACCCATATCCGCGTAATATGAATTTGATGAAATAAAAATCAAAGATAAATCGTAGCGAGTAAATTTAAGAACAAGACATTTGATAAAAGAAAGAGAAGATTTTATTTCATTCCAAGGTTCATCATGATCAAGTGCTAAAAGAAAATTAGCTACTCATCATGATTAGGGAATTACAAAATAGAGTAGGGAGAGACATGATGAAAATAAGAGCAAGTACAATTGAAAGTAACAACAATAGAAATTTATACTAGTAATGAGCAAAAACAACAAAAGAAACAGAAAATTACAAGACTCCAACTCCCAAAATTTGACTCCTAAACATCTGAAGTTGTCTGGGATTTATAGAAAAAATTTCTGTTTGGTCATGCCCTAGGTCACGCCCGTGACCTAGGGCGTGTCAGGCTCGGAACCGTCGTCTTGAAACCCCGGGAACGTTGGAGGAGAAACTGCCAAAATCTGTTAACTGACGGGTCACGCCCGTGACCTAGGGCGTGTCAAGGCTGTTTCTTGAAAATGGCGGGAAGCTGAAAACGGCGGGAGTAAAACTGGTATTCAAAGAGGTGTCACGCCACCCAGTCACGCCCGTGACTAGGGGCGTGTCAAGCTGGAACGGCTTCTGGCGGCAACGGCTGGAACAGAAGAGTAATTGGCTGGAAAACGCCACTGACACGCCCTGGGTCATGCCCGTGACCCAGGCGTGTAATTTTAATCTGACGTGACAGTCGTCAACGGTCTCTTTCTGGCTGTCACGCCCCGTGTTAATGGTACACGGGCGTGTCATATTTCGACACGTGCGTGACTTAGTCGGTCGACAAACGTCGGGCGCGGGTCGACGAGATTCAGCAGCAGTCTCGATTATCACGTGTCACGCCCCTGTGTCACGCCCAGGGAGGGCGTGTCACAGGGCGTGTCTAGGCAGAAAACGGGAAAATTCTTTTTTTTCCCAAATAACCTGTAGATCAGCCCTGCAAGATTGAAAAATGATTTTATTAGAACAAATAGATATAAATTATAGAAACAAGTTAAAATAAACTTAATATTATAAAATTGATATAAAATATCTAACTATTAATATAAAATAGTAAATAAAAGATAGAAATAATTAGAGTTATCAAATACCCCCATACTTATCTGTTTGCTAGTCCCGAGCAAACAACTTCCTATAGGGAGTAGAAAAATTTTAAATGCTAGAAAAGATAATTGAACCTAAGAAGTAAAATGTGAAGTCTTATGCCTATGCTTGTAGATATTTTTGTAGAAAGACTTACTCAGCATACAAATTAGGTTTTTACTTTTCTTTAAAATGCGTTTCCACTATTTTTTTTACTTTTAAAATGAAAAATCCGGTAAATCTTAAAATTTTATTTAGGGAGAATGTAGCGTGTGTACTAAGATAACATTGCACAAATGAAGATTAAGATACCCTCCAAAGAAATCCATCAATGTCGATGGCCATAGACTTGCCCTTTCACACTCTCGCCACGACACTAGTCTAACTTATAAACATAAATCAATAAGGCTTAATTAGGTTGAAATATAGGCTTAGGTTTTGGAGAGGGTGATCAAAGATAAACACGATGGCTAGTCACACCAAAACCTAGAGAAGCTTGTACATAAAGGTTTGCTATGGCTCTTAAGAATGTAGCCAAATTCCTATTTCTTTTGTTTCTTTTCTTATTTTTAACTCTCTCAACATATTGAATTTTTTTTTCTACCTCTTCATTTTTTTTAATGATATTTTTTTTTCTTTATTTTGAAGAGGGGAGAAAAATAAATCAACTCTTTTTTTATAAGAAAAGAGCCACCAAAAATAAAAGGCTCCTAATCACTCACAAACCATGTTTGTATATTTTTGTTCAAGCATGGTCTTAGGTGTGCAATTTAGGTTGCTTTTAAGGCTTTGGTAAAGTGCTTGGTGGGGCTAAAACAAAGGAATAGGGAAATAGGCTCAAAATGGCTTAACAAAGATAAAAATTTTAGGTACGGGTACAAAAGCTCAAACTGGCCAAAAGAAGTGCCTAAATCATATTTTTCTAATGAGTCTAACTTATGCAAAGTCTTGAG
The DNA here is from genome assembly GCA_039513925.1 of Platanthera zijinensis. NCBI lineage: Eukaryota > Viridiplantae > Streptophyta > Magnoliopsida > Asparagales > Orchidaceae > Platanthera > Platanthera zijinensis. The sequence goes on along the minus strand of CM077078.1, from coordinate 445,495 downwards.
AATAGTTAGAGGGCAAGTTCTAGACATCGAAAAAGAATACCTCTCTCTTGGTCCGTGAAATATCTCTCTAGCAAACTTCTACTTACTCACCTAAATTATTTTAAAGTTTTACCGGTTTTCACAATTAAAGTAGAATAAAACATTTCCACGCATTGAAAAAAATGAAAATCTAATTATATGCTGAATATTTAAATCTACATAAAATTCTACTTACATGTGCATTTAACTAGAAACACAACATGACCAACAGTTCTACTCAAAAATTCAACATTCAATTAAAACATTAAAATTCTCTAAACACTATAAATAAGTTGAATTACTAGGAATTTTGCATGTGAATAAATATAGAAATAAAGACTTCTCTAATTAAAAATTTAATTTATGATTTTCTAATTTTTTTTTTAATTTTTGAAAAAAAATAAAATTTGAAGACGAAATAAAGTTTTTTGAGTTTTAAATTTTTTTTGTGTGTTTTTTGTTTTAATATAAAATTGAAAAAAATTGTATGTTTTGCTTGAGAAATATCCCTCCCCCATACTTAAGCAATATATTGTCCCCAATGTAAAAATAAAGAAAAGAAAGGAGAGGAGACTTCCCTGAAAATGCAAGCCAGCATCACAAGAGACTTGTACAAGATAAGTAAAGCAAAACATAATATTTTATAGATTTTTTTGGAATTTTTTTCACAATAAAAACACATACAGACGAATAATAAAAAAAACAGATACATAGAGGCGACCCCTCTAAAAGTCCAAAGAAATGAAAAAAGTAGCTACTTCTGGTCAAGAGCGTCCCCGGGCGGCTGATAGAACGCCTGCAAGTTCGCAAATTCGCGGGTAATATGCGCCATGGAAGAAGTGTGGTTCTGCTCGAGCCTTGTAAATCGCACATTAAAAGCATCGAAGCGACCGTCAAAATGGGTCTGTAGCTGGTCTATGTGCGTGTGAATCGACCTAAATTGTTGGTCCCAATAATTGGAAGGCTCGGGCGCCGGAGCAGAATGCAGCGGTGGTGGTGGAATCTGGGGAGAAGGATGAGTACTGCTGGGACCGGCACCATGTTCAAGATCAAGATCCCCGCCACCAACTAACGGGGGAATAGCCTCAAACTCGCCTTCGCGTCATCTCGCAAGGCCGAGAGCCTGAAGGGTAGGGAACTGAAGAGGCTGCGGCATTTGCATGCAAGTGAGCCGCGGAAGAGCGTCCCAAATGCCGGTCTGCTTGGCGAGGAAAGTGATGAAATTCCCACCGTGCGCCGCCCCCAACCTCATATTTTCGGCCTGGTGCCGAAAGAAAATGGTGAGCAAATAACCAAGGTTGAGTGGGACCCGGTAAAACATACTATATAAATATAGTAGGTCCGCCCGAGTCACCACTCCATGGCTATCGCCGCGTCCAGAAAGGGTAAAAGAGAGGAGGTTATGGAGAATGCGCAAAGCGGGGGAGATGAGGTGGCTACCCTTTGATTTCTTTGGGGTGTAGGGGGCGGCGTCATTACTGATTTCCGACCAAAAAGTGAAGAGATTGAAGTCAGAGGGAAAATCAGTCCGGAGTTCGAGGTAGGCGGAGGAAGTGGAAAAGGCTTCCGAGCAAAAGCCCATGATGACATTGAGCTGGCGGATGGTGAGCTGGTACGTCACTCCGCCGATGCGAAAGATGATGAAATCATCATGCGCCGCCCACCGGAACTCAAAAGAGGCCAAGAACTCAATAGTGAGTTCGAGGAAAGCGGGCTCGGAAATGGCGAAAAGATGAGCCCACCCTTGGGTAGAGATGAGCTCTCGAACTATCTCCGCTGCGCCGAATTGGGCGACGATGGCCCAATCCAAGATCCTGAACACGCCAAAGGGTTTGGAGCGCAGTCGCTCGCTTCGATCTTGCTGGGTTGCATTCTCGAATAGGAGCATAGCCTCTGCCGAGGCTGGATCGGCAGGGTGCTCGGAGGAAGAAGCGACGGATCGAGGGTGGTGGCGAGGCATGGTGAGAAATATGGAGGAAAATTCGGCAAAGGGAGGAGAGAAGAGAGGGGTTGAAGGGTGGAGGTGTGAAGAGAAGAGGAGAGGAAAAAATTCATATTTATAGAGTTTTTCGGGTTGTTCACGCCCCCCTGTCACGCCCATGACATGGGGCATGACAAGCACGGGTCAAAGCGAGAAGGAATCCGAGGCTGACCGCCTCGGATTCGGGTGTCACGCCTCAGAGTCATGCTCGTGACTCTGAGTGACACGCCCGTGACTTCGGGCATGTAGGCGGAATCCAAAGATCATCCGATGAGATAGTATCGGGTTCTTCGGTCACGCCCCAGAGTCACGCCCGTGACTCTGGGCGTGTCAGTTAAATCTGACCCGTGAAGAAGGAATCCGAGGCGTGACTGGTCAACGCCTCGGATACCCGTGACGCGGGCTAGTCACGCCCGTGACCATGATGGTCACGCCCGTGTCATGTCCGAATGACGGGCGGGAAAACCGAAGGAGGAGGGGCCTCCCGCTGGCTTGGCAAAACACGCGCTGGACACACCCGTGACCCATGGGTCACGGGCGTGACAGACGCGTGTACGAGAACAATAAAAACTTCCTTTTGTTTTTGTTTTTTTTGTTGTTTTTTTTGTTGATAAATAGTTTTTTATTTTTTTTATTTTTATTTTTTTGTTTTTTTTTTCAGCATTATGTTAAAAAGTAAAAAAAAAAATAACTTAAAATTTACCGACTTGAAGAAATACGTAGATTTGACGTTCGTCCCCAACCGATCGTCATGCACCGATGTCCTTCAAACCTGTAAAAACTTTAAAAAGAAAATTAAAAAAAAGAAAGGATAACCGTGGGGTGCCTCCCACGAGCACTTTGTTTATGGTCGGTGAGCTCGACCATAGTGAGGCACGTGATCTAGGGATTTGACAACAACATGTTGTCAATTTGGGCGTTAATTGAATCACCGGAAACATATAGTTTTAGCCGGTGCCCATTCACCTTAAAATCGCCTCCTTCCGGGTGCGAAATAAGCACCGTCCCGTAGGGCCAAACCTCTTTTACAACAAAGGGGCCGGACCAACGGGAATTAAGTTTACCCGGAAATAAGCATAGGCGAGAGTTAAAGAGAAGAACTTGGTCTCCCGGTTGGAAGTCCTTTGGGTGCTTAATTTTTTTATCATGATAAAATTTGGTGCGCTCCTTATAAAATTTATTATTTTCATAAGCAAGGGAGCGCCACTCATCGAGCTCGTTAAGTTGGAATTTTCGAAGCTCGGAGGACAAATTTTCATCAAGATTTAAAAATTTAAGTGCCCAAAAGGCACGATGTTCAAGCTCAACCGGTAGATGGAATGCTTTCCCATAGACCAATCGATACAGCGTATAACCGATAAGCCCATAGAGCATCATCAAGCTTGACCGACCAATCTTTTCTATTAGTAGAAACCGTTTTTTCAAAAATACGTTTAATTTCTCGGTTAACTACTTCTACCTGACCACTAGTTTGAGGGTGATAGGGGGTGGCTAACCTATGTGTAACGCCGTATTTAGATAATACTTTAGCAAATTGTGCGTTACAAAAGTGGGTGCCCCTATCACTAACTATCGCCCGCGGTGCTCCAAATCGTGAAAATAATTTTTTGAGAAATCGAGTCACGACTCGGGCGTCATTAGTGGGAAGGGCTTGCGCTTCCACCCACCGTGACACGTAGTCGACCGCTACCAAAATATATTTATTTCCATGGGACATTGGTAGCGGTCCAACAAAGTCGATCCCCCATAAGTCAAAAATTTCTACTTCTAAAAACAAATTTAAAGGCATTTCATCACGGCGGGAAATATTACCTGAGCGTTGGCATTGTACACAACGACTTACATAGGCGTGAGCATCCTTGAAGATGCTTGGCCAATAGAAGCCCGCTTCAAGAACTTTCCATGTCGTCCGATTAGCTTGATAATGGCCACCGGCGGGTCCCTCGTGGCAATGCTTTAAAATTTGGGCGCCTTCCTCATGAGAAACACACCTACGCACTACTTGGTCCGCGCAAACATGAAAGAGAAAGGGATCCCCCCAAAAATAATTTTTCAACTCTGAGAAGAATTTCTTCTTCTCTCTATAAGACAAATCATTCGGGAGGAATCTCGCAACAAGGTAGTTTGCGAAATCGGCAAACCAAGGAGTGGGGAGAGTAATTACCTTATGAATCGCGAGAAGGCGCTCCTCCGGGAAAGTATCATCAATGTCCTCCTCCATGAGCTCCCCCAAATTGGGATTCTCCAACCGTGAGAGATGATCGGCCGCCAAGTTCTCCGCTCCTCTCTTGTCCCGAATCTCCAAGTCAAATTCTTGGAGTAACAAGATCCACCTAATCAATCTTGGCTTTGCATCTGTTTTTGTTAGTAAATATCGCAAAGCAGAATGATTGGTAAAAACAATAATTTTAGACAAGGTTAGGTAGGAACGAAATTTATCAAATGCGAATATAACGGCTAACAATTCATTCTCGGTGGTAGTATAATTTTCTTGTGCGGCGGTTAGAGTTTTGCTCGCATAATAAATAGGATGAAAATTCTTATTTATGCGTTGTCCTAAAACCACACCTACGGCAAAACTACTAGCATCGCACATTATTTCAAATAGAAGTTCCCAATTGGGAGCGATCATTATAGGAGCGTTGATTAATTTTTCTTTAATAAGTGAAAAAGCGCGCAAACAATTTTCATCAAAAATAAACGGCGCATTTTTTTCTAATAAATGTGTAAGGGGCTTAGTGATTTTAGAAAAATCTTTAATAAACCGGCGATAGAAACCGACGTGCCCCAAGAAACTACGAACGGCCTTAATATTTGAGGGGGGAGGTAGCTTTTCTATAATCTCAATTTTGGCACTATCTACCTCTATGCCCTTGCTAGAAATTTTGTGGCCTAAGACCAAACCTTCCCGCACCATAAAATGGCACTTCTCCCAGTTCAAGACTAGGTTCGTGTCCTCACATCTTTGGAGTACACGGGAAAGATTTGATAAGCATAAATCAAAAGAGTCTCCAAAGACGGAGAAATCGTCCATGAAGACCTCCATGATATCCTCCACTAGTTCATCAAAGATCGCTAGCATACACCTTTGGAAGGTTGTTGGCGCATTGCATAAACCAAAAGGCATCCTTCGATAGGCGAAGGTGCCAAACGAACAAGTGAAGGTTGTTTTCTCTTGGTCTTCGGGCGCAATTGGGATTTGAAAATATCCCGAGAGACCATCAAGAAAACAATGAAAAGAGTGTCCGGATAACCGTTCAAGGATTTGATCAATGAACGGTAAAGGAAAATTATCCTTACGGGTTGCATCATTTAATTTACGGTAGTCGATGCAAACCCGCCATCCGGTAACGGTTCGAGTAGGAATTAATTCATTTTTATCATTAGGAACTACCGTTAATCCTCCTTTCTTGGGCACCACTTGGACCGGACTCACCCAAGAGCTATCCAAAATCGGATAGATGATGCCCACATCTAATAATTTAATTACCTCGGCCTTGACTACCTCCTTCATGTTAAGATTTAGCCGGCGTTGAGGTTAATAGTTTTGTGTGCGTGTTCTTCTAGTAATATTTTATGGGTGCGAAAGGAGGGATTAATTCCCCTCAAATCCGTGATCTTCCACGCAATTGGGCGGCGATGACGTTTTAAAATATTTGATAATTTATTTTTTTTTCATCATCGGTCAAGTAGTCCGACATAATTACGGGAAGTTTAGAATCCTCCGCTAAAAATAAATATTCTAAATGTTCAGGCAATTGTTTGAGTTCAAGAATGGGAGGTTCATCATAAGATGTTTTAAAGTGATCACTACCGACTTCTAAAATTTCAAAAATAGGAGCGCGAGTGATCGGAATATTATCACTATTTTCATGAACAATTAAATCAAAATTTTCAAAATCAGATTCATGATCAGTAGATGATAAAGCAAGTTCAGAAGCAGAAAAGGAGTCTTCTTCGGGGGAAGCCTCCAAGAAATAACACGAGTCATCATTAAATGAAGTATTTTTCATAGAAGGGGTGATGGAAAATGAAACTTCATCATCACCTACTCATAGAAAAAGTTTTCCGTTGCTTACATCAATTACCGCACGAGAGGTGGCAAGAAAAGGGCGACCAAGGATTAAGGGAACCTCGACGTCCTCTTCGATATCCAAAATGACAAAGTCTACTGGAAAGATAAACTTGTCAACCTTTACGAGCACGTCCTCAACTATTCCTAACGGATACTTTATGGACCTATCCGCAAGTTGGATACTCATCCTAGTCGGGCTTAGAGTGCCTAATCCTAGTTTCTTAAAAAGAGAAAAAGGCATCAGATTGATGCTTGCTCCTAAATCGGCCAACACACGTTTTACAAATAAATCACCAAAAACACATGGAATAGAAAAGCTACCCGGATCATTTATTTTTTTAGGCAAATTATTTGTTAAAACTGCGGAGCACTTGGCGTTTAAAGTAACATGAGACAGACTTTCCAATTTCTTATTGTTAGTTAAAAGATCTTTTAAATACTTTGCATACTTCGGCATATTAGCTATTGCTTCGCATAAAGGTAAATTGATATGAATTTGTTTAAACATAGATAAAAATTTGCCGTAATGCGCATCTAGTTGTTCTTTAGCTAATTTTGACGGATACGGAAGAGACGGTTGATATTCCTTAATTTTATTAGAATTAGAAATTGAAACTTGAGGAGTAGGAGGAGGAGAAGAAGAAATGGGTACCTCCTTTTCAACCGGCTTTTCTTGAGTGGCTACTTCTTTACCGCTCCGCAGCGTGATGACCTTCACTTGCTCCTTGGGGTTGGCCTCCGTATTGCCTGGTAATGCTCCTTGTTGGCGATCGGAGAGCATTTTTGCAATCTGCCCAATTTGGTTTTCCAAATTACGGATGGATCTGGTGAGATTCCGGATATTTGCATCATTAGTTGTCGTATATTTGGTGAAAACGTCCTCCAAAGAAGGGGGTTTTGGAGCTTGTGGTGGAGGAAATCCGGATGGATTTGCGTTTGGGGGACACACAGCATTTCCCGGATTGCTCCATGAGAAATTGGGGTGGTTTCTATAACCCGGGTGATAGGTATTTGTTGGGTATTGTATCCACAATCACCTGGATTTGAGGAAGCCTCCTATCAAGCTAAGATGAATTCACTATGTATTTGATGAATTCCTTCAAGTTGTGCTTGCAGTTATTCCACGCTAAGTACACACCAATGTCAAGGTGCAGTGGGTCAATATACACGGGTCTGCGTGACGTAATCCCTCGTTGAGCAGATCAGTGTGTTGGCCTACGTGTACTCTCTCTATTGGGGTGTACTTAATTTCAAGTACAGGGCTATGATAAAGCAAGAGCAGACAAGGAGCAAGGATGGGCCAAAGACCTGCTCACGGGTTGAAAGAGGAGAAATCGTCCAAGTGTAAATCGTCGAGAATCACTAAGTGATTCTCGCCGATTCGTCGAGAATCACTAGATGATTCTCGCCGGTTAAGGCCAGCTGACTCAACGCCGCCAGAAAATTCTCTAAGGCAGAATCATCGAGAATCACTAAGTGATTCTCGCCGATTCGGCGAGAATCTAATGTGATTCCCGCCGATTCTCCCCGGCCTGTATAACCTGTGATGCCAGAATTCGTCAAGTAGAATTCGGCGAGAATCGTAAGTGATTCTCTCCGATTCGTCGAGAATCACATACGATTCTCGCCGAATTTGACTTGGGCAAATTTCCGACATTTCCTGGACCGGTCCAGGTTTCAAGCGGTATTTCGAACCGGACTTCGGTCTTTGCTTTGGTGGGGCCCACAACGGTCATCTTTATGACCTAGTGTATAAATACACAAGTATTGGTGTACAGTAAAAATGACAGATATACAGAATACAAAAGGAAGCGGCCGTCAAACCCTAATCTCGCGAACCTTCTCCGTCGCTGCCGCTCGTTCAGTGATCACCATTGCTGATCTTGATCTTCTCCAGATCCACGGTGATAGAAGCCAAGTCTTGCATAGCGTCTCACGTGTCTAACCAGAGATCTTTTGTCTCTTGATTTGAGATAGGGAAATCCATCCCCGTCCGAATCGATCGAGACGATCGATCCTAGTGTGACCGTTGGAAGACCTTGCCGACTTCGCTAAGAAGATTGAATCTCCAGAGTTTTGTTGCTGTCTTCAGTTACCGCCGCCAACACCGAGAGCCTTGCCGCCGCTCGTCGCCGCCGCCAGTCTCGGGGAGATTCTCTCCAAGTGAGATCTAGGGTTGTGGACTCTTCATTGACTTCAAGAACACGTCGTCGAATGAAGAGGGACACCTTAGTCTCCATACGTTGTTTGTATTTCTTACAAGCTATTTTCAATTCCTTGTAAAGGACCGATTAGTCTCTAGTTGTAGGGTTGGGTGCAACCCGTGTTGTGGGAGTGTGACTCCTACGTGTGGAAGGGTTCCTTCTGATAGTGCAAGGATTGGATTTCAATCCTGTTGGTGAAGTGACCGAGTCGTCCTTGGATTGGGAGATAGGTCGAAGGGGGAAAGTGGACGTACCCAAATCGGTTAACCACTATAAATTGCCTGTGCTATTCTCTGTGTTGTGTGTTTTGTTTTGATTCTGCAGGTACACTTTTAATTTCGCAAATACGCTACAAGTCACCTATCCCCCCCCCCCATAGGTGAAGGTAGTTGACACTAGGTGAACTTTCAAGTGGTATCAGAGGGAGGTTCCTCATCAAAAAGGTTAACACCTTGAGCAGAATCCTGCCACCAGTGTCAACAAGATGGAGTTGGATGGTGATGTCCCTCCTCTAAGACTCCCCTCTTGTACAAAGGAGTATTATCCTGTATGGAAGATGAGAGTACTATTTCATCTGGAGGCCATCTACCCTCGAGCATCACTCATTCTGGAAGAGGGTCCCTTCATTCCCATGAAGGCTTCCTGCTCGGGGAAGGATCTCCAAATCCCCAAGTGTCCCAAAGAGATGTCGGAGACAGAGCTCTCACTGTTCAACCTGGACCAGGTGATTCGTCAGATCATCACTGATGTCTGGTCTGGAACTTCTCACTCTAGAGTGGACAAGTGTAGGACAGCCAAGTCCATGTTGCAAACCATCTCAGACCTCATGGAGGGATCAGAGAAAACAGGGACCTGTCATCAACAAAAGGATGAAGCCTATGTGGGGGTCCTCATTTCTGAAGATGAAGGGCATGATCTATCTGTCAGTATCAGGGCTCCTATGTCCTTGTCAGAGACTGAAGAAGAAATTGAGGAAAGCAGTTCTGATGAAGCTGTCTCAACAGTCTCTGTCGATATTAACGGTAACCCTGCACAACAAAGCCAGGAGCAGGTAACTTCTTCATCATGCCCCTCTCCTCTTGAAGTTCCTAAAGACAGGAACAATTCAGAGGGTAGTCCTTCCAAAAATGCAAGGGATATGGATAGCTTCAATCAAAAGATTGAAAATCCTGATTCCCTTGTGAGTGCCCTTCAGAAGAGCAACTTACTTGTGGAGGAGCAAGCTAAGGAGATTGCTCAGCTGAAAATCTTATTGGTTCTCCAATTGGCATCCAATAAGGTTAAGGACTCAAAGATCTCGGATCTAGAGAGTCGTCTAGAGACCGAGAAGAGGATTGTTTCTAACTTTTCCAAGATAGATGCTATCAAAAGAAAAGCAGAAAATGGGTGGATCTCCCAAATCGTTAAGTCATGGAGAAATGGGGAAACTGTGTTCAGACCCCCCACCCCGAGCAGGAAGGGCACACATCATGCATTCAGGTATGACCATAGGAACAACCTTGGTCACTGCAAGAATGATCAGCCCTCATGTGGAAATACCCACAGTGCCAGAGCTGACACGGCCACCCAGAAGAAAATACCTCAGTCTTCCACCAAGCCATTTGTATTCTCGGCCACGGCCCCAACTCGTCATGAATCTGCCAGCATCAGCTCACTATGCGCCTCTCACCTCCCTAGGACTCAGGAAAAGGGGGTTAGAAATCATGTTGTTGGGATTCATGGAGTCCTTGGAAGGGGGCTGACTGAAAGGAAGGCACCACCTCCCAGGCCTCATGACGCCTGCCATATGCATTCTTTCCACCCTTCCAATAGTCACGGTGGAAGAGACAATTCTGTTAGCATGTCAGGCTCTATCCCGTTTAGACCTAGAACTATATTGACTACCTTAGTCACCCGCTCAGGTCACAAACGGCGATATAACATTAATGAATGCTGGTGTTGTGGCAAAGTGGGTCATTTTGCCATAGATTGTTGGCACAACTCTTCTGTGTCAAAGGCAAGGGGACTTCCACATCCTCGAGGAAATGTTAGTCCTCCCACAAGGATTCCTGAGGGGAGGCATTCCAACTATTTTGCTGACAGGAACCTAGGACCCAATACTTATTGGGTTCCTAAGGCAAGATAACTCTTTCCTGCAGGGTGGTCTGGGTTCCCGCAATCCTGATGGGAACCGGACAGGAGATGCTCCAAGAATGACGTGGAAAAAGTGTCGAGAATGGGAGCAGTGCCTTCATGACAGGCACATGCATACTGACCTCCTGATATACTCCGTGCTGGTAATGTGAATGTTACATCTTGTTATCACAGGTAACTGCAATTAGCCATAATTATTTGAGCCATAAAGCTTAGACAATTCCATATATGTATCTATGTATGTTGACATATCCACACTGTATAATGAGTTCACTTCTTTTGATAATTGGATGGTCATATAGAAAAATTATTCACGTATGCTAAGTAACTTAGGGAAGGAGTATAAGCGTAAGATAACAGCAGGAATCCCTTGACAACGACATAAATTTGAAATCTCAGCGACTTCCCTCATACTAAACTCCACCATAGTATCGTCGAACGAAGGCCTCGGACATTAATAGATGCATAAACCCGGTTATACAATGGAATCTTCAAGTGGTATCAGGCCGACTAAATTTAAATCCCGCCGACCCACATTCCGACTGGTATGTTACGACTCGTCGAATTCCAGCTAACTCAATTTAAATCCCGCCGACTCCTCAGGCCGACTCTTCAAATCCGCCGAATCATCTTAAATCCCGCTGATCTAACCTATATTCCGCTGACTCTTCAACTTCCAGCGGGAATCCCTTCGGCTTCTCCCAGGCCTCGGACGAGTTCCGGAACATAATCATTATGCTCCAGGAAGCAGGACTGACGTTCGTGCTGGAGCATCCATGCAAGATCTTGGATAAGGAAGTCCTGGAGTTCTTTGCAACTGCCAAGCTCCGTCACGAAGACACTTCCATCAAGAGCAAGGTTGCTGGGAAGAAGGTCAAGTTATCCGCCAGGAAACTGACCCAATGCCTGCGGCTATCCAGTTGTGAAGAAGAAGATTACCTGGAGGAAGAGGATAGAGCAAGGACCCTATCCTTCTGTGGACTGGCCAGGGGGACCAAGTCAATCAAAAGAAAAGACATGAACGAGGAGGGAAAATTGCTGTCTGACATCGTTGGGAAGGCTCTAATCTGCAAACCAGGATCCCACGACCATATTTCAGGGGAAATGTTCAAAACTCTGGTGGCAATCGTCTGTCGAAAGCGGTTCAATTGGGGAGCCATGCTCTTTGAAAGAATTAAAGACACACTCCGTACCCCCAGCTTTGGCAGAATTATCAGCCTCTATCTGAATCAGCTGGACGGAAATACATTCGACACAAGCAAAGAAGTGTTGTTGCACTATCTGAAAAAGATGGACGTAAGCATATTCGACCGGTGGGAGTGGCGAATAGGGCAGGTTGCCAGGGAAATAGACCAAGCGGAAGCATTTCTAGCCGAGGACACCAGTACTCCAACACACTCTATGGCTGCACCCAGTGAAGCTCCTAACGCACTGATTGCAAGAACTGAGGGGGAGCCTGCACACTCTTCTGCAAACATCATCTCTGATATTTCTCAGATAGCTAAGGATGTTGTGGAGACTGTGCAAGAAGACGGTGAGGAGGAAGTGGCGGATGAGGAAGAGGAAGAGGATGTTGAGGAAGATATGAATGACCTGGGAGATGAGGGGGCTGATGTGGAGGAGGAGGAAGAAGTAGAGGAAGACATGCACAACTCTACAGATAAGCCTGAGCACATGGAGACCGAGATGGAGGAAGAAGTAATTGAGAGGGAGAAAGTGGTGGATCCTCGGAAGGATGTTGCTGTTTCATCTGAGGAACTATCTCCTGAGAGGTCGGATGCAGGAATGAAGGGGGAGCCCTCTCAGCAACCCTCTCTCCCCCCTGTGGACTCTATTCTAGTGTCCAGCTCTCCCAGTACTTCTGCTGGGGAGCCTGACCAAGGTCTGCCTGCTGCTCCTCCACTTCAAGCCAACCTAGCAAATCACACTGTTAATTTTGTCCAAGGAATGCTAGATGAGCTCAAGGATACGTTTGAGAAATCCCATAACAAAGTGCTAAAGAGTCTGCGGGATTCTGAGGATCTCATGCTTAAGAATGTGGTTCAGATCAACCACAAACTAGATGTGATGGAGAAGAAATTTGATGAAAAATATATAGAGGCAGGCACAGCTGTATCTCTTCTCATGCAAGGACTGAAGAAGAATACTGACGACCTGGCTGTAGTCAATAAAAATGCACATTTTGTGGCAGACATCATACAAAAATTCGATGCCAACATGGTAACGCTGAACGCAAATCAGAAATCTCTGCTGGATGAATTCAGTAAAACTGTGAAGCACATTGATGCATCTCTGCTTTCCTATACAAACTCTATAGCCGCCGAAGCCAAAAAGGGGGAGGAAGCGTATAACGCTAAGATGGCGGGGCTTCAAGAGTTAGTACTTCTAAACTTCGATCAGACCAATAGGTATGCCTTTCAAAACTACCAAATCATAACTGCACCTTTATTCAACTTAATAAATAATAGTTGACAAATACAAATTCGATAATTCGAATAGGTACATGTTTGAAACGGCCCATTGGCTGGTAACAGAGGCATCGGGAATACATGTTCCTGTCGCTCCGCTTGAGGATGTGGGTCCTGCTGGTACTGCTGCGGGTGACATAAGGACTGAAGAAGTACCAATGAGCGAAGCCGAGACAAAGAAAGCTGCTGAAAGGGCTGAACGAAGAAGCTGGTTTGATCAAGAAGCAATAGCAAGAGCCAGGGACAAGAGGAAAATTCAAGAAGGGACTTCTAGGGAAACGCAAGCTGAAAAGAAGATCAGATTGAAGGAGGATGATGTGAGGAATGAAAAATGGAGTCCTGTATCAAAGAGTATTATCCTGGACACATTTTTGTTACTGCAGAGGGGGCAAATAAATCGAAATGATGTATATAGTCAATACGAATGAGAGCGGCATAAAGAATTTGAAGCTAAACGTAGCATATTTTTCAGGAACAACACCGCGGCAGATAAAGCCCCTCCTCCGAGATACTATCCGAAGCCCAAGGAGTATCTTGAGCGAGAAAGCAGAAAGTTATTAGCTAAGCAACTTAAAGAAGACATAGCTAAGGACAAAGATCTTTAGGATGTTAGCTTTTGGAATTATCACATTTAAACTTTCTTTATCATGTGATCATGTGAACATTTCTGTGTGGATATTCATATTTATATATACATGTGTGTGGTTTATTATTTGACTCTCACATTGATCTAATTACGTTTATTGCTCACTCTGTTGGTTAATGCATATTTTGTCTTAAGTGTTGAAATTCATCTTAGCTGAGTAGGATTTTGGCTTCGTCAAATAGGGGGAGATTGTTGGGTATTGTATCTACAATCACCTGGATTTGAGGAAGCCTCCTATCAAGCTAAGATGAATTCACTATGTATTTGATGAATTCCTTCAAGTTGTGCTTGTAGTTATTCCACGCTAAGTACACACCAATGTCAGGGTGCAGTGGGTCAATATACACGGGTCTGCGCGACGTAATCCCTCGTTGAGCAGATCAGTGTGTTGGCCTACGTGTACTCTCTCTATTGGGGTGTACTTAATTTCAAGTACAGGGCTATGATAAAGCAAGAGCAGACAAGGAGCAAGGATGGGCCAAAGACCTGCTCACGGGTTGAAAGAGGAGAAATCGTCCAAGTGTAAATCGTCGAGAATCACTAAGTGATTCTCGCCGATTCGTCGAGAATCACTTGTGATTCTCGACGAGTAGTCGAGAATCACTAGATGATTCTCGCCGGTTAAGGCCAGCTGACTCAACGCCGCCAGAAAATTCTCTAAGGAAGAATCATCGAGAATCACTAAGTGATTCTTGCCGATTCGTCGAGAATGTCTTTGCATTCTCGACGATTCGGCGAGAATCTAATATGATTCCCGCCGATTCTCCCCGGCCTGTATAACCTGTGATGCCAGAATTCGTCAAGTAGAATTCGGCGAGAATCGTAAGTGATTCTCGCTGATTCGTCGAGAATCACATACGATAATCGCCGAATTTGACTTGGGCAAATTTCCGACATTTCCTGGACCGGTCCAGGTTTCAAGCGGTATTTCGAACCGGACTTCGGTCTTTGCTTTGGTGGGGCCCACAACGGTCATCTTTATGACCTAGTGTATAAATACACAAGTATTGGTGTACAGTAAAAATGACGGATATACAGAATACGAAAGGAAGCGGTCGTCAAACCCTAATCTCGCGAACCTTCTCCATCGCTGCCACTCATACAGTGATCACCATTGCTGATCTTGATCTTCTCCAGATCCACGGTGATAGAAGCCAAGTCTTGCATAGCATCTCACGTGTCTAACCAGAGATCTTTTGTCTCTTGATTTGAGATATGGAAATCCATCCCCGTCCGAATCGATCGAGACGATCAATCCTAGTGTGACCGTTGGAAGACCTTGCCGACTTCGCTAAGAAGATTGAATCTCCAGAGCTTTGCTGCTGTCTTCAGTTGCCGCCGCCAACACCGAGAGCCTTGCCGCCGCTCGTCGCCGCTGCCGGTCTCGGGGAGATTCTCTCCAAGTGAGATCTAGGGTTGTGGACTCTTCGTTGACTTCAAGAACACGTCGTCGAATGAAGAGGGACACCTTAGTCTCCATACGTTGTTTGTATTTCTTACAAGCTATTTTCAATTCCTTGTAAAGGACCGATTGGTCTCTAATTGTAGCGTTGGGTGCAACCCGTGTTGTGGGAGTGTGACTCCTACGTGTGGAAGGGTTCCTTCCGATTGTGCAAGGATTATATTTCAATCCTGTTGGTGAAGTGACCGAGTCGTCCCTGGATTGGGAGATAGGTCGAAGGGGGAAAGTGGACGTACCCAAATCAGGGAACCACTATAAATTGCCTGTGCTATTCTCTGTGTTGTGTGTTTTGTTTTGATTCTGCAGGTACACTTTTAATTCCGCAAATATGCTGCAAGTCACCTATCCCCCCCATAGGTGAAGGTAGTTGACACTAGGTGAACTTTCAGTATTACCATAATTAGTATTACCCGGATTAAAGGGTGGCCGATTCGGATTTCCCATATAATCCACATGCTCGGCCAACGTAGTGGGAGAGGGGGAAGAAGTAGGATCCCAGGTAGGTGTAGAAGAGGAAGCAGACATCTCTTCTAATCTTTTATTTAGCATCTCAACCTGGAGAGATAGATTGGAGACTGTATCAATTTCATACATCCCGACCCGTTTAGGTGGTTTAGACCGAGGTGTACTCCATTGATAGGTATTCAAAGCCATACCTTCTATAAGCTCTTGGGCGGCCGCCGGTATTTTGTTATTAAGCGTTCCACCGGCGGCAGCATCGATATGTTGCCTAGTTTGAGAATTTAGGCCGTTATAGAAGGTTTGGATTTGTAACCAATCCGGAATTGCATGATGAGGACATCGACGAAGCAATTCCTTGAAACGCTCCCAAGTATCATATAACGTTTCCGAATCAAGTTGGGAGAAATAAGTAATATCATTTCGCAATTTAGCCGTTTTAGCCGGCGGAAAGTATTTCGTAAGAAATCTTTCCGTCATTTGGGCCCATGTTGTGATTGATCCTCTTGGTAGAGAGTTCAACCATTGCTTGGCTTTAGTGCGCAATGTAAATGGAAATAACCTTAGCCGGATGGCATCATCGGATACACCATTAATTTTAAAAGTATCGCATATTTCTAAGAAATTAGAAATATGCGCGTTTGAATCTTCATCTTGAAGCCCATCAAATTGTACATATTGTTGTACCATTTGAATGATGCTAGGCTTCAACTCAAAATTATTGGGGGCAATTGCGGGGCGAACAATACTAGATTGAGCCTCATCCAAGTTTGGACGGGCATAATAGGACATAGTCCGTTGTTCGGCCGCATTTTGCTCACCCATATTGGAAGAAAAAGAAGAAGAAAAAGATCTAGGAGAATGGGAATGAGAACTAAATGAAGAAGGAGAAGAAGAAGATGGTGACGGAAAGAGAATTAATGAAGGATTAGGGGTGTCCCCTAAGGATTCCGTATCTTGAAAATTCGGAACTCGAAATCGTAAGCGGTGCCGAAGGGTTCACTCAATTTCCGGATCCAAATCAAAAAGAGGCGACAGGTTCCCTCGGGTCATACACCACACATAAAAATTTTAAAATTAAAAATTTATAAATAAAAATTCTAGGATTTCCCAAGGAATACCTGGTGAAAGGCTCTCGAGGTACTAAGCGGTATTGCGGGATGAAAACCCAACACAACCCTTTCGCTAGAAGTTTTAATTATAAAAATTTATAAATCAAAATTTTTATATTAGAAAAAAAAATGATAAGAGTAATGGAACCTTGCTTTCAAAATATCGAAAATTAAATTCCCCGGCAACGGCGCCAAAAACTTGGTGATTATTTTCTCCACGCTTGCGCGTGTTTCTAATTGATGAGGCAAGTATACCTATCGTTCGGAGTATAGGATCAAGTGTCGTATTTAAACTCGGGGTTGTCGAGTACTTGTACTCACAAGGGAAACTATTATCTTATCGGAAGGAAAGTTGATTTATGTTTGGAAAAGGAAAAACAAAGCATTAAACTAAGAGATAGAAATACAATTTGGGGAGGCTAGCACTTGATCTAGAATCCCCTTGAACTAAAATAAATCTTCTTGAAAAACAAAACAACACAAGTTCTTATCTACTCACTCGACCGTGGAGGTTCCTAAAGTACAGAAGCATCTCTGTCGTGCTCATGCTTCTGACTAACCTTAGGTTGATCGATTAAGACCTTTCGGCCAGTCAAAACCCCTAAGCTTGCTTTAGGCGGTGAACCCCTCTATTGGATTTGACTACAATCCGGAAGATTTACGTCGTCCTCTCTCGAGGAGTGCATTCAACTCCTTTTATCCTTGAGTGATCTCCTCATATCCGCAACCTTTCGGTCATTTAGGATACGGATCTAAGATCGAAACCCATATCCGCGTAATATGAATTTGATGAAATAAAAATCAAAGATAAATCGTAGCGAGTAAATTTAAGAACAAGACATTTGATAAAATAAAGAGAAGATTTTATTTCATTCCAAGGTTCATCATGATCAAGTGCTAAAAGAAAATTAGCTACTCATCATGATTAGAGAATTACAAAATAGAGTAGGGAGAGACATGATGAAAATAAGAGCAAGTACAATTGAAAGTAACAACAATAGAAATTTATACTAGTAATGAGCAAAAACAGCAAAAGAAACAGAAAATTACAAGACTCCAACTCCCAAAATTCGACTCCTGAACTTCTGAAGTTGTCTGGGATTTATAGAAAAAATTTCTGTTTGGTCATGCCCTAGGTCACGCCCGTGACCTAGGGCAAGGCTCGGAACCGTCGTCTTAAAACCCCGGGAACGTTGGAGGAGAAACCGCCAAAATCTGTTAACTGACGGGTCACGCCCCTAGGTCACGCCCGTGACCTAGGGCGTGTCAAGGCTGTTTCTTGAAAACGGCAGGAAGCTGAAAACGGCGGGAGTAAAACTGGTCTTCAAAGAGGTGTCACGCCCCCCAGTCACGCCCATGACTAGGTGTAAGACCCCCTTTTTTTTTTCTTTTTCAACCACCGGGGTCTTAGGCCCAGAACCGCCGCTTTGCGGTGACACCTTCACGTCCTGAAGGGTCATCACCACAAGGCGCCGATTCTGCCGGCCAAATCGATCACAAAAAGTAGCACAATTATTGAAGTAATAGTAAACAGTCCACAATAACAAAAACCACATATATAAATAAGTAAGCTCCACGAAGGGAGTGTCCACAGAAACATCAGAGTACTATAAATACGGGCTTATGCCCGGTACAAAATGTCCTCACTACAAGTCTCTCATGCGGAAGCGAAACAGTAAACTACTCAAGGATCGAGACTCACGGTCCCGGCTGTGTGAACTCCGGAGCTAGACTGCCCCATCTCCAGGCGCACCGATCTCTGGGGCTGCTCCTCCATGCTGGGCTCCACGATCCCCTAAATGATGCGGTTCGAAAACCGTTAGTCATAAAGACTAAGCCCTATCATCCCCTACCCCTTCCCCCCCATGGCTCCTAAGTACCGAGCGGAGAGGAAGAAAGGGAAGGACATGAAGGTGGAGATTAACATGAAAACAGATGGCAGCGGAAACTAATCTAGCAAGTTGTATTAGGTGAGCAGTTAATAAGTTGTTGTAATAGGTCTAGCAGTAAGAAAAGCAATTAAATGAATTTAAACCTTCACTTATGCGAGAACACATAAGCAAAGGGATCTTTTACAAGGCTCCCATCGTATAAGTGTCCCATACCACTTATACCTTGGGGTGTCGGTTATCAAACAGCAGGGGTTATTATATATTGAAAATAACCTTTGATTTATAAACTTGCCCACACAAGCTTATAGACCAAGGGGTCGTTTTGCAGGTCCTAACGTATAAGCGTCCCATTCCACTTATACTTTAGGTGTCAAGGTTGTTATGAATGATTATGAAATGCAACTATATGGTGGGTATGTTATGTCATGCAGTGCAACTCACACACCCGACTCTGTGCACACAGACCTTTAGTTCCCCCTTTCGGAGCCGTTACCTCCCAGGATACCTCCGTAGTGGCAAACGGAAGCGGTGGGTTGGGCCTCGCCCACCTCCAAAACCAGTAAAGCACACTGGTCTGACCTATCGTACGCCTCAACGCTTGGTGCACAAAGCGGACGCCTGCGTACTCTTGCCGGCTGGCGCACCGGACTTCTGTTGGCGGAGTGCTAATCACCCCGCCGAGTCAACGATATCGGTGTCGGTGCAATCGAACTCCCCGATATCGAAAGACCCACCACCTTAACTTTTCCTATTTTATGCACATGCAAGTTAAATCGTAAGCACACAAAACCGAGCCGAAGCTCCCCGGACCAAAACGTCCGTCTCCAAACCAACCGAGCCGAAGCTCCCCGGACCATCCGTCCGTTTCCAACCCAACCGAGCCGAAGCTCCCCGGACCATCCGTCCGTTTCCAACCCAACCTTCCTGTGCCAACAGTGTTGTGAAGAGTGCAGCCCTAGTTACTAAGTTACTCTTGTCGGTTTGTTATTACAGTTTACGTTAGCCCAGGACTGCCCCCGGTATACCCCGTGAAGGGCTCTCAAGGGGCACTAGGAACCAAGACGGTGCATTACGGCCCGAAGTTCCCTTTCGCAAGGCACTTATTGTTATTGGTTGTTTTCCCTTAGCCCGATTCCCTTCTCATATTACGATAGACTATCCTAGGGTGATTTTTAAACCTTCCACTCCTCGGGGAAGACGATCTTTCGTCGAGCCCGAGCACCTCTTAACTCTAACTATCACCACTACTCACTACTCTTTATATCTTCATCAGATCATGTTTTATTGCTTTTCACAATTTACTAAATGCAGACCGACCTAGGCTACATGTCGAACCGGTTATGCAAGGATCGATTACTCATCCAAATGCCCTAAACTATTTACTGGAGACTTATCTTGGTATAAATAACCTAAATCCAGAAAATGGAAATTTTCCTAATTTATTTGGCATTTAATTAAATTCCTCGAAAATCTCAAGGGCCACCGGTTTGAACATGAACTATCCTAATTATTCATGCAAGATGTCCAGCAAATTTATGATAATTAGTAGGCTTTCTCAGAAGGCTAAATCCTAAATTTCATAATTTTCTATCATCAAAATAACCTGAAAACTATTTTGGAAATAATCTCTAATTTCTATAGTTTATGAATCAAGTACAGCAAATGTTCTTCCAAAAATTCTAAATAAATTATGACATGATGATTAAGGCCTAAAATTAGCACTGGCCAAGTTTCATAATTTCCCAGCAAGTATTTTATCCATAATTAATTTTTAAACATAAAAGCCCTTCCAATCTTTTGTGAATAATGTACTAGATTTACTCATCATAAAATTCTATAAAAAATTCAGGGATCAATGTTCTACTAGTCAAGATCTAAATCCAGAATTTCAACTGATTATAATTAATGTAAAGCCTCCAAATAATTGAAACAACAAATTGGGCTAATAGTTCTTTAACACATGAAGTATAATATAAATTAATCATAAAATTCCAGAAAAATTACCATAAGTCTGATACATCCTAAAACTCCCTCCTCCCGAGTTTCATAATTTTTGGATTAGCTTTAGTGCTTAAAATAACTAAATTACGTTTCCATCCTAATCCTACATCTCAACTTGTGAGGTACCTAACTACCTCCAAATCCATCACTATCTCAACCAGAGGGTTTTCATCCTATCATCCCCCTCTCCTCCAAATTTCAAGGGCATACAAGAGCTTTTGCTCCTATGTCCTTCACAAACCTCAAACTCCCACCCGTTGGAGTTGAGCCAATCTCTCAGGGTAAAATCCACCCTAAGCCACACCATGATACCCAAGAGGGTAGACATAGTCCCAACAAATCAGTGGCCAACTCATCAGCCTCTTTTGAGGAGATTTGTCCACTCCACCCCCAATCGTACTTTTCCCAAAGTACCCCTCGCCAAGACCTATCTAGGTCTTGATACTTCCCTATTCAAAACTCGACCATTCGAGTTGAAATTTTGTACAGATCTTAATATTGATGCCAGGGACCACCACCCAAAATTTGGGGGAGTTTGGACTTAATTTCATCCCCTAATTAATTTTATATTGTTTATTAAATTTTTACAAAAACTTTAGGCAAAAGTTCTCCAAAATTTCTCATTTTTGGACAGCCTCTCGATATACATATTATAGACCTCCAGTCCAAATTTCAAGTCATTTGGACCTGTTATGAACCGTAGGCAACCAATTCAATTTCTGGTTAGCCTAGGTCTTGATCCCACCAAAATGAGTGCTGTGGTCAAACCACTCACCCAAATTGAATAAAATCAATTTTATATTAAAGTAGACCCAGAGGGCTACAACTTTTGTGTCTGGTCATTTTTCCTAAATCGGCCTCTAAGTGCCTCATTTTGCAGCCTTAAAATATACTAAACCGAGTATACTTTTCCTTATAAAATTATTTACATAATTTTTAAATATAAAACGAATTACTGTTCATCTTCTTCATGAACCCGAACAGACACAGGAAAAATCATTTTTTTTTTCCTGTAAGCATTCCGTGATCCGTTGCCGGCCGTCCGGTCACTTCCCTGGCCAGCCACCACCACCACCACCTCCGTTGAGGCGATGGCTAGCGGTCGGCGGTGGTTTGGCCGCCGGAGGTGGCGGTTTCCGGCGAACTCGAAATATCTTTTTCATGGTTTTTTTCCATGAAAACGAGAGATGGATCCGGCTCCGTTGAGCGCGAATCTCCTTTCTAAGAATCCTAAGATCTACCCATGAAAGAGAAGGAGTAGAGGAGGACCTTGTTCGCGGTTTGGAGGCGAGAAGAGCGACGAGGTGCCATGGCGCGGTGGTGGCGTTGCTGAACTCCTCTTTACAGCAAGAACAAGGATCTGCTTCGTTTGCTTGAGCGTGTAAACCTCTCCTCTTTCCCTAAGTGGGCTTTTATAACTCAGGAAGTGGGAAGATGAAATGGTAACCGCCATTATGTCTTAACGTTTCGGTTACGGTGAAGGGATAAGAAACGGTGGAAAACTGAACCGGTGTATCCAGCTGGCGGTTTTCTATTGGACCACCCTTTCCTTATTTATTATTTATTTACAGAAGGAAAACGGCCTGAAATTACTCCTGGTGTAACTTCCCAAGCCAACATTTATTTCCACGCGCGTTAGAATTATTTCGGGCCTGAACTGTCGTTTCGGCCAATGTCACGGGCGTGACACATAGGTCACGGGCGTGACAGGCCCGGGTAGCCCATTCTGGGTTCGACGATCGTCGAACTGAGATCGACGATCGTCGATGGATGGTCACGGGCGTGACATCTTGGGTCACGGGCGTGACAGGCCCGAACAGCAGATTTCGAGGTCGACGATCGTCGAATTGAGATCGACGATCGTCGATGGGGTCACGCCCTAGGTCACGGGCGTGACACTCATGTCACGGGCGTGACATGCCCGGGGCGCAAGCTCGACGATCGTCTCACGGCGATCGACGATCGTCGATGGGGTCACGCCCCTAGTCACGGGCGTGACACCTTGGTCACGGGCGTGACACGCCCCGTCAGCACGATCGACGATCGTCTCGTGGAGATCGACGATCGTCGAAGTAGTCACGCCCAAGTCACGGGCGTGACATCTTGGTCACGGGCGTGACATGCCCAGACAGCGCGTTCGATGATCGTCTCGTGGAGATCGACGATCGTCGAAGTAGACACACCCAGGTCACGGGCGTGACGGGCCGGTCACGGGCATGACCAACCCGTGACCCGCAATACTGGTCGCTTTATTTCCAATTTTGGGCTTCCTAGGGTTCCGTCACGACAAATCTGACTCCTAGGGGTCTAGCCGGAAATGGGATGTTACAAATCCCAATAAACAAAACAAAAATTTCGTCCCCGAAATTGAGGTTGAGCCTACGGGGATTTCTATCGGAACGAATTAATCTTGTAACATCCCATTCGATCTTTCTATTGGGTTCAGGCGATCGTTCGTTTGATAACGAAGACAATCTCCCCAATAAACAAAAGATTAGCCCCTACCATTCTGATTAAGTGTGCATACCTAGGTCCTAGATTTCCCTTGTCTAGTCTTAACATTCCAAAACAAGAAGGCAGTTTATAGTATACCGAGAGGTGGTGAGATGTACCTGACTGAACAACTCCGGGTATCTTTGCCTCATCAGATCCTGCGGTTCCCAGGTGTGCTCCTCCTGACCGTGATTTCTCCACAAAACCTTGACTAAGGGAATCTTCTTGCGGCGCAAGATCCGCACTCCTTTGTCATCGATCCGAACCGGCTCCAAGTGAACAGATCGGTCTGAAGCTACCGGCCCTTCTGTGGTCAAAATTCGCTGCTCCGGGCGTAGTAGAGCCCTTCTCAGCGAAGAGATGTGGAAGACGTCGTGTAGAGCTGCCAACTCTGGTGGCAACTCTAGCCTGTAGGCTAAGGGTCCGATCCGCTCCAGGATCCGGTAAGGGCCCATGTACCTAGGGCTGAGTTTCTTCCTCCGACCGCGCACCCGTGAGACTCCGTGCATGGGTCGGATCTTCAAGAACACTCGATCCCCTACTCGAAACTCCACCTGACGATGCCGGGCGTCATAGTATTTGGCCTGTCTGCTCTGCGCCTCCAACATCCTATCTCTGATCAGTCTCACCTGAGCCTCGGTATCTTCAACGAAATCCGATCCCAGCAGCTTCGGATCCTCGTCCTGAACCCAGGAAAGCGGGGTCCTACATTTCCTTCCATACAAGGCCTCATAAGGCGCCATCCTGATGCTGGACTGGTAGCTATTATTGTAGGAGAACTCGACCAACGGTAACATCTTCTCCCACGGCTCCCCTCGGTCCAGTATACACAGCCGTAGTAAGTCCTCCAAGGTCCGGTTGGTGCGCTCGGTCTGCCCGTCCGTCTGAGGGTGGAAGGCCGTGCTAAAAGTCAACCGGGTGCCCAAATATGCCTGCACTGACCGCCACTCCCTGGATGTAAACCGTCCATCGCGGTCCGACACTATCGTCCGGGGCACGCCATGATATCGGACATACTGCTCCACAAACTTCCGTACCAGCACTCCCACCGAGTCATCCTTCCTGATCGGTATAAAGCGGGCCACCTTCGTCAAACGATCGACAATCACCCAAATCGAGTCGTTCCCTGTCCGAGACCGGGGAAGACCATGTATAAAATCCATCGCTATGTCGTCAAACTTCCACTCCGGCACCGGGAGTGGCTGCAACAGTCCTGCGGGGTTCCTGCACTCCGCCTTCACCAACTGACACGCCTCGCAATGGGTCACGAAGTACGTAATGTCTTTCTTCATGCCTGGCCAAAACATCGTCTTTTTCAAATCTGCAGTCATCTTGGTGATCCCCGGGTGTATAGAGTACCGACTGCAATGCGCCTCTGTCAGAATGTCCTCTCGGATCTGGCCTCCTGCTGGTATATATACTCTGCCTCTGAAGTGGAGCAACCCATCCCTCAGGGAATAATCCCCTGTCGAACCTTCCTCCAAAGCTCGGAACATCGGCTCCGCCCACGCATCTGTCCTCTGTCTGTCCCGAATGCGATCCCGAATATCGTCAATGGCCACTATCGATGCCAGATACTCCCTATACAGATCTGGGTCATCCTCGGACACTAGGGATATCTGCATGTCCCTGAATGACTGGACTAGCTCCATGGACATAACCTGGGGCCCAGCTTCGGAAGTGGCCGCTCTCCGACTTAACGCGTCGGCCACCACATTTGCCTTCCCTGGGTGGTAGTGCATCTCATACTGATAATCTGCCAAGAACTCCACCCAGCGCCTC
Source organism: Platanthera zijinensis (assembly GCA_039513925.1). Lineage (NCBI taxonomy): Eukaryota > Viridiplantae > Streptophyta > Magnoliopsida > Asparagales > Orchidaceae > Platanthera > Platanthera zijinensis. The sequence continues at coordinate 420,769 of CM077078.1, read as the reverse complement.
TGCCTGATATTCAGCTCCTTCTGAGTGTCCACGTATTTCAAGTTCTTGTGGTCGGAGAAGATGTCGCAGTGGACTCCATAAAGGTAATGACGCCAGACCTTCAGAGCAAAAACGACCGCTCCCATCTCGAGGTCGTGCACCGGGTAGTTCCTCTCATGGGTCTTCAGCTGGCGGGAGGCATATGCTATGACATGTCCGTTCTGCATCAGCACCGCTCCCATCCCTTGGTATGATGCGTCGGTATACACCTGGAATCCCTCCCTTCCGGATGGAAGGGCCAGGATAGGGGCCGAGATGAGTCGGTCCTTCAGCTCCTGGAAAGCCGCCTGGCACTGCGGGGTCCAAACAAAAGGTGCCTCCTTCTTTGTCAAAGATGTGAGGGGGAGGGCAATCCGAGAGAACCCCTCCACGAACTTCCGGTAGTAACCGGCAAGTCCCAAGAAACTGCGTACATCGGTGGCTGTCTTCAGCTGCGGCCAATCGCGAACTGCCCGAACCTTTGCTGGATCTACTGATAACCCGGCTCCGCTGATGATGTGGCCTAGGAAGGCCACCTCCTTCAACCAGAACTGACACTTGCTGAATTTGGCATAAAGGTGATGCTCCCGCAACCTCTCCAAGGTCAGTGCCAGATGCCGAGTGTGCTCCTCCTCCGTCCTAGAGTAGATCAGGATGTCGTCTATGAACACTATGACGAACACATCCAAGTAAGCCTCGAAAACCCGGTTCATGAGACTCATGAACGCCGACGGAGCATTCGTGAGCCCAAAGGGCATCACGGTGAACTCATACAGGCCATATCTGCTACTAAAGGCCGTCTTCGGGATATCCTCCTCCTGGATCCGCAGCTGGTAGTATCCTGATCTCAAGTCCAGCTTCGAGAAATAATGGGCCCCCTCCAGCTGGTCAAATAATTCGTCTATCCGTGGGAGCGGATAGGTATTCCGGACGGTCAGCCTGTTTAGTGCTCGATAATCGATGCACAGGCGGAGTGTCCCATCCTTCTTCTTCACGAACAGGACCGGTGCTCCCCATGGCGAGGAACTCGGTCTGACAAAACCTGCCTCCACCAATTCCTGCAACTGGGTCCGAAACTCTGCCAACTCCTTTGGGGCCATCCGATAAGGGGCCCTAGACGCCGGCTTGGCCCCCGGCACAAGCTGTATCTGAAAATCCTGCTCTCGGTGTGGAGGTAGTCCTGGTAGTTTCTCCGGAAAGATGTCAGCGAAATCTCGCACCACCGGGATGTCAGTCACCGACTCCTTAACCTCCGCCATCTCAAAAAGAATCTGATAGACCTCCTATCCCTGCAGATGGGCCTTGACGGCCTGTACCGAAGATAAGAGTATACGAGAGACAGGTCTTATACCTTCAATGGTAATGAAAGAGTCCCCGTGTCTCACGGTGATCCTCTTTGCCTGGCAGTCAATCTGGGCATAGTTCCAGTGCAGCCATACCATGCCCAGGATCAGGTCGTAGTCCGTCAGCTTCAAAATCGTCGCTGGGGCCTCGAACGCTTTTCCACCAATCTCCGCCTCCATATTGCAGTGATCCGTGGTAAGGAGCTCAGATCCATCCGGTAGTCGCACCCTCATCCTCGAGCCTGTGAACCGCTCCACACCTTCCAGTCCTTCCACGAACGACTCCGACACAAAGGAGTGAGTAGCTCCAGTATCGAACAGTGTGCGGGCAGGCTTGCCGCTGATGAAGACTATACCTGGGGTGATTAGATATCTTAGGGTTCTATAATGAGTTTTTACTTTCCTTGCTATCAATCTAGTGCGATTCAAAGTTTTAACAACTTAAAGGGGAAATTCTATGAAAACAAAGAAGCATTTCGGCATACCTGCGATGACCTGCTCCGGATTCCGCGGCTGTGCAAGGTCCAAGGCATATACCTGCTCTCTTCCCTGTCTACGATCTTCCCCCTGGTATCCTCGACCACGGCCGCGTCCTCGGCCTCCGTAATGCTGAGCTGGTGGGCCGCCCTGATGTGCTGGAGGTGGTGCCCCCCTCATGGGGCAGTTCCTCCGAATGTGCCCAATCTGATGACAAAAGTAGCACTCTGGGGGATACGCCATTCCCCCGGGTCTCGGCATCTCCTGCATCCGAAGGGGTGGAGGGGCCAATACCACCTGTTCCCTCGGCTCCGGCCTCACGTCCTGACGAGGCTGGTCCTCTATCCTCCTCCCTTCTGGTACAGCACCCCGCCGCTGGTCATTCCTTCCTCTTCGTCCCTGATCCTCTGCTGGCCGTTTCCGGCCTCGGGTGGTGTGCCAATCTGCCTCAATCCTTTTGGCCATCTCCAAAATCCGGGAGATGGGCCCGTCAGATACAAACAAGAGGGCCTCCCTCAAGTCCTCACGTAGGCCCTTGTAGAACCTCCTGACATACCCTGCCTCGTCCAGCTGGTAGGAATCTGCGTATCGAGCCAGGTGGTCAAACTCTCGATGGTACTCCACCACGGTCCGAGTACCCTGCTTCAGCTGTAAGAACCGCTCCTCCAAGTCATCCCTAGCCGACTGCGGAACGAAATGCTCCAGCAGTGCGGCCCTGAACTCCTCCCAAGTGATCTCCGCAACCTCCCTATCAGCAAATGTCGTGTCCAACAGCGTCTTCCACCACCTCTTTGCATGGGACTCCAGGCAGGAGACAACCAGAGCCACCTTCTCCTCCCATGGACACCGAATCCCGGTCAGCATCTCGTACATGATATCCAGCCATTCCTCCGTCCGAACAGCCGACTCTGTCCCCAGATAGGACGGGGGAGAAAGACCCCGGAAGATGCTGAGCCAGTTGGCCCCCAGATTGGGCTGCGGGACCGGAACCTGCTGGGCCCTGAAGGCCTCCAGAATGGTAGTCAGGGTCTGTCCCATGTCTGACTGAAGGAAAGGGGTGGGGACCGGTGGAGGTGGTGCAACTCCCTGAGTCTGCTGAACTCCGCCCTGTGGCGTAGGCTGTGCTGGAGGCTGCGCAACGAAAACACATGCTGAGAAAACGTTCAAATACTACATAAAGGTGGACAAATTATATGTGATCCCCATATGGGCACACCACTGTTTCCGCTGCTTAGTTTGTCCCCAAACTAAACTCGAGCGGGGGTGACCGAGGGTTTGTGGACTGCTACTTCCTTCTGATCGATGTTTGCCTCTGATACCACTTGTAAGACCCCCTTTTTTTTTTCTTTTTCAACCACCGGGGTCTTAGGCCCAGAACCGCCGCTTTGCGGTGACACCTTCACGTCCTGAAGGGTCATCACCACAAGGCACCGATTCTGCCGGCCAAATCGATCACAAAAAGTAGCACAATTATTGAAGTAATAGTAAACAGTCCACAATAACAAAAACCACATATATAAATAAGTAAGCTCCACGAAGGGAGTGTCCACAGAAACATCAGAGTACTATAAATACGGGCTTATGCCCGGTACAAAATGTCCTCACTACAAGTCTCTCATGCGGAAGCGAAACAGTAAACTACTCAAGGATCGAGACTCACGGTCCCGGCTGTGTGAACTCCGGAGCTAGACTGCCCCATCTCCAGGCGCACCGATCTCTGGGGCTGCTCCTCCATGCTGGGCTCCACGATCCCCTAAATGATGCGGTTCGAAAACCGTTAGTCATAAAGACTAAGCCCTATCATCCCCTACCCCTTCCCCCCCATGGCTCCTAGGTACCGAGCGGAGAGGAAGAAAGGGAAGGACATGAAGGTGGAGATTAACATGAAAACAGATGGCAGCGGAAACTAATCTAGCAAGTTGTATTAGGTGAGCAGTTAATAAGTTGTTGTAATAGGTCTAGCAGTAAGAAAAGCAATTAAATGAATTTAAACCTTCACTTATGCGAGAACACATAAGCAAAGGGATCTTTTACAAGGCTCCCATCGTATAAGTGTCCCATACCACTTATACCTTGGGGTGTCGGTTATCAAACAGCAGGGGTTATTATATATTGAAAATAACCTTTGATTTATAAACTTGCCCACACAAGCTTATAGACCAAGGGGTCGTTTTGCAGGTCCTAACGTATAAGCGTCCCATTCCACTTATACTTTAGGTGTCAAGGTTGTTATGAATGATTATGAAATGCAACTATATGGTGGGTATGTTATGTCATGCAGTGCAACTCACACACCCGACTCTGTGCACACAGACCTTTAGTTCCCCCTTTCGGAGCCGTTACCTCCCAGGATACCTCCGTAGTGGCAAACGGAAGCGGTGGGTTGGGCCTCGCCCACCTCCAAAACCAGTAAAGCACACTGGTCTGACCTATCGTACGCCTCAACGCTTGGTGCACAAAGCGGACGCCTGCGTACTCTTGCCGGCTGGCGCACCGGACTTCTGTTGGCGGAGTGCTAATCACCCCGCCGAGTCAACGATATCGGTGTCGGTGCAATCGAACTCCCCGATATCGAAAGACCCACCACCTTAACTTTTCCTATTTTATGCACATGCAAGTTAAATCGTAAGCACACAAAACCGAGCCGAAGCTCCCCGGACCAAAACGTCCGTCTCCAAACCAACCGAGCCGAAGCTCCCCGGACCATCCGTCCGTTTCCAACCCAACCGAGCCGAAGCTCCCCGGACCATCCGTCCGTTTCCAACCCAACCTTCCTGTGCCAACAATGTTGTGAAGAGTGCAGCCCTAGTTACTAAGTTACTCTTGTCGGTTTGTTATTACAGTTTACGTTAGCCCAGGACTGCCCCCGGTATACCCCGTGAAGGGCTCTCAAGGGGCACTAGGAACCAAGACGGTGCATTACGGCCCGAAGTTCCCTTTCGCAAGGCACTTATTGTTATTGGTTGTTTTCCCTTAGCCCGATTCCCTTCTCATATTACGATAGACTATCCTAGGGTGATTTTTAAACCTTCCACTCCTCGGGGAAGACGATCTTTCGTCGAGCCCGAGCACCTCTTAACTCTAACTATCACCACTACTCACTACTCTTTATATCTTCATCAGATCATGTTTTATTGCTTTTCACAATTTACTAAATGCAGACCGACCTAGGCTACATGTCGAACCGGTTATGCAAGGATCGATTACTCATCCAAATGCCCTAAACTATTTACTGGAGACTTATCTTGGTATAAATAACCTAAATCCAGAAAATGGAAATTTTCCTAATTTATTTGGCATTTAATTAAATTCCTCGAAAATCTCAAGGGCCACCGGTTTGAACATGAACTATCCTAATTATTCATGCAAGATGTCCAGCAAATTTATGATAATTAGTAGGCTTTCTCAGAAGGCTAAATCCTAAATTTCATAATTTTCTATCATCAAAATAACCTGAAAACTATTTTGGAAATAATCTCTAATTTCTATAGTTTATGAATCAAGTACAGCAAATGTTCTTCCAAAAATTCTAAATAAATTATGACATGATGATTAAGGCCTAAAATTAGCACTGGCCAAGTTTCATAATTTCCCAGCAAGTATTTTATCCATAATTAATTTTTAAACATAAAAGCCCTTCCAATCTTTTGTGAATAATGTACTAGATTTACTCATCATAAAATTCTATAAAAAATTCAGGGATCAATGTTCTACTAGTCAAGATCTAAATCCAGAATTTCAACTGATTATAATTAATGTAAAGCCTCCAAATAATTGAAACAACAAATTGGGCTAATAGTTCTTTAACACATGAAGTATAATATAAATTAATCATAAAATTCCAGAAAAATTACCATAAGTCTGATACATCCTAAAACTCCCTCCTCCCGAGTTTCATAATTTTTGGATTAGCTTTAGTGCTTAAAATAACTAAATTACGTTTCCATCCTAATCCTACATCTCAACTTGTGAGGTACCTAACTACCTCCAAATCCATCACTATCTCAACCAGAGGGTTTTCATCCTATCATCCCCCTCTCCTCCAAATTTCAAGGGCATACAAGAGCTTTTGCTCCTATGTCCTTCACAAACCTCAAACTCCCACCCGTTGGAGTTGAGCCAATCTCTCAGGGTAAAATCCACCCTAAGCCACACCATGATACCCAAGAGGGTAGACATAGTCCCAACAAATCAGTGGCCAACTCATCAGCCTCTTTTGAGGAGATTTGTCCACTCCACCCCCAATCGTACTTTTCCCAAAGTACCCCTCGCCAAGACCTATCTAGGTCTTGATACTTCCCTATTCAAAACTCGACCATTCGAGTTGAAATTTTGTACAGATCTTAATATTGATGCCAGGGACCACCACCCAAAATTTGGGGGAGTTTGGACTTAATTTCATCCCCTAATTAATTTTATATTGTTTATTAAATTTTTACAAAAACTTTAGGCAAAAGTTCTCCAAAATTTCTCATTTTTGGACAGCCTCTCGATATACATATTATAGACCTCCAGTCCAAATTTCAAGTCATTTGGACCTGTTATGAACCGTAGGCAACCAATTCAATTTCTGGTTAGCCTAGGTCTTGATCCCACCAAAATGAGTGCTGTGGTCAAACCACTCACCCAAATTGAATAAAATCAATTTTATATTAAAGTAGACCCAGAGGGCTACAACTTTTGTGTCTGGTCATTTTTCCTAAATCGGCCTCTAAGTGCCTCATTTTGCAGCCTTAAAATATACTAAACCGAGTATACTTTTCCTTATAAAATTATTTACATAATTTTTAAATATAAAACGAATTACTGTTCATCTTCTTCATGAACCCGAACAGACACAGGAAAAATCATTTTTTTTTCCTGTAAGCATTCCGTGATCCGTTGCCGGCCGTCCGGTCACTTCCCTGGCCAGCCACCACCACCACCACCTCCGTTGAGGCGATGGCTAGCGGTCGGCGGTGGTTTGGCCGCCGGAGGTGGCGGTTTCCGGCGAACTCGAAATATCTTTTTCATGGTTTTTTCCATGAAAACGAGAGATGGATCCGGCTCCGTTGAGCGCGAATCTCCTTTCTAAGAATCCTAAGATCTACCCATGAAAGAGAAGGAGTAGAGGAGGACCTTGTTCGCGGTTTGGAGGCGAGAAGAGCGACGAGGTGCCATGGCGCGGTGGTGGCGTTGCTGAACTCCTCTTTACAGCAAGAACAAGGATCTGCTTCGTTTGCTTGAGCGTGTAAACCTCTCCTCTTTCCCTAAGTGGGCTTTTATAACTCAGGAAGTGGGAAGATGAAATGGTAACCGCCATTATGTCTTAACGTTTCGGTTACGGTGAAGGGATAAGAAACGGTGGAAAACTGAACCGGTGTATCCAGCTGGCGGTTTTCTATTGGACCACCCTTTCCTTATTTATTATTTATTTACAGAAGGAAAACGGCCTGAAATTACTCCTGGTGTAACTTCCCAAGCCAACATTTATTTCCACGCGCGTTAGAATTATTTCGGGCCTGAACTGTCGTTTCGGCCAATGTCACGGGCGTGACACATAGGTCACGGGCGTGACAGGCCCGGGTAGCCCATTCTGGGTTCGACGATCGTCGAACTGAGATCGACGATCGTCGATGGATGGTCACGGGCGTGACATCTTGGGTCACGGGCGTGACAGGCCCGAACAGCAGATTTCGAGGTCGACGATCGTCGAATTGAGATCGACGATCGTCGATGGGGTCACGCCCTAGGTCACGGGCGTGACACTCATGTCACGGGCGTGACATGCCCGGGGCGCAAGCTCGACGATCGTCTCACGGCGATCGACGATCGTCGATGGGGTCACGCCCCTAGTCACGGGCGTGACACCTTGGTCACGGGCGTGACACGCCCCGTCAGCACGATCGACGATCGTCTCGTGGAGATCGACGATCGTCGAAGTAGTCACGCCCAAGTCACGGGCGTGACATCTTGGTCACGGGCGTGACATGCCCAGACAGCGCGTTCGACGATCGTCTCGTGGAGATCGACGATCGTCGAAGTAGACACGCCCAGGTCACGGGCGTGACGGGCCGGTCACGGGCGTGACCAACCCGTGACCCGCAATACTGGTCGCTTTATTTCCAATTTTGGGCTTCCTAGGGTTCCGTCACGACAAATCTGACTCCTAGGGGTCTAGCCGGAAATGGGATGTTACACTAGGGGCGTGTCAAGCTGGAACGGCTTCTGGCGGCAACGGCTGGAACGGAAGAGTAATTGGCTAGAAAACGCAACTGACACGCCCTGGGTCACGCCCGTGACCCAGGCATGTAATTTTAATCCGACGTGGCAGTCATCAATGGTCTCTTTCTGGTTGTCACGCCCGGTGTTAATGGTACACGGGCGTGTCATATTTCGACATGGGCGTGACTTAGTCGGTCGACGAACGTCGGGCGCGGGTCGACGAGATTCAGCAGCAGTCTCTATTATAACGTGTCACGCCCCTGTGTCACGCCCAGGGAGGGCGTGTCACAGGGCGTGTCTAGACAGAAAACGGGAAAATTCTTTTTTTCCCAAATAACCTGTAGATCAGCCCTGCAAGATTGAAAATGATTTTATTAGAACAAATAGATATAAATTATAGAAACAAGTTAAAATAAACTTAATATTATAAAATTAATATAAAATATCTAACTATTAATATAAAATAGTAAATAAAAAGATATAAATAATTAGAGTTATCACTATCCATGTCGTAGTAGCATGAACATCCATCAAGATTGAGAACCTATCAGGCATAGAAAAACCAAACATTCGAGGAGCTGTACTAAGTGATGGATTGGCATGAGGAGCTGTGTAATGCCCCCGACTTTTCAATGTTTATTGTAATTCTTTTATTGGCGTATTTTGACGTCAGGGCATTACGTTGACGCTTGTTTTAACGGTTGTCGTTGTCAGAGCATGGTTTTTCTCAGTAGGTTTTCAGTAGGGCTGGTTTTTAGCCTGTTTGTGGATTTCCCTTGAGACTCGAGTCTATTTTGGTGACTCGGTGGAGCCTTTTTGGGAATGGTGGTATTTTATCTTCGGGAGGTGCTTACCCAAGTTTGGTTTGGCGGATGTCAATTTCGACTTCATCGTTGGATACATAGCGTCAGAATTTAGCTACGGTGTGATTTTCATAGAAATCTGAGTTGGTGCGAGTTTTGGGTCGTTTGGATGATTAATTAATATTAAATTATTATTATAATACATATATTTATATGTATATATAGCCTTGCAATAGGATGAAAACACTATTCATCGTCTTTCTTAAAACCGTCTAACTATTTTGCATAAGAGAAGAACAGATTTCATTTCTAGGCTTTCGGCCGCCGAATGCAGGAGCCTTGGTGCTCGAAATCATCATCGAAGAGTAGTTTCGGGATGCTCTCACCGAGATATATGTTTGTACGGTGAGTTTTCCCCGTTTCTTAGATTTTTAGACGTTAGGGTTTGCTGTTTTGTCCTTCTCTCCTCTTGAAAAGTTTTAGGTTTTGCTACTTAGGTGTTTCTGCGGCCAGATCCGTGAGGAGGAGTTCTAGTTTTGTCGGAGTTCGACGAGATTTGAGGCAAGTGGCGGTTTTACCCCTTGCTTGTTCTTAGTTTTCTTTTGTTTCGATTCTTTCCCTGTACAAAATTAGGATTAGGGTATTGTTTGGTCATTATCAATTTGCTGCTCGTGTTGGATTTTCGGGTTAAGGGCCATCCGTTGGTTAGTGGGCTGTAAGCCTAAGCTTATACTGCCGAGTGTTTTCCTATTAGGTTGGAGTTAGGATTCGTCGAATATGACAGCCAAACTAGTCTCATTTCATCAGGAGTATAACTGTTAATCTATGTTAGTCCGTCAAAAGGAGGATTGTTGCTGAGTCTATGATAGTACCTGAATTCGTCAAGTATGGCTCTTAGTAAGATTAATCCGTCAAATTAGAGGCTGTAAATCTAAATATCATAAAATATGAGTGATTAGAGACGTCAGCCATAGGCTGAGGGTCTTCCAAGTAAAATTCGGTGAGTATCAATTGGAGCAAAGATAAATTTGTCGAGTATTAGGCGTTGAGTCAATGAATATCGGTTTGGCATTGAGTGAGGTTCACTTTGTAACACCTCTATCCGTCACATGAAATATAACAGAGTGTCCAGCCAGGGCCCCACGCCATATTCCACAGACAGTCAGTGGGATTACAGGTTAATATCAAAAACTACATGAAATATAACAGAGTGTCCTGGCAATGCCTGGTCACACCACCATTCTGAGGTCCCGGACATGACGGTAAATTTATGAGCATTTTTAGTCTTTCCAGAATATAACCTAAGACTTCCTCCCTCTTTTCCACCAGTAACTCCCATGTACCTTAGGTCTATTTAATCGATCAACATAGAGCGGGTACAACTCAGCCCTTTATCGTTGCTCATATCGCCATGCCACCATCGAAAGTAGAGTCTTCATGGTAGTATACATGATGTGGGTTGGCCTCCCCTTTCCTGATTATCACAAAAAATAACCTCAGTTATGTCCTATGGCACTCATGGCCACCAAAGCTGGGCACCAAGGCATACAGCTCACCTGCCCAGGACTTCCCTGCGACAAGCTGCAAAAGCACATTTATAGCTAGAAGCTATCGCCAGCGATACTCACTTTCGCCTGGAGTTAGCGACAGAATTTGTCTCCAGATTTAATCATAACTGGAATATTTGTCTAGAAAACTCTACAGCATCCTACAGTGCCAGAAACACTGGTCTTCTACTGCGTACAACACAAATAGCTCATCAAGAGCTATCACAGCCAGCGATACTCACTTTCACCCAGCGATATCGAACAGTTGTATAAACAGTGGAATATTCTGGGTATTTTCCTGGAGCGCACCTCTAGTACTTCTTGTTACTCCACTGTACAGGTACAACCCACATACCCCATAAAATACTCGTTTTATATGCAGAGTCTTCTCCGGTTCGCAAAATAAAGCATCACCAATGCAGACCAACCTGTCCAGATGGGCTTCACACAGCATGATTATTCCGTACTACAATTTTCGGATCTAAATGCAAATCTTCCGGGGATCACAATGATCTACCTGTTGGAAACACCCTTTTCTTCACCTTTTGGTGAGGGTTTCCCTGCACGTATGTATATTAAGGACTTCACTTGTCCAAGGAGAAAATCGTTACCCTTGTAGTCTTCTTAAGAGCCATGATCGCTTTTTTACGCGGATGGAATGGAGCGCCTCGCTTTCCCCTTCACGGATCTAGCCTTGGATCTTGCTTCCGACTACAGGATCTCATTCAGCAGCTATCTAAGCTCGGCATCAGCCCTCAGCTCCAGCCCTTAGTTCTTTCTCTCAAGAATTTGGATGAAAGAAGGAGAGAGAATATAAAGAAGAGAATGATTTCTCATTCCTCCACTCCCCTGCATAAGTGGCCTTGGGATTAATACCAGCCACAAGATCCTCTCATCACATGGGAGCAAAGGCCACGATTTAATGTTGAAAAGTCAAACAAAATGTTATCCCCACGCGATAGCGATGCTGCCAGGTGACATCAATTTCAACTGCTTAACTCGAGTCAACCACCGCTTAATGGCCGCTTACTAGCCATCCAACACGTGTTCAACGCCATGTGGCACTATCGCATGCGATATACACTGTCGTCACATGACATCCCACTCAACGCTTCATGGCGTCGAGTGCGTTGAGCTCACTCAACGCTTTTAAGCATTGAGTGCGTCGAGTATTAATACTATCGCCATTCAGCGACATCCACTGTTTCCCGGCAACATCAAGCTCATATCTCACTCAACGCTTTCAGGCATTGAGTGTATTGAGCTCATTCAACACTTTCATGAGTTAAGTGTTATCGCTATCGCCATTTGGCGACACTCACTGTCGCCCGACGACAGCCACCAGAATTCTGCTTTCTTAAATTTTTGGGGTGTTACAACCCTCCCCTCATTACAGAAATTTTGTCCCGAAATTTTATTTATTTGGCAAGGGTGAAAACGACAAAAAATATGTTACAACATATAATCTCTTCACAAAACAAATATTACAACATTTTACATGAACAACTCAGGAAATTCAGCGCGCATGGTTTGATCCCACTCTCATGTTAGTTCTTCTCAGCCACAATTGTCCCAACGGAGCTTGACCTTCTCAATTGTCTTGTTTTGCAGTTGCTTGATCTCCGTATCCTCGATCTGTATGGGCCTAACTTTCGTCGTTAGCCGACTATTGATCGGTATTTGATCAACAACAATCACTTGCGTTGGTTCTTTTATAGCTTTGTGTAGCACTGATATGTGAAACACATCGTGCAAACCACTTAGCTCTGCCGACAAAGCTAAATGAAAGGCAACTTCTCCAACTCATTCAACCACTTCAAACGGTCCAAGATATGTCAGACTCAACTTTTTCAAGCACCGAATCCTGGATACGCCTTTGAATGACTTTATTTTCAAGTATACCCAATCACCAACCACAAACTCCACGTTTTGGTGCTTGGCATTGTAGTACTTCGCCTGACTAACTTGGGCTACCAGTAGCCTCTCTCGAATAGTACATATGGTCGAATTTACATCTTCGACCTCTTTATGCTTATATAGCTTTAACTCGCCTGTTTCCACCAAAGCCAAAGGTGTATGACACTTCCTACTGTATAAAGCTTTATAGGGCGCCATCTGGATACTATCTTGATAGCTATTATTGTAGACGAACTCTATCATATAGAGATGGTCTTCCCACCTCTTTCTGAAATCCAGGGCACATATACACAACATATCCTCCATAGTTTTGTTGGTCCTTTCGGTCTGACCACCCGTCTGAGAATGAAAGGCCATGCTAAATTTTAACTTGGTACCCAACAGTTGGTGAATTAGCCTCCAATCACCCGAAGTAAAGCGCCCATCTCGGTCACTAACGATGCTACGGGGCACACCGTGCAATCGTACTATGTTATCCGCATACAGCTTAGCCAATTTTCCACTGAATCATCCTTCCTTTTCGGTTTGAAGTGAGACACTTTTGTCATCCGGTCTACGATTACCCACATGATATCATTTTTGCTCTGAGATCTCGGCAATCCTATTAACCCCAAAATTCACAACACAATCAGCAGGGCATCTTGGTCATCCTCCTTCAGCAGCAGACTCGTTCTCCAGTCCACCTAGGCCGGCAGACTTTGAGAATGTTTCCAGTCTGCCCAGTTCGGCATCCTCTGGGACAGAAGTCCCCAGGCCAAGACTACAACTCCTGTTTAGTGGAGGATAGACGTCTCCAATCCGCCCAGCTCGCGCAGTTCGCCCCTTTGCGTGGACTGGGGTCTTCTTTTGTATCCCGTCACCACTGACCGGTTCTCCTGTAACCCGGGCAAGCGGTTAATTTAGCCCTGCCCACTGGGGTAGGCCCCCAAAACTATAAATAGGGAGAAGTGGCACACCCAAAGCATGTTGACTCGAATCCAGGAGCCTACTTGTTAAAGGCTATGGACTCAAATTTTGGACTTTGCGGTCTCCAGCTTGCTTGCTAATAGTTCATTTTATAGTCTAAACTACAAGGGTATTTTCTAGTTTTTAATATACAAATCATGTCTTGTAAGCTTATATGTTGGACTCCTTTTGTATATATTATTATCACTAGCGTGTTTCCTTCTTTTTGCAGGTTTTTTACAGTTTCTGCCAAGTTTTGCTGTTACACGCCCCCGGGTCACGCCCTCCCTGAGCGTGTACCTAGGGCGTGTAACCTAGTGGAATGAAGCCATCAGTCCGAAGTTAGTTTCCAGCTGAAATCAGCTTACACGCCCACTGACACGCCCATGTACCACAAACACGGGCATGTCGCCGAGGCGTGTCCCGCCAAGTCCCGAGGAATCACTACGGCGCATAATTTCAATGCTCTAAAGTCGTGCCGAATCTTACACGCCCCAGGTACACACCCGACTCGGGCGTGTTAGAGAGGCATGTAACCCATCTACCGCTTCAGTAACCTCCAGACTTTAATTCCATGCAGACAAGTCACGCTGAATGTGACACGCCCCATGTACACGCCCTACCCGGGCGTGTCGGGAGGTGTGTACTTCCCGAAACAAAATTTATAAAAAGCCCTGTGCTCCAAGTGTTTGGGGGTCGATTGGAATCCTGGTAGAGAGCTGTGAGAGTTTATCTTAGCTTAATGTTTTCAGTTATTAGCACTCTTGTAATCTTGTTTAGCATAATTTTAGCATTTTCAGAAACTCTTCTTGTGATGACCTTATGTCCTCTTTGTGATTGTTGTGCAATAAGAAATAAAATAGTTTGATTCTCTCTCTCTCTTTCTCATTATGCATATTTTTAACGCAATTATAATTCACTTCTTCTTCATGAGTAACTAAATCCTCATAGTACTCGATCTTGATGATCTGAGGATGAGTTGATTAGTTATGATGTTCTAGCTCTCTTCTTCTTTCTAGAATTTAGGCCTTCGATTTTCTCTTGATTTATTTTCGAATGAACTATATTATCGATATATAGTTTTCATCCATGCTTTAATTCTTTGCTAGACGAGAGGTCGATATTTTGAAGTGAGCACTTAAGAGTAAAGAGAGTTGCACGCACCTCTCTCGAGAGAGTGAAGTAAATCTCCCGGATTGGAGTCAAATCTAATAGAGGGGTTCATTACTTAAAATGAGTGTTAGGTATTCGGATACGAAACGAGAATTCGGTCGGATATTCCTAACCTCAGTTGGGCACTTCTCCGAGAGGAGCGTGTTCAAGCTTCGAGAATCCCCACGGTCAAGGTATCTTTATTTTATTAAGTTAAAGTTTGTTATTACATTTTTGATTAATTTATGCCTAAGAAATTCGACATCGAGTACTACCACTTAATCATCGCTTAGCCTTTCTTTTATTTGCAAGTAATTTTCTCTTTTCTCTAATTTAGTAAGCAAGCCCGATGGAACTATAATTTGATATGATAATAATAACTCCTTGAAGTAAGAGTAATCAAATCTCCCCCGGGTAATACGACCTTGATATTGAACTTAATATCCCATACTAAATGCGATAAGGTACACTTACCATCGTCGAATATAAGAATCAGAGAACATCTCGCAACCACACTTCCACTTCCCTTAACTTTTTCTTCTCCACGCATACCTCCTTCTCCACGTGATTTATATATCATGTTTTTGGCGCGGATACCGGGGAGTTATTGTTTTGATATTCTAAAAAGAGGACAGTTATTAATTTTATCATTTCTTTTCACAGTTTTTCTCTTTATCTCTCTCCCACTTCTCTTTATTTTTTTATTGTATGACCCGAAGAAGCTCTTCAAATATTCCTTTTGATCATGAGATAGAGCGCACCACTTTGCGTCGCCTCTATTCTCGTGATAAGGAATCACATTTTGGCATTGAAGAGTCGATTGGGGACACTGCCACAGAAACTATGGATCTTAATCCGCCCAACCCAGATGAGGCCCAGCAAAGGACTATGTTTTATTATGCGTGGCCAAATCTAGAGGGTACACAATCAAGTATTGTCTGCCCCACGGTGGAAAACCATAACTTTGAGATCAAGTCCAGCATTATACAAATGGTGCAGCAGTCGGTGACCTTCGATGGTCTACCAGACGAGGATCCAAATTGCCACATTTCAAATTTCCTTGAAATCTATGATACTTTTAAAATAAATGGAGTCTCAGATGACGCCATTTGATTACGTGTCTTCCCTTTCTCTTTGCGTTCAAAGGCCAGACAGTGGCTGAGCTCTCTTCCTAGAGGGTCCATCATTATGTGGGCCGAGATGGCGGGGAAATTTCTTACAAAGTACTTCCCGCCTGCGAAGATCACCAAATTGCGCACAGATATTGCATCCTTCATGCAAATAGACTCGAAGACTCTCTACGATACGTGGGATCACTTCAATGATCTATTGAAAAGGTTCCCGCACCATGTGCTTCCCACTTGGCAACAAGTGCAAATATTTTATAACGGCTTAAATTCCTTAACGAGTCAAATGATCGACGCGGCTGCTGGGGGAACGCTAAATAACAAAACCCCCGAGGCCGCTCAGGAACTTTTTGAGGAAATGGATATCAATTCATATCAATGGAATGCGCCCCACGTGTGGGCTAATAAATCGGCGGGATTCTTTGAAATTGACGATACCTCGAATCTTGCCCTCCAAGTTGAGCGCTTAACAAAGCAAGTGGCGGAGATGACTACTTCCTCCGCCACTCCTCCTTGGAATAATAATTATAATAATTCCTCTATAATAGAAGAGCAGGTTGACTTCATGGGAAATGCTCCTCGGCCTTCCTATAACCCGAACAACGCACCGTACAATAACACCTACAATGCGGGTTTTAGGAACCATCCAAATTTCTCATGGAGCAACCAAGGAAACGCTTAATGCCCCCATAATCCTCCTCATAATCATAACCCAACATTCAATCTAGCTCCTCCCCTAAATTTAAATCCTCATGGTTTCCAACCGCAACCGGCAAAGCCCTCTTCACTTGAAGAGGTCTTTGCCAAATACGTTGCTACAAATGAAACAAATAGCAGGGATATTGCCGGGTCCATCAAAAACTTGGAGAACCAAGTGGGCCAGCTAGCCAAAATAATCTCCGAGTGGCAACAAGGTGCTCTGTCGGGCAATACCGAGCAAAATCCAAGGGAAAGTGCAAATGTCATTACCCTCCGCAGTGGAAAAGAAGTTTTTTCGTCAGACAAACCAAAGGTCTCTCTCTCCTCCTCCTCCTATTATTTTAGCTTCAAATTTGCCTACTGCGCTTGTGCCGCACGCTTCTAGCTCAAATTTACCATATCCTTCTAAGCTTAAAAATGAACGCGCTGAAGAAAGTTATAAATTTTTTTAGAAATTCTAAAACAAATTCATATAAACGCGTCGTTCTGCTAGGCTATCTCTCAAATGCCAAAAAATGCGAAATATCTCAAGGAGCTACTATCAAAAAATAAAAAGCTTGAGGATATTTCGCATATTTACTTAAATGCAGAATGCTCCGCGGTTATGCTCAACAAATTTCCCCGCAAAGTTAATGACCCGGGAAGGTTCTCCATTCCATGCCTATTCCGTAATTCGTTGGTCAAACATGTGTTGGAGGACTTAGGAGCAAGCATAAATCTCATGCATTTTTCTTTGTTTACGAAATTAGGACTAGGATCTCCGAACCCCACTCACATGAGCATTCAGCTAGCGGATCGCTCTATGAAGTATCCGGTAGGGATTGTGGAGGATGTCTTCGTTAAGGTGGACAAATTCATCTTACCGGTGGATTTTGTCATCTTAGAAATCGAAGAGGATGCCGATGTACCCCTCATACTCGGCCGCCCCTTCCTTGCCACCTCCCGCGCTATTTTTGATGTTAGTGATGGAAAGCTCCTCCTTCGGGTTGGAGATGATGAAATCACTTTTAGCATTAATCCCTCGATGTGTCACACCCTCGAGCATGATGATTCCTGCTTTTATCTAGAGGAATTCTTCGAAAATGAATTTTCTGCACCTTCTGAATTAGTTTCTTCATCAGTTGATGAATCTCTTATCACTGAGCTCTTCTACTTAGTAGAAGTCTCTCGCACTACCCCCCCCCCCCCTCGAATCGTTACCCATCGACACCTTAAAATTGAAAATCTCTTGTGAAGAACCACCAACCTTGGAGCTTAAGAAAATCCCCCCTCATTTGAAGTATCTCTTCCTTGAAAATGGCTCTAAGCTACCAGTTATTATCTCCACGGATTTGAGCAACTCAGAAATTTCTGAGTTGACTCTAGTTTTACAAAATCACTGCCATGCAATCGCGTGGCAGTTATCTGATATCAAAGGGATTAACCCATCATTTTGCACGCACAAGATTTTCCTAAATAATAACTCCTGTAGTACTATCCAGCCCCAACGACGTTTAAATCCAAACATGAAGGATGTCGTGAAGGCTGAGGTTATTAGACTTTTAGATGCAATAATTATCTACCCCATCTCCGATAGCACTTGGGTGAGCCCAGTGCAAGTCGTGCCAAATAAAGGCAAAGTCACGGTAGTAGCCAATGAAAATAATGAATTAATTCCAACTCGTACTGTTACGGGTTAGCGTATGTGCATCGATTATTGTAAACTCAATGATGCCACCCGAAAAGACCACTTCCCGCTCCCCTTTATCGACAAAATATTAGAACGCCTTTTCGGTCACTCCTTCTATTGCTTTCTCGACGGACTCTCAGGGTACTTTCAAATCCCTATTTCACCCGAAGACCAAGAGAAGACTACCTTTACTTATCCCTTTGGCACCTTCGCTTACATAAGGATGCCATTTGGTTTATGTAACGCGCCAGCTACATTTCAGCGATGTATGCTGGCAATATTCGACGAGTTGGTAGAAGAAGTGATTGAGGTATTCATGGATGACTTCTCGGTGTTCGGTAGTTCTTTTAAAAAAATTTTAAAAAATCTCGAGCACGTGTTGATTCATTGTGTGGAAACTAACTTGGCCCTCAAGTGGGAGAAATGTCATTTTATGGTCCGAGAGGGGTTGGTCCTCAGCCATAAGATTTCAGGCAAAGGGATCGAGGTCGACCGGGCCAAGATTGAAGTTATTGAAAAACTCCCCCCTCCAACGAATATTAAATCCATTCATAGTTTTCTAGGGCACGCAGGTTTTTATCGGCGTTTTATCCAAAACTTTTAAAAATTACGAAGTCGATAACCCATCTTCTCAAGAAAGATTCACCCTTCATTTTTAACAACAGTTGTCTTCTTTCTTTTAATTTAATAAAAGAAAAATTAGTAAAATCTCCGATTCTAGTTGCTCCAGATTGGTCTTTTCCTTTTGAAATCATGTGTGATGCGAGTGATATTGCGGTAGGTGCAGTCTTAGGGCAACGGGTGGATAAATTCTTCCACCTGATTTATTATGCAATCAAGACACTCACATCTGCACAAGCAAACTACACCACCACCGAGAAAGAGCTTCTTGCAATTGTTTTTGCCTTCGATAAGTTTAGATCTTATATCACCCTCTCCAAAGTAATCGTCTTCACTGATCACTCGACCCTTCGTTTTTTATTAAGTAAAGCGGATGCCAATCCCCGCCTTTTGCGATGGATCCTCCTCTTACAGGAGTTTGATCTAGAGATCCGGGAAAAAAGGGGTGCTGAAAATTTGGCGGCCGACCATATATCGCGGTTAGAAAACCCCGCCAGCGAAACTTTAGTGGAAGCCGATATTAACGATAAATTCCCTGAAGAGTGCCTCCTCGCTCTATAAAATTCAAAAGATTATCCCGCTCCCTGGTTCGCCGACTTGGCCAATTATTTAGTAGCAAGGGCCTTGCCAAAGGAGTTCTCAAGTCAGAAAAAGAAGAAATTCTCTTCTGACTTGAAGAATTAATTTTGGGAAGACCCCTTCTTATTCCGAGTCTGTGCAGATCAGGTAGTGCGGCGTTGCATATCGAGTGAGGAAGGATTGCAAATATTGTGGCATTGCCACGAGGGACTAGCGAGTGGTCATTATCAAATGAACTACACTGTAAGAAAGGCGATGGAGGAGGGTTTTTATTGGCCCACACTGTTCAAAGATTCTCACATCCTGGTGAGTACTTACGACAGTTGCCAGCGGGCGGGTAATATCTCATGAAGGGACGAGAGGCCTCAAAATATTTTCCTAGAATGTGAAATCTTCGATCTTTGGGGCATCGACTTCATTGGCCCCCTCCCTCCTTCTTATCAAAACAAATACATTCTCGTTGTTGTCGACTATGTATCGAGGTGGACGGAAGCGCAAGCTCTCCCCACCAATGATGCACGAGTTGTTAAATTTCTGAAAAAAATTATTCTCTCGATTTGGCACGCCTCGCGCTATAGTCAGTGATAGGGGAACGCATTTCCGCAATAGCCAGTTCACCAAAATTTTGGCAAAATATGGTGTAACACACAAACTTTCCACTGCCTATCACCCCCAGACAAGCAGTCAAGTCGAGGATGTTAATCGTGAATTAAAACGTATTTTAAAGAAAACCGTTTCTATAAATAGGAAGGATTGAGCGCTAAAACTAGATGATGCCCTATGGGCCTATCGAATGGCGTATAAGACAGCCATCGGCTGCACGCCGTATCGATTTGTTTACGGCAAAGCCTTCCACCTTCCGGTTGAGTTAGAACACCGTGCGTTTTGGGCCCTCAAAACATTAAATCTAGATCCTACCCTGACCGCCGAGCAACGTAAATTCCAGGTAAATGAACTCGACGAGTGGCACGCAAACGCATACGAGAGTAATAGGATATATAAATAGCGAACAATGTTTTATCACGAAAAAAATATTAAATTTCCTAAAACTTTTTTGTCGGGCGATCTCGTCCTTCTTTATAACTCTCGCCTTCGCCTATTTCCAGGAAAATTAAAATCACAGTGTTCCGGCCCCTTTGTTGTTAAAGAGACTTGGCCATATGGAACAATTCTTATTTCGCACCCGGATAAGGGTGAATTCAAGGTAAATGGTCACTGATTAAAGCTTTATTCGTCAAGTCACTTAATTCCCACTACGACAGAACAATTAGTGTTATCAAACGATTGAATTTTTATTTTATTTCTGGACTGTTGGACTGTGATAATAAATTAAAACATCTTATTGTTGGACAATATTTTATTGCGTCGAGCTCAAACGACGCCTTAAACAAAGGGCGCTCTTGGGAGACAACCCAAGTTATTTTTCTGTTTTCTTTATTTTACACTTTTTTTTGCCCCGGACGGCTACGACAAGCCAAATCTTCTGCAATCACCCGCTCCAACGTTGTTGAATCTATCATAAAGTCCAAAGAAGAATTTACTAGAAGTTCCAAAGCGCAAGCATGGGGGAGAAGCATCAATCAGCATTCGCGACACATAAATCTGGGGAAGTACCTATTTATCAATTCTGCACTTTCATTTCTGTTTAATTTTCTCTCCTTCTAACCTCATTTCTCTATTGAGGACAATGTCCAATTTAAGCTTGGGGGAGGATTTCCTCCTTCTTTTTGCTATTCGTGTATATATTTGTCTTTTCTTTAATAGTTTAAGCTATAGTACCCCTGGATTTTTGTTATGTTTTTCCCAAAATCCCATATAAACAACTTAGCTAACTATAATTTTTCTAATCAATCTTTTTAATTATGTTTCACAAGTAAAATATTGGTCATGCTGTGTTTCTAATTCACGGTAGCATGTTAATGTTGAAACGTTTTTGTCTAAAAACTCGCATTTTTATTATGGTTTTCGTCCTTTATTTTCTTTACTTTCTCGAAAATTCATCATCCACTATTTTCTTTTTCATAATTTTTGTAATGTCAACTTTTGATTAGCGTAGTAGATGTGAACGATCCAAGTCACCTATTTTTTCTATTTTCAAGATAATTTCATCAATCTTCTTTTATTATGTAGGACTTACTTTTTGAAAATTTTCAAATCTGTGCTTTAAATGAATTTAAATGCATGAAAATGATTTAGGCCGTTTTTGTTTTCGTTTGAGCCTTCTTGCCAACCTAAATTTTTTTACCCCTAGTGAGCCTCTTTTGAGCTTTTTCCAATTTCAATTAATAGCTCCACTTATAATTTCATTTTCATCAAAGCCAACTTTTCCAACTTATCTAATCACACTACACTTTTTGAGTTTCAATAAAAATTTTCATGATCATGATAGGTTGTTTTGTGATATTCTTGGAGAAAATTTTGAAAAAGTATGCTCAAAAGAAGTGTTTGATTTTGTTTGGCTAATTTCAAAATGAAAATACAAATACTATGGTCGTTGTTTTGAAAAAGAAAAAAATGGAAAAGAAAAAGAAAGAAAAATATTTTGTTTATAATAAAATTTTTGAAACTCTCTGTTTTGGTTTAGTGTGATTTTTAAGTCTCCTTGTTTATCTTTGAATTCCACTCCTAATAATAATCCTAAACTAAACGTTTCGGTCCTAATAAGTCTTTTTGATTCATGCTTTTGATTTTTTTTATTAGCTAAGTAAAGAGGAAAAGTAGACTAGTAAAGTTTTGGATTTAAAATTAGATTTTTGTTATTTGATTGATATGGTTATAATGTGTCCCTTGGATCTAGTAACAGCTCAATGCATTTTTTTTTCATTTTGTTGATTTGCTTAAATTTACTTAAAGAATTTTGTTAAAAGTTTGGATGATTTATTTTCATTAGTAAAGCTTATAAATTGTAAACCATGTTTAACTAATTATTTTAGGTTTACATTTCACCTTCTCCCTACTTAGAATTTCGCATGATACTTGTGTTAACATAATTAGAATTCTCATGATTTGTCACTTGTTATTTTAGCTCGTTTTTATATCTTTCCTTGGGGACAAGCAAAACATAAGCTTGGGGGAATTTGATAGTTCGTTTTGTAGTCTAAACTACTAGGGTATTTTCTAGTTTTTAATATACAAATAATGTCTTGTAAGCTTATATGTTGGCCTCCTTTTGTATATATTATTGACACTAATGTGTTTCCTTCTTTTTTCATGTTTTTTATAGTTTCTGCCAAGTTTTGCTGTTACACGCCCCTAGGTCACACCCTCCTAGGGCATGTACCTAGGGCGTATAACCTAGTGGAATGAAGCCATCGGTCTGAAGTCAGTTTCCAGCTAAAATCAGCTAACATGCCCACTGGCATGCCCTTATACCACAGACACGGGCGTGTCGCCGAGGCGTGTCCCGCCAAGTCCCGAGAAATCACTACGGTGCATAATTTCAATTCTCAAAAGTCACGCCGAATCGTACACGCCCTAGGTACACTCCCGACATGGGCGTGTCAGAGGGGCGTGTAACCCATCTACCGCGCTAGTCACCTCCAAACTTTAATTCCAGGGAGAAAAGTCACGCCGAATGTGACACGCCCCATGTACACGCCCTACCCGGGCGTGTCAAAGGGTGTGTACTTCCCGAAAAACAAATCTATAAATAGCCCTATGCTCCAAGTGTTTGGGGGCAGATTAGAATCCTGGTAGAGAGTTGTGAGAGTTTATCTTAGCTTAATGTTTTCAGTTATTAACACTCTTGTAATCTTGTTTAGCATAATTTTAGCATTTTCAGAAACTCTTCTTGTGATGACCTTATGTCCTCTTTGTGATTGTTGTGCAATAAGAAATAAAATAGTTCGATTATCTCTCTCTCTCTTTCTCATTATGCATATTTTTAACGCAATTATTATTCACTTCTGCTTCATGAGTAACTAAATCCTCATAGTACTCGATCTTGATGATCCGTGGATGAGTTGATCAGTTATGATGTTCTAGCTCTCTTCTTCTTTCTAGAATTTAGGCCTTCAATTCTCTCTTGATTTATTTTTGAATGAACTTTATTATTGATATATAGTTTTCATCCATGCTTTCATTCTTGGCTAGCCGAGAGGCCGATAGTTTGAAGTGAGCACTTAAAAGTAAAGAGAGTGGCACGCACCTCTTGAGAGAGAGTGATGTAAATCTCCCGGATTGGAGTCAAATCCAATTGAGGGGTTCGGTCGGATCTACCTAACCTCAGTTGGGCACTTCTCCGAGAGGAGCGTGTTCAAGCTTCGAGATTCCCCACAGTCAAGGTATCTTTATTTTATTAAGTTAAAGTTTTTTATTACACTTTTGATTAATTTATGCCCAAGAAATTTGAGATCGAGTACTACCACTTAATCATCACTTAGCATTTCTTTTATTTGCAAGTAATTTGCTCTCTTCTCTAATTTAGTAAGCAAGCCCGAAGGAACTATAATTTGATAAGATAATAGTAACTCCTTGAAGTAAGAGTAATCAAATCTCCCTCAGGTAATACGACCTTGATATTGAACTTAATATCCTATACTAAATGCGATAAGGTACACTTGCCTTCGTTGAATATAAGAATCAGAGAACATCTCGCAACCACACTTCCACTGCCCTTAACTTTTTCTTCTCCACGCATACCCGCTTCTCCACATGATTTATATATCACTCGCTCCCTTGCTATTTCTTCCCTGTAACCAGCTTTCAACAATCAAAAGAAATCCCGTCACAAAAAAGGCATTCAGGCCGCAACGGCCGAAATCTGGCGTCACCGCGATCCGCGGGCTGACTATTGCTCTTTTCTCATCCGCTAGTAAACGACTACTTGTAGTTTGCCCCACTTTCTCCTTTTTTCTTTGCAGGATTTGGAGGGAGAATTTCGTACATCAACATCAACACGCGACCTTCAGATTAAAATAACTGTCGAAATCCATGGACTGAAATGTCAGAATGCCGATCATCTCATCGCCATGATCGCTCAAATCGCTCAAGCACATCAGACAAATTGTGGGATGCGCTCGACCAATCTCGCAGAAAGGCCAAACAGTCTCGACGGGAGACTGAACAGCGCCTCGACACGATCAGTCGGGCTCTAACCGCGCTTACCCGGAGGCTTGACCTGCCCCGAGCGGCCTCCATGGATGAGCCAGTTCGCCTGACGCCAGCAGCAGCGCCGCCACCAGCCAGCTCGCCTGTCCAGCCCGCAGCCCCACTGTGACCTCAAGCAGATGAGCTCGCTCCTCTTATGGACTTCTTTCGTGAGGCGTCAAGAGGAAGTCCAGTCCGCAAACTCGACTTTGCTGAGAATAGTCAGGTCGCGCGGCCTTCTACATTCTGTGGTCTAGCTAGAAAAAAAGAGTCTCCTTTTGTGGATAGGATCTGTCAGGAGCAGGCTCTCAACAATTTCAGGGAGCCTCACATGCCCTTTTACTCTGGAGAGTCAGACCCATTCGCTCACCTCCAGGCCTTTGAGTATGTTGTGGCCATGAGGTGCTTGTCAGACGGCTTGAAGTGCAAGTTCCTGGTGACCACTTTCGACGACCAAGCCCAAGAATTATTCCATGAACTGTATCCCCAGTCTATCGCAAGCTTTTCCAAGCTCCTCCAGGAACTCCTGCTAAGATTTGCCACTTCCAGGAAAAGGAAGAGCGGGCCTACTACCCTCTTTAAGATCAAGCAAGGAGACGGCGAGTCGGTAGCGCAGTTTGTGGATCGCTTCCAGAAGGAGAAGTTAGGGGTCAAGAATGTAGTTCCCGAATTCTACAAGATCGCCTTAGTCAACGAGCTCAAGGAGGGGCCATTGAAATTTTAAGTAACCACAAAAGATCCTGCCACATTCCAGGACCTAATCGCCTTGGCTAACACATTCATCGAAGGAGAGAATGCCAACCCCGTATATGTGTTCAACTTAATGGCAAAGGCTGAGAGAAGAGACACGCCAGACTCCTTTGTAGCCCATCGAGTATCCAGACCCCCTGTACCAGAGTATCAGCCCCCGGCACATAGGGGGAGGAATTTCCGGCACAAGAGACCATACCAAGGCCATCAACAGTTTCATGATCAGAAAATACCGTTGGCCATCGGCCCCACTCCTGTGGATCCTCGGATCCTGCCTATCCTCCAAATCTGAGATAACTCTTCAGATCAGCAAAGCCAGGGTCCCCTGGAAGAACTCGTAGCTATGGGCCTAACGGTAGACGAGGTTCTCCAGATCCTACAGAAAAGACTGAGTTCAAGAAAGATTTCTAGAAAATAGAGGGGAAGACTCGAAACTTAGACCTTTTCTTTGTATTCCATAAGGAGAAGGGATATCCAACAGAGGATTGCAGAGCCCTTCGATAGCTTGTGGAGCGGCTATTTGCCTTGGGAAAAATGAAGGGCCTTGGCCTGAAAGAAGCTCTAGCAAAACCATCCACCTCTAAGGGCAAAGAGATGGATGAGGTCTCTTGGGAAAATTGAGATATTGAAGAGGCAAGCTACCTTGGCAACATCAGCATCGGAGAAAGCATCGACACAAACGACGTAGGCATCCTTGGCGACCTCTTCTGCATCCACAGAGGAGCAGGAGTAGAGTCCAGCAGAAAGTCTTCCTTGGCCCGGATCTATCGGTATGAGGTGGCCATGAATTCTACAGCCCCTGTAAGGGAGCTCGTTACCTTTAGCCCAGAGGATATCCCAATGACGGCCAACCCCTTCAATGATGCTGTTGTAATCAGAGCGATTATTGAGCAACATACGATCAAGAGAATCTTGTTGACACTGGTATCTCAGTCATCCTTATTTTCAAGAATGCCTATGAAGCCTTGAGATCTGGAAAGCCCTTGCTCTCCACCGAAGGGCCACTCTACGTATTCTCTGGCGAAAGGAAAGAGGTCAAAGGGAGTATTACGCTCTCAATAACACTCAGGGGGGGGTAACCAAGCTTACTTCATTCGTGGTAGTTGATGATCCAAGCGGCTACTGCGCCATCTTCGAAAGACCTCTTCTTAACGAGTATCGGGCGGTGGTTTCCACCTTTCACTTGGCAATTAAGTTTTTAACAGGAGGCAAGCAGCATCGGGTCAGGAGCGACCCAAGGGAAGCCCGAGAATGCTATGTCAAAATGGTCAACATGATCGAGCAAGTCTTTCCTCCAGTGGCTCCAGCCTCCATCTCAGTTCCCCCCGGAAGAGATCAGAGACCAGGAGGAGTTCCAGGAAGGAGTGTGACTGGAGTATGCCCAGTCAACCCAGGATGTTTCGATTGATGGAGATGAAGAAAAAAGACTCTATATCAACTCGGTGTTTCCGGAGGAAGATAAGGCGAAGCTGATCGCTTGCTTACTAAAGAATCTGGATGTCTTCGCTTGGGCAGCGGAGGACATGCCAGGAGTAGATCCCGATGTCGCTTGTCACCACCTCAATATCGCTCCCGACTACAAGCCTATGCAGCAAAGAAAGAGGGAGGTGGCGACAAAGCAGGTCGAGCCTATCAAGGAGGAGGTCGCTAAGCTCCGTAAGGCTAAGTTCATTCGCGAGATTCAGTACCCTGCTTAGGTATCAAACGTTGTAATGGTGAAAAAGCCAGGGGGGAAATGGCGAATGTGTGTTGACTTTACTAGGTTGAATAAAGCATGCCCTAAAGATTGTTATCTCCTGCCTCGGATAGACGCATTAGTAGATTATGTGGTTGGGTATCCTCCTATGAGTTTTCTAGATGCGTTTTCTGGTTATCACCAGATTAGGATGCATAAACCTGACATTCCTCATACGTTGTTCATCACAAACGATGGGTGTTATTGTTATCTTGTGATGACTTTCGGTCTAAAAAACGCAGGCCCCACGTACCAATGAATGATGGATTTTGTTTTTAAAGAACAAAAAGGAAGCAATCCTAAAGTATATGTCGATGACCTCCTCATTAAAATTAAAACCTTTGCATTGCACCTACAAGACCTCGCAGAGACGTTCGCTACTCTGTGAAAGTATAACATGAAGTTAAACCTGTTAAAATGCATCTTCGGGGCAAGTAAAGGAAAATTTCTTGGCCATCTCCTTACACCTGAGGGGCTTGCTCCTAACCCAGATAAAGTAAAAGCAATCCTCGGCATGCCATCACCTCGCTCCCCTAAGGAGGTTCAGCAATTGGGAGGAAGGCTAGCAGGCCTTGGAAGGTTTATTTCCATAGTAGGGGATAAGAGTGCTTAGTTTTTTAAAACTCTTTGAGAGGGATCTAAATTCGAATGGATTGAAGAATGCGCAAAAGATTTTGAGCAGCTAAAAAAGCAACTCATCTCAACCCCTTTGCTTCAAAGTCCTAAAGCTGGGGAGATGTTATATATCTACTTAAGAGTCGAATCAGAGGCAATAATCTCAGTTCTTGTTAGAGAGGAAGGAAGAAGACAATACCCAGTATACTATGTAAGAAATATACTGAAAAGTGCAGACACTAGATATCTGATTCTCGCGAAGCTTGCATTAGCACTAGTAATGTCCGCTCGAAGACTTCAGCCATACTTTCAAGCACATTCAATCCAGGTGGTTACTGACCAACCATTGAAAAGCATCCTAGTGAAACCCGAGCACTCGGGAAGGCTGGCCAAGTGGGCGATTGAACTCAGTGAGTTTGAAATCTCATATGTGCCCAGGACGGCTATCAAAGCACAAGTATTGGAAGACTTTTTGATAGAAATGACTGAGCCCAATGTTAAACAGGCCGATCAATCTCCGTTATCATGGACAATCTATATAGATGGGGCTTCAGGTAAGAATTCCTCAGGAGCGGTAGAGGTTTTCATTAACCCCACCGGGGTCAAATTAGAGCAGGCCGTGAAGTTCTCCTTTCCAACCACTAATAACCAAGCAGAATACGAGGCACTCTTGGCAGGTTTGCGGTTTGAAAAGGAGTTGGGGATGGATCATGCACATATTAAAATAGATTCTTTAGTGATGGCATCACAAGTGTTGGGAAATTTGAAACTAAAGAGCCCACCTTAAAGAAATATTTAATGCTAGTAAAGGCGGAAATCAAGAGATTTAAAAGTTTTACTATTGAATACGTCTCAGGAATGCACAATACCGAGGCAGATGAGTTGGCAAAGTTCGGTCTCCCCTCAGGAGAGACGACCTCAGAGCTCTTTTGTCCGGCTACAGGAGAAGGGGAGTTGATGCAGGTTGACCAACGACCCTCTTTGATGGACCCATTCATATCATACCTTTCAATAAGAGAATTACCTGGGACATTGAAGGATAAGAAGAGATTCATAATGAAAGCAGCAAACTATAATCTTGTCACCGAAATTATTTACAGGAAAACTTTCCTCTCCCTAATGGCAAGGTGCGTGTCTGAGGAGGAAATCCCAGTTGTGCTCCGAAAAGTTCACTCCGGGGAATGCGGCAGCCATTCCGGGGCAAGAACCTTGGAGAGAAGAATATTGTGACAAGGGAATTTCTGGCCCACAATGAAGAAAGACTCAGATTCCTATGCAAAGAGATGTGACCAGTGTCAGATATTTGCTCCACTTCAACTCCAGTCGTTTCAACAGCTCATATTAGTCACGACACCCTAGCCTTTTGCAGTCTGGGGAATGGATCTCCTTGGACCATTTCCTATGACAAGTGGGCTGTGGCATTTTGTCCTGGTTATGATTGATTTTTTCAGCAAATGAATTAAGGATAAGGCATTGGCAAAGACAACAACCCATGTAATAAAAAACTTTGTGTGAGGAGAGATCATTTGTAGGCATGGAATCCATATGGCAATAATCACAGACAATGGACCACAGTTCAACAATGAAGAAATGATAGATTTTTGTAAACAATTGGGCATAGAACTATGATTCTCGTCAGTTCATAATCCCAGGAGCAACAACCAAGTGGAAGCAGCAAATAAGCAGATACACATTTTGCTGAAAAAGAAGGTGCAAAATCTGAGAGGCAGCTCGGTAGTTGAACGTCCTTCAGTTCAATGGAACCTCAGGACGACCACCCTCATCAGCTACCTGGGAAACCCCTTTCAAACTTGCTTATGGCTCAGAGTCCCTTATCCCAGTAGAATTCGAAGTTCCAACCCCCAGGGTCCTACTGGCCAGGCAAAGTTGGGAACATTGGCTTGAGATCAATAACAAGAATATGAAATATAGCCTGGACCAAATTGAAGAAATGCGGGACGGGGACGCCATCAGACAAGAGGAAGTCAAGCGAAGGATGGCCAGATATTTTGACAGGAAAATCAGGGTCAAGCATTTCTTGGTGGGTGACCTCGTTCTAAAGAAGGTAGATGTAGCCGTAAGAGTCGGTTCGGTAGGAAAGTTGAACTTGAACTGGGCCAGACCGTTCATCGTTAAAAAAGTTCTAAGAAATGGGGCATACCAACTACAAACCTACGACAGGGAAGAAAAGCCCCATACTTGGAATGGTGATGATTTGAAGCGGTTTTATTCTTGAACGAATACTTTCCCACATTTTGTATTCATTTCAATGATTACATCAAGGAGAATCTCCTACTAACATATTTTCCTGTGCAAAGCAGTCACTTCTTCTCTCTGTCTGCAACCCAAAAATGAAAGATCACTGGCTCGAGAAACACCACCTAATCTAGCTCGGACCCCCTAGAGAATCGATGTTATCAGCATAACACCACGAGAATCGCGTGTTGCGGGGAGATTTCGCACCATGTAGTAGTAGGTTGCAAATTCTCGTGCGGTGGGCTACTGGATTTTGGATCCCTGCTGGTACCTGAATCCACCTCTGGGTTTTTGGAGGGACAGGGTGGTTGTTAGCTCTACCATGCTTTGTAAGGGATAGAGTATGACCTTGGTGATCTCTTTGTGGAAAGCAATGCCATCACGAGCACCTGCCCATAGATCACCCAAGTCTGTACCTTCGAACAATCTCTGATACTCTCAAACGGTGCTTGTAGGGAACCCACAACCCAGTTGATTCTTTGAGGAAAGTAATGCACCCCGCGTGCACCTGCCCAATGGATCAAGTCGGTCTGAATCCCGGGAAAGAGAGCAGTGTATATATCCTCTTTCTCAAAATTAATTTGAAGTTAACTTCTATGACTTCATGAGGAAAGCAATGCGCCTTGCGCACCTGCCCACCTGTCACATTAGTCGGTAGTTTATCCTGCAGTCCAGAATGGTTTTTTCTTCAAGGATGCTACCAACAGCCAAAGACCATGCAGATCCCATCGCAAAATTAATTTGAAGTTAACTTCTGTGACTTCGTGAGGAAAGCAATGCGCCTTGCGCACCTGCCCACCTGTCACTTTAGCTGGTAGTTTATCCTGCAGTCCAGAATGGTTTTTTCTTCAAGGATGCTACCAGCAGACAAAGAGCATGCAGAACTCATTGCCAAATTAATTTGAAGTTAACTTTTGTGACTTCGTGAGGAAAGCAATGCGCCTTGTGCACCTGCCCACCTGTCACTTTAAATGGTAGTTTAACGTGCAGTCCAGAATGGTTTTTTCTTCAAGGATGTTACTAGCAGCCAAAGAGCATGCAAATCCCATTACAAAATTAATTTGAAGTTAACTTCTGTGACTTCGTGAGGAAAGCAATGCGCCTTGCGCACCTGCCCACCTGTCACTTTAGCTGGTAGTTTAACCTACAGTCCATAATGGTTTTTTCTTCAAGGATGCTACCAGTAGCCAAATTGCATGTAGATCCCATTACAAAATTAATTTGAAGTTAACTTCTGTGACTTCATGAGGAAAGAAATGCGCCTTGTGCACCTGCCCACCTATCACTTTAGCTGGTAGTTTAACCTGCAGTCCAGAATGGTTTTTTTCTTCAAGGTTGCTACCAGCAGCCAAAGAGCATGCAGATCTCATTGCAAAATTAATTTGAAGTTAACTTCTGTGACTTCGTGAGGAAAGCAATGCGCCTCGCACACCTTCCCACCTTTCACTTTAGTTGGTAGTTTATCCTGCAGTCCAGAATGATTTTTTCTTCAAAGATGCAGTAATCAACACACAAAAGTAATTCAATAACAAGGTATGGATAGAATTTTGGTATCCGCGTAGTTTGCGAATTTTGGGCGGCACCGACCCGCTTGGTAGCCCAAAAGTTGCGAATCTCAGCATTGAGAGATTGTTTTATCCGTCCGCTCTGTCCGCATTCGATTCAGTTCACACTCGTGTATCAGCTCGTAGTTGTGATCAGTTGTCCTCCTTAGTCCGCATCTTCGTATAAGTTATGCAACATGGGGCGAATGTTTAAAAATGCATTTAAATACTGTATCTTTTGGCGAGCTAGAGTCGATTATTACGGCCTGAATATCTCGCTTGCCGCTATATTAAACCGGCGAATGCTTCAAGAATTTCTAAGTTATACGGGCTGGCTTTCTTTATACTACAACTATGTGGGCGACTCTAAACCGCACGGACTAAATTGCAGTTAAGAATCATAGTTCCTATCTACTCTCGGAGAGCAAGCATAATAAGCAATACTGAAGGAAAGAGAAATGAACAAACAACAGAAGACCGCGAACTGAGCAAAATATCCTTTATATTAATCATCAAAATTTTCATCTTTCAAAGAACTGGCGACTTATAAAACAAGCCCGCCATTTCTCAAAAAACAAAAACAAAATACATCATTTTTTCACTGCCCCGACGTCTTCTGTTTCTTAGCTTCAGGAGTCGTGGTGGGGCTTGAAGATCTGTCAACATCAACATCAGGAGAGTATCCCCCTGAGTTGCTTCCACTATCATCGGAACTCTCGCTATCCGATGATGAAGAGGTTGACTCGGTGGATGAAGAGGTTGACACGACGGATGAAGAGGTTGACTCGGCGGACTGACCTCGCCTCAGCTGGCTTGACCCGGCATCGTCTACAGCTTCTTCGTTGGCTGCGACCTCCCCTTCACTTTCCTCCCTATCTTCTTCCTTTTCAACCACTGCTTTGCCTTTCGTTGCTCTCTCTAGTGCTGCAACCTGGTCTTTCGGCTCAGGGAAGAGTGTGAGAAACGACACCCCTTCCACCATCTCCCTAGCGAATCCTCCATCTATGAATCGGTGGATAACAACTTCGACGCTTTCCTTCACATAAGGAAATATGACGTCTTGGAAGCTGTGATTCTCGATGTCATATGCGGTCTGCAAAAAAGCAAGTCATGTCAGGTCGGCGCGGACATATAATAGGAATTGCTGCGAATACAAGCCTACCGCTTCTTTTACCTTTTGAAGAACCCCTCTTTTTTGTAGTCGCTTATTCCTTTTCTTTAGCGACTTAACTTCGTCTTGAAGTTGCTCATTCTCCTTAAGCAAGTCTCTCGCCAAGCAACTAATGAAGTGGTTGGTCACCACGGTATTCGCATTGGCCTGGGCGGCCAGAAGATAGAGCTCGACAGGATCGACGTTGCGGAGGTCACGCATGTTGCGCTTCCCGTAAAGCACCGAGATCGCAACATGGGCATGTCGGGATATCTTCGGACTCTTACATGAGGGAAGAGCTGTGGAAAGGAGGACATGCTTGCCTTTTCTATGCTAATGAATCATTGGGTTTTCCCGAATATCCTTCTGGTTCTTTTCGAAGCCCTCCAGGCCAAAGATTTCGGAAGAGGAGTAATCCGCCGCGGGATCACCCTACTATCTCCTTTTCCTTGAGATTTCTTTCATCCTTTCCCCTTATGTAGGGGTCAAGCCGCTCGGAGTTTGCGGCAGATTCAATGGTATCGCCAAGATCGCTGCAAGAAAGAAATTCAACACTTCAGGTCACAGCAAGTACAGAAGCAGGTCGCAGAGCTTACTCTCTTCGCGAGCTAAGTTTCCCAAGCTCGCCAGCAGAAGGAGGTAGTGTTCAATGTAAAGCCTGCATCCCGCCAGGAACTTGACAATCACGGTCTCCATCTCATCTAGCTTCACACTTTTGAAGACGGAGTCCGAGCGCCTCTGCGGATAACTATGCAAGAAGCCGAGATCGACTTCGAAGATCAGATATTTATGTAGGGAACAGGGTCCGCAGATGACGCCAACTCCCACCGACCAATAGAGCCAAAGCAATAAGAAATAAAACAAGAAACAACACAAGTGAACACAGAGATATACGTGGAAAACCTTCACAACTTGAAGGTCAAAAACCACGGGGCACGGCACAACAAAATCCACTATAATAAATAAGGATTACAGAAATTTATCTAGGTTTGCCCAAACCTAGAATGCCCTCCGGATTTGACACACAAATCCAACCCTCTCTTCCTTCCAAGACAAATAACAACTTCTCTACAACAAGATCAAATACTCTACTCTCTCTTCAAGCAAAATAGCAAACGAAGACGAGAAAGAGAAAACCTGAACCGTAGACGAAGAAGCCCTTGAAAATGGTAGAGAAATCTCCTTCAATGGCGCCGAGGAAACACTTCCTCCAAGAGGCGAATACACCCCTACAACAGCAGCAAAACAGACCTCCAACAGCGGAAAAACACGGCGATGGCGACACTAGCCCGGCCGCGAGCCCCGGCGGCGATCTTCCCGACAACGGCTACGGCGAACGGCGTGAAGGGGGGTCGGCTGCTCTCCAATCGGGCCTTTCCCTCTTCTCCAAACCTAATTTTCGGAGTTCTGTCATGGAGTTTATAAAAACTGCTTTTTATAATGACACCGGTTCAGCTTTTGACAAAAAACCGGTTCAAAACCCATTTTCACAGAACCAAGGCAGCACACAGAAAACTGCAACATCCAAAATCGAAGTTGTAACAACTCCAGATTTCTGCACAAATACTACCTTTAGGGGCTGAACCCCAACAAACTCCCCCTTCAGACCATAAAGGGGAGTATCCCACCTTGACTCCTTCAGGTAGGCATCATGCCGATCATCCGCCGGCAGAAATCATGCTTTTCCCTCGGGACAACCTTCGTCATCATATCCGAAGGATTTTCATCCGTGTGGATCTTCTCCACCACCAACAGCTTCTCCTCCACAGCATCCTGAATCCAATGATATTTCACGTCAATGTGCTTCGTCCTGGAGTGAAAGGCGGGATTCTTGGCCAAAAATATGGCACTCTGACTGTCACAGAAAACTGTGTACACGTCCTGTCGGAGATCAAGCTCTAGCATGAACTTCTTCATCCAGATAAGCTCCTTTGATGCCTCAGTCAACGCAATATATTCAGCCTCCGTCGTCGACAATGCCACGCACTTCTGAAGCCTTGACTGCCATGACACTGCTCCCCCTCCAAAAGTGACCACGAATCCAGAAGTGGATCTCCTTGTCAACATCTCCTGACATATCCGAATCCGAGTACCCGATGAGTTCTGGTGGACCTCCACCAAACTGTAAACAAAGATCTGAGGTACCTCGGAGATAGCGAAATATCCATTTCACAGCACTCCAGTGAACTTTCCCTGGGTTTGCCAAGTAACGGCTCACAGACCCCACAGCATGAGCTATGTCTGGCCTAGTGCAGACCATAGCATACATCAGGCTCCCCACTGTGGATGCATAAGGTATTTGGCTCATCTCTTCCACCTCCTCCTCAGATGAGGGGCTTTGAGAACTGGAAAGTCTGAAGTGCCCGGCCAGAGGAGTAGCAACGGGTTTTACCTTGTCCATCATGAACCTCTTCAGCACTTTCTCCACATACTCAGACTGAGATAGCCAAAGTTGACCAGCACTCCTATCCCTGGTAATTTTCATTCCAAGGATCTTCCTTGCCGGTCCCAAATCCTTCATTTCAAAGGACTCACTGAGCTCCTTCTTCAACTCAGCAATGCTGGCCTTGTCATCCCCGACAATCAGCATATCATCTACGTATAACAGCAGAATAGTGAACGTCTTCTCAGTCCTCTTCACATATACGCAGTGATCAGCCCGGGTCCGTTGGAATTTGCTCTTCATCATGAAAGAGTCAAATTTCCTATACCACTGCCTGGGTGCCTGCTTCAACCCATAAAGGCTCTTCTTGAGCCGGCAGACCAGATGATGCTTCCCCTTAGCCACAAAGCCTTCGGGCTGCTCCATATATAGCTCTTCCTCCAAATCGCCATGCAGAAATGCCGTCTTGACGTCCATCTGCTCGACTTCAAGATCCATGGAGGCAGCCATACCCAACACCAGTCTGATAGAGGACATTTTCACCACTGGGGAAAAGATCTCATCGAAGTCGATACCTTGTTTCTGACTGAAACCTTTCACCACAAGTCTCGCCTTGTACCTTGGCTGAGAGCGGTTTTCATCCAACTTCAGCTTGAAAACCCACTTGTTCTTCAAAGCTCTCTTCCCCTTAGGCAATGGGACTAAATCATACGTCTCGTTCTTCTGTAGGGAGTACAACTCCTCTTCCATAGCAGCTGTCCAAGCCTCACGATCTTCAGCACTCTGAGCCTCCACATATGACTCAGGCTCTCCACTATCTGTAAGCAAAATGTACTCATGAGGGGAATACCTGGTATTGGGCCTTCTGACTCTCTCAGATCTAACAAGAGGAACCTCCACCACAGGTGGTACATCAACTGGCAAAGCTCCCCCTGCATCAGGAATCATCTCCTCATCAGGAATAGGCTCACCAACTTCCTCCTCAGCATGCCCATTATCAACAACAGTCTCTACTGGCCCATCATCAGCATAGAGTCTCTCCTCCGTAGGTGGAAACTGTGGAACCTGTGACTCCGCAGCATTCGGCTCACAAACCACTTGATCTTCAACAAAGATCACATCTCTGCTTCTGATCATTTTCTTGTTCACAGGATCCCAGAGTCTATATCCAAACTCCTCATGGGGAAATCCCATCAAGATGCACTCTCGGGACTTCTCATCAAGCTTCGATCTCTCTTCCTTGGGGACATGAACATGAACTTTGCATCCAAACACCCGCACATGTCCGTACGACACTTCCTTCCCGGACCAAACACGCTCTGGAATATCACCATTCAGAGGTGCAGAAGGAGACAGATTTATCAGATGTACAGCAGTTTGCACAGCCTCAGCCCAAAACTGTTTACCAATGCCAGCTTGAGAAATCATACATTTGATCTTCTCAATAATCGTCCTGTTCATCCTTTCTGCTAATCCATTCTGTTGCGGCGTCCTCGGGATTGTCCTTTCATGTACTATGCCATGCCTTCTGCAGTAAGCGTCAAAGGCACCAATGTACTCTCCCCCGTTGTCAGATCGAACTCGCTTTATTTCCTTCCCGGTCATCTTCTCCACCTTCGCTCTGAACTCTTCAAACTTTGCTAGAACATCACTCTTCTGCTTCACAGAATATGCCCAGACTTTCCTGGAGTGATCGTCAATGAACGTGACAAAGTAAGCGGCTCCGCCCACAGACTTGGGCTCAATAGGACCACACACATCAGTGTGTATCAAGTATAGTAACTCCGCCTTCCTCTTTGGTTCAGAATCAGCAAAGGAAACACGTTTCTGCTTACCGGCCAAGCAATGCGCACACGTATCAGGAAGCCCTCCTGATAGCTCCGGAAGGACCTTGTTCTTCACCAAGATCTTCAAGTTCTTCTCGCTGATATGCCCAAGTCTGCGATGCCATAACTCCATAGAGTCGCCCTCTGCCGCATTCACACTTGGACCACAAATCTTGGCTTTAGTACGATAAAGGCCACAACACTTCCTTCCTTTGGCTACCACCAAAGAGCCCTTCATCAACCTCCAGGTCCCTCCACCTTCAATGCTTGTGAAACCACCATCATCAAGCCTACCAATGGAAATTAGATTCATTCTCAAGTCAGGAATATGTCTGACGCCCTTGAGAACGATCTTCCCCAATTCAGTCTCCAAGTGGACATCACCACTGCCAACAATCAACGACTCACCGGAATTTGCCATCCGGATCACACCATGATCTCCCGCAGAATAGGTGTAGAAGTAATCTCTGTGAGGAGTGCAATGATAGGATGCACCTCCGTCCACGATCCAGTCTGTATCAACGCAGTCCTGGCAAGACGACCCACTGCAGTGCAAGCATAACGGATCAGCCTCCACAATCGAAGTCGTCGCATCACCACTGGATTCTCCTACCTCCTTGGTCTTTCCCTTCAGATCTCTTTTCATTTGGAAGCAATCCTTCTTGAAATGACCCTTCTTCTTACAATAGTAGCACTCGATGTCCTTCTTAGACTTGCCCCTGGACTTACTCCTGGAACTGTCCCTGTGCTTCACATCCTTCTTCACAGACCGGCCTCTTCCCTCCATGAGAAAAACACCCGAAGTGGAAGATCCAGAATCCTTCCTTCTCAGTTCTTCGTTCAGGAGACAACCAGACACCATCTCCATGGTTACCACACCATCAGGTGCTGAGTTGCTCAACGACACTACTAGAGTCTCCCAACTCTCGGGTAAAGAACTAAGGATCATCAGAGCTTGGAGTTCATCTTCCAAAGTGATCTTCATGGACTCCAACTGATTGATAATACTTTGAGCAAGGTTCAGATGCTCAGTCATCTGTGAACCTTCCCGGTACTTCAAATTAACAAGCTTCCTAATCAGAAATGCCTTGTTACCTGCAGTCTTCCGCTCGTACAAGGCTTCAAGCTTTTTCCATAAGGCCTGAGCCGAGGTCTCCGTGGAAACATGATGAAAAACAGAGTCATCGAGCCACTGTCTAATGAACCCTACTGCCTTTCGATCCATTTTCTTCCACTCTTCATCATCTTTAACTGAAGCAGGTCTCCCCGACAACGGAGCATGAAGATCTTTACAATATAAGAGATCCTCCATCCGAGGCTTCCAGATGCTCCAATTCTTGCCATTCATACTGACCATCCTTGTGTTCTGTTCCATTGCTTTCTCAAACAAGTAACTCTATTACGGTCCACAAATCGATTTATTCCAAGGGATTAACAAGAGAGGATAGGGAGCGGACCGATGGTCGTCACCTACCGCACCGAGTTAGAAACCGAGAAATAAAAACGACTAGCCAAAGAACCTGACCCTCTGATACCACTTGTAGGGAACAGGGTCCGCAGATGACGCCAACTCCCACCGACCAATAGAGCCAAAGCAATAAGAAATAAAACAAGAAACAACACAAGTGAACACAGAGATATACGTGGAAAACCTTCACAACTTGAAGGTCAAAAACCACGGGGCACGGCACAACAAAATCCACT
Organism: Platanthera zijinensis; assembly: GCA_039513925.1. Classification (NCBI taxonomy): domain Eukaryota; kingdom Viridiplantae; phylum Streptophyta; class Magnoliopsida; order Asparagales; family Orchidaceae; genus Platanthera; species Platanthera zijinensis. The sequence goes on along the minus strand of CM077078.1, from coordinate 382,617 downwards.
ATAATAAATAAGGATTACAGAAATTTATCTAGGTTTGCCCAAACCTAGAATGCCCTCCGGATTTGACACACAAATCCAACCCTCTCTTCCTTCCAAGACAAATAACAACTTCTCTACAACAAGATCAAATACTCTACTCTCTCTTCAAGCAAAATAGCAAACGAAGACGAGAAAGAGAAAACCTGAACCGTAGACGAAGAAGCCCTTGAAAATGGTAGAGAAATCTCCTTCAATGGCGCCGAGGAAACACTTCCTCCAAGAGGCGAATACACCCCTACAACAGCAGCAAAACAGACCTCCAACAGCGGAAAAACACGGCGATGGCGACACTAGCCCGGCCGCGAGCCCCGGCGGCGATCTTCCCGACAACGGCTACGGCGAACGGCGTGAAGGGGGGTCGGCTGCTCTCCAATCGGGCCTTTCCCTCTTCTCCAAACCTAATTTTCGGAGTTCTGTCATGGAGTTTATAAAAACTGCTTTTTATAATGACACCGGTTCAGCTTTTGACAAAAAACCGGTTCAAAACCCATTTTCACAGAACCAAGGCAGCACACAGAAAACTGCAACATCCAAAATCGAAGTTGTAACAACTCCAGATTTCTGCACAAATACTACCTTTAGGGGCTGAACCCCAACAATTTAAACGTCCAGTTATGGACCTTATTCAGCAACCCCATAACCTTCATGCCTCTGCAGCATAAGTAGATCATGCCTTTATATGGGCGGCCTTCAGCTGGTGTTATCGAGCGAATAGAAAAGATCTTCCTGAAGATATTCAAGGAAAATGCGATCTTCTTAGACTGCAGGTAAGATATGTAGCTATAGATAGCAACTAGCGTATTCGGCTCAAGCAGCCCCGACACCATCCCATAGTGCTCAAAGATCTCTGCAATTTCCCAAAGCAGAGGAAACCTGAACCCACAAAAAAAATGATCGACATGAATGGAGATTTGGGTGGCTGTGGAAAAATTGATTCTTTCTAGGTCGTGTAGGAGGCGGATGTGGATTAGAGAGTCCGTCATATGCTTCTCGGCAAAGGCCCCTAGGTCGACCTACGTCAGTTTGCACTTTTTGTGGTCCGCAGCATGGAAAGAAGCCACTGCATCTGTACGCGCGGACACTATTTTCTGAAACCGCAGGGATTTCTGCTTCGAATGCATTTCCTGCATTAAAGAAACAATACAACCTTATTTATAGAAATTTTGGTGAGTTTTTCAGCCAGACCATGGAATTTGTCCTTTAGTCCTCCAGGCTCGCAGGAGATCCAGCTGAACCTGCAATAATTTCCGACGATTCATATTCCATATTCCCGTACATAAAAGCAATCCGCAAAGTTCGCAAGGCATTTGGCATTTTCTCTGCAAAAGCATATTGAAAGTATGCGAACACAATACTCAGTTAGCACAGCTCACCAGCAATTCGACACTTTTTCCTGCACAACATATTCCAAAGGCACTGACACAAACTTTCGGTTCGCACAGTGCACACGATACTAAGCAATAAAATAACCCTATAGAAAAATCTAACTACACATCATAGCAATTCAGATCACACAGGACGCAATTATCGCGGCTCAGTCATAAAGCAAGCACACATGGTTCAAATAATATTACAACATACAATTAAAAGCATTCTATTTATGACTTGGGCAGCCTCGGCGATCTCGCTGATCCGGTTGTTCAGACTGCTCTTGCCGATCTCTGCCCAGATGCGTTGTTTGATCAATAACTTTGAGTACGATGCCACAAAGCTGATGGATGAGACTGCATTGTGTTGAAAGACCCATGCAGGTGGGAAGCTTCCGTCTCAGAGGGACTGAAGGCTCATTTGCGGGTCTCGGCGCCTCGTCCGCTGCAACCTGCCCTCTGGCCGGGATCGAAGCTTCTACTAGAGCAGCACGATCTGGTAACCGCGACTTCTCTAGAAGGATTCCGACACTTTGTTTGATCTTTACCCCCCGCACGAGGTCCAAGTATTTTCCCCTAAAGTGGAGGGCATCACCTTCAGCCCGCCGCTTCTCCCTCTCACTCCTCTCAAGCCCCGCAGCAATACTGGTGACCTGGTCTTTCAAGGCTTTTTCCATATCTTTCCATCTTGCCGATTCTACTTGAAAATCTCTGATCTCACCCTCCAGCTTCTTTTCTAAAATTGTCTTTTCCGGGTTGGGCTTCTCAGTATGGACGGACTCACCAATGGTAATCTCTCCTTGTGGTTGAGTGGCAGCCGGAGAGGGGACAAACTCGCCGGCCTCGATCGTCTCAACTGGAGACTTCGGTCCTGCAAGGAAATTCAATGGATTAGACAGGTCGTGGCAGACTGAAAGAGTAGAGAATAAAAGCGTTGTTATCCATACTTTCTATGATCACTGCAGCAAGCTGGCGGCTATCGAATACAGGTCGCCTCATGCGCTGTAGATCAAAAGCACTTAAGCGTCTCTTCCATTCCTGATGGACTTTGGCTCTCTTCTCGATTGCCGCACTTGAGGAAATGATTATGTCATCGGTCTCGGTTATGATCTTTATTGGCTTCGATTTCTGCACATGAGACTTATAAAGCCAAGGACGCTTAATAAGCCTAGGCGTCGGTTTAAGTTTACCTAACTTCAGAAGCTCGGCGGTAGTCCGCAAGTCCTCCACCTGCTTGTCCACCGCACTTTTCTCCAAGGCCGCTGTTACCTCAGCCTTTTCAGCGGCGATCCTCTCCTCGAGTTTCCTCCTCTCATCTCTCTCATTGGAAGGGGGGAGGGGGTGATCGCCCAACTTCGTATCCAGGACCTAGACTTCTTGTAACGTCCCAATTCGCGCTAGGCCCCTCGCACGTGTTCTGAGTCAAGAGACTCAACTCGGGCTCGGGGTGCACCGACGCGAGGTGTCAGGTGCATAGAATAAGTGTAGGGTTGGGTTCAAGGATACCCCAACCAGTAGCCGAGATGAGGGAACTCGACTAAGTAAAAGTCGTCGAGAATGGAGGTTGATGCTCGTCGATCGTCGAGAATGGAGGACTGATTCTCGCCGATTCGACGGGTATCGGTGGCCGATACCCGCCGGACTCAGAACTGCAGTAGGCCAAGGGAAAATCGTCGAGAATGCCTGACGATTCTCACCGATCGTCGAGAATGCTCAACGATTCTCGCCGATCGTCGAGTATCGCCGACTGATACTCAACGTACTCAATGTCAAGATTGCAGATAAATTGGCCAAGGGAAATTCGTCGAGAATGCCTGGCGATTCTCGCCGATCGTCGAGAATGACAGGTCATTCCCATCGAATTTGACTTGTGCGTTTTCGCCCAGGCGGACCCGCTGTTCTACGTGTGCTGACTGAACCGGACTTCGGGATTCACGCCGGAGGATTCCTTGGACCGGTCCTTTCAATTAAGACCTAATTTGGGCGGCCCAATCAGCGATTGACACATGGCAAGTGACTTGACCCTAATGTGTTAATATAAATAGGAAGTAAATGGAACCCTAGCCGTCACTTTGCCTTCGCCGAGCCGGAATCCGCGAACCATCGTGAGAAAAGTACGGGACGGAGGAGAGATTGCTGGTGCAAGCTTCGGAGGCAGACTTCTCTCTCTCTCTCCTTCCTTGCCGTGAAGAACAACTGCATCAAGGATGCCGCGACAAAGAGTAACGCGATCCATGGCCGGCAATGGAGGAAACGCCGGAAATGACGTGAGTTTCCTCCCCTCTCCCTTGGTGCTAGATCTATAGTTATTCTTTGGCGAGACATTGACTCAAACGAGTCTTGATGTGTGAGATGAAGCTTTCTAGGAAGGCCATGCTAGAGCTTGTGCTCTAAAGCTTAGTCGTTTTCAACCTCCCCTCGCTTCAACGTGATGATAGGGGTGGTCTCGTGAAGAGGAAATGGCCTCAAGAGGGAGAATAAGGGTGGGGGAACTTCTGGCTGCGATTTGGGGAAAATCTCTTGAGGAGGAAGATGAACGGATGCCGTTCACTCGCTTCAGGATGCGTGCAGAATCTGTATTCGACACGCAGTGACCTTCTTGGCTATTTTTATGCCAGAAGGGGGCGGATCTGGGCTTTCGACTAAACACGAAAGTTGTAGCCCTTGAAATTACCTTTCCAACGAGTGGTTGCACGTTTCCATGCAATACCTGTAGCCACGGGAATCCTCAGTCAAAGTTGCTGACCAGATTACATACAGTTCTAGGTGATTATAATATGAACTTGGATTCGATGGAATAGATGTTGCAATTCATCTCGAGGTTGGGTTAATTCTTTTGTGTTATTCACCGAGGTAATGTGAAGATTGATGTTTGAGGACTTGAATCCCTATGCCGAGATGTGAATCAAGCCTAAGTGAATGAAAGGCTTTGTTATATTTGGTAGATCTCCATTATGCGCATTGTCTATGATATGTTGAATTCATTTGGAAGGATTAGTAAATGATTAGAACTATGGCCAGGATGTATAATGGATTGATGGAAGGGAATGGATAGTCCAATGCTTAGAGTGTCGTCTCCCCACGGGTAGCATTGTGGAAGTTAACAAGTGCGGTGTTGACCGTCACTAATGGGAATGAGGTTGAGTTGGATAAAATTGGACGGTTGGGCTTGGTCCTCGGAGTTCACGTCCCGAAGCTCCTTCCGTATTTGATGGATGGTTGGGCTTGGTCCTCGAGCTCTCTCTGAGGCTCCTTCCATGCCACGGAATTGTGGAATTGCATGTGGTGTGAGTCGACACGCGGTGTCGTAATCCCGGGTTAAGGATAGTGTGGCAGGTCTACGGGCTCGCCAATCGTCACACCGATGGGAGTTGTCAGTTAGACCTTGGGCGGTTGGGCTTGGTCCTCGGTGTTCACGTCCCGAGGCTCCTTCTGTGCCAAGTAAACGGTTGGGCTTGGTCCTCGTGCTCATTTCCGAGGCTCCTTCCATGTCATACCATAGGCCAGTCAGGGGCTAGGATCTTGGTGCATATTTACCCGAGAGAACCCGCTGAGTCGTAGTACGCATGTGAGCTCCGCTGTTGTGTTCCTAGCGTGGAGGCGTACGGAGGCCTAGGCCAGGTAGTGTGGAGACCAGCCTAGTAGTGGAGATGCCCGCTCCACTGTCACCGTTTGGCCACGACGGTTGATGCCTGAGAGGTTAGCTACCTGCTCGAATAGTGGGAACTATAAGTCTATGTCGACATAGCGATTGTATGTGCTTGAGCATGAGTGTGTCATTGCATTGCATACATAGCATTGCACTTCATTACATACACAAGAACCTCATCGTATAAGTTTGTATGGGCACTCCTATACGATGAGTTACTTTCTGCTGAACGACCCTCAACTTATATGCTTGTATGGGCATCCATATAAGTTGAGTTACTTACTGTTCTAGTTATATACTCTCTTGCTGCTGTAGTTCGTAGATTTGAAATAAGAGCTTGTTTATTATACACTACTGATGTTGCTGCTTATAATATGTATACTCACTTCACTTGTTGTACTACTGTTATTTATATATTGTACCTTTTCCTTTCTCCGCCCGGTGCCGAGGAGTCGCTGGGGGAGCGGATGTGAAACCACTTAGTCTTTTTGACTAACGGTTGCTACGTCTTCCTTTTTAGGAGGAAACCCCGCAGGTGGAGCAGCAGGCTATGCAGACGGACAGCCAGGCCAGGGTGACAGGGCCTGAAGGGACGGTACCGTCGCTGCCGTCGGTTACAGATTGTAGTGAGAGAGGGATTTTGTTGTAGCCTTTCGGGGCAATTCTGTTTACGTACTCTGATGTTAGAAGCTTGTTGTAGCTTCTTTATTTATGATATTATGGACATATGCTTGGTGTGGATTTGACTTTCATATTTTTATGGTTGGGTTGGCATTTATCTGTTAATATTGTTGGTAGCCGGCAGAATAGGCGTCTTGTGGTACAGGCTAGCCTGAGTGCTAGTGTTACCGCAAGGCGGCTGTTCTGGGCATAAGACCCCTCTCGTGTCGTGTCTTGTGTTCCGGGAGGGGGGTCTTACAAATGGTATCAGCTTGTTACGATCCTCCAAGGCGTAAGTCACTTAACAATAGTACCACCCCCGTTTGATTGGTCAGTTTGGGGACAAGCTGACTTAGCGGAAGCAGTGGTGTGCCCATATGTAATTCACACTAAGTTGTCCATCTTTAACCTTAGATTAGCCAACCTAACCCTAAGTTTATACCTTATGTGTAGATCCCAGCACTTGTTGAGCCAGTAAGGGGCACCCCCGCCCCGTCCGTACCTACACAATTCCAACAATCAGAGCTGGGGAAGACGCTCACAGCTATTCTGGAGGCCTTTAGGTCCCAATCTCAGCAGACACCTGTACAACAACAGGGTCTGGGATCTAGTTGGTTAAGCATTTTCCGAGCTCTCTCCCCTCCCGCTTATGTTGGGACAGAGTCGACAGTGCGTATGGAAGAGTGGCTCGACACTATACAAGAGTTGTTGGCAGGAATAAGATGTCCAAACAACATGGCGGTGACCCTTGTGGTGACACTCTTAGAGCTGCACGCCAAAAGGTGGTGGAAGTCCCTCATGGGCTCCACTTTTCGTGGAAGAGTGTACACGGACATTAGTTGGAGCGAATTCTCCGAAGCCTTCTTAGAGCATTTAATCCCCTCGGCCGCTCGGGATGGCCTGGAAGAGAGATTTTTGCAACTTAAGCAAGGTTCCATGTCGGTGACGGAGTACCAACGGGAGTTTCAGCACCTGGCTAGATTCGCTGACTCCTATGAGTTAGATGATAGAGGGTATGCCAAAAGATTCTACAAAGGCTTGCGAGACCCCCTAAGGCAAGCCCTTTTGTTTATAGCGGACTCTAGTCTGGCGGAGATTATTGATATGGCGAAGAGATTGGAAGCGGACCACTTGGGAAGTGGTAAGAGGCCAGCAGAGGGCGTGATGGAAGCCGGCCCCAGCAACAGAAGGAGGTTTGACAATAAAAGAGGAAGAGGATATCGGAGGGGTGGCGGGCGTTTTCCCCAGAACTTTGGAGAGGAGCGCCCGGTTACACAACCGCCATCATTACCTCCACCTCCACAGTTTCAGCAACACGACGGAAGGCAGGAACGGGTGTGCTTCGAATGCAACCAACCGGGCCACATTCGACTCTACTGCCCACAACTGTTTGGTGATGCGCCTCTTGCTTTCCCTCCAGCAGCCCCTCGGGGGCGGGGATATGTGCGTGGTCGAGGACGAGGACCACGAGGAAGAAACCCCGGACCCGCTCGAGATCAGATGTATGCCCTGGACATGACTCAAGAGCGGAACCCTCAAGAGATGATTGTAGGTACGATTCGAATTGGTCCTTTTGCTTTCATTAATATCCTTTAGTTGCTTGAGATATACTAGACATCTAGCTTGAGTATTATTAATGACACTTAGGCACCGTGATGGTCGGCGGGAAACCGGCTCATACGTTATTTGATACCGGTGCCTCACATTCATTCGTGTCTGAAGACTTCATCAAAGATATACACGGAGTGCAATATTTCACTGGTATTGCTCGAAGAGTACGCCTCCCAGACGGATCTGAGATGATGGCAACCGCAAAGTGTGAGTTAGAGATAGCCATTGGGGGAAAGACCTTTGATACCCCTGCCACAATTTTGAGAATACCAGAGTTCGACCTCATCCTGGGTATGGCGTGGCTGGATTGGCACCATGCGAGAATCAACTGTGCGGAGAAGCGTATCTATTTGAGACATGGGGATACTGATGTAGTCTTCCAAGGTATAAATTTCGCACCACGAATCTTGTTATCCTCGATCCAGACCTTGAAAGCTCATATGAGAGGGGATGAAGTCTTCATGATACGATTCGAACTAAAAGAGATGAAGTTAGATGTGAAGGATGTGTGGGTAGCACGAGATTTCCCTGAGGTATTTCCCGAGAAACTGCCAGGGTTACCCCCGCATAGAGAAGTGGATTTTCAAATTAAGCTTGTACCAGGAGCTAAGCCTGTCTCCAAGACCCCTTATCGGATGGCCCCAAAAGAACTTGCGGAGTTTAGAGTGCAATTGCAGGATGAAAGAGAAGGGATAGATACTACTCTAGAGGGGGGGTGAATAGAGTAATCAAAAATTGCACTAGCAAAGTTGACTTTCTACTCAACTCCCTTGGAGTTAAATGCGGAATGAAGGTTATAGATATTTGAGATTTAAACCTTAAAGCCTAACACAAGTGTTGTGCACAAAAAGGCAGCCAACTGTAATTACAGTTGAGGCTGGGAAACCTAAACAGCAACTAGCAAACCAAGTTAAGATCTAATCACAGCCACAATGCAAGTAATTAAATAAGGCAATCCAGACGACACAAGGAATTTATAGTGGTTCCCCAAACAACTTGGGTACGTCCACTCTTCTACCAACAAGGTAGGAATCCACTCAGGTTTTTGATCAGGTGCCCTGCCACCAACAAGATCTGCTTCAGGTAGATCAAGAAACCCTTTAGACTTTTGATCAGGTGTCTAAAAACCAACACAGGTTTTTGATCAGGTGCCCTGCCACCAAGGGATACTTTTGAAGGGAGTAATAACCCTGTACAGGAGGGGGAAAGGAGGTTAAAGTGTCTTCTCTATTTTATAATAGATTAGAGAAGCATAATAACTTGCACTGAGCTAGACAGCTCTAAAAGAATCAAGGCTCCCCCTGGCTCAAAGAACGTCCAGGTAAAGTCTTGCTTCAGTGCAGAAACACTTCAGTGAATACTGAAGGAAGAACTACAAGAAGATATAAAATAAGAAATGAAAATCTTCTAGCAGCTATCTTCTTCTTCTTCTTCTTCAAAAGATCTCTGAGTCAGAACTTCTTGGAACAGGAGAACTCAGGTTGAAGAAGAGCAGAAGAGCTAACACTTCTCAGTTGAGTGAAGATTGCTGAGAACAGTTAAACTTGTTCTTACTGTAAGCTTGCTGAATGAATTGTTTTTCTTTTTGAACTAGCTGATTTCTTCTTCAAAGAAGTCTTTATATATCAGCAGCAGCAACGACTCTAATTGAGTTTGAATCTTATCTTTTTCTGAACTCTGCAAGCTGGGCTGCAAAAAGCATAAAGCAAAACAAAAAATACTGCAGGCAGATATCCTATAAAAGGATAAAGCTTTCTAAGAAGCTACAAATACTTCTGATGAAATAATATAAGAGAAAGTCACATCAGAAACGACTCGTTACAACCAAGGAAGACTTTTTGAGTCTAACGGCTATAAAGGACAGCCTGACAGATAAAGCAGATTGCATATCTCAGCTATAAGACAAACAACTTTGTCGGAAAAGATTAGCTCATGCATATAGAATAGAACTGATATTGCATGGAAATAATGTCACAAATTTTTCAGATAATCTTTCATAAAATATGCCAAAATAAATATGAAATTAGTCACATCATAGAAGATGACAAAACTAAATAAGAGCATACAGCAAAACGTCGAATGACCCTCGGAGATCGTCGAACGGCGCACGGAGATCGTCGACCTATCAGACAGATAGTCGAACGATCCAGATAGTCGAACTATCAAAGAAGATAGTCGAACTACCTCGGCAGATAGTCGACCTATCAGAACAGATAGTCGAGCTATCAGATAGTCGATCTATCCCGACAGATAGTCGAACTACCAAACAAAAACAGATAGTCGACCTATCAAGGAGATAGTCGACCTATCATAGAAAACAGATAGTCGACCTATCAACAGATAGTCGACCTATCAAAGCAACACAGATAGTCGATCTATCAGCAGATAGTCGAGCTATCAGATAGTTGAACTATCAGGACAGATAGTCGAACTATCAAAGACGACAGATAGTCGACCTATCAACAGATAGTCGACCTATCAAGGCGGACAGATAGTCGACCTACCAACGCAGACAGAACGTCGACCAACTGATAGACGATCGTCGATCAGCCGATAGACGATAGTCGAGCGATGTTCGACTATAGTCGAACGAAAAACTACTTAACCAAATATTCATCTGGAAAAGCAATTCTACACAACTAGAGAATCTAACCTATCAACTAACCTTTGACCATAGATAAAACTTGGGTCAAGAGACAGAAAGAGAGGGCTGAACTCAAATCAAAACCTAGGGTTCCAACAATCTCCCCCTATTTGAGTTAAGTCTCTCAACAAATAAAACAAACAACACTAATTACAGAAAGTAAATAAAATGCATAAAGGGAAATAACTAAGCAGATATCATCAATCAATCAGATAAAAATTAACTGTCACTCAATGAACAATTAAGGTGCTTCAGAGTTAGATTCAGGATTAGAAGAGCTAGAAACAAAAGTAATTTTCCTGGTAGGATCTAGAGCTTCTTTCTTCGATAGCTTCAAGTCTTGCTCTCCAATAATTTTCAGTTCAGTTGTTCTTGGGACCACTGCCTCAGGATGCTTTTCCATATATTTTGAAGGATCAAACATCTCAGGTCTGACCTGGAACTTTTCGAGCTCCTTCTTTCTGAATTTAGACATAGTAGTTAATCCGGCAGTGTCCTTTCCTTCAGCTTTTGCTTTCCTTATTTGCACTGCTCCAACCAGTTCAAGAAAACGAGCCATCCTAAAGTTAGGATCAAGCTCTGGGCTTTCATAAACAATCTCAGAAGAAGAATCAACTAGTTCCTTATCTTGATTAACTAAATAACAAGAGAGAGCAGACTTAGCAAAGTTCTTGCTAGAATTTTCAGATAAAATAAATTGCTTACCTTTTGGAACAACTTTCTCAGTATGCACTGGCTTTGGAGATGAAACTTTTTTCTTTGGAGAAGGAGGAGGGGAAAAGGTTGGTCTTTGATAAACTACCTCCTTAACTTGTTCTTTAACTGTATCAGTTCTTTGATAGCCAGTTTGGCTTTTACCTTGGAAACCTTGAGAACTTCTCCTTTGAGCAGGTTGAGATGGATTTGATCGTTCAGATTGAGCAACAGGCTTAGAAGATAAATTTCCTGAGGCTCCTGCACCGGGAGGTGGAGGAGGAGGACCTCTAGGATTCCATCTAGGAGCAGGAGGATCATACCTCTTAGCCTTTTGCTTTTGCTGATTTTTAGAAAACCACATCCAATGCTGGAATTCTTTTGACTTGGGATCAATCCCTTTCAGTATATAATATGGTGTATCATTGTCTGGATTTGCAGGAGGAGGAGCTACAGCCTTTCTTTTCTTTTTAGCAATCCTTTTTCTCTTAGAATCAGCAGATTCATCAGAATCAATTTCTTCTTCAGAATTTGAAGAGATAGGCATATCATAGGGATCAATAGCCTCTTTCAAAGCTCTTTCTTTTTCCTTTAAAGCAGCTTTTTCCATTTCTTCTTCCATGGCATCCTGTGCCAGGAGAGTATCTAAGTCCAATCCTGGGGAATCATCCCATACAGTAGATTTTTCAATTTGAATTTCAGAATCCATTTCTTGAAGCTCAGGAACTGTCGTGGGGACCAGTTCAATTTGCACTGCTTGCTCAGAAGCCTCAGAAGCTAGAACAGCTACTTCTGGTTCAGGTTGAACTTCAGAAGCAGGTTCACTTACTGGCTCTACAACCACTTGATCTTCAGGGGCAGACACAGGTTCAGGCTCTATAACATCTAAAATCTCTAGAGCAGGTTCAGGTTCAGGTTCTGGTTCTGGCTCTTGGACAACAACTACTTCTTCCATTATATCTGTAGGATTAGGAATAAAATCTTGCTAAATGACATCTAGTCATCCCTTCCAGATATTCCCATACTAGCATATCAATTGAGTAATCTACAAATTGAGAAAGAGACATACCTTCAGGATATTCTTCAGGGTTTCCTAACTCCCATAAATCATCTAGAAAGGAGGTGATAATTCCTTCTAGGTACTGGGCAACCAAGGGAGTTGAGGATTCTTCTAAGTAAACTTTTAATACAAACTCTGTCAACATGATTGCATCAGATATTTCCTTTTCAGATGGAGGAGGAGGAGGAGCTGAATCTTCTGCTACTTTCTCTGTTACTACAAGATGAACTGCTGGAGGGAAGGCCAAAGGCTGCTCTGAGATATCTTCATCAAGCATCTCCCCCTGCCTGATTTCAGTAGAAACTGAAACCAGACCCCTAGAAGAAGAGGGCTCAGCAGACTTTGAGAGTGCCTGAATAACATCAGTCAAAGAAGATATAGAAGAAGCAAGGGGAGCAATTGCCTCATCAATCATAGTTTTGATTGAGGGGGTAATTAACTCCACAATGCTAGCAATAAATGCTGGAGTTATATCAAAAGAAGATGATGAAGATGATGGAGGAATTTCTGAGGGTGGAAGAACAGCAGGGGTGGTATGTGCAATATGAGCTGGAGAATGAGCTGGAGATGCATGGGTGGATGCAGGGTGATCAAGATGATCTGAAGATAAAATTGGAGAGTGAGGAGGAGTGGGAATCTCAGACACCAACAAATCAAAGCTGGGTTGAGAAATCCCAGCAAGATCAGTCGGGAGAGAAGATGCAGGAGGAGAGGCAGAATATCGTACTTTAGTTGAAGTTGAAGGAATTTCAACTGCAGTAGACGACAAAGCTGATGAAGAAGATGGAGGAGATGGATTTGCTGAGCCAGCTGCTAGAAGGGGGGAGTGACTGCGACAGTCCTGGTGCTCTCAAATATAACTGGAGCAACCCCTGCGGGAGCGGGCTTCAGGAAAGTCCTTTTCCACTTTGAGAACAGTGAAGGATCCATCTTCTTGCTCGCGTTGATGGAGGTGGCGGCAGACACAAGCAGATGGGGGTATTTCTCCTTCAGAAAAATACCAACTACCCTTCCTAGGGTAACTTCTTTCTTTCCATTCTTTTTCCTGATTAAATCGAACATAATGCATGCCCAGTTGATCTGCTTCTTGTTCACTATTGCACACATTAGTGCAAACTGCTGTCTGGTGATATTATCGTGGGCGGAGTGCTTTCCCAGTAGCACTTTTCCAACTATTTCCGCAAGAAACTTGATCTTGAAGGGGAAATTCACTTTGAGGAGCTTGGAGGGGATGCCTTAGGCATGTCCCAGCTCAGTTAACATTCTTCCGAATTCAGAAGCGTCTTGCTCATACTCTTCTTCACCATTAATCAAACCAAAAATTTCAGTCAGAATAGCGGGAGTTAATATTACCTCTTCTCCGCTAATTATTCCAGTCATCGAATCATCAGTCGACGATGAAGTGAAAGCCCACTCTTTGATTTCCTGAGTGTTTATCTTTACTCTGTAAGACATGAGTCTCTCTAATCCTTGTTCTCTGCACAGATTTAGGATTTCTACTATCCCTGGTTCGCAACTGCTGAAGGCGTCAAAATCAACGCTGAATCCGGCATCAAACTTTACCACTGCAAGAAGCGCTGGAGCAATCGCCATCGAAAATGCTGGAGAAGACGAGGGAGAGACGGCGAGGACGGAGCGGCAGAAAACGTGAGACAAAGAGCAAGCGGGAAGACGGAATGCGAAAAGACGCTCTCCGTCGACGATAAAAGCAACTATCTCTTAACCTAGGTCGACCATCGGCTTTATATTAAAACAGCGATCGTCGATCTACTTAAAAGATACTGGAGACGATGGTCGAACGGTCGTTCGACGATCGGTCCTGAAGCAGAGTAGTCGATCAATCGTTCGACTATTTCTGTCTTCACAAACAGCAAGCTGTCGTCAACCATAGATCGACGATAGGCTCGACCTGTTCGACTATCTTCGAACGTCGGTCGACGATCTTCAGGAAGATGAGCTATCTTCAACCATAGGTCGACGATAGGCTTGATCCGCTCGACTATCGTCGAACTTCGTTCGACTATCTTCGAACAAGTTTCAACAAGGCAGACGGTCACACTTAGTCTCTTCTATTAATCATGCCTAGTTGAACTAAAAAGAACAGATGCTTCTGTTCATCTAAGGGCTTGGTGAATATATCACCTCTCTGAAGGTCTGTGGATATGAACTCAATGCTGATCTTGTTCTTTTCCACACAATCTCTCAGGAAATGGTGTCTAATCTCAATGTGCTTCGTTCTAGAGTGGTGCACTGGATTTTGTGCAATGGAGATAGCACTTGTACTGTCACACATGATTTTAGTGTTCTTGTGTGAGTACCCATAATCCAAAAGTTGATTTTGTATCCACAGGATCTGTGAACAACAACTAGAAGCGGCTATATATTCAGCTTCTGCAGTTGATGTTGAGACAGAGGCCTGCTTCTTACAGAACCAAGAGACCAATCTCTCTCCCAGGAACTGACAAGTTCCTGAGGTACTTTTCCTGTCAACTCGACAACCAGCATAATTAGAATCAGAATATCCAATTAATTTAAATTCTGACTCAGCTGGGTACCAAAGTCCTAGATTTGGACATCCCTTCAGGTATCTCAAGATTCTCTTGAGAAGAATCAGATGAGATTCCTTGGGGTTGACCTGGAATCTAGCACAAAGGCATGTAGCAAACATTATGTCTGGCCTACTTGCAGTTAAATACAATAGGGAACCAACAATGACCCTATAATTCTTTTGATCTACAGGCTTTCCCTGATCATCAGAATCAATAACTACATTAGTAGTCATAGGTGTATGCATTGCTGAAGCATCTACCATCCCAAACTTCTTTACCAATCCCTTGGCATATTTGGATTGGGAGATGAAGATGCCATCAGCATCTTGCTTCACTTGGAGACCAAGAAAGTAAGACAGCTCACCCATACTACTCATCTCAAACTTAGAATGCATTAGGTCAGAAAACCTTTTGCAAAGTTTGGGATCAGTGGAGCCAAATATAATGCCATCCACATACACTTGAACTAACAGGATTGTGTCCTTGTGGTGCTTGACGAAGAGGGTTCTATCAACTACTCCCCTAGTAAATTTGTGCTATAACAGGAAACTAGCTAAAGTCTCATACCAGGCTCTGGGAGCTTGCTTTAGTCCATAAAGAGCTTTCTGCAACTTGAATACATGTGAGGGTTGAGTTGAAGAAACAAAACCAGATGGCTGTTCAACAAAAACCTCTTCCTTTAGCTCACCATTAAGAAAAGCACTTTTGACATGCATCTGAAAAACCTTAAACTTCATGTAGGCTGCATAGGCTAAGAAGATCCTTATTGCCTCTAGCCTTACAACAGGAGCAAAGGTTTGGTCATAATCTATACCTTACTCCTGTCTGTAGCCCTGAGCTACAAGCCTAGCTTTATTCCTTACAATGATGCCATTTGCATCCAACTTGTTTCTATACACCCACTTGGTGCCTATGATCAGTTGGCCTTTAGGTCTTGGAACCAAAGTCCAAACTTTACATCTCTCAAACTGATTGAGTTCCTCTTGCATAGCAATGATCCAGTGGGGATCTAGCTCTGCATCTTTAATGGTGAGGGGCTCAATCTGTGAGAGGAAACAAGTATGCATCACATCCTGTCTTAACTGATGTCTTGTTTGAACACCAGCTGATATGTCTCCTATCACTTGAGATGTGGGGTGATCTCTAAGTGTGACAACATCAGCAGGTGGGATGTGATCTTCAGCAACAGTTGGGATTAATTCCTCAGGAGGAATTTGATCTACTGTTGGTGGAACAACAACAGCTTCAGCAATGTCTTCATCACTATCTGATTCAGTGATATGAAGAGTTGAAAGATGAAGGATTTCTTGAGTGACATCTTTGGAAGAATCTTGTACCTGTAATGAACTTGAGGAAGGAGAATTTTCCTTCTCCTTGTAAAACATTTGGGATTCATCAAAGGACACATGAACAGACTCTTCAATTTTAGAAGATGATTTATTAAATACCCTATAAGCTTTGCTTACTTGGGAATATCCAAGAAAAATTCCCATTGAAGCCTTTGCTTCAAACTTTCTAAGACATTCTTTATTGTTATTATGAATATAAACAACACAGCCAAACACTCTAAAATAATTTTTTTTAGGTTTCTTTCCTTTAAGTAACTCATAAGGAGTTTTACACTTAAACTTGTGTATCAGACTTCTATTCAAGACATAGTTGGCTGTACTAACAGCTTCTGCCCAATAGGAAAGAGGCATATTAGCATCTGCCAACAATGTGCCAGCAGCTTCAATTAGTGTTCTGTTCTTCCTTTCAACTACCCCATTTTGTTGGGGAGTTCTAGGAGCTGAGAAGCTATGTTTGATACCTTCTCTCTCACAGAATTCTTGCATGAGAAGAGAGTCAAACTCAGTACCATGATCACTTCTGATCAAGGCCACATGAGTAGAGTACTCAGTCTGCACACATAATAGAAAGTCTGTAAGGGCTTTGAAGTTATCAGCCTTAGTTCTCAGAAAGAACACCCAAGTGAACCTAGAGAAGTCATCTACAATGACTAGGGTGTAATACTTCCCTCCTAAACTCTGTACATTTATTGGGCCAAATAGGTCCAAATGTAATAAATACAGGATTCTAGGAGAATCACTTTTATTTACTGATTTAAATGAGTTCTTGGTTTGCTTGCCTAGTTGACAAGCCTTGCATATGCTCTCCTTCTTGTAGGGGCAAGAAGGTAAACCTCTAACAAGGTTGTGTTTAGATAACCTAGATATATTCTTGAGGTTAACATGGCTAAGCCTTTTATGCCACAAGGTATTATTATTAATTACTTCATTAAACAGGCAGATTTCAGAATCAGTTGAATTAAAATCTACTAAATAAATATTGCCTTGTCTAATGCCTACTAATACAACATTATTATTTAAAGTAATATTACAAAGAGAGTTAGAGAATGATACCTGGTATCCAGCATCACATAATTGACTTACTGAAAGTAGATTGTGCTTCAGTCCAGTCACATAAGCAACTCTCTTGAATGTAACAGCTCCAATTGTCATCCTGCCATAGCCTTCAGTTTGACCACAGCTTGAATCTCCAAAGATTACCTTTGGGCCAAGCTTTGCCTTGAACCTTGACAGATGTTCTTTATTTCCTATCATATGCTTGGAGCATCCACTATCCAAATACCACTTATTTTGAGTGATAGGATAGGTCTTCACCTGCAAATAAAACAATTTAAACATTATGGACCCAGGTAACCTTGGGTCCCTTGTTTTTCACATAAGAAAAACTGGAAATAAATGAATAAGCAGGCTGAGGGTGATAACCTAATGGATAAGATCTCCTAGGTGGGATTCTCCATGCAGATGATGGGTCAATGAACCTAGGGTTTCTATTCATATTCGGGTTTCTAAGGTTCTGGGTATAATTTTGAAATTCTTGTTGAAAGCGTCGATCGGCGTTCGACGATTGGTACCCAGATCGTCGATCTTCGTTCGACCATTGGGCCTGCGATCGTCGAGCTGCGTTCGACGCCCTTTGTAATTCCTTAAATTTCTGTTTTCTTTTCTCTCTTTTAGCTTTATTTAAAGCTCTGTTTACTTGATTGACTTGCTCAGTGTTTTTTATTCCACTAGATGAAATAAAATTCACTGGAGTTGAAAGTTGGTTTTTAAGAATGATTGGGGGCTCACTAGAAGATGCTCCTAAGCCTAATTTGTTATTGCCTGACCTAGTGTTAGACATGCTGGTTATTTCAAGCAACTTAAGGCTTCTACCATTCAGAGACTCTTCTAACCTTTTGGACTTGGCTAATTCATTCTTAAGAAATTTAATTTCTTCACTAGAGTTAGTGAGATCTTCCTTTAACTTAATGTTTTCAATAGATATGATTTCTGATTCAGCTAGCCTATGTCTAAGTTCTTTAATCTCTTTTTCAGAACTGATTAAATCTAAATATAAGGATTTAAATTCTAATTTAAATTCTGCAGAAGTGAAATCATAAGAAGATAGTACCTCATCTTCTGTTGGCATCTCTTCATCAGAATCTGAATTCTCTACAGCAGAGTGATTGCTGCAGGCATCAATTGCCATCAGGCAAACTTCCTTTGCCTTCTTTTCTTCTTCATCCTCACTGGAGCTTGAGGAAGAGGATTCCTCATCAGAATCACTCTAGGTTTCAGCGACAAAGCCTCTCTCCTTCTTTTTATTCTTGTAGGAGGATGTCTTGGAGTGCTTCCTGTGCTGATCCTTATCTTTCCTCTTTTCTTTATTCTTTTCCTCTGGACAATCTGGAAGGATATGTCCAGGCTTCCTGCAACCATAACAGATTATTTCTTTAGAGGGGGTACGATCATACCTTGGTTTATCTTCATACTTTGAAGATTTCTTTCTGAATTCCTTCCTTCCCATCTTGAGAAACCTTTTGGCAAACAATGCCATCAGTTCCTCATTGGACTGGCTGCCTTCAGAAATGTCAGCAGCTTTAAAAGCAAGGGTTTGCTCTTTTCTTGTAGGGGTTGGGGTCTTTGCTTCAGCTTCAGCTTCCCTGGACTTCAGCACTTGCTCAAAAGACTTGAGCTTGCCGAGAAGGGCTTCTGTTGAGATTTCTGTTGTGCTTCTGGCCTCCTTGATAGGCCATATCCTCAGATCCCATGTGCTAGGGAAGCACATAAGAATCTGAGATATCCTTGTCAAGGGTCCTCAGCTCATTGATGATTGAGCTGAGCCTTGTGTACATGGCTTCAACTGATTCAACATCAGTTTTCTTGAAATTCTCATACTGTGAGATAAGGTTGGACCTCCTGTCCTTCCTTTCATCAGCTGAACCAGCTATAATCTGGTTCAGTGTATCCCACATAGCTTTTGCCGAGGAGCAGTCAGCAACCTTCTGGAATACTTCATCAGACATTGTCTGAGCCAGAATGTTCATTGCCTTGGCATCTGCTATCTTTGCCTTTTTGTACTCATCATTGTAGTCTGGAGGAGGCACTGTACTCATATCAGTTGATGATGAGGCAGTGGCAGCAGCAGGTGCTCTTGGTGGTCCTGACAAAATAGAAGCAAAAATACTTTCATCAATAGAATTCATATATAATTTGATCCTTGCCTTCCAGATGCCAAACTTAGCTAAGTTGCATACTGGAGGTCTGGTGCTAGAATAATCCTTGGACTGGGCCATGATAGTGAAAGTGAATATCTATAAACTTTGGTATCTATCAGGATCTTATGACTTAGGTGTTAGCCTATTCAGTCAGTCAACCTCCCTCTAATACCAATTGAAAGAGAAGGGATAGATACTACTCTCGAGGGGGGGGGGGGAGGGGTGAATAGAGTATTCAAAAATTTCACTAGCAAAGTTGACTTTCTACTCAACTCCCTTGGAGTTAAATGCGGAATAAAGGTTATAGATATTTGAGATTTAAACCTTAAAGCCTAACACAAGTGTTGTGCACAAAAAGGCAGCCAACTGTAATTACAGTTGAGGCTGGGAAACCTAAACAGCAACTAGCAAACCTAGTTAAGATCTAATCACAGCCACAATGCAAGTAATTAAATAAGGCAATCCAGACGACACAAGGAATTTATAGTGGTTCCCCAAACAACTTGGGTACGTCCACTCTTCTACCAATAAGGTAGGAATCCACTCAGGTTTTTGATCAGGTGTCCTGCCACCAACAAGATCTGCTTCAGGTAGATCAAGAAACCCTTTAGACTTTTGATCAGGTGTCTAAAAACCAACACAGGTTTTTGATCAGGTGCCCTGCCACCAAGGGATACTTTTGAAGGGAGTAATAACCCTATACAGGAGGGGGAAAGGAGGTTAAGGTGTCTTCTCTATTTTATAATAGATTAGAGAAGCACAATAACTTGCACTGAGCTAGACAGCTCTAAAAGAATCAAGGCTCCCCCTGGCTCAAAGAATGTCCAGGTGAAGTCTTGCTTCAGTGCAGAAACACTTCAGTGAATACTGAAGGAAGAACTACAAGAAGATATAAAATAAGAAATGAAAATCTTCTAGCAGCTATCTTCTTCTTCTTCTTCTTCAAAAGATCTCTGAGTCAGAACTTCCTGGAACAGGAGAACTCAGGTTGAAGAAGAGCAGAAGAGCTAACACTTCTCAATTGAGTGAAGATTGCTGAGAGCAGTTAAACTTGTTCTTGCTGTAAGCTTGCTGAATGAATTGTTTTTCTTTTTGAACTAGCTGATTTCTTCTTCAAATAAGTCTTTATATATCAGCAGCAGCAACGACTCTAATTGAGTTTGAATCTTGTCTTTTTCTGAACTCTGCAAGCTGGGCTGCAAAAAGCATAAAGCAAAACAAAAAATACTGCAGGCAGATATCCTATAAAAGGATAAAGCTTTCTAAGAAGCTGCAAATACTTCTGATGAAATAATATAAGAGAAAGTCACATCAGAAACGACTCTTTACAGCCAAGGAAGACTTTTTGAGTCTAACGGCTATAAAGGACAGCCTGACAGATAAAGCAGATTGTATATCTCAGCTATAAGACAAACAACTTTGTCAGAAAAGATTAGCTCATGCATATAGAATAGAACTGATATTGCATGGAAATAATGTCACAAATTATTCAGATAATCTTTCATAAAATATGCCAAAATAAATATGAAATTAGTCACATCATAGAAGATGACAAAACTAAATAAGAGCATACAACAAAACGTCGAACGACCCTCGGAGATCGTCGAACGGCGCACGGAGATCGTCGACCTATCAGACAGATAGTCGAACGATCCAGATAGTCGAACTATTAAAGAAGATAGTCGAACTAACTCGGCAGATAGTCGACCTATCAGAACAGATAGTCGACCTATCAGAACAGATAGTCGAGCTATCAGATAGTCGATCTATCCGGACAGATAGTCGAACTACCAAAGAAAAACAGATAGTCGACCTATCAAACAGATAGTCGACCTATCACAGAAAACAGATAGTCGACCTATCAACAGATAGTCGACCTATCAAAGCAACACAGATAGTCGATCTATCAGCAGATAGTCGAGCTATCAGATAGTTGAACTATCAGGACAGATAGTCAAACTATCAAAGACGACAGATAGTCGACCTATCAACAGATAGTCGACCTATCAAGGCGGATAGATAGTCGACCTATCAACAGATAGTCGACCTACCAACGCAGACAGAACGTCGACCAACTGATAGACGATCATCGATCAGCCGATAGACGATAGTCGAGCGATGTTCGACTATAGTCGAACGAAAAACTACTTAACCAAATATTCATCTGGAAAAGCAATTCTACACAACTAGAGAATCTAACCTATCAACTAACCTTTGACCATAGATAAAACTTGGGTCAAGAGACAGAAAGAGAGGGCTGAACTCAAATCAAAACCTAGGGTTCCAACACAGGAGTTGGTAGAATCAGGGTTTGTTCGCCCCAGCTCGTCGCCTTGGGGAGCCCCTGTTCTATTCGTCAAGAAGAAGGATGGAACCCTGTGTTTAT
This sequence comes from Platanthera zijinensis, assembly GCA_039513925.1. Lineage (NCBI taxonomy): Eukaryota > Viridiplantae > Streptophyta > Magnoliopsida > Asparagales > Orchidaceae > Platanthera > Platanthera zijinensis. The sequence goes on along the minus strand of CM077078.1, from coordinate 361,413 downwards.
GTATAGACTATCGGGAACTCAACCGACTGACAGTACGGAACACCTACCCGTTACCCCGGATCGATGAGTTGTTCAACAAACTGGTGGGAGCGCATTGGTTCTCCAAGTTAGACTTGCGCTCGGGGTACTACCAATTGAGAATACAGGAGGATGATATATAGAAAACGGCTTTCAGCTCAAGGTACGGCTTATATGAGTTCACAGTGATGCCGTTTGGACTCACAAACGCCCCATCGGCTTTCATGAGCTTGATGAATAAAGTTTTTGAGGCCTATCTAGATGTCTTCGTTATTGTGTTCATTGACGACATCCTAGTCTACTCGAAGACGGAGGAAGAGCATGCCGGACATCTAGCCTTAGTTCTAGAGAAGCTAAAAGAGCACGCCCTGTTCGCCAAGTTTAGCAAGTGTGAATTCTTGCTTAAGGAAGTTGCTTTCTTGGGCCATGTAATCAGTGGTGCAGGACTAGCTGTGGATCCGGCCAAGGTGCGCGCCGTGAAGGAATGGTCGCCCTTGAAGTCGGCGGCCGATGTGAGGAGTTTTCTTGGACTTGCCGGATACTACCGCAAGTTCGTAAAAGGATTCTCCAAGATTTCCCTCCCGCTTACTTCCTTGACAAAGAAAGGAGTGCCATTTGAGTGGGCACCCCAGTGTGAAACGGCATTCCAGGAATTGAAGGATAGACTTACCTCCGCCCCCATCCTTGTCCTTCCATCTGGGAAGGAAGGATTTCAAGTTTATACGGATGCGTCTTATTAGGGGTTGGGAGCGGTGTTGATGCAGCACGGGCACGTAATTGCTTATGCTTCAAGACAATTGAAGAAGCATGAAATCAATTACCCGGTGCATGATTTGGAGCTAGGAGCGGTGGTGTTTGCCTTGAAGGTATGAAGGCATTATCTATACGGCGTCCACTGCGAAATCTTCTCGGATCATAAAAATTTGAAGTACGTCCATACCCAGAAGGAATTGAACTTGAGACAACGGCGGTGGTTAGAGTTTTTATGCGACTATGAGTTCACCTTGAACTACCACCCCGGAAAAGCAAACTCGGTAGCCGATGCGTTGAGTAGGAAAGTACCCGGCTCGAGCCCAGAATCTCGAATGATGAACATGGAGTTGGCACGGATGATCGAGGAGATGGACATCACCTTAATATTTAAGGCTTCTTCGGAATATACGGAGTACCTGTCCAGCATGAGCATAGTTTGTGATATACGAGACCGGATCCGAGTGGAGCAAGGATTAGATGCGGCTTTGGCCCCGGCAATGAAGTTAATTGAAGACGGGACTACCGACGAATACACACTAAAGGATGGCCTCGTTTACTTTCACGGCCTACTCTACATTCCCAAAGGTGGCAGAATCCGGGAGGATATTATGAGAGAAGCACATTGCTCTCAATATTCCGTGCACCCAGGAATTTCAAAGATGTACGCCGACTTACGAAAGACGATGTGTTGGCCAGGGATGAAGAAAGATGTCTGGTACTTTGTCACGCATTGTGAAGCCTGCCAAAGAGTGAAGGCGGAATGCAGAAGCCCCGGTGGCCTGTTTCAGTCGTTGCCAATCCCCGAATGGAAGTTTGAGGATATATCCATGGACTTCGTACATGGGCTACCTCGCTCCCGCTCAGGGAATGATTCAGTATGGGTGATCGTTGATCGCCTGACGAAGGTTGCCTGGTTCATTCCTATGAAGAAGGAGGCTCACGTGGATGTCTTGGTACGCCTGTTTGTGGAACAATTTGTACGGTATCACGGCGTACCTAAGACGATAGTTTCGGATCGTGATGGTCATTTCACCTCCAAGGAATGGAAGGCGGTACAGACGTATTTGGGCTCACGTCTTACCTTCAGTACCGCATTTCATCCTCAGACGGACGGACAGTCTGAGCGGACCATCCGAACATTGGAAGATCTGTTGAGGTTGTGTGTGATAGATAGGGGAGAGCCGTGGGAAAGATTCTTGCCCTTGGTGGAATTCTCCTATAACAATAGCCATCAAGCTAGTATTGGCATGGCGCCCCATGAAGCCCTATATGGAAGGAGGTGTAGGACCCCCTTGTCTTGGGTGCAATATGAAGACCCGAAGACTTTGGGAATTGAGTACATAGATGACACTGATGCGGTGGTTAGGCTAATAAGGGATCGCATGTTGGAGGCTCAAAGTCGGCAGGAGAAGTATTACAACGCAAGGCACCGTATGGTGGAATTTCAAGTGGGTGATATGGTGTTTCTAAAAATTCGGCCGATGCATGGAGTGTCACGAGTGCGAGGAGTGAAGAAGCTCAGTCTACGGTATGTTGGGCCCTATGTCATATTGGAAAGGGTTGGCCCTTTGGCCTACCGGCTGGAGCTACCGCCCGAGCTAGAGAATCTCCACGATGTGTTTCATGTATCGTCGCTTCGGAAGGTGCTGTTGCGGCTCGAACAATACATCCCCACAACTGATGGTACTGTGGCGTCTGACAGATCTGTGCGACTGGAGCCGGTGCGGATCGTTGATAATGAGATAAGAACCTTGCGCCGCAAAAGTGTCCCCTTGGTAAAAGTGCTATGGTCTAATCATGGGAAGGAGGAATTCACATGGGAGCCAATGGATTTGATGCAAAGACGCTACCCGGAGTGGTTTGCTTCAGGTAATTTTATTTAAAAGCATATTTTGTTTTTCGGTATGCTTTACTCCCCACGACCTCAGCCTGATTTCGGGGACGAAATCTTTTTATTTTGTTTATAGGATTTATAACGTCCCAATTCGCGCTAGGCCCCTCACACGTGTTCTGAGTCAAGAGACTCAACTCGGGCACGGGGTGCACCGACGCGAGGTGTCAGGTGCATAGAATAAGTGTAGGGTTGGGTTCAAGGATACCACAACCAGTAGCCGAGATGAGGGAACTCGGCTAAGTAAAAGTCGTCGAGAATGGAGGTTGATGCTCGTCGATCGTCGAGAATGGAGGTTGATGCTCGTCAATCGTCGAGAATGGAGGACTGATTCTCGCCGATTCGACGGGTATCGGTGGCCGATACCCGCCGGACTCAGAACTGCAGTAGGCCAAGGGAAAATCGTCGAGAATGCCTGACTATTCTCACCGATCGTCGAGAATGATCAACGATTCTCGCCGATCGTCGAGTATCGCCGACTGATACTCAACGTACTCCATGTCAGGATTGCAGATAAATTGGCCAAGGGAAATTCGTCGAGAATGCCTGGCGATTCTCGCCGATCGTCGAGAATGACAGGTCATTCCCATCGAATTTGACTTGTGCGTTTTCGCCCAGGCGGACCCGCTGTTCTACGTGTGCGGACTGAACCGGACTTCGGGATTCACGCCGGAGGATTCCTTGGACCGGTCCTTTCAATTAAGACCTAATTTGGGCGGCCCAATCAGGGATTGACACGTGGCAAGTGACTTGACCCTAATGTGTTAATATAAATAGGAAGCAAATGGAACCCTAGCCGTCACTTTGCCTTCGCCGAGCCGGAATCCGCGAACCATCGTGAGAAAAGTACGGGACGGAGGATAGATTGCTGGTGCAAGCTTCGGAGGCAGACTTCTCTCTCTCTCTCTCTCTCCTTCCTTGCCGTGAAGAACAACTGCATCAAGGATGCCGCGACGAAGAGTAACGTGATCCATGGCCGGCAATGGAGGAAACGCCGGAAATGACGTGAGTTTCCTCCCCTCTCCCTTTGTGCTAGATCTATAGTTATTCTTAGGCGAGACATCGACTCAAATGAGTCTTGATGTGTGAGATGAAGCTTTCTAGGAAGGCCATGCTAGAGCTTGTGCTCTAAAGCTTAGTCGTCTTCAACCTCCCCTCGCTTCAACGTGATGATAGGGGTGGTCTCGTGAAGAGGAAATGGCCTCAAGAGGGAGAATAAGGGTGGGGGAACTTCTGGCTGCGATTTGGGAAAAATCGCTTGAGGAGGAAGATGAACGGATGCCATTCACTTCGCTTCAGGATGCGTGCAGAATCTGTATTCGGCACGCAGCGGCCTTCTTGGCTAGTTTTAAGAAAGAAGGGGGCGGATCTGGGCTTTCGACTAAACACAAAAGTTGTAGCCCTTGAAATTACCTTTCCAACGAGTGGTTGCACGTTTCCATGCAATACCTGTAGCCACGGGAATCCTCAGTCAAAGTTGCTGACCAGATTACATACAGTTCTAGGTGATTATAATATGAACGAGTGGTTTTCACTACTCTACGACATTTTTCATAGGCTGTGAGTAACTCCTTATACTGACCCATGAGTTCAGATTCATCTTCAGAGGAATAGCCCTCTTGCTCATTATCATCATCAGACTCAGAGAGAGGAGTGTGAGATTTTACCTCCCCAGTGAACTGGGGGACTTGTTCATCATCTGAGTGAGCCATGAGCCCAAAGTAAGCTTCCTCTTCTTCACTTGACTCAGATGAGTTGGAGTCGCTGAGATTTTTGCTCTTCTTGGCTACTAGAATCTTCTCTGTCCTCTTCTTATGGTGTGAGGATTTCTTTTCCTCTCTTCTTCCACCTTCTTTCTTTTTGTGAGGGCAGTCGGCGATGACGTGACCTGGCTTATTGCAACAATAGCAAACGATGTCAGTCGAAACCTGTTTGTTCTGTTTAGAGTTATACCTGTCATGGCTACTTGACCCTTTCTTTCTCTAATCACTATCACGTCGTGATCCTCTGAATGAGGCATCTTTGCCTCTCCATTTCTTCTTCTTACTTAAGAATTTCTTGAATTGCCGGGAGAGCAATGAGAACTCTCCTTCAGATAGTTCCGAGTCAGATGAGCTTGGGTCAGTTGATTCTTCTTCATCAGCTTCAGGAACTGGGGCAGGAGAGCTAGCCTTTGTCTTCCTTGAGCTATCTGCCTTTAGAGCGACAGACTTCTCCTTGGATGCAGACCTGCTTATCTCTTCTTCAGCTTTTCTTGAGTTGATTTGCAGCTCGTAAGACATAAGCTTTCCGAACAGATTCTGCGGGTCTGTCTCAGCTAATCTTCCAAACTCCCGAATGGCATATACCTTATTGTCCCATTCCTTGGTTAGGGATCTTAAGAATTTGTCGTTGAGTTCCCCATTGGTGAAGACACGTCCATAAACTCTGAGGTCATTTACTATCTTGAAGAAGTTCTCAAAAGTGTCAGCTATGGCTTCCTTATGATCCTGCCTGAAGGCTTCATATTTCTGGTTCAGGAGGGACCTTCGATCATCCCTCACTTCTTCAGTACCTTCCATTAGAGTCACTAGGGATTGCCACATTTCCTTGGCAGATTGGCAATGAATCAGATTTTGCAGCATTGAGTCATCGACTGCACTTGCTATAATATTTTTAGCTTTCTTGTCCAGAGAGACAAGTGCAATCTCATCCTTATCTAGATCCATCAATTTCTTAGGAACTTGCTTGGTGGAATCTATGGTGGAAGTAGTCATAGGAATGTGGGGACCTTCTTCAACTATCATGAAGATCTGGGGATCTACTGCTTCCATGAAGAACTTTACTCTTTCCTTCCACATAGGAAAATTATTCTTGGTGCAGATAGGGAGTTTAGCAAAATCCTTGGTCTTACTCATGCTTGATACTATTCAAGAGGCAACTTAGAAGGATACGATCAAGGTGTTAACCTTTTAACGATCAACCTCCCTCTGATACCAATTGAGAGTGCTAAGTTGTTAGCCTAAATCACCTAGAGGGGGGTGAATAGGTGAAGTGCGAGTCAAATGCGGAATTAAAAAAATGAACACAGCACGCATCAAGCAATCACAGACGACAAGAGATTTATAGTGGTTCCCCAATCTTGGGTACGTCCACTTTCCTCACCGATCTAGCAAATCACTAGACTCGGCTACTCCACTATCTCGGATTGAAAACAATCCTACACCTCGGAACCACGTTCCTACAAACTCGATCCAGTTGGATCTACAAAACTCGGAAGAAAAAGCCTTCCTACAAATCTCGGAGAACAAAGCTCCTACAAAGTAAATTGTTTGAAAGGAGAAATACAAACAACAATATTCTCAGATCTGGATCTTGACAGTCTTCTTCTTTAAGAGCTTTGGCTTGATCAGAGTATGTTGAAGATGACTTGAGAGAGATCCACAAATCTGAAAAACAGAATCACCTTGATCGAGAAAGTAGATCTGAAATCTTTGAGGCTCGGCGAGATCGAGTGATTGACTTTCGTCTGGATCGCTGGAGAATAAAAGTCGAAGGCAGCGATCGAAGATCGTCGATCCAGAGCTTCTTCCGTGAACGTCAATGGCGGCGGCGGCGTGAGGAATTAGGGTTCACGGGATTTTCTTTTTCTCTTTAAAATAATAATCTTTTTAAAGACTTGTATTTAGTCAAATCTGAGAGGACCTATTTATAGGTGAACTCCAACGGTCAGAAAATTAATTCGGGGTGACACGTGGACCAATCAGAAATGATTGATTTGAAATACACAGAGGAATTGACTTAGAGAAATTTCAGGAAAAGCTTAAACAGATATACTCGAGTCATAAGAGAAACATACTCGAGTATTAGATGGTATATACTCGAGTGGATAAGAAGGAGCATACTCGAGTATATGAAGATAAGCTACTCGAGTGATTCAAGGATCAGCACTCGAGTGAATTTAGAACTACTCGAGTATGAGAGTATATACTCGAGTAACAATACTTAGAAAAATTTCTCAGATAAGAGGAGGAACTACTCGAGTAGAAGAGTTGGAGATACTCGAGTAAGAGAAGAATGAATTACTCGAGTATCTTGGAAAAGCTACTAGGGTAATCATTGAACTACTCGAGTATATATATATATATAAACATCAACTCGAGTTCAGCGTCACTTACTCGAGTATATAGGGAACTACTCGAGTATGTAGACTTAGAATTATTCTGAGATGAGAAGCACAGATCTACTCGAGTATGAACATACCACTTACTCGAGTAACTAACCAACTACTCGAGTACAAGTTATCATCTACTCGAGTAAAACAGTCTACTCGAGTAGGTAATCCAACTTACTCGAGTGCAGACCCACTTACTCGAGTATACAAGAGATGTACTCGAGTATGTGGACTTAGAGAAAATTCTGGATCTAAAAGCAGAAGGATTTACTCGAGTATAAGATATGACCTACTCGAGTGACTGACTATCTACTCGAGTATAAACTTATCTACACGAGTACACAGAGTCTACACGAGTATGTCTAATGATCTACTCGAGTACTAAGTCACTTACTCGAGTATATGAAGAAATATACTCGAGTATGTAGACTTAGAAATATTTCTTCTGAAAAGATAAACTTCAAAACTTCAGTCCACCAATCCAAGCGCTTGTATAGGAAGTGTATCCCAATAGAGAGGCTATACATGGGCCAACACTTTGGATCACACAATGAGGGATTACATTGTATGGTCCTGTGTTTGGTGACCCATTATAGGCTGACATTGGTCTACACTTGGCAATGAGAACCTGCACACATATAACTTAAATACAATATCAAATACACCTTAATTCATCTTAGTTCAAGGTCTGGCCTCCTACAAATCTGAGGTATTGTGGAGACAAATCTCAACAATCTCCCCCTATTTGTAGATGTCAGCACCCTCTACACTAAGGTGAATTACTTAAGAGTAAAAAGAACAATACACATATACCAAAAAGAATAAAGTAAGCTAAAGCAGGGTAAATAACGAGATGGCCAAAACCAGAATCAAATATATATATAGAAATGTTTTTAACAGATTAAGAATATCCATTTCCACATTCTCATAGACTCAAGCAGGGGCTTCTTTATGCATCCTTTCTCTCTTCAGCTCTTGCCTCTCTAGGTAACTGAAAGGCTTAGGAAAATAAGTTCTGGGCCTAGGAGGAGCAGCTGGGTTGTTGTGTCCCCAATTCCTGTCATGAAGTCTGATTTTGATTTGGGACACTTCATAGGCTTTCCATTCTGAAAAACTGTAAAACTGATCTCTGTTCTCACCAAGATCTATCACTAACTTCAAGGTATCCAGGATTAGGGATTTGGAGGTTGGACTCCAAACCTCAGAATGAATAATTGGTGGTCTACCTTCAGAAGCTAGGGCAGGATCTTTTCTGGGTGCAGAACGACTGGCAGAAGCACCTTCATCATATTTTCTCTTCTTCCTTGGGGCTGGAATTTCATCTTGCCACATATCAGCATAGGAGAGAGGAGGCTCAGTCACATCATCATCAGGTCTAGGTGAGAAGACTGGCACACCTTCTGGAATGGTTGCCTGGGCTGGAGCATCTGCTGGAGGTTGTTCTACAAGAGGATTTAAGACGTGTGGAATGATGGTAGGGTTGAGCTGGGCATTAGGGAAATTCAGGTTGTGCAGCCAAACAGCAGTGTCATAAGTATAGAACTTCACAAACTGGAGCTGGGATAGAATATCTGCTTTCATGTCTTTTACAAGACCATCCACAGTTGCTTGAGCTTGTTTAGATAGGATTTCAACTTGTTCTTTTACAGTTGCTTGAGCTTGTTCAGATAGTTTGTTCACTTGTTCTTTTACTACCTTCTCCCCCTTGGTGATATCTACAGATAGCTGAGCAATAACTTCATCTCTGAATGTGCCAACTTCTTCACATATTTTCATAAGATTGGCTTCAGCATGCTTGTCCAACTGTATCTGAATATTGGCAACAGTTTCTTGTTGATTTCTCAGTTCACATATGCTTGTGATAGTGTGGTCTATTGCTTTTCCACCTATCTTGAACAGTTTCTTTAGCTCATCAGTATTAGCTTGGATTTCAGCAAAGCCTCTACTCATCTCTTGTTCAAGAGTAGTGACCTTGTTATTGACTGATGTTAGAGATTCATCAAAGTGCTTTCTCTGTTCAATGAGCATCTGCTCAATTTTACTCACCAGATCTGAAAAAGAAGAAGGGGCTGAGGTTGGTGCAGGAACTGAAGGAGCAGGAGCAATCCATGGAGGGATTTCTGTAATGACTATTGAGCTGACAACTCTTTTGAAGGGTTCTATCTCAACAGAGTCTTCTGTGTTGGTGAAGGAAGGAAGGGTGAAGTCCAGTGTCCTCAGAGGGGCATCCACTGGTTCTGGAGAGACTTCCTCATCAGCAAACAACAGAATCTGTTCAGACTGGCTGGTCTCTTTAGCTGAGGACTGGGCAGGAGATTGGACAGGAGTTTGAACTGGGTCCTAAGCAGGAGATTGAGCTGGAATCTGAACTGGAGACTGAGTTGGAGACTTGGCAGGAGACTTTGCAGCTGATTAATTTTGGAATAGAGGAGCATCTGAGCTTAGCTCATCAATTAATTTATTTATATCTTCTGCTGTAGAAAGAAGGTCTGTTGTATCTGGAATCTCTGATTCAGGAATTTCTGATAGAAGATCTGCTGGAGGAGGAGAAACTGGAGGAGTAGAAACTCTTACTTCTGCTAGGTCTGAAGGTTCTGAGGAAGCTGGGTACTTTGGATGAGAAGAGGCAGGCTCCCCCTCAACTATTGCACCAGAGGTAGCAACAGTTTGATTTAGAGGAGGAGATGGAATCCTGTCTTCAGATACACTGTGTTCTTGTGACTTTTCTGAGGGAATAGCAGATTTGGAGGCTTGGGCAGAATTCAGAATCTTAATATCATATCTCTGGATGGAGGATATGGAGACTTTCTTCATGTGATGGAGTGGAGTTACTTTGGAGAAATCAAACACTACAGGATTAATCTCATGAAGGAGGAGGGAGATAATCCTGCCATAGCTTGGTTTCTTCACACTTTCTTTGATCTTGTCCAGGATCATCATGCCAAACTGGAATTTCTTGCGGCAGATTATGGCTTGCATAATGTCAAACATATCCATGGAGATGTCTCGAATGGAGTATGTCTTGCAGAAAAGTACCTTTGCAATGACATCTACGAGAAATTTTCCTTCTGAGTTGAACTCTGCTCGGCTGAACGTATCTGCTTCAGGATCTACCCCACAGAAGAGGCTGGTTCGGTCAGAATCCGCAGGAGTCAGATCATCTGCTTCATCGACCACTGGCAACTGTAACAGAGTGGTCAAGGAAGTCTTGTCCAGACGGATTTTGATCCCACTGACCTTGGATTTCAGGACCTTTCCATTTCGTTTTACCTTCAGATTCTGATAGAACTCCTCAACTGCTGGAAGAAGAACTCTGCACGGCGACTCGAGAACGAACGATAATCCGGCGGTGTCGAACAAAATCAGAAGATTTCTGAAATCATCTGAGAGATCGGCGATACCCGCGGGGGCGAGTTCAGAGCCGATTCCGATTTTAGAGGAAGGGGCCATCTGCGATTCTGGAAGATGAGAGACGCGAAGAAGACGATGCTCTGCGATTTCTGGAAGATGAGGAGTCGGCGGCTACTCGAGTAAATGAGAAGTGGAAAGGGTTTTCCCGATTTTTTCTATATATATATAATCCTAATTAGGTTTTAGGAAAAATAAGTATAATTTCATACCTGAAAGAAGCGGCAAATAGCTCGGTGCGAATAGAAAAATGTAGAATTTCAAAGTAGAGAAGTCCATATACTCGAGTAGGTCAAGTTCATACTCGAGTGGAGACGGAGCATACTCGAGTATGTAAAGTTCATACCCGAGTAGTAACGAAGCATACTCGAGTGTGTAAAATTCATACACGAGTATGTGAAACTCTTTACTCGAGTATTTCCCATTTACTCGAGTATGTCTTTCATATACTCGAGTATCTTACCCTGAAGGACAATTTTCCTTGGAGATATTTACTGACATAGATCTCTTCAACTTTGAGAGTCCATAACTAGTCTTCTTTGTTGAGCAGCCCGAGTTCCGTTTTGAAGAACGAAAACTTGGACTCATCCAGCGGCTTGGTGAATATATCTACAACTTGCCTGTCTGTGGAGACATATTGTAGCTCAATGTCTCCATTTTCCACATGCTCCCGGATGAAATGATAGCGAAGCTCTATATGTTTGGTCCGGCTGTGGGAGACTGGATTGTTGGCAATTGCTATGGCACTGGATGAGTCGCAAAACAAGGGAATGTTCTGGAACTTCATGTTGTAGTCTTCAAATTGATTCTTGATCCATAAAAGCTGTGCACAACAGCTGCCTGCAGAGATGTATTCTGATTCAGCCGTTGAGATGGCTACACAGTTCTGCTTCTTACTGCTCCAGGAAATAAGTCTCCTTCTGAGAAATTGGCAAGTCCCGGAGGTGCTTTTCCTGTCATCTTTGCTACCTGCAAAATATGGCGGTTGCTCTACATACACTTCTTCCTTTATGTCACCATTTAGGAAGGCAGACTTAACGTCCATTTGATAGACGGTAAAGCCCTTAAATGCAGCGTAGGCAAGAAATAACCTGATCGCCTCCAGTCTTGCCACTGGAGCATATGTCTGGTCAAAGTCGATTCCTTCTTCTTGACGATAGCCCTTGGCGACAAGTCTGGCTTTATTCTTTATAATTGTTCCATCTTCGTCCATCTTGTTCCGGTAGACCCATTTTGTCCCGATGACGTTCTTACCCTTGGGTCTAGGAACAAGTGTCCAGACTTTGCATCGTTTGAACTGATTCAGTTCTTCTTCCATGACTAGAATCCAGGATGCGTCGGAGTTGGCTTCCTCAAACTTCTTTGGTTCAACCTGTGACAGAAAACTTAAGTATAAATTCTCGTTAGTTGTACCTCGACGAGTTCTGATGCCATCCCGAGGATCTCCTATAATTTGGTCTACGGGATGATCCTTCAAGTGTCTGAACTCTAAAGTCCTTGCATCTAGGATCTCTTCAGCCACTGGAGTTGCATCTTCAGCTGAGATGTGTTCCTCATCTTGATCATCTACCTCTTCAATAGGGGTTGTAGAGGTGATCTCGATGAACATCTCATCTCTATCTTTGGTAGTTTCATCCAAGCTAATTTCTTTCAACTTTGTACCTGCATCTACAATAGGCACACTAGAGGAGTTGCCTTGCAGCAGACTCGTCTCATCAAATACAAGATGTATCGACTCTTCTACCACCAGAGTTTTTCTATTGAATACTCTATAGGCCTTACTGTGGCTACTGTAACCTACAAAAATACCTTCAAAGCTTTTCTCGTAAACTTGGTAGTGTGATACTTGCCATTATTAAGTACGAAGCACTTACAGCCAAAGATTCTAAAGTATGAAATGGTTGGTTGCCTGCCTTTTAGAAGTTCGTAAGGGGTCTTATCATGATTTTTGTTGATGAGTGCTCGATTTTGCACGTGACAGGCGGTGTTGACGGCTTCAGCCCAGAAATACTCTGGAAGTGAGGCATCACTCAACATGGTCCAGCAAGCCTCTATGAGTGTTCTGTTCCTTCTCTCAGCTACTCCATTTTGCTGTGGGGTACGAGGAGAGGAAAACTTATGAAAGATGCCTTGACTTTCACAGAATTCTGTCATGGCTCCAGACTTGAATTCCGTTCCATTGTCACTTCTGATTTTGACTACGGAACAGTTGTATTCATTCTGGATCTGCCTAACAAAACTGGTGAAAATACCGAAGGTATCTGACTTGTGTTTCAGAAAGAACACCCACGCAAAGCGCGAGTAATCATCCACAATAACCAATGTATATTCCTTACCTCCCAAGCTTCTAACTTGCAGTGGACCAAACAAGTCCATATGGAGAAGCTGTAAGCTTCTATTTGAATCCTTGCCTATTATGCTTTTAAACGAACTTCTCGTTTGCTTGCCTTTGATACAAGCATGACAAGGACTGTCCGTAACGCACTTGACATTAGGTGTATCACGTACTAAGTTTTGAGAGAATAATTTATTAATAGTTTTGTAATTAATATGTGTTAGTCTCTTGTGCCATTGGTCAGTAAGAGATGCACTACTTTTTGCCAAAAGACATACTGGTGTCGAAGAGTCTATACAAATGAAATTTAAACAGAAAACATTTCTGCTTTGAGTGCCTGATAAAATAGTTTCCATGTTGTTAACCGATTTTATCAAACACTTGTCAGCATGAAATTCAACTACGTATCCTTTGTCGCATAGTTGGCTTATGCTGATGAGATTGTGTTCTAATCCTTCAACATAGGCTACATCCGAAAAGGATACGCTACCGTTAGAGATCATACCATAGCCTTTAGTTATTCCTGGATCTGAACCTCCAAAGATGACCTTTGGTCCGTTGCAGACTGAGGTGTAATTCTGGAGTAGGCTCCTTGTCCCGGTCATATGCCGATAGCATCCACTATCCAAGTACCAGATTGGCATTTTGGTGGCCTTTGGACATACCTGCAATTACAATCATTTAGCCTTAGGAACCCAAACAAGTTTGGGTCCTTGGTCTCGAGTTAGAATACTCCCCCTACGAGTATTAGCCTCATGAGTGGTCACTCTCATGTTGCTAACTTTAGGGGTTGCAGCATTTTTGGAATTGAACCAACAATCACTGGCAAAATGACCAATTCTGCCACAACACCAACAGTCGAACCTGTTGTATCTTTGCCTTGTGTAGTCCTGCTTGACTTTCTGGAATGAAGGTCTAGCAGGAGCTTTACTCTTGGAGTAAGAGGCTTCATGATGATGGCAATTACATGAAGTCTTCTCCTTCATAGGCTTTTCTACAATGGGTTTTACTTTTGGTGTCTTTTTGATATTGTGACCATGAGCATAAGGTCCATAGCTTTGAAGCTGAATCTCTTCATAAGGTGCCTTGAAGACACTCTCGCCAAAGTTACGAGGACGAGTCCAACCTTGGTATCTTGACTTAGGCTTCTCAGCGATCGGCCTAGAAAAGTGTCCATAGGTGGACTCATAGTCGAGTTCGTTTGTAGGAAAGATCACTTTCTTGAACAACACAGGTTCCAAGGGAGCTTTCCCTTTTTCTTCAGCTAGAGCCTTCCGAACAGCCTTATTCTTCCTCTTGGCCTTGTTTCTCCTAGAGGATTTACTAGAAGAGCCAATGTGGCCTAAGCCAGCACCCTTGGCCTTAGCAGAGAACTCAGCAACGATTGGAAGAACTGTCTTAGGCTTAGAGAAACTCTCAACAAGTTTCTTCTCAGCCTCGAGTTGTTGTTCCAATTCTTTGATGATTTTCTCTTTAAGGTCAAGGTGCTTGAGAGCTTTATTGTATTCCTCTATAGCTACATTGAGGTTCTCTTGAAGAGAGTTAGTCTTATTAACTTCTTCTCTCAAGCTGCTCTCACTAGCCTGTAGAGATTTTATCTCTTTGGCTTGAGTTTTCACTACTCTACGACATTTTTCGTAGGCTGTGAGTAACTCCTTATACTGACCCATGAGTTCAGATTCATCTTTAGAGGAATAGCCCTCTTGCTCATTATCATCATCAGACTCAGAGAGAGGAGTGTGAGATTTTACCTCCCCAGTGAACTGGGGGACTTGTTCATCATCTGAGTGAGCCATGAGCCCAAAGTAAGCTTCCTCTTCTTCACTTGACTGAGATGAGTCGGAGTCGCTGAGAGTTTTGCTCTTCTTGGCTACTAGACTCTTCTCTGTCCTCTTCTTATGGTGTGAGGATTTTTTTTCCTCTCTTCTTCCACCTTCTTTCTTTTTGTGAGGGCAGTCGGCGATGACGTGACCTGGCTTATTGCAACAATAGCAAACGATGTCAGTCGAAACCTGTTTGTTCTGTTTAGAGTTATACCTGTCATGGCTACTTGACCCTTTCTTTCTCTGATCACTATCATGTCGTGATCCTCTGAATGAGGCATCTTTGCCTCTCCATTTCTTCTTCTTACTTAAGAATTTCTTGAATTGCCGGGAGAGCAATGAGAACTCTCCTTCAGATAGTTCCGAGTCAGATGAGCTTGGGTCAGTTGATTCTTCTTCATCAGCTTCAGGAACTGGGGCAGGAGAGCTAGCCTTTGTCTTCCTTGAGCTATCTGCCTTTAGAGCGACAGACTTCTCCTTGGATGCAGACCTGCTTATCTCTTCTTCAGCTTTTCTTGAGTTGATTTGCAGCTCGTAAGACATAAGCTTTCCGAACAGATTCTGCGGGTCTGTCTCAGCTAATCTTCCAAACTCCCGAATGGCACATACCTTATTGTCCCATTCCTTGGTTAGGGATCTTAAGAATTTGTCGTTGAGTTCCCCATTGGTGAAGACACGTCCATAAACTCTGAGGCCATTTACTATCTTGAAGAAGTTCTCAAAAGTGTCAGCTATGGCTTCCTTATGACCCTGCCTGAAGGCTTCATATTTCTAGTTCAGGAGGGACCTTCGATCATCCCTCACTTCTTCAGTACCTTCCATTAGAGTCACTAGGGATTGCCACATTTCCTTGGCAGATTGGCAATGAATCAGATTCTGCAGCATTGAGTCATCGACTGCACTTGCTATAATATATTTAGCTTTCTTGTCCAGAGAGACAAGTGCAATCTCATCCTTATCTAGATCCATCAATTTCTTAGGAACTTGCTTGGTGGAATCTATGGTGGAAGTAGTCATAGGAATGTGGGGACCTTCTTCAACTATCATGAAGATCCGGGGATCTACTGCTTCCATGAAGAACTTTACTCTTTCCTTCCACATAGGAAAATTGTTCTTGGTGCAGATAGGGAGTTAAGCAAAATCCTTGGTCTTACTCGTGCTTGATACTATTCAAGAGGCAACTTAGAAGGATACGATCAAGGTGTTAACCTTTTAACGATCAACCTCCCTCTGATACCAATTGAGAGTGCTAAGTTGTTAGCCTAAATCACCTAGAGGGGGGTGAATAGGTGAAGTGCGAGTCAAATGCGGAATTAAAAAAATGAACACAACACGCATCAAGCAATCACAGACGACAAGAGATTTATAGTGGTTCCCCAATCTTGGGTACGTCCACTTTCCTCACCGATCTAGCAAATCACTAGACTCGGCTACTCTACTATCTCGGATTGAAAACAATCCTACACCTCGGAACCACGTTCCTACAAACTCGATCCAGCTGGATCTACAAAACTCGGAAGAAAAAGCCTTCCTACAAATCTCGGAGAACAAAGCTCCTACAAAGTAAATTGTTTGAAAGGAGAAATACAAACAACAATATTCTCAGATCTGGATCTTGACAGTCTTCTTCTTTAAGAGCTTTGGCTTGATCAGAGTATGTTGAAGATGACTTGAGAGAGATCCACAAATCTGAAAAACGAAATCACCTCGATCGAGAAAATAGATCTGAAATCTTTGAGGCTCGGCGAGATCGAGTGATTGACTTTCGTCTGGATCGCTGGAGAATAAAAGTCGAAGGCAGCGATCGAAGATCGTCGATCCAGAGCTTCTTCCGTGAACGTCAATGGCGGCGGCGGCGGCGTGAGGAATTAGGGTTCACGGGATTTTCTTTTTCTCTTTAAAATAATAATCTTTTTAAAGACTTGTATTTAGTCAAATCTGAGAGGACCTATTTATAGGTGAACTCCAACGGTCAGAAAATTAATTCGGGGTGACACGTGGACCAATCAAAAATGATTGATTTGAAATACACAGAGGAATTGACTTAGAGAAATTTCAGGAAAAGCTTAAACAGATATACTCGAGTCATAAGAGAAACATACTCGAGTATTAGATGGTATATACTCGAGTGGATAAGAAGGAGCATACTCGAGTATATGAAGATAAGCTACTCGAGTGATTCAAGGATCAGCACTCGAGTGAATTTAGAACTACTCGAGTATGAGAGTATATACTCGAGTAACAATACTTAGAAAAATTTCTCAGATAAGAGGAGGAACTACTCGAGTAGAAGAGTTGGAGATACTCGAGTAAGAGAAGAATAAATTACTCGAGTATCTTGGAAAAGCTACTCGGGTAATCATTGAACTACTCGAGTATATATATATATATAAAAACATCTACTCGAGTTCAACGTCACTTACTCGAGTATATAGGGAACTACTCGAGTATGTAGACTTAGAATTATTCTGAGATGAGAAGCACAGATCTACTCGAGTATGAACATACCACTTACTCGAGTAACTAACCAACTACTCGAGTACAAGTTATCATCTACTCGAGTAAAACAGTCTACTCGAGTAGGTAATCCAACTTACTCGAGTGCAGACCCACTTACTCGAGTATACAAGAGATGTACTCGAGTATGTGGACTTAGAGAAAATTCTGGATCTAAAAGCAGAAGGATTTACTCGAGTATAAGATATGACCTACTCGAGTGACTGACTATCTACTCGAGTATAAACTTATCTACACGAGTACACAGAGTCTACACGAGTATGTCTAATGATCTACTCGAGTACTAAGTCACTTACTCGAGTATATGAAGAAACATACTCGAGTATGTGGACTTAGAAATATTTCTTCTGAAAAGATAAACTTCAAAACTTCAGTCCACCAATCCAAGTGCTTGTATAGGAAGTGTATCCCAATAGAGAGGCTATACATGGGCCAACACTTTGGATCACACAATGAGGGATTACATTGTATGGTCCTGTGTTTGGTGACCCATTATAGACTGACATTGGTCTACACTTGGCAATGAGAACCTGCACACATATAACTTAAATACAATATCAAATACACCTTAATTCATCTTAGTTCAAGGTCTGACCTCCTACAAATCTGAGGTATTGTGGAGACAAATCCCAACACTAGGTGATTATAATATGAACTTGGATTCGATGGAATAGATGTTGCAATTCATCTCGAGGTTGGGTTAATTCTTTTGTGTTATTCACCGAGGTAATGTGAAGATTGATGTTTGAGGACTTGAATCCCTATGCCAAGATGTGAATCAAGCCTAAGTGAATGAAAGGCTTTGTTATATTTGGTAGATCTCCATTATGTGCATTGTCTATGATATGTTGAATTCATTTGGAAGGATTAGTAAATGATTAGAACTATGACCAGGATGTATAATGGATTGATGGAAGGGAATGGATAGTCCAATGCTTAGAGTGTCATCTCCCCACGGGTAGCATTGTGGAAGTTAATAAGTGCGGTGTTGACCGTCACTAATGGGAATGAGGTTGAGTTGGATAAAATTGGACGGTT
The DNA here is from genome assembly GCA_039513925.1 of Platanthera zijinensis. Classification (NCBI taxonomy): domain Eukaryota; kingdom Viridiplantae; phylum Streptophyta; class Magnoliopsida; order Asparagales; family Orchidaceae; genus Platanthera; species Platanthera zijinensis. The sequence continues at coordinate 343,477 of CM077078.1, read as the reverse complement.
GGGCTTGGTCCTCGGAGTTCACGTCCCGAGGCTCCTTCCGTATTTAATGGATGGTTGGGCTTGGTCCTCGAGCTCTCTCCGAGGCTCCTTCCATGCCACAGAATTGTGGAATTGCATGTGGTGTGAGTCGACACGCGGTGTCGTAATCCCGGGTTAAGGATAGTGTGGCAGGTCTACGGGCTCGCCAATCGTCACACCGATGGGAGTTGTCAGTTAGACCTTGGGCGATTGGGCTTGGTCCTCGGTGTTCACATCCCGAGGCTCCTTCCGTGCCAAGTGAATGGTTGGGCTTGGTCCTCGTGCTCATTTCCGAGGCTCCTTCCGTGTCATACCATAGGCCAGTCAGGGGCTAGGATCTTGGTGCATATTTACCCGAGAGAACCCGCTGAGTCGTAGTACACATGTGAGCTCCGCTGTTGTGTTCCTAGCGTGGAGGCGTACGGAGGCCTAGGCCAGGTAGTGTAGAGACCAGCCTAGTAGTGGAGATGCCCGCTCCACTATCACCGTTTGGCCACGACGGTTGATGCCTGAGAGGTTAGCTACCTGCTCGAATAGTGGGAACTATAAGTCTGTGTCGACATAGCGATTGTATGTGCTTGAGCATGAGTGTGTCATTGCATTGCATACATAGCATTGCACTTCATTACATACACAAGACCCTCATCGTATAAGTTTGTATGGGCACTCCTATACGATGAGTTACTTTCTGCTGAACGACCCTCAACTTATATGCTTGTATGGGCATCCATATAAGTTGAGTTACTTACTATTCTAGTTATATACTCTCTTGCTGCTGTAGTTCGTAGATTTGAAATAAGAGCTTATTTATTATACACTACTGATGTTGCTGCTTATAATATGTATATTCACTTCACTTGTTGTACTACTGTTATTTATATATTGTACCTGTTCCTTTCTCCGCCCGGTGCCGAGGAGTCGTCGGGGGAGCGGATGTGAAACCACTTAGTCTTTTTGACTAACGGTTGCTACATCTTCCTTTTTAGGAGGAAACCCCGCAGGTGGAGCAGCAGGCTATGCAGACAGACAGCCAGGCCAGGGTGACAGGGCCTGAAAGGATGGTACCATCGCTGCCGTCGGTTACAGATGTGAGTGAGAGAGGGATTTTGTTGTAGCCCTTCGGGGCAATTCTGTTTACGTACTCTGATGTTAGAAGCTTGATGTAGCTTCTTTATTTATGATATTATGGACATATGCTTGGTGTGGATTTGACTTTCATATTTTTATGGTTGGGTTGGCATTTATCTATTGATATTGTTGGTAGCCAGTAGAATAGGCGTCTTGTGATACAGGCTAGCCTGAGTGCTAGTGTTACCGCAAGGCGGCTGTTCTGGGCATAAGACCCCTCTCGTGCCGTGTCTTGTGTTCCGGGAGGGGGGTCTTACACTTCTACACGATCTTTGCCGGGCTGCAATGCCTCCAACAAGGATTGGTAAATATCGTTAAGCTGTTCGTTGCCAATGTCGTCGATTATCTCATCAGTGGATAGACTAACCGTGGATAAGGAATCACCCCCTTGAGTTGTAGCATTTGGAGTAATAAACCCAGACTCCGGCACCTCCCTTGCTGGTCTGGACTGCAAGCTCACAGCTCCAGTCCGCTTCGATATGTTCGGTTCCTTCATGGAGCGAAGTTTTTTCACTATCCTATCAGAAAGAGCGGCCTTATCCTTCTTTATCTTCTTCTCGGATGACATCTCCTTCATTATATCAGGAGCGGCCTGCCCTAAGCCCCGCATCTGTTCGTGGACAGAATTTATATCAGCAATAGCAAGAACCTGAGATGGCTCTGGTTTCTCAGCTGTTTTTCTTCGGCGACCCGCTTCTCTTAGTCAGGATCGGCATCGATCTGTGGATCCTTAGTAGAGGTAACTTCATTCCCCATATCCATGCTCAGCATGAACATCCCCGAAGGAGACGGGAAGATATCTATATCGAGAGGATTGATGCGATATTTTTACTCTAGTATAAACTATGTAGATAGGTATAAGTTAAATTGATTTTAATCTCAGGTAAGTACACCTATCAATCATAATATAGGAGAAATCTACATCTCGTGTCGTATTCCTCAGCGTCTTTTCAAGTACTCGTACTCACTCTCACTCTATTATCGTACCTATATTTAAAATTGGTTGTTACTCTAATTAAAATCGTTATTCTAAAGGTAAAATTATTTAGGGTTTGTAGAACGGTAGAATGGTGATACAATGCTTTGGTGATAATTACATAAGTAAAAATACACAGTTTCTAAAAAAGATTTGATAATTTAAATATTTTCTTTCCATCATTTTATATGATCTCAATGACCGTAGAGTCTTCGAAATTCATCGAGTTCTCTCTCGAGCAACTTAATGACTAAGCCTAGGTTGAATGTTAGAAATCTCTTTCGTAACATAACTCCTAAAACTTGATTTAATCTTCATGAACTTGACTCTTTAGTGAAGACACTAATACAGAGAACTTATGTTCTTCTATCTCTAAAATCATAAGCAAATCATATCATCTAAATGTGATCTAATCAAATCTTTCAGCTCTCGATCTCAAGACTTAAAATCAAAGAAGATCATCCGGGCTACTCTTCATCTAATCATAAAATTGTCAAGCCTTTCATCTCTCGATCTCAAGGCTTGATGTTAAATTAGAGTAGTCCAGATCGTAGAAGATCTTATAGAGTTATAAAACTTAGATGAATTATAGTAAAGATCAAAGAAGAGGAATGATTAAATAAACTCAAATTTTGACATTGTTCTCATATTCCATACACACCAAGTAAGAGATATACTGAGATATAATCGATAAAAACATCAAAGGGGAAATAAGAATTGAAAGATAAAAGACTTTACAAATCGTATTCTTCGATCCACCTTCGAATGAGTCTTCTCCAACAAAGTATTCACCTTCACTTCGTCCAAAGACCAGCACAAATCATCCACCCCCTTCTCTTTCATTTATTGGACGTATTTATAGATTTGGAGCAAAAAGGAGTTTACACGGCCGTGTTCATGGCCGTGCGGATGGTTACAGCACACAAAAGCGTCGCTTCAGCAACTTCCCGAGGGGGACACGGCTTCTGATACGGCCGTGTACATGGTCATGTGGTTAACACGGCTATTGACACGACCGTGTGAATGGACGTGTCCTTGGCCATGTGGTTAACACGGCTATTGACATGGCCGTGTGCATGGTCGTGTCCTTCTCTGCCATTTGGTCTTCTCGTTAGCATCTTTCAGGGGGGAACATGGCTGTTGCCACGGCCGTGTACATGGCCGTGTAGACCTCTATGGAACTTGGTTCTTTGCCTAAATCATGCCCAAGCAATCCCTGCTCCTGCATCTCATGACTAACTTGCAGTATTGATTAGAAAACTACATCATTTCTACAACATAACCTCACAATAATCACCTAAATCAAATGGTTAGATAAAACACTATAAAAGTATGTTATGGGTGAGCTTTTCATTTAAAGTAAGGTAGACAATGATAGTAAATATGTTATATAAATCACTCACATCAAGGATTGCCCGCAGGAGTCCGGGAATCTGTTGTCACCAGCTGGTGTTGCGCCTTGTTCGCACTCGTTGATGGATTTTCCGAATGGGAGGTGGAGGCCGTGGACTTCTCCATGATTTTTTCGTCATTAATATAGACTGGGTCGGGTGAAAAATGACCGCTCTTAGAGGTTTTTTTTGTGGAAAAGACTGATTTTTTTCCTTTTTCACAACCTTCTTGGTCCTAGCTGCCGGCTTAGGATTCTCCCTTTTTGAAAAATTGCCAAAATAGCTTCCTAGGCCAGCCATTGCAGACTAAAGAGTACTGACTACAAGAGGTGAAAACTGACCCGTGGTGTTGGTAATTTCTGGAAAATAATGAACCTCCTAGGGATATTTATAGTGCTGACTGCATTAATTGTAGTTGCGGACTCGACGGTTAAGCTAACATTTTCGAAGTTTTGGGAAACATAAAAATGTGTGAGGATTATGTTAACCCCAAAATCTGCAACACGATCAGCAGGGCATCTTGGACATCCTCCTTCAGCAGCGAACTCATTCTCCAGTCCTCCCAGATCGGCAGACTCTGAGAATGCTTCCAGTCCGCCAAGTTCGGCATCCTCTGGGACAGCAGTCCCCAAGCTAGGACCACAACTCCTATTATCTGCGGGTAGACGTCTCCAGTCTGCCCGGCTCGCGCAGTCCGCCCCCATTACGTGGACTGGCGCATTTTTTGTATCCCATCACCACTGTCTGGTTCTCATGTACCCCGGGCAGGCGATTATTTTAGCCCTGCCCGCTGGGGCAGGCCCCCAAACATATAAATAGGGGGAAGTGGTGCACCTAAAGCACACTGACTCGAATCCAGGAGCCTACTTGTTAAAGGCTGCGAACTCAAATTTCGGACTTTGCGGTCTCCAGCATGCTCGCTCCCATACTATTTCTTCCCTTTAACCAGCTTTCAACAATCAAAAGAAAGCCCATCACAGAAAAGGCAATCAGGCCGTGACGGGCGAAATCTGGCGTCACCGCAATCCGCAAGCTGACTGTTTCTCTTTTCTCATCCGCAACTACAATTGATGCTGATGCACAAAATACGCTCTCCAAATCCTGCAAAGAGAAAAGGAGAAAGGGGGGAAAACTGCAAGTAATTGTAGTGCTGACTGCATTAATTGTAGTTGCGTACTCGGTAGTTAAGCTAACTTTTTAAAGTTTTCGGAAACTTAAAAATGTGCGGGGATTATGTTAACCCCAAAATACGCAACATGATCAGCAGGGCATCTTGGTCATCCTCCTTCAGCAGCGGACTCGTTCTCCAGTCCTCCTAGGCCAGTAAACTCTGAGAATGCTTCCAGTCCACCCAGTTCGACATTCTCTGGGACAGCAGTCCCCAGGCCAAGACCACAGCTCTTGTTTTGCGGCGGACAGACGTCTCCAGTCCGCCCAGCTCGCGCAGTACGCCCCCTTTACGCGGAGTGGAGTCTTCTTTTGTATCATGTCACCACTTCTCGGTTCTCCTGTACCTCGGACAAGAGGTTATTTTAGCCCTGCCCGATGGGGCATGCCCCCAAACCTATAAATAGGGGGAAGTGGTGCACCCAAAGCACGCTGACTCGAATCTAGGAGCCTACTTGTTAAAGGCTGCGGACTCGAATTTCGGACTTTGCGGTCTCCAGCTTGCTCGCTCCCTTGGTATTTCTTCCCTGTAACTAGATTTCAACAATCAAAAAAAAGCCAATCGCAGAAAAGGCATTCAGGCTGCGACGGGGGAAATCTGGCATCACTGCGATCCGCGGGCTGACTGTTTCTCTTTTCTCATCTGCTAGTAAATGGTTACTTGCAGTTTGACCCCCTTTTTCCTTTCATCTTTGCAGGATTTGGAGGGCTCATTTCGTGCATCAATAAAACCATTCACGAAATCCATAGAAATGTCATCGAACTTCCATATCGGGATTGACAACGAATTCAGGAAACCTCCAGGCTTCTGGCATTCAGCTTTCACGAAGGCACAAGTCTGACATTTTGCCATGTAACGGGCTATGTCTTTCTTCAGACCCGACCACCAGAACATCTTCTTCATGTCCTTGTACATCTTTGTGCTCCCTGGGTGAATTGAGTACTTTGTGGAGTGTGCCTCGTACAACAATTCCTCCAGTAAATTACCCACATTTGGGATGCACAAACGACTGTGATTTCGCAAAAGACCGTCATCCAGGTAAAACTTGGAATTTGACCCATCCGCTACATAGCGCTTTAAACTCTCATCGAGTTCCGTTGCTCGCCGAACTCTGTCTGCAAGGTCATACTATACCTCCATCCAATTCAGATACGCATTTGCAGTGGTATTCTTGTCAACAAAAGAAATATCTAAGTTCTCCAACTCCTGGATCAGACGCTCTTCATGCATCTGCAACCAACTAGCCCTTGTCGGAGTCCTATGACTCAAGACATCTGCGACTACATTTCCCTTCCTGGGAGTGTAATGAATCATGAAGGTGTAGTCCCCAAGGAATTCCATTCTCCTCCTTTGCCGCATATTAAGATCCTTCTGATCTTACAGGTACTTAAGACTCTTATGGTCCATGAAGGCGTCAACTTTCACGCCATATAAGTAGTGACGCCATAGTTTTAGTGCAAAAATCACAGCCGCCAACTCTAGGTCGTGGACTGGATAGTTCTGCTCATGCAGTTTCAACTGTTATGAGCTATAAGCTATCACTTTACCAAACTAAAGAAGCATGCAGCCTAAGCCGGTCCCTGATGCATCAATATAAATCTCATAGCCGTCTGTACCACATAGCGACGTAAAATTAGGCGTTGTGGTCAAACGAATCTTCAACTCTTCAAAAGCTCATGTGCACTCCGGAGTCCAAACGAACTTCTGATCTTTTATCGCCAGTGTGGTGAGAAGTAAGGCTATCCGTGAAAATTTCTCCATGAAGCACCTGTAGTAGCCTACAAGTCCAAGGAAACTCTGTACTTCTGCTACAGTAGTCAGAACATGTCACTCCTGTATACCAACTATCTTCACCGGATCCACCTCAATTCCCTCTCCACTAACCACATGGCCCAGAAAAGGCACCGACAATAGCCAAAACTCGCACTTTGAGAACTTGGCATAGAGCTTGTTTCTCCTCAGGGCATGCAACACCATCGGCAAATGGTTTGCATGATCTTCTTCAGACTGAGAGTACACTAATATTCATCAATAAAGACGATCACAAATAGGTCTAAGTACTCCCTGAATGTTCGATGCATTAAGTCCTTGAATACCGATGGCGCATTTGTTAGCCCAAACGGCATTACTGTGAAATCATAATGACCATAGCGTGTTCCAAATGCTTTTTTGGGAATGTCACATTCCTTAATCCTTAAATAATAATAGTTAGACTTCAAATCTAGCTTTTAGTATACTGTTGATCCAACAAGCTGATTGAATAAGTCATCAATTTATGGTATCAGATACTTGTTCTTCTCCGTCAGCTTGTTCAACTCTCGATAGTCGATGCATAGACACAAGCTACCATCCTTCTTTTTCACAAAAAGAACCGGTGCGCTCTAAGGTGACATACTTGGGCATATATAGCCCTGCTCTAGCATCTCTTGCAACTGAAACTTCAGCTCCGCCTTTTAATTTGGTGCTACTCGGTACGGTGACCGGGCCACAAGTTTCCCACCTAGCACCAACTCGATAGCGAAGTCTTTTTCCCTTTAGGGAGGTAACCCCGGAAGATCCTTCAGAAACACATCTGCGTACTCTGACACAATCGGAACGTAGCTCAAACTAGACTTCGGCTTAATAACCTCTATAAGCGTGAAGAATATCACTGCGCCCTTCCGAACAGCTTTGACAACTTGGAAAGCAGACATCTGTATCTTGCTCGATCCTCGCATACTATCGAATTTAGTCTCTAGCTCGATATTTTGTCCTAGCGTGACTTCCTTTGAGTTTCAATCTATACATGCACGATGCTCCGAGAGCCAGTTTATACTAAAGATTACATCAAACTCAGATATCGGCAGCACTGATGCTTCCAATCTGAAATCCTGACTTCCTATCCTTACCTCAACACAACAGGACCTAACCGCATGCATCACGCATCCGTTAGGCAACACTACCTTTAGTATATCTGTCATCCCACGAGTAGGCACTCTGATCTGCGACACGAATTCCTCAGATTGAAACAAATGTGATGCACTTGTATCAAATAGTGCTCTCACTGGATAGTACTGAATAAGGATAAAGCATATATTACTGAAGTTACAAGCAATCATAAGGTATGTTGTATATAAAGCATCAAAATATATACTACGCATACCTGTAACGACATCTGCTTGTTTGATGGCCTCATGTTGGCCAAGATTGTACACCCTTGGCTGAGTTGGAGCCTACTAGGATGTAGTGGAATCCACCATTGTCTTCCTTTTTTAGCATACAATGTTCCTACCTTCTTATCAACCGCAAGACGATCATGTCAACAGTCTCGAGCCATATGACCCACCTTGTGTAAGACCCCTTTTTTTTCTTTTTAAACCACCGGGGTCTTAGCCCAGAATTTCCGCTTTGCGGTGGCACCGACTCACGGGAAGGCCGCCACTACAAAACGCCAATTCTGCCGGCCCTTTTCGATCATAAGAGAGAGAAGTAATTTTACATAAAATGTAAACAAGTCCACAGAAACATGTAAATAAAAGTGAAATCATATCCAGTCCATCAGTAGATAATAACAGGAAATAGATAAATGGGCTCGAGCCCGGTACATCAGAGTCCTCACTACAAATCACTCATCGCGGAAGCTATAAAAATACTAATCACTCACGGAGCTGGTCGCAGGTGCATCGATGCTAGACTGACCCACCTCCATGCGCACCGTACTCCGCTGGTGCTGGTCCCTGGACTGCTGGTCCCTATCTCCCATCCGGAGCTCCTGTAATGTTGTGGTTCGAAAACCATTAGTCATAAAGACTAAGCCCTATCATCCCCTACCCCTCCCCCCACGGCTCCTAAGCATCGGGCGGAGAGGAGGAAAGGGAAGCTTCAAAAGTATAGAGTAATCAAGCAGATGACAAGGGAGCTAATCTAACAATTATTTAGAATAAAGTACAACTAGCAATCCTATGGTAGTAAATGGTAAAGAAGAGAAGTAGTAAGTATCAAATGTATAAAAAGGCAGCTAGAGAACTGTAAGTAAACAAGCAAGTAAAAAAGTAAGTAACCTTAACTTATATGAATGTCCATACAAACTTATAAGTTAAGGGGTCTTATGCAAGGCTCCCATCGTATAAAAAGTCCCATACCGATTTATACGTTGGGGTGTCGGTTGTATGCAAATATGAGTGTAGTGATATGCTATGCCATGATTCATGCAAGTGCAACTCACGCACACGACTCTATGCGCACAGACCTTTAGTTCCCCCTGTTCGGGCAACTAGCTTCACTCCCAGGAACCTCCGTAGTGGCAAACGGAGACAGTGGGTCGGGCCCCCCACTCCTAGGCGGGTATCCATACTACCAGGCCTAGCCCTTCCGTACGCCCCTAGAAGAACACAACCTAGAGTATCCGCGTACTACTGCTGGCTGTACCCACCAGACTTTCTTTGGCTAAGTGTCCCACACCGCCGAGTCAACATACCGATGCCGGTGTGAACGACAATCAGATTTCGAAGACCCACCACCTTTATTCTGTACTCCAACCCTCGAGCCCTCGGCTCCCCGGGCTGTCCCGTCCGTGCATCTACCTTCAGAGCTACCGTCTGAATAGCAACCAAACCAATTATTCTATCTTCCTAGCTATCGGGGTGAATGTGTGTGCAACCCTAATTATACTAGTTGCTCATTTAATTTATTATTACTATGGTTTACATTAGCCCAGGACTGCCCCCGGCATACCCCGTGAAGGGTTCTCAAGGGGCACTAGGAACCAAGACGGCGGCATTACGGCCCGAAGTTCCCTTTCGCAAGGCACTTATTGTTATTGGTTGATCTCCCTTAACCCAATTCCCTTTTTGTTACTTTAGATCTAACCCTAGAGTATTAAGACTCTTCCATTCCTACCCGGGTGGACGATCTTTCGTCGTTCCCGTACGCCACTTTACCTTAACCAGCCTCACACTCTACTTATCCTGACTTCCAAAAATGAACTTGATCTTAGCTTGCCATAACCAACCAGCAACTACCAAAATTCCATTTCCCAAGTTCATTATTACTCTAGTTCAGTTTCCGTGGTTTTACTATATGCAGACCATCCTAAGCTACATGAGGAGTATAAGGGGAGGTACTCCAATTTGTCTTCCGAATCTCCTATAATATTTACTGGAGGTCTACCATGACATAATTAGTCTAAATCCAAGGTTTCCAAATTTTCCTATTTATCGGGCATTTAATTTATTTATTCTAAGATTCCAAACGCCTTAGTATGAACATGAATTGCAATAGTGAGCCAACAATAAATCATCATAAAATCAGTAAAAATCCTATGAGACATTTAAACAGCAATTCCATGTTTTGAGAAATTCAAGAGATGTTTAGGCCTATATTTCCTAATTTACCGTTTTAGGCCATTTCTACTATATTATGAAGGAAGTAATGAACATGTGTATCTAAAAATCCCAAGAAAATTATAGAAGCTGTATAGTGACCTAAAACTATCATAAACCAAGTACCATAATTTTTCTCCAACATTTGAACTCTGAATTTATTTTAATTCAAGATACTAATTTTCCTAACTTAATGAAGGAGGTACTGTTTTTATTCATCTAAAATTCTAGAGAAAATTACAGGGTTACTATCTTAATTTGAAAAAACCCACTGACCAAATTTCATAATTTTCCAAATAGTAATTGGGCCTTAATTTGTATTTTTGACTACATATCATAATTAGTACATTAAAGAAATATGTACCAGAAATAATCAGTTAAAATTTCCAAGAAAAATACTGAAGGTATAACGTGCTATAAAATGCCCTAATCCAAGATTTCATAATATTCCAGTGAACAAAATTTCCATAATCATCAAAACAAATATCTAGGGCACAACTATGGTTGTGAATGAAGTACTGTATAAATTAATCCAAAAATCTCAACAAAATTATATCATGGCTATTTTGACCAGAAAATCCCTTTGCCCAAATTTTATTTGATTTGAAGTTCATTAGATAGCTTAATAATTCAAATTAAAGTTTGTGACCTAAACTAGGGTTAGGGTTGGAGGTGGGCTAAAGGTCTCCAAATACCATAATATTTTTACCAGAGGACTTTAATGGCCCTATGGACCTCTCCACCAAATTTCAAGTCAGTACAAGGCCATTTGACCTCATGACCTTCACAACCCTACAAATCCCCATTAAGGGACCTACCCTAGGGTTCTAGGGCTACCCTACACCAAACCACTCCAAACTCCCTTGGAGGGTGTATCATGCCCTAAAAAGTCAGTGACCAAAATATCAGCCCATGTTGAGGTGATATGGCCACTCAAATACCAAGGGGGTGTTTGATCCTAAATTATCCTATGAGGATCAACCTAGGGTTGGACACAAACCTAATCAAAACATCTCCAAATGAGATGAAATTTTTACCAGAACCTTATGTTATACCCAGGGACCACTCACCAAAATTTGGGAGGGTTTGGAAGTCATTTAGCCATCTAATTAAATTATGCTAGGATTATAAAATTTTTCTAAAAACTATAGAAAAATATTTCCCAAAAATCTTAATTTTTGGATAGCATCTAGATATAGATAAGATTAGGCCACACCCCAAATTTCAAGTCATTTTGATGAGTGGTTTGGAGTGGGGAATATTTCTAAGGTCAAGACAGCCCTATGGATAGACCTCACCAAAAAGTGTGTTGTGGTCTAACCAGAACCCCAAATCGAGTGAAATTAATTTTGGATTAAACTAGACTTCAAGGGCTACATTTTCTATGTTAACTACTTTTTATGTTTCAGCCCCTATGGGCTATAATTTTCAGTTTAAACCAAGTGTACAGTAAAGGGAATTAATTCCTAGCTATACATTATATAATATTATTAAATACTACTGTTCACCATCTTCTTCACCCGAACCCGAACAGCATCAGAAAAACAAACGCCTCCTGTAGCTTTTCTAAAGCTATTTCCCGGCCACCCAGCCATCTCCCTGGCCGGCCACCACCACCACCTCTGTTGAGGTGTGGGCTACCGTCGGGCGGCGGCACGGCCGCCGGAGAGGCGGTTTCCGGCGAACCCGACCACCATTTATTTCTTGAAAAACATGGAAAAACTCACTCAATCTTGCTCCTTTGAGCTCGACATCTCTCTTAAGTAATTTCTAAGATCTATCCATAGAAGAAAGAGTAGAGGAGGACCTTGTTCGCGGGCTGGAGGCGTGCAGAGCGTCGGGAAGCCATTTGTGCGGTGGTGGCGTCGCTGAAAATTCTTCAACAGCAAGGGAAGGAATCTGAATCAGTTTGATGGAGTGTGTAACCTTTTCCTCTTGCTCTTAGGAGTCTTTTATAGATCAGCAAGTGGGAAGGGGAAAAGATGAAACGTTCATGGCCATTAATATTTCTCTTAATGACGTTTCGGTTATGGTAGAGGCAGTTGAAACGCTGGAAAAGAGGAGGTGTTTGCCAGGTGGCGATTTCCTATTGGACCAACATTTCCTTATTTTATTAAATAATTAGAGTAGGAAAAGGCCCATAAATACTCCTTGTGTAACTTCCCATAATCAGAATTGATTACAACGTCGGTTACCGAAATTTCCAGTCTGGCTGACGTTTCGGCCTTGGTCACGGGCATGACATATAGGTCACGGGCGTGACAGGCCCGGGTGGCCAATTCTTGGTTCAACGATCGTCGAACTGAGATCGATGATCGTCGAAGGGTTGTCACGCCCTAGGTCACGGGCGTGGCACATGGGTCACGGGCGTGATAGGCCCGGGTGACCAATTCTGGGTTCGACGACCGTCGAACGGAGGTCGACGATCGTCGAAGGGTGGTCACGCCCTAGGTCACGGGCATGACACATGGGTCACGGGCGTGACAGGGTCCTGAGGCAAATTTCCGCGCTCGGCGATGGTCTCGCTGAGATCGACGATCGCCAAAGGGGGTCACGCCCTTGGTCACGGGCGTGACACCTGGGTCACGGGCGTGACAGGGCCATGACGCAAATTCTGCGCTTCGACGATCGTCCCGCTGAGATTGACGATCGTCGAAGATGTCACGCCCTAGGTCACGGGCGTGACACATAGGTCACGGGCGTGACAGGCCCAGGTTGAAAAATTCTGCGCCCGACGATCGTCTCCCTGAGATCGACGATCGTCGATATAGTCACGCCCTAGGTCACGGGCGTGACGGGTTGGTCACGGGCGTGACCAACCCGTGACCCGAAATCTCGGTCGATGTATTTCAATTTTTGGGCTTCCTAGGGTTCTGTCACGACCAACCGACTCCTAGGAGTCTAGCCGGAAATGAGATGTTACAAATTCCAATAAACAAAACAAAGATTTCGTCCCCGAAATCAAGGTTAAGCCTACGGGACTCTAATCGGGAAAAGAAGCTTGTAACATCCCATGAGAATTGAAAAAATTACATCTCTACGTTATGTTTGCTTTGTGCGGTTTCAAATCTAAGATTAATTCGTCCAATTAACTAGGTATATACACCCCAATAAACAAAAGATTAGCCCCTATTCTTGAAATTTCAGTCCTATTGGTTTAAAACAAGAAGAAAAACTGATTGTCCAGAGGGGTGGTGAGGTATACCTGACGAAAAAGTTCCGGGTATTTTTGCCGCATCAAGTCCTGTGGCTCCCATGTATGCTCCTCCTGCCCATGATTGTTCCACAGATCCTTGACTAACGGAACCTTCTTCCGTCGCAAGACCCGCACTGCTGTATCGTCAATCCTGATAGGCTCCATTTTGACTGACCGATCCGAGGCCACCGGGCCATCTGCCGAGGAGATCAGCTGCTCAGGGCGTAGCAGAGCCCTCCGAAGTGAGGAGACGTAGAAGACGTCATGCAATCCCGCTAACTCCGGCGGTAGCTCCAGTCTATAGGCTAAGGGGCCGATCCGCTCCAGGATCCTATAAGGCCCGATATATCTCGGATTGAGCTTCTTCCGCCCACGCACCCGCGAAACTCCGTGCATCGGCCGTATCTTCAAGAAAACTCGGTCTCCCACCTGGAACTCCACTTGACGATGCCTCGCATCGTAGTATTTCGCCTGTCTGCTCTGGGCTTCCAACATCCTGTCCTGGATCAATCTAATCTGAGCATCTGTATCTCCCACAAACTCCGAGCCTAGTGCCTGCGGATCCTCATCCTGAACCCATGATAGTGGGGTCCTGCACTTCCTTCCATACAACGCCTCGTATGGAGCCATGCCTATGCTGGACTGATGAGCGTTGTTGTACAAAAACTCGACCAGTGGCAGCAATCTCTCCCAAGGCTCGCCACGGTCCAAAATGCAAAGTCGCAATAGATCCTCCAGTGTACGGTTGGTGCACTCTGTCTGTCCGTCGGTCTGAGGGTGAAAAGCTGTGCTGAATGTCAATCGAGAACCCAGATGGGCCTGGACTGACCTCCATTCCCTGGATGTAAACCGCCCATCCCGATCCGAAATGATAGTCTTGGGCACCCCATGATAACGCACAAACTGCTCAATGAACCTCCGTACTAATACACTGACCGGTGTGTCCTTTCCCACTGGAATGAATCTGGCCACCTTTGTTAGCCTGTCCACTATCACCCAGATCGAGTCATTCCCCGCACGGGATCGAGGTAGCCCATGTATGAAGTCCATGGCTATATCCTCAAACTTCCACTCCGGCACCGGAAGCGGTTGCAGCAAGCCTGCCGGGATCCTACACTCCGCCTTCACGAGCTGGCAGGCCTTGCAATGCATCACAAAATACGTAATATCTTTCTTCATACCCGGCCAGTACATCGTCCTCTTCAAATCCTTTACCATCTTGGTGATTCCCGGGTGTACAGAATATCGGCTGCAGTGAGCTTCCGTCAAAATGTCCTCCCGGATCCGTCCTCCTGCTGGTATGTAGACTCTGCCTCGGAAACACAGAAGCCCATCCCTCAAAGAGTAATCTCCTGTCGTGCCTTCCTCCAAGGCTCGGAATATCGGCTCAGCTCTCTCATCCAGCATCTGCCCATCTCTGATGCGGTCTTGAATATCATCAGTAGTAACCATCGACCCCAGGTACTCCATGTATAGCTCCGGGTCATCCTCAGACACTAGTGAAATCTGCAACTCCTCGAATGATCTAACCAACTCCAAGGCCATCAGCTGCGGACCTACTCCTGTCGTACTCGCTCTCCGGCTCAGAGCATCCGCGACCACGTTCGCCTTCCCTGGATGGAAGTGCATAGTATACTGGTAGTCCAACAGAAACTCCACCCAGCATCTCTGTCTGATGTTTAACTCCTTCTGGGTGTCGACGTACTTCAGATTCTTGTGGTCAGAGAAGATATCACAATGTACTTCGTAGAGATAGTGTCGCCAGATCTTAAGAGCAAAAATGACTGCCCCCATCTCCAAATCGTGCACGGGGTAATTCTGCTCGTGCTGCTTCAACTGACGGGAGGCATAGGCTATTACGTGCCCATTCTGCATCAGAATGGCACCCATCCCCTGATAGGAAGCATCTGTATACACCTGGAATCCCTCCTTCCCTGATAGAAGAGCAAGGATGGGGGCCGAGGTGAGACGATCCTTCAGCTCCTGGAAGGCAGATTCGCATCGAGGCGTCCAGATAAAAGGGGACTCCTTCTTCGTCAGAGACGTAAGAGGGAGGGCAATCTGAGAGAACCCCTTTACGAACTTCCGGTAATAGCTGACAAGTCCCAAGAAACTTCGAACATCCGAGGCCGACTTTAGTGGTGGCCAATCCCGTACTGCCTGGACCTTCGCCGGATCCACTGCCAGACCTGCTCCACTGATGACATGGCCCAAGAAGGCCACCTCCTTTAGCCAGAACTGGCACTTGCTGTACTTGGCATACATCTCATGCTCACGCAGCTTCTCTAAGGTCAAGGCCAGATGTCTTGCGTGCTCCTCCTCCGTCCTTGAATAGATAAGGATGTCGTCGATGAATACGATAACGAAGACGTTCAGATACTCTTCGAACACCCGATTCATCAAAGTCATGAATGCGGAGGGTGCATTCGTGAGCCCGAACGGCATCACGGTAAACTCGTACAAGCCATATCTACTACTGAAGGCCGTCTTCGGGATGTCCTCCTCCCGAATGCGAAGCTGGTAGTACCCTGACCTCAGATCCAGCTTTGAGAACCAATGGGCTCCCTCCAGCTGGTCAAATAGCTCGTCTATCCTTGGTAAGGGATAAGTATTCCGGACTGTCAACCTGTTCAGAGCCTGGTAATCTATGCACAGTCGTAGGGTCCCGTCCATCTTCTTAACGAACAACACCGGAGCTCCCCATGGTGAAGAGCTAGGCCGAACGAACCCGGCCTCCACTAACTCCTGAAGCTGGCTTCGA
Organism: Platanthera zijinensis; assembly: GCA_039513925.1. NCBI lineage: Eukaryota > Viridiplantae > Streptophyta > Magnoliopsida > Asparagales > Orchidaceae > Platanthera > Platanthera zijinensis. The sequence continues at coordinate 327,479 of CM077078.1, read as the reverse complement.
AATTCCGCCAACTCCTTTGGGGCCATCCGATAGGGAGCTCTGGATACCGGCTTAGCCCCCGGTACGAGCTGAATCTGGAAGTCCTTCTCTCGGTGCCGGGGTAGCCCTGGTAGCTTCTCCGGAAACACGTCGGCGAAGTCCCGCACTACTGGAATATCTGAAATGGAGTCCTTGGCCACGACCGCCTCAAAAAGGACCTGATAAACTTCTTCCCCCTGCAGGTGGGCCTTAACGGCCTGCACAAACGATAGTAAGGTACGGGGTGCTGGTATAATACCTTCGATGACAATGAAGGAGTCGTCGTGCCTCACGGTGATCCTCTTCGCCACACAATCGATCTGGGCATGGTTCCAATACAGCCAAGTCATGCCCAGAATCAGATCGTAATCTGGCATCTTCAGAACCATCGTTGGTGCCTCAAACGCCTTCCCGCCGATCCTCGCTTCCATATTGCAATGAGCAGAGGTCATTATCTCTAATCCATCGGGTAGGCGCACCCTCATCATCTTCCCGGTGAATGTCTCCACACCTGCCAGCCCTTTCACGAAATCCTTCGACACGAACAATTGCGACGCACCAGTGTCGAAGAGGGTGTGAGTGGGCTTGCCGCTAACGAAGACTATGTCTGGGGTAATTAAGTGTCTTAGTATTCTTGTTGCAGTTGTCTTCTCTTAATTTCTAACCAGGTTATGTCTAGAATACTAGTTTATATGAAGAAAATTTAAAAGTACTGTCATACCTGTGATAACCTGCTCCGGGTTCCAGGGCTGTGTCAGGTCTAGAGCATACACCTGCTCCCTCTCTGGCCTGCGGCCTCGATCCTGAAATCCTCGTCCTCGGTCCTGTCCTCGTCCGCCAAACTGTCGGGGAGGTGGAGCTCCCTGGTGTGCTGGTGGGGGTGCTCGCCTCACAGGGCAGTTCCTCTTGATATGCCCCGGCCGGTTGCACTGATAGCATACCGGTGGCTGCTCTACCGTCCTTGGCATTTCCAGCATCTGTATAGGCTGGGGAGCCAATACCCCCTGACTCATCTTCTCCTGCCCAAACTCTTGACGAGGCTGATCCCCGTTCCTTCTCTCCCCAATAACCTGGCCTCGAGGACGGTCTCTACATCCTCCAATCACTGTATCATCAGCCGGTCTCTTCCGGCTCTTCACTGTAAGCTGATCCGCCTCTCTCTTCTTAGCCATCTCCAGAATCCTGGCCAGACTCCCCTCTAAGACGAAAAGGAGGGCCTGTCTCATGTCATCTTGCAGCCCCTTATAAAATCTCCGGGCATAGCCAGCATCGTCTAACTGGTAAGCGTCCGCATAGCGGGCCAGGTGAGTGAACTCCTGATAGTACTCCACCACAGTCCTGTTCCCCTGCCTCAACCGCAAGAACCTATCCTCCAGGTCATCCCTCGCCGACTGAGGTACAAAATGTCCCAAGAGCGCTGCTCTGAACTCCTCCCAAGTAATATCAACGCAGTCCATCCCAGCAAAGGTGGTGTCCAGCTGAGATTTCCACCACCTCTTTCCGTGTGACTCTAAGAAGGAGACTGCCAAAGCAACTGCCTCCTCAGTAGGGCATCGATTCCCTGCCAGGCTCTCGTAAATGGTGCCCAACCATTCCTCCGTACGTACTGCAGACTCCGTCCCCTGGTAAGCTGGAGGGGAAAGCCCCCGGAAGACAGTCATCCAATTGGCCCCGGGGTTTGGCTGTGGAGCCGGGGCTTGCTGAGCTCTGAAGGCCTCTAGAATGGCCGTCAGTGTTTGCCCCATCTCCGTCTGCTGGAACGGAGCTGGAGCCGGCGGAGGCGGAACCACATATGGAGCCTGGGGTGTCCCCTGCTGCGGTGTAGGGTTCGTCGCAGGCTACAAGTAAAAATTCTATTTGTTAGAGAGCGAATGAATGGAATTTAAGAAGAGTTAGGATGGACTTTCACATGTGATTTCCCTTATGGGCACACCACTGCTTCCGCTACTAGTTTGTCCGCAAACTAAGCTCGCACGGGGGTGGCCCAAGGTTTTTGTGGACTACTTCTCTTCGATCGAGGTCTGCCTCTGATACCACTTATAAGACCCCTTTTTTTTCCTTTTAAACCACCGGGGTCTTAGCCCAGAATTGCCGCTTTGCGGTGGCACCGACTCACGGGAAGGCCGCCACTACAAAACGCCAATTCTGTCGGCCCTTTTCGATCACAAGAGAGAAGTAATTTTACCTAAAATGTAAACAAGTCCACAGAAACATGTAAATAAAAGTGAAATCATATCCAGTCCATCAGTAGATAATAACAGGAAATAGATAAATGGGCTCGAGCCCGGTACATCAGAGTCCTCACTACAAATCACTCATCGCGAAAGCTATAAAAATACTAATCACTCACGGAGCTGGTCGCAGGTGCACCGGTGCTAGACTGACCCACCTCCATGCGCACCGTACTCCGCTGGTGCTGGTCCCTGGACTGCTGGTCCCTGTCTCCCATCCGGAGCTCCTGTAATATGTGGTTCGAAAACCATTAGTCATAAAGACTAAGCCTTATCATCCCCTACCCCTCCCCCCCCCCCACGGCTCCTAAGCACCGGGCGGAGAGGAGGAAAGGGAAGCTTCAAAAGTGGAGAGTAATCAAGTAGATGACAAGGGAGCTAATCTAATAATTATTTAGAATAAAGTACAACTAGCAATCCTATGGTAGTAAATGGTAAAGAAGAGAAGTAGTAAGTATCAAATGTATAAAAAGGCAGCTAGAGAACTGTAAGTAAACAAGCAAGTAAATAAGTAAGTAACCTTAACTAATATGAATGCTCATACAAACTTATAAGTTAAGGGGTCTTCTTCAAGGCTCCCATCGTATAAAAAGTCCCATACCGATTTATACGTTGGGGTGTCGGTTGTATGCAAATATGAGTGTAGTGATATGCTATGCCATGATTCATGCAAGTGCAACTCACGCACACGACTCTATGCGCACAGACCTTTAGTTCCCCCTGTTCGGGCAGCTAGATTCACTCCCAGGAACCTCCGTAGTGGCAAACGGAGACAGTGGGTCGGGCCCCCCACTCCTAGGCGGGTATCCACACTACCAGGCCTAGCCTTTCCGTACGCCCCTAGAAGAACACAACCTAGAGTATCCGCGTACTACTGCTGGCTGTACCCACCAGACTTTCTTTGGCTAAGTGTCCCACACCGCCGAGTCAGCATACCGATGTCGGTGTGAACGACAATCAGATATCGAATACCCACCACCTTTATTCTGTACTCCAACCCTCGAGCCCTCGGCTCCCCGGACTGTCCCGTCCGTGCATCTACCTTCAGAGCTACCGTCTGAATGGCAACCAAACCAATTATTCTATCTTCCTAGCTATCGGGGTGAATTTGTGTGCAACCCTAATTATACTAGTTGCTCTTTTAATTTATTATTCCTATGGTTTATGTTAGCCCAGGACTGCCCCCGGCATACCCCGTGAAGGGCTCTCAAGGGGCACTAGGAACCAAGACGGTGGCATTACGGCCCGAAGTTCCCTTTCGCAAGGCACTTATTGTTATTGGTTGATCTCCCTTAACCCGATTCCCTTTTTGTTACTTTAGATCTAACCCTAGAGTATTAAGACTCTTCCATTCCTACCCGGGGTGGACGATCTTTCGTCGTTCCCGTACGCCACTTAACCTTAACCAGCCTCACACTCTACTTATCCTGACTTCCAAAAATGAACTTGATCTTAGCTTGCCCTAACCAACCAGCAACTACCAAAATTCCATTTCCCAAGTTCATTATTACTCTAGTTCAGTTTCCGTGGTTTTACTATATGCAGACCATCCTAAGCTACATGAGGAGTATAAGGGGAGGTACTCCAATTTGTCTTCCGAATCTTCTATAATATTTACTGGAGGTCTACCATGATATAATTAGTCTAAATCCAAGGTTTCCAAATTTTCCAATTTATCGGGCATTTAATTTATTTATTCTAAGATTCCAAACGCCCTAGTATGAACATGAAGTGCAATAGTGAGCCAACAATAAATCATCATAAAATCAGTAAAAATCCTATGAAAAATTTAAACAGCAATTCCAAGTTTTGAGAAATTCCAGAGGTGTTTAGGCTTATATTTCCTAATTTACCGTTTTTGGCCATTTCTACTATATTATGAAGGAAATAATGAAAATGTGTATCCAAAAATCCCAAAAAAATTATAGAAGCTATATAGTGACCTAAAACTATCATAAACCAAGTACCATAATTTTTCTCCAACATTTGAACTCTGAATTTATTTTAATTCAAGATACTAATTTTCCTATCTTAATGAAGGAGGTACTGTTTCTATTCATCTAAAATTCCAGAGAAAATTACAGGGTTACTATCTTAATTTGAAAAAACCCACTGACCAAATTTCATAATTTTCCAAATAGTAATTGGGCCTTAATTTGTATTTTTGACTACATATCATAATTAGTACATTAAAGAAATATGTACCAGAAATAATCAGTTAAAATTTCCAAGAAAAATACTAAAGGTATAACATGCTATAAAATGCCCTAATCCAAGATTTCATAATATTCCAGTGAACAGAAATTCCATAATCATCAAAACAAATATCTAGGGCACAACTATGGTTGTGAATGAAGTACTATATAAATTAATCCAAAAATCTCAACAAAATTATAGCATGGCTATTTTGTCTAGAAAATCCCTTTGCTTAAATTTTACTTGATTTGAAGTTCATTAGATAGCTTAATAATTCAAATTAAAGTTTGTGACCTAAAGTTGGGTTAGGGTTGGAGGTGGGCTAAAGGTCTCCAAATACCATAATATTTTTACCAGAGGACTTTAATGGCCCTATGGTCCTCTCCAATAAATTTCAAGTCAGTCCAAGGCCATTTGACCCCATGACCTTCACAACCCTACAAATCCCCATTAGAGGACCTACCCTAGGGTTCTAGGGCTACCCTACACCAAACCACTCCAAACTCCCTTGGAGGGTGTATCATGCCCTAAAAAGTCAGTGACCAAAATATCAGCCCTATTGAGGTGATATGGCCACTCAAATACCAAGGGGGTGTTTGATCCTAAATTATCCTATGAGGATCAACCTAGGGTTGGACACAAACCTAATCAAAACATCTCCAAATGAGATGAAATTTTTACCAGAACCTTATGTTACACCCAGGGACCACTCACCAAAATTTGGGAGGGTTTGGAAGTCATTTAGCCATCTAATTAAATTATGCTAGGATTATTAAATTTTTCTAAAAACTATAGAAAAATATTTTCCAAAATTCCTAATTTTTGGATAGTATCTAGATATAGATAAGATTAGGCCACACCCCAAATTTCAAGTCATTTTGATGACTGGTTTGGAGTGGGGAATTTTTCTAAGGTCAAGACATCCCTATGGATAGACCTCACCAAAAAGTGTGTTGTGGTCTAACCAGAACCCCAAATCGAGTGAAATCAATTTTAGATTAAACTAGACTTCAAGGGCTACATTTTCTATGTTACTACATTTTATGTTTCAGCCCCTACGGGCTATAATTTTTAGTTTTAACCAAGTGTACAGTAAAGGGAATTAATTCCTAGCTATACATTATATAATATTATTAAATACTACTGTTCACCATCTTCTTCACCCGAACCCGAACAGCATCAGAAAAAAAACGCCTCCTGTAGATTTTCTAAAGCTATTTCCCGGCCACCCAACCATCTCCCTGGCCGGCCACCACCACCACCACCTCTGTTGAGGTATGGGCTACCATCGGGCGGCGGCACGGCCGCCAGAGAGGCGGTTTCCGGCGAACCCGACCACCATTTATTTCTTGAAAAACATGGAAAAACTCACTCAATCTCGCTCCTTTGAGCTCGACATCTCTCCTAAGTAATTTCTAAGATCTATCCATAGAAGAAAGAGTAGAGGAGGACCTTGTTCGCGGGCTGGAGGCGTGTAGAGCGTCGGGAAGCCATTTGCGCGGTGGTGGCGTCGCCAGAAATTCTTCAACAGCAAGGGAAGGAATCTGAATCAGTTTGATAGAGAGTGTAACCTTTTCCTCTTGCTCTTAGGAGTCTTTTATAGATCAGCAAGTGGGAAGGGGAAAGGATGAAACGTTCATGGCCATTAATATTTCTCTTAATGACGTTTCGGTTATGGTAGAGGCAGTTGAAACGCTGGAAAAGAGGAGGTATTTGCCAGGTGGAGATTTCCTATTGGACCAACATTTCCTTATTTTATTAAATAATTAGAGTATGAAACGGCCCATAAATACTCCTGGTGTAACTTCCCATAATCAGAATTGATTACAACGTCGGTTACCGAAATTTCCAGTCTGGCTGACGTTTCGGCCTTGGTCACGAGTGTGACACATAGGTCACGGGCGTGACAGGCCCGGGTGGCCAATTCTGGGTTCGACGATCGTCGAACTGAGATCGACGATCGTCGAAGGGTTGTCACGCCCTAGGTCACGGGCGTGACACATGGGTCACGGGCGTGACAGGCCCGGGTGACCAAATCTGGGTTCGATGACCGTCGAACGGAGGTCGACGATCATCGAAGGGTGTTCACGCCCTAGGTCACGGACGTGATACATGGGTCGCGGGCGTGACAGGGTCCTGAGGCAAATTTCCGCGCTCGGCAAGGGTCTCGCTGAGATCGACGATCGTCTAAGGGGGTCACGCCCTTGGTCACAGGCGTGACACCTGGGTCACGGGCATGACAGGGCCATGACGCAAATTCTGCGCTTCGATGATCTTCCCGCAGAGATCGACGATCGTCGAAGATGTCATGCCCTAGGTCACGGGCGTGACACATAGGTCACGGGCGTGACAGGCCCGGGTTGAAAAAATCTGCGCCCGACGATCGTCTCCCTGAGATCGACGATCGTTGATAGAGTCACGCCCTAGGTCACGGGCGTGATGGGTCGGTCACGGGCATGACCAATCCATGACCCGAAATCTCGGTCAATGTATTTCAATTTTTGGGCTTCCTAGGGTTCTGTCATGACCAACCGACTCCTAGGGGTCTAGCCGGAAATGGGATGTTACACCTTGCCACAAGTATACACGCAAGAATGGTTCGCCAAGACTTTGATCTAGAATTAACAGTAGCAGTAGATGGAGCCTGTCCAGTAGACTTGGACTTTTTATTCCATCTCTTGCGATAGTCATATTTTCCCGGATGCGGTACTTTGAACTCGGGCTTCATCACAGCCAAGTCCTTCTTCCCCTGCACCCTCTTCATATCTTTCTCCAATGTTCGAGCCGTATCTACCAATGCTTGAATGTAATATCCCATTTCCTATTGGGCCACTTAACTTAGATTAGGTTAGGTCATGTGGTGGGGGTATGGGTTTTTGGCTAGGGTTGACCCATGGAGTTAGGGTGTAGTCACATAGGGCCCACTATAGGGCTCTAGTCAACTCAAGTCGAACTAGCCCAAATTGGGACCTTAGCTACACATTGGCCCCACCACAATGCCCCTAACCCTAAAAGCAATCTAAGTGAACCAAAAGACACATCATTGGGTCACTCATTTACCCAAGTTGACCCAAGTAAACCCTAACCCTAAATTGGTCAAACCTACACCTATAGGCCCAAATAGCCCAAGTGGGGCACCACCATGGCCCAACCCAAGTTGGGTGGTGCCATTGGGTCCATGAACATAGAGTGGGCCATCCCACTCACCATGTTGACCAAGTCAACCTAAAAGTTAATAAGTCAATATATAGCCTAATGAAGGAAAAAGGATGGTCAAGCCCATTCCCAATAGGCAAATCCCATGAGCCAAGGCCCATGATTAGTCCAAATGGTCATTGACAACCCCTACCCCCTGAAATTGGAGAGAGATTGCATGCAAGGGGATAGTTTTGGAAATTAAGGCAAAAAGAGGAGAGAGAAGGGATGGAAAGAGGGGATGAAGGCCAGATGGACCTCCTCCCCTCTGTCCAACCCTTTGGTTGGGTTCCCAAGCTTCATTTTAGCCAAAAGGAGGGGATGGTGGCCACTTGGCAGCAAGGGTGAAGCATCCAAAGATGAGGTCAACAACCCCCTTAGCCAAAACCACTCTACCAGCCCACCCCATCCTCATTCGACCACACCACCAACTTTAGTGAGACCTAAGGAGCAGAAATCAATAGCTGTAGTAGAGGATTAGTTGGAGAAACCAGGAAACGAGCTAGCTCGCCAGAGTAAGAATCGACAATAGCTCATTGCCCCCAAACCCGCCGCCAAGCACGGCTGTAGGTTCGTTTCTCCTCCCCTCCCTCTGTGCTAGCCTCTTCGTTCGAATAGGAGAGATATCGGGCTCAATTGAGCCCGATACCATGTGAGCATGGTGTTAATATCTTGAGTTTTTCTTCTTGCTCGGGTTTGCTACCTCCGGCGGACATATTTCCGGGAAACTCTAGCCACCACCTCAACGGAGGTGGTGGAGACAATCGTCGGCGGCGGCGGCGGCCCAGGTGGCTGGGAATGAAGGATCAAAAGCTACAAGAATGCTCGATCTTAGCCGTCGGCTATCGGGGACGATAACCTGATTCCGTCAAAATTAAGTAATTAAATTAAATGTTGTTATTATCTAAATAGTGTAATTTCTATCACCTAAATATATTCATATTTAATGGAATATTTAGGCCTCTTAAAGGCATTTTCAGAACTAATGTCCAACATGAAAAGCGTATTTCTAGGTCTCACATTCTTTTTGACACCTTAAAGTAGTAATTTGGAGCAGTACAACTCCCTGTGGGTCCATTCTACCAAGACTGGTCCTAGTCTAGGGCTGATTTTTAAATGAGTGTTTAAGCCAAACCCTAATTCCACATGCCATGAAATTATGGCCATAATGCGTGTTATTAGGTTAGACTTAAGTGCTGACCAAAAATAAGAATTTTTAGAAAGTATGTTTCCATATTTTTTGGAGAAATATCAATTATTAAATTATTTAAGTTTTGGGAGATTCCTCACACCAAATGCCCCCAAATTTGGGTGGCATGTCCATTGGGAAATCCAACATGCAGGTTGAGGGTAAATTGTAATTGGTGTACCTATAGTAAAAATGGGAAATGAGAATTTAGCCCATTTGGCATAATGCATGTCCATGAAACTCTGGACAGAGGTTTATAGGGATGAAATACACCTCCCATAGTAAGGTTAGGATTTTTGGGATAAAAAATCCCATTATTTGGAATTATTGGAAATTATTCCTATTTAGGAATGAAAATTGAAAACAGGGCTAATGATTTACTTAAATTCTGAAACTTTGTTACAAGCCCTAGTAGGACATTACACACCTCTGGCAAATTTTATAAGCTTGTTTGAAAAATTATCTTGGGTTTTTAGTAGAATTACCATATTGCCCTTTTTGGAAATTAATTGAATATAAGAGAAATTTTAGTTGAAAATTATGGAAAATTTTATAGTATCTTTTTTCTGTGTTTAAAACCTTGTATAATTGTTATAGAATTTATGGATAATTATATATGCTAAAAACTCAAGTAATGGTATTTTGGTAATAATGTTCTTAAGGAATTTTGTTAGGACAAATCACTGGATAGGATCATGATATTCTGTATTTAGTATTATTACACCAATTTTGATCACAAGTAATTTTTTTAGAATTTTTTGTTGTATAGTTGAAGTACTTCATTTGGAAAATGGATTAATTATGGTTTTAATCTTAAATATAGAATATATAGAAATTCAAATGAAAAAATTATGATCCTTGGTAGGCAGTCATATTTAACCTAGATGAACTCCAGGTAAATTACTTAGGCAAGTAGAACCATTGGATATAGCACTTCATATACAAATTGACCTAGGTCACTTAATTAAATGATTTATTTATGGTCCTAAATACCTAAGAAAATGTTGAAATTCTAAATGGTCAACAACATACACCTTAAAACCCCCATGATAAATAATTAGGGGCTTCTGTCCCAAAGGATTGGAAGTCATATCATATGGGTTAATATTTGGTTGTGGGCTGTGTATAGTATAAGTACTGTATAACTCTACGACCCATAGGGGGATTCGATAGATAGTCGGGTTGATAAAAATATTGGAAAGTTAAACCCTGGTTGGTGTCTAGTAGGTCACTAATTAGTAACGAGTGTTAGAGTACGTGCAAAACCCCAAGGATAGTAGCTAGAACGGAGATCGGCGGAAGACCGCCGCTCTCCCAATAATATCTTAACTTAGTAGGTTCACCTGAGAGTAACATCGTGAGCTAGGTATGGATAATGGGTTGACATCAATAAAACTATGTATCCTTGAGAAAGGGAACTTTGGGTTTCATGCTCATCTTGGTTCTTAGTGCCCCCGTGACCCCTTCACCGGGCATGCCCTGGGCAGTCCTAGGATTTACCCTAAATTTCTAAGTGAACAAACTTTAGACAAGAGTAGTCTAATAGGCTAAGAGAACATTGTAACAATCTCACCCGTGAAGGGTTGGAGGGATTTAGAACTAAGAGAATGATGTAACAATCTCACCAGTGAAAGGTTGGAGGGATTCAATAAGGGTTGGTCCTGCGAGCTAAAGGATTGGGAATTTGATATCAGGAAGGGTTTGGTCCTGTGTGCTAGAGGCTCGGGTTGAGATACCTTGCATGTACATAGACACAAAACTAGTGGCAGGTCAAGCGGTAATGGGCCAATCATCACATTGAAGGCAGTACAGTAACTCTGGTGAGGTGTGAGGGTTTGAGGGGCCAGTAGGTTGTTTATACTGTGGTCTGGAGAACAATCCCCGAAAACGCACACCGGACCAAGAAAGTCTGTGTAACATCCCAACTCGATTTCTAGACCCCTTGGTGTTATTTGACCCACTAGGTTTCCGCAGGCTTATTCGAAACCTAGATAATAGGTTAATTCCCAATTGGGTGTGGTTGACCTAATAAGTCACCCAATCCACCCACCGTGTCTGTTGATCAATTTTCGACTTAAACAAGTACTAGACTCTTATATGGGCGCGAATGACCCGTTAAGTCCTAATAAGTCCAATTAAATGTGAAAAGTGCACTAATACTCTAAACGAGTAAAATGTATCTATTACGACACACGAATAATACATTAATACCCTAAGTAAATTATATTGACCGACTATGACATATTTCATCAAGTCGACCCATTTAAATTGTGTAGAACTTGAAGTTACCCCAATTAAGCAAAACACACACCAAACTACCCAACACAATTAGCTCATCGACGTAAGATGACCTTGAGACACAAACACATTTGAGTTGATGCACAATACCACATGAGTAGGAAAAGGACCCCTAAAATTATTTAGATAATTTAATAAATTAAAATTATTGATAATTGAATAAATAAGAAAAGAAATTAACCAAAATACCAAATATTCTCTGAAAAATCTCAAATTATTACCAAGATACCCTAAAAATAGTAAGTTTGATATTATGAATTAAAATATATTAATTTATTTAAATTTATTTTATTTAATTTTAATCATGCTAGACACAAATAAAATTAAATAAAATATAAACATACGTCCAAAAATTATGAAATAATTTTTGGAGCTTCCTGAATGGATTAGAAGCTTGTGTTTAAAATTTGAATTCAAAATATTTCGTATTTAATTAGTTATTATATTTTTGGTGCCCAAATAGGTAAATAACGCCCCCCCCCCCCCCAAATCAATTCTCTTCATCACCATGATGAGGGCCGCTAGGGGGAGTTATTTCTTAACTTATAAGCCTATGAAGGAGGCTTGGGTGGCAACAATTAAGAGGGGAGACATTTCTCCCTAAGGAAGGGGAATTATTTTTTCCCTAAAAAGCCTAAATCCACCCTTACCCATATATGAACCCCAAGTGAGGGGGATTTCGTTTTCCCTACCACCTACCAACCCCAACCAGAAGGAACCAAAGCCCCGATGACCATTCGACGAGCCTTCTTCCTCAACTCTGGCGATCTCCACCACCCATGGCCACCCGTCGATCCCCTCACTTAAATGGCATGCAAGTAAGTTCTTACGACTCCTCTCTGCCCTAGAACATTTTCTCGTCGATCCCCACCGTCTCCGATCAACGGAGGCGGTGATCATGGCATTGGATAGCTTCGAACCACCCATGTCGATCTCCGCCACCATCGCGGGCTTCGGCCTTGCCTAGGACGTGTGAAGGGTGAGAGTCTCCAAGACTCTCTCTCATGGCCCTTGAGGCCGAGGAAGCCATCGGAATCCGCTCCAGCGTCCTCCTTCATCCAAAAACAAAAACAAAAAAAAGGAATGCAATATCTTTTTCCAGCCATCGCCGGCGGCGGCCGGCCGCCGGCAGATACCCCACCGAAGCGCCCTCCTTGGGTGCTCCCACTCAAGGTGGTGGCCGGATCTAGCTCGTCCATCCTTCCAGGTTGCAGTCGTCGGATCTGCATCAAGATTCGTGCACAGAGTTCTTCCTTAGGCTGAAATCTTACCGCTTTTGAAATATTTTTATCATTTTCAAATGAAATTTTAATTAACTTATATTCAGATTTGGAAAAATTTTGTGAGACACAATATTGTAGATAATTTTATGTTCTATAACTTTAATGTTAAAAGTTTTCTGCTTTGGAATTTCTAACCAATTTAATTTTGCACCTGAAAAGTTTATTTAATCATTTTGGAAACCAGAATGCTGATTAGTCTTGAGATAAATATATCGTTGGGCAAAATCCTGAGTCCATTTTAGGGGCCTTAGAGGCCGAATTGGAAAGGACATATTAGAGACACCTTTGTAGAATAATGTTTTCTAAACACTTTTCGTGTTTTAAGTTTTTTGAAACCGTAGCAAAAAATTAATTTAAATTAGCCTCAAACATAACAAAATAATTTGTAACTGCTGTTACTTGTAAAACTATATATTTTATGTAATTTTTAGCCTCTATTATGGAGGCCTTAGATGCCAAATCAGATGATGCTTGTGAGAGACAGTTCTGTAGAATAATATTTTTTAAACACTTTTCATGTTTTAAGTTTTTTGAAATAGTGAACTTAGGATAATTTAAATTGATTCTAAACATTGTAAACTAAAATTTTAACTACTGTTTACTGGTACACCAATATTTTTGGTAAAATTTAGCCTTAATTTTGGAGGTCTTAAAGGCCAAATTAGATGATGCTTGTGATAAACACTTTTGTATAATAATGTTTTCTAAACACTTTTCATATTTTAGGTTTTCTAAAATAGTGAACCTAGGATAATTTAAATTGACCCCAAACATAGTAAAATAAATTTTTAACTGTTGTTTACTGGTACAACAATATTTTTGGTAAACTTTAGCCTTTATTTTGGAGGTCTTAGATGCCAAATCAGATGATTCTTGTGAGAGAAACTTTTTTAGAATAATGTTTTCTAAACACTTTTCATATTTTTGGTTTTCTGAAACAGTGAACCTAGGATAATTTAAATTGGCCTCAAACCTAGTAAAATAAATTTGTAATTGTTTACTTGTAAGACGGATATTTTGGATGAACTTTGAACCCAGTTTAGGATCCCTTAAATGCCAAATCAGAAAATGCATGTTAGAGACACTTTTGTATACTAATGATATATATACAACTTTCATGTTTTAATATTCCTAATATAAAGCTTGTAAGTAAAGTTAAAATTGGCTTGAACATACCTACCAAGTTAAAATTGTTTGTGAAAGCATAGTCCATGAAATTCTAGTTGATGACATTCCTAGCTTAACAATATGATGAACCTCGAGTTGTTACTCGATCCAGGAACACTTATTAGCTATATGAGTACTAACATGTCGTCATGTCATTCATTACTAATGCATGGGAATATGGGAGGGTACATGGATACCAATGTGGCAGGTTCGTCGACTTCCCCTATTATACACTACGGGATAAGTTGTGACGATGAACTCTACGGTTGTTAGGTGGTGAAGAGGACCGGGGGCTAGCTACCCTTTCCATATAGGTCCGTCTCACACCTATTTGGTTACATTACGAGAGGGTTGATCTCCGCACAGGGTGAGGATGTGTTGACACCAAGAGTACCTAGTCTGCATAGAGGTACGAAGGCCTAGGGAGTTGGGGAGTATCCATAACCTAGAAGTGGGAGCGACCGACCCACTATCACCGTCTGGCCACGGCTGGTGAGGCCAGTGAAGTTAGATCCTTCTCTTAATTTGTCACTATGTCGACATAGGGGAAAAGTGATAGTGACACATCATATGAGTGATAGAGAGATTAAACATGCATGCATACATAATATACCAAACATATACATATGATCATGTATGTTACATGTACTCACTTCTTGGGCTGACATCATATAACAACCGATAGGATGATTTACACGGTGAAGGGAATATTTATAAATTTGGAAAGTCTTGCTTATTCAATTTTGATGCTACCGCTTCTCTCGTTGATACTCACCCCCTATTCTGTTAGAAAACCAGCTCAATTAATTATTGATTTCTTTATTCCCCTTACTTATTACTATTACATATACTTTGCTTCGGCTATTGTGCTAACTCTTCTTGCAGGTTTCCTTTCTGGTACCCACTAGGAGGCTGGGAAGGAGCGTGAGATTTACTTGGTCATGATGTGGCTAACGTACTTTGTACGTATCATTTTAGGACCCGATGCGCCTACCAATGGAGCAGGAGCGGATGGAGGAACGTAGATGTGCACCCGTTGGAGAGGAGTTCCCTGAGCCCGCTTGGGAGATTTATGAGGATGTGAGGGTACTACTCTGAGAGGATGAGAGTATTTATCTTTCTATTTTGGACTATTGTTTGGTGATTTTATGATCAGGGTATTTAATCCTATTGGACTATGTATACCCCTTCGTGGGTTTTTTTCATGATTTATATTTCCCTTCATGCGGTGACCTCCTGCGATGAATTTCTTCTGCACAAATAAATCTTTTTATTATCTGTGAAAGTTTTATTATGATGCATAGCCTTACAGGGCGAACATTCCTCCAATTGGGTCATGGTTCAGGTAAGAGGGTGACACCTCTTCGGACACACGAATCATTTGGGGGGACGCTTGCCCTGGGCATAAGGATCTCCCATTATTTTTGAAAGGGGGTCCTTATAAGTGGTATAAACTATAAAAATGATCCAGATTATTAAAATCATCACGAGCGGTCTACCATGCCATGATAGGTAGTGTGCGGATGAACTATGCAACAGAAGCGTGGTGGACCACAGCATAATCATGATTAAAGTCAACGCAAATCTCCGTAAATACAAACCAAATGATTCAAGTTTTTAACTTAATACCTAGTATTGGGCATGATTAGAAGTTCTAACACGTCTATTTTACTAATTTTTAGCAGGAGGTTCCGGAACCCAGTCTTAGGGTGAGAGATGGGGCCTACCTTGATGACATTAATGAAGACATGTACAATCCAGACTCCTTGGTTAAGGACTGGGCCCCTCCACCACAAGTTGTGCATCCTGCCCCGTCAGTGCCTGCTCAGTCGACCCAGATTCACCAAATAGAGTTGGGGAAGACGCTCACCGCATTATTGGACACATTTTGAGCCTCACTTCTGCAGCACCAACCACAACAGGAACAGGGCCCTACAAATGTTGAGAGACTAGTGATGTTCAGGAGCTTCCGCCCCCCGACATTCAAAAGGACAGAGTCGGCCATCCAGATGGAGGACTGGCTAGATAAGTTCGAGGAGTTACTACGGGGAATTTAGTGCCCTCCTCATGATGCAGTTTCCCTAGCAACCACCCTTTTGGAGGGATACGCGAGATAATGGTGGAGGTCTACCCATCAGACGACTTACAAGCACCGCCGCTGGCTGACATTTCCTGGAGGGAATTCTCCACCCTAGTGATGGAGAACTTCATTTCTGATGCCGACCGGGCAGAGCTTCAAGATCGTTTTCTTCACCTTAGGCAGGGAACTACGACAGTTACAGAGTATCAATAGGAATTCTGCCACCTCGCTCGGTATGTGGGAATCATAGCCACTGAGGATAGAGATCAGGGAAAGAGGTTCTTTCACGGCCTTAATGATTCTATCCGACAACCATTGATGACTGCATCGCATGCTCCTTTTGAGATTATTGTCCACCTTGCCAAGACGATGGAGTAAGATATTAAAAACACTCGGGAAAGGAACAAGCTAAAAAGGCTAGTAGAGACACCCCCAGTACAGAATCAGAGAGATCAGGGGAGGCAGCTACGCGAACGTGGAAATGACGGGGGGTGGGGGGGACTATAGGAACTATGACCGATGAGACCGCCACCAACCGTGTCAAGACCAGCACCAGAGGAGGTCACCTCCACCTCTTTTAGCTCAGAACCAAGCCATTCCTGCACCAGCATATGCGACTGAGCAACGGCCTTTTGAGAGACGTTGCTATCACTGCAATAAAGTGGGGAACTTACGACCTCAGTTCCCACTGCTAGCACCCAGAGAAGGATACCGTGAGTTTCAGCATGGTGGACGTCGTGGTCGGGGTAATCCCGGGAGAGGATAGCAGAGACCTTCCCCACAGGCCTATGCATTGGACTTGGAGAGGGCACGCACCACCGCTAACGTGGTGAATGGTACGTGAAATTATTTTACGCACCTATTTGTGAAATCTGCTTGTGTATGCTTATTTACATAATTGTTCAAAAAAAATCAATTATAACCACAGGGATCCCATGGATCAATACCGAGCAGCTCGGGCGCTCTTCGACATAGGTGACACTTGCTCTTTCGTGTCCCATGACTTCATACATCGAGAGTCGGGAGTGGTATACCTCCCAGGAAACGCCCTACATATGCGAATCCCCGATGGCTCTGAAATGACATCATCGGACCTTTGTAAATTTAAAGTTAAGATCGGCGATAAGGAGATGGAGGTAGAAGCAGCGGTACTATAACTTTCGGGTTTTGACCTGATATTGGGAATGGATTGGCTCGCGGAGCATGCGGCCCATATCGATTGCCAGAATAGAAAGGTGTCTCTCCAGGTGCAGACGGGAGGAATAATTACTTATCAAGGTATATCCTATATTTCCCACCTAACACTAAATTCCATATAAGCAACAAAGGCGTCTATAAGTGGTGAAGAGGTGTTCGTCATCTACTTCAAGATGATGGGGCAAACATTAGAATTGACTGGGGTTAAAGTGGTGAAGGACTATCCAGATGACTTCCCGAAAAAGCTCCTAGGTTTACCTCCGCGTCGAGAGGTTGATTATCAAATTCAACTTGTACCTAGAGCTCGCCCCGTCTCAAGAGCTCCCTACCGAATGGCACCAAAGGAGCTAGCAGAATTTAGAGTGCATCTTCAGGAATTGGTGGATTTGGGATTCGTCCGACTTAGCTCTTCTCCTTGGGGATCACCTGTGCTCTTTGTGAAGAAGAAGGATGGATCCCTTCAGCTCTGCATCGACTATCGAGAGTTGAGCCGGCTGACTGTGAAGAACACTTACACCCTCCCAAGAATAGAGGAACTGTTCGATCAGTTAAACGGGGATCGTTCTTTCTCCAAACTCGACCTCCGATCAGGATACTATCAGCTCGGTATTGAGGACAGCATCATTGAGAAGACTGCATTCAGCTCTCGTTATAGGCAATACGAATTCACAGTGATGCTATTTGGACTCACCAATGCCGCAGTAGTATTCATGACTCTGATGAATCAAGTGTTTGAGCCATACCTCGACCATTTTTTGATCGTATTTATTGACGACATCTTGGTGTACTCAGCTTTAGAAGAATTGTATACCACCCACCTGGAGAAGGTACTCCAAAAACTTTGAGAGCAACAACTATAGGCAAAGTTCTCGAAGTGCGAATTCTTGTTAAAGGAGGTTGGCTTCTTGGTCCATATTATCAGTGCCGGCGGTATAACAGTAGAACAAGCAAAGATACAGGTCATCTGGGATTGGCCACAACTTCATTCTGCGGCAGAGGTGAGGAGTTTTCTCGAGCTTGCGGGATATTACTGTAAGTTCGTGGTGGGGTTCTCTAAAATAGCGCTATCACTGACATCACTGACCAAGAAAGATTCACCATTCATATGGGCCCCGTAGTGTGAAGAGGCCTTCTAGGAGTTGAAAGGGAGGCTTACCTCAGCTCCCATACTGACCATCGCCTCAGGCTAGGAGGGCTTCCAGGTATACGTAGATGCATGCCAACAAGGTTTAGGAGCGGTCTTGATACAAAATGGGAAGGTGGTTGCCTACGCCTCTAGGCAACTAAAAGTGCACGAGAAAAACTATGCCACACATGACTTGGAGTTGGGAGCAGTTGTCTTCGCATTGAAGATATGGAGGCACTATTTATACGACGTTCGATGTCAGGTGTTCTGGGACCATAAGAGCCTTAAGTATGTCTTCACACAAAAGGAGCTAAATTTACGATAGAGGCGGTGGTTAGAGTTCTTATGTGACTATGATTTTGATCTCCAGTACCACCCTGGCAAGGCAAACACGGTTGCGGATGCTCTGAGTAGAAATCCTATAGCCCTTGCTAATTGGATGGTGTGTACCCCGAGAGACATAGTGCGGGCCCTCGATGAGATGGGAATCATAGTGACTTCCCCGGGAGATTCAGTTGCGGCCAAACAACAGTTATATTGGACGAAGATCAAGTGCGATCTTCGGGACTTGATTAGGGATGCTCAGTCGGATGACCCGTTATTCGAGGATGGGATTGCCCGTTTAAAGGTCGGAAAGGAGCACCCGAATTTTCGGATAAGGGACGAAATTCTTTACTTCCGTGATAGGATGTTCGTTCCTTCCGTTGGTCAATTTTGGCACCAGATTTTGTATGAGAGCCATCACACTCGCTACTCAATCCATCCGGGCATCACAAAGATGCATGCAGATCTAAAGAAGACATTCTACTAGTCAGGGATGAAGCGGGACATCATCTCTTTTGTGACACATTGCCCGGCGTGCCAGCTTGTTAAGGCAGAATGAAAGAGCCTCGTTGGGTTGCTACAGCCACTTCCTATTCCAGAGTGGAAATGTGAGGACATATCCATGGACTTCATCCATGGCCTTCCCTGCTCTCGGACTGGGAATGAAACTATTTGGGTAGTGGTTGACCGATTGACGAAGGTGGCAAGATTCGTTCCCAACCGCCAAGATGATTGTGTCGGTAAATTAGTGAGTCTTTTTGATGGGGGCCGCGATCAGACTCTTATTAAGGTGGTTGGTTCGATGAGTCGACCGTCGCGGACCGGCTAGAAAATCAAAGTTTCTAACAAAAGGAGGCAAGTGCACCTATCGCATGTAGTACTCGATATTCGGGAGAATACCGAGGTCGTATTGTTCTCGGGGTCGGGTTGATTATTGCTACTCCTCCAGGAGGACTATTATTTTACTGAAAGTAAGGTGAATTTTTGTATGTCGCTAACAACGAAAATAAAAGAAAGTTGAAAATTACTAGATTATTTGATGACGGGTTAACGCTCGGCAGCGAATCAGATTAAGACTAAAATAATTCTTAATAATTATTGAACTTAATTTTCAAATTAATAAAAGGCAACTTGGCTGTGGAGGTTCCATAAGTATGAGCGCACTTATCTCTATGAATATTGCTCACCTGAACGCTAAGACTATTCGACCGAACGTTAGTCCAACAAAGGATTCCTCGTAATACCCGCTTTAAGCTAAGAACCCCGCTATTGGGTGGGGAACCCAATCCGGTAGAACTACGCTTCTCCTCTCTCGAGGGTATGTACGCAATTCTATTTACCCAAGGGGGATCGGTCCATATGCACGGCCTCTCGGTAAGCTAGCATATGGATAACGGAAATAGAGCCCACACATCGATTATGTGGTCCTACGCATCGTTAACCCGAGGTAAACAATAAGTCCTTAAATTAAAATGAAAATAAAGAACTTTAATTATTTCAAATCATTTTATATGTCTCAATGCTCTTCGATGCCAAGGACTAAAGACGATTAGCCACTCATCTGTATGAGGACGGCTTTATGGATTTAATGAGGCGCGAGTTCGAAACTAAACACTAAACGATTATAAGAAGTAGAAATAATAAAATAACAAATATTTAGATAAAATTGGAAAGCTAATTAAAACGAGAACTCACGCACACTTCGAAATCATAAAATAAAGTAAAGACAAGTCCTACTCGAATGAGTAGGCGGGAAATGAAAACATGACATTTAACTCTTAACGAGTATGCGAAAATAAATGCAAGTACAAGTCCTACTCAAACGAGTAGGCGGGAAATTAAAACACGCCATTTAACTCTAACGAGTAGGCGGAAATAAATGTGCACACACACACACACTCTCTACATGAATTGAAAGAAAACAATAAGTTTTATCTCCTACACACACACACACTACTTAATTGAAGAAAGCGATATAATAAAGCATGAAAAATTATCTCGTACACTCACACACTCTACATAATTGAAGAAAGCGATAAAATAAAGCATGAAAAGTTATTCTCATACAATCACGCACTCTACTTAATTGAAGAAATCATCAAAGTTATTCTCATACACTCACACACACAACATGGAAATAAAAAGAATAAAATGAAAGTTTCCTAAAAATTAAAACAACTATTTTTCTATTCTTAGAATTTGTTTAAAACACATAAAAAGATGAAATAGAAATAAAAATAAAAAGAGCAAAAGTTTTTGGAAATTAAAGTTAAAACAAAAGTTATTTAAAAATTAAAATTATATATTTTCAATCTTAAGAGTTCATAAAAGATGATAAAAAGTGATAATAAAATTTAAAAGAGACAAAAAGTTTTACAACCTAAACAAAAACTAAGTTAAAGAAAATAAAAATCACTTTTAAAACCTCTTTTACAAATTCATAAGGATGAGGAAGATATACTCTTAATGTAACATAAAGCTTGAAGAAAAACTATCCTAATAACACTTCATTTTTGAAATAAAAACTAGAATAAAATCTAACATAACAACTAATTAAAAGCATGAAAAAAAACTAACTAGTTAAACTTATACACACACACACTTTTCATAAAGAGAAATACTAAGAAAAATATGAGAATAAAAAGAAGAACAAAGTGGGCACACAAGTTAATTCCAAAACCATTTAAGAAGAGAAAAGCTAACATGTTTTTATTAATGAAAAAGAGTTATTACAAAGCTAAGACAAAAATAAAAAGAGAGGGGGAGAAAGTTCTCCTTACATGGCAATGGAATACACCAAGCAGTCCACAAAATACACTAAAATGGATCAAAAAAGTGAACCCTTGGACATTACAGATTTTTTTTATTTATAGACAAAATTTCGGGAGTTACACGCCCCTTGTCACGGGCGTGACAAGGGGCGTGTCACAGTTGCGTGTTTGACTTGGAAAAATCTGGCGAGCTGGCTGGTTTCTAGAAGCTTCGGGACGGGACACGTATCCGACACGGGTGTGTCAGGTTGCTTAACACGGGCGTGTCATGACACATTGCGGTTTGATATCGGCAGCGGCTGAATTGAATACGGGCATGTTGGCATTTGTGACACGAGCGTGTACTTCTCGGGTCGATGAAGGCGTTGAGTGTTGACTGGCGGGAGGCATTGAGTTGATGGCGTTGAGTGAGTGACACAGTCGTGTTGGGTTTTCCGACACAGGCATGTACTGCTCTGGTTGATGAAGACGTTGAGTGGCTTCTGTCTCGATGGCATTGAGTGGCGTGACACAGGCGTGTCGAGTCTTCGGACACGGGCGTGTTGAGTGGCGTTGAGAGGTGAACAGTGAAAGCGTTGAGTGGCGTCGAGTGTCAATGACATTGAGTGGGTGACATAGGCGTGTCGTGTTGAGTGACACAGGCGTGTCAGGTCAATTTTGACCATTTTCTAAAAAAATTCAGAAATCAAAATAAACTAAGTTAGAAAATGAAATTTACAAAATATGAACAATTTATTGAAGGAAATTGACTGAAAACAAAGAAAAAAACAAAAATGACTTAATTAATATACATAAAAATAGGTATATTTAAACCTTATCACTTTTCATTGAGAATGTGGTTTGATACCATGGTGTGACAAAGTCCATAGTTTTTGATCGGGACAGCTGATTCACCTCAAATGAGTGGCGAAGTGTTCAAGCTTATTTGGGGACAAAGTTGGCATTCAGTACAACTTTCTATCCTCAAACGGATGGGCAAACCTAGCGAACGAATCGAACCTTGGAGGACCTCCTCCGGTTATGCCTGGTGGATAAAAAGGAGCTATGGGAGTGGCTTCTACCTATAGTCGAATTCTCTTATAACAACACATATCAAGCAAGTATTGACATGGCCCATACGAAGCATTATACGGCTGGAAATGCCGAACTCCATTTTTTTGTGCCCAAGATGCGGATCTGAGGGCCTTGGGACCCGTTTTCTTGGAGAATGCGATGGAAATTGTCCAGATGATACAGGAGCTGATGCATGAAGCTCATTGTCGGCAAGCCAAATACTACGACGACCGTCATTGACATGTTGAGTTCACCGTGAGTGATAAAGTTTACTTGAAGATCTGCCCTTGACACGGTGTATCTCGGCTCCATCGACAACGAAAGTTTAGCCCAAGATACATGGGCCCATATAACATCAGGGAACGTATCAGTGAAGTGGCGTACAGGTTGAAGCTACCCCCAGATCTTCAGGGGTTGCATGAGGTATTTCATGTCTCTTCTTTGAGGCGCGCACTATTACGCCCCGAACACATCATTTAGGAGACTCCCGAACTAGTAGAGCCCGATCGATCCGTATCCCTAAAGCCGCTGCGGATCATGGATACCGAGACAAAGGTCTTGTGAAGAAAAAGGGTCTCTCTTCTTCAAGTACAATGGGATAACTGCGGGACCGA
The DNA here is from genome assembly GCA_039513925.1 of Platanthera zijinensis. Lineage (NCBI taxonomy): Eukaryota > Viridiplantae > Streptophyta > Magnoliopsida > Asparagales > Orchidaceae > Platanthera > Platanthera zijinensis. The sequence goes on along the minus strand of CM077078.1, from coordinate 304,737 downwards.
GGAGTCTACTTGGGAACCCGAGGATCAGATGTGAGAACTTTACCCCGGCCTCTTTACATCAGGTAACACATAACAAATTTATCTCTTATTTAAAGTGTAATTATTTTACTTTTTCATAAATGCTATTACCCAATCGAATTTTCGAGGATGAAAATTTTATTAGACTTTTTGGATTTGTAACATCCTAACGCGGCTTCTAAACCCCTTGGTGTTATTTGACCCACTAGGTTTCCGCGGGCTAATTCGGAACCTAGATAATAGGTTAATTCCCAATTGGGTGTGGTTGACCGAATAAGTCATCCAATCCACCCACCATGTCTGTTGAGCAATTTTCTATTTAAACAAGTACTAGACTCTTATATGGGTGTGAGTGACCCATTCAGTCCAAATATGTCCAATTAAATGTGAAAAGTGCACTAATATTCTAAAGGAGTTAAATTGATCTATTACGACACACGAATAATACATTAACACCCTAAGTAAATCATATTGACCGACTATGACATATTTCATCAAGTCGACCCATTTAAATTGTGTAGAACTTGAAGTTGCCCAAATTAATCTAAACGCACACCAAGTTACCCGACACAATTAGCTCATCGATGCAAGATGCCCTTGAGCCACAAAACATTTGAGTAGCTACACAATACCACATGTGTAGGAAAAGGACCTCTAAAATTATTTAGATAATTTAATAAATTAAAATAATTGATAATTGAATATATAAGAAAAGAAATTAACAAAAATATCAAATATTCTATGAAAAATCTCAAACTATTACCAAGATAACCTAAAAATAGTTAGATTGATATTATGAATCAAAATATATTAATTTATTTAAATTTATTTAATTTTATTTTAATCATGCTAGACACACAAAATAAATTAAATAAAATATAAAAATACGTACAAAAATTATGAAATAATTTTTAGAGCTTCCTGAATGTACTATAAGCTTGTGTTTAAAATTTGAATTCATAATATTTTGTATTTAATTAGTTATTATATTTTTGGTGCCAAAATAGGTAAATAACCCCCCCCCCCCCCAAATCTATTCTCTTCATCACCATGATGAGGGCTAGTAAGGGGGGAGTAATTTCTTACCTTTTAAGCCTATGAAGGAGGCTTTGGTGGCAGCAATTAAGGGGGGAGACATTTCTCCCCAAGGAAGGGGAATTATTTTCTTCCTAAAAAGCCTAAATCCACCCTTACCCATATATGAACCCCAAGTGAGGGGGATTTCGTATTCCCTACCACCTACCACCACCAACCAACAGGAACCGGAGCCCCGACGACCACCCGGCGAGCCTTCTTCCTCAACTCCGGCGATCTCCACCACCCAAGGCCACCCGTCGATCCCCTCGCCTAAATTGCACGCAAGTAAGTTCTTACGACTCATCTCTGCCCTAGATCTTTTTATTGTCGATCCCCGCCGTCTCCGATCACCAGAGGAGGTGATCCCAGCCATGGATAGCTTCAGACCACCCATGTCGATCTCCGCCACCATCGCGGGCTCCGTCCTTGCATGGGACGTGTGTAGGGGAGAGAGAGTCTCCAAGACTCTCTCTCATGGCCCTTGAGGCGGAGGAAGCTGTTGGAATCACCTCGGGTGTCCTCCTTCATCCTAAAACAAAATAAAAATAAAAATAGAAAAAAAAGGAATATAATATCTTTTTCCGGCCATCGCCGGTGGCAGCCGGCCGCCGACAAATACCCCACTGGAGCGCCCTCCCTGGGTGCTCCCACTCGAGGTGGTGGCCGGATCTAGCTCGTCCATCCTTCTAGGTTGCAGTCGTCGGATCTGTGCCAAGATTCCTGCGCAGAGTTCTTCCTTCCTTGGGCTAAAATCTGGCCGCTTTTAAATTTTTTTATAATTTTCAAAAGAAATTTTAATTAACTTATTGATGTGCGGAAATGGAAGGGGCCATGTGCACCAGCAGCTAATGGGTGTTCGGTATCACAAGCGAGATGAAGAGATAAAAGGTTGCGGGGATAGAGGAGAGGTTGTTGAGGATGCTGAAAATAGCAGGGGAAGTTGATCAGGAACTGTCGAGCAGACGGTTACTTTGACAGTTAGGCTTACAGGTTGATGCCGAGAGAAGAGAGGAGAAGGGGAACAGAGGGGGCCGGTTGCAGCGGCTACAGTAGACTTCGCCCACCGCGGCTTAAATGCCACACTTGCAACGGGATTTCCTTGGATTATGAATCAGTATTTCAGCTTGAGTTTGCACCTTTACATAGAATGTAAATAAAGGGTACAAAGGGTGTAAGTTGTCGGCTAAGGATAGTTGTCAGAGGCTGCGCGGACTGAGTAGAGAGGTCGGCAGGCCGCGCGGTTAGCTGATCACGCAGTTTGCTTGAGTGAACTGAACAGACTGCGCGATCAAGCCGAGAAGACAAGGGAGGACTGCACGGACTAGGAAACTGAGTTTGCAGGTCTTGATGCCTCGACCTTGTCGTTTCACCACACCGTGCTCTAAATGAGAGGTATGGGGGCCTATTTATAGGATCTAGCCGAAGACCGTCCTGGTAACGTTACCCCCGGTAGGGCGGTAAGTTGAGCGAGTAGAATGAGGAGTCCGCACCACACTGTGCGGTCAGGGACTTGCTTGCTTGAGTTGGTCTGCTGCTGGCGGACTGGGACGAGTCTGCCTTTGTTGTTGGCAAGCTAGCATCGAGCTGTGCAAGATGAGAAGTAGACAGCCCGCTGCTGAAAAGAATTGGGCACCGGGAAACCGGAGGATTGGTTGGCGAACAGGATAATGAGTTCGCCTAACCCACTGCGATAGGAGAGGTAGGTCGCCGACTGTTGAATGTCGACATTGGGTTCTTCTTGCAGACTGCACGATGAGTCAGCTTAGCTTGCGGCAGACTGGAGGAGTCCGCCTCTACTGCTGGAGGCCTGACAACCTGGCGGACTGAGTAGGCAGGTCGCATATGCTGACGACGTACGGGTAGCCGGTGCTGACTGGAGGCCTGGAGATAGGTCGCCACTATTGGAGGCGAGCTGGAGTTGAGTCCACGTCGTGCTGCACGGGCTGGATGGAGTTCTGTTGTCGTCCTTCCTCAGGCGAACTAAGGCCGAGTCCGCTCAATACTGGCTGACTGAAGGGGCAAACCGCCACTATTGGCCGGCGGCCTGAATGCTTGTCACCGCTATTGCTATGCGGTGAGTTGTCGGGCAGGAGGCAGTGTCCACCTTCGGAAGAGGTGTACTGTGCAGTTAGCTAACCTAACCGCGCGGCCTGTAGGGGCGGACTAAGGAAGTAGTCTGCATCCCTTGCGGAACAAGCGGCTGCTGCCCATCCGCCCTAGCCGCGTGGCCTGAGCGGACTGAGAAGTCTGTCCGCCCATCCTTGGAAAAAGGAGGGCTGATAGGCTGCGACCTCCAGGGGGAACACGGAGTAGACCGTGACTTGTGAGCTGGCTATCTTGCGAGCAGGCCGCGACTTACGATAAGCAATGACACTCAAGTGTAGCCTTGTCTCTTCGACCATCTCATAACTGTAATGGACGAACACTCTATGGTACTCTCAATTCGTGCCTTTGCGGGGCCCACAACTCCGCTAATCACTCTACAGACAAGCAATAGGCCACTTGGCACAACTAGTCTAATTGATCATCGATGCATGTAACCCGAGGCAAGAGAGCAGTGTATCTATCGATCCTTCTCAGGATTTTCTATGCTTGTTTCTCTTGTACCCTTCTAAAGGAAGCGCGGCCAGCCTGCTCTGGGTAGAACTACACCCTAGATTTTTCTTAGGCAAGCGATGCATAAGGCCCACGGTGAACTCCTGTGGCAGCATCCAGTATCTTTTTGATCATCTTTGGGTGTAGCCCCCTTTTGTCAATTTCCTTCTTGCAGGTTAATAGGTTAAATCCAACCTATCCAAAGGAATTTGCAACATCTTTGTTGTCTATATCAACTTCTCGGCTTGAATAAAGCTTTATCATATGATTGTTAACAAAGCTCTCTATTACTCTTATTGGATGTTTCTGACACTAATTAATAATCAGAGAATCTGGTCCTCTTTGTTAACAAGCCATGCTGTTGAAATCTAATTAAGATGGTTTCATCTTCCTGATATAGATTTCATATCAAAGACATCATATTTAATCACACAAGACGATCATTATCGCGAATTTGATCCCTAATCAATTAATAACAAAATTTGCTAGGTATCTCTTCTACAATTCAATTATATCTTATCATATAAACAGTCAACATTCGCAGGTCCCATCCAGGTACTTGCAGCTTACTTTTCTATCATATCTGCGTCTAACTTGTCACAACCCGCATTTTCTCCATAATAAAAGATTTATCAGAGTAATGAGAAAACACGTGTCGTGATGCCACGCCGTGTAGGGGATAACTGCAGACGCTCAGGCAAGAACCCAACTCTATAACTTATAAGAAATTCATATGTTAATATTAATAAAATACAGTTTTAAGTTTAAAAGGCCGTATCCCTCGGCTTAGTGGATCAACTAGTCCACTAGAAAAATATAGGTATACACTGCGGAAAATACTTTAGATTGATTTAACCTCCTATATGAGTATAAACATCCCCGAAGGACACTCATGGCTTGCAAGACTCTAGATTTACTATAAGTATGAAAATAGTCTTTACATTGGCTAGAGAATAGTATTTTAGTTTGGAAATATGGCATGTATGAAGTACTATTAGTAATGCTTTTATAAGTTAAAAATATCTAACATGCACCCTAGCATAAAAGATCCTCAGAGAGCAAGTAAAACAACCCTAAAATAGGCAAAATAGCAGTTTTAGCAAATACTTAGCATCACAAAACAATCCACCAGTGGGCATCAACAACTTGACACTAACCCATTGATGAGTATTCATGTCTATACTAAAAGAAAACAACTGAAGAACTACCTCACTACCGTGAGGAAGAAGGAAGCCTCAGTAACCAGCAGTCCACTAATAACTCCCAAAAGAAACTAGCCACTCAATCGGCTACTGCTTTGAACCTGAGGCATTCAAAGAAAGAACACCTCATCAAAGAAATCAAAAGAAAATGCAAGCAAGTGCAATACTTATTATTAGAGTAAGATATTTGCACAAAGTGCTAAAATTTACCAAACTTCGCTCAAACCTGCAGAAGCAAAAGAGAGGCTCATAAATGCCAAATAATAAAAGAGAAGGAACCATCCATCCTACACCTGTGGATCATTAACACTGGTAAAACCCTATATCTGTGTCGGGAAAAAAACAGTCCCAAACCGAACAACCAGATCTAAATATCTCAAGGACACGCGGGTGGCAGCCACGGGGTCCAACACAATAAAACAATAACATCTCACAGAGTCGTAATGTCTCAAAGGTAACACGGTGGTGGCCACAGGGTCTAACACGCCTAAGGAGGTCCCTCATAGAGACCCAAAATCAACCACGTGCAATGAACTATGATTCAACATCCCAACTAGCCGAAAATCACCACTAAAAACTCATCCGAACCCAAACTTGAAAAAATGGTGAAAAATCCCAAGCCTAAGGGAAAAGCGTCGAGTACACTCGACGCTGTGTTGGGTGTAGTCAACGCACTCAATGCTAAAACACTCAGCTGCCAAACCAGTTAACGGTGTTGAGTGAGTTAAGCTCACTCAATGCTATCAATGGTTTCTGGACGACGGCGTTGAGTGAGTTCAGCTCACTCAATGCTGTCAAACCTTTTTGAACGACGGCATTGAGTGAGTTCAGCTCACTCAACGCTGTCAAAGCTTTCGACTTAAATCAGAAAATAAAGCAAAAGCGTTGAGTGAATTCTGCACACTCAACGCTTTTGACTTAACCTAAACAGAAGAACTGGATGACGACGTTGAGTGAGTTCATCTCACTCAACGTTGTCGATGCTTTCTGGCTGATGGAGTTGAGTGAGTTCAGCTCACTCAACGCTATCACACTTAGCCGAGAAAACAAAGCAATGGAATTGAGTGTATTCAACACACTCAATATCGCGTTGAGTGAAGCCAGCTCACTCATCGGTTGTGCACTTAGATTAACTTGCGATGACATTGAGTGTATTCAGCTCACTCAACGCCAAGACACTTAGACTTCAGAATAAAAGACGGTGTTGAGTGAGTTCAGCTCACTAAAAGCTATCAACGCTAACAGGATGAAGGCGTTGTGTGGGTTTAGCTCACTCAACACTGTCGACGCTTCTGGACTTTGCTTTATGAAAATATCCAGAATGGCGTTAAGTGTGTTATGGTCACTCAACGCTGCATTGAGTGAGTATCACTCACTCAACGCTTTTATACATAACTTCCAGATCAAAACAGCAAGGCATTGAGTGTATTCAACACACTCAATGCTTTTAACTTAGCCTAGAAACTGGACTACTCCCTCAACTTACACTCAACGCCTAAGGCTACACTCAACGCCTATAGACAGAACCTGGCAGAAAAAGTTATTTTATATAAACTGAGGGGGATAAATCACAGCAACAACTAAAATATTAGAAAATTCTCTTCTTACATAGACTATCTGGAAGGAAAACCTGCTAATACTAACTATACTGACACTGACTATACCTATCCAGCCAAAGCCAGACCCAATCAGACATTTTCTATCTACGGCAAGTTAAATCTTGCCAAAACCTACAGCATACCCAAGATCTATGACAATAAATGTTACAAAGAAAACAAAAAGCTACTTGGCAAGGATGGGAAAACACAACTTGCCTAAACTCTAGAAAAAACTCGGCCAGCTCCTCTCCTTCTCTCGGATCTGGCCGCAAGTACACTTAGCCAATAAATCTGGAGCTTTAGAGAGGAAAAAAGGGTCAAACTGAAATTCTTGATTTCTAGAAAGACCACGAAACTTGGAAAACTAATCGTAGGAACGTATATCTAGGCAAGAGCAGTCTGAATCCGCCCTCACACGAGAATTTCGAGCTCTAAATCTCCTGAAATCGGCGACCGGAAGCTCTAGGTTTTTTGTCACCCATCTCCTTCCGCTGGAAGCTAGCCTTCAGGTTTGGGGAAGATAAATAGGGTTTTCTAAAAGAATGCTATTTAAAAAGTCTATCCATTAACATAAAATATGCAGCTTCTCATCAAACTAACCAGGCACTATCATAAAAGAAATCAATATAATATAATATTATATTAATTACTTACATAAAATGTCAAAACAATGTGAAAACCCAACTATCTCGAAATTTGACGAAATTCACACCGTAGCTAAATACCTACGCTACAAATCTAATGGCAAAGTCGGAATCAACATCTGACAAACAAAACTCGAGCAAACACCTCCCGAAGCCAAAATGAAAGCATTCCCGAAGAGGCTCCAACGAGTCACCAAAACAGACTCCGGTTCGCTGGGGAATCTTGCAAACAGGCTACAAACAAGCCACTTAGAAAACCTAGAGAGCAAAAACCCTGCTTTAATAAAGGTGCAAGCCGAAAATGCGTCAACGTAGCGCTAAATAAGGATTAAATTTAATCACAGAAAAACTGGGGGCGTTACAGTCACTCCCTCTAAAAGAAAGTTTCGCCCCGAAACTTTACGCACGGAACTTCTACTATAGAAGGAAATTAAACAACCAAGGGGTTATAGAGAATATTACATACCAAGTCAAAACTAGGAAAACAGATGAGGGTGTGTCTCCCTCATAGCTGACTCCATCTCCCAAGTCGCGCTCTCCACGTTTTGGTTTCTCCATAATACTTTAACTATCGGAATTGTCTTTTTTCACAATACCCGATCTTGAGTATCCAGAATTCGGGCAGGCATCTCAACATAAGAAAGATTAGGCTCCAACTTGGGAACAAAATTCAAAACTTGTTTGTCGCTTGGCACACACTTCCGCAATTGGCTTACGTGAAAAACATCGTGCACACCAGGAAAATTTGCGGGCAAATCCAACCTGTAAGTTGATGCACCAATCTACTCAACAACCCTAAAGGGTCCACATACCTCGGGTCCAACTTCCGGTTCTTACCGAACCTCTTAACTCCACCCATCAGGGACACTTTAAGAAACACCAAGTCCCATACAGCAAACTTCAAATCAGATCTACGCCGATTGGCGTTCTTCTCATATCGCTCTTGAGCTATACGTAGCTTATCTCGAATGAGCTTCATAGAAACTTCCATTTCTTCGAGCACATCTGGACCCAACAACGGCCTCTCACCGACCTCAGCCCAAAGCAAAGGAGTTCTACAACGTCTCTCATATAGAGCTTCAAACGGAGCCATCTGCAAGATTTCTTGATAACTATTATTATATGCAATCTCCATCAATCTTAAGCGCTCATCCCACGCTCCTTCGTGGTATAAAATATAGCATCTGATCATATCCTCCATGATCTAATTTACTCGCTCTGTCTGACAGTTTGTTTGCGGATGATATGCCATGGAATACCTCAAATCGGTACCCAATCCTTCATGTAAACTCTTCTAGAAGCGAGACGTAAACCTAGAGTCTCGGTCTGATATAATACTTAAGGGAACTCCATACAACCAGATGACTTCATTCAGATATAGCTCAGTTATCATCTTTATGGGGTAATCAATCTAATAAGGTACGTAGTGAGCACACTTCGTTAATCTGTCAACAATAACCTAGACTGAATCATATCCTCGAGGAGATCTCGGTAAACCCGTTATGAAATCCATTGAAATACTGTCCCACTTCCAACTCGGAATTTCCAAGGGAGTCAACTTACCACCAGGCCTCCCATGATTGGCCTTAACACGCTTGTAGGTGAAGCATTCAGAAACAAACTTGACAATATCTACTTTCATTCCATACCACCAGGCAATCTTCTTTAAATCTTGATACATCTTAGTAAAACCTAGGTGATAGGCAACATTGGAACCATGCGCCTCCTTGCACAACTTGACTCTGATGTCCTCTACAGCGGGGATACAAAATTTGCCGCGGTACTTCAAGGTACCTGTGTCATCAATAGAAAAATTGGGTAGCTCCCCTTTCTCAGCTCTAAGGTACAGGTGCAGTAAATATGGATCGTCCTTTTGATGTTGCCTCATAAGCGCAATCCAAGATGGCTATGCTACAACCAAATTGCTCGGCAAGTCATAGCTTCCCACAGCAATATCCATTAAAATAAATTATTCCACCAACAACTCAGCTGAGAGATTAAAAAATTTTATCTGTCTTCCTACTTAGGGTGTCAGCTACCACATTAGCCTTGCCCAGATGGTATAGAATCTCCACCTCATAATCAGCAACATATTCTAGCCAACGCCGCTGGCGCAAATTCAATTCTTTCTGTGTGAAGACGTACTTCAAACTTTTATGATCAGTATAAATCTTGCATTGCGCGCCATACAGAAAATGCCTCCACAATTTTAGAGCATAAATCACGGCTGCAAGTTCTAGATCATGCGTAGGGTAATTCTTCTCATGAGTCTTTAACTGTCTCGACCCATACACAATCACCTTGCCATCCTGAATTAGCATGCATCCAAGTCCAACATGAGATGCATCTACATACACAGTATATTCTAATCCTTCTGTAGGCAAGGTCAACACCGAAGCATTGCATAATATCTACTTTAGCTCTTGAAATGCTTCCTCGCACTTATCGCTCCAAATGAAAGCTGCATTTTTCTGCATCAATTTAGTCAGCGGAGAAGACAATGAAGAGAAATCCTTTACAAACCATCTGTAATAGCCAACCAACCCTAGGAAGCTCATTATCTCTTTGGGTGTGGCAGGCCTAGTCCAATCCATAACAGTAGTGATCTTCTGAGGGTCGACTGAAATCCCATCTTTATTTACCACATGTCCTAGAAGAAAAACCTGAGGCAACCAAAACTTGCACTTACTAAGCATGGAAAACAACTTATGGTCCCTCAAGGCCGACAAACAAAAACGCAAATGCTGGTCATGCTCAATGCTTTCAACTTAAATCAGAAAACAAAGCAAAGGCATTGAGTGAATTCTGCACACTCAACGCTTTTGACTTAACCTAAACAGAAGAACTGGATGATGGCGTTGAGTGAGTTCATCTCACTCAACGCTGTCAACGCTTTCTAGCTGACAGCGTTGAGTGAGTTCATCTCACTCATCTCACTCAACGCTGTCATAGTTAGCTGAGAAAATAAAGCAATGGCGTTGAGTGTATTCAACACACTCAACACCGCGTTAAGTGAAGACAGCTCACTCAATTCTTCTGCCCTTAGTCTAACTTGTGATGTTGTTGAGTGTATTCAGCTCACTCAACGCAAAGACACTTAGAATTCAGAATAAAAGATGGTATTGAGTGAGTTCAGCTCACTCAACGCTGTCAACGCTTAACAGGCTGACGACGTTGAGTGAGTTCAGCTCACTCAACATTGTCGATGCTTCTAGACTTTGCTTCATGAAAATATCCAGAATGGCATTGAGTGTGCTATGGTCACTAAACGCCGCGTTGAGTGAGTACCACTCACTCAATGCTTTTATACATAGCTTCCAGGTCAAAATAGCAAGGCATTGAGTGTGTTCAACACACTCAATGCTTTTAACTTAGCCTAGAAAATGGACTACTCCATCAGCTTACACTCAATGCCTAAGGCTGCACTCAACGCCTACAGACAGAACATGATAGAAAAAGCTATTTTATCTAAATTGAGTGGGATAAATCACAACAACAACCAAAATATTAGAAAATTCTCTTCTTACATAGACTATCTGGAAGGAAAATCTGTTAATACTAACTATACTGACACTGACTATACCTATCAAGCCAAAACCAGACCCAATCAGACATTTTCTACCTACGACAAGTTAAATCTGGCCAAAACCTACAGCATACCCAAGATCTATGACAATAATTACTGCAAAGAAAACAAAATGCTACTTGGCAAGGATGGGAAAAACACCAATTGCCGCAACTCCTGAAAAAACTCGGCCAGCACCTCTCCTTCTCTCGAATCTGGCCGCAAGAACACTTAGCCAAGAAATCTGGAGCTTTAGAGAGGAGGAAAGGGTCAAACTAAAATCCTTGACTTCTAGAAAGACCACGAAACTTGGAAAACTTACAGTAAGAACGTAGATCTAGGCGAGAGCAGTCCGAATCTGCCCTCAAATGAGAGTTTCGAGCTCTAAATCTCCTAAAATCGATGGTCGGAAGCTCCAGGTTTTCCATCGCCCGTCTCCTTCCGCTGCAAGCTAGCCGTCGGGTTTGGGGAAGATAAATAGTGTTTTATAAAGAATGTTATTTAAAAAAGTCTATCCACTAACATAAAATATGCAGCCTCTCAATAAACTAACCAGCCACTATCATAAAAGAAATCAATATAATACAATATTATATTAATTACTTACATAAAATGTCAAACCGACGCGAAAACCCAACTATCTCAGAATTTGACGAAATTCACACCGTAGCTAAATACCCACGCTACAAATCTAATGGCGAAGTCGGAATCAACATTCTACAAACAAAACTCGGGCTAACACCTCCCGAAGCCAAAACACAAGCATTCCTGAAGAAGCTCCAACGAGCCATCAAAACAAACTCTGGCTCGCTGGGGAATCATGCAAACAGGCTACAAACAAGCCACTCAAAAAACCTAGAGAGCTAAAAACCTTCTCCAACAACGGCACAAGCTGAAAACGTGCCAACGTAATGCCAAATAAGGATTAAATTTAATCACAGAAAAACCGGGAGCATTACAGTCACTCCCCCTAAAAGAAAGTTTTGCCCTGAAACATTACGCACAGAACTTCTACTATATTTGGAAAATAAACAACCAAGGGGTTATAGAGAAGATTACATACCAAGTCAAAACTAGGAGAACAGATTAGGGTTTGTCTCCCTCATAGCTGACTCCAACTCCCAAGTCGTGCTCTCCACGTCTTGGTTTCTCCACAAAACTTTAACCATCAGAATTGTCTTTCTTCGCAATACCCAATCTTGAGTATCCAGAATGCGAACAAACATCTCAACATAAGAAAGATTAGGCTCCAACTAGGGCACAAAATTCAAAACTTGCATGTCTCTTTGCACACACTTCCGCAATTGGCTTACGTGAAAAACATCGTGCACACCAGGAATATTTGCGGGCAAATCTAACCTGTAAGCTGATGCACGAATCTGCTCAACAACCCCAAAGGGTCCCACATACCTCAGCACCAACTTCCGGTTCTTACCGAACCTCTTAACTCCACCCATCGGGGACACTTTAATAAACACCAAGTACCGTACAACAAACTTCAAATCAGATCTACGCCGATTGGCGTTCTTCTCATATCGCTCTTGAGCTATCCGTAGCTTCTCTCGAATAAGCTTCACATAAACTTCCATTTCTTTGAGAGCGTCTAGACCCAACAACGGCCTCTCACCGATCTCAGCCCAAAACAAAGGAATTCTGCAACATCTCCCATATAGAGTTTCAAACGGAGCCATCTGCAAGCTTTCTTGATAACTATTGTTATATGCAAACTCCATCAATCTTAAGCGCTCATCCCACCCTCCTCCGTGGTCTAAAATATTGCATCTGATCATATCCACCACGATCTGATTTACTCGCTCCATCTGACCTTTTGTCAGCGGATGATATGCCGTGGAATACCTCAAAACAGTACCAAATCCTTCTTGTAAACTCTTCCATAAGCGAGACATAAACCTGGAGTCTCGTTCTGATATGATACTTACAGAAACTCCATGCAACCTCAGCTGGCGAAAGCAAATACTATATCACCTTCACTAATGACTTCAGTCGGAAGTGTTGGGTGTAATTCTTTAAAGAGAAGTCTGAGGGCCTTGACAGGTTCAAGGAGTTCAAGGCGATGACAGAGAAGGAAAGCGGACAACCACTAAAGGTGCTGAGGACAGATAGAGGTGGGGAGTACACCTCTAGGCTGTTTGATGATTTCTGTAGAGATTGTGGGATTTCTCATCAGTTGACAGTGGCATACTCACCTCAGCAGAATGGAGTCGTGGAGAGGAAGAATCTGACCATCATGAACATGGCGAGAAGTATGGTGAAGGGAAAGGGGTTGACAAAGATGTTCTGGGCGGAAGCAGTGCAATGTGCTGTGTACTTGCTTAACAAGTGCCCAACAAAGAGCGTGAAGTTGGTGAATCCATTTGAAGCTTGGATTGGATGGAAGCCGAGTGTTAAACACTTGAGGGTCTTTGGGTTTGTGGCTTATTCTCATGTCCCGGACCAGAGGAAGAAGAAACTTGATGACAAGAGCGAGAAGTGCATCTTTGTGGGCTATGCTCCGATGAGCAAGGCTTACAAGTTGTACAATCCAGTGACGGAGAAGGCAATAATCTCAAGGGATGTTGTGTTTGAGGGGGATAGCTGCTGGAGCTAGGATGAGAAGGTGAGAAGCATCGAAGGAATGTTCTTCAATGATGATGAAGAGAAAGGTGGTCATGAAGCAGAAGCTGAGGTTAGTGGAGCTGAGTCACCATCACCACCTAGTGGAGAGTCAGGGGGAGCTCATACTCCCTACTCAAGTGGAGAAAGCATAAGTGGAGACAGTTTTAGTAAAGCTAGCACTAATAAGGGCAAAGCTGATCATCCTCAACCTAGGATGAGGAGGTTGGAGAAGATATACGAGGAGACGGCACCGACCCTTAATAATTTTTCTTTATACTATCTCTTAGCAGATTGCGAGCCCACTCATATGATGAAGCTGCTCAAGAGACGACCTAGAGGAAGGCGATGGATGAGGAGATAGCATCCATCAAGAAGAACGACACTTGGAAGTTGGTCGATCCACCAGCTGACCACAAACCCCTCATGGTGAAGTGGGTATACAAAGTGAAGAAGAACAAGAATGGATATGTGGAGAAGCACAAGGCGAGACTAGTCGTGAAAGGCTACAAGCAAGTCCAAGGAGTAGACTACGACGAAGTTTTTGCTCCAGTGGCGCGGATTGACACCATTAGGTTAATCATCGCACTGGTAGCTCACTATGGGCGGAAGATCTTGCAGATGTATGTTTTGTCCGCTTACCTGAATGACAACTTGGAGGAAGATGTGTACATCGAGCAACCTCCTGGATATGTTGTTAAAGGTTAAGAGAGGAAGGTGTGTAAATTGGACAAAACACTGTATGGGCTGAAGCATGGAGCTCTTGATTAGAATGGAAGGATAGATGCATACCTCTAGAAGCACAGCTACATGAAGAGTCCTCATGAGTATGCTTTCTACACGAAGGTGGATAAGAATGAGGATATGATGATCATATGTCTATATGTAGACAATATGATATTCACAGGAAACAAACCTACCATGTTCGAGGAGTTCAAGAGGACGATGAAGAAGGAGTTTGAGATGACCGATCTGGAAAAGCTCAACTACTTCCTAGGTGTGGAGGTACAACGGAGTGAAGATGGTATCTTTATCTCACAAAAGAAGTATGCAGAGTAGATCTTGAAGAAGTTCAGGATGGAGGATAGCAAGGCTATCTCTACTCTCACTGATCCAGGATTGAAGTTAAGGAAGGACTCAAAAGAGGGAGCAGTCGACTCCACATTATTCAAGAGCTTGGTCGGAATTCTACGGTACCTGACTTTCACCATGCCTGATATCATGTACGTTATTGGAGTGGTGAGCAGGTACATGGAGGAGCCGAACCATGACCATTTCTCGGCGGCGAAGAGGATCCTGAGATATGTGAATGGGACGAGAGGTCATGGCCTGAAGTACTCTACAGGAGAGGAGCTGAAGTTTGTTGGATACTCGGACAGTGACTATGGTGGAGATGTGAATGATCGGAAGAGCACTTCCGGGTATGCTTTCCATGTGGGAACAGGTGTGTTCTCATGGAGCTCGAAGAAGCGGGTAATGATTGTCTTGTACTCGTGTGAAGCTGAGTATATCGCAGTGGCGACCTGTACCTGTGTAACACCCCAAAAAAATCACTAAGGCAAAATTGAGATTCTGTTAGCTGACACGGCATGGGACACGGGCGTGTCCCAGGGCGTGTCCTGCTCAGGTTGCTCGAGTATGTTTTTTGCTTCGAGGAGGCGTTGAGAGCATTGAGAGGCTTGACACGCCCTACGACACGGGCATGTTTGGGGGCGTGTTAGGGGGCGTGACAGAGAGCGTGTCCTCGTGTCAAGCACTCAACGCCATGCACTCAACGATCATAGAGAGGGCTGACACGCCCGGGGACACGGGCGTGTCGGGGGGCGTGTCCTCCTCGGGAGCGGCCAAGGCAGTGTAGCTGGGTTGATAACACGGTTGGGCATATGCGTGTTCTTGGCACACGACCTGTGACACGGGCGTGTCACATGGCCGTGTCCTTCTCTGGTTGATCCTAGGGCATTTTTACCTGTTGACACGGGTTGGTGTGTTTTGACACGGGCGTGTCCGACCTTGACACGGGCATGACACGGGCATGTTTGACCCCATGTTCTGGTTTTGCTCGAGTCGGTTGCTAATCGCTTAAGGGACACGGCCTGTGACACGGGCGTGTCACTACCCGTGTTCGGCCCAGGAAATCAAATTCAGGGCTGATCAGAGCCGTTCATTTTCTTTGACCAAGATCCAATGGTCTGGGCTCTTCCCTGGGTTGATAAGGCCGGGATTGAAGATGAGATAGCTCATTTTGAGTTCATCTTTCTCTTTCTAAACTAAAGTGAGAGAGGAGAGCAAGGCAAGGAAGAAGAAGAAGAGGAATCCGGCCGCCGGTGGTGCTGTGGTGGTCCAAATCGCGAGCCGAGTTCGGATTTGCGAAGTCAAGGCTGCTGCAAAGGCTTTCATCCGTCTAAATTCTCTCCATGGCTCTGAAGCGAATTCCAAGGGTAACGAGTTCCTTCTTGGACATGTGAAGTCCTTCTTTCCTGCATTTGCATAGGTAAAACCCTTCCCCGTGAGTGTGCGGTGGATTGTGGCGTCCCTTGGGGTAGATATGTGAAGTCCCCCTTGTTAGAGCCCGGATTTGGAGTACGGGTATAGGCATGATGTGTAAAGTCCATCTGGACATGTTGGTCTGGATTGGTGATGCTTGTTTGCACGTCGGAGAAGACTCTGTGTATACTGCTTGTATTGCATGCTAGTCCTTGGTGGACGTTATGGCAATTGTGAGTTGAAAGCTCAAAATGAGGCTTTGCGCCGAACAGGAAAGGTGAAACCGACCCGCGCCTGTAATTTGGCCATGAGTACCTCGGTATTTGTTTATGGCAAGGCGATTTGAGCAACGAGGGGTGGCTGATCTGTACCTGCGTTATGTAGGCTGGACATGAGAGTGCCAAGGCATTGGGCTTTCGTCAGCGGCATAATGAGAGTCTTTGGCCCGTGCTCCAGATTGACTAGGAATGCTCATATTGGACCGTTATGTCTGGGACCTTTGAACGGTGGTGTGATCGTAGAATTGCGGAACACCGATAATGTGCCCTTAGTGCACGGAGCGTCGGGTCATTGTGCTGACGTTTGTGATATGTATTGACTGTGCGGTCGTGCACGTCTTGGATGGCTTGTTATACATACACTGAATTGCTATGTAGGGAAGGAATTCCGCTGCCCCGTGCCAGGGGCAGGGTCGTTATAATTGGTCAGCTGAATGCTGACCGTTCCCCTATTTTCCACCGCTTGGTGGATTTGGTTCGTGCAGGTGCAGGAGGTGCTGGTCCAAGCGGGACTTAGCGGGCTGAAGCCCAAGCTGTGCTGCTGCTGCCATCGAAGGCTTTTTGTTTTCTCTTGTTCATGTGTGGCCGGCCTGCGTGCCGATCTTTGGAAACCATACCTTTGTTAAGAGGAATCTGTAAGGCTATAAGGCCATGTACTTTAGTTGTTGTATACATTCCTAAATTGATAGTGGACAGTTCTGGTAACACTTGAGTTCAAAGTTTTCAACCATGAAGCTTCCGCTAAAATGCTTTGTGTTAGGATTCGTTGGGTTTTGATATTATCTAGTAGCGTCTCCGCCTGTTTGTGGAATATGGTGTGGGGCCCCGGCCAGACCCTCGATTATATTCTACATGACGGGTAGAGGTGTTACAATTTGGTATCAGCATGCTGGTCTTTCTCTTCCGAATTCGTGGTCGAATTCTTTTGAGAGGTGACGGACACGCGTTAGTGTTTGCCGTTATAACACAAAATTGAACTCAAGAATGTCCACTTAGGAATGTTTATACACTTCTTTGTTGAACCTGTGTGTCTTTTTGGTGTGTTTGTCGTTATGATTGGTTGCTAAACTGTATGTTTTACACATATAGGGGACCAGTAGTGTTGTGGGTCAGTTAGCACCCCAACGTTCTCTTGAAAGTGCGGCACCAACTGAGGTGCCCACACCTCCTCCATCTGCCAAAATGGTATGTTTCATCACGGAAACGGTACTTGCTATGATGAATGCTCAACAGGCTGGTCAGGCACGTCCTGCAGTGGTGCCAACGCATGCTGAGGTACGACAAGAACAAGCGAGAGCTGTAGTTGATCCGTGGGATGCAGATCAACAATTGAAGCAATTCATGAGTTTCAATCATCCAAAATTTACTGGGATGGGTTCACCGACCCAAGCGGAGGATTGGCTTGCAAGGATCACGAGGACAATGAGAGCTATCATGGTTGAGGAGGAACAGAAGGTCATGTTAGCCACTTTCCTATTGGAGGGAGAGGCTCGATTGTGGTGGGATGAGATTGAACTGCATCACTTGGCCGGCAGACAATTTACAGAGGTTTCAATAGAAGAGTTCTCTCGGTTGTTTTTGGCAAAGCATCTGCCGATGCAGCAAAGGATATCGATGGAGATGGAATTTCAACGGTTGGCCCAAGGAGATCGTAGTGTGGATGACTATCTGCATGAGTTCACACATTTGGGCAGATATGCGGGTACTATCTTCACCGAAGAGGAGCGTAAGACTACTCATTTTTATGCGGGACTGCGAGATGAGCTAAGGTATTTGCTCTCGAGTTCTGTAAGTCAGGGATTTCAAGCCCTAGTCTGTACGGCTCGGTCTTTGGAGACGGACATGAGAAGGGGGCAAGCAAAAGGAACCTTGGCTGTTACAAAGCCAGAGTTCAAGCCGCCGCATCCAGAGAAATCTTGGTACCGTAAGAGGTGGAATAAGAAGTCCAAATCTGCTAGACAAGCTCCTTCTGCGAATGTGACAGAGACATCTGGGTATGGATCTCGTGCTTGTTTTACGTGTGGGAAGTTGGGACACTTCGCACGTGAGTGCCATGTTGGCCCTCCAAAGGGTGAAAAGAAGACGGGTGCGTCTTATGCGGAGAAAGGGAAGACGGTGGTGGAGTCTTCAACCTCGCACGTGCAGCCCCGGGTCTTCAACCTTGGTCAACAGGAGGCCATTAAGCAAGCCGATGTTGTCACAGGTGCACGCAGTTTTTAAATGTTATTTTATGATTGTGCGTTGTGCTTGTTTTTAACCTTGGTGTTATAGGTTTTGTCCTTACACGGGACCATCCGGCGCAAGCACTGTTTGATATAGATGCTTCACATTCGTTTCTGTCTGAGGCTTTCGTTCTTCGTATCGGGGTACCTATACGGACCACGACAGACAGTGTAAAGGTGTTGTTACTTAACGGATGTTTGATATGCGCGGATAAATCTTGCGGTCTTGAGGTCAAGATAGGGAGTCGGGAGTTCAGGGTGGAAACATTAGTATTGCCGATCACTGAGTTTGATATAATCTTTGGTATGGACTGGCTTTCAGAGTAGCGTGCCTGTATAGATTGCACTTCAAAAGAAGTCACACTCGGGCCAAATACCAATCAAGAGACCAAGTTCGCCGGTATGCGAGGGATGAGTGGGATGTTACTATCTGCTCTCTAGGTGGTCAAGGCAGTTCAGAAGGGTGCGGAGTTATTCTTCACACTCGTAGAGGCGGTGGCGCCGAAGGCTGGTGTGAGTGAGGTGCGGATTGTGTCGGAATATGCTGATGTGTTTCCAAAGGACCTTCCAGGATTACCTCCCTAAAGGGAAGTCGAGTTCGCTATCGAGCTGGTGCCAGGTGCGAAACCTGTGGCCCATTCGCCGTATCGGGTAGCGCCAAAAGAAATGGCCGAACTGAAAGTTCAGTTGCAAGAGCTGTTGGAGCAGGGATACATACGCCCAAATATGTCACCTTGGAGCGCGCCTGTTCTATTCGTGAAAAAGAAATATGGTAGTTTGCGTCCGTGTATTGATTACCGCGAACTGAATAAGCTGACGGAGAAAAACAAGTATCTTATTCCACGGATCGATGACTTGTTCGATCAGCTAGCGGGCTCAACCGTCTATTCTAAGTTGGATTTGAAATCCGGGTATTATCAGTTGCGGATTCAGGAAGGTGACATTCCCAAGACAGCGTTTGGCACGCGCAATGGTCATTATGAGTTCACGATGATGCCGTTTGGCTTGTGTAATGCGTCTTCGGTATTCATGGATCTCATGCACCGTACGTTCCACGAATACTTGGATCTATTTGTGATCGTGTTCATTGATGATATCCTCGTGTACTCACGGTCGGAGGAAGATCATGCAAACCATTTGCGGTTGGTATTGCATACCTTGCGGAGGAATAAGTTGTATGCTAAGTTCTCAAAGTGTGAGTTCTGGCTCTCTTCAGTGGCTTTTCTGGGCCATGTAGTAAGTGGAGAGGGCATAGCGGTGGATCCGGCAAAGATAAGTGTCGTTTGTGATTGGCCAGTGATGTCTTCGGTGGCCGAAGTCAGGAGTTTTCTCAGACTGGCAGGCTACTATAGACAATTTGTGGAAAACTTCTCCCGGATTGCTTTGCCTTTAACTACGTTGACGAGAAAGGATCAGAAGTTCATCTGGACGCCGGAGTGCGCGCGAGCTTTTGAGGAGCTAAAGAGTCGTTTGACCACGACGCCCGTTTTGACGTCGACATGTGTTATAGACGGTTTCGAGATATACAACGATGTGTCAGGGAGCGGCTTAGGCTGCGTTCTCCTGTAGTTTGGCAAGGTTATTGCGTATGGCTCACGCCAATTGAAAGTGCATGAACGTAATTATCCCGTCCACGACTTGGAGTTGGCGGCGGTGATCTTTGCGCTAAAGTTGTGGCGGCACTATCTTTATGGTGTTAAGATTGACATTTATACAGATCATAAGAGCCTAAAGTATCTGTTCGATCAAAAGAGTTGAATATGCGACAACGGAGGTGGATGGAGTTCCTTGGGGACTACACCTTCGATATTCACTATACTCCTGGATAGGGGAATGTGGTCGCTGATGCCTTGAGTCGTCGGACTCCGGTGAGGGCAAGCTGGTTGCGGATACATAATGAACGTCTAATCCAGGAATTGGAAGCGTTAGAGATATCTTGTGTTGACAAGGATTCTACGGCCGATGCATGCTTGAACTGGACGGAGGTTCAATATGACCTTGCGGACAGGGTTCGGCGAGCAACGGAGCTTGATGAAAGTCTCCAACGCTATGCAAAGGATGGGTCTGGTGACCAATTCTTCTGGGATGACAGTTTGTTACGAAAGGATGGCTGATTGTGCGTCCCTTGTGCGGGTAAATTGCGAGAAGAGTTGATGTACAAAGCGCACTTTGCAAAGTACTCAATTCACCCTGGGAGCACAAAAATGTACAAGACATGAAGAAATTGTTCTGGTGGCCTGGATTAAAGAAGGACATAGCTACTTATGTGGCTAAATATCGTACTTGTACTTTGGTAAAGGTAGAATGTCAAAGGCCTAGCGGTTTCCTGAAGTCGTTGCCAGTTCCGTATTGGAAGTTTGAGGATATTTCTATGGATTTCGTGCACGGATTGCTGAGATCTCAACGTGGTAATGATTCAATCTGGGTGATTGTAGACCGGTTGACAAAGGTGGCTCACTTCCTACCGAACAAACGGGACGATTCAGTGGAAACGTTGGCAAAGCTCTATATGGAGCAGAATGTTCGATTGCACGGTGTTCCCTGAAGCATCGTAAGTGACCGTGATGGACGATTCACTTCGAAGGATTGAAGGCTAATCCATCAGCTATTGGGCACGAAGTTAGCATTCAGTACGGCCTTTCATCCTCAAACGGATGGCCAAACTGAGCGGACCAACAGGACGATGGAGGATATGCTCTGTATGTGCGCCCTAGACTTTGGTAAGAGATGGGAAGATCATCTTGTTATGGTGAAGTTTTCCTATAATAATAGCTACCAAGCAAGCATCGGTATGACACCGTTTGAAGATTTGTATGGTCGCAAGTGTCGTACACCGCTAGCTTGGGCAGAAACTGGCGAGTCCAAACTTTTGGGGCAAAAGGGAGTCGAAGACGCTAACTCAACTATACACTCTATTCGAGAGAGGCTACTGATAGCCCAAGATCGTCAAGCCAAGTATTACAATGCTAAGCACCGGAGCATGGAGTTCGCGGTGGGCGACTGGGTCTACTTAAAGATTAAACCCTTCAAAGGCGTGTCACGGATTCAGCGATTGAAAAAGCTAAGTCCGCGATATCTTGGTCTGTTTGAAGTGGTGGAGCGAGTTGGGGAAGCTGCCTATCGGATAGCTCTTTCTTCAGAGTTGAGTGGACTGCATGATGTGTTCCACATCTCGGTACTGTGGAAAGCAGTCAAGGATCTAGCTCAAGTCATTGAGAATGATCGGGTGTCGGTTGAGTATGGGCTAACAACAAAGGTTAGGCCCATAAGGATCGAGGATCGAGCCGAGAAACAGTTGCGGAACAAAGCGATCGGGATGGTCAAAGTCCGGTGGGACAATTGTGGCCGAGAAGAGCTAACATGGGAGAGAGAACAGACCATGCGAGCTGAGTTTCCCGAGTTATTTGTGTAAACTGTTTGCTCGTCTGTATTTTGTTGCAGCCTATATGTAAAAGTATCACTTATCGAGTCATGCTTGCATTTCCTTGTTGTAGCCAAATTTCTGGATGAAATTTATTGTAAGGAGGGGAGGATTGTAACACCCCCAAAAAAATCTCTAAGGAAAAATTGAGATTCTGTTGGCTGACACGGCCTGGGACACGGGCGTGTCCCAGGGCGTGTCCTGCTCGGGTTGCTCGAGTATGTTTTTTGCTTCGAGGAGGCATTGAGAGCGTTGAGAGGCTTGACACACCCTACGACACGGGTGTGTCTGGGGGCGTATCAGGGGGCATGACAGGGAGCGTGTCCCCGTGTCAAGCACTCAACCCCATGCACTCAACGATCGTTGAGAGGGCTGACACGCCCAGGGACACGAGCGTGTCAAGGGGCATGTCCTCCTCGGGAGAGGCCAAGGCAGTGCAGCTGGGTTGATAACATGGCTGGGCATAAGCTTGTTCTTGGCACATGGCCTGTGACACGGGCGTATCACATGGTTGTGTCCTTCTCTGGTTGATCCCAGGGCATTTTTACCTGTTGACATGGGTTGGTGTGTTTTGACACGGGCGTGTCTGACCTTGACACGGGCATGACACGGGCATGTTTGACCCCATGTTCTGGTTTTGCTCGAGTCGGTTGCTAATCGCTTAAGGGACACGGCCTGTGACACGGGCGTGTCACTACCCGTGTTCGGCCCAGGAAATCAAATTCAGGGTTGATCAGAGCCATTCATTTTCTTTGACCAAGATCCAATGGTCTGGGCTCTTCCCTGGGTTGATAAGGCCGGGATTGAAGATGAGATAGCTCATTTTGAGTTCATCTTTCTCTTTCTAAACTAAAGTGAGAGAGGAGAGCAAGGCAAGGAAGAAGAAGAAGAGGAATCCGGCCGTCGGTGGTGCTGTGGTGGTCCAAATCGCGAGCCGAGTTCGGATTTGCGAAGTCAAGGCTACTGCAAAGGCTTTCATCCGTCTAAATTCTCTCCATGGCTCTGAAGCGAATTCCAAGGGTAACGAGTTCCTTCTTGGACATGTGAAGTCCTTCTTTCCTGCATTTGCATAGGTAAAACCATTCCCCGTGAGTGTGCGGTGGATTGTGGCGTCCCTTGGGGTAGATATGTGAAGTCCCTCTTGTTAGAGCCCGGAATTGGAGTACGGGTATGGGCATGCTGTGTGAAGCCCATCTGGACATGTTGGTCTGGATTGGTGATGCTTGTTTGCACGTCGGAGAAGACTCCGTGTATACTGCTTGTGTTGCATGTCAGTCCTTGGTGGACGTTGTGGCAATTGTGAGCTGAAAGCTCAAAATGAGGCTTCGTGCCAAACAGGAAAGGTGAAACCGACCCGCGCCTGTAATTTGGCCATGAGTACCTCGGTATTCGTTTGTGGCAAGGCGATTTGAGCAACGGGGGGTGGCTGATTTGTACCTGCGTTATGTAGGCTGGACATGACAGTGCCAAGGCATTGGGCTTTCGTCAGCGGCATAATGAGAGTCTTTGGCCCGTGCGCCAGATTGACTAGGAATGCTCATATTGGACTGTTATGTCTGGGACCTCTGAACGGTGGTGTGACCGTAGAATTTCGGAACACTGATAATGTGCCTTGAGTGCACGGAGCGTTAGGCCGTTGTGCCGAAGTTTGTGATATGTATTGACTGTGCGGTCGTGCACGTCTTGGATGGCATGTTATACATACACTGAATTGCTATGCAGGGAAGGAATTCCGCTGCCCCGTGCCAGGGGCAGGGTCGTTATTATTGGTCAGCTGAATGCTGACCATTACCCTGTTTGCCACCGCTTGGTGGATTTGGTTCGTGTAGGTGCAGGAGGTGCTGGTCCAAGCGGGACTTAGCGGGCTGAAGCCCAAGCTGTGCTGCTGCTGCCATCGAAGGCTTTTTGTTTTCTCTTGTTCATGTGTGGCCGGCCTGCGTGCCAATGTTTGGAAACCACACCTTTGTTAAGAGGAATCTGTAAGGCCATAAGGCCATGTACTTTGGTTGTTGTATACATTCCTAAATTGATAGTGGACAGTTCTGGTAACACTTGAGTTCAAAGTTTTCAACCATGAAGCTTCCGCTATAATGCTCTGTGTTAGGATTCGTTGGGTTTTGATATTATCTAGTATCGTCTCCGCCTGTTTGTAGAATATGGTGTGGGGCCCCGGCCGGACCCTCGATTATATTCTACGTGACGGGTAGAGGTGTTACAACCTGTCAGGCAATTTGGTTGAAGAACCTATTGCAGGAGTTGCATCATCAACATGAGGGCCCCATGACTATGTATGTTGACAACATGTCCGCAATACAGCTTGCGAAGAATCCAGCGCTGCATGGGCGCAACAAGCATATTTAGACAATGTACCACTTCTTCGTGAGCAGGTGGAGCAGAAGGGTGTTGAGGTTGTGTATTGTCTCACCGGAGAACAGATCGCGGATATCTTCACAAAGTCTTTGAAGGTGGAGAAGTTCCTGAAGCTCAAAGGCAAACTCGGCATGTGCTGCCAAGTTTGAGGGGGAGTTTGTTAGTGATATTTCTGGGTTGACCGAGTCAACAAGTTGTATTTATATATATATATATTTATATATTTTTTGTTTTATGGCGGAGGAGAGAGATGAAAGTTTTAGGTGACATTTAATGAGGGTGCCAAGTGTCAATTTTCTATTTGTTGTATTTGCCTATATAAAGGCTTGCTTGTAGTTCTTTTAGACATGGTGAGATAGTGAAATTAGTCTTCCTTCTAGAGTGGAGCGTTGCAGTGCTGTAAGTGTTTGTTTTTCGGAATTCGTTCTCGCGGCACCACCCCTACCTGAAGCAGCCCGCAGGAGAGCGAACGAGAAGGAGAGTGAGCGAGTAGCTCGTCTTGGTGCTCTCGCCGAGCGAGAAGGAGACCTCGTCGAGTGAGAAGAAGCCATCTCACTTGGGCAGCTATTCTCCCCGGGAAGCTTCTCGCCCGGAGGATCTCTCAAAGAAGCCCTCTTGTCCGGGAAGTATCTCACCCGGGAAGTATCTCTCACGGGAAGCTCTCGCTGTGGTGATCTCGCCGGGAGGTTCTAGCAGGATAATTTTGTTTGGTAGTGCAAGTGTTGTGTTGAAGCTTGTAGTTTCCAAGTTGAGTGTGTGCGAGCCCATCAACATTTCCAACAACCATTGGTTATGCAATGGAAATTGTGATTTTTGTATTGCTTGTTGCCTACTTGTTACCATATTATTAATAACGCCCACCAAAAGATCAACTACGAAAACCTAATAAACATTCTCTATTTTTCTGTGCATACAAAGGTGAAATCACAACAAAATGAGCTAAGAAACATACCTATTAACAAACAAACATACATTAATGTTGAAAATATTAAAGTGTGAAGATTGAAAGAAGTCTGGCGGTTAGGGTGATCTAACCGCACAGATCGCAGAGACCGGACGGACTTGGCGGATAGCCTAGTCGAACAGCTGGCTTGGCTGCGGTTTTCTGGCGGTCTAGACCAGCAAGCGCTCTGGTGGAGTAACCGGGCGGATAAGATGGTTATCCGTAGGTTTATGGCAGGTTCTCATATTCGCTAAGGGGCAGCCGATTTAGCGGACTGGGGCGGTTTGTCGTCAAGTCACTGGTGCCTTCCGGGGGCTGGTTGGATCAAAGTTCGCTGGTTTTATGCGGACTCTATGGAGCTCGCAGGTGTTCGGCATGGATCAAAGCTCGTGGTCTGGATGTTAGATCATGGTATAAGCTTCGTTGCACGGACAGGTTGCCTGGAGGTCACGCGGGCTGATGGAGCAGTCCGCATGGTGGTTGCGGACTGGGGTTGTTCAGTGAAGCGCGATATTGGTTCAGGTGGCGTGGTTAGGTTATGGTAACCGCTGGTTTCATGGACTTGGTCTGGGGGAGACTAAGTCCAGCTTGTTGCTTAGCTCGTTGAGCTCTCCTTGGACGGACTGGTTGACAGCTCACCGAGCTCGCCATGGTTCAGTCTGGTATTCGCCTTTAGTGCGGCTTGCTTGGTTTCTCGCCGAGTTCGCTTTGTGCGGACTGACTTGTTATTCGACAAGTTCGGTAATGTTGACTGGACTTATCACAGACTGCAGAATGGCGGATACAAGCAGTATCCGCGCAGGGTGGCGGACTGGAGGTCTATTCCGGTAGGAGCTGTTTGGGCGACCTGGCGAGAAGAGTTTTGGTATCCGGCATTATGCGGATACGGGTGTTAGTCGGCAGGATTGATGGGCGGTTATCCTATCGGTATATGTGGTGACGACACTCCTCCCCACACCTATAAATAGGACCCCCGACTCATCATTTATAACAAGTGAACAGTAAGAACGAGCTCGCACTGATTATTGCGGTTACAGTTTTCTAATCACGGCGACTAAAGAAGTTGGTTACTTTGCAGGCTGCGCGGCTAACACTAGGCGGCTAGGAAACTAGCGGGAACATTGGTGTGGGACAGTTCGCGGATACAGTCAGTAGGTCGCAGTTCCTTGCAGCTAGTCTCTTCCTCGGAGTTGCGGATAGTGAAGCAGTTCGTCTGGCCTATCAGCGGGTTCTGTTCAGTCTCTTAACTTTTGCAATTACAACAGTTCGCGCGGTTAGTTCGGGTAGGCAGCTTCGGCGGCTTCGGCGGTCTCGGCGGACTCGGTTGGCGAGTAGGCGGGCTGTGTGATTACTGGAAACTGTCCGCGCGGTTTCTTCTTTGCTGCAACTTTTTGTTGTACCCTGTTTTACATTGTAATCATGTCTCGCAATGTATGCCTCAGCCTGTAATAAAAGTTAATTCTTGTTGGAAACTCTTGTGCATCCATTGTTGCTGTCTTTTATTTGACTTCGGTTGTTGTTGAGTGTTCCTGCGAGCTCTTTCCTCCTGTTGCAAGAAATTTTAACATGATATCAGAAGTGTACTCTTGGTATCTGTGAAATGTAACAATTAATATGTATATGTATGTAACAAAATTACATACTAATAAACATACACAACTTCCCTTCCAATAGTATGTATGTAGATTTCAATAAACATGCATGCATAACTTGCATACATAATTACAACTACAGGAGAAGAAGAATAACAATAACAAGAAGAAGTTGAACCAGGAGAAAAATGAACTAATTTGGAGGATGGGGTGGGTTTGGGTCATCCAAATAAGAACCCAAAGAAGAAGAATACAATGAAGAAGAACCTGAAGAAGAAGAAGATAAGACGACGAAGAAGATGATTACAATGGTGAAGATGAGGGGCAGATTTGGTGAAGGGGCGGGTTTTGGTAGTCCAATTAAGGACTTGAAGAGCAAAACTTGAAGAAATAAAAGAACACAGAAGTAAAACTTGAAGAAGAAGAGCCTGAAGAAGTAGAGCTCAAAGAAGAAGCAAGAACTTAAAGAAGAAGTAGCATATCTTGAAGAAAAAGAAAATGGAGAACTCAAAGCAGGAGCGGAAAAAGAAACAAAAGAAATAGAAGAAGGAGAAGAAAGAGAAGTAGGAAATGGAAAGAAAAAGGTCAGATTACCTGTGACAAAGTGACGATAAATATCAGAAACCGGGAGTAGTTGGGAGCGGCTCAGTTGTAGGGATATGCTTATGACTAAAAACTAGGCAAAAAAAATAAAAGAATTGACCTTAACTCATTTTCAAAACCCATGGAATTGGATTCCGATCCAATTCCGCCCAGCAGATCGCCCTGATTTGAATTACTAATGCTTCATTTCAATTCCTGAATTCTAGTTCCAATTAGTTCATTTGGACGGAATTGAAATTCAGGAATTTAAATTGAAGGCCGAATTTCAATTTTATTGTTTGTTTGCGTGAAATTTATTTTGAATTAAAGTCATTTCTTTCCAATCTATATAGAAAGAATTGGATAATTCCAACCGGGATACGTTTTTCTCTTGTGGGCGCATTTTTCACCCGAACACGTGTTTTTTTCGGGCGTCTTTTTTTTGCCAGGGCACACACTTTTTCGCATGAATGCTACTTTTTGTTCGGACGCACATATTTTGCCCAGACGCACAATTCTCGCCCAGACGCACATTTTTCTCCCTGGCTCGTGTTTTCACCTGGGGCGCAATTTTTTGCCAGGGCAAGTGTTTTTTGACCGCGCGTGAGTATTTTTGCCCAAGAACAATTTTTTGTCCGGACGTGTTTTTTTCACCTAAATATGCGGTTTTTGCCTCAACGTCACTTTTTTGCCCAAGCGCGTGCTTTTTTGCCCGTCACCCTTCTTTTGTCTGAGCTCACACTTTTGCGCTTGAGCACAAATGTTTTCACTGCGCACGCATATTTTTCTTGGGCTCGCGTATTTCTCCCATGCACATTTTTTTTTGTTCGGGCATGCATATTTTTCCCGGGTGTGTTTTTTTGCCCAGGCTTGCATTTTTTTCCCGAACTTTTCGGCCGGACAAACAACCAAAACGGTCGTCAACTAGCGCCAAGGGTGGTGGCGGGGCAAACTACCAAAGGCTTGCATTTTTTCTCCTTGGACAAAGCCACCACCTTGTCGGTGTCAAGCGGCTGACAACGTCCCCGACGCCAGCCACCCTCTCTCATCGCCGTCGGCCACCCCTTCCCAGCCACCACCTTGTCGGTGTCAAGCTGGCCTCCCCTCTTACGCCCCAGGTGCGAGGCCAAAGAGGCGGCCCGACCGGCTGCCCCTCATTGGCCACCAGCGCGCGGCAAAAGAGGAGACCGGGCCGGCCTCCCCTCTCCGGCCACCGACGCGCGGCCAAAGAGGGGGCCGGACCAGCCGCCCCTCTTAGGTCGCCGGCGCGCGGCCAAATAAGCGGCGCAACCGACCACCCCTCATTGGCCATCGACGCACGACCAAGGATGCTGTCGGACCAGCCTCCCCTCTTCTGCCGCCGGAGGGCGACCAAGGAGCCGGCCGAGCCGGCCGCCCCAACCGGATGCTGGCCGCTCCCGCTTGGTCATCGTCCGCATTCCTGGCCGTCGGCGGAGACCTCCTTCCTCGCCGACAAGTTCGCCAGAGTGTCCATCGTCTATTCAAGGGTGCGTCTCCTCTCCGTCCAATCATCTCGGGTCGATACACGTCGTCCTATTCGCAGGTAACCAAAATGGTGTACAGGTAACAAAATTAATAATCTTAATTTGCGTCATTAAACTATGACAAATGTTTTTGTGATGGTAGTTATGGTGTGCGGATAGTTGCGCAACCACCATAACCACCCGTTGGAGGCTATAAAAGGAGCACCAGACCTCCTCATTTGTCACCTTTTTCCTCTCAGTCTTCTTCCTCCTCAGGCCGAAGCTCTGACAAATTTCTCCTACATGCAGCGCTCAAGCCGCCTTCAAGCCTCTCCCGAGCCACATTCAAGTCATCTCCAAGCCGTGTTCGAGCCACCTTCAAATTTCCAGACGAAGCCCGATCCCTCCTCTCCTAGGAGGCCTTCGCGACCGCAAATTCAAGTGCTATGCTCCCGCGTTCAGTGTCAGGGTGACGCCCAACAAGGCCTATCACTGTGAAGTGTAATTTATATCAAACGTAGAGCACGACGGTCTGTCGTCCGACGGGCGCTAAGTGTTCTCTCATCTTCAAATCTTAACGAGGAGCGGTCTGCCGCCCTCGATTTAGCAAACAAGTTATAATGACAGGGAAATAATGGACTTTGACCAGCGCAGCCTCGGTCATGTGATTTTTTACCCGGTTGAGGGGGTTTTCCACGCTAAAACTTCGCGTGTACGATCGATATATCTCATTGATTGTGTGCGCGCTCGACCTCTCTCGGGCTAAGACAGTCGAATTTGGACTGGATTAGGAGCATCGAGTTAGGCCGCAACAGTTTGGCGCCATCTGTGGAACTCGATTCCAGCATCCTCCAAAGACAGTACCTCCTGCACAACTGTACTCAAGGCTAGAGAATGGCAAGAAGAAACGCCCGAACCATCGAAGGACCAGTCTCCGAAGGATGCAACAAGTCGACTCCCTCCCGCACGAATAAAGTCAATCAAGTAGCGGCCATTGACAAGCATGAGGGCGTATCTGCAAAACACACCACACAAATAAACGAACTTCAAGATCTGATGCTCGCCATCCATTGAGAAGTAAAGCAGTTCCCTGCAACGCCACCCAAGCAAGCTAATTCACCGCCATCAGGAGAACTCTTCGCCTCAACCAAGCTCTCCTCATACAAGGAGTACGACATAGAAAAGAAGTTCTCAAGCACAAGTAGCTCCCTCACTCTGGCAACGCTAACACGAGGCATGCGTGATCTTTACCACGGTGACCCTCAACATGATGGGGGTGTCAGAAACGCAATGAATCACAGATCTCAGAAGAGGAAACAAGAGAGCAGACCGCACCGGGAGCCTAAAAGGAACTGCAACCAACACATAAATATATACCGAACAAAGGAGTCATATCGACATCCAAAGTTTGCGCCACTTAATCCCAAGACAAGATCTTCCAAGCAATTCACAACCACCCGACACTGCACAAGACCAAGCTGAAAAGAGAAATTTGGCGACTCGCTAGTGTAGGGGAAGTCAACCAATTCTTGTTAAAGAAGGATCAGCCTCCTGCTCAGAAAATGAGAAGCCTAACCATCAGCATCGACGAGCCGTAAACCGAACTAAACCGAGTCTTTGTAGACGAAGGGATTGCAGTCAACGTATTGTTTCTATCAACACTACTTCAGCTCAAACTAACCGCTTGTTGAAACCGGAGAACCGATCTCTGTAGAATTCACCCCCGGGGAAGGGGTGACCACACAAATACTTCTCTCCCGCAAGCCCAAGAGACAAAGGAAGAAGAACTAGGGACGGACCCAAGGCTCCAGCACGGAGGTCCCTCCACACACCCGGAAGATCTTAGAGCGCTTCCCCTCCTTAGCCAGGTGCTGAAGCTAAGGTACCTCAGAAAGCGCTAGAAGACCCGAGAACTAGTAAGCATGCCCTTCTGAGGTACCCCTTGGGTCCTATTTATAGGAAACTGAAAACGGCCTGTAAATACCTAACCTTCGCTGTTCTGAAAGGATATATGCAGCCCAAGTCGGTCTGCCAACAGCGTAACTCCGCTGTTCCGAGGGGCTAGGGGCAGACCAATGGGGACAAAATGTTAAAACACATCTCTGAACACTGGGCGAGCACGCCAGATGCCACCTCCTGAAATATCCACTCGCCAAAAAGAGACAGGAGGGGGGATGGACTCGCACTCGTCTACCCCTTGGCCTAGGGCGAGTACGAGTTCGCGCCCTGTTTTTGCCGACCTGCCGAGCCGGTCGTCGGGCTCAGCTCCAGGAACTTCAAGCTCGGTCTGATGATCGTCGAGCTCGGCACGACGATTGTAGAGCTCGGACTCGGCATGAACCCAGCTCGGGCTGCGGGGCAGTCTGAATCGGCCGGTCTTGCTTCTGTCGACCCACTCGTCGGATACGGGGTTGTACACTGCTGGCAATCTCAAGCTAGGATTAGCTAGCGCATGCGTCCTAGGGGGTACTCCAGTATCGATCATAGACATCAACATTCTTCTCGTCACGCTTGGAAAAGAGCCCGAACAAGCAACCTATGATGCGCAGTTCCTTATCATTCATGCTAACTATGATCACACCGCGATACTCCAACAATCACTCTTGGACGTTTTCCAAACCCACTCCAGCCGCTTTATTCTCTAAATCATAACAGTTTATTCTCAGTTCTTATTCAACTCCTATTTTTTGACTAAACTGTTGTAAAAAAACCCCAAGCTTGGACTTTTGTAAACAATCTTTTACTTAAAAGTTGTTTTTTTTCCTTTCAACAGTGTCTGACTAGTTTCAAACTAATGCACGAGCGATGCTCGTGCAAAATATGTAAGCTTATGCATGCAGTTTGAATACAAAAGCTATTCACTGAACCTGTCTTTCTACGACACGACCTCATCAGGGCCTTTCCCCCACACGACTAAGCCACGAGCCATACTTATGCAAAATCGGTAAGACTGTGCATGCAGTTTGAATACACAAGCTATTCACTGAACCTGTCTTTCTACGCCACGTCATCGTCAGGGCCTTCCCCTCACGATCGACTTCCAAACAAATACGCGAGACTAAATCATGCAAAATGGGTTAAGCCACGCAACCAGATTGAATTTTAGCAATTCTTCGTCGTCATTATAGGCTGACACCTCGTCATCGCTAGGGCTTGCCCCCTCATAATCAATTTTAAGCAAAGTCGCAAAACAGAGTCATATAAATACCACATACGGAAGAAAGAGAACATCATCATCGCGATAACATATAAATACATGCGCAAATACGCTGATCAGAACCACCAAACAGTAAAAGCAACATATAATATATCTGATTAAGAAAAAGAAAATTGCAAACATGCAAATACAAAACATAACGCCGATACACATCAGCCGCATCAACATCAGAACTCCCCAGAGATATCATCAAAACTAAAGCCATATATATCGCATCTTAAGCTTCTACTAACAGGACGAAAGGCCTTCGAGACTCCATGCATAAATGTCAATTCATGAACATCCTCCATCTGAGGCTCCACTTCCTTGGTCTATATCTCATCACGAACCTCCTCATTAATCAAACAACGATCCCACATATAATCTAAAGACACCATGTACTCCGTAATTCTGACAGCCTTCAACTCTGACACGCGTCTATCATAAGATAACATCACCACTTGGGCCTTCGCCGCCCCAAGCTTTGTATCTAAACGGGAGGTATCCTCGTGAGCAAGCTTTAACATTTGTGTGGTCCTCTCTACCAGTGTCTTCTCCACCTCCAATGCAGCTCGAGCTCCCTCTATCAAAATATATGAAGTGAAAGTGGCTGCCTGGGCGGACTGTCCACGCGGACTATGCAGACAGTATCAGCGGTTTGGGTGGTCAGACCGGGCGGTCTGAGCGGACAGAGCTGGCGACTAGCAGGTCGGCCAGTGTTCTGCAGTCGCTCCCCAGGCAGTTTTAGGCAGATAGGCCTTGTACTCACGGTTGGTGCGAGCTGATAAAGTTTGCCATGGTGGGCGGACTGGAGTTGGAGTCCGCTAGTTCCTGCGGACTGATGGTTGGACTTGGGTTTGTTTCAAGTCCTAGTGTGCAGTCTAGTCGTGCGGTTTTGTGCGGACTGGTTTCCTTGTCCGTCGAGTCCGGCAGTTTTTGTTTTGGTTCTTGGCTGCGAGTTGGGAGTGTGCGGACTGAAGCAGTGTCCGCAATTGCAAGCATACTGGAGTTATATCCGCTGATATGCAGTTTGGTGTGTTTCCGCAGAGTTTTGGTGGCTTCCTCCTTGGCATAGCCTTTGGCGTCATGTCGAATAGATTACTCTATCCGGCCATTTGTTGTGGCGGGCTAACTTCCGGTTTGTCATGGCAAACAAGTTTTGTATTCGTAGGTTGTGCAGATATGCTCTGTGCTCACAGCGAGCTCGGGTGGTGTTCTTATCGATGGGGCGGTAACCACACTCCTCTCCGTGCCTATAAATATGACCCCCCTCCTCATCAACAAAAATCTGAATTAATTGCAAGTGAACTCGCGGATAGTTGCTGCGGATAGGAATTTCTATTCGCGCAGTTTGAAGAGGTTGGCCGGTTTCTGCTGTGCAGGTTGTGCGGATAACATTGAAGGGCCAGGGATTTGGTTCTGAGGTAGTGCGGACTCTGCAGATATCAACCGGTGAATAACAACAAGTCACTTGCGATCAAGCGATTTCTCTTCTGCAATAGTTTCCCCATTCAATAAGTTGTCCGCTCTGGCGGCTTAGTTCATTTTGGCAGCAGCAGATCGACAAACAGAGTTTGGCCTTGGAATAAAGGGTTGTCCGCGCGGAAAGGTTGTGATCTGGCGACCTGTCGGTTTGAGCGGACTCCACAGCGGCTAGCAGCAGAGTCAGCAACTTTTTTCTGAGTTCGCGCGACTTGATTTCTTGCTTTGTACTTTTCTTGTTTTCCTCGAATACATCGGCGAATCATGTCACGCAATGTATGTCATGCCTTGTAAAGAAGATTTTGATTATACTAGATTCTTGCTCTGCTTTGTGCATCTGATTTATTTGACTCAGGAGGGTTGAGTGTTCCTATGCCTAGTTTCCCATTTTCTACAATCACAAGTTTTAACATGGTATCAGAGGGAACAGTGGCCTGAGCAGTGATCAACCGTCAGCTTGCTTTTTGCTTCTGTGTGTCTAAGTAAACCAGGGATTGTGCAATGGAAGTTGGGTATGCAAGGGGTCTTGGAATCGAGCTTCTTACACCGACTAAATTTAAAAAGTGGAAGTCGTGTATGCAGGGCTATCTTCTGGGTGAGGATTTGTGGGAGGTCGTCTGTAGTGACGATAGGTAAGAAGTTACTTCTGTTACTGGGGCTGAGGCGGTGAAAGCTTGGAGGAAGACAAATGTGAAAGCTGAGTTTACTCTCAAGCGGGCTATTTCACCTGAACTCTTTGATCACATCTTATGATGTCAATCTGCTGATGAGATTTGGACTTGCCTCGACGGGTTGTTCAACAGGAAAAATGTCGCATGGCTACAATTCCTGGAGAATGAGTTGGCAAGGGCAACTCAAGGAAATCTGTCCATCTCGACGTTCTTCCTGAAAATTAAGAACATGTGCGCTGAAATCTCAATGTTAGACCCTGATGAGTCAATTTCAGAAGCAAAGTTGAAGAGACACATAATCCGCGGTTTGTATCAGAAATATGTGGCCTTTATAACTTCTGTTGAAGGCTGGGCCACTCAGCCACCTTTTTTGGAGCTGGAAAACCCGGTGGCTTTGCAGGAGAGCCTGACTAAGCAAATGGATAGAGTTACAATCTCTAAAGGAGGTAGTGAGGCTCTCTTCTCAAGGAAAAAAGAAGAGATGGGATAAGAAGAAGACTGCTCCTAGTGATGGTCCTTCAACTTCTTATTAGCAAGAGGGGAGTGATGCTCCTTAGTAGGATTGAAAGAAGGAGTGGCTTAAGTGCTACAGATGCAACCAGCCAGGACACTTCAAGAAGGATTGTAAGGTCAAGTTGTAGCCTGGGCATGTTGTAGATAAAGAAGGAGCTGGTTACAGTATTGAGGAAGCCTAATGGAGAGGTGCATTTCTGTCGGGCACGTGTGTCTGTGCTTTGTCCACCGTCGACTACCAATATGACTGGATAATTGACTCGGGGTGTGGTCACCACCTCACCGGGGACGAGTCAAAGTTATCCTCTTTGTAGACATTCTCAGGTAACGAAGCTATCATAACTGCTGATAATACTGTTCATGCAGTAGAGAAGGAGGGTATAGTATCTTTGGGTAGTGATAAGGGTCCACTCACCTTAAGGAGTGTCAATCACGTATCGGGTATGAAGAATAACCTCTTCCCAGTGATAAATCTGGTAGACGCGGGCAATCACGTTCTATTCGGTCCAACAGAAGTGAAGTTTCTCCGCAACGTATCAGCGGTGAAGGCTGATGTTACTCATGTAGGGAGAAAGGTAAGGGACTTGTTTGTTTTATCAACAAGTTCCTATGTTGATCGGATGAGGGCCAATGATAGCGCAGCCATATGACATGAAAGACTGAGGCACATGGGGATGGACAAATTAAAAGTCATGGCAATTAGAAGTCTTGTGAAATGCTTGCCTAAGTTGTCATCCTTTGGCGATGGTCATGTTTGTGCAGGGTATCAATATGGAAAGGCTCATCGCCATCCATTTGATAAATCACAGACAAGGTGTAAAGTACCATTGGAGTGCATCCACGGTGATTTGATGGGACCAACCATCACCTCCAGGCTTGGAGGCAACAAATACATGCTGGTGCTGATTGATAACTATTCAAGATACACTTGGGTGTATTTCATGAAGGAGAAGTCAGATGCTTTCTGGTTGTTTGTGGAGTTCAAGGAGATGGTGGAGGGCCGGCTTGGCCTGTAGATCAAGAAGTTGAGAACGAACAACGGAGATGAGTTCGTTTCATCATAGTTCTCTAACTTTTGTAGGAAGCATGAAATCTGGAGAGAGCTCACTTCTGCTCATACTCCATAACAAAATGGAGTAGCAGAGTGGAAGATCCATCATCTGACAAAAACTTGCAAGTGTTGGCTTCATGCGAAAGGAATTCTTAGGTCCTTCTGGGCAGAGGGGATGTCATGCGCATCTTATGTCATCAATCAAATGTCTCTGAGTCCGATCAACATGAAGTCTCTGTTGGTACCCTAGATGTGATTTGGCTTATGTAATCCCTTTCCAGCCCCTCTTGATCCATATAAAGATATATGATCATGTTTAGACTCTGTTTAGTCTCCCTAGGGCAGTTTATAAACTGACCTAGAGCTTAGGTTAGAAGTTCTAGATGTTTTTGTGGTTAAGGCTTTTCCGTTCGACCATCGTCGAACGAGGCCTCGCGATCGTCGATCATTGGTCGACGATAGCAGGGCTATTGAATCGTTGAAGTCAAGACAATTATCGTCGACCGTTGGTCGACGATCTCAGAGCAAGCCTACTACGCTCTGAAGGATGGTCGACGATCTGTCATCAACAGATCGACGATCGTGTTCTTGCTTCACGATTTCTGTCTCGACAGATATTTGCCTTTGCTGGTCGACTATCTGTTAGCCGGTCGACGATCTATTAGCTGGTCGACGATTTCTGGTCGACGATTTCTGTTCCGACAGATTCCTGCTATTAGTCGACGATCTGTTTGCAGGTCGACGATCATCGAACTTCTGTTCGACGATTTCTGTCTGCTTTTATCTGTTTGTATTTATGCTATTCCTTGGTTTATTTCCAAGTGTGTTAGCTTGTGGTTAGAAAGATTTTCTGAAGTTATTTGTTGCTAAATTTATGGCTTAAATTCAAATGAATTATTTACAAAATATGTCAAGCATAAATCACGGGATTCAGTATTCTTGATAAAGCATTTTGTCCTATTATACAAATTGCGTTGACTTTATCTTTCCAGCTTGTTTTCTAGCCGTTGGTACTATGTACTATTTCCAAGAATGGTACGTCTTTATGCTGAGATATTTTTCCCGCTTATTTTATTCCTTATTGGGACTGACAGAAAGTTAATAGGCCATTCTATTCCTATTGCTATATTCTATTTTGAGATAATCTGTTGCAGGGCTCGAGAATTCAAATCAATAGAGCCGTTCCAAAAGAAAAAGGTGAAGACATATTTAAGAGAGATTCTTCTCTCAGCAAAAAAAAGAAGTTACAGACACAGAGAAATATTATTCATTCGCTCAAGCATCATCAGAGCAGCTCTTCACAATCTCACAACAAGAAGAAGAAAAGTTTTTCCTGAAGCAAAAGCCCAGAGCAATCATCTTTCTTTCTCAAGTCTCCTGAGCATCTGCTTAGAGTTTTCAAGACTTCAGAAAGAGCTCCAGTTCTGCTTCAAGTGCTCCAGAATCTTAAGACCTGATAAAAATCAGTCTTCAGATCTCTGAGGATTTAGTTTCAGTTTATCTGAAACTCCTTCATCCTGAAGCAAAGGCTTTCCCTGGACTTTCACTGAGCCAGGGGGAGACTTTGATTCTTTAGAGAATCCACAAGTCTTCTCTAATCTGTATTCACAACAGAGAAGATAATCTAACCCTCTCAACCCCTTTGTAAAAAGAGTTTGTTCACACCTCTTCAAAAGTGAACGTTGGTGACAGGGCACCTTATCAACAACCTGTGGTTGAGCATCCTTATCAAAAGCTCAAAGGGTCTGTTTGATCTACCTGAATCAGATCATTGGTGGCAGGGCACCTTAGCAAAAACCTGTAGTGGATTCCTACCAGGGTGGTAGAAGAGTGGAGTACCTATTAAGAGGGAACCACTATATATCCTGTGTCCATCTGGTTATCTTGCTTATTCATCTTATTCTGTGGCTGTGATAGAACTACCTAGGATTGCTAGTTGCTGTGATAGGCTTATAGTTAAACTGAAATTTCAGTTAACTCTCTCACTTGTGCACTTCACTGTGTTAGGCTCTTAGGGTTCAAGTATCAGATTATTTTATTCCGCAAATCAACTCCAAGGGAGCTGACTAGTTATTCATAAAATTTGAATACTCTATTCACCCCCCCTCTAGAGTAGTTTACAACTTATCCCCTCACTTTCAATTGGTATCAGAGGGAGGTTAGCTGTTCATACAGGCTAACACCTGAGTTAAAAGATCCTGTGATAAGTTGTTTCCTGATACCATTCACAAACACTTTCACACATGGCCCAGTCTAAGGATTATTCAAGCACCAGACCTCCTGTATGCAACTTGTCCAAGTTTGGCATATGGAAGGCCAGGATAAGACTATACATGAATTCTATTGATGAAGATATCTTTTCTTCTATCTTGACAGGACCACCTGCTAGGCCTGCTGCTGCTTCCACTTCTGCTGATCTCAGTGCTGTGCCACCACCTGACTACAATGAAACTTACAAGAAGGCAAAAGCAGCTGATGCTAAGGCAATGAATATCCTAGCTCAGACAATGTCTGATGAGATATTCCAGAAGCTGGCTGAATGCACCTCAGCCAAAGCTATGTGGGATTCCCTCAACCACATAGTTGCTGGCTCAGCTGATGAGAGGAAGGACAGGAGATCCAATCTTACCTCTCAGTATGAAAATTTCAAGAAGGATGACGCTGAAGACATTGACACAATGTACACAAGACTCAGTTCAATAATAAGTGAACTGAGGTCTTTGGACAAGGAGATAACTTTGTCAGAAGTAAATGACAAGATCCTGATGTGCCTTCCCATCTCTTGGGACTCAAGGATATGGCCCATCAAGGATGGAAGAAACACTGTGGAACTCTCCACAGAAGCTCTGTTGGGAAAGCTCAAGTCATATGAGCAAACTCTAAAGAGCAGAGCTGCTGCAATTGAAGTAAAAACTCCAACACCAACAAAGAAAGAGCATTCTCTAGCTCTTAAGGCTGCTGAGACTTCTGAAGGAAGTCAATCAAATGAGGAGTTACTGGCACTCATTGCCAAGAGGTTCTTCAACATGGGAAGAAGAGACCTCAGAAAGAAGTTCTCCAAGCATGAGGACAAGCCAAGGTATGACAAGACTCCATCTAAAGAAATCATTTGTTATGTTTGCAGCAAGCCTGGACACATTGCCCCAGATTGTCCAGAGAAGAAGTACAAGGAGAAGAAACATGAGAAAGAATACAGGAAGCACCACTCCAAGTCCTCATCACACAAATACAAGAAGAAGGACAAGGGATTTGTGGCTGCTACCTGGAGTGAAACAGAAGAGGATACCTGCTCCTCTAGCTCCAGTGATTCAGAAGAAGAAGAAGAGAAGAAAGCCAAAGAGGTCTGCCTCATGGCCATTGATGCCTGCAGCTCTCTGTCAGCTGCAGAGAATTCTGAAGAAGAAGGAGACAATGAAGAAGATTCCTTTATGGAGGACCAGGTAATCGACTCATTTGACTTCTCATCTCCTGAGTTCAAACTAAAATTTAAAACTCTATGTTTAGATTTACTATTATCTGAAAAAGAAATTAAGTCACTTAGATTAAAAATAATGGAACTAGACATGGAAGGTACTGAAATA
Organism: Platanthera zijinensis; assembly: GCA_039513925.1. Lineage (NCBI taxonomy): Eukaryota > Viridiplantae > Streptophyta > Magnoliopsida > Asparagales > Orchidaceae > Platanthera > Platanthera zijinensis. Next base: position 265,555 of record CM077078.1, on the reverse strand, counting down.
ATCAGATTAGAAAAGGAATTAGAGAGCTCAAAAGAAGAAGTAACATTCCTAAAATTAGAACTAGCTAAATCTAAGAGGTTAGAAGAACAATTAAATGGCAGAAGCCTTAAATTATCTGAAATAACCTGTATAGCAAACACTAGGGTTGGTAATGATAAACTAGGCTTAGGTGCTACACCTAGTGAACCCATCCTCCTCACAAAGGAGAGATTTAGCACTCCAGTAAAATTTGTTTCTGAATCAGGAATGAAGAATACTGAGGAAATTAAAAAATGCAAGAAATTCAGAATAAGATTAAGAAAGAGAATAGGAAGAAAAAATTTCTAGCTTTACAAAAATCGTCGAACAGTGATCGACGATCGTGGAATCCAGAACATCGTTCTACCATAAATGATCGACGATATGGCTTGCGATCGTCGACCATTGATCGACGATCTGGACTTAAGCTGGAAAATAAAAATCAAACTTCCAGAACTTCAAATCCTAATCACCACCCCAGGTTGTTTAATCCTTCAACTGAATGGATTATCCCACCTAGGAGATCACACCCTTTAGGATATAAATCTAAGCCTGCAAAATCTTTTATATCTAGTTTTTCTTTTGTGAAGAATACTGGACCCAAGGTAACCTGGGTCCACAATGTATAACTGTTCTTTCTGCAGGTGAAGACCTATCCAGTCATACATGACAAATGGTATCTGGATAGTGGATGCTCAAAGCATATGACAGGAAAGAAGAAGAACCTGTCAGGTTTCAAAGCCAAGCTGGGACCAAAAGTTGTATTTGGGGATTCCAGCTGTGGACAGACTGAAGGGTATGGCAGCTTCACCATAGGAGCTGTAACCTTCAAGAAAGTAGCTTATGTCTCAAGACTAAAGCACAACCTAATCTCTGTAAGTCAAATGTGTGATGCTGGGTACAAGGTATGGTTTACTGACACTGCTTGCAATATTTCTTTAAATAATACTGTTATGTTAGCAGGTATTAGAATTGGAAATGTTTATGTTGTAGACTTTAATTCATCCAAATCTGAAGTATGCTTATTTAATGAAGTAACCAGTAATAATACCCTTTGGCATAAGAGACTTAGTCATGTAAATTTGAAAAACATTTCTAGGTTGGCTAAATACAATCTTGTACGAGGTTTACCTTCTTGCCCCTACAAGAAGGAAGGCCTTTGCAAAGCTTGTCAATTAGGTAAGCAAACAAGGAATAGCTTTAAATCAGTTAATAAAAGTGATTCTCCCAGGATTCTGTACTTGCTACATTTGGATTTATTTGGTTCTATTGCTGTACAGAGTCTTGGAGGAAAGTCTTACACTTTAGTAATTGTAGATGACTTCTCTAGGTTCACTTGGGTATTCTTCTTGAGAACTAAGGCTGATAACTTCAAGGTTCTTACAGATTTTCTAAAGTGTATACAGAGTGAGTATTCTACTCAGATTGCCTTGATCAGAAGTGATCATGGTACTGAGTTTGAGTCTCTTCTTATGCAAGAATTCTGTGAGAAGGAAGGTATCAAACATAGCTTCTCTGCTCCTAGAACTCCTCAACAAAATGGGGTAGTTGAAAGGAAAAACAGAACCCTAATTGAAGCTGCAAGTACATTGTTGGCCGATGCTAATATGCCTCTGTCCTTTTGGGCTGAAACAGTCAGCACAGCTAACTATGTATTGAACAGAAGTCTGATACATAAACTTAAGGGTAAGACTCCCTATGAATTACTTAAGCAAGTGAAACCTAAAATAGACTACTTTAGAGTATTTGGTTGTGTTGCTTTTGTTCATAACAATAACAAAGAATACCTTAGAAAATTTGAGGCAAAAGCATCAATGGGAGTTTTTCTAGGATACTCTCAAGTAAGCAAAGCCTATAGGGTCCTTAATAAATCCTCTCTTAAGATAGAAGAGTCTGCACATGTCTCTTTTGATGAGACAGTCATGTATTATAAGGAGAAGGACTCTTCCTCTAATAGTACAGTGCAAGTCCTAGGAGTAAGTAAGGATTTGGAAGGTTTGAGACTCACATAGGAGAATCATCCCCAACGAACTCCTCAGGTTGCTCCCTCAGATTCTGAATCTGATGTAGAACTTCTTGAAGTTAAAGCACCTGTTCCAACAGTTGATCAAATTCCACATGAGGAATTAAATCTTGAAACTGTTGAAGATCAGATCATTGTTGAACCTACTGATCTTGTCACACTTAGAGATCACCCTGTATCTCAAGTGATTGGAGACATTTCAGCAGGAGTCCAGACAAGACATCAACTCAACAAAGATGTGATGTTTGCTTGTTTCCTTTCTCAGGTTGAGCCCCTAACCATTAAAGATGCTGAGCTTGATCCCCACTGGATTATAGCAATACAAGAGGAGCTTAACCAGTTTGAAAGATGTAAAGTTTGGACCTTGGTTCCAAGACCAAGAGGCCAACGGATCATAGGCACCAAGTGGGTGTTTAGAAACAAGCTTGATGCCCAAGGCATAGTAGTTAGAAATAAGGCTAGGCTAGTAGCTCAAGGCTATAGACAGGAGGAAGGCATAGACTATGATCAGACTTTTGCCCCTGTAGCTAGACTAGAAGCCATTAGGATTTTCCTAGCCTATGCTGCCTATAAAAGATTTAAGGTCTTCCAAATGGATGTGAAGAGTGCCTTCCTCAATGGAGATTTAAAGGAAGAAGTGTTTGTTGAACAACCACCAGGGTTTGTTTCATCAACCTTACCCACTCATGTGTTCAAACTCCAAAAGGCTCTATATGGACTTAAGCAAGCTCCTAGAGCTTGGTATGAGACCTTAGCAAATTTTCTTCTAGAACACAAGTTTGTGAGAGGTGTAGTAGATAGAACCCTGTTCATTAGACATCATAAGGACTCACAACTGTTAGTTCAAATCTATGTAGATGACATTATATTTAGCTCTACTGATCCCAAACTATGCAAGAGGTTCTCTGAACTAATGCACTCTAAGTTTGAGATGAGCAGCATGGGTGAGTTATCCTATTTCCTTGGTCTCCAAGTGAAACAGAGTGTTGATGGCATTTTCATTTCTCAATCAAAATATGCCAGATAGCTGGTTAAAAGATTTGGAATGTCTGATGCTTCATCAATGAGCACACCTATGGCCTCAAATGCAGTTATTGATTCCGATGTTAATGGCAAGCCTGTTGATCAAAAGAACTATAGAGCCATTGTTGGTTCCCTGCTGTATTTGACTGCAAGTAGGCCTGACATAATGTTTGCTACATGCATATGTGCTAGGTTTCAGGTCAACCCAAAGGAATCTCACTTAACTCTTCTCAAGAGGATTTTGAGATACCTTAAGGGATGCCCTAACTTAGGACTGTGGTACCCAGCTGAGTCAGGATTTGAATTAATTGGATATTCAGATGCTGATTATGCTGGTTGTAGAGTTGACAGGAAAAGCACCTCAGGGACTTGTCAGTTCCTGGGAGAGAGACTTGTCTCTTGGTTTTGTAAGAAACAGGCATCTGTGTCTACTTCAACTGCTGAGGCTGAATATATAGCAGCAGCTAGTTGCTGTTCACAGATCCTGTGGATTCAAAATCAGCTAGTGGATTATGGGTACACACACTCAAACACAAAAATTCTGTGTGACAGTACCAGTGCAATATCAATTGCTCAAAATCCTGTGCACCATTCCAGGACCAAGCACATTGAGATTAGACATCACTTTCTGAGAGATAATGTGGAAAAGAACAAGATAGTAATGGAATTTATATCCACAGACCTGCAGAGAGGAGATATTTTCTCTAAGCCCCTTGATGAACAAAAGCATTTGTTCTTCCTGAACCAGCTTGGCATGATTAATGGTTCAGAGTAGTGAAAATTTGGTTAGTTTTGTTTTCTGTCTAAAATCGTCGAACGACTGCTCGACGATCTTCGACCAGGTCAGAACTATCGTCGACCAACCGTCGACGACAGCTCGTTCTGTAGTAAGGCAGAAATCGTCGACCAACTGGTCAACGATCTCTCCTTAGGTATCTATCGTCGACCAATGGTCGACGACAGATTTTCTGTGCTGGGTGGAAAATCATCGACCAAACATTTATTGATCGACGATCGTGGTAATTGCGTGTAGTCGGTCGATGTTTACCGATTAGTCAAACATTGACTATCGTCGGTCTGTGTTCGACGACCGATTTTATTCCGGGTTCGACGATCGCAGATTTATATAAAATAGTCGATTTAGGTCTGAAGATCGTCGTCCTTCCGCTCCGTCTTTTCATATTCCTTCTTCTGGCTTAGAATTCGCTCTCGAACTCTAATCCCGCGCGATTCTCTTCTCCCCTGTTTTGCTTCTCGATTCGCCATCTTCTCTCAAATCCTATGGCGATTCCTTCTGCTGTTCTCTTCGGAATGAAGTTCGACACTGGTTTCTGTGTCGACTTTGATTCTTTCAGCCGATGTGATCAACCAATCCAAGATATTCTGCAGCTGTGTGAAGACCAAGGCCTCAAGAAATTTATGTCGTTCTCTCCTAAGATTCATATACCAGAGATTCGTGAATGGGTATATACTTCGTCCTCCAGCGACGACGCCATGACAGGAAAGATAAATGGCGAGGAGGTCATTCTGACTCCTGAAGTATTGACTGAGCTGTTTGGACTGCCAACAGGAACTGAGGACTATGAGCAAACTGCAGAAGAATATGGCCGCATGCTAACTGTGATGGGCCATGCTGAGGGTGTTCCAGCTAAGCTGCTAAAGATAAACCTGTCTCCAGAGTACAAATTTCTGGCAGACCTGGTGGGCAAGGTTGTTTTGGGAAAACACTCGGCTCACGACAACATCAACAGGCAACAATTTGCCCTGATGTCAGCTTTGGTGAATAAGGCACAGATTGCCTGGGGAAAAGTTCTGTTTGAACTAATAAGGAGAAAGAACAATCAGAAAGAAGTAAATCTTGCCAGGGTATTGGGTGTGTTTCTATATGTGAAAGCACCCCTGCTGCTTGTGTCTGCACCCTCCGCAGTCAACGCCAGCAAGAGGTTGGACCCCTCTCTCTTCAAGAAATCTCAGAGGATTATCAAGAAGTCAGCCAGGGTTGATCCTAACCCTCCTTCAGACACAAGGGCTGATTCGGCCGCTCTCCCGCTTACTGGGGAAGGCTCAGTAATCCCTCCTTCCTCCCTCTCTATCCCTGCATCCTCTTCTCCTGCATTACTTTCCTCTACAACACCTGCAGTGCCACCACAACATGCATCCTTCATTCCACCTGCATCTCCACACCAGTCACCAACACCACAACATCTGGCAGCTTCAGCCAGTGTTGACATGGTGACTGCTACCATCCTCACGCATCTTTCTCAACATGAATCCCACACTCATGTTGATGTTCACCCATCTCCACACGACTCATTTGATCATGTGGCAGATCATCCTGCTTCCATTCCATCCACCTCCACATCATCAGCATTTCAGATATCTCCTGAATTGCTTGCACATATTGTCGAGCTCATTACTCCCTCCATCCAAAAAATGATTGAGGCTGCCAATGCCCCTCTCATTGCATCCATCAATGCCCTTACTCAAGCCATAAACTCATCTCATCCCTCTGCTGAGCCCTCTTCAGTAAGATGCATGACTCCAGTCCCCACTGAAGTCATGCAGGGGGAGATGTCTGTTGAAGTGGTCTCAGGTGATGCCCTGACCCTTCAGGACAATTCCTCTCTTCCCCTTCAAGGAACTGTAGAAGAACCTCAAGAGATTCCAGAGAAAGAACTAGAAGGTAAACCTTAAAACTTCCTCCAAAGGTTATAATCAGAACTTCAATTTGATATTTGTATCTAACAAAGACATTCACTCCCTAGTGAATCTAGCTTCTGAGGAAGAAGTTCATGAAAAAGAAAATGAGGAAGTCCCCATGGACACCTGTGAGTATGATGCTGCTCAACCTGATTGTATAGCTTTATTTAAGATTCTAATTAATTCAAACTCCATCTTAGAGTTAATTTCTTATCCCTTCCTTTCCATCACAGCTGCTGATGACCTTACATCAGTATTGCAAATTGATGCTGCTAAGTCCTTTGATTCTGATAAAGACTTGGAATCATTTCTTAACTCAGACTGTGAGTTCTCACTCACATCTACTCCTTTTGTTCTTCCTCCTCAAGAGATAGTGGTCCCCTATAGACCTGAGTACCTTGATGACCCCTTGGTCAAAAATACTCTTTTCTTTTCCTGTATGGCACTCCTCTTGTGCCTTGCAGAGGTGTCTATCCCTGATGTCACTGAACATCTAGAAGGAATTATAACCTCCTTCCTAGATGCAAAGTGGTATCCTGTGTAGATCTTCAGGTAATCCTATCTATTACCTGTTGTTTGTTCACCTTGGGGGGAATATTTTATTCCCACTTGGTCGTTAACCTATCTTTCTTTGCATGCAGGCACAACCATAAATGATGCTGCTGCTGAAGACATCAACATCCCTGCTGATGCTGCTGCTGAAGAAATTGAAGATGTGCAAGATAGGGCAGACAATGCTCCCAAGATGACTGAAATGGACTCAAGCTCAGGTACTCTAAACCTAGAACAATTTATAGCCTTTGTGGCTGAGAATATTGCCTCTGAGTACATTGAAGGGTTGGCTAATTATCATTTGGATTCCCTAGCCATCTCTCTAGAGAAAGCATCTGCCCCTGCAGATATCGTCATCTTTTCTCCACCTATCCTTACCTATCCTCTATCCATTCCTTCTATTGCAGAACTGGTCCCCAAGACAATTCCTGAGTTGTATCCAGAATCAGAACTCTGGAAGAGGTCTCCAAATGTGGATCTTGATGCCCTCCTTAGGCAAGATGCCATTGAGGAAGCTAAAGATAAAGAAGAAAGAGAAAAGAAAGACAAAGCTGAACTTGCTGCCAAAGATCCATCAGAACTTGACTTTGATGATTATGCTGGGAAAGACTCATCTCATTCTGATGATGATGATGATGATGATTCTGATGATTCTGACTCCACTAAGAAAAGGAAAAGAGCTGCTTCCAAGAAAAGAAAAGCTCTTGCTTCTCCTACTGCCAATCCTAACAAGGATGTTCCCTATTACATTCTGAAGGGAATAGATCCTAAGAGCAAGGAATTCCAACCATGGATGAGACTGTCAAAGAATCAGACTAAAGAGAAGAAGAGGACAAAGAGATATGACACTCCTGTTCAGAAATTCCCCCCCAGAGGTCCTCCTCCACCTCCTGGTGCTGGAGCCTCTGGAAGTCTCTCTTCTGCCCCCTCTGCAAGGTCAGCCAGTTCTAACACTTCTCAGACCTACCAAAGAAGGAGTAATCAAAGCCAGGGAGGCCAAGATGTTTCAGGACAGGGAAGAAAAAGAAATGACAATGCTCTCGTGGAACAAATAAAGGAGATGACTTTTCAGCAACCTACCTTCTCTCCTCCTCCCTCTCCTAAAAAGAAAAATTCAGAATGGAAACCTTCTCCTCCCAGGAAAGGTCCATCCTCTTCTTCAAGAAAACCTGCTGCTGCTGAAACAACTGAATCAAAAGGAAAAAGAGTGGTCCTTTCAAAGAAATCCCATAAGAAGTTCATTGAACTTGCTCCTCCAAAATCTCTATATGCTGAAACTGATCCTAAGAAGGCTGTGCAGATTCCTCTTGATTCAAGCAAACTTGCTACAGCTCTTCAAAGGAACATGGAGATTGCAGCTCATACAGATACTGATAGACCTCCCTCTCCATCAGATAAAACTGAAGCTGAAAGGATTGCCTCTATGGCAAGATTCAAAGAGTCTATTGCACTAAGCATGATGGAGAGAGCCAAATCTCAAGGACTAGATCCTACAGCTTACTCAACAATATCAGAATTCAGAGAAAAGGAACTCAGCAGAATTCAAGTCAATCCAGAAGCCTTTGACACTGAGGAATACATGAAGCTACATCCTGCTGCAGTTCAACCAAGCTATGCTGAAAAGAAAATCATTGGTGAACATGACCTAATGCTATCCAAGAGACAAGCAGCAAACCCTAACAGAGAAATTATTTTCAAACCAGCTGCAATACCCAAAAACTCATCTGATGCTAAACTTGCTGATAAATCTGCTTGATACATTCCATTTCTGCTGATTTATGCTTGTTATATTTTCTGTGTTTTGCCTGTGTGTTAACATTCTGGTTAATCTTTAGATTTGTTGTTGTCTGCTTTAGCCTTTAAACTGGATTGGATAACATAACCCAAATAGGGGGAGATTGTTGGTACCCTAGATGTGATTTGGCTTATGTAATCCCTTTCCAGCCCCTCTTGATCCATATAAAGATATATGATCATGTTTAGACTCTGTTTAGTCTCCCTAGGGCAGTTTATAAACTGACCTAGAGCTTAGGTTAGAAGTTCTAGATGTTTTTGTGGTTAAGGCTTTTCCGTTCGACCATCGTCGAACGAGGCCTCGCGATCGTCAATCATTGGTCGACGATAGCAGGGCTATTGAATCGTTGAAGTCAAGACAATTATCGTCGACCGTTGGTCGACGATCTCAGAGCAAGCCTACTACGCTCTGAAGGATGGTCGACGATCTGTCATCAACAGATCGACGATCGTGTTCTTGCTTCACGATTTCTGTCTCGACAGATATTTGCCTTTGCTGGTCGACTATCTGTTAGCCGGTCGACGATCTATTAGCTGGTCGACGATTTCTGGTCGACGATTTCTGTTCCGACAGATTCCTGCTATTAGTCGACGATCTGTTTGCAGGTCGACGATCATCGAACTCCTGTTCGACGATTTCTGTCTGCTTTTATCTGTTTGTATTTATGCTATTCCTTGGTTTATTTCCAAGTGTGTTAGCTTGTGGTTAGAAAGATTTTCTGAAGTTATTTGTTGCTAAATTTATGGCTTAAATTCAAATGAATTATTTACAAAATATATCAAGCATAAATCACGGGATTCAGTATTCTTGATAAAGCATTTTGTCCTATTATACAAATTGCGTTGACTTTATCTTTCCAGCTTGTTTTCTAGCCGTTGGTACTATGTACTATTTCCAAGAATGGTACGTCTTTATGCTGAGATATTTTTCCCGCTTATTTTATTCCTTATTGGGACTGACAGAAAGTTAATAGGCCATTCTATTCCTATTGCTATATTCTATTTTGAGATAATCTGTTGCAGGGCTCGAGAATTCAAATCAATAGAGCCGTTCCAAAAGAAAAAGGTGAAGACATATTTAAGAGAGATTCTTCTCTCAGCAAAAAAAAGAAGTTACAGACACAGAGAAATATTATTCATTCGCTCAAGCATCATCAGAGCAGCTCTTCACAATCTCACAACAAGAAGAAGAAAAGTTTTTCCTGAAGCAAAAGCCCAGAGCAATCATCTTTCTTTCTCAAGTCTCCTGAGCATCTGCTTAGAGTTTTCAAGACTTCAGAAAGAGCTCCAGTTCTGCTTCAAGTGCTCCAGAATCTTAAGACCTGATAAAAATCAGTCTTCAGATCTCTGAGGATTTAGTTTCAGTTTATCTGAAACTCCTTCATCCTGAAGCAAAGGCTTTCCCTGGACTTTCACTGAGCCAGGGGGAGACTTTGATTCTTTAGAGAATCCACAAGTCTTCTCTAATCTGTATTCACAACAGAGAAGATAATCTAACCCTCTCAACCCCTTTGTAAAAAGAGTTTGTTCACACCTCTTCAAAAGTGAACGTTGGTGACAGGGCACCTTATCAACAACCTGTGGTTGAGCATCCTTATCAAAAGCTCAAAGGGTCTGTTTGATCTACCTGAATCAGATCATTGGTGGCAGGGCACCTTAGCAAAAACCTGTAGTGGATTCCTACCAGGGTGGTAGAAGAGTGGAGTACCGATTAAGAGGGAACCACTATATATCCTGTGTCCATCTGGTTATCTTGCTTATTCATCTTATTCTGTGGCTGTGATAGAACTACCTAGGATTGCTAGTTGCTGTGATAGGCTTGTAGTTAAACTGAAATTTCAGTTAACTCTCTCACTTGTGCACTTCACTGTGTTAGGCTCTTAGGGTTCAAGTATCAGATTATTTTATTCCGCAAATCAACTCCAAGGGAGCTGACTAGTTATTCATAAAATTTGAATACTCTATTCACCCCCCCTCTAGAGTAGTTTACAACTTATCCCCTCACTTTCAGTCTCCCTTTGAGATGATGTTTAAGGAGAATCCTAGCATGGAACACCTCCAGGTGTTTGGATCAACCTACTATGTATTTGTCCCGAATGCTCTCAGGACAAAGTTGGATGCAAAGGCAAGGAAACTTATTTTCATGGGCTATGACGAGCGGAAGAAGTGATGGAAGTGTATGGATCCAGTGACGAAGAAATTTGTCTTCTCCAGGGACGTGGTCTTTGACAAATTGACGTCATATGGAGGTAGCTCATCTGTGGAGTTACAGGAGAGCAGGTCTGATGAAGGTCAGAAGAAGGCTGCTTAAGATCTTCTGGTAGAGCTGTCTATATCACAAGGAGCTCCAGGTGTTTCTAGCTCCGAGGCAGAGGCTTCTGATTCAGGAAGCAGGGAGAGAAATGCTCCAAGTTTGCACTAGAATGGAGTTGATTTATAAGTAGCAGCATAGGTGGTTATCAAGGGTCAAACTCTTCGGAGATCGAAGTGGACCGTCAAGCTACCAGCTCGTTATAGTAAAGGAAACACGGTGAGCTTTGTCTCTTGTTTTTTAGCAGGCCTTCTAGACGAGCGAGAGCCTTCTAGCTTTAATGATGCCACTGGAGTCAAGGAGTGGGAAGATGCCATGGATGGGGAGATGTCTGCCCTCAAGAAGAATGATATATGAGACCTTGTGCCCAAGGTTGATGGCGTTACTCATGTGACTTGCAAGTGGGTTTACAAGCTGAAAAAGAAGGCATATGGGAGCATCGAGCGGTACAAGGCTCGTCTTGTAGCTCGAGGGTTCTCTCAACAGTACAACGAAGACTATGAAGAGACGTTTAGCATTATTGCAAAGATGACTTCAGTTCGGGTGGTAATGGCTTTGGCAGCTTGCCAAGGTTGGAAGATATGGAAGCTAGACGTAAAGAATGTTTTTCTTTACGGGGAAATCGATAAAGATATTTTCATGGATCAGAAACTGGGATACATATCTGATGAACATCCAGGCTATGTATGCAAGCTCCGAAAATCCCTTTATGATTTGAAGCAGGCTCCTCGATCTTGGTATGGGAATATTGCAGAATACCTCCAGTTCTGCAGCTATCTTGCTTCTAACTCAGACTCGAGCATGTTCATCAAGAAGAAGGGGGAGCTTCTAGTCTTGGTGTTGTTGTATGTGAATGATATGATCATCATGGGTAACTCCGACGAGGAGTTAGATAGTTTCAGGGCAGAGCTAGCTATAAGGTTCGAGATGAAGGACTTGGGTGAGCTCCATCACTTCCTTGGACTCGAGTTGGAGAGAAAAGAGAGAAGTATACTTGTTTCCCAAAAAGGCTATGCGGAACGGATCGTTCAACAATTCGGCATGAGAGAAGGGAAAAGTAGCTCTACTACTCTTGACGTTGGCATCAAACTTCGACGAGATGAGGGGAGGATTCTTACAGATCCTCTTGTGTTCCGGGCTCTGATTGGGAGCCTTATTTACTTGACGATTACAAGGCCAGACATAGATTATGCTGTTGGCCGAGTAAGTCTGTATATGGCGGAACCACAAAAGTCTCATCTGATGGTGTCTAGGAGCATTCTGAAATATGTGAAGTCAACTTCTGATATGGGTCTCCTTTACGGGAGAGACACTGGTTTTAATCTGCATGGCTTCTCAGATGCTAATTATGGAGGAGATTCAGATGACCGAAAGTCAACAACTGATTATGTCATCACATGTGGATCAGCTGGTATCTCATGGTGCAGTAAAAAGCAAGACTTAGTGTTCATCTCTACTACAGAAGCTGAGTACAAGGCTTCGGCCTTGGCAGTTCGGGAAGTCATCTGGCTTAAGAGACTAGTAAAGGAAGTCCATGAAGAAGTGCGCGGTCCTACTCTACTATACGGTGATAATGAAAGATCCCTTAAGTTGGTTAATAATCCAGTTTTTCATGCATGGACCAAGCATATTGAGATTGAGCATTATTTCATTCGGGAGAAGGTATTGGAGAAATCTCTTGTGGTTGGGCATGTGCAAAGTGAGGACAACATCTAGGACATCTTCACAAAGCCACTATTGAAGGGGTCGTTTACGCAGTTACGGGGACTCCTAGGGCTGGTTTCGACTTCTCACTTCAAGGGAGAGTGTTGAAATTTATGAAGTGAAAGTTGCAGCCTGGGAGGACTGTCTGCGTGGACTGTGCGGACAATATCAGTGGTTTGGATGGTCAGACCGGGCGGTCTGAGCGGACAGAGCTGGCGCTTAGTAGGTCGGACAGTGTTCTGCAGTCGCTCCCCATACAGTTCCAGGCGGATAGGCCTTGTACTCGCGGTTCGTGCGAGCTGATGGAGTTCGTTATGGTTGGCGGACTGGCATTGGAGTCCGCTAGTTCCTGCGGACTGATGGTTGGACTTGGGCTTTTTAAAAGTCCTGGTGTGAAATCTCGTCGCGTGGTTTTGCGTGAACTGGTTTCCTTGTCCGCCGAGTCCAACAGTTTTTATCTTGGTGCTTGACTGCGAGCTCGGAGTGTGTGGACTGGAGAAGTGTCCGCATGTGCGTGCGGACTGGTGATGTATCCGCTGATATGCGGTTTGGTATGATTCCACAGAGTTTTGGTGGCTTCCTCCTTGGCATAGCCTTTAGCATCATGGCGGATAGATTACTCTATCCAGCCATTTATTGTGGCAGGCTGGCTTCTGGTTTGTCGCGGCAAACAATTTTTGTATTCGCAGGTTGTACGGATATGCTCTGTGCTCACCGCAATCTCGGGCGGTGTTCCTATAGATGGGGAGGTGACCGCACTCCTCTCCATGCCTATAAATAGGACCCCCTGTCACATCAACAAAAATCTGAATTAACAAGAAGTGAACTCGCGGATAGTTGCTGCGGATAGGAATTTCTATTCACGCGGTTTGAAGAGGTTGACCGGTTTCTGCTATGCAGGTTGTGCGGATAGCATTGAAGGGCCGGGGATTTGGTTCTGAGGTAGTGCAGACTCTGCATATATCAACCGGTGGATAACAAAAGGTTGTTTGCGATCAAGCTGTTTCTCTTCTGCAACTAGTTTCCATGTTCAATAAGTTGTCAGCTCTGCCGGCTTGATTCAATTCGGCAGAAGTAGATTGGCGAACAGAGTTCAGCCTTGGAATAACGGGATGTCCGCGCGGCAAGGTTGCGATTTGGCGACCTGTCGGTTTGAGCGGACTCCACAACGGCTAGCAGTAGAGTCAGCGACTTCTTTCTGAGTCTGCGTGGCTTGATTTTCTTGCTTTGTACTTCTCTTGTTTTCCACGAATACATTGGAGAATCACGTCTCGCCATGTATGTCATGTCATGTAAAGAATATTTTGATTATACTAGATTCTTGCTCTGCTTTGTGCATCTGGTTTATTTGACTCGGGAGGGTTGAGTATTCCTGCACCTGGTTTCTCATTTTCTGCAATCACAAATTTTAACATCCTCCAACTCCATCTTTAGACCATATCCAATCCGGCAAAATTGGGAAATATCTGGATCATGCTCATCCCTCAAAGAGGCGAGCGGACTCACCGATGACCAAAATTTCTCCTGAATGGCCAAGTATCCATCATTCAAACTCACATAGTGGTCATTCAAAGTAACAGCAATTTGGGCCTGAGCCTCAATCTGTACAAAATAAAGGAAAAGTTCAACACGACAAAAATAACGAAAGTAAATCAAAACAAGCAAGTTCGCTTACCACTTCGCTCATCGCCTTCAGAGAAGAGGACACGTGTGAAGTAGAAACCTCCAAAAGAGGGGCCTGGGGGGGCAGAGCATCCGAGCGCTTAAACATCAACCTCGACCAAAGCAGTCTCGGCTCAATAACCAGAAGAAATAGCCTCGCCTAAAGAGGTCAGGCAAGGCTCTGCACCTGCATCACCGCCGACGACTGCAACAACTTTCCTCTTTCGATCATGAACTGAAGAAGTATCGTCAGTCCGCGCTAGACCAGAAGAGATCCCGCAATGCAGCAAACACTTTTCCTACGCGAATTAGGAGATGAAGAAAAGACAATTGGCCAACTCGCGAGGCTCAGAAAATCCCAACATTGGGGAAAAATCCTGCTCCTTCCCCTTTTGGTGGCAATAACGATCAGACAGTGCATTCCACAATTCCGACAAACCCCAGGAATTCTTGACATAGCCAAATTGAGTATTTCCAAGGAGGCGGTCTATCCAAGTCTCGAAATCAAGCCAGCTCTTGTTGCTATGGATTTTAACACGTTCACCACCATTAGATCGGATGTCGCACCAATCCCGAAAGCATCCCAAAGAGAGATTCCCACCATGTTCACGAAAAAAGAGCACCAACCCCATGAAATGTACTACTCCCAGCGGAGTAAACCAGGAAATCGAGACACCGTGAAAATTCAAAATCTCAATCGCTTCCTCGCATGATGGGAATCGGAAATCCGATCTCAAAGTAATCTCGCAGATAGTCAACCAACCTCAAGAAGGATTTTGAACCTTCTCCTTGGTGTGCGGTATCTTCACTTCAAGGTCGGCAGGTAATTCAAACCTTTTCCTCCAAATCACAATTTGATCATCGGTTAGAGAGGAGCGCAGACGCATCGATCTCGCTGTATGCTTCGAACCCTAACATAAAAATAAAAAACAGGTCTTAGAAAAAACAATCTACAAGTCAAAAGTTTCCTCCACCGCCGTACATATGAAGGCACGCCGCGCACAACAAAGCCAAGGCCATACGCGTTCTAGTACGACGCACCTGAGTACTCGCACATTGGTTATCCTGTGCGCACACACACGCAAGCAAGTGCGTGTACTCCCACAAGCACATTCAGGAGTGCACGTACTCACGCGAGCAATTAGGTGTGTGCGCCAGCACCCGCGCTCCCGCCCCCGCCTAGTTATGCATGCGCCTGTGCGTGCACCCGCGCGCAACCTGTTGCACGCACACCCGCGCGCACAACCTAGTGCGCGCGCACCCGCGCGCGCAACCTAGTGCGCGTGCACCCGCGTGCGCAACCTGGTGCGCGAGCACCCGCATGCGCAACCTGGTGCGCGCGCGCCCTCGCGTGACTAGGTGCACGCGCACGCCCCCTGGTGAGCGCAGACCCACACGCGACCAGGTGAGCGCGCGCAAGCAAGTGAGCCCGTGCCCGCGAGCGCGACAAGGTGAGCGCCTGCGCCTGACCAGGTACGCGTGTGTTGAAGTTGGTGACCGGGCGGTTTGTCGGTCTGGCTTGGCGGGTTGTTGACCGCGCGGTCTGGCAGTTTCCCTTCAGCGGTTTGGTTGCTGTGTGTTGCTGTCTGAGGTCCAAGTGGTCTAGCGGTCTGTCACTGGCGACTTGGAGACCGGGCGGTCTAACGGTCTCACATGGCGATCTCTCTCTCTCTCTCTGGCAGTTGTCGGGCGGTTAGCCCTTCTGTCTAACCGCGCGGCTTGTGCGGTTTGTGTCTGTACAGTCCGCGTGTGTCATGTGATTTTTTAGTCCCACATCTCTTATTTGTATTCTCTCTTCTCTCCTCCATTCTATATAAGGGAGGTCATACCTTTGTAATAGATACCTTTTTCTGATAATGAAGTTTCAGTTATACCATTTCCGGTTTGTTTTAGTTCGTTTCTCGCATGGTATCAGAGGGATCGATCTTTTCCTCCTAATTCTGTGCGCCCTCTCTGTCCGCGCGGCTTGCTTTGCCGGCTTGCGCCCTGTCCGCACGGTCTCCTTCTCTCCTTGTCGTTGCCCTCTGTGTGCGCGACCTCTTTCTTCCTGTTGCCTTGTTTGCTCTGGTTTCTGTTCGTCGCGACCTGTTGCCCTGTTCACCGCGATCTGTCGCCCTGTTCGCCGCGACCTCTTGCTCTGTCCGCAGCGACCTGTTGCCTTGTTTGCCGCGATCAGTCGCCCTGTTTGCCGCGACCTGTCGCCCTGTGCCTTGTCTTTTCTTGTGCTTCTGTTCGAGCGGACTGTCTGCTTGCCGCTCGACTTCTACCCCTCTGCTTGATTCTGTGGCTTGGTCGTGGTCTTTCTGGCCGCTGGTGTTTGACATCCTGACCGCTGCAGATCTTCTTCTTCCTATCTGCGCGGCCTATTTCCTAACCGTGTGGCTTCCTGTGGTTGTTTGCTCCTATGGCTCTCTCGGATGCTTCTACTTCCACCACTCCTGCCACCACCCCTGTCGCCAATCCGGCTCCGCCTCTTCCTCCAACTCCTTATGGGAACCTTGGCACTGTTTCCAAGCTTGTCAGCTCCAACTACCCAGATTGGAGCGTCTCTTTCACCTTTCTCCTTCGCTCGCAACGCAAACGCCACCATCTCGTTGATGACCCTCCTCCTACCACTTCACCTCTTTTTGATGACTGGGATGCAAGTGACGCGCTTGTGCGAACTTGGCTCGCTAACAGCCTATCTGATGAGTGTCTTCCCGTCATACGTCATGATGAGATGGTCAAGACTGCTTGGCTTCATCTGGCCGCTCTGTACTCCAAAGGGGCTCAGACGTCCCGCATCTATATGTTGTATGCGGACCTCTTTGCCCGGCCTACCTTGTCTCCTGCTGCTGCCTACCAACAGGTTCAGGCTCTTGGGGCCGAGATTCTTCAGAATCGCCCCTTTTCTGCGGATTTGGCTCAGCAACACAAGCACCTCCAGGAGCTTCTGGTTGTGTGTTATCTGCTCCGTCTTCCTGATATTTATGACATGATCCGCCAACAAATTCTGGGTGAGGCAGAATCTCCTACCTTAGATGCCACCGCTGCTCGCATCGCCGCTGTTACCTCTCTCCTTCAGCGCCCTCTTCTGCCCGCTCCTTCTCCACCGGATAACTATGCTCATCAAACTCAGTGGAGTGGCTCTGGAAGCCGCAGTCACCAGTCTGGCGGACGTACTCCTTCCCGCTACCTCTGCTCTCACTGTGGCCGTACCGGACATACTTTAGACCGCTGCTGGACGAAGCATCCCCATCTTTGCCCCTCCGGTGACTCTTCCGCCTCCTCTTCCAAGCTGTCTGCTTCAGTGGTCACATCATCAGGTAGTGCCCACGTGGTAACTCAAGGTAAATGGCTTATCGACTCTGGTGCAACTAATCACATGACGGGCAATCCTCAGTGCTTCTCTCTCCTCGAACAGAATGATTGGTTGCCCCCAGTCCTCGTTGCAGACGGTTCTCCCTCCCCAGTTCATGGGTCGGGAGTGGTTCATGTTACTCCGTCCCTTCGGCTAGCGGACACTCTCTATGTGCCCAAGTTTCCATGCAATCTATTATCGGTTACTTCTTTGTGCAAGCAGCTTCAATGTTCTGTAACGTTTACTCCCACTTCTTGTTTTTTTCAGGATCCGAGCTCCCAGCGGACGATTGCTACTGGGACTGAGAGCGGCGGCCTCTACTTCCTCGACAACGTTTCCGCTTTGTCCGCCTTCTCTTCTTCTTGTACGGATCTTCTCCAGTGGCATCTCCGTCTCGGTCATCCTCCACCACGGCTTCTACATCAGCTTCTACCCCACCTCCCTCCCTCTAGCACTCCTCTCAACTGCGAAGCTTGTCAAGTTGGCAAGCATCATCGTTCCTCCTTCCCGCTGAAGCAAGGTTGGGGCTCTACTCGTCCGTTTGATCTAGTCCACTTCGATATCTGGGGGCCTGCTCCTACCCTTACTATTGGTCGGGGTAGTTCTTATTTTGTAACCTTTATTGATGATTTTACTAGATATACTTGGGTGTATCTCTTACGAGATCGCTCTGAACTTTTTGATGTATGGCTCTCCTTTTATCATTTAATTAAAAATCAGTTTGGTGTTGGTATTAAAACTCTTCGCTTTGATAATGCAAAAGAATACTTAAGCCATGCTTTTACCTCCTTCTGTGTGCAACATGGCATTATTCATCAGACAAGCTGTGTCTATACATCCCAACAAAATGGGGTGGCGGAACGCAAACACCGTCACCTCCTTGATGTCGCTCACACATTGATGACTCAGATGCATGTACCTCGCTCATATTGGGGCTATGCAGTTCTCCTTGCCTGCTATCTCATCAATCGCATTCCCTCCTCCATTCTCAACGGAAAAACCCCTTTTTCCATACTTTATCCAGGCAAGGAGCCCTTTCCTCTCCCTCTACGAATCTTTGGGTGCACTGCTTTTGTGCATGCCCCATCTGCCACCCGTGATAAGCTCTCCCCTCGCTCCACCAAATGTGTCTTTCTGGGATACTCCACCACTCAGAAAGGCTACTGCTGCTTTGACCCTGTTCTTCATAAGCAATTCGTCTCTGCTGACGTTACCTTCTTCGAGAATGCCTCCTACTTCTCCGATGACTCCTCTTCTCTTCTCCCCACCTCTGATTCTCCTGTTATTCCCTTCGTTCCCTCGTCTCCTACTGCGATATCCACCCCTCCTCCGTCTCCGTCCACTCCTCTCCCTCCGCCTCTCTCTCTGCCACCATCTCCCTTATCTCCGCTGCCGTCACTCTCTCTTCCCAGGCCAGCTCTCTTTGCCACGGATGCTCTGGATGCCGAGGAGCCCGCTGACCTGGATCTTCCTGTAGCTCTTCGCAAAGGGGTGCGGACGTGTACCCTACACCCCCTTGCTACTGTTGTTTCATATGATTCTTACCTCTTCTCGCAGGGCCTTTACGCTGGCTATCTCTACCACTACCACACCTCGTTCCTACCAGGAGGCCCTTACTATTCCTCACCGGAAGAAGGCCATGGATGAGGAAATGGCGACCCTAACGGAACGGGGTACCTGGAATCTTGTTCCTCCTCCCTTTGATACAGATGTTGTTGGCTTTCGCTGGGTCTTTGTGGTCAAATTTGGCCCAGATGGCACTGTGGATCGTTATAAAGCTTGCCTGGTGGCTAAGGGCTTTACTCAGACTTATGGGGTTGATTACTTTGACACCTTCTCTCCCGTGGCTCGTCTCAGCACTATACGGGTCCTTCTCTCTGTGGCGGTCAATAAAGACTGGCCGATTTTCCAGCTGGATGTAAAGAATGCCTTCCTTTATGGTGATCTTCAGGAGGCCGTCTACATGGAGCAACCTCCTGGGTATGTTGCTCAGGGGGAGACACGAGTATGCCGGCTGCAGAAGGCAATTTATGGCCTCAAGCAGAGCCCTCGAGCTTAGTTTGACAAGTTCAGCGGCATCGTGGCGGCTGTTGGTTTTGCGCGCAGCTCTGCTGATCATTTTCTATTTATTCGCAAAACCTCCGCGGGACTGGTGGTTCTTGCAGTATATGTTGATGATATTCTTCTCACTGGCGATGACCAGGAAGGGGTAGCCTTGATAAAGCGGCATCTTCGTCAACATCTGGTCACGAAAGATATGGGCTCTCCGAAGTACTTTTTGGGGATCGAAATCTCTCGGAAGCCCAACTCCTTAGTCCTCTCTCAGCGTAAGTATGCCCTTGATCTATTAAAAGGAGCAGGATTGACTGGAGCCAAACCTGCCCGATGTCCCATGGCTATTGGAGAAGACAAAACCTGGACAGATGATTCGCCTCTTCTTTCGGATACTACGCGGTACAGGCGTCTTGTTGGTAAGCTCATATACCTCACAGTGACTAGGCCCGACATTTCCTATGATGTAGGCAAGGTGAGTCAATTCATGCAAGCTCCCAGGGAGTGCCATCTACAGTCCGTCTTGCGGATCTTGGAGTACGTCAAAGAAGCTCCTGGGAAAGGATTGCTCTTTCAGAAGAATGGTCATTTGAGGGTTGAAGCATACTCAGATGCGAGTTACGCTGATGACAAAGGGGACCGCAAGTCTACCTCCGGTTTCTGTACTTTTGTTGGGGGAAATCTGGTAAGCTGGAAGAGCAAGAAGCAGTCTGTTGTCTCCAGGTCCAGTGCTGGAGCAGAGTATCGGAGTATGACATCGACCACTTGTGAGTTAAAATGGCTACGGGCTCTCATGCTGGATTTAGGAGAGGTCTACAACCATCCTCTACCTATGTTCTGTGACAACAAGCCTGCTATATACATCTCCAAAAATCCAGTCTTCCATGAAAGAACCAAGCATATTGAGGTCGACTGTCATTTCATTCGTGAAGAGATTTTGAAGGAACAAATTTGCACTCCCTTTGTCACTTCTGAGAAAGAGCTAGCTGACATCTTAACCAAGCCAGTATCCTCCTCGTTTCTTCATATTTGTGACAAGTTGGGCATGATCGATATATATGCTCCAGCTTGAGGGGGAGTGTTGAAGTTGGTGACCAGGAGGTCTGTCGGTCTGGCTTGGCGGGTTGTTGACCGCGCGGTCTGGTGGTTTCCCTTCAGCGGTTTGGTTGTTGTGTGTTGCTGTCTGAGGTCCAAGCGGTCTAGCAGTCTGTCACTGGCGACTTGGAGACCGGGCGGTCTAACGGTCTCACATGGAGATCTCTCTCTCTCTCTCTCTGGCAGTTGTCGGGCGGTTAGCCCTTCTGTCTAACCGCGCGGCTTGTGCGGTTTGTGTCTGTACAGTCCGCGTGTGTCATGTAATTTTTTAGTCCCACATCTCTTATTTGTATTCTCTCTTCTCTCCTCCATTCTATATAAGGGAGGTCATACCTTTGTAATAGATACCTTTTTCTGATAATAAAGTTTCAGTTATACCATTTCCGGTTTGTTTTAGTTCGTTTCTCACAGCGTGCACCCGCGTGCACGACCTTGTGTGCGCGCTCCCACGCGCATCGAGGGGCGCGCGCCTTGGTTCGCCAGTGCCTGCACGGGCCCTAGTGCACGTGGGCACGCTGGCTGCCCCCCTGAGCGTATTCGACAGCACGACCCTTTTCTCCCGGGGTGACTGCTCCCGTCCGCGATCGTGCGCGGACAAATTGATGTTGGACCTCAGGAGTGCGCCCCATCGCCACTCCTCCTTGACGTATTCTAACATTTTATCTGAGTTTGTAGGGCGCCTCCATCCACTATCTCCAGCCTTTTACCATTTGTCATCATCGCCGCTATAAAGGAGAGAGAGATCCTTGTTCTTTTGCTCGTACCGATCTTTAGCAACACAGAATCTCGGGAGACAAATGATGTGAATGAGCTCCATCTTAAATAGGATGAGTGTGCATATAGCCGCTACCCCCATAATCTCTACCAAAATTAGTGGGATCATGGGTTTGACAGCGCGCGCGATCGCCGTGCCTAATCCCGTCCCGCGCGGATCCCATGACATCCAAAGCGCCAAAGACACCACCTTGACGGAGTCAAGCGGCCGACGACGTCCCCAACGCCGGCCACCCCCTCTAATCGTCATCGGCCACCCCTTCCCGGCCGTCGGCAAGCTCCAAGGGTGGCAGCCAAGCCACCCGCCCCGTCCGGCCACCAGCGCGCGGCCGAGGAGGAGGCCGAGCCGATCGCCCCTCTCTAGCCGCCAGCACGCGACCAAGGAGGGGGCCGGGCCGGTCTCCCTCTTAGGCCGTCGACGCGTGGACAAAGAGGCAGCCTGGCCGGCAGCCCCTCATTGGCCGCCGGCACGAGGCCAAGGAGGCGGCCGGGCCGGACTCCCCTCTCCGGCCACCGCCGTGCATCCACAGAGGGGTTCAGGCCGGCCGCCCCTCTTAGGATGTCGGCGCACGGCCAAAGAGGAGGTGTAACCGGCCACCCCTCATTGGCCACCGGCGCAGGGCCATGGAGGCGGCCGAACCAGCCGCCCCACTCTTGCCGCCGTCCCGCGCCCGAAGATACGGTTGTGTCGGCTGCATCTCTTCGGCCGCCAGCGGGCAGCCAAGGAGGCGGCCAAGCCGGCTTCCTCCAACCAGCCGTCGGTCGCTCCCGCTTGGTCACCGCCCGCCTTCCCGGCCCTTAAACTATGACAAAAATTTTTACGATGCTGGTTATGGTGTATGGATAGCTGCGTAACCACCATAACCACCCCTTGGAGGCTATAAAAGGAGCTTCATGCAACCTCATTTCTCACATTTTTCCTTCGAGTCTTCTTCTCCTCAGGCCGAAGCTCTTCAAAATTTCTCCTACGAGCAGCGCTCAAGCCTCCTTCAAGGCGTTTCCGAGACACATTCAAGCCATCTCCAAGCCGTGTACGAGCAACCTTCAAATTGCCAGACGAAGCACAATCCCTCTGCTCCCAGGAGGCCTTCGTGACCGAAAATTCAAGTGCTCCGCTCCCACGTTCAGTGCTAGGGTGACTCCCAACAAACCTTATCACTGTGAAGTGTAATTTGTAGCAAACACCGAGCACGACGGCCTGACGTCCGTCAGGCGCTAAGTGTTCTCTCATCTTCAAATTGTAACGAGGAGCGGTCTGTCGCCCTCGATTCAGCAAACAAGTTGTAATGGCAGGGAAATAGTTGACTTTGACCAGCGCTGCCCCGATCACGTGGTTTTTTACTCGGTTGAGAGGGTTTTCCACGCTAAAACTCTGTGTGTACGATCGATCTATCCCAATGACTGTGTTTGCGATCGACCGCTCCCGGGCTAAGACAGTCAAATTTGGACCGGATTAGGAGCATCGAGTTAGGCCGCAACATGGATATATGGACATAGAGTTGAAAGGATCTATAAGAATCTTAACAATCAACTACATTTGTCTTGGATGGTCTTTACATATTTATTTATGAAAGGAGGTGGATCTATAACAATCAACTACATTTGTTGAAATTTGTGAAGTGGAAGTGGGGGTTGTTTGGGCAAACCGCACGGTCTGGATGGTCTGAGCAGTTTGGTCCTTGCGGCCTGGTGGGGTTCTTGTGATAGCCGTGCGGCGAGAATTGGAGGTCGCCACCGTGGGTGGACTAATGTTGTAGTCTGCCTTCTTCTCCTGCAAGCTGGGTAGTTGCCAACTTGGTGTGATAGCTTGTTACTTGAGCGGACTGTGTGGACTGGCTGTGTCCGGCAGTGGGGTGTTGTCAAGTGCAAGGTTGGATCTTGGTCGCAGACTTGGCGGTCTGGGATTGTGTCCTCACTCTTCAGCGGACTGGATCTGGCAAAGAGCGGATAGATTGTATGCCTTTGCTCTGATAGTACATCTTGGCGGATTGCCTGGGTTGCCGGAGGACTGGGTTCTTGTCCGTCAAGCTCGCGCTAGGTTGGCTGGTGTGGAGTGGCGGCTTGGGCAAACTGCAGGTGTGTCTGCATGTTATGTGCGGACTGCTGCAGTATAGTGTGTTGTTGTGTCCGCATGCTGTGATGCATGTAGACTGAGGTGGTGTTCGCCAGGATTGTGGGTTGGCTTCTTGGTGCCAATTCTTGGTCGCGAGTCTGTCATTGTTGGTGTGGATAGTGCAGACCCGGCGAAATGGGTGTTTTAACTGTTGACAAGAGGCGGTTATCCTATCTCTTAGGGCGGTGATCACTCTCTAACCCGTGCCTATAAATAGGACCCCCTTGGCACTTCATTTGTAATAGAGTGAACAATAAGTTGAGCTTGATTAATTGTTGCGGACTCGGTTTTCTTGTCCGCGCGGGTTGAGAGAAGATTAACTGGTTGCTGTTTGCAGGTTGTGCAGCTAGCACTGAGTGTAACGGCCTCCCCAGCACCATGCTCGAAAGGACGGCCGTCAGCACCCTAGCACCACGCTTGAAAGAGTTCAGCCTAATCAGGTCTGCAGACCATGCACCTCAACCCCTCTCCATTCATAGGCGGGTTGTTGAGGCCATGGATTGAACCTGAGACCTCCTTGATAAGGAGTTTTCAAACCACTCCTCACCACCAATTGATCTGCAACAACCCGCCTGTGGATGGAGAGTGGTTGGGGTGCATGGTCTGCAGACCTGGTTAGGCTGAACCCTTTCGAGTGTGGTGATGGGGGTGCCGATGACCGTCCTTTCGAGCATGGTGCTGGGGAGGCCGTTACAAAAAAGTGAACGGCCTCCCCAGCACCATGCTCGAAAGGACGGCCGTCGGCACCCCCAGCACCACGCTCGAAAGGGTTCAGCCTAACCAGGTCTGCAGACCATGCACCCCAACCCCTCTCCATTCAAAGGAGGGTTGTTGAGGCCGGGGATTGAACCCGAGACCTCCTTGATAAGGAGTCTTCAAACCACTCCTTATCACCAACTGAGTTGCAGTGGTATAAGAGCAAACCTCGATTAGAAACGTATAAGTCCACTAACCCTGGGTCACCCCCGCGCAAGCTTTGTTTGAGGACAAGCTAGCAGCGGAAGCAGTGGTGTGCCCATAAGGGAAATCACAAGTAAAAGTCCACTTCTTCATTAATTGGAATTCTTCTTTGTAGCCTACAACAAACCCTGCCCCAAAAGAGAGCACCTACGACTACGAAGATCTCATCTTATAGTTCTTTAGCCAACGAGTTAGACTCAACCCACTAGGACTCATGACTAACCATGACAACTTATAGTATGCCCTAGTTAGAAATAGACCTTCGGTATGAACTTGGTTAAGGTAAGGAGATACCCAAAGAGAATAAAGGAGGAGTTTAACACGAGAATGACAACCAAAGACATAAACTAATGTGAACCTACGATCCATTACTCATACTGGTAGGACTGCTTTAAGGAGAATTGAGACCAATAACCATTAGTAGAATGGTAGAAGACACATAGTCTCAACCCTCGTACCAGTAACAAGATTACTTGGAGACAACCACCACGACAAACACCGGGGGTCGGATAGGAATTCAAGTTTGGAAGAGACCCAGTTGGGATTGGGAACATGTTGACCCGGATAAGGTTGTCGTAAATGTGACTCGGAGGGTTTAAAGTATGGATTATATCAACGGGTTTCAGGTTGGAACCCCAAGTCGAAGATTGATGCCCTAGGGATTGTGCACCCAGCTGGGACGGATATAGCATGGTAATATCAAGATACTTAGCCCAAGGTAGGTAGGGGCTTATCTTTTGTTTATTAGGGGCTTACCTTTTGTTTATTGGGGACTTATCCTTTGTTATTTGGGTGAATTAGTATTGACTTGGGTTTCCTTAGACCTAATTTAGAGAATGAGGCATAACAAACATAGTGAGATTGAGGTCGATATAATTCGACGTTATTCGGGCGAAGATAAGATTTTGTAAAAACATATTTGGAATGATGACCTGTAGCAATACCAAGAAAATGACTTGGTGATAAGACGAGGATTAACTATGATCAAGAAAAATTAGATGTTGGGTAACACGATTCAGGATATCTGAGAAGGTAAAAATTTAATCGCTATGATGTATCACCGGAAGTATGGTGTATCTCAGAACATGTATCTCCCCAGAGTGAAGAAAGAGGCACAATTATCATACACTGTCCGAGTTAGAGTAGAAGTTCAAGGGTATAATTAGGGATTTTCATACACAGGATTCCTCATCCCCACTCCGGGAACAATTATAAAGGGAACATAGAGGATAGACTTGTCGAGGTAGCTGGGGTCACCCCTACCCGGAAGAAAATTCCCGTGGTTGTTTCATGAATTTGGGAGTAGAAGTCCGTTATCATGGTATGCTTAAGGTGATTGTGTCGAATCAGGATGGATAGTGTACGTCCAAGGAGAAAAGGTCAGTCCAGGCTTATCTGGACTTTCGACTGACATTCAACACAGCTCTCCACCCTCGTGCGGAAGTACAAGATTCCACTGCCATAGATCTATGACGAGGATCCAAAGGCACTCTGTTGGAACACCCTATTACTAATTTGGGCAATGATCACTATGTTCTTAGGAAATTGTTTTGACCTTATTGTATAGTCTTAAAGGTCAATTAGAATGAGTCTAAGGATTAGTACTTGGGTTTAAAAGTTGCCCCCAAGACCTTCTAGTTCAGAATTCAAATGCAGAAAGTTAAAGGGATTATCGTCGAGCTCAGATCGACGAGGCGTCGAACTCAGTTCGACTATCTCTGAGCTCAGATCGACGAGGCATCGAACTCTGTTCGACGATCTCCGAGCTTAGATCGACGTTTTCTGTCTCAAGTCTAAATCCAGATCTCTGAGCTCAGGTCGACGATAGTCGAGCTCAGATCGACGATTTCCTGTAAGATCGACGATTTCATGATTTCAAAATCAGTCAGTTATGGAATTCAATCTGATTCATTTCCAGCATTTATTTCAAAGGATTTTATAGCCGTTTCCAATTAATCTGGAGCAAGTTTCAAGGAGATTAAAAGAGAATGTTTCTTAAGACTTTCCTCCAGAGACAGTTATCAATTAAGGAAGTCATTTATGACTGGGCAACGGCTATCTAGATGAATGATTTTCAATATATCTCTTTCAGACAATAGAGACAGACAACAAGTGAACAAGTAATCAAGTTTTTTTTTCAGACACAAGAACAACAGAATTACTGTGTTAGAGAATTCATACAGAACACAAGGAATACAACAGTGAAGAAGATCATCACACTGAAAAGAATTCCTCTATTCTTTCAAGATCTCTTCTGATTCAAGTGTTCAAGGCTTCATCAATCAAGACTCCAGACATCTCACATTTCAGCCTTTGCTGAAATCATCTTCTGCTGGAGATCTTCATCTCTGAAGTCCAATCACCCTGTGCAAAGCTTCTCTTCCTGAGCAACTGCAAATCTCAGGGGGAGCTTTGACATCAACCATCCACTAGTCTTCTCTTTGACTGTTGACAGAGAAGAACAACCTACACTTTCTTTTTCTTTATTCTGCTGTAAAAGGGTTTCTCAAAACTCCCTTCAAAAGTTTTGTGTTTGGTTTCTGAGACCTTGTCAAAACTCAGTGGTGGCAAGACACCTGATCAAAAAAATTTTGTTTGGTTTTTGAGCACCTTATCAAAAGCTCATTGGTGCCCAGGACACCTGATCAACTATTCCTATAGTGGATTCCTACCTAGGATGGTAGAAGAGTGGATGTACCCAGGTTGATTGGGGAACCATTATAGATCCTTGTGTCTTCTGGTTGCTGTGTTTTGTTTTGCTGTGTGCTGTGTTTTTATCTTGCTTTAGTTTGTTTTATTCTCTGCAATCACAATACACATATAAATAAATTAAGTCTTCCACTGCTAATTAATTTTTAATTTGCAAAATTATTTTAAAATACTCTATTCACCCCCCTCTAGAGTAAAGGTAGATCTTACCCTCACTTTCAATTGGTATCAGAGGCAGGTTGGTTACTCAACAACTGAATCTTCATCAGGTTGGTTGTTCCTACAGGCTAACACCTAAACCAAAAGATCTCTGATAAGATCAATCTTCTATAGAGGGTTATTATTTGTATTATAATTATTTTCATATAAAACCATGGCACAGAACAAAGATTATGCTAGCACCAGACCTTCAGTGTGCAACCTTTCTAAGTTTGCACTTTGGAAGGCAAGGATTAGATTATATATGAATTCTATTGATGAGGACATCTATAATTCTGTCTTAACAGTGTGTCCAAGACCCCCAGAAAGTACAAGTACAAGTGCTGTTCCACCTCCTTTAGGAACAGATGTAGAAATCAAAAAGTGGAAAGTTGATGATGCTAAGGCAATGAACATATTGGCTCAAACTATGTCTGATGAGATATTTCAAAAAGTGGCTAAATGCAACTCAGCAAAAGAAATCTGGGACAAGCTATCTGAGCTTGTGTCAGGATCAGCTGATGAAAGAAAGGATAGAAGATCCCATCTCATAACCCAGTATGAGAATTTCAAGAAGGGAGAAACTGAGTCAGTTGCTGACATGTACAACAGACTTAGTCTAATTGTTAGTGAACTGAAGACTTTGGACAAGGAGATCTCATTGACTGAACTCAATGACAAGATCCTAATGTGCTTCCCCAGCACTTGGGACTCAAGGATCTGGCCAATCAAGGATGCCAGAAGCCTAAATGAGATCACCACTGAAGCTCTATTGAGCAAGCTCAAGTCTTATGAGCTGCTCATCAAAAATAGTGAGGAAGAGCAAAAGATAGCTTCTCCAGCAACAAGGAAGGAGAAGACAATTGAATTCAAAGCTATAGAAGAACAGCCTGAGGACAAGGTCCCAGACAATGAAGAGCAAATAGTTTACTAGCCAAAAGATTTTACAAGATGGCTAGAAAAGATTTCAGAAAAAGGTCATCCAGAGGGCATGAAAAGCCAAGGTATGACAAGTCCAGTAACAAAGAAATTATTTGTTTTGGATGCAGAAAACCAGGCCACATTGTGCCTAATTGTCCAGAGAATCAGAATAAGGACAAGAAGGATAGGAAAAAGAGGAGAGAGACAAGGACTCCAGGGGAAACAATAATGACAAATCCTCCTCCAGCAAGAACAAACACACCAAGAAAGGATTTGTAGCTGAAACCTGGAGTGAGACTGAAGAAGAATCAGAGGCTTCATCAAGCTCAAGTGATGATGAAGATGATGCCCAAGAGAAGGAGTTCAGCATGATGGCTATCAATGCCTCTCAACATAATTCTGATGCAGAACAAGAGTCAGAATCTGAATCTGAACATGAAGCTGAAGAGGATCAGGTAATAGATTCTTTTGATTTTGATTCAGAGGACTTTAAATTTGAGTTTAAGACACTGTGTTTAGACCTACTCAAGTCTGAGAAAGTGATTATCTCTCTTAGAAATCAATTGTCTGAACATAGCACTTTAAAATCAGATAACCTCAAACTCTCTTAGGATTTAGAATGTTGTAGGGAGGAGATAGCTTCACTGAAAAGTGAACTATCTATGGCAAAGAAGTTTGAAGAATCCCTTAATGGGAGAAGCATAAAACTGATGGATATCACAAGTACAGTAAACTCAAGGATAAATAGTACACTGGGCTTGGGTGCTTCATCCAGCCAACCTATAGTGTTAACAACCCCAATTAAGTTTATCTCAGATAAAGGAAAGGGAGTTGTAGAGGTGGCTAGGAAGAATGCTGATTTACCTAACAAAAACAAAGTTCAACAGAAATCGTCGAACAGAGCTCAGCGCTTTCATGTTGAATCGTCGAACTCAGGTCGACGATCTCTAAACTCTGAACTCTGGTACAATCGATCTTCGAATGGAGCTCGACGATCTGACCCAAGATCGTTGAACTCAGCTCAGCGATCGTCGAACAGAGCTCAGAGCTTTGGAAAATTTTCTAAGGGTAAGTCAGACTTCAATTCCAGAGGTCCTTCATCCCAAAGCTTTAACCCTTATACTGAATGGATAATACCTCCTAGGAGATATCATCCTAAAGGCTATAAGAGTCAACTAGGGATGTCTTTTATTTCAGAATTTAAAGGTTATCAACCTTGGCCCAAGGTAAACTGGGTCAAAAACAATTAAATTGTTTTATGTGCAGGTGAAGACCTATCCAACATCAAACCAGCAATGGTATCTGGATAGTGGGTGCTCAAAGCACATGACAGGGAGCAAGGATAATCTTACATCCTTCAAAGCCAAGCTTGGACCCAAAGTAATATTTGGAGATTCAAACTTTGGACAAACAAAAGGATATGGTGTTGTCCAGATTGGCTCAGTCACATTCAAGAAGGTGGCTTATGTGGAAGGACTAAAGCACAATCTAATCAGCATCAGTCAACTATGTGATGAAGGCTACCAGGTGACATTCAACAAATCCTCATGCAAAATCAAATTAGAGGACAACACAACTGTGTTGACAGGTAAAAGGAAAGGTAACATCTATCTTGTAGATTTTCATTCAACTAAGATAGATATCTGCTTGTTCAACTCTGTTAGTAAACCTAATGAACTATGGCATAAGAGATTAGGACATATAAACCTTAGAACCATTGCTAGGCTATCCAAGGACAACCTTGTTAGAGGACTACCTTCTGGCCCCTACAAGAAGGAAGGACTCTGCAGGGCTTGTCAATTAGGCAAGCAAACTAAAAGTAGTTTTAAGTCACTTAATAAGAGTGATTCACCTAAGATCTTGTATCTGTTACACATGGATCTCTTTGGACCCATTACAGTACAAAGCCTAGGAGGGAAATCTTATACTTTAGTTGTTGTAGATGACTTCTCTAGATTCTCACGGGTGTTCTTTCTGAGGAAGAAGTCTGATAACTTTATGTGTTTGACAGAGTTTCTCAAATGCATACAGATTGAATTCAATACTCGCATTGCCCTGATCAGAAGTGATCATGGGACAGAGTTTGACTCTCTTCTTATGCAAGGGTTCTATCAGAGTGAAGGGATCAGACACACTTTCTCAACTCCTAGAACTCCTCAACAAAATAGGGTAGCTGAAAGGAAAAATAGAACCCTTATTGAATCTGCTACTACATTGTTGACAATGCTCACCTTCCTCTATCCTTCTAGGCAGAGGCAGTGAACACCTCAAACTATGTGTTGAATATAAGTTTGATACATAAACTGAAGGGCAAGACTCCCTATGAATTACTCCAAGGGAAGAAACCTAAAGTAGACTTTTTCAGAATTTTTGGCTGTATTTGTTACATACACAATAATGACAAGAAATACATAGCAAAATTTCAAGCCAAAGCTGATGAAGGAGTATTTCTGGGATACTCCATGATCAGTAAAGCTTATAGGGTGTATAACAAATCTTCTCTTAAAATTGAAGAATCTGTACATGTATCTTTTGATGAAACTAACATGTCTTATAAGGAGAAGAATACTTCTACCATAGAACCTTTGCAGGTAAACTCTCTTCAGAGAATTTGAACAGGTTACACATTATAGAAAAGGATACAACACTTTCACTTATCCAACAAAGAAGTGAAAGTAGTGAAGATGAAGAGGATATTCAATATCCTAATGAAAATCACATTGAAAAACCAGTTGTTGTTCCACAAGAGGAAACAACAACACAGGTTGGTGAATAATCAACACCCCCTGTTGATTTAGTAACACCAAGAGATCATCCAATCTCCCAAGTGATTGGAGACATCTCAGCTGGTGTGCAAACCAGAAATCGGGTCAACCAAAACCTGATGCACACCTGCTTTTTATCTCAAATTGAGCCTTAATCCATACAAGATGCAGAACAAGATCCACACTGGATCATTGCAATGCAAGAGGAGTTAAATCAATTTGAAAGAAACAAAGTTTGGGAGCTAGTGCCAAGGCCAAAGGATCATCCCATTGTTGGAACAAAATTGGTGTTCAGAAACAAGCTGGATGATCAAGGATTTATTGTAAGGAACAAAGCAAGGCTAGTTGCACAAGGATATTCTCAAGAAGAAGGAATAGATTATGACTAGACCTTTGCACCAGTTGCAAGGTTAAAGGCCATAAGAATATTTCTAGCCTATGCAGCTCACAAGAGATTCAAGGTGTATCAAATGGATGTGAAAAGTGCTTTTTTTAATGGAGAAATCAAGGAAGAAGTCTATGTCAGACAACCCCAAGATTTTATCTCTCCAACTCATCCTGATTATGTTTTTAAATTTCATAAAGCATTATATGGTCTCAAGCAAGCTCCTAGAGCATGGTATGAGACTTTAGCATGTTTTCTTTTGGAAAATGATTTTAAAAAGGGTAGAGTAGACCAAACTCTTTTTATTAGAACTCATAAGTCCAATATCCTACTAGCACAAATTTATGTAGATGATATTATCTTTGGATCTACTGATTCAAACTTGTGCAAAAGGTTTTCCAACTTAATGCATTCAAAGTTTGAAATGAGTAGCATGGGTGAGCTTTCTTTCTTTCTAGGTTTGCAAGTCAAACAGCATGCTGATGGCATATTCATTTCTCAAACTAAGTATGCAAAAGAATTGGTTAAGAAATTTGGTATGTCTGAAACATCATCTATGAAAACACCCATGCCTACTAATGATGTAATAGATGCTGATGAACATGGAAAACTTGTTGATCAGACAACATATAGAGCAATGATTGGGTCTTTATTGTACCTCACAGCTAGTAGACCTGACATAATGTTTGCTACATGCATATGTGCTAGATTCCAAGTAAGCCCTAGAGAGTCACACCTAACATTAGTAAAAAGGATTCTTAGATATGTGAAAAGTTGTCCAAATCTAGGTCTCTGGTATCCAAAAGAGTCAGGATTTGAATTAACTGGATTTTCAGATGCTGACTATGCTGGATGTAGAGTAGACAGGAAAAGCACCAGTGGAACTTGTCAGTTTATTGGTGACAGACTTGTCTCCTGGTTTTGTAAGAAACAAATATCTGTGTCCACATCAACTGCTGAAGCTGAGTACATGGCAGCAGGTAGTTGTTGCTCACAGATATTATGGATTCAAAATTAGCTCCTAAACTATGGTTACAACTTAGTTAAGTCAAAAATATTTTGTTATAACACCAGTGCTATTTCTATAGCCCAAAATCCAGTCCTCCATAGTAGGACAAAACATATAGAGATTAGGCATCACTTTTTAAGGGACAATGTTGAGAAGAATAAAATTGAACTTCAATATATCCCAACTGATTTACAAAGGGGAGATATTTTCACCAAACCCTTGGATGAAAAGAAACACACATTCTTCCTGAATCAGTTAGGAATGTTAGATGGAGGAAGTCTAAATTAAGATCCAAGATTTTAAAACCCTAAAATTGACCAAGACTAGGTTAAAAACATGATTTTTCTAGTATCTATAGGGTGTTTCTGGTCTCTGAACTGCGCTCGACGTTTTTCCCAACGATCATCGAACGGAGATCGACGCTCTCAACAAAACGTCGAATGGAGCTCAACATTTTTCAGATAGTGTTGTACTATCTCTTTCCGGTCAGAGAACGTCGAACGGAGCTCGACGCTCTCCAAGAACGTCGAACGAAGCTCGACGCTCTCCAATAACGTCGAACAGAGATCGACACTGTTGAAGACCTTTCAGATTCCATTAGAAGCCCAGATCGTTGAACTGAGTTCAACGATCTTTCCTTTTCAGCGTCGAACCCTAATATAAAATCATTTCTCGGCCGTCATTCTCTTTTGCGCATTCATACTTTCTGCAGAACTTTTCTTTCCCTCCAAATCTTCTCTACACTTGTTCTCGTTTGTTCGTTTTTGTAGGTATACAATGGCGGTTTCTGTTGCAGTTCTAGCCACGATGAAATTTGATACTTGATTCGACATTGACATGGACTCTTTTGACGGTAGTGACCAAATCTTCAAATACATCCTAGAATTATTCAAGGAACAGCATTTGGTGTATATCATGTCCACAAGGATGAAACTTGCTGCCGATGAAATTAAGGAGTGGGTGTATACGGCTCATAACCTGGACCAAAATATAGTGGTTGGTACAATAGCTGGTTCTCAGGTATCTCTAACACCTGCCCTCCTTACATAAGTTTTTCAATTGAGCACTGGGCATGATTCAGTTGAGTTATCTGGAGAAGAGTTTGTAAGTATGCTTTTTAGAATGGGTCATTCAGAAGAAAACCCTAAAAAGCTGCTCAAGAAAAATCTGTCTGCAGACTACAGGTTTGAAAGTGAGAGTAAGATCAATCTTCACTCTAGAGGGGGGGGGGGGGGTGAATAGAGTATTTTTAAAATAATTTACAATTAAAACTGTAAAGCAGTGGAAGACTTAATTTACTTATATGTGTAAGGTGCTTATAGTGAAATAAAAACTAAAGCAAGAAAAATATGAAGGATCAAGCGCATACCCAACTGCACCAAAAGCCCGGACTGTTGGAGAGGGTGCTACTTAATTTTTTATATAAGTAGC
Source organism: Platanthera zijinensis (assembly GCA_039513925.1). NCBI lineage: Eukaryota > Viridiplantae > Streptophyta > Magnoliopsida > Asparagales > Orchidaceae > Platanthera > Platanthera zijinensis. Next base: position 232,016 of record CM077078.1, on the reverse strand, counting down.
AGAGCGCCACGGGTCAAGTGAAGGAATGCCGGACCCAACAATCCCCCCCCGGCGTCCAGCACAACCCGTCGGCTCAGAGGTGGGGTTACCACATGGCCCACACGGCTCAGAGGTGGGGTTACCACATGTCCACGATTGCCTGACCCACCGGACCCACACAGGTAGAAGGGAAAAATCAGGATTTAATAGCGCCCCCCCGGTCTTGAACCCGTGACCTCCTCTGATACCAATTGAAGGATCAAGCGCATACCCAACTGCACCAAAAGCCCGGACTGTTGGAGAGGGTGCTACTTAATTTTTTATATAAGTAGCAGAGCGCCACGGGTCAAGTGAAGGAACGCCGGACCCAACAATCCCCAAGATTTACCTCTTTCTGATGTTTCAATTGGCAAACATCACATTTTTGTTGAGTTGATGTCTTGTCTGGACTCCTGCTGAAATGTCTCCAATCACTTGAGATATAGGGTGATCTCTAAGTGTGACAAGATCAGTAGGTTCAACAATGATCTGATCTTCAACAGTTTCAAGATTTACTTCCTCATGTGGAATTTGATCAACTGTTGGAGCAGGTGCTTTAACTTCAAGCAGTTCTACATCAGATTCAGAGTCTGAGGGAGCAACCTGAGGAGTTTGTTGGGGATGATTCTCCTGTGTGAGTCTCAAACCTTCCAAATCCTTACTTACTCCTAGGACTTGCACTGTACTATTAGAAGAAGAATCCTTCTCCTTATAGTACATGACTGTCTCATCAAAAGAGACATGTGCAGACTCTTCTATCTTAAGAGAGGATTTATTAAGGACCCTATAGGCTTTGCTTACTTGAGAGTATCCTAGAAAAACTCCCATTGAAGCTTTTGCCTCAAATTTTCTATGGTATTCTTTGTTATTGTTATGAACAAAAGCAACACAGCCAAACACTCTAAAATAATCTATTTTAGGTTTCACTTGCTTAAGTAATTCATAGGGAGTCTTACCCTTGAGTTTATGTATCAGACTTCTGTTCAATACATAGTTAGCTGTGCTAACTGCTTCAGCCCAAAAGGACAGAGGCATGTTAGCATCAGCCAACAATGTACTTGCAGCTTCAATTAGGGTTCTGTTTTTCCTTTCAACTACCCCATTTTGTTGAGGAGTTCTAGGAGCAGAGAAGCTATGTTTGATACCTTCCTTCTCACAGAATTCTTGCATAAGAAGAGACTCAAACTCAGTACCATGATCACTTCTGATCAAGGCAATCTGAGTAGAATACTCACTCTGTATACACTTTAGAAAATCTGTAAGAACCTTGAAGTTATCAGCCTTAGTTCTCAAGAAGAATACCCAAGTGAACCTAGAGAAGTCATCTACAATTACTAAAGTGTAAGACTTTCCTCCAAGACTCTGTACAGCAATAGGACCAAATAAATCCAAATGTAGCAAGTACAGAATCCTGGGAGAATCACTTTTATTAACTGATTTAAAGCTATTTCTTGTTTGCTTTCCTAGTTGACAAGCTTTGCAAAGGCCTTCCTTCTTGTAGGGGCAAGAAGGTAATCCTCTTACAAGATTGTATTTAGCCAACCTAGAGATGTTTTTCAAGTTTACATGACTAAGTCTCTTATGCCAAAGGGTATTATTACTGGTTACTTCATTAAATAAGCATATTTCAGATTTGGAGGAATTAAAATCTACAACATAAACATTTCCAATTCTAATGCCTACTAATACCACAGTATTATTTAAAGAAATATTGCAGGCAGTGTCAGTAAACCATACCTTGTATCCAGCATCACACATTTGACTTACAGAGATTCGGTTGTGCTTTAGTCCTGAGACATAAGCTACCTTCTTGAAGGTTACAGCTCCTATGGTGAAGCTGCCATACCCTTCAGTCTGTCCACAGCTGGAATCCCCAAATACAACTTTTGGTCCCAGCTTGGCTTTGAAACCTGCCAGGTTCTTCTTCTTTCCTGTCATATGCTTTGAGCATCCACTATCCAGATACCATTTGTCATGTATGACTGGATAGGTCTTCACCTGCAGAAAGAGCAGTTACACATTGTGGACCCAGGTTACCTTGGGTCCAGTATTCTTCACAAAAGAAAAACTAGATATAAAAGATTTTGCAGGCTTTGATTTATATCCTAAAGGGTGTGATCTCCTAGGTGGGATAATCCATTCAGTTGAAGGATTAAACAACCTGGGGTGGTGATTAGGATTTGAAGTTCTGGAAGTTTGAAAATGATTTTCCAGCTTAAGTCCAGATCGTCGATCGATGGTCGACGATCGCAAGCCATATCGTCGATCATTTCCAGTATAGCTATATTCTGGATTCAACGATCGTCGATCACTGGTCGACGACTCAAGATGAGATCGTCGATCTCCTGCACCAAAGATATCATACTTGGTGAAGGTGTTCAGCGATCGTCGATAGTCGTTCGACGATTGGTTTGACGATCGTCGATTAATGTTCGACGATTTTTGTAAAGCCAGAAATTTTTTCTTCCTATTCTCTTTCTTAATCTTATTCTGAATTTTCTTGCATTTTTCAATTTCCTCAGTATTCTTTATTCCTGATTCAGAGACAAATTTTACTGGAGTGCTAAATCTCTCCTTTGTGAGGAGGATGGGTTCACTAGGTGTAGCACCTAAGCCTAGTTTATCATTACCAACCCTAGTGTTTGCTATACAGGTTATTTCAGATAATTTAAGGCTTCTGCCATTTAATTGTTCTTCTAACCTCTTAGATTTAGCTAGTTCTAACTTTAGGAATGTTACTTCTTCTTTTGAGCTCTCTAATTCCTTTTCTAATCTGATTATTTCAACACCTTCCATGTCTAGTTCCATTATTTTTAATCTAAGTGACTTAATTTCTTTTTCAGATAATAGTAAGTCTAAACATAGAGTTTTAAATTTTAGTTTGAACTCAGGAGATGAGAAATCAAATGAGTCGATTACCTGGTCCTCCATAAAGGAATCTTCTTCATTGTCTCCTTCTTCTTCAGAATTCTCTGCAGCTGACAGAGAGCTGCAGGCATCAATGGCCATGAGGCAGACCTCTTTGGCTTTCTTCTCTTCTTCTTCTTCTGAATCACTGGAGCTAGAGGAGCAGGTATCCTCTTCTGTTTCACTCCAGGTAGCAGCCACAAATCCCTTGTCCTTCTTCTTGTATTTGTGTGATGAGGACTTGGAGTGGTGCTTCCTGTATTCTTTCTCATGTTTCTTCTCCTTATACTTCTTCTCTGGACAATCTGGGGCAATGTGTCCAGGCTTGCTGCATACATAACAAATGATTTCTTTAGATGGAGTTTTGTCATACCTTGGCTTGTCCTCATGCTTGGAGAACTTCTTTCTGAGGTCTCTTCTTCCCATGTTGAAGAATCTCTTGGCAATGAGTGCCAGTAACTCCTCATTTGATTGACTTCCTTCAGAAGTCTCAGCAGCCTTAAGAGCTAGAGAATGCTCTTTCTTTGTAGGAGTAGGAGTCTTCACTTCAGTTACAGCAGCTCTACTCTTTAAGGTTTGCTCATATGACCTGAGCTTTCCCAACAGAGCTTCTGTGGAGAGTTCCACAGTGTTTCTTCCATCCTTGATGGGCCATATCCTTGAGTCCCAAGAGATGGGAAGGCACATCAGGATCTTGTCATTGACTTCTGACAAGGTTATCTCCTTGTCTAAAGACCTCAGTTCACTTATTATTGAACTGAGTCTTGTGTACATGGTGTCAATGTCTTCAGCATCATTCTCACAAACGTCCATGGGGACTTCCTCATTTTCTTTTTCAGGAACTTCTTCCTCAGAAGCTAGATTCACTAGGGAGTGAATGTCTTTGTTAGATACAAATATCAAATTGAAGTCCTGATTATATCCTTTGGAGAAAGAGTTTTAAGGTTTACCTTCTGGTTCTTTCTCTGGACTCTCTTGAGGTTCTTCTACAGATTCTTGAAGGGGAAGAGAGGAATTGTCCTGAAGGGTCAGGGCATCACCTGAGACCACTTCAACAGACATCTCCCCCTGCATGACTTCAGTGGGGACTGGAGTCATGCATTTTACAGAAGGGGGCTCAGCAGAAGATGAGATGGATTTGATGGCGTCAGTGAGAGAATTGATGGAGGCAATGAGAGGGGCATTGGCAGCCTCAATCATGCTTTGGATGGAGGGAGTGATGAGCTGTACAAGGTGTGCAAGCATTTCAGGGGATATCTGAAATGCTGATGATGTAGAGGTGGATGGAATGGAGGCAGGATGATCTGCCACATGATCAAAGGAATCATGTGGAGATGGGTGAACATCAACATGAGTGTGGGATTCATGTTGAGAAAGGTTTGTGAGGATGGTAGCAGTCACCATGTCAACACTGGCTGAAGCTGCCAGATGTTGTGGTGTTGGTGACTGGTGTGGAGATGCAGGTGGAATGAAGGATGCATGTTGTGGTGGCACTGCAGGTGTTGTAGAAAGTAATGCATGAGATGAGGATGCAGGGGTTGCTGAGCCTTCCCTAGTAAGCGGGAGAGCGGCCGAATCAGCCCTTGAGTCTGAAGAAGGGTTAGGATCAACCCTGGCTGACTTCTTGATAATCCTCTGAGATTTCTTGAATAGCGAGGGGTCCAACCTCTTGCTGGCATTTACTGCAGACGGTGCAGAAGCGAGCAGCAGGGGTGCTTTCACATACAGAAACACACCCAGTACCCTGGCAAGATTTACCTCTTTCTGATTGTTCTTTCTCCTTATTAGTTCAAATAGAACTTTTCCCCAGGCAATCTGTGCCTTATTCACCAAAGCTGACATCAGGGCAAACTGTTGCCTGTTGATATTGTCATGAGCAGAATGTTTTCCCAAAACGACCTTGCCTACCAGGTCGGCCAGAAACTTGTACTCTGGAGACAGGTTTATCTTCAGCAGCTTAGCCGGAATCCCTTCGGCATGGCCCATCACAGTGAGCATGCGGCCATATTCCTCTGAGCTTTGCTCATATTCCTCAGTTCCTGTTTGCAGTTCAAACAGCTCAGTCAATACTTCAGGAGTCAGAGTGACCTCCTCGCCATTTATCTTTCCTGACATCGCTTCGTCGCTGGAGGACGAGGTGTATACCCATTCACGAATTTCTGGTATATGAATCTTAGGAGAGAACGACATAAATTTCTTGAGGCCTTGGTCTTCACATAGCTGCAGAATATCTTGGATTGGTTGATCGCAGCGGCTGAAAGAATCGAAGTCGACACAGAAGCCAGTGTCGAACTTCATTCCGAAGAGAACAGCAGAAGGAATCGCCATAGAATTTGAGAGAAGATGGCGAATCGAGAAGCAAAACAGGGGAGAAGAGAATCGCGCGGGATTAGAGTTCGAGAGCAAATTCTAAGCCAGAAGAAGGAATATGAAAAGACGGAGCGGAAGGACGACGATCTTCAGACCTAAATCGACTATTAGAAACAAATCTGCGATCGTCGAACCCGGAATAAAATCGGTCGTCGAACACAGACCGACGATAGTCAATGTTTGACTAAATCGGTAAACATCGACCGACTACACGCAATTACCACGATCGTCGACCAATAGCAGGAATCTGTCGGACCAGAAATCGTCGACCAGAAATCGTCGACCAGAAAATAGATCGTCGACCAGCTAATAGATCGTCGACCAGCAAACAGATATCGTCGACTAAAGCAGAAAGTCTGATGACACAGAAATCGTCGAACATCTCATGATGTCGACGACTAAGGCAGAGATCTGTCGAGACAGATATCGTCGACCAACAATGATGTCGACGATTAAGGCAAAGATCTGTCGAGACAGAAATCGTGAAGCTAGAACACGATCATCGATCTGTTGATGACAGATCGTCGACCAACCTTCAGAGCGTAGTAAGCTAGCTCTGAGATCGTCGACCAACGGTCGACGATAATTGTCTTGACTTCAACGATTCAATAGCCCTGCTATCGTCGATCAATGATCGACGATCGCGAGGCCTCGTTCGACGATAGTCGAACGAAAAAAGCCTCAACCAAAACACATTCTAAAACTACTAGCCTAAACTCTAGGTCAGTTATATACTGCCCTAGGGAGACTAAGCAAAGTCTAAACATGATCATATATCTTTATATGGATCAAGAGGGGCTGGAAAGGGATTACATAAGCCAAATCACATCTAGGGTACCAACAATCTCCCCCTATTTGGGTTATGTTATCCAATCTAATTTAAAGGCTAAAGCAGACAACAACAATTCTAAAGATTAACCAGAATGATAAAACACAGGCAATACACAGAAAATATAACAAGCATAAATCAGCAGAAATGGAATGTATCAAGCAGATTTATCAGCATGTTTAGCATCAGATGAGTTTTTGGGTATTGCAGCTGGTTTGAAAATAATTTCTCTGTTAGGGTTTGCTGCTTGTCTCTTGGATAGCATTAGATCATGTTCACCAATGATTTTCTTTTCAGCATAACTTGGTAGAACTGCAGCAGGATGTAGTCTCATGTATTCCTCAGTGTCAAAGGCTTCTGGATTGACTCGAATTCTGCTGAGTTCCTTTTCTCTGAATTCTGACATTGTTGAGTAAGCTGTAGGATCCAGTCCTTGAGATTTGGCTCTCTCCATCATGCTAAGTGCAATAGACTCTTTGAATCTTGCCATAGAGGCAATCCTTTCAGCTTCAGTTTTGTCTGATGGAGAGGGAGGTCTATCAGTATCTGTATGAGCTGCAATCTCCATATTCCTTTGAAGAGCTGTAGCAAGTTAGCTTGAATCGAGAGGAATCTGCACAGTCTTCTTAGGATCAGTTTGAGCATAGAGAGATCTAGGAGGTGCAAGCTCAATGAACTTTTTGTGGGAATTTTCTGAAAAGACTACTCTTTTTCCTTTAGAATCAGCTGCAGCAGGTTTCTTTAAAGAGGAGGAGGGACCTCTCCTGGGAGGAGAAGGTTTCCTTTCTGGGACTAACTTCTTAGGAGAAGGAGGAGGAGAGAATGTAGGTTGTTGATAAGTCATCTCCTTTATTTGTTCTACGAGAGCATTGTCATTTCTTTTATTTCCTTGTCCTGAACCACTTTGGCTTCCCTGGCCTTGTCTACTTCTTCTCTGATAAGATTGAGAGGGGTTGGAACTGGCTGATCTACCAATTGGAGCAGAAGAGATACTTCCAGAGGCTCCAGCACCAGGAGGTGGAGGAGGACCTCTGGGGGGGAATTTCTGAACTGGAGAGTCATATCTCTTTGTCCTCTTCTTCTCTTTAGTCTGATTCTTTGACAATCTCATCCAGGGTTGGAATTCCTTGCTCTTAGGATCTATTCCCTTCAGAATGTAATAGGGAACATCCTTGTTAGGATTTGCAGTAGAAGGAGCAGGGGCTTTTCTTTTCTTGGAAGCAGCTCTTTTTCTTTTCTTAGAGGAGTCAGAATCATCAGAGTCATCATCATCATCATCAGAATGAGATGAGTCTTTCCCAGCATAATCATCAAAGTTTTGTTCAGATGGATCTTTGGCAGCAAGTTCAGCTTTGTCTTTCTTTTCTCTTTCTTCTTTCTCTTTAGCTTCTTCAATGGCATCTTGCCTAAGAAGGGCATCCAGATCAACATTTGGAGCACTTTTCCATAGCTCTGATTCTGGATACAACTCAGGAACTGTCTTGGGGACCAGTTCTGCAATAGAAGGAGTGGATATAGGATAGGTAAGGATAGGAGGAGAAAAGATGACAATATCTGCAGGGGCAGATGCTTTCTCTAGAGAGATGGCTAGGGAATCCAGATGATAATTAGCCATCCCTTCAATGTACTCAGAGGCAATGTTCTCAGCCACAAAGGCTATAAATTGTTCTAGGTTTAGAGTACCTGAGCTTGAGTCCAATTCAGTCATCTTGGGAGCATTGTCTGCCCTATCTTGCACTTCTTCAATTTCTTCAGCAGCAGCATCAGCAGGGATGTTGATGATTTCAGCAGCAGCAGCATTTATGGTTGTGCCTGTATGCAAAGAGAGATAGGTTAACAACCAAGTGGGAATAAAATATTCCCCCCAAGGTGAACAAACAACAGGTAATAGATAGGATTACCTGAAGATCTACACAGGATACCACTTTGCATCTAGGAAGGAGGTTATAATTCCTTCTAGATGTTCAGTGACATCAGGGATAGACACCTCTGCAAGGCACAAGAGGAGTGCCATGCAGGAAAAGAAAAGAGTATCCTTGACCAAGGGGTCATCAAGGTACTCAGATCTATAAGGGACCATTTTCTCTTGAAAAGAGGGAACAGGAGGAGTAGATGTGAGTGAGGACTCACAGTCTAGGTTAAGATAGGATTCTAAATCTTTATCAGAATCAATAGATTTAGCAGCGTCAACTTGCAATACTGATGTGAGATCATCAGCAGCTGTGATGGAAGGAAAAGGATAAGAAATTAACTCTAAGTTGGAGTTAGAATTAATTAGAATCAAAAATGTGATGATTGCCTGGGGAAAAGTTCTATTTGAACTAATAAGGAGAAAGAACAATCAGAAAGAGGTAAATCTTGCCAGGGTACTGGGTGTGTTTCTGTATGTGAAAGCACCCCTGCTGCTTGCTTCTGCACCGTCTGCAGTAAATGCCAGCAAGAGGTTGGACCCCTCGCTATTCAAGAAATCTCAGAGGATTATCAAGAAGTCAGCCAGGGTTGATCCTAACCCTTCTTCAGACTCAAGGGCTGATTCGGCCGCTCTCCCGCTTACTGGGGAAGGCTCAGCAACCCCTGCATCCTCATCTCATGCATTACTTTCTACAACACCTGCAGTGCCACCACAACATGCATCCTTCATTCCACCTGCATCTCCACACCAGTCACCAACACCACAACATCTGGCAGCTTCAGCCAGTGTTAACATGGTGACTGCTACCATCCTCACAAACCTTTCTCAACATGAATCCCACACTCATGTTGATGTTCACCCATCTCCACATGATTCCTTTGATCATGTGGCAGATCATCCTGCCTCCATTCCATCCACCTCTACATCATCAGCATTTCAGATATCCCCTGAAATGCTTGCACACCTTGTACAGCTCATCACTCCCTCCATCCAAAGCATGATTGAGGCTGCCAATGCCCCTCTCATTGCCTCCATCAATTCTCTCACTGACGCCATCAAATCCATCTCATCTTCTGCTGAGCCCCCTTCTGTAAAATGCATGACTCCAGTCCCCACTGAAGTCATGCAGGGGGAGATGTCTGTTGAAGTGGTCTCAGGTGATGCCCTGACCCTTCAGGACAATTCCTCTCTTCCCCTTCAAGAATCTGTAGAAGAACCTCAAGAGAGTCCAGAGAAAGAACCAGAAGGTAAACCTTAAAACTCTTTCTCCAAAGGATATAATCAGGACTTCAATTTGATATTTGTATCTAACAAAGACATTCACTCCCTAGTGAATCTAGCTTCTGAGGAAGAAGTTCCTGAAAAAGAAAATGAGGAAGTCCCCATGGACGTTTGTGAGAATGTTGCTGCTCAACCCGATGGTATAGCTTTATTTAAGATTCTAATTATTGAAAGTGAGGGGATAAGTTGTAAACTACTCTAGAGGGGGGGTGAATAGAGTATTCAAAATTTTATGAACACTTAGTCAGCTCCCTTGGAGTTTATTTGCGGAATAAAAAATCTGATACTTGAACCCTAAGAGCCTAACACAGTGAAGTGCACAAGTGAAGAAGTTGACTGAAATTTCAGTTAACTACAAGCCTATCACAGCAACTAGCAATCCTAGGTAGTTCTATCACAGCCACAGAATAAAATGAATAAACAAGATAACCAGATGGACACAGGATATATAGTGGTTCCCTTTAAATAGGTACATCCACTCTTCTACCACCCTGGTAGGAATCCACTACAGGTTTTTGCTAAGGTGCCCTGCCACCAATGATCTGATTCAGGTAGATCAAACAGACCCTTTGAGCTTTTGATAAGGATGCTCAACCACAGGTTGTTGATAAGGTGCCCTGTCACCAACGTTCACTTTTGAAGAGGTGTGAACAAACTCTTTTTACAAAGGGGTTGAGAGGGTTTGATTATCTTCTCTATTTTAAATACAGATTAGAGAAGATTTGTGGATTCTCTAAAGAATCAAAGTCTCCCCCTGGCTCAGTGGAAGTCCAGGGAAAGCCTTTGCTTCAGGATGAAGGAGTTTCAGATAAACTGAAACTAAACCCTCAGAAATCTGAAGACTGATTTTTATCAGGTCTTAAGATTCTGGAGCACTTGAAGCAGATCTTGAGCCTTTTCTGAAGTCTTTGAAAAACTCTAAGCAAATTGCTCAGGAGACTTGAGAATGGAAGATGATTGCTCTGGGCTTTTGCTTCAGGAAAACTTTTCTTCTTCTTGTTGTGAGATTGTGAAGAGGTGCTCTGATGATGCTTGAGCGGATGAATAATCTTTCTCTGTGTCTGTTACTGCATCTTTTCTGAGAGCAGAATCTCTTTTAAATATGTCTTCACGTTTTCCTTTGAAACGGCTCTATTGATTTGAATTCTCGAGCCCTGCAACAGATTATCTCAAAATAGAATATAGCAATAGGAATAGAATGACCTATTAACTTTCTGTCAGTCCCAATAAGGAATAAAATAAGCAGGAAAAATATCTCAGCATAAAGACGTACCGTTCTTGGAAATAGTACATAGTACCAACGGCTAGAAAACAGGCTGGAAAGATAAAGTCAACGTAATTTGTATAATAGGACAAAATGCTTTATCAAGAATACTGAATCCCGTGATTTATGTTTGACAGAATTTGTAAATAATTCATTTTGAATTTAAGCCATAATTTTAGCAACAAATAACTTCAGAGAATCTTTCTAACCACAAGCTAACACACTTGGAAATAAACCAAGGAATAGCATAAATACAAATAGATAAAATCAGACAGAAATCGTCGAACAGGGGTTCGAAGATCGTCGACCTGTTAACAAATCGTCGACCAATAGCAGGAATCTGTCGGACCAGAAATCGTCGACCAGAAATCGTCGACCAGAAAATAGATCGTCGACCAGCTAATAGATCGTCGACCAGCAAACAGATATCGTCGACTAAAGCAGAAAGTCTGATGACACAGAAATCGTCGAACATCTCATGATGTCGACGACTAAGGCAGAGATCTGTCGAGACAGATATCGTCGACCAACAATGATGTCGACGATTAAGGCAAAGATCTGTCGAGACAGAAATCGTGAAGCTAGAACACGATCGTCGATCTGTTGATGACAGATCGTCGACCAACCTTCAGAGCGTAGTAAGCTAGCTCTGAGATCGTCGACCAACGGTCGACGATAATTGTCTTGACTTCAACGATTCAATAGCCCTGCTATCGTCGATCAATGATCGACGATCGCGAGGCCTCGTTCGACGATAGTCGAACGGAAAAAGCCTCAACCAAAACACATTCTAAAACTACTAGCCTAAACTCTAGGTCAGTTATATACTGCCCTAGGGAGACTAAGCAAAGTCTAAACATGATCATATATCTTTATATGGATCAAGAGGGGCTGGAAAGGGATTACATAAGCCAAATCACATCTAGGGTACCAACAAAATAAGAAATCACACAGCACACAGCAAAGTCAAACACACAGCAAGCCAGATGACACAAGGAGTTATAGTGGTTCCCCAACAACCTGGGTACATCCACACTTCTACCACCCTAGGTAGGAATCCACTACAGGAATAGTTAATCAGGTGTCCTGGGCACCAATGAGCTTTTGATAAGGTGCTCAAAAACCAAAACTAGATTTTTTGATCAGGTGTCTTGCCACCACTGAGTTTTGACAAGGTCTCAGAAACCAGATTCAGAACTTTTGAAGGGAGTTTTGATAAACCCTTTTATAGAAGGAAAAAAAGAAAGAAGTTGAGTTGTTCTTCTCTGCCAACTATCTCAGAGAAGACAAGTGGAAGATGTTGCTAAAGCTCCCCCTGAGATCTGTAAGGGTTCAGGAGTGAAAGCTTTGCTAGGGTGATAGGTCTTCAGATGCTTCAGATCTTCAGCAGAAGATGATTCCAGCAGATGCTGAAATGTTTGGTGTCTGGAGTCCTTGATGTTGAAGCGTTTGAACACTTGAAGATTTGGAGGAGTTGAGTAGCAGAAGATCTCCTCTACAACAGAATTTTCTTGTGTTCTTGAAGATTCAATAGATTTGAAAATCACAGAAGATGAACTGTTGATCAGAGAAGTTGTATTGTTCAATCTTCTGTATTGTGTATTGTTGTTGTTATGTCTATTCTCTTCTGCATGAGTATATCAAAAATCTGACTTAGATGGCCGTTATTCAGTCATAAATGGCTTCCATAATTGACAACTGTCTTTAGGGAAAGTCCTAAGCAATATTCCATATAGTCCTTCCTTGAAACTTGCATCAGATTGCTTGAAACGGCTAGAAAATCCTTTGTAATAAATGCAGAAAATAATTCTGAAAGAATTTGAATTAATTCCATAACTGTTCTTGAATTTGAATGCTGAAAGCGTCGATCTCTCACAGAAATCGTCGATCTGAGCTCTACGAACGTTGAGCTGAGCTCAGAGATTGGATTTTCACAGTAGACAGAAAACGTCGAACTGAGCTCTACGATCGTCGAACTGAGCTCAGCGACATGGAGAATAACTAATGACAGATCGTCGATCTAAGCTCGAAGATCGTCGACCAGAGTTCGACGACATACAGAGTTGAGCTCAGAGAACGTCGAATGGAGTTCGACGTTTCGTCGAACTGAGCTCGACGTTTCGTCGAACTGAGCTCGACGAAAATTTTCTTGTCTCAGTACTTAGTCCTGATCTCTGAATGGTCCTGGGGGCAGCTCCAAACCTAAGTTCTAAGCCCTAGACTCATTCTAATTTGACCTTTTCAACTATACAACTAGGTCAAAAATTTTCCTAATAACATAGTGATCCTTGCCCAAATTAGTAATAGGGTGTTCCAACAATCTCCCCCTATTTGGGTTAGGATTACTATTTACAGGACATAATCAGGGAGTACAGATTCATACATACAAAAACAGAAAAACTAAACTAACAATGCAGAAAAGATAATCAAAGCAGCATTGCAGAACTTAAAAGGAAATCATCAAATGTTCAGATATAGATGTACTGTCTGCTTACAGAATTCATTTCCTTTCACTGCCTTTCTTAAATAAAATCTCCCTGTTGGGATTGAGAGCATCTTTCTTTGATCTCCTGTCATCATCTGCACCTAAGGAGGTTTGAGATCTTGGCCTTGGGACAACAGCCTCAGGATGCAGCTTCATGTAATCTTCAGGATCAAAGAACTTTCTTGAAGCTTATCTCTCTAGTTTTGCCTTTCTTTGTTCTGAAAGTGTAGTGATGTTAGAAGTATCTTTCCCTTATTCTCTGGCCTTTTTCAACTGATCTAGAGCAACAAGCTCTTTCATCCTGGCAGTCCATGATACTGGATTGTTTTCTGGATCCTCAAAAGGAATTGAAGGTTCATATCTATTTATAGTTTCTGAAGCAGTAGATATTCTTGTAAAAACAGTATCTCTGAGTTTGTAAGGAAAAGGACCTTGAGTTGAATCCATATACCCTTGTCCTTCCCTTTGCTGTCTAGAATAGGTTCTATATTCTCTCTGACTTCCTCTGCGTTGACCTCTTCTAGACTGATAACTTTTCTTATATTGTCCTCTAGACTGATATCTTTGAGAGGGTTGAGAGGAACTTTGCTTTGAATCTGAAGATTGAAATGCAGAGCCTCCACCAGATCCTGAATCTGGAGGAGGAGGAGGAGGAGGAGGAGGTTGATACTGAGAGAATTCTTTCTCATACTTGTCCAGTTTCCTTCTCTTCTTCATAGCCTTTAACTGATTTTTGGAATATTACATCCAGGGCTCTGTAATCTGGCAGTCATGCAGAATATAATATGGTATGTCATTTGCATCTTTGGCCTTGGCAGGAGGAACTCTCATCATAGCTTTGCTTCTAGCTTTCCTCTTTTTGGCAATGGTGCCAGCAGAGTCATCAAATTCAGTATTGAATTTGTCACTGTCAGAGCTCTGTGGTTTGTCATAAAGATCATCAATTCTTTTTATGTATTCCTATTGAAGTTTGGATTTCTCAGAATCAGCAGGAGCAGGAGGTGTTGGAACAGCAGCAGGAGTCTCAGCAGGAGCAGTTGGAATAACAGACACTTGTGGAGCAGTTGCATCAACAGGATTCTCAGAAACTTGTTCTTCCAGATAACTTGCCAGTTCTTCAGCAGCATCAGGAGTCTCAGCAGACAACATCTCAAAATCAGTAGATTCAACAGAAATATCAGCAGCAGCAGCAGCAGTACTAACAGTAGCAACAGCTTCCTCAGCCTTAAGAGAATTGACATAGGATATGATCAGGCTGGGATCACATACAGAAATAGGCACAATGGCCTTAGTGAGGTCTTCAACTCCCTGAGTTGGTAAGCTTCTTCTGTAAAGAATATCAAACAACAGTGACCTGAGGTTCACTGTAATCACTGGTACTGGAGCAGCAGTAGGGATGATTGGCAGCAGTAGATCACTTGGAGCAGCACTTGGAGCAGGCAGTTCCTCAGCTTTATAAGGCATCTCCCCCTGCCTTGATTCAGTCAGGATTGGATCAAGGCACTCCATAGAAGGAATTGCCTGAGGAGAGGAAAAAGAAGAAAGCCTGTCAGATAGCTCCTGTATAGATTTGAGGAGTGGATCCATGGAGGTCTCCAGCAGGTTTACTAGCTTGGGGGCCAGTATCCCATATAGCCTATCTGCTAAAGCTGATAAATCCACTTGCTCAAGTGGGACTTGAGTAGAGGTGGAGGATGGAATTGCTTGAACTGATGGTGAATGGGCTGCAGTTGATGCTGTGGTGGATGGGAGAATTGATGGTTGAGAGATAGGGATAGTGGAGATGGATGGAGTGAAGGATGATTGGTAGAGTATATCATGAAGAAGTTGTTGGTAGGAGGAGGTAGAGGGAAGCTCAGGAGGAGAGGAAGGGGAATCATCCATGAAGGAATCTTCCAATATGTTGAAAGATGGTCTGTCATGAGGTGGATAGTAGAAAAGTGAATGGAATGGTTCTAATAAGGTGGTTGGAGGTGAAAGAGGTGATGAGATGGTAATGGGGGAAGAAATTGTTATGGTTGTGGAGATTGTTGTGGTTGATGTGGAGGTGGAGGTAGAAACAGGAGGTGGAGAAGGAGGAGCAGAGGTGGAGGCATGCAGTTCTTCCATGAGGGCTGGAGCCTGAGGGGAAGTGACTATAGGAGTCCTTGTTCCTGAAGCTATAGTAGTCCTGGCAGGTTTGATGATCTGCCTGTCCTATTTCCCAAATAGGGCACAGGTTAATCTTTTAGATGCATTAATGTGCATCCCATTGGAAACTAGCAGCTCTGGGCACCTGGAGTGCAGGAAAACCACTAAAATCCTCCCAAAATTGACAAAACTTTTATTAATTTTCTTCTTGATCAAATCAAAGAAGATTGTTCCCCAATTCAGATGTTTCTTGTCCACTATGGCTCCCATCAGACAGAACTGATACCTGGATATGGTATCATGTGCTGAGTGCTTAGCCAGCAGCACTTTCCCCACAACATCAGCCAAAAATCGAAATTCAATGAATAGATTCTTTTTTAATAACTTATTAGGGTTTACAGCAGAGTGACCCATTCTCTCCAACATAGAATCAAATTCTTCTCCAGACATATCAGTAGAATCATCTCCAGTACTTAAATTGAATACCTCAGTCAGAAGGGTAGGGGACAATTGTACCTGGGTCCCGCTGATAGTACCGACTATAGTATTCTCATCCAGATTATTTGCAGTAAATACCCATTCCTTTATTTCGTCAGCCGCAATCTTCATTCTGGTCGACATAATATCCACTTGCTGTTGTTCCTTGAATAGTTCCAGGATATCCTTGAAGATTTGATCGCTGCCGTCGAATGAATCCATATCAATATCAAACCCACTATCAAACTTCATCTTCGCGAGAGCCGCAACATTCACCGTCATTGAAGACCTGCAAAAAATTACCGAACACAACCAAGTGCAGTAGAGTTTGGAGGGAAAGAAATTGCAGAGAGTATGAATGCGCAAACGAAGAACGACGACGAAAAATGATTTTATATTAGGGTTCGACTCTAGAAAGGAAAGACCGTTGAACTCCGTTCGACGATCGGGGCTGATAGGGGATTCTGAAGAGTCTTCAATAACGTCGATCTCCGTTTGACAATATTGGAGAGCATCGAGCTCCACTTGACGACCGCTGATCAGACAGAAGAGAGCCTAGCGCTATCTGACGGCGCTAAACTCCGATCGACATTTTTGGAAAACGTCAATCTCCGTTCGACGCTTTTTGGGAAAAACGTCGAGCGTAGATCAGAGACTTAAAAACAACCTACAGACACTAGAAAAATGAGTTTTTAGCCTAGTCTTGGTCTGTTTTTAAAGTTTTAAAAATCTTGGGATTTATTTTAAGCTTCCTCCATCTAACATTCCTAACTGATTTAGGAAGAAGGTATGTTTCTTTTCATCCAATGGTTTGGTGAAAATATCTCCCCTTTGCAAATCAGTTGGGATATATTGAAGTTCAATTTTATTTTTCTCAATATTGTCCCTTAGAAAGTGATGCTTAATCTCTATATGTTTTGTCCTACTATGGAGGATTGGATTTTGTGCTATAGAAATAGAACTAGTATTAAAACAAAATATTTTTGACCCTTCTAGGTTGTAGCCATAGTCTATGAGCTGGTTTTGAATCCACAGAATCTGTGAGCAACAACTGCCTGCTGCCATGTATTCAGCTTCAGCAGTTGAAGTGGACACAGATGTCTATTTCTTATAGAACCAGAAGACAAGTCTGTCACCAAGGAACTGACAAATTCCACTGGTGCTTTTCGTGTCTACTCTACATCCAGCGTAAGCAGCATCTGAAAATCCAGTTAATTCAAATCCTGAGTCTTTTGGATACAAGAGTCCTAGATTTGGACAACTTTTCACATACCTAAGAATCCTCTTAACTGGTGTTAAGTGTGACTCTCTAGGGCTTACTTGGAACCTAGCACATATACATGTAGCAAACATTATATCAGGTCTACTAGCTGTAAGGTACAATAGAGATCCAATCATTGCTCTATATGTTGTCTGATCAACATGTTTACCATGTTCATCAGTATCTAATACAGCATTGGTAGGCATAGGTGTTTTCATACAAGATGCTTCAGACATACCAAATTTCTTAACCAATTCTTTTGCATACTTGGTTTGAGAAATAAATATGCCTTCAGCATGTTGTTTGACTTGCAATCGTAGAAAGAAGGAAAGCTCACCCATGCTACTCATTTCAAATTTAGAATGCATCAGGTTGGAAAAATTTTTGCATAAATTTGAATCAGTAGACCCAAAGATAATATCATCTACATATATTTATACTAGTAGGGTATGGGACTTATGGGTTCTAATAAAAAGAGTTTGGTCTACTCTACCCCTAATAAAATCATTTTCCAGAAGAAAGCATGCTAGGGTCTCATACCATGCTCTGGGAGCTTGTTTGAGACCATATAATGCTTTATGCAATTTGAAAACATAATCAGGATAGGTTGAAGAGATAAAACCTGGAGGTTGTCTAACATAGACTTCCTCTTTGATGTCTCCATTTAGAAATGCACTCTTCACATCCATTTGGTAGACCTTGAATCCCTTGTGAGCAGCATAAGCTAGGAATATTCTAATGGCCTCTAACCTTGCAACTGGTGCAAAGGTCTGGTCATAGTCTATCCCTTCTTCTTGAGAGTAGCCTTGAGCAACTAGCCTTGCCATGTTCCTGACAATAACTCCTTGATCATCCAACTTGTTTCTGAAGACCCACTTTGTTCCAACAATGGAGTGATCCTTAGGCCTTAGCACTAGTTCCCAAACTTTATTCCTCTCAAATTGATGTAGTTCCTCTTGCATAGTAATGATCCAGTGTGGATCTTGTTCTGCATCTTGAATGGATTGAGGCTCAACTTGAGAAAGAAAGCAAGTGTGCATCAGGTTCTGGTTGACCTGATTTCTGGTTTGCACACCAGCTGAGATGTCTCCAATCACTTGGGAGACTGGATGATCTCTTGTTGTTACTAAATCAACAGGGGGTGTTGATTGTTCACCAACCATTGTTGTTGTTTCCTCTTGTGGAACAACAACTGGCTCTTTTAGATGTTGCACATCCTCTTCATCATCACTGCTCTCATCCTTTTGCTGGATAGGTGGAGGAGTTGTATCCTTTTCTTTAACATGTAATCTGTCCATACTTTCTGAAAGAGAGTGTACCTGCATAGGTTCTATGGTAGAAGCATACTTCTCCTTATAAAACATGTTAGTCTCATCAAAAGAAACATAAACAGATTCTTCAATTTTTAGAGAAGATTTGTTATAAACCCTATATGCTTTACTGATCATGGAGTATCCCAGAAACACTTCATCATCAGCTTTAGCTTGGAATTTTGCTAAATACTTCTTGTCATTATTGTGAATATAACAAATACAACCAAAAATTTTGAAATAGTCTACTTTAGGTTTCTTCCCTTTGAGCAATTCATAGGGAGTCTTGCTCTTCAGTTTATGTATCAAACTTCTGTTCAACACATAGTTGGAGGTGTTCACTGCCTCTGCCCAAAAAGATAGAGGTAGGTGATCATCTATCAACAATATAGTAGCAGATTCAATTAGGGTTCTATTTTTCCTTTCAGCTACCCCATTTTGTTGAGGAGTTCTAGGAGTTGAGAAAGTATGTCTGATCCCTTCACTCTGACAGAACTCTTGCATAAGAAGAGAATCAAACTCTGTCCCATGATCACTTCTGATCAGGGCAATGTGAGTATTGAACTCAATCTGTATACATTTGAGAAACTCTGTCAGACACTTAAAGTTATCAGACTTCTTCCTCAGAAAGAATACCCAAGTGAATCTGGAGAAGTCATCTACAATCACCAAAGTATAAGATTTCCCTCCTAGGCTTTGCACTGTAATGGGTCCAAAAAGATCCATGTGTAGCAGATACAAAATCCTAGGTGAATCACTCTTATTAAGTGACTTAAAACTTTTTTTAGTTTGCTTACCTAATTGACAAGCCCTGCAGAGTCCTTCCTTCTTGTAGGGGCCAGAAGGTAGTCCTCTAACAAGGTTGTCCTTGGACAGCCTAGCAATGGTTCTAAGGTTTAGGTGTCCTAATCTTTTATGTCATAAATCATTTGGTTTGCATACTGAATTAAATAAGCAAATGTATGTATTGGTTGAAAGAAAAACTATAAGATAAATGTTACCTTTCCTTTTACCTGTTAACACAGTTATGTTATCCTCTGACTTGATCTTGCATAGGGATGTGTTGAAAATTACCTTATATCCTTCATCACATAGTTGACTGATGCTGATCAGGTTGTGCTTCAGTCCTTCCACATATGTCACCTTCTTGAAAGTGACTGACCCAATCTGAACAGCACCATATCCTTTTGTTTGACCAAAGTTTGAATCACCAAAAATTACTTTGGGTCCAAGTTTGGTTATGAAGGATGATAGGTTCTCCTTGTTCCCTGTCATGTGCTTTGAGCACCCACTATCCAGATATCATTGTTGGGTCACCTCTGGATAGGTCTTCACTTGCACATAATCAGCTTATATGTTTTTGACCCAATTTACCTTGGGCCTAGGTTGATATCCTTTAAATTCAGAAATGAAAGACATCCCAGGTTGACTCTTATAACCATCAGGATGGTATCTCCTAGGAGGTACTATCCATTCAGTATAAGGGTTGAATCATTGGGATGAAGGACTTCTAGGATTGAATTTAGATGTGCCTCTGAAAGGTTGTTCAACGCTCTGAGCTCCGTTCGACGATCGTTGAGCTGAGGTCGACGATCTTGGGTCAGATCGTCGAGCTCCGTTCGAGGATCGACTGTGCTGGAGTTCAGAGTTCAGAAGTCGTCGAGCTGAGTTCGACGTTTCAGTCTGAGATCGTTGAGCTCTATTCGACGATCGTCGACCTCAGTTCGACGTTTTCTGTTGAACTTGATTTTCCTTAGGTAAATCTGGATTCTTCCTAGCTACCTCTACAACACCCTTTCCTTTATCAGAAATAAATTTAATTGGGGTTGTTAATACTATAGGTTGGCTGGATGAAGCACCCAAGCCCAGTGTACTATTGAGTCTTGTGTTCACTGTACTTGTGATGTCCATCAGTCTGATGCTTCTCCCATTAAGAGATTCTTCAAACTTCTTTGCCTGGGATAGCTCACTTTTCAGTGAAGCTATTTCCTCCCTACAATATTCTAACTCCTCAGAGAGTTTGAGGTTGTCTGATTTTAAGGTGCTATGTTCAGACAATTGATTTTTGAGAGAGATAATCTCTTTCTCAGACTTTAACAGGTCTAAACAAAGTGCCTTAAATTCAGATCTAAAGTCCTCTGAAGTAAAATCAAAGGAGTTGATTACCTGGTCCTCTTCAGTTCCAGTTTCAGCTTCAGATTCTGAATCAGACTCTTATTCTGCATCAGAGTTTTGCTGAGAGACATTGATAGCCATCATGCAGAATTCTTTTTCCTCAGCATCATCCTCATCATCACTTGAGCTTGATGAGGCTTCTGATTCCTCTTCAGTATCACTCCAGCTTTCAGCTACAATCCCCTTTCTTGTATGTTTACTTTTGTTGGAGGAGGATTTGTTGTTGTTGTTTCCCCTAGAGTCCTTGTCTTTTCTCCTATCTTTCTTCTTGTCCTTATTCTGATTTTCTGGACAGTCAGACACAATATGGCCTGATTTTCTGCATCCAAAACAGATAATTTCTTTATTATTATTGGATTTGTCATACCTTGGCTTCTCATGCCCTCTGGATGACCTTTTTCTGAAATCTTTCCTGGCCATCTTATAGAATCTTTTGGCCAGTATGCTCATCAATTCTTCATTGCATGTGACCTTGTCTTCAGGCAGATCTTCTGTGGCTTTGAATGCTATTGTCTTCTCCTTCCTGATAGTTGGAGAAGCAACCTTTTGTTCTTCCTCTCCGTTCTTGATGAGCAGCTCATAGGACTTGAGCTTGCCCAACAAAGCTTCAGTAGTAATCTCAGTTAGGCTTCTGGCATCCTTGATTGGCTAGATTGTTGAGTCCCAAGTGCTGGGGAAGCACATTAGGATTTTGTCATTTAGTTCAGTGAGTGAGATCTCCTTGTCCAATGTCTTCAACTCACTGACTATCAGACTGATCCTGTTGTACATATCTACAACTGACACAGCTTCTCCTTTCATGAAATTCTCATATTGGGATATGAGATGGGATCTCCTGTCCTTCCTTTCATCAGCAGATCCAGATACAATTTTAGAGAGCTTATCCCATATGTCCTTAGCTAAGCAGCATTCAGCTACCTTTTGGAATATCTCATCAGACATAGTCTGAGCAAGAATATTCATAGCCTTTGCATCTGCAACTTTCCACTTCTTTATTTCTGCATCTGTTCCTGAAGGAGGTGGAACAGCACTTGTACTCTTGATCACTGGGGGTCTTGGACAAACTGTCAAAATAGAATTAAAAATGTCCTCATCAATAGAATTCATGTAAAGTTTAATCCTTGCCTTCCAAAGTGCAAACTTAGAGAGGTTGCACACTGGAGGTCTGGTGCTAGCATAATCTTTGTTCTGTGCCATGGTTTTGAATGAAAATAAATATAATACAAAAAGTAATACCCTTCTATTAAAGATTGATCTTGTTAGAGATCTTTTGGTTCAGGTGTTAGCCTGTTCAACCAATCTGTTGAAAATCCAGATGTTGAGTAACCAACCTGGCTCTGATACCAATTGAAAGTGAGAGTAAGATCAATCTTCACTCTAGAGGGGGGGTGAATAGAGTATTTTTAAAATAATTTACAATTAAAACTATAAAGTAGTGGAAGACTTAATTTACTTATATGTGTAAGGTGCTTGCAGTGAAATAAAAACTAAAGCAAGAAAAATAAGAAATCACACAGCACACAGCAAAGTCAAACACACAGCAAGCCAGATGACACAAGGAGCTATAGTGGTTCCCCAATAACCTGGGTACATCCACTCTTCTACCACCCTAGGTAGGAATCCACTGCAGGAATAGTTGATCAGGTGGAAGATGTTGTTAAAGCTCCCCCTGAGATCTATAAGGGTTCAGGAGTGAAAGCTTTGCTAGGGTGATAGGTCTTCAGATGCTTCAGATCTCCAGCAAAAGATGTTTCCAGCAGATGCTGAAATGTTTGGTGTCTGGAGTCCTTGATGTTGAAGCGTTTGAACACTTGAAGATTTGGAGGAGTTGAGTAGCAGAAGATCTCCTCTACAGCAGAATTTTATTGTGTTCTTGAAGATTCAATAGATTTGAAAATCACAGAAGATGAACTGTTGATCAGAGAAGTTGTATTGTTCAATCTTCTGTATTATGTATTGTTGTTGTTATGTCTATTCTCTTCTGCAGGAGTATATCAAAAATCTGACTTAGATGGCCATTATTCAGTCATAAATGGCTTCCATAATTGACAACTGTCTCTGGGGAAAGTCCTAAGCAATATTCCATTTAGTCCTTCCTTGAAACTTGCATCAGATTGCTTGAAACGGCTAGAAAATCCTTTGTAATAAATGCAGAAAATAATTCTAAAAGAATATGAATTAATTCCATAACTGTTCTTGAATTTGAATGTTGAAAGCGTAGATCTCTCACAGAAATCGTCAATCTGAGCTCTACGAACGTTGAGCTGAGCTCAGAGATTGGATTTTCACAGTAGACAGAAAATGTCGAGCTGAGCTCTACGATCGTCGAACTGAGCTCAGCGACTTGGAGAATAACTGATGACAGATCGTCGATCTAAGCTCGAAGATCGTCGACCAGAGTTCGACGACATACAGAGTTGAGCTCAGAGAACGTCGAATGGAGTTCGATGTTTCGTCGAACTGAGCTCGACGAAAATTGTCTTGTCTCAGTACTTAGTCCTGATCTCTGAATGGTCCTGGGGGCAGCTCCAAACCTAAGTTATAAGCCCTAGACTCATTCTAATTTGACCTTTTCAACTATACAACTAGGTCAAACAATTTTCCTAATAACATAGTGATCCTTGCCCAAATTAGTAATAGGGTGTTCAAATATGGTTTTTAGCAGATATTGTGGGCAAGGTCTTGTTAGCCAAGCATTCTACTCATGATACCATTTCAAGGTATCAATTCTGTTTGATGGCTGCTTTAGTGGACAAGAAACATTTGAATTGGGGAGAGATTTTCTTTGATTTAATCAAGAAAAATGTGAATAAGAGTTTTGTTAATTTTGGGAGGATACTAGGGCTGTTTTTGCATAACAGGTGCCCTGCGTTGCTTGTTTCCAGTGAGATGCACATCAATGCCTCTAAGAGGTTATCTTGTTCCCTATTTGGAAAATGGGACAGGCAGATTGTCAACCCAAGTAGAGCTGCTGCAGCAATCTCAACTTCAGGCACCAGGACTGTTCAAGTCACTTCCCCACAGGCAACTGCCCCATTGGAAGAATTGCCTGCCTCCTCCTCATCTCCTCCATCTCCACCCATTGTTTCTTCAACCATTTCTTCTTCCCCCATCACCATTTCATCTCCAATATCAACTCCTTCACCTCCTTCAGCAACTTCTGTAGACCATCTCCACCCTCTGTATTATTATCCACCACTTGATATTGACTCATTCATTCCATCTTTCAATCTTCTGGATGATTCCTACATGGATGATTCCCTTTCCTCACCTCTTGAGCCCCCATCATCCTCCACCTCCTACCAACAACTACTCCAAGACATTCTTTCTCAAACATCTTTTACCCCATCCATTTCCATTCCAATATCTTCCATCACAACCATTCCCATTTCTCAACCATCCATCCTACCATCCCCATCTTCTATTTCTACTTCTGCAGCTCCTTCTACAGCAATCCCTGTCACTCTCTCATCTACCACTACTCAAGTTTCACTTGAGCAAGTAGACCTTCCTGCCCTAGCAGATAGGCTGTATGGGATGTTGGCTCCCAGGCTAGCACTCCTGCTGGAGACCTCCATGGCTCCACTCCTGAAATCCATCCAGGAGTTATCTGTCAGGCTATCTTCCCTTTCTCCTCCTCAGGCAATCCATTCTATGGGGTGCCTTGATCCAGTTCACACTGAATCTAGGCAGGGGGAGATGCCTCATGAAGAAGAGATTCAAGCCTCAGTTCCAGTTCTAACAGTTGACCACAGGTCACTGCTATCAGTTTTTGATACACTTCACTTCAGCTGTCTTCCAGCTCAGAAAGTTGAAGATCTCACTAAGGCCATTGTGCCTATTTCCAGCTGTGAGCCCAGCCTAATTTCTTCATATATCAAGTCATTCAAGCCTGTGGAAAGTGTTCCTTCTGATGATACTGTGAATTCTGATCTTATTGATGCTGCTGTTGATCAAGGTTGTAGGACTGACTTACTGATGACAGAGGCCATTGACTCTGAGCCTGTTGCTACTGATGATGTTGTTCATGAATCTACTGCTACTAAAGTTTATGTTTCTACTGCTCCTGTTGCCCCAGTTGTCTCTGTTGTTGATAAGCCTGCTACTGCTGTTGTTGTATTTGTTAGTGCTTCTTCTGTCACTGCTACTGCTGTTGCTATTATCTCTACTGAACAATCAAAACAACAAAAGGAATACATTAAAAGGATTGATGACCTGTATGACAATCCTCAGAGTTCAGACAGTGACAAATTCAAAACTGATTCTGATGACTCCTCTACAACCATTGCAAGGAAGAGGAAAGCTAGAAGCAAAGCATTGAAAAGGGTACCTCCAGAGAAAGTGAAAGATGACAATGATATTCCATATTATATTCTACATGACTGCCCCATCTCTGAACCATGGATGCAATATTCAAGGAACCAGCTCAAGGCCATGAAGAAAAAGAGGAAGTTAGATAAGTATGATAAAGGATCTTCTCATTTCAATCCTCCTCCTCCTCCTCCAGATACAGGAACTGGTGGAGGTTCTGCTTCTCAAATCTCATCTGCTGCAAATCAAAGCTCATCTCAATTTCAAGACAGATCTCAATCCAGAGGAAATCAACATAGAGGTTATCAATCAAGGAGAGGTCAGCACAGAGGAAGCCAAAGAAATAATACAGTATACTCCAAAGGTCAATCAAGACAACATCCATATCAAAGGGAAGGACATGGACCCATTGACTCAACTTCTGGTCTTTTCCCTTATAAGCTGAAAGATATTGTTGCTTCAAGAACTTCTTTTGTTGATTCAATGACAATGAACAGATATGAACCTCCTGTCCCTTTTGAAGATCCAGAAAATAATCCACTATCTTGGACTGCCAGAATGAAAGAGCTAGCTGCTTTGGACCTGATAAAGAAGGCAAGAGAACAAGGTCAAGACACTTCAAACATCACAACCTTATCTGAGCAAAGAAAGAAGGAACTAGAAAGATACTCATCCAGAAAATTCTTTGATCCTGAAAGCTATATGAAGCTGCACCCAGAGGCTATGGTTCCCAGGCCCAAATCTCAAACCTCCTTAGGTGCTAATGATGACAGGAGATCCAAGAAGGAAGCTCTCAACGCTAACAGAGAAATCTTATTCAAGAAGGGCAATGAAAAGAAGTAAATGTGTAAGCTGACAATATATATCTAATTCTGACTGTCTGCTGTGATTCTATCTGTGCTTCTACAATGCTGCAAATTCTTTTCTCTGCATTGTTGTTTCTGCTTTTTAATTCTGCTTGTATGCTTGTTATTTCCTATTTGTCATGTAAATAGTAATCCTAACCCAAATATGGGGAGATTGTTGGAACACCCTATTACTAATTTGGGCAAGGATCACTATGTTCTTAGGAAATTGTTTTGACCTTATTGTATAGTCTTAAAGGTCAATTAGAATGAGTCTAAGGGTTAGTACTTAGGTTTGAAAGCTGCCTCCAAGACCTTCTAGTTCAGAATTCAAATGCAGAAAGTTAAAGGGATTATCGTCGAGCTCAGATCGACGAGGCGTCAAACTCAGTTCGACTATCTCTGAGCTCAGATCGACGAGGCGTTGAACTCGGTTCAATGATCTCCGAGCTCAGATCGACGTTTTCTGTCTCAAGTCTAAATCCAGATCTCTGAGCTCAGGTCGACGATAGTCGAGCTCAGATCGACGATTTCTTGTGAGATCGACGATTTCAGGATTTCAAAATCAGTCAGTTATGGAATTCAATCTGATTCATTTCCAGCATTTATTTCAAAGGATTTTATAGCCGTTTCCAATTATTCTAGAGCAAGTTTCAAGGAGATTAAAAGAGAATGTTTCTTAAGACTTTCCTCCAGAGACAGTTATCAATTAAGGAAGTCATTTATGACTGGGCAACAGCTATCTAGAAGAATGATTTTCAATATATCTCTTTCAGACAATAGAGACAGACAACAAGTGAACAAGTAATCAAGTTTTTTTTTCAGACACAAGAACAACAGAATTACTGTGTTAGAGAATTCATACATAACACAAGGAATACAATAGTGAAGAAGATCATCACACTGAAAAGAATTCCTCTATTCTTTCAAGATCTCTTCTGATTCAAGTGTTCAAGGCTTCATCAATCAAGACTCCAGACATCTCACATTTCATCCTTTGCTGAAATCATCTTCTGTTAGAGATCTTCATCTCCGAAGGCCTATCACCCTGTGCAAAGCTTCTCTTCCTAAACAACTGCAAATCTCAGGGGGAGCTTTGACATCAACCATCCACTAGTCTTCTCTTTGACTGTTGACAGAGAAGAACAACCTACACTTTCTTTTTCTTTATTCTGCTGTAAAAGGGTTTCTCAAAACTCCCTTCAAAAGTTTTGTGTTTGGTTTCTAAGACCTTGTCAAAACTCAGTGGTGGCAAGACATCTGATCAAAAAATCTGGTTTGGTTTTTGAGCACCTTATCAAAAGCTCATTGGTGCCCAGGACACCTGATCAACTATTCCTGCAGTGGATTCCTACCTAGGGTGGTAGAAGAGTGGATGTACCCAGGTTGATTGGGGAACCACTATAGATCCTTGTGTCTTCTGGTTGCTGTGTTTTGTTTTGCTGTGTGCTGTGTTTTTATCTTGCTTTAGTTTGTTTTATTCTCTGCAATCACAAAACACATATAAATAAATTAAGTCTTCCACTGCTAATTAATTTTTAATTTGCAAAATTATTTTAAAATACTCTATTCACCCCCCTCTAGAGTAAAGGTAGATCTTACCCTCACTTTCACACTCGATTCGAAATTTATGAAGAACCCAAATACCTGGGTGTGACTAATTCAAGATAGGATGCTGGAGACCCAGGGCAGACCGGCCAAATATTACAATGCGCGACATTGCCAAGTAGAGTCTCAAGATGGAGACCATGATTCCTGAAGATACGTTTGGTGCATGGAGTCTCGCGGGTACGCGGGCAGAAGAAACTCAGTCCATGGAATATGGGGTGTTACAGGATCCGGGAGCGGATCAGCGCTTTGGCTTACAGGCTGGAGCTACCGCTAGAGTTAGCGGGTTTGCACGACGTATTCCCCGTCTCCTCTCTTAAGGAGGGCCCTACTACGCCCTAAGCAGCAGATTACAGCCACGGATGGGTCAGTAGCATCTGATCGGTAAGTTCACCTGGAGCCGGTCCGGATTGACGACAAGGGAATACGAGTCTTGTGCCGCAAGAAGGTTCCATTGGTCAAGGTCATGTGGAGGAATCACGGGAAAGAGGAACTCACATGGGAGCCACAAGACTTGATGCAATAAAGGTACCCGGAGATTTTTAGTCAGGTATTACTCACAACCTCTCGGAATGTTACAATTTACCTTTCATACTTGAAACCCCGTAGGCCTAACTAGAATTTCGAGGACAAATTTTTTATTTATATATTGGGATTTGTAACATCCCTCAAACAACTAGACCCCTAGGTCTTTGTTTTGTCATGACTAGGTCAGGACAAAACCATCAGAAGCCCTAGACCAAGTGACCAAGGCCTAAGGTGAAAATCACCTTGGTCTGCCTAAAGCACATCCTCAACATCAGACCTAAGGTCTGACTTTAGGGCTTCAACTTGACCACATAACCCTATCACAACACCCTTAACACCTTGGGTAATCCATAGGGTCACTAAGGACCCATTGCGGGCAGTCAAAGTGGTTAAGTTGGCTTAAGTCAACTCTAACCCTAAATGGGTCAAACTGACCTACATAAGGTCAATTGACCTTCCCTTAACCAAGTGGACCCCACTCAAGCCCTCCTAACCCTAGGGTGAGGTCAATGGGTTACTAATGACACATTGGGGTCAAACCTAGTGGCTAAGTTGACCCAAGTCAACTAAAACCCCAAAGTGGTCAAAGTGCCCTTAATAAGGGTTAAGTGACCTTCAAGGTGCCAAGTAAACCCTACCCATCCCTACCTATACCCTAGGGGAGGCCAATAGGTCACCAGGGACCCATTGATGGTGACACAAAAGGTCAATTTGACCAAAGTCAACTCAAGGCTAGGGTTAAGTCAAATTAGCCCACATGAGCTAACCCAAGCTCAAACCCACTTCCCCCACCTAGACTGATCTATCCTCATTATTATTATGATTAGTGGGGTGCTAATAAGCAGGAGGAGAGGTAAGTTCCAGTTAGGATGGGCAGGAGAGAGAAAACTCCATTAATGGAGGAGAGAGAGAAAAGAGGGAGAAGGTCATTCATGGCTTAGGGCAGCCAAGGGCCACCCATTAAGGTTGGTTTCAGTTACTATAAGGAAGGGGAAGAATTTCCAGCAGTTTTCCGGCCAGAGGGGTGGCTCAGCCCATCAATAGGTTGAAACCGAAATTGGCCTTTAATGGTCATTCATGGCTTTAGGAGTTACACCCTCTCCCATTCCAATTTGATTAACTTGAAAGCATCCCTGGACTCAGGGCTACCTTTTCCACACTTTACTTGAAGGAACCGGGCTACTTGGCTGTACAGTTGCAAAACTCGGAAAAGCTTCACTGACGTCCATGGCAACTCGGAGATCAACCCGCCTCCAACCCTCTAAGAAGGTCCTCCTCCTCTCCTTTCCTTGTGGGTAGATCTTAGGATTCGTTTAGAGTGAAGATCCAGCTCAATTGAGCCCGATCAAACTTGTCGTTTTCCTAGTTTTACCAAGAAAAATAACTTGTCGGGATCACCGGAATCCGCCCCTCTGATGAGTCCTCTTTATATACCTATTTTCGGACTCATCTAGGCTTATTTTCTTGTCTTTGCACACTGTTTAGCGTCATTTGCACTTCTTTTGGTTCGCTACGGTTTTCCACGTCTTGTGCACTTTATTAGCCTATTTCCGTGTGTGTGTGTATTTCCCTCTTTGCTTGCATATTATTTATGTCTGTGACTGCCATAATCGACATCCCGTCCAGTTTTCCTGCAGGTTCTGGGATCGCGTGGGCGTCCGGCATCGGACTTTCACCATTTTTGGCAAAGGAGTCAATGGTCGTGCGTTTTTACCCACGCACGACCATCGACCTCTTTGGCGCACGATCATCGGTCGTGCGCAGTCATGACCTCTCCTGTGAATGTTCTGTCCCGGCATATCGCACGATCACCAGCCATACCGCGCACGATCACTGCTCGTGCGCTGCCGATCGTGCGCAGTCATTATATCTTTTTCCACTTTTCTGCCTCCATTTCGCACGATCACTGACTATATCGCGCACGACCACCGGTCGTGCGCCAGTGATCGTGCGCGCTGTTTAATTCTGCTTTCTATAAATACGCAGGTTCCGCCCTATTTCAAGAGATCGATCAATCTCTCGCGATTTTCCGCCGTTCTTCGTCCCCGACGAAGGGTTTCGCCGCCCTCCATCATCCTCCACCTTAGGGAGGTGCTCCGGGCAAGCTTTCAACGCCAAATCAACGCCGGAGCATCCTCTCGGCCTCCTC
The DNA here is from genome assembly GCA_039513925.1 of Platanthera zijinensis. Taxonomy (NCBI): domain Eukaryota; kingdom Viridiplantae; phylum Streptophyta; class Magnoliopsida; order Asparagales; family Orchidaceae; genus Platanthera; species Platanthera zijinensis. Next base: position 202,156 of record CM077078.1, on the reverse strand, counting down.
CTTCATCCTAGAGCTTCAAGCGGAGTTTTGACCTAGCTTTCTCCATCAAGTTAGGAGGAGCCGGAGCCGCAATCTACGGATCATTTCAACGAAGAAGACGGGTCCATTGGGAGTGAGTGACAGCCTCCTCTACCCCGGACGCAGTTGAGGACCGAGCTTGGACTCGGATTGACAACCCGGGATTCCAACCGTGAACCCTCAACAAGGCTTCGGATTCGGTCGATTCGCACACCTCTTCCTCTTGTTGTTTTTAGCTTAGTTATTTTCCATGTATTGATGAAGAATGTTTATTTGTAGTTAACATTTACTCTTATTCATGTCTATGTGAGTTAGTGTTTTTGTTATATTTACTTGAGGTGCGCCATATTCCATCCTCCATCCATCCACCCTTGCCGCACTAGCAATTGCTAGTGGCGTGCGTTGCGAAGAGGTGCTCACGACCCTCATTCCGCCATTCTAACCACCTCATCCGCTAGCCTACTCGTCCATCCGCCAAGCGATTCGGTGCATAGCGGCCCGTGTAGTTTCCATACCGCCTAGCGAAGCAGTGCATAGCGGCCTGCATAGTAGGATTTCCGCCGTTCTCTCCACCTCATCCGCTAGCCTACTCTTTCATCCGCCAAGCGATTCGGTGCATAGCGGCCCGACTAGTCTTCCATCCCGCCTGGCGAAGCATCGCATAGCGGCGTTGCATAGGAGTAGCTTGTAGATTTTACTTTCTGTTTCCGCAACAACCAAAACCCCCCTTTTAGATCCGCCCCGAGGACTTCAATCTCAAGTCCTCCTCGACATTAACTCATCCCTTACTGTGTTCCTCAAGAGACCGACACTCGGGGATTTATTCCCAAACTTTATTACTTGTGCGACCGGTGCGCTTGCCGTTTTCCACGCATCAAGTTTTTGGCTCCGTTGCCGGGGAGGACAGTCGTTTGAGTTTTTGGAGAGGAAGATTTGAGATAGTTGCCCTTTCCATTTGTATATTTCATGTTTTATTTTTGTTTGGTTTTTAGTTGTTGTTGTTTTTTTTATTTTTATTTTATTCCCTTTCTAGTTTTTATTTTGCTATAGCAGGCTGTTCCACTCTTTATTTGCTTGCGAGTAGTTAATTTTTTTCTTAGAAAATTCTCGTGGTGAATTATTTCTTGCTGCACCATGTATTCTTATGCGAATATCCGTTGCCGTTGGTGCGGGGATTATAGGCATGGCAGTGATGAGTGCCCCACTGAAGAATGGGAGCATAATTCTCGTGGTTCAGTGTATGGAGCACCGTTGTCTTATGGTACTTCATACACCGTACCCCAGTCTTATGGTCACTACTCTTCTCCGCCTACATCTTTTTCATATTCCTCTCCGGTCCCACCTGGACCGAGGAGTAATGGAAAACGGTGTTTGTGTTGTCAGAGCACCGACCATGTGTTGAAAGATTGTGCAGAATTTCAGCGCCAGTTGGAGGCGGATGATGAACCGGATATCCGGATTGTCTCATCCACTTCTCAAATGGCCGCTCCTTCTGATTCTGATGATGTATCCGCAGTACCACCTTGTCTATGGGGGACTGCTGTGGATACATCCATCAGACTTTCTACTGGTCAGTGCGACGACATTGCGGCGCCTTCTCTCCTTGTGCCTTCTTCCCCTATTTTTGATTCACCCCCGGAGGAACCTGCGCATATTATCTCTGATGATGTTGCTCCTCCGCTTTCTTTGCATGAATTACCTACTCCCCTTTCTAGTGAGTTGGTTGATGATGTTGTGCCCTGCGGGAATTGGGAATATGAGGATGCGCCATGGTGTGACGAGGACATTATTCTCATCAATGGTGAGTACTATGTCTTGGAACACCGTGACGTACCGAGGTGTGATGAGGAAATCCTTGCCGGAGAGGAGGTTTCTACTTCCTTGTTGGTTGAGGAGGTCCAAATCACCACCGAGGACCTCATGGTCTCAGCTTCCCCTCGCCATGACTCACATGACACCGACGATGATCATTGTTTGGAGCCTGCTGGGAGTGAGACCGGGACCACTCCCCCGATTAGTTCCTTATGTTCTTCGTCTCCTTTATTCCTTGACCCCCCTTCTCCTTCTGCGCCTGTGCGGGTTGATTCCCTGCAGGTGAGTTGGGTTGACTTTGAGCCTTGCGCTCAGGTTGTCGGCGAGTGCCTCAGCTTGCATGAGGAATTTCCTACTCCTTTTGCAGTTGAAGCCTCTGCCTTCACCTTCGCCCCCAACGAGCCTGTGATGGACGATACCTTGCTAGGCAAGGATTTGTTTTGTGGTGAGATGAGTGAGGACCAGTGCTCCTCCTCATCTTACTTCCTATTTCCTCTACCTGTGCGTCACAGGTATTATTATCTAGGTAGAGGGGTAACTGTTCTATCACCGTATCGGTACCCGTTACCGACACGGATATTAGGACAGTTGCCTGTGCACTTTTCATTTCATAGGCCCATTAGCTAGAACTTTTCTTTTGTTGAATAAGTCGTGCTGGGATGACAATAACCCCAGTACTTATCTTAAATTTCTTGCATTTTATTTTCATGTCTAGCTTAGTTTAGTTTTATTTGTTTTTGTCTATTTCTTTTGTTTTTGCGGAGCTCACCCCTGCAGGTATTCATGGATACTACACATTGGCGGGGTTGTGATTCTTTGTTTGGCGGGCCTGCTATTACCTTCCACGCGTCTTCTGGTATGCTCACTAGCTGAGCATTGGGTAACCTCTTCCCTTAGCTCATTCTGATTTTAATTTCTATATCATTTGCTGTGTAGTTTAGTTTAAGTCTGGGGGAGAGCTATCTATTGTTGCCTTTTGCACGTGCACATTGCTTGCGCATACTAGAAGCTTTTGTAGTTGTATTTTGTTTATGTTCATTGCATCGCACACCACTGCACCCGCATGAGCGCGAGCTTAACTGTTAGCGTGCCACGAGTTGAACTTGTATCTTTGTTAGATTTGGAAAATTTCTGTGCTATTTTAGGATTGTGCGACGGAGTAAAATGTTGGCCTTGCTGTGTTTCTAGTCAACTGCTCTCGTCTCGTGTAGAAATTTGAGTAGATTTAATTTTTCTGTATGCTTATAGCTTTATATTTTTCTATCTGCGTAAATTCTTTTTATTCTACTCAAAAGTTTGTGAATCCGGTGTGAAGCAAACGGTAGCGTAGGAATGTGTGTAGCCGCCACTAGACTCGTATTGCTTGAGTCGGGAGGAAGGATTATCTTTCTCGGTTGCTAAGAACTTGCCCCAAGCTATTCTTGAAGCATTGGTACACGGTTAGTCTAGCGTGAGAGTGATGTAGGCCATCTTTTGGCCCGGTTGAGCTTTGTACCGTTCCTAACGTCATATCCTCGCTAAGCCCCGTTGTGCCTACCCTTCTTTTGATTCAGCTCCACCTATATTTCACCAAAGCCTTATAGCCTATCCTAGTTGCACACCCAAGTCGAGCTTAATGTTTTATATTTTCATGTTGGGTTGTGATGTGGTGTTATTATTTGTGAAAATGTGGAAGTGCTTCCAAGTTATATCTGCTGAAATTGTGAAAATAAAAAGATGAAAAAAGAAAAGAAAAATATTTAAAAAAGGAGAAAAAGAGAAAAGAAAAAGAAAAAGAAAAAAGTTTGATTGAAAATCTTTATTTGAGGAGATTTGGATTTGGAGTAGGCGGTGCACACACCCATGTTGTAAAAGTTAAGTCTGGGGGTGTGGTGCACCCGTGTTTATTTTGTGGGCAGCGGGTACTAGTTTTGTACATTAGCTCATTTGGGTTAGGTGCATACCCTTCATGTTTACCCTTGTTTTCCTCACCGTAACCCAAGCCCCATTATTACCCGAAGTCCTACGGACTTGCGCTTGAGTTGACTAGTGCCGTGGAGAGAGTGCGAACGGGCAAGCTTATGGTCCCCGACACTGGTGGATTCCTTTGGAGGTGATCCCAAGCCCCGGTCTTCGGCAATGCTCACCTTAGTGGCCTGCCTACTTTCTTCCTACGTGGGACCGGATGATTCACCGTGATTCTACTTTTGAGTAATAATAAATTTTTTGTTACGCATTGTGAAAAATATAAAATATTTTGTATACTTAAGAATTTCCTCTACTTTATTTTTATGCACGCGAGCATGCGACTTCGCATGGTACTCCGTTTTGCAATTTCTTTGCTAGCTAGTTCATTTTCCCTGTCTGCTTAGGTTTTGTTTGCTCGGGACGCGCAAACGGTTAAGTCTGGGGGTGTGATGAGTCCTCTTTATATACCTATTTTCGGACTCATCTAGGCTTATTTTCTTGTCTTTGCACACTGTTTAGCGTCATTTGCACTTCTTTTGGTTCGCTACGGTTTTCCACGTCTTGTGCACTTTATTAGCCTATTTCCGTGTGTGTGTGTATTTCCCTCTTTGCTTGCATATTATTTATGTCTGTGACTGCCATAATCGACATCCCGTCCAGTTTTCCTGCAGGTTCTGGGATCGCGTGGGCGTCCGGCATCGGACTTTCACCATTTTTGGCAAAGGAGTCAATGGTCGTGCGTTTTTACCCACGCACGACCATCGACCTCTTTGGCGCACGATCATCGGTCGTGCGCAGTCATGACCTCTCCTGTGAATGTTCTGTCCCGGCATATCGCACGATCACCAGCCATACCGCGCACGATCACTGCTCGTGCGCTGCCGATCGTGCGCAGAAATTATATCTTTTTCCACTTTTCTGCCTCCATTTCGCACGATCACTGACTATATCGCGCACGACCACCGGTCGTGCGCCAGTGATCGTGCGCGCTGTTTAATTCTGCTTTCTATAAATACGCAGGTTCCGGCCTATTTCAAGAGATCGATCAATCTCTCGCGATTTTCCGCCGTTCTTCGTCCCCGACGAAGGGTTTCGCCGCCCTCCATCATCCTCCACCTTAGGGAGGTGCTCCGGGCAAGCTTTCAACGCCAAATCAACGCCGGAGCATCCTCTCGGCCTCCTCCTTCATCCTAGAGCTTCAAGCGGAGTTTTGACCTAGCTTTCTCCATCAAGTTAGGAGGAGCCGGAGCCGCAATCTACGGATCATTTCAACGAAGAAGACGGGTCCATTGGGAGTGAGTGACAGCCTCCTCTACCCCGGACGCAGTTGAGGACCGAGCTTGGACTCGGATTGACAACCCGGGATTCCAACCGTGAACCCTCAACAAGGCTTCGGATTCGGTCGATTCGCACACCTCTTCCTCTTGTTGTTTTTAGCTTAGTTATTTTCCATGTATTGATGAAGAATGTTTATTTGTAGTTAACATTTACTCTTATTCATGTCTATGTGAGTTAGTGTTTTTGTTATATTTACTTGAGGTGCGCCATATTCCATCCTCCATCCATCCACCCTTGCCGCACTAGCAATTGCTAGTGGCGTGCGTTGCGAAGAGGTGCTCACGACCCTCATTCCGCCATTCTAACCACCTCATCCGCTAGCCTACTCGTCCATCCGCCAAGCGATTCGGTGCATAGCGGCCCGTGTAGTTTCCATACCGCCTAGCGAAGCAGTGCATAGCGGCCTGCATAGTAGGATTTCCGCCGTTCTCTCCACCTCATCCGCTAGCCTACTCTTCCATCCGCCAAGCGATTCGGTGCATAGCGGCCCGACTAGTCTTCCATCCCGCCTGGCGAAGCATCGCATAGCGGCGTTGCATAGGAGTAGCTTGTAGATTTTACTTTCTGTTTCCGCAACAACCAAAACCCCCCTTTTAGATCCGCCCCGAGGACTTCAATCTCAAGTCCTCCTCGACATTAACTCATCCCTTACTGTGTTCCTCAAGAGACCGACACTCGGGGATTTATTCCCAAACTTTATTACTTGTGCGACCGGTGCGCTTGCCGTTTTCCACGCATCACCCTCCGGCGGTCGTGACGCCGCCAATCGATGGCCACCATCTCGATGGAGGAGGTGGTGGCTGTGGCCGGCTTGGGAGGTGGTCGGGTGGCTGGGAATTCGGGATTGAATAAGCTCCAGGAAGAATGAATCTGGGTCGTGTGCTGGAGCTTGAGGATGACGGGATGCCATCCAAGCTGCGTCAAGATTTGTGTCGCCTTGATAGTTAAACTATAGGATATGATTATTTCATTTTAATGGATTTGTCACCTTTATACAGCCCCCTTGTAAATTATTTTAAAAATACCTAGAGGCCAAATCATAAAAAGTGGTCATCACATAATTTGTAGCCCTATGGGCTACTTTATTTTAAAATTTATTTGAGTCAATTTGGATAACTGGTTTGACCAGGGCACCCATTTTGATGAGGTCTATACCTAGAGCTAGGCAAAGATTAAAATGAGTGCCCACACTTCATCTCTTGTCCAAATGACTTGAAATTTGGGCAAGGAGTCACCCTAAGCTTTGCCTAGGTCCTGCCCAAAAATGAGAACTTTTGGGGATAATATTTCCACAATTTTTGAAATTATTTAATTACTTCAGGGTAAATTAATTAAAGGACCAAATGACATCCAAACTCTCCCAAATTTTGGTGAGTGGTCCTTGGGGTCATCATAAGGCTCTGGATAAAATGTCATCTCATTTGGAGATGATTTGGATTGAATTTTTGCAAACCCTAGCCTTGCCATAATAAGGGTATTTAGGTCAAAAGTGCACTCTGAGTTTTGAGTGGCCAAAACCCCTCAACAGAGGTTGAGATTTGGGCCACTGGCTTGACATGACATATAACACCCTCATATGGGATATGGGGTGGTTTGGGATTGAATTGTCTTAGGTCACAAGTTCAAACCCTATGATAGGACTTTGGGGGTTTGAGAAGGGCATGTGGTCAAATGCCCTTGTATGGACTTGATATTTGGTAGGGAGGATACTATGATAGCTAAAGTCCTCTGGTAAAAATCTTAGAGGATTTGGAGAAGGGTAGACCCCTCAAAACCCTAACCCTAGTCTAGGTCACAAATTTTGAAATGGTATAATTGGCTATCAAAATTCTGTGAAAAGTTGTGAAATTTGAGTAGTGTAGTCATAGGGTTGGAATGAGTCTTTGGATATTTTAATGGGAATATTGGAGCAATTATTTTGGTACTTCCTTTGTTACGCAAGTGTTAGCCCATAATTGATTATTTATTATTTTTGACTTCCCTGTCCTTAGGAAACTTGTGTAATTTGGGCTTAGAGAATTTTGGATTATTAACTTCACACATGAATTTTATTACAAATTTTAGATGCATATTTACAGTACTTACTTCACAAGCTCATGAAAATAAAAACTTGCTCAATAATTTATTCAGAGCTCATTATTTGTTGTAAAATTGTGAAACCTGATCAGTAGTGTTATTAGGTCAATACTTTCATGAGGGAATTAATTCACAATTTTTGGATGAACAATTTCTGTACTTACTTCATTAACATATGAGAATGGAATATGTTTCTAAATAAAATTTGGAGTTCTTTAATTACTAGAAAAAAAATTGTGAGACTTTAGATTTTCTGGTAAAAAGTCATTTTGTATTTATTATAAATTTTGTGGAACATTTGCATGTCTGAAATGGGTACTTCATGTTCAAACTTGGGTTTTTGGATTACTTAGGAAATTAAATAAATTATTCTTGGCGAGGAGTTATGGGAGGTCGTCGGCGGTGACGACAGACAGGAAGTTACAGCTGCCTATGGTACTGCTGAGCAGGTGAGAGTTTGGAGGAAGACTAATGCAAGGGCAGAGTTTACTCTCAAGCAGGCTGTCTCATCGGAGCTATTTGATCACATCATTGGATGTGAATCTGCTACTGAAATTTGGACTTCCCTTGATGGGTTGTTCAACAGGAAGAATGTAGCTAGGCTACAATTCCTGGAGAATGAGTTGGCAAAGGCAACTCAAGGAGACCTGACCATCTCCAAGTTCTTCCTGAAAATAAAGAGCTTGTATGCTGAGCTAGCAGCGCTTGATCCTAATGAGCCTATCTCTGAGGATAAGATGAAAAGGCACATAATCCACGGTCTGCAGAAGGAGTATGTGGCCTTTGTCACTTCAGTCCAAAGATTGGCAACTCTGCCATCTCGGCTGGAACTTGAGAACCTGCTTGCTTCACAGGAGAGTTTTGCCGGGCAGATGGCTGGAGTCACTATCTTTGATGGAGGTAATGAAGCACTCTTCATAGGCAAGAAGAAGAAGAGATGGGAAGGGAAGAAGAAGAAGACTGATGTTGAAGATGAGCTTTCAACCTCTTATCAGCAAGACAGGAGCGCTGCTCCTAAGAAGGGCTGAAAGAAGAGTTTGAAGTACTACAAGTGTCATCAGCTGAGTCACTTCAGGCGTGACTGCAAGGTCAAGCTGCAGTCTGGGCATGCTGCAGGCAAGGAGGAAGCTTCCTCTAGTACTGAGGAAGTTGGATGGGGTGGAGCTTTCTTGACGGGCACTTGTATTCGTGCTTTGTCCGTCATCGACCTTGAAGACGACTGGATCGTGGACTCTGGGTGTGGTCATCATCTCACCAGAGACAAGTCGAATTTTTCCTCGTTGCAGACTTACTCAGGTAACGAAGCTATCATTACTGCTGATAATACTGTTCATGTAGTAGAGAAGGAGGGAGTTGTATCATTGGGTAGTGATAAGGGGTCACTCACATTAAGGAGTGTGTATCACGTACCGGGCATGAAGAAGAACTTCTTTTCTGTGACCAATACGGTAGGCTCTGGTTATCATGTTTTGTTTGGGCCAACAGAAGTGAAGTTTCTTTACAACGTATCAGCGGTGAAGGCTGATGTTGCTCACGTAGGGAGGAAAATAAAGGACTTGTTTGTTCTTACAACAAGCTCATATGTTGATCAGATGAGAGCCAACGATATCGTTGCTATGTGGCATGAGAGTTTGGGGCATGTAGGGATGGATAAGCTGAAGTTCATGACAAACAGGAGTCTTGTAAGAGGTTTGCCTAAGCTATCATCCTACGGTGACGACTATGTTTGTGTAGGATGTCAGTATGGCAAGGCTCATTGCCTTCCTTTTGATAAGTCACAAATAAGGAGCAAAACACCATTGGAGTATATCCATGGTGATCTGATGGGGCCAACCGTCACTGCTAGCCTTGGTGGTAGCAGATACATGCTGGTGTTGATTGATGACTACTCAAAATACACTTAGGTATATTTCTTGAAGGAGAAGTCAGAAGCCTTTCGTTTGTTTGTGGAGTTCAAGGAGCTGGTGGAGGGTTGGTTTGGTCTGCGGATCAAGAAGTTTAGAACAGACAATGGTGGTGAGTTTGTCTCTTCCGTATTTTCTAACTTCTGCAGAAAGCACGGGATCCAGAGAGAGCTCATTTGTGCTCATACTCCACAACAAAATGGAGTAGCGGAGCGGAAGATCCATCATCTGACAGAAACCTGGAAGTGATGGCTTCATGCCAAGAGTATCCCAATGTCCTTCTGGGTAGAGGGAATGTCTTGTGCAGCATATGTCATCAATCGGATGCCTCTCAGTCCGATCAATATGAAGTCTCCTTTCGAGATGTTGCTGAAGGAGAAGCCAAGCGTCGAACACCTTTGTGTGTTTGGATCAACTTGCTACGTGCATGTTCCAGATGCTCTAAGAACTAAGCTTGATGCAAAGGCATGGAAGCTTGTCTTTGTTGGCTATGATGAGCGAAAGAAGGGATGGAAGTACATGGATCCTGCGATGAATAAGTTCGTTGTTTCTAGAGACGTGGTATTTGATGAACTGACGTCGTATGGAGGAGGCTCGATTGTGCTACCAGAGAGCAAGGTTGATGAAGAGCATAAGGTGGTTAACGAAGTTCATCAAGAAGAGCTCGATGTTTCATCAGCAGCTCCTGTTTCTTGAAGCCCTGGGGCAGAGGTTTCTGGTTTAGGAAGCAGGGGTATCATTGCTCCAAGTGTGCCTGAGATTGGAGCTGAGCCTGAGGAAGAAGCGAAGGTGGTGAGCAAGGAGCAGACCCTTCGGAGATTAAAGAGGACTATCAAGCCACCGGCTCGATATTGTGAAGGGAATACAGTGAGTTTTGTCTCATGTTTCTTTGCAGGCCTTCTGGATGAGCGAGAGCCTTCAAGCTTCAATGAAGCCACTGGAGTCAAGGAGTGGGAAGATGCCATGGGGGAGTAGATGGTTACTCTCAAGAAGAATGAAACCTGGGACCTTGTGCCCATGGTTGATGACATTACTCTAGTGACTTGCAAGTGGATGTATAAGTTGAAGAAGAAGGCTGATGGGAGCATCGAAAGATACAAGGCTCGCCTTGTTGCTCGAGGTTTATAGCAACAGTATGGAGAAGACTATGAGGAGACGTTCAGTCCAGTCGCGAAGATGACTTCGGTTCGGGTGGTGATCGCCTTGGCTGCTTGTTAAGGATGGAGGATGTGGCAGCTTGACGTAAAGAACGACTTTCTTTACGGGGAGATTGATAAGGACATCTTCATGGTTCGGGCACTTGGATTTGTCTCTGAAGTTCATCTGGACTACGTCTGCAAACTCAGGAAGGCCCTTTATGGATTGATGCAAGCTCCGAGAGCTTGGTATGGGAAGATAGCAGAATACCTCCAATTCTGCGGCTATCTTGCTTCCAACTTGGATTCGATCTTATTCATCAAGAAGAAAGGGGAGCTTCAAGTCTTGGTCCTACTGTATGTTGATGACATGATAATCACAGGGAACTCCGAGGAGGAGGTAGCTAGGATCAGGACTGAGCTAGCTATTCGCTTCAAAATGAAAGACTTGGGAGAGCTTCATCACTTCCTTGGTCTCAAAGTGGAGAGGAAGGAGAGCGGGATACTCGTTTCCCAGAAAGAATATGCGGATCGCATTGTGAATCGATTCTGCATGAGGGAAGGGAAGAGTTGCTCTACTCCTCTAGATTATGGGCTAAAGCTTCGACGAGATGAAGGAAGAATCCTTCCTGATCCCTTGGTGTTCAGAGCTCTAGTGAGGAGCTTAATCTACCTGACGATTACAAGGCCAGACATTGCTTATGTTGTTGGCCGAGTAAGTTGGTTTATGGCGGAGCCAAGGAGGTCTCATCTGATGGCGGCGAAGAATATCTTGAAGTATGCCAGGGCAACTTCTGATATGGGACTCCTTTATAGGAGGGACACAAGCTTCTCTATGCGAGGATACACATATGCTGATTATGGTGGTGACTCAGATGATCTCGGGTTATGTTTTCACTTGTGGATCAGCCGGCATCTCCTGGTGTAGCAAGAAGCAGGACTCGGTGTCCGTCTCTACTACGGAAGCAGAGTACAAGGCTTTGGCCTTGGCAGCTCGGGAAGTCATCTGGCTAAAGAGGCCAGTAGAAGACGTCCATAAGGAAGTGTAAGGTCCTACATTGCTCCGAGGTGACAATGAGAGTGCTCTCAAACTGGTGAACAATCCAGTGTGTCACTCCAGGACCAAGCATATTGAGATCGATAACCACTTCATAAGGGAGAAGGTGTTGGAGGGATCTCTTATGGTCGGGCATGTTCGGAGTGAGGACAACCTTGCTGACATCTTCACAAAGCCGTTGTCGAAGGGCCCATTCTAACAGTTGCGAGAACTACTAGGCTTGATCACCACTTCTCACTTCAAGGGGGAGTGTTGAAATTTGTGAAGTGGAAGTGGGGGTTGTTTGGGCAAACCGCGCGGTCTGGGCAGTCTGAGCAGTTTTGTGCTTGCGGCCTGGTGGGGTTCTTGTGATAGCCGTGCGGCGAGAGTTGGAGGTCGCCACAGTGGGCGGACTAATGTTGTAGTCCACCTTCTTTTCCTGCAAGCTGGGTAGTCGCCAGCTTGGTGTGATGACTTGTTCCTTAGGCGGACTGTGCAGACTGGCTGTGTCCGGCAGTGGGTGCTGTCAAGTGCAAGGTTGGAGCTTGGCCGCGGACTTGGCGGTCTGGGATTTTGTTCGCACTCTTCAGCAGACTGGATCTGGCAAAGAGAGGATAGGTTGTATGCCTTTGCTCTGATAGTACATCTTGGCGGATTGCTTGGGTTACCGGCGGACTGGGTTCTTGTCCGTCAAGCTCGCGCTAGGTTGGCTGGTGCGGAGTGGCGGCTTGGGCGAACTGCAGTTGTGTCTGCATGTTGTGTGCGGACTGCTACAGTATAGTGTGTTGTTGTGTCCGCATGTTGTGATGCATATGGACTGAGGTGGTGTTCGCTAGGATTGCGGATTGGCTTCTTGGTGCCAATTCTTGGTCGCGAGTACGGTATTGTTAGTGCAGATAGTGCGGACTCGGCGGACTGGGTGTTTTAGCTGCGGCCAAGGGACAGTTATCCTATCTCTTAGGGCGGTGATCACTCTCCAACTCGTGCCTATAAATAGGACCACCTTGGCACTTCATTTGTAATAGAGTGAACAATAAGTTGAGCTTGATTAATTGCTGCGGACTCGGTTTTCTTGTCTGCGCGGGTTGAGAGAAGATTAACTGGTTGCTGTTTGCAGGTTGCGCAGCTAGCACTGAGAAGCCAGGAGTCTGGTTCTGATTTCGATCAGGTTTAGTGGAGCTTGCGGTTGGCAATCGACGGTCTCAGCGGTTTACCAGTTTCTCTACAACATTTTCAAGTTCAATAACCTGTCCGCGCGACCTCGCGGTCTCGGCGGTTAGGGGATCTGTTCCTCAGTTCAGCAGCTTTCAGCAGCTTGCGAATAACAGTGTGTCCGCGCGACTTTGCGGTCTTGGCGGACTCCGCGGTCTATTCGCTCTACCAGCAGCAGTTCGGGCGGGCTCGGCGGTTTCGGCAAACTCGGCAGGTTCAGCGATTTCCATCTTTAGCCGCGCGAATTGTATACTTGTAATTTTCCTGTCTTTTTGTACTGGCGAAATCATGTCTCGTCATGTATGCCTCGCCCTGTAAAGAAGATAGTGAATATAAAGATCTGGTTGTTTCCTTCTTTGCATCTGGTTGATTGAGCTTGTTTTCCTGGTTTCCGCATGATCAAGGTGTGATCTTGATAGTTCTGAAGATATTAATTTGGCTTAGGCTATCACGTTGATCACCTTGAGAAAACTCAATAGTGTGTACGATCGATCTATCCCAATGACTGTGTGCGCGATCGACCGCTCCCGGGCTAAGACAATCAAATTTGGACCGGGTTAGGAGCATCGAGTTAGGCTGCAACATGGATATATGGACAGAGTTGAAAGGATCTATAAGAATCATAACAATCAACTACATTTGTCTTGGATGGTCTTTACAGATTTATTTATGAAAGGAGGTAGGTTAATACAATTTTTTCTTTAGAACCTCCATAATTATAAATCAAATTAGATCTCCTGGTGGCATTATTATAAACAGGAAGGTATTGCCCATGATATTAAGAAATATCACGATAAAATTAGATTGTATAGTCACATCTATGTAGGAATCAGAAGGCCATACTACCCTGTAAATCATATAATTAATGGGAGCAGTTTAAGCTCATGAAGACAAATTAGTAAGATTTGATCAATCATTAGAGCATGAGTTCCAAAGTAAAATATCACTTACATACGGGCAAGAAAAGATATATAATGAAGACAATCAACATAAAGGGATTCAAAGAACCAAGAAGCAATCATATAAGGGAAGAGTTAGACCCAATAACACAAAAAGCTAATGAACTTATAACATTGCAGCTTATGTAAAAGGACAAATCATTAGATAAAAGATTGCTACATTAAAGGTAAAATATTACAAAAATCTCTTGATTTGATATATTAGACAATGGCTCTGTTTAGGAGAACTTATTTTCGTGGTCAAGCGGTTACAACTGCATGAACCGGAGCTTAATTATGATCCGATTCATACGGTCGTAACCGCTTGACCGGTGAAATTAAGTCCCCCCAAACGGAGCTTATGTTAAGTGATTTATGATGTGACTTAAGTTTGTATATAAATACATGGACTCAGAGTTTCACTTTACATGTTACAAGTAGAAACATTGCTGAAGGATTGAAGATACTGTTGAGTTCAATGAACTTATGTCGAGTAGTAATTGTCGTACATTGAAGTAGGTGTCTGAGTAAATGATTTATCCAACATCAGAGTTGATGAAGTCCTCCTTAGAAGCGCTAGGCCCACCCCAAGTATGGGATGCGAATATCCAATAATTCCCCACTAGCCGATTATGCTGTAACCGCCCGGGAGTAACCGCCGGGGGCGTAACTGCCCGCGGTGTGCCCGCCGGGGGACTTGTCCATCTACCGCCGCCCCGGAGGGGGGCGGCCTCCCATTCACCAAAATCGGGCGGCCAGTTCGGCTGCCTGATCTCGGCCGCCTCCCCTGTAGGGGTGGCCTCCCCTTCGCCCGAGACAGGCTGCCATTTGTCCGCCCGTCCACAGCCGCAGCCCCTAACAGGAGAGGCCCCCCTTTCCACCCTAGATAGGAGGCAATATCTGCCGCCCGTCCAACCATCTCCACCTAAAGGAGCGACGTCTCAACCAGCTAGGACGAACGACAATTTCTGCCGCCCGTCTTAGCCTTTTTGCCACCCAGGAGAGGCGACAATTTATGCCACCCAGGAGAGGCGACAATTTAAGTCGCCTGTCCTGCTTCTTTGCCGCCAAGGATGGGCAGCACTTTCTGCCGCCCATCCAGCCCCCTTCGCCACACAGGATGGGGGTATTTTTTGCCGCCCGTCCTGTCATTGCCCCCGCTAGTGGAGGCTTCCTTGCCGCCCGTGACAGGCGGCATTTTCGGCTGCCCAGCCTATGTGACATTCGACATTTTTTCGTAAGTGATTTACACGTTATGAAATCATTAATAGAATTTAATATAAATTAACTCATTTAAATATCCCTACGATGAAAATATGAAATCAGTGTTGTTGTTAGCCGTCACAGCTTATTTTTATACAAAAAATTTAATGGTTTACTTGATACCGTTTATAATATTGGACTTAGTTTCATAGCAGTGTTGCTGGACCGGCTAACTTCATTGAGAATGAGTTGTCCTGATAAAAGGCTTTTATAATGTTCAAGTAAAATGTTGTTGGAAGGGTTATAACTCGGTAGTATTTTTCAAAAAGACATCCTTCTCAACTACCAGCTCTGCAATTGTTGCATATTTGATACTTTCTGATAATAAAACAATTACAGGTCAGTTATTTTAGTTCTTGCATGAACCAGATCATTCCTTCCGCTTGGCTGAAACTTGAGCCTACAACTTTGTTAAATGATCCCTAGTTAGATCTTTGTGCTGATCATTGTTGCTTCAAATGGGTCTGTCATATCTTTTATGGCCACTGAGTATGCATATGTGGAGATGCATGCTAGAGTTTGTATGAAATTTTTTTTTGCTAAAGTTTACTGGAGTATCTTAAGTTAGTTCGAAGACAGCTACTTTACATTGGTTTTAGTGGAACCTGCTTTTATTTCAAGATGAAAGGAAATTAAATTTGGATTAATGGAGGATGAACCGAAGAAACGGGAAAATTAAGTAAAGAAATTCAAGAATCATGCAGTAAATCTGATCAACTATGCATTATAATAAGGCATGACTGTGTAGACAGTCTGCACTATAGTAAGACCTAGAAGAACTAGACCGCCAATAAGAGAGAACAAGACCCATGGATTTTTTAGATATGTATCCACAAAACTTGCTCTCCATTTGTGCTTTTTTTTCTTGCAGTAGTCATTCATCGTATGAGTGACATCGATTAGAATGTCATCTCTGTAGACGACTAGAGTCACCTCCTTTGAGATCCTGTTGAACATCGCGGCAATGTTGTTGTCACAACCCACCCATCCCTTGATGATCTCTTCTGTTCTCAAGAGATCGACATCATCGGTAGTGTTGATCAGCCCGTTCATGAAGAAGACGAAGGCCGTCACCTCGTTCCCGGCGGTGGCATGTAAGCGCTCCAAGGCCATTAGATTAAGCATTAGAGACTCCGTGGTGTCGTCGATTTCTAGCAGCGGTAGGGATAGCTTGCCACCGACGAAACTGATGTCGTTGAAGTTCTTGGTGGCGCTCCTACAGAAGGAGATTCCGGCGTCTCTTAACTTGGTTGCTGACAACACGTTCTCTTTGTAGCTTGGAAAGTAGTTCCCGCTGGCTGTCATAATTTTTCTGTATAGATCTAGAATGTGGAAGCTTTGTTCGACTGGCCTCGGACATTCTTCGGTGATGAGATTGTCCGGCGAAGTCGAGGAGATGTTGTAGAATGATTTGATTAGATTAATCACATCCCCAATCTGATTCAGGAAAAAAACGAGATAAGGGAGATGGATGGCTGAAGAATAAAAATCAGAATTAATTAGTATTGTGGTTTAAAAAGTTACCCCGGATCCTTCTATGTCTGCCAAAGTAGTGAGAGCTAGAAGGGGGAGCTGGTTCTCCATTAAAAGCATATCTCGCTTCAGGTCTGGAATAACATAGTTCTTCCTGTGTCTGCCAAACACTGGATCATGAGAATGGTACTCCCTCGGCTCCTGGAAGGCAAATCTTGTCTCTGCAAGCATAACTTCTAAGGCGAAGCAGCTGTCAGTGATCATGACCTTGAGAAACTCATCCTTCGTCCAAACACCGTCATCCTCGGTTTGAAGGGAATCGTAGGAGAAGCGGAGGCTGGGTTCGACCCTCTTCATGGCAACAAGGACATCCTCGGGGGATTTGGAAGCCCTGCTGATCCGGCGGAGGAATTGGATGAGAGCGCGGTGTTTGTGCTTCTCCATGGGGCGGAGATGGTGACGGTCGTGATGGTAGGGGCCGAAGGAGGCGAGTTTGGGCTCATAGGCTTGGCTATTGACGTCAGTGAGGATTTTGGGAACGCGGTAGATGCTAGTTGTCCACAGTTCGTTATCCGTCGAAGGCGGGGGGCTTTCCAGCTGTTTGGTAAGATCAATGATCCACTCGTCGGCCATATCTGCTCTTTGTCTACCGGTGGTGAAGAGGCTTGGAATGAAGGATAAGACGAAGAGAAGAGAAGAGAGGATGTTGTATTGCTTTGGAGGGAGGAAGAAAGAGATATAAAGAAGGCAAGCAGAGAAAAAGGGTAGGTCTCCGTCTCTATACATCTCGCTCTTATAGCCGCTGTAGCTACTACATCCTCAGAACCCTAACAGAGGTAGCACTTGCGAGAAAACAGAGCACTTCCGCATGTGCTTCTTTAATTATCTGTTTAATTTCTTGCCGATAATGGAAGGCGTCTGTTTTCTCCCAATTGCTCTGTCGTCGGTCCCCTCCGCCTTCCCTTATCGGCCATCTTTGCCTCTTTGGTGGAGAAGAACCAAAAACGGAAGCTCCTTTTTTCTCGCAAACCATTAAAAGAAGAAGGATTAAATCCAAAAATAAGCCAATGGCAGGCGTCCCCTGCAGGTCACGGCTTCTCCCATGTCTGAGTTCGAGCGAGCAAACCTGGTCACTTGGGCGCGGCAGCTCGCCCATGTTGGGAGGCTGCTTGATCTCGTCGATCCCTCTCTAACGGCGGTGGACAGAGAGCAGGCGCTTCTGTGCATCACCGTCAGACTCCTTTGCATCCAACGGTCTCCTTCCCGTCGCCCGTTCATTAAGGAGATTGTAGATTTTCTCACGGGGTAGTCTGAGCCGCCCCTTCTCCCTCTGGAGTTCTCCCCTTTGCCGCCGGCGGGTTTTCGTTCAAGACTAAAAGGAAGACCCCTTTGCTCTTTACGGCATAGGGCATTAATAAGAAGATAGCATAGATTCAATGATAAGAAGATAACTGTCATTTAAAATTTATAAGAAGTTATCCGTTCTCGAAATTATAAGAAGATAACATGATTATTAAGAATTTAATTAATCTTATTAATGTTTAACACAAATTTAATTATAATTGTGACGAAGAGGTTTCAAATTAGAAGGAAAAAAAGCCCACCCTACTTATATTACATATTCCTATTTCAAACCTCTTATATTTATTATTTTATCTATTTTTATACGTTACATTTTACTTATATAATCTAATTCCTTCATTTTATAAAATTTAATGTATGTCTTCTTCCTCCTTCGAGAGTTTACGGCTAGAGCTGCCACCGTCGCTGGGACAACGGTAGGGGGCAGGGATACCTTCGGCAAGGTCGACGGAGGTTGACAACCCTATGCACGGTGGTCCAGCGGCCGTCCTCCACCTGTTTGTCGGATGAAAATGGGGCCAGTGAGGAAATCAAGCACGCCACCGCAACGATCCACTTCCAGGCACCGACACAGCCTACTGATGGGCCAAATAAGAGTATAATATTTAGGAACCTTAGATCTAAGCCCAGGGAAGAGAGCAAAATTGTTGAAATTTGTAAAGTGAAAGTTGGTGATCGGGCAGACTGGGCGGCCTGGGCGGACTGTCCATGCGGACTGATGGAGCAGCCTGACGGTCTGGTGATGGCGGTCTGGTGTGGTGATCTGGAGGTAGTCGTGCAGATAGGAATGGAGTCCGCCCGCTTCTGCGACCTGGCTTGTCGCCAGTGATTTGCGGGCTTGGAGCTTATCCGCGGATTGCGCGGACTGGTTGCGAGTCCGACAGTTGGTTGTTGGCTTGGTTGCTGTGCGAGTTGGAGATCGTGAGATCGACAATAGTCCTTGCCTTTGATCTCTGTTGGTGCGGTAGGTGTTAGCCTCATTCTTGGTGGCGAACTGTCCTTGAAGCTGGTGGTTTGGCTTCGTGCCCGCCGAGCTCGCGCCATATGTTTGGTGGGTTACTTGACTTGGTCACACACTGTGACAAGTCTAGGGTGTTCGCATAGTCCGCAAAGTTCGCTTGTTGACCGGGCGATCTGTGCCTGTTGGTCGTGGACTTATGTGGCGGGGCTGGTGCGGTGTTCGCGAGCTATACGGGTTGGTGTCGTGTCCGTGTGTAGCATGCGGACTGATGCAGTGAGTGGGTTGTTGGTCCACATACTGTGCAACTTGCGGACTGGTGCGGTGTCCGCCAGGTTGCGGACTGTTTCCTGACTGCCTGGCGGTTTGGCTGTTGTCCGGCCTTGTCCTTGCGGACTAGGCGGACTGGGTTGTGCTAGCTGCGGATTGGGGTGGTGACTCTATCCACTAGGGCGGTGACTACACTTCTCTATCCACTAGTGAAAGTGAGTGATCGGGCAGACCGGGCGGCCTGGGCGGACTGTCCATGCGGACTGATGGAGCAGCCTGGCGATCTGGAGATGGCGGTCTGGTGTGGTGTTCTGGAGGTAGTCGTGCCGATAGGAATGGAGTCTGCCTGCTTCTGCGACCTGGCTTGTCACTAGTGATTTGCGGGTTTGGAGCTTATCCGCGGATTGCGCGGACTGGTTGCGATTCTGGCAGTTGGTTGCTGGCTTGGTTGCTGTGCGAGTTGGAGATCACGAGATCGGCAATAGTCCTTGCCTTTGATCTCTGGTGGTGCGTTAGGTGTTAGCCGCATTCTTGGTGGCGAACTGTCCTTGGAGCTGGCGGTCTGGCTTCGTGTCCGTCGAGCTCGCGCCATATGTTTGGTGGGTTACTGGACTTGGTCACACACTGTGACAAGTCCAGGGTGTTCGCATAGTCTGCATAGTCCACAAAGTCCGCTTGTTGACCGGACAATCTGTTACTGTTGGTTGTGTACTTATGTGGCGGGCAGGTGCGGTGTTCGCGAGCTATACGGGTTGGTGTCGTGTCCACTTGTAGCACGCGGACTGATGCAGTGAGTGGGTTGTTTGTCCACATGCTGTGCAACTTGCGGACTGGTGCGATGTCTGCCAGGTTGCGGACTATTTCCTGACTGCCTGGCGGTTTGGTTATTATCCGGCCTTGTCCTTACGGACTAGGCAGACTGGGTTGTGCTAGCTGTGGACTGGGGTGGTGACTCTATCCACTAGGGTGGTGACCACACTTCTCTCAGCGCCTATAAATTGCCCCCCCCCCTCGCCACATCATTTGAAACTGAATGAACAATAAGTTGAGCTCAGATTAATTGCTGCGGACTCGGTTTTCATATTCGCACAGATTGAGCAGATTTAACTGGTTGCTATTTCAGGTGGTGTGGCTAGCACTGTGAAGCCAGAAGTTTGGTTCTAACTTCGGTCAGGTTCAGTATACCTTGCGGTTTGCAATCAGCGGTATTAGTAGGTCACTTCTGCGGCTTGCCAGTTTTCTCTGCTTCAACTTTTCCAAGTTCAATAACCTGTTCGCCGGACTCGACAGTTAGGCGGTCTGTTCTTTAGTTCGGCGGCAGCTTGCAGCAGTCAGCGAATAACGGTGTGTTTGCGCGACCTCGCAGTCTTGACGGACTCCGTGTTCTATTCGTCTCTTGCAGCAGTTCGGGCGGTCTCGGTGACTTCGGCGGACTGGGCAGTATCGGCGGTCTCTGGTTTTTTGTCCGCTTGGATTGTTCTTGTAATCTTTTCTGTTTTTTCCATTGTGTACTGGCGAAATCATGTCTCGCCACGTATATCTCGCCCTGTAAAGAAGATAATAAAAATTTAATCTGCTTGTCTCTTCTGGTTGCATATGGTGTTTGAGCTTGTTTTCCTAGTTTTCGCTTAATCAAAGTGTGATCTTGATGGCTCTGAGAATATTATTTTGGCGTCAGACTATCTCGTTGATCATCTTGAGTGAAAATTCAACATGGTATCAATGACAGGTTCAGTTGCTTGAGCAATGATCAACTTGTGTTATGCTCTGTGCTTCTGGAAGCTTGACCAGGGTTGTAGCAATGGAAGGGGGTAAAGCAAGAGGTCTGTGTATTGAACTCTTAACGCTGACTAACTTTAAGAAGTGAAGGTCGTGTATGAAGAGTTATCTTTTGAACGAGGAGTTATTCACAAAGGGCGCTCCTGTAATTCACAAAGGCTAGGGGGGCGTGCTCTGTGCGACATAGGGCGCTTAACCTTATTAATTATAAGAAGATAACATAGATTCAATGATCATACTGTCATTTAAAATTTATAAGAAGTTAACCGTTTCAAAATTATAAGAAGATAACATGATTATTAAGAATTTAATTAACCTTATTAATGTTTAACACAAATTTAATTATAATTGTGACGAAGAGGTTCAAGTTAGAAGGGAAAAAAGCCCACCATACTTATATTACATATTCCTATTTCAAACTTCTTATATTTATTATTTTATCTATTTTTATACGTTACATTTTACTTATATAATCTAATTCCTTTCTTTTATAAAATTTACTGTACGTCTTCTTCCTCCTTCGAGAGTTTACGGCTAGAGCTGCCACCGTCGCTGGGACAATGGTAGGGGGCAAGGATACCTTCGGCAAGGTCGACGGAGGTTGACAACCCTATGCGGTGGTCCAGCGGCCGTCCGCTGCCTGTTTGTCAGTTGAAAATGGGGTCAGTGAGGAAATCAAGCTCGCCACCGCAAGGATCCACTTCCAGGCACCGACACAGCCTACTGATGGGCCAAATAAGAGAATAATATTTAGGAACCTTAGATCTAAGCCCAGGGAAGATAACAATATTGTTGAAATTTGTGAAGTAAAAGTGGGTGATCGGGCAGACCGGGCGGCCTAGGCAGACTGTCCATGCGGACTGATGGAGCAGCCTGGCGGTCTGGTGATGGCGGTCTGGTGTGGTGTTCTGGAGGTAGGCGTGCAGATAGGAATAGAATCTGCCTGCTTCTTCGACCTGGCTTGTCGCTAGTGATTTGCGGGTTTGGAGCTTATCCGCAGATTGCGCGGACTGGTTGCGAATCCGGCAGTTGCCTGCTGGCTTGGTTGCTGTGCGAGTTGGAGATCGCGAGATCGGCAATAGTCCGTGCCTTTGATCTCTGGTGGTGCGGTAGGTGTTAGCCGCATTCTTGGTGGCGAACTGTCCTTGTATCTGGCGGTCTGGCTTTGTGTCCGTCGAGCTTGCGCCATATGTTTGATGGGTTACTAGACTTGGTCACACACTGTGACAAGTCCAGGGTGTTCGCATAGTTCGCAAAGTCCGCTTGTTGACCGGGCGATCTGTGCCTGTTGGTCTTGGACTTTTGTGGCGGGTCGGTGCGGTGTTCGCGAGCTATGCTGGCTGGTGCCGTGTCCGCGTGTAGCATGCAGACTGATGTAGTGAGTGGGTTGTTGGTCCACATGCTGTGCAACTTGCGGTCTAGTGCGGTGTCCGCCAGGTTGCGGACTGTTTCCTGACTGCCTGGCGGTTTGGCTGTTGTCCGGCCTTGTCCTTGCGGACTAGGCGGACTGGGTTGTGCTAGCTGCGGACTGGGGTGGTGACTCTATCCACTAGGGCGGTTACCACACTTCTCTCCGCGCCTATAAATAGGCCCCCCGTCACATCATTTGAAACAGAATGAACAGTAAGTTGAGCTCGGATTAATTGCCGCGGACTCGGTTTTCCTATCCGTGCGGATTGAGCAGGTTTAATTGGTTGCTGTTTGCAGGTGGTGCGGCTAGCACTGTGAAGCCAGGAGTTTGGTTCTGTCTTCGGTCAGGTTTAGTGAAGCTTGTGGTTTGCAATCAGCGGTATCAGTAGGTCGCTTCTGCGTCTTGCCAATTTTCTCTGCTTCAACTTTTCCAAATTCAATAACCTGTCCGCCGGACTCGGCAGTTAGGCGGTCTGTTCTTCAGTTCAGCGGCAGCTTGCAGCAGTCAGCAAATAACGGTGTGTCTGCGCGACCTCGCAGTCTCGGCGGACTCTGTGTTCTATTCGTCTCTTGCAGTAGTTCGGGCGGTCTCGACGACTTCGGCGGACTGGGCGGTCTCGGCGGTCTTCGGTTTTTTGTCCGCTTGGATTGTTCTTGTAATCTTTTCTGTTTTCCATTGTGTATTGGAGAAATCATGTCTCGCCACATATACCTCACCCTGTAAAGAAGATAATAAAAATTTGATCTGCTTGTCTCTTCTGGTTGCATCTGGTGTTTGATCTTGCTTTCCTAGTTTTCGCTTATTCAAGGTGTGATCTTGATAGCTCTGAGAATATTAATTTGGCGTCAGACTATCTCGTTGATCATCTTGAGTGAAAATTTAATATGGTATCAATGGCAGGTTCAGTTGCTTGAGAAATGATCAACTTGTGTTGTGCTTTGTGCTTCTAGAAGCTTGACCAGGGTTATTGCAATGGAAGGGGGTTATGCAAGAGGTCTGGGTATTGAACTCTTAACGCTGACTAACTTTAAGAAGTGGAGGTCTTGCATGAAGAGTTATCTTCTGGGCGAGGAGTTATGGGAGGTCGTCGGTGGTGACGATATGCAGGAAGTTATAGCTGTGTTTGGGACTGCTGAGCATGTGAGAGTCTGGAGGAGAACAAATGCAAAGGCTGAGTTTACCCTCGAGCGGGCTGTCTCACCGGAGCTATTTGATCACATCATTGGATGTGAGTCAGGTGTTGATATTTAGACTTCCCTCGATGGGTTGTTCAATAGGAAGAACATAGTTAGGCTACTGTGTCTAGAGAATGAGTTGGCTAGGATTACTCAAGGAGACCTGACCATCTCTAAGTACTTTCTGAAGATGAAGGGTCTGTGTGCTGAGTCATTAGCGCTTGATCCTGATGAGCCCATCTCTGAGGCTAAGTTGAAATGACACATAATCCGTGGCTTACGGAAGGAGTATGTGGCCTTTGTAACCTATGTTCAAGGCTGGGCAACTCAGCCATCTCTGCTAGAGCTTGAGAACCTGCTTACTTCGCAATAAATTTTGGCTAGATAGATGGCTGGAGTTACTATTTCTGAAGGAGGTAGTGAAACACTCTTCATAGGCAAGAAGAAGAAGAAATGAGAAGGGAAGAAGAACACCATTATTGAAGATGAGCCTTCAACTTCTTATCAGCAAGAGAGGAGCGTTGCTCCTAAGAAGGACTGGAAGAAGAATTTGAAGTGCTACAAGTGTCATCAGCCGGATCACTTCAAGCATGACAGCAAGGTCAAGCTGCAGCCTGGGCATACTACAAGCAAGGAGGAAGCTTGCCCTAGTACTGAGGAAATTGGATGGGGTGGAGCTTTCATGACGGGCACTTGTGTCTGTGCCTTGTCTGCCATCAACTTCAAAGACAACTGGATCGTGGACTCTGGGTGTGGTCATCACCTCACCGGAGACAAGTCAAAGTTCTCCTCGTTGCAGACTTACTCAGGTAACGGAGCTATTATTACTGTTGATAATACTGTTCATACAGTAGAGAAGGAGAGGGTTGTGTCCTTTGGTAGTGATAAGGGGCCACTCACATTAAGGAGTGTGTATCATGTACCGGGCATGAAGAAGAACCTCTTCTCTGTGATCAATGCGGTAGACGCAGGCTATCACGTTCTGTTTGGGCCAACAAAAGTGAAGTTTATTCGCAACGTATCAATGGTGAAGGCTGATGTTGCTCACGTTGGGAGGAGAGTAAAAGACTTGTTTATTCTTGCAACAAGCTCCTACGTTGATCGGATGAGGGACAACGATAGCGCTGCTATTTGGCATGAAAGACTAGGGCACGTAGGGATGGACAAGCTGAAAGCAATGTCAATAAATAGCCTTGTGAAAGGCTTGCCGAATTTGTCATACTACGGAGATGACCACATTTGCGCAGGGTATCAGTACGGTAAGGCTCATCGCCTTTCGTTTGATAAGTCACAAACGAAGAGCAAGAGACCATTTGAGTATATCCATGGTGACCTGATGGGGCCAACTACTACTACTAGTCTTGGAGGAAGTAGATACATGCTGGTGTTGATTGATGATTACTTAAGATACACTTTGGTGTATTTTATGAAGGAGAAGTCAACAACTTTTCAATTGTTTGTGGAGTTCAAGGAGCTAGTGGAGGGCCGGCTTGGTCTGCGGATCAAGAAGTTCAGATCAGACAATGGTGGTGAGTTTGTCTCTTCCGAATTCTCTAACTTCTACAGGAAGCATGAGATCCAGAGAGAGCTTACTTGTGCTCATACTCCACAACAAAATGGAGTAGCGGAGCAGAAGATCTGTCATCTGATGGAAACCTGCAAGTGCTGGCTTCATCCAAAAGACATTCCTAGGTCCTTCTGGGCAGAGGAAATGTCTTGCGCTTCTTATGTCATCAATTAGATGCCTCTTAGTCCGATCAACATGAAGTCTCCTTTCGAGATGTTGTTGAAGGAGAAGCCAAGCGTGGAACACCTTCAGGTGTTTGGATCAACTTGCTATGTGCATGTCCCGGATGCTTTAAGGATGAATCTTGATGCAAAGGCAAGGAAGCTTGTCTTTGTAGGATATGATGAACGGAAGAAGGGATGGAAGTGCATGGATCCTGCGATGAAGAAGTTTGTTGCATCAAGAGATGTGGTCTTTGATGAACTGACATCGTATGAATAAAGCTCGGTTAAGCTACCAGAGAGCAAGGTTGATGAAGAGTAGAAGGTGGCTATTGAAGTTCTTCAAGAGGAGCTTGATGTATCACCAAAAGCTCTTGTTGCTTCAAGCTCTGGGGCAGAGGATTCTGGTTAGGGAAGTAGGGGTTGCGACGCTCTAAGTGTGCTCGGAAATGGAGCTGAGCCTGAAGAAGCAACGAAGGTGGTGAGCAAGGAGCAGACCCTTCGGAGATCAAAGAGGACTATCAAGCCACCGGCTCGATACCATTGTAAGAAGCGAACTAAAACAAGCCGGAAATGGTATAACTGAAATTTTTTTATCAGAAAAAGGTATCTATTACAAAGGTATGGCCTCCCTTATATAGAATGGAGGAGAGAAGAGAGAATACAAATAAGAGATGTGGGACTATAAAATACGCGGACTGTACAAACATAAACCGCACAAGCCGCGCGGTTAGACAGAAGGGCTAACCGCTCGGCCACTACCAGAGAGAGAGACAAGCCGCCATGTGAGACCGTTAGACCGCCCGGTCTCCTAGTCGCTAGTAACAGACCGCTAGACCGCTTGGACCTCAGACCTCAACACAGCAACCAAACCGCTGAAGGCAAACCGCCAGACCGCCCGGTCAATAACCCGCCAAGCCAGACCGACAGACCGCCCGGTCTCCAACTTCAACACTCCCCCTCAAGCTGGAGCATATATGTCGATCATGCCCAGCTTGTCACATATATGAAGAAACGAGGCGGATACTGGCTTGGTGAAGATGTCAGCCAGCTCTTTTTCAGACGTGACGAAGGGGGTGCAAATTTGTTCCTTCAGAATCTCTTCACGAATGAAATGACAGTCGACCTCAATGTGCTTGGTTCTCTCATGGAAGACTGGATTTTTGGAGATGTATATAGCAGCCTTGTTGTCACAGAACATAGGTAGAGGATGGTTGTAGACCTCTCCTAAATCCAATATGAGAGCCCATAGCCATTTTAGCTCACAAGTGGTCGATGCCATACTCCGATACTCTGCTTCAGCACTGGACCTGGAGACAACAGACTGCTTCTTGCTCTTCCAGCTTACCAGATTTCCCCAACAAAAGTACAGAAACCGGAGGTAGACTTGCGGTCCCTTTGTCATCAGCGTAACTCGCATCTGAGTAAGCTTCAACCCTCAGATGATCATTCTTCTGAAAGAGCAATCCTTTCCCAGGGGCTGCTTTGACGTACTCCAAGATCCGCAAGGCGGACTGTAGATGGCACTCCCTGGGAGCTTGCATGAATTGACTCACCTTGCCCACAACATAGGAAATGTCGGGCCTAGTCACGGTGAGGTATATGAGCTTACCAACCAGACGCCTGTACCGCGAAGCATCTGAAAGAAGAGGCGAATCATCTGTCCAGGTTTTGTCTTCTCCAACAGCCATGGGACATCGGGCAGGTTTGGCCCCAGTCAATCCTGCTTCTTTTAAAATATCAAGAGCATACTTACGCTGAGAGAGGACTAAAGAGTTGGGCTTTCGAGAGATTTCGATCCCCAAAAAGTACTTCGGAGAACCCATATCTTTCGTGACCAGATGTTGGCGAAGATGCCGCTTTGTCAAGGCTAACCCTTCCTGGTCATCACCAGTGAGAAGAATATCATCAACATATACTGTAGGAACCACCAGTCCCGAAGAGGTTTTGCGAATAAATAGAGAGTGATCAGCAGCACTGCGAGCAAAACCAACGGCCGCGACGATGCCGCTGAACTTGTCAAACCAAGCTCGAGGGCTCTGCTTGAGGCCATAGATTGCCTTCTGTAGCCGGCATACTCGTGTCTCCCCCTGAGCAACATACCCTGGAGGTTGCTCCATGTAGACGGCCTCCTGAAGATCACCATAAAGGAAGACATTCTTGATATCCAGCTGGGAAAGTGGCCAGTCTTTGTTGACCGCCATAGAGAGAAGGACCCGTATAGTGCTGAGACGAGCCACGGGAGAGAAGGTGTCAAAGTAATCAACCCCATAGGTTTGAGTAAAGCCCTTAGCCACCAGGCGAGCTTTATAACGGTTCACAGTGCCATCTGGGCCAAATTTGACCACAAAGACCCAGCGACAGCCAACAACATCTGTATCAAAGGGAGGAGGGACAAGAGTCCAGGTACCCCGCTCTGTGAGGGTCGCCATTTCCTCATCCATGGCCATCTTCCAGTGAGGAATGGCAAGGGCCTCCTGGTAGGAACGAGGTGTGGTTGTAGCAGAGATAGCCAGCGCAAAGGCCCTGCGAGAAGGGGTAAGACGATCATATGAAACAACAGCAGCAAGGGGGTGTAGGGTACACGTCCGCACCCCTTTGCGAAGAGCTACAGGAAGATCCAGGTCGGCGGGCTCCTCGGCATCCAGAGCATCCGTGGCAGAGAGAGCTGGCCCGGGAGGAGAGAGCGATGGCAACGGAGATGAGGGAGATGGAGGCGGAGAGAGAGGCGGAGGGAGAGGAGTGGGCGGAGACGGAGGAGGGGCGGATATCGTAGTAGGAGACGAGGGAACGAACGGAATAACAGGAGAATCAGAGGTGGGGGAAGAGAAGAGGAGTCATCCGAGAAGTAGGAGGCATTCTCGAAGAAGGTAACATCAGCGGAGACGAACTGCTTACGACGAACAGGATCAAAGCAGCAGTAGCCTTTCTGAGTGGCCGAGTACCCCAGAAAGACACATTTGGTGGAGCGAGGGGAGAGCTTATCACGGGTGGCAGATGGGGCATGCACAAAAGCAGTGCACCCAAAGATTCGGAGAGGGAGAGGAAAAAGCTCCTTGCCTGGATAAAGGATGGAAAAAGGGGTTTTCCCTTGAGAACGGAGGAGGGAATGCGATTGATGAGATAGCAGGCAAGAAGAACAGCATAGACCCAATATGAGCGAGGGACATGCATTTGAGTCATCAATGTGCGAGCAACATCGAGGAGGTGACGGTTTTTGCGTTCCGCCACCCCATTTTGTTGGGATGTATAGACACAACTTGTCTGATGAATAACGCCATGTTGCACACAGAAAGAGGTAAAAGCATGATTTAAGTACTCTTTTGCATTATCAGAGCGAAAAGTTTTAATACCAACACCAAACTGATTTTTGATTAAATGATAATAGGAGGTCCATACATTAAAAAGTTCAGAGCGATCTCGTAAGAGATACACCCAAGTACATCTAGAAAAATCATCAATAAAGGTTACAAAATAAGAACTACCCCGACCAATAGTAAGGGTAGGAGCAGGTCCCCAGATATCGGGGTGGACTAGATCAAACGGACGGGTAGAGCCCCGACCTTGCTTCGGCGGGAAGGAGGAACGATGATGCTTGCCAAGTTGACATGCTTCGCAGTTGAGAGGAGTATTGGAGGGAGGGAGGTGGGGCAGAAGCTGATGTATAAGCCGTGGTGGAGGATGACCGAGAAGGAGATGCCACTGGAGAAGATCCGTACAAGAAGAAGAGAAGGCGGACAAAGCGGAAACGTTGTCGAGGAAGTAGAGGCCGCCGCTCTCAGTCCCAGTAGCAATCGTCCGCTGGGAGCTCGGATCCTGAAAAGAACAAGAAGATGGAGTAAACATTACAGAACATTGAAGCTGCTTGCACAAAGAAGTAACTGACAACAGATTGCACGGAAACTTGGGCACATAGAGAGTGTCCTCTAGCCGAAGGGACGGAGTAACATGAACCACTCCCGACCCATGAACCGGGGAGGGAGAACCGTCTGCAATGAGGACCGGGGGCAACCGATCATGCTGTTCGAGGAGAGAGAAGCACTGAGGATTGCCCATCATATGATTAGTTGCACCGGAGTCGATAAGCCATTTACCTTGAGTGACCACATGGGCACTACCTGATGATGTGACCACGGAAGCAGACGGCTTGGAAGAGGAGGCGGAAGAGTCACCCGAGGGGCGAACATGGGGATGCTTTGTCCAGCAGCGGTCAAGAGTGTGTCCGGTGCGGCCGCAGTGAGAGCAGAGGTAGCGAGAAGAAGGACGTCCGCTAGACTGATGACTGCGGCTACCAGAGCCACTCCGCTGAGTTTGATGAGCATAGTTATCCGGAGGAGAAGGAGCGGGCAGAAGCGGGCGCTGAAGGAGAGAGGTGACAGCGGCGATGCGAGCAGCGGTGGCATCTAAAGCAGGAGATTCCGCCTCACCCAGAATTTGTTGGCGGATCATGTCATAAGTGTCAGGAAGACGGAGCAGATAACACACAAACAGAAGCTCCTGGAAGTGCTTGTGTTGTTGAGCCAGATCCGCAGAAAAGGGGCGATTCTGAAGAATCTCAGCACCAAGAGCTTGAACTTGTTGGTAGGCAGCAACAAGAGACAAGGTAGGCCGGGCAAAGAGGTCCGCATACAACGTATAGATGCGGGACGTCTGAGCCCCTTTGGAATACAGAGCAGCAAGATGAAGCCAAGCGGCCTTCACCGTCTCATCATGACAGATGACGGGAAGGCACTCATCAGATAGACTATTAGCGAGCCAAGTACGCACAAGAGCGTCACTCGCATCCCAGTCATCAAAGAGAGGTGAAGTGGTAGGAGGAGGGTCATCAACGAGATGGTGGCGTTTGCGTTGCGAGCGAAGGAGAAAGGTGAAAGAGACGCTCCAATCCGAGTAGTTGGAGCCGACAAGCTTGAAAACGGTGCCAAGGTTCCCGGAAGGAGTAGGAGGTAGAGGCGGAGCCGGATTGGCTACAGGGGTGGCGACAGGAGTGGTGGCAGTGGAAGCATCAGAAAGTTCCATAAGAGCAAACAACAAGAAGCCACGCAGTTAGGAAACAAGCCGCGTGGATAGGCAAAAGAAGAACTGCAGCAGTCAGGATGTCAAACACCAGCGGCCAGAAAGACCACGACCAAGCCGCAGTATCAAGCAGAGGGGTAGAAGTCGAGTGGCAAGCAGACAGTCCGCTCGAACAGAAGCACAAGAGAAGGCAAGGCACACGGCGATAGGTCGCGGCGAACTAGGCGACAGATCGCAGCGAACAAGGCAACAGGTCGCGACGACCAGAGCAAGAGCAAACAGGAGGAGGCAAGGCACACAGCGATAGGTCGCGGCGAACAAGGCGACAGATCGCAGCGAACAAGGCAACAGGTCGCGCATACAGAGGGCAACGACAAGGAGACCGCGCGGACAGGGCGCAAGCCGGAGAAGCAAGTCGCCCGAACAGAGAGGGGAACAGAATCAGGGGGAAAGGATACCTGGCTCTGATACCATGTAAGAAGCGAACTAAAACAAGCCGAAAATGGTATAACTAAAATTTTATTATCAGAAAAAGGTATCTATTACAAAGGTATGGCCTCCCTTATATAGAATGGAGGAGAGAAGAGAGAATTCAAATAAGAGATGTGTGACTAAAAAACACGCGGACTGTACAAACAAAAACCGCACAAGCCGCGCGGTTAGACAGAAGGGCTAACCGCTCGGCCACTGCCAGAGAGAGACAAGCCGCAATGTGAGACCGTTAGACCGCCTGGTCTCCTAGTCGCCAGTAACAGACCGCTAGACCGCTTGGACCTCAGACCTCAACACAGCAACCAAACAGCTGAAGGCAAACCGCCAGACTGCCCGGTCAATAACCCGCTAAGCCAGACCGACAGACCGCCCGGTCTCCAACTTCAACAACCATGAAGGGAATGCAGTAAGCTTTGTCTCTTGTTTCTTTGTAGGCCCTTTGGATGAGCGAGAGCCTTCAAGCTTCAATGAGGCCACTGGATTCAAGGAGTGGGAAGATGCCATGGAAGAGGAGATGGCTGCTCTCAAGAAGAATGAAACCTGAGACCTTGTGCCTAGGGTTGATGGCATTACTCCAGTGACTTGCAAGTGGGTGTACAAGTTGAAGAAGAAGGCTGATGGGAGCATCGAAAGATACAAGGCTCATCTTGTTGCTCGAGGATTCTCATAATAGTATGGAGAGGACTATGAGGAGACATTTAGTTTAGTTGCAAAGATGACTTCGGTTCGGGTGGTGATCGTCTTGGCTGCTTGCCATGGATGAAGGATGTGGCAGCTTGATGTGAAGAATGCTTTTCTTTATGGGGAGATTGCTAAGGACATCTTCATGGATCATTCGCTTGGATTTGTCTCTGAAATTCATCCAGACTACGTCTGCAAACTCAAGAAAGCTCTCTATGGGTTGAAGTAGGCTCCAAGAGCTTGATATAAGAAGATAGCAGAATACCTCCAATTCTGCGGATATCTTGCTTCAAAATCGGATTAAAGTTTATTCATCAAGAAGAAGGGGGAGCTTCAGGTCTTGGTCCTACTGTATGTTGATAACATGATCATCACAGGGAATTCCAAGGAGGAGGTAGCTTGGCTCAGGGCTGAGCTAGCTATTCACTTCGAGATGAAAAACTTGGGAGAGCTTTATCACTTTCTTGGTCTTGAAGTGGAGAGGAAGGAGAGCGGGATACTCATTTCCCAGAAAGGATATGCGAATCGCATTGTGAATCGATTCGGCATAAAGGAAGGGAAGAGTTTTTCTACTCCTCTAGATTATAGGCTGAAGCTTTAACGAGATGAACGAAGAATTCTTCCTGATCCCTTGGTGTTCAGAGCTCTAGTGAGGAGTTTGATCTACCTAACGATTACAAGACCAGACATTATTTATGCTGTTGGCCGAGTAAGTCGGTTTATGGCAGAGCCAAGGAAGTCTCATCTAGTGGCGGAAAAGAATATCTTGAAGTATGTCAAGGCTACTTCTGATATGGGACTCCTTTACAGGAGGGACACATGCTTTTCATTGCAAGGATACACGAATGCTGATTATGGTGGTGACGGATGATCGAAGATCAACATCGGGTTATGTTTTCACTTGTGGATCAGCTAGCATCTCGTGGTGTAGCAAGAAGCAGGACTCAGTGGCCGTCTCTACTACAGAAGCATAGTACAAGGCTTCGCCCTTGGCTGCTCGAGAAGCCATCTGGCTAAGGAGGATAGTAGGACGTCCATGAGGAAGTGCAAGGTCCTACTCTACTCCGAGGTGACAATGAGAGTGCTCTCAAACTAGTGAACAATCCAGTTTGTCACGCAAAGACCAAGCATATAGAGATCCATCACCACTTCATAAGGGAGAAGGTGTTGGAGGGATTTTTTATGGTCGGGCATGTTCGGAGTGAATACAACCTTGCTAACATCTTCACGAAACCGCTGTCGAAGGGGCCATTTCAACGGCTACGGGGACTACTGGGCTTGATCACCACTTCTCACTTCAAGTGGGAGTGTTGAAATTTGTGAAGTGAAAGTTGGTGATCGGGCAGACCGTGCGGCCTGGGCGGACTGTCCATACGGACTGATGGAGCGGCCTGGTGATCTGGTGATGGCGGCCTGGTGTGGTGTTATGGAGGTAGCCGTGCAGATATGAATAGAGTCCGCTTGCTTCTGCGATCTGGCTTGTCGCCAGTGATTTGCGGGTTTGGAGCTTATCCGTGGATTGCGCGGACTGGTTGCGAGTTCGGCAGTTGGATGTTGGCTTGGTTGCTGTGTGAGTTGGAGATCGCGAGATCGGCAATACTCCTTGCCTTTGATCTCTAGTGGTGCGGTAGGTGTTAGTCGCATTCTTGGTGGCGGGCTATCCTTAGAGCTGACGGTCTAGATTCGTGTCCGCCGTGCTCGCGCCATATGTTTGGTGGGTTACTGGACTTGGTCACACATTGTGATAAGTCTAGGGTGTTCGCATAGTCCGCAGAGACCGCTTGTTGACCGGGTGATCTGTGCCTGTTGGACGTGGACTTATGTGGCGGGCTGGTGTGGTGTTTGCGAGCTATGCGGGTTGTTGCCGTGTCCACATGTAGCATGTGGACTGATGCAGTGAGTGGGTTGTTGGTTCACATGCTGTGCAACTTGCGGACTGGTGCGGTGTCCGCCAGGTTTCAGACTGTTTCCTAACTGCCTGGCGGTTTGGCTGTTGTCCAGCCTTGTCCTTGCGGACTCGGTGGACTGGGTTGTGTTAGTTGCTGACTGGGGTGGTTACTCTATCCACTAGGGAGGTGACCACACTTCTCTATACGCCTATAAATAGGCCCCCTGTCACATCATTTGAAACTGAATGAATAGTAAGTTGAGCTCGGATTAATTGTTGCGGACTCGGTTTTCCTATCCGCACGGATTAAGCAGGTTTAACTGGTTGCTGTTTGCAGGTGGCGCGGCTAGCACTATGAAGCCAGGAGTTTGGTTCTGACTTCGGTCAGGTTCAGTAAAGCTTGCGGTTTGCAATCGGTAGTTTCAGTAGGTCGCTTCTGCAGCTTGTCAGTTTTCTCTACTTCAACTTTTCCAAGTTCAATAACCTGTCCGCCGGACTCGGCGGTTAGGCGGTCTGTTCATCAGTTCGGCGGCAGCTTGTAGCAGTCAGCGAATAATGGTGTGTCTGCGCGACCTCGTGGTCTCGACGGACTCTGTGTTCTATTCATCTCTTGTAGCAGTTTAGGCGGTCTCGGCGACTTCGGCGGACTGGGCGGTCTCGACGATCTCCGATTTTTTGTCCACTCGGATTGTTCTTGTAATCTTTTATGTTTTCAATTGTGTACTGGCGAAATCATGTCTTGCCACATATACCTCGTCCTGTAAAGAAGATAATAAAATTTTGATCTGCTTGTCTCTTCTGGTTGCATCTGGTGTTTGAGCTTGCTTTCCCAGTTTCTGCTTGATCAAGGTGTGATCTTGATAGCTCTGAGAATATTAATTTGGCGTTAGACTATCTAGTTGATCATCTTGAGTGAAAATTCAACAGAAATCATCTTATAATTGGTTGTTGTTGGAAGAGGATGTACGGAAATGGTTGAATCCAAGTTTGGTTCGTAGCGGAGGTCTCCGTAACTGAGATCCTTTTCCAGCAGGCGATGACATTTTTTCAAATGGTCCTCCCCCTCACCTCCCTCTCTCTCTCTCTCTCTCTATTTTTTCTGCTGGACAAAATATTCACTGCCTCTCTTTCTCCTCTTCCCTCTCTCTCTCTCTCTCTCTCTCTTCCCCATCTTTGTTTGCTCGAAGGGCATTGGCAAGAGTGAGGGAGGATGGGCTTTTGCAGTATAATATTGGGAGTATTTCCTGGGATCGGGAATGAGGAGAGAGGGAGGGAGGAGGATTTTGGGGAAAATTTTATTTGCAACCCATGATCTTATAATCCGACAGTTCAAATTATTTTCATGAATTTTTAATTCATTGCTATTGACAGTCCTTCTAATTTTTTTAAATATATATAGTATATATACACACACGCGCACACGTGCGTGCTTGATTCGTTTATACATATATCCGAGCAAACAAAATCTAATCCCTCGATACTTCACCTTCTCGCCATCTCTTCACCGGGTTTCCTGTCGGAAACATCAGTGTCAATCTCCTCATCTCCATCACGCCGTCTATTCACTAGGCTGCTCGCCGGAAACACCATTTCCTCTTCTCCATCACATCCGACGCCGTCCCTGCAACCAAAAATCTGAAGGCCAGCGGGAAATTTTTTTTGGGCCGACCTTCTCGCGTCACATCCACTCCCGCTGACCACCACCTCACTGAACAACTTACACCTACTGCCTCATCCTGTGTCGTCCTTTGCACGCCGCATCCACTACGTTCGGTCACCGATACTTACCTCCTTACACCTTCAGCCCCAAATTTTGCCTCTTAGGGTAATCCATTGCCGGAAGAGTGGACTGTCACTAGAGAGAAACAAGAAGGTAATACCCAATTTTTCATTCATTCAAAAACAGCTATCATTGCAAGTTGACTCATGTCCAATGCTAATGTTGGAGTCCAATACTCGTGTATTAATCAATTAATATGCTATTTTTTTCAATACTAATAAGTTATTACGCTACTTTTTCATGTCCAATACTAGTGTATTAAACATTATTCTACTATGAAGCAGGATAAGTCATGAAACATTAAAAACTCAGGTTCATCTCCATTGTATATTGATGATATTAATACTCATTCTCAAGATATTGGCACAGTAGAAGAGGGTTCAAATTTTAGTCATGCTCAAACTAACGAACCTTACATTGGCCTTGAATTTGATGATTTGGATGAAGTTTACAATTTTTATAATTGTTACGCAAGGAAATCAGGGTTTGAAATCAGGAAAAATTCTAGTAGTAAATCTAGAATTACAGGAGATTTGATATGGAAAAATTTTGCACGTGATAAATCTGGCAAAAAAGTTATACCTAATATAACTGAATCTTCTACAAATACAAGGCGGCGACATGATATAAGGGTCGAATGTGGAGAGAAGTTAGATGTGAGAATAAATAAATACGATAAATGGTTTGTTTCTGCATTTGTTATAGAGCATAACCACGCATTGGACACACCAAGAAAAATAAGGAAGCATAGACCTCATTATTGATCACATAAAAGCATACTAGCAACAAAAGTGATGAAAGATTTACATCAATTTGGAATTAGGCCATCAAACATAGCAAAAACATTAAATGCAAGTGGAGTAGGCACAAATATAAGCTCTCGAAATGTTACAGATCATTTACGAAAATAAAGAAATAATCAGGTTGGCAGGAAAGGAGTTCTAGTTTTTCAATATCTGCAATTACAACAAAGTCTAGATGCACAAATTTTTTTCTATAGAGTTGGATGAATATAGTTTTTTGAGATCTATATTTTAGGCCGATTCTATATCGAGGAAAGATTATCTTACTTTTGGAGATGTACTTGTATTTGATGTGACTTACAAAACTAATACTCTTATGATGCCATTTGCGCCATTTATCGGTATAAATCATCATAGAAAATCAATTTTTTTGGATGTGCACTTTTGGCTGACGAAAAAGATGAGACATTTTGTTAACCCCAGAATCCACAACATGCTCAACATGACAGATCTTCCTCCTCTTTTGGTAGACTCAGTTTCGACAGTCTACTCAGGTCACCAAGACCATGCAGTTCCAAGGCTCTCCAGCGGCGGACTCAGTCCTCAGTCTGCCCAGGTCGCCCGATCATTTCCAGTTCCAACCTCCTTCAGCGGAGGACTCCATCCCCCAGTCCGCCAAGCTCGTCCAGCCTCAGGTGATCAAGCTTCCAGATCGTCCGCCAAGCCTTCAGGCGGACTCGAGGGGCAGCCCGCACAGACTGCGACCCTTCAGCCAGGATCGCGCCCTACAGCCAGACAGAAGCTCCAGCTTGCAAGCCCAGTCTGCCCCTCTCGCACAGGCTGCTTGTCTTTTCTTTTTTGATTCCCATCACTGCTGTCCGGTTCTCCTGTACCCCGGGCAGCCGGTTATTTTAGCCCTGCCCGTTTGGGTATCCCCCAAACCTATAAATAGGGGGAACCGGTGCACCCAATGCACGTTGACTCGAGCCCAGGAGCCTACTTGTTAAAGACTGCGGAATAGAATCTCAGGCTTTGCGGTCTCCAGCTTGCTCTCCGTTCAACTTTTCTTTCCTCTACTTGTAATCCAATCTTTTTGCAGTCAAAGGAAAGCCCGTCGCAAGAGAGGCATTCAGGCCGCGACGGGCGAAGTTTGGTGTTGTCGTGGCTTATGGCTCTGCTTTCTCTAGTCCACCAGTAGATTACTGCTTGCAGTCTTCTCTTTTCCCTTCTTTTCCCCCATGTTCTAGCCGTTAACTGGTGGTGTCCATTTCTGCGCATCAACGATAACGGCAAGTGTACCGTATCAGAAGTGGTATAGGTTTAAAGAAAACAAGGTCGTATTAGACTCGGGGTGATTGAGTAATTCTACTTTGAAAATCGTTATTATTTTATCAATAGAAATTTGGATTGGGTTGTGATTAACAAAAACTAGAGACGCTAATTAAATTAATTCGATGGGTTAAAAGTAGTGCCCGATCTTTGAATCACCTCAGAAATAGAAAATAATGGGATAAAAATAGAAATGCAATTCTCTTGTTGAAGAGGGCTTGACCGTGGAGGTTCCTGAAGCATGAATATCCCTCTTTCGAGGATTAGGTTCAACTAAGCTTAGATGTATCGACCGAACTTTCGTTCTCAAATTGCATCGCCTAAGACTTGCTTTAGGTTGTGAACCTCGCTATTGGATTTTACTCCAATTCGGAAGAGTTATGTTGTCCTCTCTCTAGGGTTGCATTCTATTCTTTTTACCAATGAGTGATCGATTCGCCTTACGAGCCTCTCGGCTAACTAAAGAGCGAAAACCATTATGAAAACTATATAAAATATATAGCCTCAATGAATTGATCAACAGTAAATCGTTAGTGTTTAACAAATTGAGAAAAACAAAACTAAAATCATAGCAAAAATTAACTCATCATCGCGATCGAGCACTATAGAAATTAGCCGCTCATGGAGATGGAGGGATCATTCGCATTGGAATACGGTATGATAAAATTAAGAACACGACAAGAGGCAAAATTGTAAGATTATAAGAGTATGTTGGAACACCCTAGTTTGAATTTGGGTCAGGATCACTATGTCTTTAGGACTATTAGATTGACCCATCAATGTATAGCTAAGGGTCATAGGATGTGCTAAGTCAGAGGCTCTCAGAGATTGAAGAAATCAGCCATGAGAAATCAGTCAAGAGAAGAAATCAGAATTCAACCTTGGCATCGAGCTCAGATCGACGAGATAAGTTCAGGCGTCGAGCTGAAATCGACGATCTCTGAGCTCAGGTCCACGAGGCGTCGAACTCCGTTCGACGATCTCCGAGCTCAGATCGACGTTTTCTGTCCCAGACCAACTCCAATATCTCTGAGCTCAGATCGACGATAGTCGAGCTCAGATCGACGATCATCTTGTTGAGAATGATGATTTCTGCCATCACACTGAACGCAAGTTCCCATGCAGATTTTCAGGATATCCTTGGTCCAATCAAAGTGAGCTATTCATATTCCAACACAGCTTTATTACAGGACAGTTACAAGAATGCATTTATGAAGATTATAGCCGATGGAGTAACTAAGAGAGAGCAGTAATTAATGCAAGAATTCAAATGACCGTTGCTCACCTATCAGAATATATACACAGAGATACAGAGGAACAAAGTAGAGGAGAAGGCAGTGAAAACAGAACAGAGAAGAGAAGAAAAGAAAATAGAAAGAGATACAGGAATCAGAGTTCCAAGAAGAACTCAACATCACCTGTACAGCCAGTGCTCCTCTCAGATCTACTATTCCAAGAAGCCTGAAGAGACAACTACTCTACATCAGTCTAAAGGCTTACTGGAAGATCAACATCATCAAGGCTTCATCATTCACACTCCAAGACAACTCACATTTCAGCCTTTGCTGAAATCATCATTTGCTGGAGCAGTCATTCATTGAAGACCTATCACCCTTTGCAAAGCTTCCACTCCCGAACCTACTGCTAATCTCAGGGGGAGCTTTGACATCATCATCAAAATCCAATTGTGCTTCTCTTTGATTATTGAACAGAGAAGACAACATCTATTCTCCCTTCCCCACTGTACAAAGGGTTCTTGAGCTCCCTTCAAAAGTTCTGCCTGGTTTCTGAGACCTTATCAAAACTCAGTGGTGGCAAGAAACCTGATCAAAAAATCCAGTTTGGTTTTTGAGCACCTTATCAAAAGCTTATTGGTGCCCAGGATACTTGATCAACTATTCCTGCAGTGGATTCCTACCTAGGGTGGTAGAAGAGTGGATGTACCCAAGTTTAGGGGAACCACTATAAATTTCTTGTGTCGTCTGGTTTGCCTTTATTTCTTTTCTTTATTATTCTTGCTGTGTGTTTGATCTAATATCTAGGATAGATCTCTCTTTCAATTGGTATCAGAGGCGGTTGGTTGTTTATATAGGCTAACACCTGAACCAAAAGATCTCTCTTTTAATCCATCATAGTTAGATTAATTATTCTGTTTTTCACATAGCAAGAATATGGAATATTCTAGCACCAGACCTCCTAAGTGCAACATAAACAAATTTGCACTTTGGAAGACAAGAATTAAGTCATTTATGGACAATATCGATGAAGAAATATTTTATGCCATTATGACAGGTCTCCCAACCTCAGCAACAACAACTAAAAGGGCCAGGCTAGCTGATGCCAGGGCCATGAATATCCTAGCACAGTCATTATCTGATAACTTATTTCAGGAAGTTGTTGAATGCTCAACAACTAAGGAGATATGGGATTCTCTTCATCAAATGGCTTCTGAACCAGTGGATGGAACTACAGAAAGAAGCCACAACATCTTATTTGAAGGAGGAGAATCAATATCCCTAGATGTTATTTGGGATGTATTAGATGATGAATCATCATTTGAAGATGAAGAGGAGGAAGCAAGGGCCAAAAATTCTACTTAATGACCATCAATACTTCCTGCAGCAGTTTAGAGGCTGAACAAACAGAAGGAAA
Organism: Platanthera zijinensis; assembly: GCA_039513925.1. Classification (NCBI taxonomy): domain Eukaryota; kingdom Viridiplantae; phylum Streptophyta; class Magnoliopsida; order Asparagales; family Orchidaceae; genus Platanthera; species Platanthera zijinensis. The sequence goes on along the minus strand of CM077078.1, from coordinate 162,739 downwards.
ATCAAAACCTGAAGAGGATCAGGTATTATCTAACTTTGTTTCCAGTTCAGTTAACTTAGAACTTCAACTTTGCTGCCAAGATTCAATAAAACCTGAGGAGGAAACAAAACTTCTCAGAGGAATGTTTTCAGAATATATTAAAAGGAAGAAGAAACGTTTTAATCGACAAAATGAGTTCAGACCGTCGAACTCAGATCAACGATCCTATATAAAATCATCGAACTCAGTCTGATTTTTCATAAATTTGATTTATAATTATAAGGATAAACTATTTAAAATATTTTTAAATCCTTCTCTTATTTGGAACAAATTTATTAGGAAACATCTTTTCTTAGGGCTGCTTCTATCTTTTTGATATCTTGTTCAAAATTATGTTAGGACTTCTGTATGAGAATTCTCTGTCAGATAACTTTATATTTCTTCTAGATCATTTTCTAAATTCATCTAGATTGAGTCCTCTACTCTAGTTGCATTGGTCAGCAGTGATCATGGCACTGAGTTTGAATTTCTTCTAATGAAAAGAAATTCTATAGGAAGGAAGATATCAGACTTTGTTTTTCAGATCTAGAACCCTAATAAAATTTGCTGGTCAAATATCATTTTTCTGCTAACATATCCTTTTCAAGGAGAGAGCAATCTCTATCATAGCTTTCTGCAGGTACCATCTATAAGAGTTAGCTGGATGACTCAATCAAAATCCAATTTTCAAAGTCATCCCAGCCTCCTCCAATCACAGTTACTGCATCAACATAGGGGGAGATTGTAATGCCAGCAGCAGTCAGTTTTTAACAGCAACAGAAGACATCAATGCAAGCTTTTCTTTTTATATCTTATGCTTTGTAATATTTATTGTAATATTTTCATTTTCATGTAAATAGTAATCCTAACCCAAATAGGGGGAGATTGTTGGAACACCCTAGTTTGAATTTAGGTCAGGATCATTATGTCTTTAGGACTATTAGATTGACCCATCAATGTATAGCTAAGGGTCATAGGATGTGCTAAGTCAGAGGCTCTCAGAGATTGAAGAAATAAGCCAAGAGAAATCAGTCAAGAAAAGAAATAAGAATTCAACCTTGGCGTCAAGCTCAGATCGACGAGATAAGTTCAGGCGTCGAGCTGAGATTGACGATCTTTGAGCTCAGGTCCACGAGGCGTCGAACTCCATTCGACGATCTCCGAGCTCAGATCGATGTTTTCTGTCCCAGACCAACTCCAATGTCTCTGAGCTCAGATCGACGATAGTCGAGCTCAGATCGACGATCATCTTGTTGAGAATGACGATTTCTGCCATCACACTGAACGCAAGTTTCCAGGCAGATTTTCAGGATATCCTTGGTCAATTCAAAGTGAGCTGTTCATATTCCAACACAGCTTTATTATAGGACAGTTACAAGAATGCATTTATGAAGATTATAGCCGATGGAGTAACTAAGAGGCAGCAGTAATAAATGCAAGAATTCAAATGACCGTTGCTCACCTATCATAATATATACACAGAGATACAGAGGAACAAAGTAGAGGAGAAGGCAGTGAAAACAGAACAGAGAAGAGAAGAAAAGAAAATAGAAAGAGATACATGAATCAGAGTTCCAGGAAGAACTCAACATCACCTGTACAGCCAGTGCTCCTCTCAGATCTACTGTTCCAGGAAGCCTGAAGAGACAACTACTCTACATCAGTCTGAAGGCTTACTGGAAGATCAACATCATCAAGGCTTCATCATTCACACTCCAAGACAACTCACATTTCAGCCTTTGCTGAAATCATCATTTGCTGGAGCAGTCATTCATTGAAGACCTATCACCCTTTGCAAAGCTTCCACTCCTGAACCTACTGCTAATCTCAGGGGGAGCTTTGACATCATCATCAAAATCCAATTGTGCTTCTCTTTGATTGTTGAACAGAGAAGACAACATCTATTCTCCCTTCCCCACTGTACAAAGGGTTCTTGAACTCCCTTCAAAAGTTCTGCCTGGTTTCTGACACCTTGTCAAAAATCAGTGGTGGCAAGACACTTTATCAAAAAATCTAGTTTGGTTTTTGAGCACCTTATCAAAAGCTCATTGGTGCCCAGGACACCTGATCAACTATTCCTGCAGTGGATTCCTACCTAGGGTGGTAGAAGAGTGGATGTACCCAAGTTTAGGGGAACCACTATAAATTTTTTGTGTCGTCTGGTTTGCCTTTATTTCTTTTCTTTATTATTCTTGTTGTGTGTTTGCTCTAATCTCTAGGACAGATCTCTCTTTCAGAGTAGAAAAAAAATAAAATGTTAAGTGCACAACAAGACGATATTTTATTGCTAGTAGAGAAAGAAATTACATGAAATAGAATTGCAAAATTACAAGTTGACGATACTCTAAATTTAGTGAAAAGAAAAGTACAAGATTTATTGGAGTAGCTAAAACAAATAAATACGATAATAATCTTGACTAGACAATAACCTTAGATTGAGAATTTTTGGCTCCTTGCTGGACTCCTCTCCAATTAAAAGCTCTCCTAAATTATAAATATTTTTCCCATTCACTGCCTCAAAAAATTCTCTCCTACTGTTCCCGAGGACAACCATTTTATAGGTGCAGGCTGCAATAAATTGGAGGCGTCATTCATGCATGGAGGAGGCGTGGCTTCAGGCAGACTTGGTGGCTTTTGGCTGACGTGGAGTAACGGCAGGTATTGAAGATACAACAATAATTTTGAGGCGCACATGGAGGAGATGGATCCGGATTGCTGACGTGGAGGAGCTGAGGTGGCAAAGCTGCTTGTTGGAGGTTGAGCTGGCTGGAGGAGAGGTTGATGGGCTTGGAACTGCAGGTTGCTGTGCATGGAGGATGGCGGTGGCTTCATGCACGTGTGGTGGAGCTCGGTGGTGGCGCTACATGAAGGAGGTGTTGGCCGGAGCGGTTTGGTGGAGCTGCTGCTTGCTGGAGTGGGAGGCTGAGCTTCGTGGTGGAGCTGTTGCTTGCTGGAGTGGGAGGCTGAGCTTCGTGGTGGAGCTTGATTAGCTGTATCGGGGAGGAGCTTGCTGGGAGGAGCTGCTGGTGGCCGGGGCTGCTGTACACAGAGGTGGGGAAGCTTCATGGAGGAGGTCGGCTGGTGTTTGCTGGCCGTAGCTGCTGCCCGCAGTTCTCTTTATATATATATGTATGTATATATATATACACACACACACACACGTGTGACAGGCACAGGCCTCGGGCCCGATGGCCACGCACCACAGTACCTGGTCGGCGACCGCGGGCTTCGCCCGCCCCCTAACGACAGTACCACCGGTGTCGCCCCCCCCGGCGGGCTTCGCCCGCCTACGGCCCTACGGCTCCGCACGACAGTGCCCGACCTGTAATGGCGTGCTCCGCCCGCCCCAACGCCTTCGCACCTTTTTTTATATATAAAAAATTTATTTATTAAAACTAGCATCAAACAGTGCATACTTTAAAACATGGGAATCACTTCAAGTATCAGAAGAAGATAGGTGAGAAAGCAGCTGATCGTCTTGCGCAGAGCTGCTGTCCATCGCCATCTCCAGCTGCTCTAACTTCAGCGCCACATTCGCCATATCCGAATACCTCACTTTGGACCAGAGCGTAGCCAGAAGTTCATCCATACCCGCGTCCGTCTCCTCGATCATCTTCCCTTCCACTTTGGCTGGCTTCTCCGCCGGTGCCTGAGCATAACCCCCAATCACCCTGCCTCTGGAAGCGGTCTCCAAGTGCTCCCTCTCCATAGCCATTCCATTTGGGTAAACGGATTGAAAGATGCAGAAGGTCATCGACCCTGTTTGAGCTTCCAAGAAGAAGCAAGGACGTGACTCTCGTGACGGGATCGATCTCCCAAAACTTCCCAAATTAGTTTCTGACGGAAGTAGATTAGGAAGGTAGGGCGGAGCGGAGGAGCGTGCAAAATCCTGGTGCGGGATTCTGGATCGAGATTTAGGAGAGAGATTGCTGTTGTTTTTTGGGTGTTTTTTTATATACAAATCAAACCCGCTATTTGCAGCTTCAAATCCAACGGTTTAAGAAAAAAATAGTCAAATCCGACGGCCTATATATTTAGCCTTATTTTTGAACTCATGCTATTGGCAGACCACCATATATCTTTTTAGAATAGTATATATATATATATATATGTATATATATATATGTATATATATATCTATATCTATATGTCAAAACATTTGTGCACATTTGAAGCCCCATAAATGTACATCAGAACAACATCAGCCGCAGGATTGACGGGCGTACGGGCATGGGATTATGGGGGTTAAGTAGGCTCCAAATCGAAAAGTGATCAACATGAAAGTTGTAGATCTCGGCGATCCGAACAACTTTCATGTTGATCACTTTTCGATTTGGAGTCTCTTTGACCTTCGATTTGGAATCCGAAAATTGAAAAATCGTACCCTTACTGTAGCAGTCTCGCCGCCCAGACTTTTCGGGTCCCAAAACGAAGGTCACGGAGGCTCCAGATCAAAAAGTGATCAACATGAAAGTTGTTTGAATCACCGAGATCTACAACTTTTATGTTGATCACTTTTCTATTTGAAGCCGTTTTGACCCTTTCCCGTACGCCCGTTTGCCCGCAGCGACCCGTCGGGACGAGCGAAGCATGCCGTCGCTGGTCGGGTACTGTCACGCGTGGCCATCCGTGGCCGGGTACTGCGGCGCGTGGTCATCGGGCCGGAGGCCCGTGCCTGACTCTCGTGTATATATATGTATATATATATATATACATATATATATATATATATATATATATATATATATATGTATATATGTATATGTATATATATATATATATATATATACATAAATATATCTACTAATATACGAAAACTACTCTTTGGTGAAACATTGTCTGATGTCCCTATATTGCCCTTATAGTTGTATTCATAATTACACAATTATACCAAACTTTATATTAGTATATTATAAAGACAATATCATTTTAGTTAATTACACAACTTTACAATATTAAAATGTAAAAAATAAAAACACTACATACCCTAAATATATTGTCTCTAGGTAGGAATGACAAGAGAAAGATTAATGTTTTAACGTTAAAATATAATTTGTTTTACAAAATAAAAATTGTATTCTTGATTTATATTTTCTTACGATCATTTTGAGTACTCATATGTATATGTTGCGGGTCGGGCGAAGCCCGCCTGAAGCGGGCGTAACCCGCCGTCGCCTGTCGGGTACTATCGCTCGAGGCCATAGGGGCGAGAAATATCCACGACAAATGTCGTCGCCCACGACAAATGTCGTCCTCACGACAAATGTCGCACTACCGGCAAATGTCGCACCGCCGCCGAATTCCCCCAGGGGCGAAGGCCCGTGCCTGTCACTTGTATATCTATATGTATATACATATGTATATATATATACACATACATATAGTTATATATATATATATACATACATTCATATACATATATATAAAGAATGTGGCTTGCATGGGTGGCCGGAGGAGCTTGGGTTGCATCCATGGAGGGTGGTGGTGTTGAATATATCCGTCCGAGCTCTATGTCCACTAATTTGACTCGCATGCGGACCTTGGACTTGACAGTGGGATAAAATCCCCCCAGGCCTTCCATTTTCCTACAAAATGGAAAATATATGTGTTAGACCTAAAAATATTATTTTTCTACGAAATGTTTTATAAAAATCACAAACACATGCAAATATTTAGCAAATCTAATTAAGATAATAACCCTAGATGATGACTAAATTTCTAGTCATCAAACACCTCTATACTTGAATTTTGCTCGTCCCGAGAAAACCATTCTCATGAGGGTAGGAAACTATAATGCTAGATAGAATCTTGAAAACTAGAGTAAAGTGCGAAGTCTTATGCCGACATGCGTAGATATTTTAGTAGAAGAACGTTCTTGGCATAAATACTAATTTATGAAATAATTAAAATGCGTTTCAATTATTTATTATTACTTTTAAAAAGAGTCGACGGTCAATCTCTTAAAGTTATGTAAATGGAGAAAATAACGTGATCGCTGAGATTTAAATTACTAGATATTGACGCTCGGGGAGACCTCCAAAGAAATCTATAGGCTTGCCCGTTGCACCTTCTCCACTACACTTCTTCCTAAATCAACTATATGGATCTTTAGGACTTAAATAAGATGTACTTAAGGCTTGGGTTTAAGGAAAAGGTGAACAATGATGAACATGAATGCACATTTCACTTAAACAATGAGCTTTTGAGCTTTTTTGTTTCTTTTTTTTCTTTATAATTGGGATCATTCTAAGCATGAATACACATATTTGGGCCACATATCATTATGAGAATTTGTTTTTCATAGTTGTGATCATTCCAAATATGCGTATGCATACCTAGGCCACACGTCACTATGAAATTTTAGCTTTTAAAATAAACACATTTTTCTCTTCATAGTTGGAATCGTTCCAAGTATGTATATGCATACCTAGGCCATATATCACTATGAAAATTTTTCTCTTTTAATAAACACCCATTTTTTTCAATATTTTAGCTCAAAATTTATGTGTACAACTGAGTTGGACTTTTAGTTTTGGTGGCGAAATGGTGGAGGTGGGTCAAATAAAGGTACAAGACTCAAATTTGTGTGAACAATGGTAGTAATTTGAGGTTAGATGCAAAAGCTCAAACTATCCAAAGAGAGGCCTAAATCATTTCCGAAGAGTTTAATTATTCTAAAATGCAAACATTTCAAAGATAGCTAAGGGCACGTTCTAGACATCAAAAAAAGGGACACCCTTCCATTTCAGTCGAGTAATAGCTTTCTAACGATCTTCTACACACTCACCTAAACTACTTTTGGATAAAATCGGATTCAAATTAGAAGTAAAATAAATTCTTTCTACACAATTAACAAATCATAAGTTTAGATTAAAGCCAAGAATTTAATTTTACACCAATACTACTCAAACACATGCATTTGACTATAAGCACTACATGAGTCAGCAATTTTACTCCAAAGTTTTAGAAAATTATTCTAGCACAAAAAATTCTTAGTCTTCATGAAAAATTAAGTCTACTTTAGAACTTACAATTGAGTAAACTAGGAAAGTTTTGATAAAACCTAAGTTAAAAATTAAGTCTACTTAAGAAATAAGTCTAGATTTTTTTATTTGAAAAAACAAACTAAGTTAAAATTAGAACTAATTTATGTTACCCCTTCATACTTAAAGATAAACATTGTCCCCAATATTTAAAACAAAGTATGAAAACTAGAAGAAAAATGCTTAAAAAAAGAAGATTATACGAAGACTTCCTTGAGTGGTCGTCGGAGTGGCTACTTATAATCCGAAGAAAGAGCTTGCAAAACTTATTAGAACAAACAAAACAATAATAAAAAAAAGACAACTATGGGGTGCCTCCCATAAGCGCTTTGTTTACCGTGGCGTAGCTTGACTAAGTGGCTTTTTAAAAGTTTGGGTGGTTAAGCGATTCAATTTTTCCGGTTGAGGGATCTCCTGGGTGATATAATTTTAATCGGTGCCCATTAACCTTGAATGAGCCATTTTCCGGGTGTTCAATTAGCATGGTCCTATATGGCCAAATCTCTTTGACAACAAAGGGTCCGGAGCACCGAGACTTAAGTTTACCTGGAAAAAGCCTTAAACGTGAGTTGTAGGACTAAATCGCCCGGTGAAAAAGACTTTGGATTTTTAAATTTTTTATCGTGATAAAATTTAGTACGCTCCTTATAAAATTTATTATTTTCATAAGCGTTTGCACGCCATTCATCTAATTCATTTAATTGAAATTTTCTTTGTTCAGAGACTAAGTTTAGATCTAAATTTAAAAATTTGAGCGCCTAATATGCGCGGTGCTCTAATTCCACCAGTAAATGACAAGCTTTTCTGTAGACTAATCAGTACAGTGTACAAACGATGGCAGTCTTGTACGCCGTTCGATAAGCCCACAAAGCGTCATCGAGCTTGAGTGACGAATCCTTCCTATTAACGACACCGTTTTTTCTAAAATTCTTTTTAACTCACGATTTACCACCTCCACTTGGACATTTTCTTGTGGGTGATATGGGGTGGATAATTTGTGCGTGAAGCCATACTTAGCTAAAATTTTAGCAAGTTGGCCATTACAAAAATGAGAGCCCCTATCACTAATCAGTGCGCGTAGTGTGCCAAATCTAGAAAATAATTTTTTAAAAAAATTTACGGCGACTCTCGTGTCGTTAGTGGGGAAAGCTTGCGCCTCAACCCACCTTGACACGTAGTCAACTGCAACAAGGATGTACTTATTATTATGAGAAGGTAGTGGTGGTCCTACAAAATCTAACCCCCATAAATCAAAAATTTCACATTCTAAAAATATGTTTTGGGACATTTCATCCAGGTTAGAAATGTTACCTGACCGTTGGCAGCTATCGCATTTGCTCACAAATATGTGGGCGTCTTTGAATAAAGTGGGCCAATAGAAGCTCACCTCTAGCACTTTCCTAGCGGTCCGGTTTGCATGATAATGTCCACCAATTGGTCCTTCGTGGCAGTGCCGCAATATTTGGACGCCTTCCTTGCCCAATATACACCTTCTTACCACTTGGTCTGCGCAGACACGAAATAAAAAGGGGTCTTCCAAAAAGTAATTTTTCAAGTCCGAAAAGAATTTCTTCTTTTGTTGACTTGAATAATTCTTTGGGAGGACCCGTGCCTCTAAGTAATTGGCAAGATTCACGTACCAAGGGGTGGAGGAAGTCATTACCTGATCGGCGGCAAGGAGGTGCTCTTCAGGGAATTTGTCGTCAATATCGGCCTCCACTAGCGCTCCTGCAGCCGGATTCTCCAATCTTGAGAGGTGGTCGGCCGCCAAGTTCTCCGCTCCCTTTTTGTCTCCAATTTCCAAGTCGAATTCCTGAAGGAGGAGAACCCATCTCAATAGCCGGGGCTTGACATCCCCTTTGTTCAATAAGTACCAGAGCGCGGAATGATCTGAAAAGATAATAACTTTTAATTAAAAGCGTCAAATAAGAACGGAATTTATCAAATGCAAAAATAATCGCCAAAAGTTCTTTCTCCGTCGTTGTATAAATAGCTTGAGCGGACGTGAGCGTTTTGCTTGCGTAATAAATCGGGTGAAAATATTTGTTCATCCGTTGGCCTAAAACAGCCCCTACAGCAAAATCACTCGCATCGCACATTATTTCGAATGGTAGAGACGAATTTGACGCAATTAAAATCGGCAAGTTTATTAGTTCTTTCTTTATTTTTTCAAATGCTTTCAAACATTCATCGTCAAAAATAAACGCGGATTCTTTTTCTAACAGATGAGTTAAAGGTTTTGTAATTTTAGATAAATCTCGAATGAATCGCCTATAGAATCCCACTACAAGAAAAATGTTAATTAGGAAGGGGCAAAATTCATTGCTAATTAGCAAAATTCGTTGCTAATTTTAGTTAGCAAGGAATTTAGGAACAAAAAAATACCTAGCTAATATGCTCCTAGCTAATTTTAGCTACGAATTTATTTCTTGCAAATTTACTAGGTTTTTTAGCAAGGTATTATATCCTTCCTAAATTAGCAAGGAAAACTACATTCCTTGCTAATGGTTTGTATTTTATTGAATTAAAATAATATATATATATAAACCAACAAAAAAACTCTTAAAAGATGTGTTTGCTGAGAATTGAACCCCAAACCTCTCATATACAATAACTCATGCTTAACCAACTCACCAAACAAACTAATGTACTCTCAAAATACGTTAAATTATATATACACACACATAAAAACGTTTATATAATTTCGAAATTTATATTATTTATATAAATAGATGTAAATGTTTATATTTATATATAATTATGTATATGATATTTAAATATATGTATATATATAATTATTTATATTTACGTGCAAATATATATATATATATATATATATATTTATATATTTAAATATATGTATAAATATAATTATTTATATATACACACAAACGTGTGTGTATATATATATATATTTATATAAATATATATATATATTTATATAAATATATATATAGATATATTTATATTTATATTTATATAATTTATACAAATATACGATTATTTTATTATATATATTTATATATGTATATAAATAATTTATAAATATATATATATATAATATTTTATAAGGGAAGAATAAAAAAATTAAAAATTCTCTCTTTTTTAATTAAGGCTTCATTTGGGGAGGCGTTTTCAAGCCGGTGCGGAAACAGAAGCCACCGCACGGCGGGAAAACAAACGTGCAGCGTCTGCTCTCGCCGCGCCAGAGGAACAAAATGAAAACTCTCAGTTTGGATTCCCTGCCTCTCCTTCTAGCTCCGAACAGCGGCGACGTTTTCACTCGCTCGTCTGCTCTTGTCGAACAAAATGAAGTCTAAAAGAGATAAAAAATTTCAAAGAAAATAATTTTACATCTTTATAAATATTTTGCAACAAAAAAATTCGTTGTTATTTTGCAATAAAAGTTTTGCTACAAAAAAATTTGTTGCTATTTTAGCAACGAAAATTTTGCAACAAATAAATTTGTTGCTATTTTAGCAACAAGTAATTCCCTTGCTATTTTTGTAGCTAAAATAAAAAAGTATATTCCTTGCTAAATTTGATGCTAATTAGGAAGGATTATCAAGCCTTCCTAATTTCCCTTTCTAAATCATGTTTTTCTTGTAGTGTCCTGCGTGTCCTAGAAAACTCCTAATAGATTTGATATTGGTTGGCGGAGGAAGTTTTTCTTTGACTTTGATCTTGGTCTGGTCGACCTCGATCCCTTTACTAGAAATTTTATGTCCGATGACCAACCCTTCTCGGACCATAAAGTGACACTTCTCCTAATTGAGTGCCAAATTTGTGCCTTTGCAGCGTTGAAGAACACGGTCTAGATTATTAAAACAATTTTCAAATGAATCGCCGAAAACAGAAAAATCGTCCATAAAAACCTCCATGATCTCCTCTACTAACTCTGTGAAAATAGCCAACATACATCTTTGAAATATAGCCAACGCATTACAAAGACTAAAAGGCATCCTCCGATAGGAGAAGGTGCCGAACGGGCAAGTGAATGTGGTTTTCTCTTGGTCTTCGGGCGCAATTGGTATTTGAAAGTATCCCGAAAGACCATCAAGAAAACAATAATGTGAGTGACCAGATAGACGTTCTAAGATTTGGTCAATGAAGGGTAACGAGAAGTGATCCTTACGGGTGACATCATTTAATTTTCTATAATCGATGCATACCTGCCAACTCGTAACAGTACGGGTTGGGATCAACTCATTATTTTCATTGGAAACTACCGTTATCCCGCCCTTCTTAGGCACGACTTGCACCGGGCTAACCCAAGTGCTACCCGAAATAGGATAAATAATTCCCGCGTCTAATAATTGTATTATTTCGGCCTTAACAACGTCATTCATATTTGGGTTGAGGCGTCGTTGTGGCTGAACAGTACCGCGAGAATTATTTTCTAATGTGATTTTGTGCGTACAAAATGAGGGGCAAATCCCCTTGATATCAGAAATTTGTCATGCAATTGCATGACGGTGGTTGTTTAAAATATTTATTAATGCGGAAATTTCCACATCGTTAAGCACGGAAGAGATAATTACGGGCAATATTGAATCTTTTTCTAGAAAAATATACTTAAGATGATCCAGAAGTTGTTTTAACTCTAGACTCGGCGGTTCTTCGTAAGACGTGTTAATTTTAAAATTATTTAAATTCATTTGCTCGAATGGTAGCGGCCGAGTGATTTCTTTTGAACAAGTTAATTTTGCTAACTCCGGCTCTTCCAAATTTTTCGAGATTATTTCAGCAAATGACGATAAATCTTCATCAAAATTTGTTTCTAATATATAATAAGAATCGTCATTTGGAAGGGCATTTTTCAATGATGAATTTATGCTAAAAGTAACTTCTTCTCCCCCTACTCGTAGGAGAAGCTTTTTGTTACTTACATCTATAATTGCCCGAGAGGTGGCGAGGAAGGGTCGTCCGGGAATGAGTGGTACCTCAGCGTCCTCTTCAATGTCGAGGATGACAAAGTCTACCGGGAAGATAAACTTGTCTACCTTAACTAGCACATCCTCTACTACCCCTATTGGGTATTTTATTGACCGATCCGCTAGTTTAATGCTCATATTAGTTGGGCTTGAGATGTCCAAACCAAGTTTTTTTAAAAAAGAATATGACATGAGATTAATACTAGCTCCTAGATCGGCCAATGCGTGTTTTATAAATAAATTACCGAACAAGCATGGGATGGAGAACCGCCTGGGGTCGTTTAATTTTTCTGGTAATTTATTTAATAGAACCGCTGAGCATTCTGCGTTCAAAGAAATACGCGAAAAATTATCAAGTTTCTTTTTATTTGAAAGTAAATCTTTTAAATATCTGGCGTACTTGGGCATTTGGGCAATTGCTTCGCATGATGACACATTTATTTGTATTTGATTTAAAATTTTAATAAAATTTTCATATTGCTCCTCTTCGCGCTCATTTTTTAATTTTGAAGGATAAGGTAAAGTAGAATTTTGAATAATGTGCGGAGCTAAAATAGAAGAAGAAGAAGATTTAACTGGCGAAGAAGTAAATTTTGGAGGTGAAGATGAAACGTTTATCTCGGGTTCAGCAAAATTTGTAAAAGTTACCTCCTTTCTGCTGCGGAGGTTTATTACGTTGGCGCTCTCCCTTGGATTGGGCTCGGTGTTGCCCAACAAAGTTCCTTATTGGCGCTCGGAGACTAATTTGGCTAATTGTCCAATTTGATTTTTTAAATTTTTTATAGATCCGGTAAGATTCCAGATATTTGACTCATTTGAGGCTACGTATTTAGTGAAGACTTCTTCAAGTGAAGAAGGCTTGTGTGATGATGGTGGAGCGAATCTGGGAGGATTCACTTGTAGTGGACGTTGAGCATTATTGGGGTTGCTCCATGAAAAGTTTGGGTGATTAATTCCACAAACCCGGATAATAACTATTATTGAATGGAATATTATTATTCGGGTTATACGGAGGACGATAAGAGTTCCTCATATAATCTACTTGCTTTTGAAAATTATTATTAAAATTATTATTATTATTATTATAAGCCTAATTTGTGGCGGAGGAAGCAGACATCTCCTCCACTTGCTTTGTGAGCATTTCTACTTGAAGTGCTAAATTTGGGGTGACCTCGACTTCAAAGAGTCTGGTCGGCTTGTTAGGATGCGACCGTGGCGCATTCCACTGATAAACATTCATGGCCATCTCCTCAAAAAGCTCTTGAGCGGCCTCGGGGGTTTTGTTATTAAGAGTACCTCCCGCGGTCATATCAATCATTTGTCTAGTTTGGAGATTCAAACCATTGTAGAAAGTTTGAACTTGTTGCCACAGAGGAAGGACATGATGAGGACATCTCTGCAAAAGTTTTTTGAAGCGCTCCCATGTATCATAAAGAGACTCCAAGTCTATTTGCGTGAACGAGAGAATGTTCGTACGTAATTTAGCGGATTTTGTCAAAGGAAAATATTTCATTAAAAATTTCTCCGTCATTTCGGCCCATGTAGTGATGTAACTACTAGGAAGAGAACCCAACCACTGCTTGGCCTTAGTCCGCAAAGAAAATGGAAATAAATGCAAACGGATGGCGTCATCGGTGACGCCATTTATTTTAAACGCATCGCATATTTTCAAAAAATTAAGCAGATGTAAATTTGGATCTTCATCCGATAAGGCATCAAATACAACCGATTGCTGTACCATCTGAATGATACTCGTTTTAATTTTAAAATTATTATTTGCTACTGCTGGGCGAATAATGCTAGATTGTGTTCCCTCCAAATTCGGTCTAGCATAATAGGACATGGTCCGTAGCGGGGCAGCATTAAGGTTAGGAAATTCCATTATTTCCTCGTTAGTTTCTCCGATTGACTCGTCGCTAATTATTGGTAGATCACTAAATCGAAGACATCGCCGAAAGGTGCGCTCGATTTCCGGATCAAAACCGGATTCAAAATTATTTGAAGAGTTTGCTCGGGTCATAAACTAAAAAGGAGAGAGGAAAGAGGCGAAAAGAACTAAACGATGATGAAAAAAAATTAAAAGATTATTATATTATTATAATTAAATAAATATTATTATTTTTATTTGTTCAATAAGCGAGTTAAGTTAGTCTCAGACTTCCCGAGGTCTACCCTGTGAAGGGTTCGCAAGCGGTACTAGAGGGTGTGATGGGATGACAAGCCCAAACCATCATTTCCGAGAATTTAAGTTACGTTTTTTTTTTGAAAAATAGTGTGAGAAAAACGATAAAATTAATAACTATTTTTTTTCAAATTATTGACCAAACTCCCCGGCAACGGCGCTAAAAACTTGATCGCGCAAAACTATGTCCGCAAACGATAATGACAAGTGTACCGTATCAGAAGTGGTATAAGTTTAAAGAAAACAAGATCGTATTAAACTCAGGGTGATTGAGTAATTCTACTTTGAAAATCGTAAATATTTTATCAATATAAATTTAGATTGGGTTGTGATTAACAAAAACTAGAGACACTAATTGAATTAATTCGATGGGTTAAAAATAGTGCCCGATCTTTGAATCACCCCGGAAATAGAAAATAATGGGATGAAAATAGAAATGCAGTTCTCTTGTTGAAGATGCCTTGACCGTGGAGTTCCTGAAGCATGAACACCCCTCTTTCGAGGATTATGTTCAACTAAGTTTAGATGTATTGACCGAACTTTCGTTCGCAAATTGCATCGCCTAAGACTTGCTTTAGGTTGTGAACTTCGCTATTGGATTTTACTCCAATCCGGAAGAGTTACGTTGTCCTCTCTCGAGAATTGCGTTCTACTCTTTTTACTAATAAGTGATTGATTCGCCTTACGAGCCACTCGGCTAACTAAAGAGCGAAAACCATTATGAAAACTATATAAAATATACAGCCTCAATGAATTGATCAACGGTAAATCGTGAGCGTTCAACAAACTGAGAAAAAAAACTAAAATCATAGCAAAAATTAACTCATCCTCGGATCATCGCGGCCGAGCACTATAAAAATTAGTCGCTCATGGAGATGGAGGGATCAATCAAATAGGAATACGGCATGAAAAAATTAAGAACACGACAAGAGGCAAAATTGTAAGATTATAAGAGTAGAAAAAAATAAAATGTTAAGTGCACAAAAAAGACGATATTTTATTGCTAGTTTAAAAAGAAATTACATGAAATAGAATTGCAAAATTACAAGTTGACGATACTCAAAATTTAGAGAAAAGAAAAGTACAAGATTTATTGGAGTAGCTAAAACAAATAAATACGATAATAATCTTGACTAGACAATAACCTTAGATTGATAATTCTTAGCTCCTTGCTGGACTCCTTCTCTCCAATTAAAAACTCTCCTAAATTATAAATATTTTTCCCATTAACTGCCTCCAAAAATTCCCTCCTACTGTTCCTGAGGACAACCATTTTATAGGTGCAGGATGCAATAAATTGGAGGCATCATTCATGCATGGAGGAGGCGTGGCTTCATTCGGACTTGGTGGCTTCAGGCTGGCGTGGAGTAACGGCAGGTATTGAAGATACATCAATAATTTTGAGGCGCACATGGAGGAGCTTGATCCGGATTGCTGACGTGGAGGAGCTGAGGTGGCGGAGCTGCTTGCTGGAGGTTGAGCTGGCTGGAGGAGAGGTTGACGAGCTTGGAACTGCAGGTTGCTGTGCATGGAGGATGGCGGTGGCTACAAGCACGTGTGGTGGAGCTCGGTGGTGGCGCTGCATGCAGGAGGTGTTGGCCGGAGCGGTTTGGTGGAGCTGCTGCTTGCTAGAGTGGGGAGGCTGAGCTTCGTGGTGGAGCTTGATTAGCTGCAGCGGGGAGGAGCTTGCTGGGAGGAGCTGGTGGTGGCCGGGGATGCTATACGCAGAGGTGGCGGAGCTTCATGTAGGAGGCCGGCTGGTGTTTGCTGGCCGTAGCTGCTGTCCTCGCATCGACAGTACCCCAGCTGTGGCAGTACCTCCACCCAAACTCCCCCCCTCTACGACACTGGTTGCTCTCGGACGGCCTTCTGCCGCATTCAGGCGAGCTTCACCCGCCAGCGCACAAACTCCAACTATGATGGCTGCTCCAGGCGTTCTTAGGCCGCATAGAACCAAACTTCACTCGCTTTCACGTAACTCACCATCTCGGCCCCGTACCCATCGCTAGCTGCCCCGGGAGCGCATATGCAAAATCACACATAACAAAATACATACAAACATACGTAAAATCTTTATCAGAGAACGATTTATGTTTTTCTGTGTTATGTTATGTGTGATTTTGCATATGCGCTCCCGAGGCCGCTAGCGACGGGTACGGGGCCGAGATGGTGAGTTACGTGAAAGCGAGTGAAGTCTGGTTCTATGCGGCCTAAGAATGCCTGGAGCAGCCATCACAGTTGGAGTTTGTGCGCTGGTGGGTGAAGCTCGCCTGAATGCGGCAGAAGGCCGTCCGAGAGCATCCAGTGTCGTAGAGGGGGGGAGTTTGAGTGGAGGTACCGCCGCAGCTGGGGTACTGTCGATGCGAAGAGCATCGAGCACGGGCGTAGCCCATGCGAAGATGCTCGTATATATATATATATATGTTTGTGTATATAAATAAATAAATATATGTTTGTATATATATATATATATATATATATATATATATATATATATATATATATATATATATATATATATATATATATATATATATATATATATATATATATACGAGCATCTTCGCACGGGCTACGCCCGTGCTCGATGCTCTTCGCATCGACAGTACTCCAGCTGCGACGGTACCTCCACCCAAACTCGCCCCCTCTACGACACTCGATGCTCTCAGGCGTCCTTCTGCCGCATTCAGGCGGGCTTCGCCCACCAGCGCACAATCTTCAGCCGTGCTGGATGCTTCAGGCGGTCTTAGGGCGCATCGAAGCGGACTTCACCCGCTTCCACGTAAATCACCATCTCGACCCCGTACCCGTCACTCGCGTCCCTCGGAGGACATATGAAAAATCTGCCCATCTATGCCAATCGATCAATTGCCATGACACAGGAAGCCGCCATGCCCTACGCGATAGTAACCCCGCCTTGACAGTGTCCCGGCGCAGCGACGGTTATGCAGCTCGCAAACCCCGTACACACGATAAAGTAGGTACGGGAGGAGCAGCAGGGACAGGTCGTCTGCACCGGGGTTTGCGAGATGCATAAGCGTCGCTGCGCCGGGACACTGTCAAGGCGGGGTTACTATCGCGTAGGGCACGGGGGCTTCCTGTGCCATGGCAATTGATCGATTGGCGTAGAGGGGCAGATTTTTCATATGTCCTCCGGGGGACGCGAGTGACGGGTACGGGGTCGAGATGGTGATTTATGTGGAAGCGGGTGAAGTCCGCTTCGATGCGCCCTAAGACCGCATGAAGCATCCAGCACGGCTGAAGATTGTGTGCTGGTGGGCGAAGCCCGCCTGAATGCGGTAGAAGGACGCCCGAGAGCATCGAGTGTCGTAGAGGGGGAGAGTTTGGGTGGAGGTACCGTCGCAGCTGGGGTACTGTCGATGCGAAGAGCATCGAGCACGGGCGTAGCCCGTGCGAAGATGCTCGTATAAAAATACACTAACTAATTTCTCTACTCATTCTCACGTCAAGAGAAGCCAAAAAAAGCAAAGGTTCTATTTCCAATTAACCAAAGCGAACAACAAAAAAATTATTTAACGTAAATATTCAATCATATTGTTTATCTGTTCACGGGCATAAATCACAGCAACTGCAGGAAACAGGTCAGAAATTCCTCTCTTAGGGAGCATCAACGAACATCTACACCCTTGCGACCCGAACATCACTTCAACAAATGCTAATTCATGGGAGCATCAACGAACATCTACCAGAATTTTTTATAGAGGTTATACAATCATCAACGAACACACCCTTGCGGCCCGAATTTTTTGTAATTAAAACGGCGAGAATAATTAGGTGGAGGGGATCTGGGAGGTAGGCGTGCTTTGGTCGGACTTGGTCGCCGTGACGAACAACGTCGGAGAAAGTTGGAGGGCTGTCGACGGGGTGGTGCGTCAGAGGTAGAGGGGTTTGAGCTTTGCCGAAGGAGTTGCGACGCCGGAGAAGGGAGCTGCCAGAGAGGGCGACAGAGAAGAGTGGGGAGGTTGAGATACAGCGAATGCCTTCTCTTTTCCTTCGTCGCTGGTCCTGGTGGCTTGTCGCATGATGCCGCAGGAACGTGGAGCTCTCTAAATCTATTTCCCCTCTCTCTCTCTCTTCTCCCACTCTCTCTTGCCCACTGCCTCTCTCCCTCTCTCCCCCTTTGTCCCTCTCACAGCCCTCCCACTCTCTGCTAGTTTATATTAACCTTAAAGCGGCGGATGATAAGCGGCGCTGCTCATCCGCAGCTTTACATTAAATTTTTGTTTGGGTAATGCTAAAGTTTTTTTAACGAAGTTGGCAATGGCCATTTACGGAAATGTCTTCCTCGTGCACACGACCCCTATCCTTGGTGCTCTTGCTGTACCTATTTTCTCTTGTGCACGGGGGTTTGCGAGCTGCATTAGCGCCGCAGCGCTGGGACACTGTCAAGGCGGGGCCACTAACACGTAGGGCACGGGGGATCTCTGCGCCCTGTCAATTGATCGAGTGTCGTAGAGGGGCCGAGTTTGGGCGGAGGTACCGTCGCAGCTGGGGTACTGTCAATACGAAGAACATCGAGAACGAACGTAGCCCATGTGAAGATGCTCGTATCCAAATAACATTGAAACAGCAAGGTATGAACATCAATATCTACCAGTTTAATCATTCTCGACTGTACTGAGACATCCAAATATTTACATACACATCATAGGCTAATATCACAAAAACATTCTAATTTATATCATTTGTATAACCAAAAAACTTACAAATGACATAAATTTTTTATGTACACAAAAATAAAGAAATATTCCTACAAAAATAACAGTAATTGCAATCAAGCAACGCTAGCGAGAGGAGAAGTGCACTTTTTTGATGCAGTAGCCCCGAGCCGGCCCCTCTCGGTCGGCCAACCTCGGCCTAGCTAGCGGACCACGTTAGTGATGAGAGCTGTTAGGAAAGCTCTTTATCAAGAGGGCTGGGTTCGAGACCTCGCCTCAACATCCCGCCGCGCTGAGAATAGGTGCGGTCATGGGTGGGGTGCTTGAGCTGCAGCCCGGCAGTGGTCACCAGCACGTGGTCCGCTGGCTAGGCCGAGGTTGGCCGACCGAGAGGGGCCGGCTCGGGGCTACTGCATCAAAAAAGCAGCAGCTCAGTTGGTGATGAGAGCTGTTAGGAAAGCTCTTTATCAAGGGGGCTGGGTTTGAGACCCCGCCTCAACATCCCGCCACGCTAAGAATAGGTGCGGTCATGGGTGGGGTGCTTGGGCTGCAGCCCGGCAGTGGTCTCCAGCACGTGGTCCGCTGGCTAGGCCGAGGTTGGCCGACCGAGAGGGGCCGGCTCGGGGCTACTGCATCAAAAAAGTGCAGCTCAGTTGGTGATGAGAGCTGTTAGGAAAGCTCTTTATCAAGGGGGCTGGGTTCGAGACCTCGCCTCAACATCCCGCTGCGCTGAGAATAGGTGCGCTCATGGGTGGGGTGCTTGGGCTGCAGCCCGGCAGTGGTCGCCAGCACGTGGTCCGCTGGCTAGGCCGAGGTTGGCCGACCGAGAGGGGCCGGCTCGGGGATACTGCATCAAAAAAGTGCATCAGTTGGTGATGAGAGCTGTTAGGAAAGCTCTTTATCAAGGGGGCTGGGTTCGAGACCTCGCCTCAACATCCCGCCGCGCTGAGAATAGGTGCGGTCATGGGTGGGGTGCTTGGGCTGCAACCCAGCAGTGGTCGCCAGCACGTGGTCCGCTGGCTAGGCCGAGGTTGGCCGACCGAGACGGGCCGGCTCGGGGCTACTGCATCAGTATCTTTGTTGAGTTGTGACTCAACACCGCAAAGGTAATTTTACCTAGTTATTTCTTAACTTCTTGATTCAATTTTCATGGCCCGATCCCAAATCTCTTTTGGGTTGTTCTTGATTTTATTGTTTCCGCTGCGTGCACAACTGTTAAGACACCTTGTAGAAAACCCAACAGTGGTATCAGAGGCAGGTTTCGACCATGATTGTTGTATTGGAAGTTAGGTTATTCCAGTACGTGTAAACCTAGGGATTTAGAAGTATTCTAAATGTCTAGATTTAATCCTGGAACATCAATTGTTGATGATTTTTCAAGGGAAATCGGAGGTGATTTTACAAAAAATTTGGTCGGGGCGCTGCCCCGCACCGCGCAGGGGCTCTGCCCCTTGACCCCGCCCGCTGATCGGTTAGCGGGACCACCGCCAGGGGCGCGGCCCCTTGGAACCCCGCCAGGAACGTCTGGGATTTCGTGGTAATTTCTAATTGTTAGAAATTGTTGCCTCCTTAGCAGTAACCGTCCCTCGAGTGGTTAATGAACTCGTGTATTGTTTTGGATTTTGAATCCAACAAGGAGAGATGGGCTTGTCTACTGCTTTAAGTCGAGTTGCCTTTGCCTTTGTCTAATACATGTAAATCTGAAGATTTGGAAGAGTCTGGATGTTCAGATTTAGCCCTTTCTTCCATCAAATGTTGATAGTACCATGTTGTGCACTTAAGGGATGCATGTGGATTTTTGAAAAGTGTTTTTCTATGGATGTGCACATTGATCAAATGTTGATCATGGTTAATTGTTAACCTATTATCAAAAATTCCCTTCATCAAATATTAAGTGTTCGGATGCCTTCCGATGGATGACACTCTTCCTGCCTCGATCGATGAAGTGTGGGCTTGCCAAAGCAAGGTGCATTAATCTATCTTGGTAAGGGTGCGAGCGGATAATTGTGATATCCCACTGTCGACATCGGATCTAACTTAACTAGGTGACCTCAAAGGTTGAGTTCCTAGAGGTATAGGGTTGGCATGCACCATATGATGGATGCGAATAAGGAGTTATTCACCAACCATACAAGAATTGCATGAGGATGCAATTAGCAAGCGTTGCCTACCAAAATAACCACATCGTGAGATAAAAACCAAAGCTGACTCATTGTGTTGGTGAAATACGGATCTTGTACACTAAGAGAGTAGCTCGTATGAACTCTCTGAATTGATAGTGAGGGCTATCATTTCAAATAAAAATAGTGGGAGTTTTAATTGAAGTCCAAATTAAAAATAAATTGTATTTTGAAATTTTGGTACTGATATTATTCTGCATGAATTTTTGTAGAATTCCATGGCAAGTGGTTCACACTCCACTCTATATCTGAGAGCCATCCTTGAGAAGGATAAGCTCAGTGGGACCAACTATATGAACTGGTACAGGAACATGAGAATTGTTCTCAGGCAAGAGCGAAAGCTCTATGTCTTGGAAGAAGAAGCCCTCGAGGTGCCGACTGGGAACTCTTCCCGTGCTGATAAGGATACTTATAAGAAGTATACTGATGATGCCTTAGACGTCGAATGCCTTATGCTTGCCACCATGAACTCTGAGCTTTAGAAGCAACATGAGAACATGGGGTGCAAGGAGATTGACGTGCATCTCAAGAAAATGTTTCAAGGGCAGGCTCGTCAAGAAAGGTTTGACGTCATAAAAGCGTTATTTCAGTGCAAGATGGGAGTTCGAGACTCAGTAGGGACTCACGTACTCAAGATGATTGGGTATATAGAGAACCTTGAAAGGCTGGGTTTTCCTCTAGATCAAGAGTTGGCCACAGATCTGATCCTGCAATCGTTGTCGGACAGTTATGAGCAGTTTTTCTTGAACTACAACATCAATGAAATAGACAAGACACTGCCCGAGCTCCTAGGCATATTAAGAACTACTGAGATCAACATGAAGAAGGCCAAGCCTGATAGCCCCATACTGATGGTGCATAAGGGCAAGGGCAAGGCCAAGGGCTCTAAGAAGACGAAGGTGGGACCTAAGTCACATCTTGAGCCCAAGACTTCTGCACTGAAGAAAAAGAAGAGCACGATGAAGGAAGGGAAATGCCACCACTGTGGCAAGGCTACTCCTTCATCTTGGGTATTGGATATCGGATGTGGTTCTCACATTTGTACAAATGTACAGGAACTGGGAAGGAGAAGATTGTTGAGTAAAGGGGAGGTGGACCTGCGCATCGACAGTGGAGCAAGAGTTGTTGTTGTAGCCGTAGGGGTTTACCGTCTTTTTTTGCCCAGTGGGCTTGTAATAGAACTAGATAATTGTTATTTCGTTCCGGCCATGACTAGAAACATTATATCCATTTCATGCTTGGACATGATTGGATTTTCTTTTATAATTATGAACAACTGTTGTTCTATATTTAAGAATGATGTTTGTTATGCTGTGTAAGACCCCCCTTTTTTTTTCTTTTCAAACCACCGGGGTCTTAGCCCAGAATTGCCGCTTTGCGGTGGCACCGACTCACGGGAAGGCAACCACTACAAAACGCCAATTCTGCCGGCCCTTTTCGATCACAAGAGAGAGAAGTATCTATACATAAATGTAAACAAGTCCACAGGAACATGTAAATAAAAGTGAAATCATAACCAGTCCATCAATAGATAATAATAGGAAAATAGATAAATGGGCTCGAGCCCAGTACATCAGAGTCCTCACTACAAGTCACTCATCGCGGAAACTAAGAAAACACTAATCACTCACGGAGCTGGTCGCAGGTGCACCGGTGCTAGGCTGTCCCACCTCCATGCGCACCGTACTCCGCTGGTGCTGGTCCCTGGACTGCTGGTCCCTGTCTCCCATCCGGAGCTCCTGTAATGTTTGGTTCGAAAACCATTAGTCATAAAGACTAAGCCCTATCATCCCCTACCCCTCCCACCACAGCTCCTAAGCACTGGGCGGAGAGGAGGAAAGGGAAGCTACAAAAGTGGAGAATAATCAAGCAGGTGACAGGGAGCTAATCTAGTAGTTATTTAGAATGAATTAGATCTAACAATCCTACGGCAGTAAGTAATAAGGAGAGCAGTTAATAAGTAGCAATTTGTATAAAAAGACAGCTAGAGAACAGTAAGTAAACAAGCAAGTAAATAAGTATGTAACCTTAACTTATAAGAATGCCCATACAAACTTATAAGTTAAGGGGTCTTCTGCAAGGCTCCCATCGTATAAAAAGTCCCATACCAATTTATACGTTGGGGTGTCGGTTCTATGCAAATATGAGTGTAGTGATATGCTATGCCATGATTCATGCAAGTGCAACTCACGCACACGACTCTATGCGCACAGACCTTTAGTTCCCCCTGTTCGGGCAGCTAGCTTCACTCCCAGGAACCTCCGTAGTGGCAAACGGAGACAGTGGGTCGGGCCCCCCACTCCTAGGCGGGTATCCACACTACCAGGCCTAGCCCTTCCGTACGCCCCTAGAAGAACACAATCTAGAGTATCCGCGTACTACTGCTGGATGTACCCTCCAGACTTTCTTTGGCTAAGTGTCCGGCACCGCCGAGTCAGCGTACCGATGTCGGTGTGAACGACAATCAGATACCGAAGACCCACCACCTTTATTCTGTACTCCAACCCTCGAGCCCTCGGCCCCCCGGACAGTCCCGTCCGTGCATCTACCTTCAGAGCTACCGTCTGAATGGCAACCAATTCTATAATTCTACTTTCCTAGCTATCGGGGAGTGTAAATGTGCAACCCTAGTTATACTAGTTGCTCTTTTAATTCATTATTCATATGGTTTACGTTAGCCCAGGACTGCCCCCGGTATACCCCGTGAAGTGCTCTCAAGGGGCACTAGGAACCAAGACGGCGGCATTACGGCCCGAAGTTCCCTTTCGCAAGGCACTTATTATTATTGGTTGATCTCCCTTAACCCGATCCTCTTTTAGTTACTTTAGTTCTAACCCTAGAGTATTAAGACTCTTCCTCTTCTTCCCGGGATGGACGATCTTTCGTCGTTCCCGAACTCCCTTATCCTAACCAGTCTCGCACTCTAATTATCCCGACTTCCAATGATGAACTCAATCTTAACTTGCCCTACCAACCATCAACTACCAGAATTCCGTGGTTTTACTATATGCAGACCATCCTAAGCTATATGAGGTACACAAGGGGAGGTACACCAAATCATCTTCCAAATCTCCTATAATATTTACTGGAGGTCTACCATATCATAATTTGTCTAAATCCAGAAACTTATAATTTTCCTAATTAATCTGATATTTATTTAATTTTCTCAAAGGATGGGCCATGGGTCATTTTAAACATGAACTACATGATCCTCCTAAATAATGGCTACCCAAAAATCATGATCATTAAATAACAGCAAGATAACCTCAAATACAAATTTTCAGAATTTTACAGAAAATATTTAACCTCTAATAAATTTATCCAGAATAATCACGTTAATCCTACGTGAAGAAGGAAGTACTGAAATTACTAATCAAAATATTATGGAAAAATTACTAATCAGTAGTATGGTATATAAAAGATCTTTTTGCAAAGAATCATAATTTTACCAGCTTGCTAAACACCACTAAAGTTTTAATTAAATATTCAAGGTAAAACATACTTAATGAAGCAAGCTTGAGAATCAGACTTCCAAAAATCCCATAAAAATTCACAGAGATTTAAAATCATAATAAACGTTCTCTGCCTAAATCTCATCAATTTCCAAGTAGTATATATTCCATAATAAATTTTCTAAGCAAATCATACAAGCTACTACATCGTTAATGAAGTATCCAAAATAATGATCTTAAAATTCATAGAAAATATCCAGAGCTTGTACCATCCCTATATTTCAGTCTACCCAAATCTCAACACTTTTCAATGTGTTTTAGTGTCATTTCCTATCTCTACAAGTTTTGCATCCTAAACTAGGGTTAGATTTTTAGGTATCCCAACGGTCTCCAAATCTACTAAGATTTCATCCAGAGAACTATATTGGCCCTATGGTTCTCTTCACCCAATTTCGGGTCAATCCAAGGTCATTTGACCATATGACCTTCACAAACCACCAAGATCCATCCTTAGGGTTTGGCCTTGGTTCTTAGGGCAAACTTACCCTGATCCGCCTCAAACTCTACGAGGGGGTGCTAGAAAATATTACTAGCCAGTGATAAAAATCTCAGCCTCTGTTGAGGTGATCTGACCACTCAAATCTCAAAACTGCATTTTTAACCTAAGACCCCTTATTAGGGCAAAACTTAGGGTTGATCATTTCTAATCCAAACCATCTCCAAATGAGATGAAAAATTATACAGAACCTTATGGTGAACCCAGGGACCATTCACCAAAATTTGGGAGGGTTTGGAAATTATTAACCATCTAAATAAATTCGGCTAGGATTATTGGATTTTTCTAAAAACTATAGAAAAATATTTTCCAAAAATTCTCATTTTTGGATCGTACCTAGATATAGGTAAGATTAGGTCACACCCCAAATTTCAAGTCATTTTGATGACTGGATTGGAGTGGGGAATTTTTCTAAGGCCAAGACGGCCCTCTGGATAGACCTCAACAAAAGGGGTGCTGTGGTCTAACCAGGTTTCCAAATCAAGTGAAATCAATTTTAAGTTAAACTAGACTTCAAGGGCTACATTTTCTATGTTGACCCTTTTTCCTGTAGGAGCCTCTAGATATTTTTCCCAAATTATTTAAGGTGACAGATAGTTTCGTTCAGAAAATTGCTTCATAAATAAAATCTAATTAAATGGCACTGTTCATCTTCTTCTACAGCCCGAAACCAGAGCCCGGAAAACCTAATTTCCTGTAGCTTTTCCAAACTATTTCCCGGCCATCCAGCCATCTCCGTGGCCGGCCACCACCACCACCACCTCTGTTGAGGTGAGGGCTATCGTCGGGCGGCGGCACGGCCGCCAGAGAGGCGGTTTCCGGCGAACCCGCCACCATGAACTTTTCGGAAAAACCACGAATACGCTCACCCGATCTGGCTCTTTTGAGCCCGATATCTCTCCTAACGATTTCTAAGATCTATCCGCAGAAGAAGAGGGAGGGGAGGACCTTGTTCGCGGGTTGGAGGCGTGCAGAGCGTCGGGAAGCCATTTGCGCGGTGGTGGCGTCGCCGGAAATTCTTCAACAACAAGGGGGAAAATCTGAAACAGTTTGAGGGAGAGCGTAACCTTTTCCTCTTGCTCTTATGAGTCTTTTATAGGTCAGCAAGTGGGGAGGGGAAAGGATGAAACGTTCGCGGCCATTAATAATTCCCTTAATGACATTTCGGTTATGGCAAAGGCATTTGAAACGCTGGAGATGAAGAGGTGCTCGCCAGGTGGCGACTTCCTATTGAACCAACATTTCCTCAATTGTTTAAATAATTAAAGTAGGAAACGGCCCATAAATACTCTTTGTTTTCATTCCCATAATCAGATTTTATTATGGCGTCGATTACGGAAATTTCCAGTCTGGCTGACGTTTCGGCCTTGATCACGGGCGTGACACATAGGTCACGGGCGTGATAGGCCCGGTTAGCCAATTCTGGGTCGATGACCGTCGAACTGAAATCGACGATCATCGAGCGTGGTCACGCCCTATGTCACGGGCGTGACATTGCGGGTCACGGGCGTGACCTGCCTGGTGACTAATTCTGGGTCGACGACCGTCGAACTGAAATCGACGATCGTCGAACGTGGTCACACCCTATGTCACGGGCGTGACATTGTGGGTCACGGGCGTGACATACCTGGTGACTAATTCTGGGCCGACGACCGTCGAACTGAATTCGACGATCGTCGAGCGTGGTCACGCCCTATGTCACAGGCGTGACTCTGTGGGTCACGGGCGTGACAGGCCATGAGGCAAATTCTGCGCCCGACGATCGTCTACCTGAGATCGACGATCGTCGAAGGAGTCACGCCCCAGGTCACGGGCGTGACACCTGGGTCACGGGCGTGACAGGGCCGGGTGGAAAATTCTGCGGCCGACGATCGTCTCCCTGAGATCGACGATCGTCGAATGAGTCACGCCCTAGGTCACGGGCGTGACGGGTCGGTCACGGGCGTGCCCAACCCGTGACCCGAAATCTTGGTCGATTTATTTCAATTTTTTGGGCTCTCTAGGGTTCTACCACAACCAACCGACTCCTAGGGGTCTAGCCGGAAATGGGATGTTACATGCTGTAGCCCAATTGTTTAATGGTATTTATGTTTTGAACTTGGACCATCTGATCTATAATGTGGAAAATAATAAAAGACTAAGAACAAATTACTAAAACCCTACATATCTCTGGCATTGTCATTTGGGCCATATAAACGAGAAGCGCATATCCAAGCTCCATAAAGATGGACTTTTAAACTCATTTGATTATGAATCATTTGAGTGATGCGAATCTTGTTTGTTAGGCAAGATGACTGAAGCCCCTTTCACTGGTTATACTGAGAGGGCTGAGGATCTCTTGGGTGTTGTACATAGTGATGTATGCGGACCCATGAGCTCCATGGCTAGAGGTGGGTATTTCTACTTCGTTACATTTACTGATGATTTCAGTAGATACGGATATGTGTATCTTATGATGTGCAAATTTGAGACCTTTGAAAAGTTCAAAGAGTTCAAGAATGAAGTAGAAAACCAGTTGGGTAAAAAAGTTAAAGCACTCCGATCTGATCGAGGTGGCGAATACCTGAGTCATGAGTTCCGTGATCATCTGAAAGAGTGTGGTATTGTATCATAGCTCACTCCACCTAGAACACCACAACATAATGGTGTGTCTGAGAGGAGAAATCGTACTCTGTTAGACATGGTACGTTTGATGATGAGTCATGCAGACTTGCCTGTTTCCTTTTGGGGTTTTGCTTTAGAGACTACTGTAATGACACTGAATCGCGCTCCAACGAAAACGGTTCTGAAGACACCATATGAGATATGGACTGGGAAGTGTCCTAGTATGTCGTTCATTAAAATTTGGGGCTGTGTGGTATACGTGCGACGTCAAATACCTGACAAGCTGGAACCCAAATCGGATAAATGTAATCTGGTGGGATATCCTAAGGAAACGAAAGGGTATTACTTTTACCTACCGTCCGAGGGCAAAGTGTTTGTCGCAAGGACTGGCGTCTTCTTGGAGAGAGAATTCTTATCAAAAAAGACTGAAAAGGTAGAACTTGAAGAAGTTCAAGAACCACAAGTAGTGAATGAATTGGAATTGGATTCTGAGATAGGACTACAAGATGTTGTAGCTAGAGAACCTGCTCAAGAAACACAAGTCCTACGTAGATCTGGTAGACCAAGATTTGAGCCTGAGAGATATGGATTTCTTGTGTCTCAAATAGGTAATGTGTTGCTTATGGATCATGATGATGAACCAGCAACCTACCAATAGGCAATGAATGGACCGGACTTCGACAGATGGCTTGAGGCTATGAAATCCGAAATGGACTCCATGTATGTAAACCAAGTTTGGAACTTGGTAGAACCACCTGAAGGAGTACGACCCATAGGGTGAAAATGGGTCTTCAAGAAGAAGACCGACATTGATGGGAATGTACAGACATTCAAAGGGCGACTGGTGGCTAAGGGTTTTAAGCAAATTCATGGTATTGACTATGATGAGACCTTTTACGCTGTTGCCATGGTAAAGTCCATTAGGATATTGCTTGCTATTGCTGCGTATTATGACTATGAGATCTGGCAGATGGATGTCAAAATGGCTTTCCTTAATGGAAACCTCCTTGAGGAAGTGTACATGACACAACCCGAGGGTTTTTTTATCCCCAAATGAAGCCACTAAAATATGCAAGCTGAATAGGTCCATCTATGGACTGAAGCAGGCCTCTCGAAGTTGGAATCTTTGTTTTGATGAGAAAATCAAAGAGTTTGTTTTCATCAAGAATGAAGATGAGCCTTGTGTTTACAAGCGAATCAGTGGGAGCATTGTTGTCTTCCTAATATTGTATGTAGATGACATACTGTTGATTGGGAATGACATTCCTACCCTGAAAGTTGTTAAGAACAACCTAGGGAACTACTTTTCTATGAAGGACTTGGGTGAAGCGACTTATATACTCGGTATTAAGATCTATAGAGATAGATCGAAGAAGTTGCTGGGTTTGACCCAGAGTACATACATCGAGAAGGTGTTGAAGTAGTTCAATATGCTTGAGTCCAAGAAAGGATTTTTACCCATGTCTCATTGTGTGAATCTCTCTAAGGACCAGTGTCCAAAATCTTGTGAAGATAAGGACCGCATGAAGTTGATTCCATATGCTTCGGTAATTGGATCAATCATGTATGCAATGTTATGTACTCGACTCGATGTCTCCTTTTCTTTGAGCATGACTAGCAGGTATCAGTCAGACCCCGGTGAGTGTCACTGGATTGCAGTCAAGAATATCCTGAAGTACTTGAGAAGGACAAAGGATGTGTTCTTGGTGTATGGTGGAGAGGAAGAGCTCGTTGTAATTGGTTACACGGATGCTAGCTTCCAAACTGATAGGGACGATTCAAAGTCTCATTCAGGGTTTGTGTTTTGCCTTAATAGAGGAGCTGTGAGCTGAAAGAGTTCCAAGCAAGAGACAGTTGCTGATTCTACAACAAAAGCTGAGTATATCGATGCAGCTAACGCAGAGAAGGAGGCTGTATGGATTAGGAAATTCATCGGCTAGCTTGATGTAGTTCCTAGCATTGTTGGTCCCGTAGTTCTTTACTGTGATAACAATGGTGCAATTACACAATCTAAGGAACCTAGATCCCATCAACGCTCCAAGCACATACTTCAGCGCTTCCATCTTATTCGTGAGATTGTCGAATGAGGAGATGTGAACATTTGAAAAGTGCCGACTGAGGAGAATATTGCGGATCCACTGACAAAGCCTCTCGCGCAGAGAAAGCATGATGGTCATACTAGATCAATGGGTATACGATACCTAAATGATCAACTCTAGTGAGAGTCTTGTGGGTTGCGTGTAAACCTATATTCTGTTGGCTATTTTTTATTTATTCATATGATGAATTGTGTACCAAAATTTTTCTTTTACAATTAATGGAAAGTTCTTTTATTATGATTTCTCTATGCGATAGTTAAATGTTAACATAATAAATACCCTTAGAATGTTCGCTTCCATAGGACATCAAGTACGTGACTTGAATGTGAGAGCCTATGATTTATTTGAAGCTTCATTCTTGAAAGGTCCCTGGTCGTAGTATCATCAAAGAAACTAAGGGTGATGATGATACATTAAGACTAGCACGTGCATTGACTGATGACCAGTTCTTACAGGTCATGATATTGTGATATCAAGTCATCATGTGGGTACTTGTTAATGAACAAGTTGTACTGGACAGACCCAACCTGAGACTACTCTGTGGATTATTATCTAAACGTGTCACGAGTAGGTCTCAATTGACAATGGTGTTGTGGTCCTTTGACCTGAAGTCACAACATTCATCAAGTGAGAAAAAGTGTGCTTTGATGTCATCTAAAGTCTTCCTTGAGAAAGGTTGATGATAAGGGTTGTTGTTGGGCACGTTACGAATCATTTGGGTGTTTGTGTGTGAGCAGATATGGGATTTGTCCTCCTATATGACAGGGGTTGCATCCATGGGCCCCTTGATGGAACTGGACTGAGAAATGCATTGCCATGCTTGGTTGAGTCAATATGTGATATTGGACTCACCATTCTCTAGAAGTCCGTTCTAGATCAAGATACTTGAATTGAGCTATTATGAGGGTGACACGGTCCATGCCTCTAGTTCTTTTCGGATGTAAGGGACAAAGGGACAAAGACAATGCTGGAACATTATTTATAAAGGCTTATGAGTTATGAACTCTTATTGCTTGGGTAGCAATGATGCATTGCTAGATGCCGCTCATTGTTTGTGAGGTTTTTGGTTTGATACTTTCAAGATCAAGTGGGAGACTGTTGGAGTTACCATGGTGATCTAGAAGTTGTCAAACATGTAATCTCACTGCCAAAGCGATATGAGCCTGCAGGGTCGCACATTAGAGCATGTGGAGAAGTTGGAAGATTGACTGTGTTGGTAAAGGTTACCAATCACCATACAGAATGGGGTCCGACAAATGTTGCCAAGGAGATTCGTCGACTAACATATTCGTCGAGTATCGTCGACTATGGTTCGTCGAGTATCGTCGACTATGGTTCGTCGAGTATCGTCGACTATGGTTCGTCGAGTATCGTCGACTATGGTTCGTCGAGTATCGTCGACTATGATTCATCGAGTATCGTCGACTATGGTTCGTCGACTATGATTCGTTAACTATGGTTCGTCGAGTATCGTCGACTATGGTTCGTCGAGATTCGTCGACTATGGTTCATCGAGTATCGTCGACCATGGTTTGTCGAGTATCGCCGACTATGGTTCGTCGACTGAGGCAATTGGTCGACTATTGAACTGTTCGATAATCGACGAATGCTGATACCCGACGAATTATTCCAGAAACCCTAATTTTCTGTTGTCTGTGGATAGCGATATTTCTAGGTCTGTTTATGCTTCGGGTATAAAATAGAACTTAGGTTTTAGGGTCATTGTACACCCTGACCCGACGGAAGTGTTCCGCCGATTCGCTCGCTCCGCCGACCTCCTCTCCGACGATAGTCGCCTATGCTTGTCTTCCTGGAGCGTACCTAGCAGTCCGTGGAAGTGCAAGGTGCAGTCGATCTCCCTTCCCATTTTTCGTGCGACGAAGATCGGCGATCTCCCGCTCGTGTGGATTTCTGCAGAGACGTAGACGCTATTCTATGTGGGACTCACTGCCGACAAGAACTCATACATTGGAGCATCTTTGTTGAGTTGTGACTCAACACCGCAAAGGTAATTTTACCTAGTTATTTCTTAACTTCTTGATTCAATTTTCATGGACTGATCCCAAATCTCTTTTGGGTTGTTCTTGATTTTATTGTTTCCACTGCGTACACAACTGTTGTGCCACCTTGTAGAAAACCCAACATTATTTTGAAAAGAAGCTAAGTGTGTCGTACTATAGAGTATTCGATTGCCCTTATTTCATCTTTAACACCAAGGATCAAATGGGTAAATTTGATAAAAAATCTGGCCTAGTCATATTTTTATAATATTCTTCTACTAGTCGTGCCTATAAGGTGTATGGCAGAAGAACCTTGATGTTGAAGAATCCATACATGTGCACTTTGATGAAAACACTCTTAAATAAGGCGTTAGTTTGAGTGAAGATGATGGTTCCAGTCTACTAGGAGAGGCGAGTGTAAAGGGAGAGGAAGTAATAGATGGAATAGAACAAATAAAAGAATATAAGCCTCCAATTGACTTACAATTTTCAAAAGAACATCCACAAGAATTAGTAATTGGAGAGCTTCCCATGGGATTAGGACTCGTTCAGCCTTGCATGAATCACATTCAAATTTATGTTTTATATCTGAAATAAAACCCAAGAATGTTTCTGAAGCGTTAAATAATGAGTCTTGGTTTATGGTAATGAACAAGGAACTAAATAAATTTGAGAGAAAAAAGGTGTGGATAGTAGTGGAGCGCCCCAGTAACCATCCAGTCATAGGTGTAAAATGGATCTACAAAAACTTTCATGATTGTGAGTCTAGAATAACAAGAAATACATCTAGGTTGGTTGCTCCGGGATACTCACATATCGAAGGGGTAGATTTCAAGGAGTCCTTTGCACCTGTAGCTTACCTTAAGTCCATTAGGATGTTCTTAGCATTTGCTAATTTTAAAAGAATAAAATTATATCAAATGGACGTCAAGAGTGTTTCTGAATGGATATATTAAAGAAGAGTTGTACGTTGAGAAACCACAGGGATTTAAAGATTGTAATCATTCAAATCATGTCTACAAACTGATAAAAGCCTTATATGGACTAAAGAAAGCACCTTATGAGTGGTAAGATCGGTTAACGGTTTTTCTCTTAAAACATGGATTTAGGATGTGGAGTGAGGATACTACGCAATTTGTAAAACATAGTGATTCTGATTTAATGATTTTGCAAATATATGTTGATGATATTATATTTGGTTGCACAAATAAAAAATTATGTACTGAAATTATAGAAGTGATGCAAAGTGAATTTTAAATGAGTTTAGTGGGACAATTGACGTATTTCTTAGGTTTTAAAATTTCTCAACGAGACGATAAGATTTTATTTGTAAATCAAAATATATAAAATATATGATTAAATGATTTGTTTTGAGAATCAGAAACACACTAAAACTCCAATGAGTGCATCACTCCAATTAGGAAAATATAATAGTGACATTTCGGTGGACCAAATGATAGATCGAGGTAAGATTGGATCACTATTATATCTTAGTGCCTCTAGGCTTAGCATCATGTTTACGGTGTGTCTCTAAAACACCTCCATCTGTCAACACAAAATATAATAGAAGATCCAGCCGGGGCCCCACACAATATTCTACGGATAGTTAGTGGAGTTACTCATTGATATCAAACCAATTAGGCATCCTAACTCAGAGTGCATTCTAGTGGAATTGTTTATTTTTTAATTTAGAACTCAAATACCGGGAATGTCCACTAACCAACACAGGAATGATATAGAAAATGCACAATTTTTTTGCCTTAATACCTTACAACTATTTTTTTTACAAATGTATCTTCAATACACCAGCACACGGGCAAGCCACACATGAAATAAGTAAACGTTCCCCTTTGGGCCTTTGAGGGCCAACCAATTGCAACATAAGGGACTTCATCCCGCTACTTTCCACTTTGTTGTCTAGCGCATGCATAAGCACGACCCACCAAAATGTGGCAAAACAAAATAACGGTCAGCATTAGTTGACCAAATTAAAATGACCCCCCCCTACTTGGGGCGGTTGTTCTCCTTCCCTACAAACAGTAATATATTTTTCTTTTGGTAAAAAAATATGCATTTAAGCATCATTCACCACAGGTGTAGGCACCATCGGCTATACGTCTCGTACGCTTAGGGTACATTAACGGTACACCGGATTACCCAGGGTCCCACCACCATCCATAGTCCTATACTTGATGATCCAAACTTGAGCATTCTAGTCTTTTTGGCTCGTAGCCTAAGACTCTCATTATGCCAGCGATAAAAGCCGATTAATTTAGGCACTCTAGTCCGAACAACATAACACAGGTATAAGTCAGCTCTTTCTCGTTGCTGAAATCACCAAGCCAACACCGAAAGCCGAAGCAATCAAGGCAAATGACAAGATACGGGTCAGCCTCCCCTTTCCCATTTGGCTCTTCTGTCCTCACAGTTGGGCACTTCAGGCTCTTAGCTTCAATTAACACACACCTTGTCCCCGGGACCTGGGCTCGTAATCATCACCATACTGCCTCTAACAGCCATAATAGCTAGGCTCTCTAGGCTCAACAGCTTTATATATTATCCACCTTATCTCATAGACACAGGCTTGACATCCACAATCAGGCTGGCTCTCACGGCCACATTAGCTGGTCTCTTAAGGAACTCATCTAAATCATTTGGCCCCCAAGTCTCCAAGACACATGCCTCTCAAACATTGCTCACTTGGAGCTACCCCCGGTAGTAGCACTACTGCAGCGCGGTAGGGGATAGAATATCGTTTCTTCCTCCACTTTGGGTGTTTTCCTAGAGATAATCTACAATATTATCACTACAGCATCCTACACACCCCCTTACCCAGGAAACTACATGTTTATCTACGGAGTCTTCTCCAGCACGCAAATCAATAATCACCAATCCAGACCAACCTGTCTAGACTGGCTTCACACAACATGCCTATTTCGTACTTCGATTCCGGATTCTATATGCAATTTCTACCGGGGATCACAATGATCTACCCACTTGAAACCACCCTTCTCTTTACCTTTTGACGAGGAGTTTCATACACTTATGCAAATTGATGACTTCGCTTATCCAAGGAGAAAGGTTGTTACCCTTGTTGATTTCTTAGGAGCCATGATCGTACACTTTATCCTGGATGGAATGATCACCACACATTCCTCTCCACGGATCTGGCTTTGACTCGCAAACCTGATCACAAGCACGCTTTTAGAACATGGTTGAATCAACCTTGCCCTTGTTCTCATGGCCTTCCCCTTATTCTTTCTCCAGATCCAAGAGAGAGAGAATGAGAGAAAATGAGAAAATATTCTCATTTAAAGCCTTTATCATAGAACTATCGTTGCGTAGTATCTTTGCTACCACCACGTTGTATCTTAGGCGGTGGTCGCTTGGCCCAGTCGGCACCATTCTGCCACTCAATACCGCCTCAAACTTATCCGACATGTGGCACGCTACTGCCGGCATTACCTCTATTGCCAGGCGGTACTATCCAGAGTCAAAAGTGACTTAATTCACTGTCTATCGCAGTACAGTATCTTGTTACCGATGCACGATACCGACCAGAGGCGTTTGACCATTAAAATCAGCTAGCTACCGCCAGTATTAGGTCTATTATCGGGCGGTAACCTCTAGTGACCAACTTCTTATTATTTTCAGGAAATTTGGGGCATTATAATTCTCCCCTCCTTTAAGAGATTTCATCCTGAAACCACACTTAATAGGAAACAACAAAGAAGTACAAAACATATCAAATGTATCTCAACAGAACAGCTCAGGAAACTCTTCTGGCATGGTCTGCTTGTGCTCCCAAGACAGCTCCTCACGGCCACAGTTGTCCCAATTGACTTTGACCATCCTGATCTCTTTGTTCCATAGTCTCTTTACTTCAGTGTCTTCGATACAAATGGGCTTGACTTTTGTCTTCAACCCACTATTGACCGGAATTTGTTCCACAACAACCACTTGCGTAGCTCTTGCACAGCCTTTAGCAGCACCGATATATGAAGCACATCGTGTAAACCAATGAGTTCAGTTGAAAGCTTCAACCAATAGTCAAATTATCAAATCCGCACAACGATTTCAAACGGCCCAAGGTATCTCGGACTCAACTTTTAAGCAATGGATCCTCGACACACCTTTGAACGGTTTAATCTTGAGATAAACCCAATCGCCAACCGCAAACTTCACATTTTGGTGATTGGCATTGTAATATTTTTCCTGCCTATCTTGCGCAATCAACAATCATTCTAGCATCAAACGTATCGTTGAAGTTGCATCTTCAATGTCCTTATATTTATATAGCTTTGATTCACCTGTTTCTACCCAAGCCAACGGAGTACGACACCGCCTACCGTATAAGGCCTCAAAATGTGCCATTTGAATATTCTCTTGGTAGTTATTATTATAGTTGAATTAGATCATTAAGAGATGATCCTCGCATCTCTTCCAAAAATCCAGGGCGCACATGCGAAGCATATCTTGTATCATTCTATTTACCATCTCGATCTGACCATCTGTCTGGGGATGAAAGGTCGTGCTGAATTTAAGCTTGGTACCCAACAGTTGATGAATAAGCTTTCAATCATTCGACGAGAAATGCTCATCTCGATCACTAACGATGCTACGGGGCACACCGTGCAATTGTACGATCCACTCAACATAAAGTTTAGCTAACTTTTCCACTGAATTGTCCCTTCGATTCTGAATGAAGTGTGTTACTTTTGTCAATAGGTCTACGATCACCCAAATGGAGTTGTTCCCGCCATGCGATTTCAGCAAACCATGCATGAAATCCATCGATATATCATCAAACTTCCATTCTGGTATTTGTAATAACTTCAGGAAACCACCAGGTTTTTGACATTCAGCTTTCATATGGGCGCAAGTTTGGCACTTCACAACATAAAGTGTTATGTCCTTCTTTAACCCTGACCACCAAAAAAACTTTTTCATGTCTTTGAACATTTTCATGCTCCCTGGGTGGATTGAATACTTGGTAAAATAAGCTGCATACATCAACTCTGCCTGCAACTTGCCAATATTTGGGACACATAACCGACCATCCTTCCACAAAAGACTGTCGTTTTGCGAGAATTGGAAATTTAACTCATCCACTATCTCTGTCATATAGCGCTTCATGCTCTCGTCAAGCTCCAACTCCTGTCGAATCCTGTCTGCGAGGTCATATTTCACCTCCTTCCAATTCAAGCATGTATTCGCGCTCGTCCTACCATAAATAAAAAAGAAGTCTAAAGCCTCCAACTTATGAATCAGACACTCATCAAGCATTTGTAACCAATTTGCTCGTGTTGGAGCCTTGCAATACAGTGCATCTGCGACTACATTTACCTTCCTAGTAGTATAATGAATCTCAAAAGTGTAGTCCCCAAGAAACTCCATCCACCTCTGCTGTCGAATATTCAGATGCTTCTAATGCAACAAGTATTTTAGGCTCTTATGATCCGTAAACATGTCAACCTTTATGCCATACAAATAATGTTGCCATAGTTTAAGAGCAAATATCACGGCCGCTAATTCCAAGTCATGAATCGGATAATTCCTCTCGTGTACTTTTAGTTGGCGAGAGGCATAATCAATCACAGTCCCAAATTTCAATAAGACGCAACCTAAGCCGCTCTCTGATGTATCACTATAGGTATCAAAGCCTTCTATTCCACGTAGAGAACAAAAAACAGACGTTGTGGTCAAACGACTATTTAACTCCTCAAAAACTTGCGCACACTCTGGCATCTAAATGAACTTCTGATTGTTCCTTATCAATGTAGTGAGTGGTAAAGCAATACTTGAAAAGTTCTTTATGTAGCGCCTATAATAGTCAGCAAGTCCTAGAAAACTTGTGACTTTCGCTACCGAAATAAGTACAGGCCACTCTCGTATGAAAACTATCTTTGTCGGATCCACAATAATACTCTCTCCACTAATAACATGACCAAGAAAAGCCACTTAAGATAGCCAAAACTCACACTTAGAGAACTTTGCATGTAGGTGATTCCTACTCATGGTATGCAGAACTAATCTCAAATGATTCGCATGATCCTCTTCTGACTGAGAGTATACCAGTATGTTGTCAATAAAGATAATCACAAACAAGTCCAAATACTCTCGAAATGTCTTGTGCATCAAGTCCATAAACACTGATGGAGCATCAGTGACCCCAAAAGACATCATAGTAAATTCATAATGCCCATAGTGTGTACCAAACGCTGTCTTGGTAATATCACTTTCCCTAATTCCCAACTACCAGTAGCCGGACTTCAAATCCAACTTTGAATAGATAGTCGATCTGACTGGCTGATCAAATAAATCATTGATTCGCATAATCGGATGTTTGTTCTTATCTGTCAGCTTATTCAATTCACGATAATCAATGCATAGACGTAAGCCTCCATCCTTCTTCTTCACAAAGAGAATCGGTGCACTCCAGGGTGACATACTTGGATGTATATAGCCTCGCTCTAACAAATCCTGCAACTGAACTTCCAGTTCCGCCATCTCCTTTAGCGCCACCCGGTATGGTGAGCGTGACATAGGTTTTGCACTTTGCACCAGCTCAATAGCGAAGTCAATATCTCGCTAAGGTGGAATCCAGGGAGTTTATTAGGAAAAACATCCGCAAACTCCGATATAATATGAACATCACTCAAACTAGGCTTCATCTCTACAGCCTCTAACAATGTGAAAAATAATTCCACGCTCTTTCGAACTTCCTTGACTACTTGGAGAGCATACATCAATATCTTGCTCGATCCTCGCATACCTACAAACTTAGTCACACATTTGGTATTTTTCCCCTGTATGACTTCCTTCGAGTTACAATAAATATAGGCACGCTGCTCCGAGATCTAGTCCATACCAAAGATCGCATCAAACTCAGATATCGGCAGCACAAATGCTTCCAAATCAAAATCATGACTTCATATCCACACCTTAACACATCAGGATCTATCCGTAAGCATCAAGAACCCGTTAGGCACCAACACATTCACTCGATTTGTCAGTACAAAAGAAGACACTCTAATATGCACCATAAAGTCCTCAGTCAGAAAGGAATAAGAGGCTCCTATATCGAACAGTGCTCTCGCCGGATAATCCAAAATCAGTACAAAGTCTAACACAAACATATCACACACAAGCAACACACAAGGTACCAAGTATAGAAAGCAATAAAAACTGTATCTTAACTCATACCTATTATGACATCACTTTGCTTAATGGCCTTCTATTGTCCAAGATTATAGACTAAGGGCTGTGCTTGGGATGCAGTTGACTCCACTGTCTTTTCCTTTTCAGCATATATCGCATCCATCTTTTTCTCACCCATTGGATGACCACACCAACACTCTCAAGCTAGATTTCCTACCTTGCCACATGTGTAACAAGTGAGCGGACCTCGCCCTGTCATCACTTCAGACTTATTAGAATAAGCTGGTCCCGCAGACTTAGCCTTCTTCCTCCACTTTCCTTGTTCAGACCTTGTTGAACTCAACACATTAAACTCTGGCTTCCTTATCGCTAAGACAATCTTCCGCTGCACGCGCTTCATATCTTATTCTAGGGAATTGGTCGTATTGACTAAGTTCAGAAAACCTTGCATCATTGGACCTGAGAGAAGAAACCACAGATCATCTCGCATTCCTTCATAAAACTGATTGGTTTTTTGTTCCTCGTCTACAAACGTAAAGCCTGCATACCGTCCTAAACTTGTAAACTCAGGAAAGTAGTCATCCACAGAACTCTCGCCTTAAGTTAACCTTTGGAACTGATTCTCCATTGCAATCCGCTGTGTAGAAGGAAAATATCTCGCTAGAAACAGTCTTAAGAACTCCACCATCGAGAACTCAATCAATGGCCTACTAGCAAACTGGTGCAGCTCGAACTCATCCCACCAAAGCCTCACCTCTCCCTCTAACAAGAAGGTAACTACAATGACTTTCTGTCACTCCTCTGTTTCCGTTGCCATCATGGTTCTCTTTATTCTCAAGATCCAGTCTTCAGCTTGTGTTAGGGTTCCAGTACCCACAAACATAGGAGGGTTGAAACTCATCACGTGTTTCAATTGCCTTTCTATCGCTCGCCTTACAGCCACTGGCTCAACGGCCACTTGTCTCTCTGACACATTCTCAACTACGCTAACTAACATATGGGACACCACAAGGGTAGGAGGTTGTACATGCCCTCCTGGTTGCACAGTAATTAATGCGAATATGGCTTCAGCAACCCATTATATCGTTTCCGCAGAATAAAGAGGTGTTGGCACCTCAGTTGGTACACTACTCTTCGTCGAGTGCTATGGTTTATGCTTCCCGCACCACTTCTAGTCACATATAATCATGAAACACATAATTAAGCAACTAATAATATTGAAAAAAAGTAATTATAGGAATACACAGGTTCCACAAACATGTGTATTTTCATTCCTAAGTGGGCATTCATTTTCATGTTATAACTGTAGTGCAAATACATGTGCTCTCCAACCCTTAAAAGAATTTGACCACAAATTCGAATAAAAAAGACCGAAACTAGAAGTTGATACTAAATTGTAACACCTCCATCTCTCAACACAAAATATAACAGAAGGTTCGGTCGGGGCCCCATACCATATTCTACGTACAGTCAGTGGAGTTACTCATTGATACCAAACTAATTACATATCCTAACTCAGAGTGCATTCTAGTGGAAGTATTTGTTTTTACTTAGAACCCAAATACCAGTAATTTCCATTAACCACCACAGTAATGATATAGAAAATACACAAAATGTTTTGTCCTTAAGGCCTTACAATTGTTTTCTTTACAAATGTATCTTTCATACATCGGCACACAGGCCGGACACACATGAAAACAATAAATGTTTGTCTTTGGGCCTTCGAGGGCTAGCCAATCACAGCATAAGGGACTTTAGCGTGCTACTTTCTGCTTGGTTCTCTGGCACCAATAAAAGCATGGCCCACCAAAATGTGGCAAAACAAAGTAATGGTCAACATTAGTTGACCAAATTATAACAAACCCATCCCTTACTTGGGGCAGTGGTTCTCCTTCCCTACAAACAACAATATATTTTTTTTTGACAATAAAATGTGCATTTAAGCGTCATTCTCCATAGGTGTACGCACGATCGGCCACATGCCTCATGCACTCAAGGCACATTATCAATGTAACTGTTTACCAAGGGTCCCACCACTATCCACAGTCCCAGAATTGATGGTCCAAACTTGAGCATTCTAGTCTTTCTGGCTCGTAGACTAAGACTCTCATTATGCAACAATAAAAGCCAGTTACTTTAGGCACAGTAGTCTGAACAACATAATGCGGGTATAGGTCAGCTCTTTCCCGTTGCTCAAATCGCCAAGCCAAAACTGAAAGACAAAGCAATCAAGGTGAACGACAAGACGTGGGTCAGCCTCCCCTTTCCTATTTGGCTCTTCTGGCCTTACAGTTGGGCACTTTAATCTCTCAGCTTCAATTACCACCAACCTTGTCCCCAGGACCCGGGCACACAATCATCACAATACTGGCTTTCATAACCACAACAGATGAGCTCTCCAGGCTCAACAGCTTCATATTCTTCCCACCTTGTCTCATGGACACAGGCTTTGTAACCACAATCAGGCTAGATCTCATGGCCACCTTAGCTGGGATCTTAAGGCTCTTAGCTCAATCATTTGGCCCCCAAGTCTCCAAGAGACATGCCTCTCAAACATTGTATTTTGGGTGCTAATGCTAGAGGTAGCGCTATTGTCGCACCGTAGGGGATAGAATATCACTTCTTCCCCCACTTTGGGTGTTTTCCTAGAGAAATTTTCTAGTACTATCACTACAGCATCTTGCAAAACCCTAACCCTAGAAACTACATGTATATCCATGAAGTCTTCTCTGACACACAAATCAATCATCACCTATCCAGAATAACCTGTCTAGATGGGCTTCACATAACATGCATATTCTAAACTTCGATTCTGGATCCTATATGAAATTTTTACCGGGGATCACAACGATCTACCCATTGGAAACCACCTTTTTTCACCCTTTGGTAAGGGGTTCCATGCACTTATGCAAATTGAGGACTTCACTTGTCCAAGGAGAAAGGTCATTACCTGTTGGGAATAATTCACTCAATGTTCCCTATATTTGATTTGAAGAGGCATCACCATCAACACTAAGAACATAGTTGTATTTGATGTTGTTCAAGCTCATCATGTGCAGGATGTTCCTTGGAACAAGTTTAGATAGGTTGTCTAAGTGGTTGTGACAGGTGGTCACATGGTAGAAAGGTGGAGAGACAAAAATTTATCTAAGTCCACAGGCATCAAGTAGAGCCAGTTCAATCAACACCAGATGTCATGGAAGGATGCTTGAAAGGCTAAAAATCGTCTAAGTCTACAGGCATCGAATGAAGCAAGTTCACTCAATGCCAGATGCCAAGGAAGGAAGCTAGAAAGACTGAAAATTGTCTAAGTCAACAGGCATTGAGTGAAGACAGTTCACTCAATGCCAGATTCCAAAAAGCATCGAGTAAAGGATAGACAGTCAAAGCCTAGTAGTTTGCAAGACAGAAATGTGGCTAAGTCCATAGGCATTGAATGAAGACAGTTCACTCAACACCATATAACAAGAGGCATCGAGTACAACACAGTTTGTCAAAGCCTCGGTATTGGCAAGCAGAAAAACTGACTAAGTCTAGAATCATTGAGTGAGGACAGCTCACTCAATGCTTGATGAAAGAAGCGTCGAGTCAAGCTCAAGCAGTTGAAGATTCTGTCAAGAATTCTGGCTAAGTCCAGAATCGTTGAGTGAGAACAGCTCATTCAACGCCAAAGAAGAGGCATCGACAAAGCAATGATCAGTCAAAGCCTAAAGAGAGATAGACAGAAAAATTTGTCTAAGTCCAGATGCATTGAGTGAGGACAGCTCACTCAACACAAGCTCATCAAGAAAATTGGCTAAGTACAGAAGCGTTGAGTGATGGAAGTTCACTCAACTCCTCATCAACAAGAAGCCAGGCAAAGGCAGAAGCGTTGAGTGATGAAGGCTCACTCAATGCATTCATAAATAAATTTGTGGCTAAGTACAGAAGCATTGAGTGAAGCCAGTTGACTCGACGCCTCAACATAAAGATAGGCAGTTTGTGAAACGGCTAAGTCCAAAAGCGTTTACTGAAGGCTATTCACTCAACGCACTCAATGCCTGGCAGTATAAAAGAAATTGGCTAAGTCCAGATTCATTAAGTGAAGCCAGTTCACTCAACGCACTTAACGCCTGGCAGTACAGAAGAAATTGGCTAAGTCCATATTCGTTGAGTGAAGAAAGTTCACTCAATGCACTCAATGCCTGGGATGAAACTAAAAAAATGGCTAAGTCCACA
This sequence comes from Platanthera zijinensis, assembly GCA_039513925.1. NCBI lineage: Eukaryota > Viridiplantae > Streptophyta > Magnoliopsida > Asparagales > Orchidaceae > Platanthera > Platanthera zijinensis. Next base: position 119,613 of record CM077078.1, on the reverse strand, counting down.
GATGCCGACGTCAGCATGAGTCAGGAAAGTTTCAAATTATTGCGGGAAAGCTACAGAACACGACAAATGGCGCGATAGGCCTACTGTATGACTTTTCCTATAAAAGAAAATTATAGCCAACAACTTTAGTGGGGCCCACGGGTAAAATAGTCGTTGGATGGCGAAAGATAAAAGGGATAAGTTCAGCGGATGCAAAACAACTTTTAGGGTTTTCTCATTTCGAAAAGAGGCAGAACTTCATCTTCTTCTTCCTCGTCATTATTGTAGAGCTTGAAGCTGATGTTTCAAACCCACTGAACTAAAAGTTCTTACGGTTAGCTATAGCAGTTTTCACAAACTAAAACAAGTTCAGAAAAGCTTTCTGAGAAAGAAGACTGAGCAGAGCCTTCAAATTTTGCAGTCAAGGTTAGCTGATTGAAGAGCATAAAGAACTGCCAATTCATTGTCTTTATCAGCAAGATCGGGAACTTGGTTTCTGAGGTTCTTCCAACACAATCAGTAGTTTTCCTGAAGATCTATATCCTTGTTACTGAGAAGAAGTTAGGGCTGGGATTTGCTCAGCTCAGGAAGCAAGACTCAGAGAACTTCTCTGGAGTCAAATCACCAACAACAAAACCCTTTCTTTTCTGTAAGATCTTAATAGATCTGAGTGTAGGCTTGATTTATAAAGGCTGAGGTAGGATCTAATTTTAGATCTGAGTTAGGGCAGTCTTTCCTGAGGTATGATATTGTGTGGATCTGAATTGTAGGTCCTGTGTGCCTGAGGTAGGATTTGGTTCAATCTGAGCTATAAGAGAGTTTTACTCTCTGAGTATAGGGATAACCTCCTAGCCTTAGTGTAGGACTATTAATTTATTCTGAGGTAGGTGATCTGCTGATCATCGAGCTGTAGGAGCAAGCTTTCTCTAAGGTAGGGCTTTGCGCCTGAGGTAAGTCTTGGAAGAGACTGAGAGATCCTGAGGGATCTGTGTTGTAAGCTCTAAGGAGCCGATATTTGGAGGAGTGCCTTATCTAACACACTATTAGAGAGGTGGGAGTAGAGCTGTCACTTAAAACCGAAAACCATAAACCGAACCGGAACCAAACTAGAACCGCAAAGAACTGGACCGAACCATTTGCAAATTATTCGGGCTCTGGTTTGAATTTTGGAACCGTGAACAACTTTGGTTTGGGTGGGGTTCTTACATTTTATTATCCGGACCGGAACCGGAACCGGAACCGCAACATACAAGTCTCAAGCGGTTTCAAGATTTTTGGACCCGACCGAACCGGACCGAAGTAGAACCGAACCGCAACCCGTTTATTATTATTAATTTTATTATAATATTGCTATAATTTTATAATCTATCTATAATATTTATGTTAGAAAAATTAAAGTGCGTCGCTACGCAATTGTATTATAAAAAATTTAAGATAATTATAAAACGCTGAATGTAGCAATGACGGATGAAAGATCGTCTTATTTAAAATCTAATAATCTCCATTGGAGTAATATGTAAGATTAACTTTTCTAATTAGTCAAATTAATTTAAGAACACACAAATTAAATAGAGCTCGAATAAACGGTAACTGAAGTGCCGAAAATTTATACTATCGTTTGTTCCGAGCTCATGCTTCGTGATAGCGGATGTTCGCAACAGTTGGCATGTATTTTCTTTATGAACTCTGCGATGGTAGCAAATCCCGTTTGGATACAAAATTATATGTTGTGTAGATTACTACAATAAGAGATAATTAGTATAATGCATGCAAATAAAATAATCTCTCCACCCGAGTCAGTAATTTATGAATATACTAATAAAACTCTTGATCAAACATTAATAGTTGCAATTTAATGAATGATAGTATCCAGAGTTTGCACGCCGTTAGGAATCTATTACCAAAAACTAAATAACAGTGAACATAATGTATGGAATTTTGGATCATTGTGATATGTAGTTTTCTGCTACTGTGTATGTATATACATATCAATTCAAAACCTAGATTTTGGTCAAAAATTGAAGACCTATATAGGTATAGGTGTGCATACCTTTTCATGGTCAAAAACCTCCACCAATGAAAAAACAACATATACTATCCCACCGATCGTGGAAGAGACCGTCGAGGAGTGTGTAACTTAATTATTTCTATTTTGAAGGCGTTTTGAGTTTTTTGCAGACTGCTTTTATTTCATTCTGTCAAATTTGGTTTTAGTTGGAACCGATTGGAACCGGACCGAACCGTTTAGAACCGGACCGAACCGTATAGAACCGGACCGAACCGTTAGTGACCGATTTGGTTTTGGTTCTCGTTAAACCGGAACCGGAACCATTGACATGATGGTTTCAAAAATTATGATGGAACCGGAACCAGAACCGGAACCGGTCAAACCAAATAAGGTTTTGGTTCTAACTTGAAGAACCGTTTCCTTAGCGGTTCGGTTCATGGTTTTAGTAGAACTGGAACCAAACCTGAACCATGACAGCTCTAGGTGGGAGGGATAGTGGATGTACCCATAATCTGGGGAACCACTATAAACCATGTGTGTTCTTTGTGGTGTGTCTTGAAATCTGTTAACAACTAACTCATAACTCACATAAAATAAGGAAATCTCAAAAGAGACCAAAAACCTATTCACCCCCCTCTAGGTGTTTAGCTGCCCTTGAAAACTAAAGACTTTCATTACCCTTGTCGATCGCTTAGGATTTATGATCGTGCACTTTGTAACACCTCTACCCGTCAAGAAGAATATAATAGAGGGTCCGGCCGGGGCCCCACACCATATTCCACAAACAGGCGGAGACGCTACGAAATAATATCAAAACCACGCATCCTAACACAGAGCATTCTAGCGGAAGTTTCACGGTTGAATAATTGAACTCAAGATCAAGAACACTGTCCACTATAACATAGGAATGTATACATAAAAACACAGAGTCTGGCCTTAAGGCCTTACAACAGTTTCTCTTAACAAGAGTGTGGATTACAGACATTGGCACGCAGGCCAGCCACACATGAACAAAAGAAACAAAACAATGCCTTCGAGGGCAGCAGCGCAGCTTTGGGCTTCAGCCCGCTAAGTCCCGCTCGGACCAGCACCTCCAGTACCTATAATAACCAATCCACCAAGCGGTGGCAAACAGGGCAACGGTCAGCGTTCAGCTGACCAATTATAACGACCCTGCCCCTGGCACGGGGCAGCGGAATTCCATCCCTGCATAGATTCCAATATGATATATATAGCAATTTAAGCAAGACGTGCACGCCCGCACAGTCACATATCACAAACACCGGCACGACGGCCCGACGCTCCGTGCACTCAGGGCACATTATCGGTGTTCCGTATTTCCACGGCCACACCACCGTTCAGAGGTCCCAGACATAACGATTCAATATGAGCATTCTAGTCTGATCGGCTCACAGGCCGTCGACTCTCGTTATGTGATCCTAACAGGGTCTTAAGCACCCAAGGTTAGACAACCATAACGCGGGTACAGATCCGCCTTTCCCGTTGCTCAAATCGTCAGACTCACACCTGGACTGACGCGGGTACAGCTTCACCTTGCCCGTTCCACCATTTCCTAGTTGCAGCCCCACGGGTCAACCTCATACAAAGTAGCAACTCACGGCTATAAGAGAGTCCAACTCTCATAATTTCCTGGACTTCCTCCAGTACTTTATCCATCATGACTACAAGCAAGAATCACGGAGTCTTCTCCGATATGCAAACAAGCATCACCAATCCAGACCATGTCCAGATGGGCTTCACACAGCATGCCTAGATCCGTACTCCAATTCCGGACTCTAACAAGGGGGACTTCACATATCTACCCCAAGGGACGCCCCAACCCACCGCACACTCGCGGGGAAGGGTTTTCCCTATGCAATGCAGGAATTAAGGACTTCACATGTCCAAGCAGGAAATCGTTACCCTAGGAGTTCGCTTCGGAGCCATGGAGAGAAATTTGAGATGGATGAAAGCCTTCGCAGCAGCGTTGCCTTCGCAAATCCGAACTCGGCTCGCGATTTGGACCACCGTAGCACCACCGGCAGCCGGACTCCACTTCTTCTTCCTCACCTTGCTCTCACCTCTCTCTTAAAATGTAGAAAGAGAAGATGAACTTGAGAAATGAGCCTTTCTCCTTCCTTTCCCGGCCTTATCAGCCCAGGAATGAGCCCCAGCCACAGGATCTCCTTTAAGGAAAATGAACGGCCAAGATCTGCCCAAAATATTATACTTTTTGGCCGACACGGCCTGTGACACGCCCGTGTCACAGGCCGTGTACCCTTAAGCGGCACACGCGGCGCTCGCACCGACGGAAAACTACCAGAACACGGGCATCGACACGCCCGTGTCGAACCTGACACGCCCGTATCGGTCATGTGACACGCCCGTGTCACACCTGTTACATGGTACTCAACGAGCGCTAAATCCAGTCAGAGCCGTACACGGCTAGGCACACGCCCTTGGACACGCCCGTGTCAAATCGGACACGGCCGTGTGCAAGGCTTGGTTCAGGGCCGTGTACATTTCTGACTCGATACGGCATTTTATTGAGTGACACGCCCTGGGACACGCCCGTGTCCCAGGCCATGTACCCCGACACGCCCTGGGACACGCCCGTGTCCCAGGCCGTGTCAACTAGCCTGCACCTCAAATCCAAGTTTGAGATTTTTGGGGTGTTACAATCCTCCCCCCTTAATAAAATTTCGTCCCGAAATTTGTAGACAGTAGGGAGAAAATAACAAAACATTTATATGTTTCTATTACATATATAACGAGCAAACAAGTTACAAAAATAACTCGGGAAACTCGGCTTGCATGGTCTGCTTGCGCTCCCATGTTAGCTCTTCTCGGCCACAATTGTCCCACCGGACTTTGACCATCCCGATCACTTTGTTCCGCAACTGTTTCTCGGCTCGATCCTCGATCCGTATAGGCTTCACCTTTGTCGTTAGCCCATACTCAACTGGCACTCGATCATTGTCAATTACTTGAGCTGGATCCTTGACTGCTTTGCGTAGCACTGAGATGTGAAACACATCATGTAATCCACTCAATTCTGATGAAAGAGCTAGCCGATAGGCAGCTTCCCCAACTCGCTCCACCACTTCAAACGGACCAAGGTATCGCAGACTTAGCTTTTTCAACCGCCGAATCCGAGATACGCCTTTGAAGGGCTTAATCTTTAAAAAGACCCAGTCACCCACCGCGAACTCCACGTTCCGGTGCTTAGCATTGTAATACTTGGTTTGCCAATCCTGGGCTATTAAGAGCCTCTCTCGAATAGAGCGTATTGTTGAGGTAGCATCCTCGACTTCCTTTTTGCCTAAAAGTTTAGTCTCGCCAGTTTCTGCCCAAGCTAGCGGTGTACGACACTTACGACCATACAACGCTTCAAACGGGGCCATGCCTATACTCGCTTGGTGGCTATTATTATAGGCAAACTCCACCATAACAAGATGCTCTTCCCAATTCTTACCGAAGTCCAGGGCGCACATACGGAGCATATCCTCCATCGTTCTGTTGGTTCGTTCAGTTTGGCCATCCGTTTGCGGGTGAAAGGCCGTACTGAATGCTAACTTCGTGCCCAACATTTGATGAACTAATCTCCAATCTTTCGAGGTAAAGCGCCAATCTCGGTCACTTACGATGCTCCGGGGAACACCGTGCAATCGAACAATCTGCTCCACATAGAGCTTTGCCAACGTTTCCACTGAATCATCCCGCTTGTTCGGTATAAAGTGAGCCACCTTTGTCAACCGGTCTACAATCACCTAGATTGAGTCATGGCCACGCTGAGATCTCGGCAATCCGTGCACGAAATCCATAGAAATATCCTCAAACTTCCATTGCGGAACCGGCATTGACTTCAGGAAATCACTCGGCCGTTGACATTCTGCCTTTACCAAAGCACAAGTGCGACACTTAGCCACATACGCGACTATGTCCTTCTTTAAACCAGGCCACCAGAACAGTTTCTTCATGTCCTTGTACATTTTTGTGCTCCCAGGGTGAATTGAGTACTTTGTAAAGTGTGCTTCATATAGCAATCCTTCTCGCAATTTACCCGCACTAGGGACGCACAATCGGCCATCTTTCCGTAATAAACCATCATCCCAGGAGAATTGATCACCAGACCCCTCCTTTGCATAGCGTTGGAGACTTTCATCCAACTCCGTTGCCCGCCGAACCCTGTCAGCAAGGTCATATTGAACCTCCAACCAGTTCACGCATGCAACAGTCGAAGAATCTCTTTCCACACAAGATATCTCCAAAGCTTCCAACTCCTGGATTAACCGCTCATCATGTATCCGCAACCAATTTGCCTGCACCGGAGCCCGACGACTCAAGACATCAGCGACCACATTTCCCTTTCCGGGAACATAGTGAATGTCGAAGGTATAATCCCCAAGGAATTCCATCCACCTCCTTTGTCGCATATTCAATTCTTTTTGATCAAGCAGATACTTTAAGCTTTTATGATTTGTATAAATATCCACTTTTACTCCATAAAGATAATGCCGCCACAACTTTAGCGAAAAGATCACCGCCGCCAACTCCAAATCATGGACGGGGTAATTACGCTCATGCACTTTCAATTGACGTGAGCCATAAGCGATCACCTTGCCAAACTGCAGGAGAACGCAGCCTAAGCCGCTTCCTGACGCATCGCTGTATATCTCAAATCCATCTGTACCACATGGCGACGTCAACACGGGCGCCGTGGTCAAACGATTCTTCAGCTCATCAAAAGCTCGTGCGCACTCCGGCGTCCAAATGAACTTCTGATCCTTTCTCGTCAACGTAGTCAGAGGCAAAGCAATCCGGGAGAAGTTCTCCACGAACCGTCTATAGTAGCCCGCCAGTCCAAGGAAACTCCTGACCTCGGCCACCGAAGACAACACTGGCCAATCACGAATGACACTTATCTTAGCCGGATCCACCGCTATGCCCTCCCCACTTACCACATGGCCTAGAAAAGCCACCGACGAGAGCCAGAACTCACACTTCGAGAACTTGGCATACAACTTATTCCTTCGCAAGGTATGCAATACTAATCGCAAGTGGTTTGCATGATCTTCCTTCGATTGTGAATATACAAGGATATCATCAATAAACACAATCACAAACAGATCCAGGTATTCGCGGAACGTTCGATGCATGAGATCCATGAATACCGAAGGCGCATTACATAAGCCGAACGGCATCACTGTGAACTCATAATGACCATAGCGTATGCCAAACGCTGTCTTGGGAATGTCACCTTCCCTAATCCGCAACTGGTAATACCCGGACTTCAAATCCAACTTCGAATAGACGGTTGAGCCTGCTAGCTGATCGAACAAGTCATCGATCCGTGGAATTGAATACTTGTTTTTCTCCGTCAGCTTGTTCAGTTCACGATAATCAATACATAGTCGCAAACCACCGTCTTTCTTTTTCACAAAAAGAACAGGCGCGCTCCAAGGTGACATACTTGGGCGTATGTATCCCTGCTCTAACAACTCTTGTAACTGAACTTTCAGTTCGGCCATTTCTTTTGGCGCTACCCGATACGGCGAACGGGCCACAGGTTTCGCACCCGGCACCAGCTCGATAGCGAAGTCGATTTCCCTTTGGGGAGGTAACCCCGGAAGGTCCTTTGGAAACACATCCGCATATTCCGACACAATCGGCACTTCACTCACACTGGCCTTTGGCGCCACCGCCTCTATGAGTGTGAAGAACAACTCTGCACCCTTTCGAACCGCCTTAACAACTTGGAGAGCGGATAACAACATCCCACTCATCCCTTGCATACCAATGAACTTAGTCTCTTGTTCGGTATTTTGCCCAAGTGTGACCTCTTTTTAAGTGCAATCTATACAGGCACGCTGCTCTGAAAGCCAGTCCATACCAAAGATTATATCAAACTCTTTGATCGACAATACTAATGTTTCCACCTTGAACTCCCGACTTCCTATCTTGACCTCAAGACCGCAAGATCGATCCGCGCACATCAAACATCCGTTAGGCAACAACACCTTTACACTGTCTGTCGTGGTCCGGATAGTCACCCCGATACGAAAGATAAAGTCCTCAGACAGAAACGAATGTGAAGCACCTGTGTCAAATAGTGCTTGCGCTGGATACTCTCGTATAAGGACAAACCCTATAACATTACAATTAAAACAAGCACAGCACATCATAACAACAAGAACATTAAAACCGACGCGCACCCTTGACGACATCCGCCTGCTTAATGGCCTCCTATTGTCCAAGATTGAAGACCCTGGGCTGCGCGTGCAAGGCAGAAGACTCCACCACAGCCTTCCCCTTATCCGCATAAGACGCTCCTGTCTTCTTATCACCCTTTGGAGGACCAAATCGGCATTCACGTGCGAAGTGTCCAACCTTCCCGCACGTAAAACAAGCACGAGATCCATACCCAGACGTATCTGTCACAGTCACAGAAGGAGCTTGTCCAGAAGACTTAGACTTCTTATTCCACCTCTTTCGGTAGCCAAACTTGTCCGGACGCGGCGGCTTAAACTCCGGCTTCACAACCGCCAAGTTTCCCTTTGCTTGCCCCCGTTTCATGTCCGTCTCCAAAGAACGAGCCGTACAGACTAAGGCTTGGAATCCCTGACTCACAGAACTCGAGAGCAAATACCGCAGCTCATCTCGCAGTCCCGCATAAAACCGACTAGTCTTACGCTCTTCTTCGGCGAAGATCGTGCCCGCATATCTTCCCAAACGGGTGAACTCATGCAGGTAGTCATCCACACTTCGATCTCCCTGCGCTAACCGTTGAAATTCCATTTCCATCGATATCCTTTGCTGCATCGGCAGATGTTGTGCTAAGAACAATCGAGAAAATTCTTCCATTGTAACCTCTGCCAATTGCCTGCCAGCCAAGTGATGCATTTCAATCTCATCCCACCACAATCACGCCTCTCCTTCCAGTAGGAAAGTGGCTAACATAACTTTCTGTTCCTCCTCAACCTTGATAGCTCTCATAATCCTCTTGATTCTTGCAAGCCAATCCTCTGCTTGGGCCGGTGTACCCGCCCCATGAAACTGCGGAGGGTTAAAGCTTAAGAATTGCTTCCATTGTTGATCTGCTACCCGCGGATCAACTTCGGCTTCTACCGGTTCTTGCCGTGCCCCAGCTTGCGTTGGCACCACTGCAGGACGTGCCTGCCCAGCCTGCTGAGCATTCATCACAGCAAGTACCGTTTCCGTGATGAGACGGACTGTTTCAGCGGATGGAGGAGTTGTGGGCACCTCGACTGGTGCCGCACTCTCAACAGAACGTTGTGGTTCGGATTGACCCGCAACACTTCTGGTCACCTATATGTGTAAAATACACAGGTTAACGACCAATGAAAACGGCAACCATACAAACAGAATACACAAGTTCAACAAACAAGTGTATTTGCATTCCTAAGTGGACAATCTTGAGTTCAAATTAAGTGTTATAACGACGGCACGACCACGTGCTCGCCACCTTTCAAAAGAATTCGTTCGCGAATTCGGAAGAGATCGACCAACAAGCTGATACCAAATTGTAACACCTCTACCCGTCAAGAAGAATATAATAGAGGGTCCGGCCGGGGCCCCACACCATATTCCACAAACAGGCGGAGACGCTACGAAATAATATCAAAACCATGCATCCTAACACAGAGCATTCTAGCGGAAGTTTCACGGTTGAATAATTGAACTCAAGATCAAGAACGCTGTCCACTATAACATAGGAATGTATACATAAAAACACAGAGTCTGGCCTTAAGGCCTTACAACAGTTTCTCTTAACAAGAGTGTGGATTACAGATATCGGCACGCAGGCCGGCCACACATGAACAAAAGAAACAAAACAATGCCTTCGAGGGCAGCAGCGCAGCTTTGGGCTTCAGCCCACTAAGTCCCGCTCGGACCAGCACCTCCAGTACCTATAATAACCAATCCACCAAGCGGTGGCAAACAGGGCAACGGTCAGCGTTCAGCTGACCAATTATAACGACCCTGCCCCTGGTACGGGGCAGCGGAATTCCATCCCTGCATAGCAATCTTCCAATATGATATATATAGCAATTTAAGCAAGACGTGCACGCCCGCACAGTCACATATCACAAACGCCGGCACGACGGCCCGACGCTCCGTGCACTCAGGGCACATTATCGGTGTTCCATATTTCCACGGCCACACCACCGTTCAGAGGTCCCAGACATAACGGTTCAATATGAGCATTCTAGTCTGATCGGCTCACAGGTCGTCGACTCTCGTTATGTGATCCTAACAGGGTCTTAAGCACCCAAGGTTAGACAACCATAACGCGGGTACAGATCCGCCTTTCCCGTTGCTCAAATCGTCAGACTCACGCCTGGACTGACGCGGGTACAGCTTCACCTTGCCCGTTCCACCATTTCCTAGTTGCAGCCCCACGGCTCAACCTCATACAAAGTAGCAACTCACGGCTACAAGAGAGTCCAACTCTCATAATTTCCTGGACTTCCTCCAGTACTTTATCCATCATGCCTACAAGAAGAATCACGGAGTCTTCTTCGATATGCAAACAAGCATCACCAATCCAGACCATGTCCAGATGGGCTTCACACAGCATGCCTAGATCCGTACACCAATTCCGGACTCTAACAAGGGGGACTTCATATATCTACCCCAAGGGACGCCCCAACCCACCGCACACTCGCGGGGAAGGGTTTTCCCTATGCAATGCAGGAATTAAGGACTTCACATGTCCAAGCAGGAAATCGTTACCCTAGGAGTTCGCTTCGGAGCCATGGAGAGAAATTTGAGACGGATGAAAGCCTTCGCAGCAGCGTTGCCTTCGCAAATCCGAACTCGGCTCGCGATTTGGACCACCGTAGCACCACCGGCAGCCGGACTCCACTTCTTCTTCCTCACCTTGCTCTCACCTCTCTCTTAAAATGTAGAAAGAGAAGATGAACTTGAGAAATGAGCCTTTCTCCTTCCTTTCCCGGCCTTATCAGCCCAGGAATGAGCCCCAGCCACAGGATCTCCTTTAAGGAAAATGAACGGCCAAGATCTGCCCAAAATATTATACTTTTTGGCCGACACGGCCTGTGACACGCCCGTGTCACAGGCCATGTACCCTTAAGCGGCACACGCGGCGCTCGCACTGACGGAAAACTACCAGAACACGGGCATCGACACGCCTGTGTCGAACCTGACACGCCCGTGTCGGTCATGTGACACGCCCGTGTCACACCTGTTACACGGTACTCAACGAGCGCTAAATCTAGTCAGAGCCGTACACGGCTAGGCACACGCCCTTGGACACGCCCGTGTCAAATCGGACACGGCCGTGTGCAAGGCTTGGTTCAGGGCCGTGTACATTTCTGACTTGATACGGCATTTTATTGAGTGACACGCCCTGGGACACGCCCGTGTCCCAGGCCGTGTACCCCGACACGCCCTGGGATACGCCCGTGTCCCAGGCCGTGTCAACCAGCCTGCACCTCAAATCCAAGTTTGAGATTTTTGGGGTGTTACACACTTGATCCTGGATGGAAATAATTACCACACCTTCCTCTCCACGGATTTGGCTTCGACTCGCAAACCCGATCATAAGCACTCCTTTACAGTAGGGTTGAATCAACCTTGTCCTTGTTCTCCTGGCCTTCCCCTACTTCTTCCTTAAGATCCAAGAGAGAGAGAGAGAATGAGAGAAAATGATAAAATAATCTCATTTCAATCATTTATCAGAGAGCTACCGCAGTGTGATATCTTTGGTACCGCCATGCGGTATCTGTTGGGAATATTGCCCTCAATGTTCCCTAGATTTGAAGAGGCATCATTATCAATACTAAGAGCATAATTATATTTGATGTATGTTCAAGTTCAATATGTGCAGGATGTTCCTTGGAACAAGTTTATATAAGTTGTCTCAGTGTTTGTGATAAGTTGTCACAAGGTATAATATTGGAGAGACAGAAATTTGTCCAAGTCCACAAGCATTGAGTGAACCCAGTTCACTCAATGCCAGATGCCAAAAGCATTGAGTAAAGCATGGATAGTCAAAGACCAATAGTTTGTAAAGCAGATTTGCGGCTAAGTCCGTAGGCATTGAGTTAAGGAAGTTCACTCAACGCCATATAACAAAAGGCATCGAGTAAAGCTCAGTCTGTTAATGCTTCAACATTGGCAAGGAAGAAATATGATAATGTCTAGAAGCATTGAGCGAGGACAGTTCACTCAATGCCCAAAGAAGAAAGAATTGACAGGACAATGGTCAGTTAAAGCTTAATAAGATATAGACAGAAAAATCTGTCTAAGTCCAGATGCGTTGAGTGAGGGCAAATCACTCAACGCAAGTTCATTAAGAAGATTGTCTTAAGTACAGAAGCGTTGAGTGAAGGCAGTTCACTCAATGCCTCATCAAAAATTCAGGCAAAGGAAGAAGCATTGAGTGATGAAGGCTCACTCAATACATTCATAAAGATGGAAATCGGCTAAGTACTGAAGCGTTGAGTGAAGGGAGTTCACTCAATGCCTCAGCAAGATGACGGGCATTCAGAGAAGCGGACAAGTCTAGAAGTGTTGAGTGATGAATGCTCACTTAACGCACTCAACGCCTAGCAGCGCAGAAGTATTGGCTAAGTCCAAATTTGTAGAATGATGAAGGTTCACTCATCACACTCAATGCCGAGAAGTGCAGAAGTATTGGCTAAGTTAAAATTCATTGAGTGATGAAGGTTCAATCAGCGCACTCAATGCCTGGGATGAAATTGTGAATTTGGCTAAGTCCAAAGATGATGATGTCAGTAAAAGTCAGTAGAATTTTGAATTGTTGCAGAAAGTCTACAGTACACGACAAATGGCCCCAGAGTCCTACTGTATGACTTTTCATGTAAAAGCTAAGTTGCAGTCAACAACTATTGGTGGTACCGAGGCTCAAAGAGTCGTTGGACGGCGGAAGATAAAAGAGATGAGATCAGCAGAAGCAAATCAACTTTTGGGGATCTATTTTTGAAAAGGGGCAGAACTTCATCTTCTTCCTCTCGCCATTATTATAGAGCCTAAAGCTAAAGTTCAACCCGCTGATCTAAATTTCAAGCAGTTAGTTTTTGTGATTTTCACCTACAACAGCAAGATCAGAGAAATATCTGAGGAAGAAGAAGAGGTCAAGGCTAACCATAGCTACAGCAAGACATTAGTTGTGATCAACACCTTCAGCAGCAAGGTCAGAAAAAATCTCTGAGTAAGTGGAAGCAGCAAGGCAAGCCCTAGCTAAAGCATCTTCACAGCCCTAGCAGATCGTTCCTGAAGAAAACTTTTTGGAGCTGTGAAGAAGAAGATAGGACTAAGATTCACTCTCAGTTCGGGAAGAAGAAAATCTCGGCAACATACTTCTTAGCACAAGCCAAGTCAACTTGAAGATCAACCATCTTGTTTTTGTGAAGGAGATAGGACTAAGCTGTCTTAGTTTAGGAAGAAAAAGCCTCATAGATTTATCTCTCTGGAGTCAAAGTTAGGGTTGAGTATTTCTCAGTCTAGAAAGGCAGACTCTGAGAAATTTATCTATGGAGTCAAACATCAACACCAAACAACCTTCCTTCTGTAGGATCTTAATAGATTTGAGTGCTGGAAGGACTACGACAAAGCAGAAGTTGAAGACTATCCCTCAAAAGTATTTAATTCCAAGGTAGTTAATCAACTAGAGGGGGTGAATAGGTTTTTGGTCTTTTATACTTTTCCCTCTACTTAGTGTGTTGTGGGTGAGTTAAATATTTCTTCCAAGACAGTCACACAAATCACACACATGATTTATAGTGGTTTCCCAAATTATGGGTACGTCCACTTTCCCACACCTTTCTAATACCTTGTTAGATAAGGCCTCTTCTCCAAAAGTTTGCTCCTTAGAGCTTAAAACACAAATCCCTCAGGATCTCTCAGTCTCCTCCATGACCTATAGCTCAGGCACAAAGCACTACCTCAGAGCAAGCTTGCTCCTACAACTAAGTGATCAAAGGATCACCTACCTCAAACTTGAACCCAAGTCCTACATCTTAGGCTATGAAGGTTAGCCCTAAAACTTAGATAGTGAAACTCTTTTACAGCTCATATTTATTAAGATCCTACCTCAGGCCAAAGGCCCTACCTTAGACACACAGACCCTACACTCAGATCCACATAAGGATCCTTGAAACTAAGGCTCAATAGCCCTATACTAAGATCCATAAAGGGATCCTACAAACTCTGGCTCAACAGCCCTACACTAAGATCCACACAGGGATCCTACAAACTCAGGCTTTATAAATCAGGCTTACAACTCAGACCTAAAAGGATCCAACAAGAGGAGTAGTTGGTTGATGTTGTTGATTTTGAAAGTGAGGGATAGATCTAACGTTAGTCTAGTCAGGGGTGAATGGAGTATTTTAAAAACTTTGATTTATTTTTATAGAGGATTTAAAATCAGTGATATATATATAGATGATAAACACATCACACAAAATAGAAAGCAACAATCATAGACGACACAAGGATTTTATAGTAGTTCCCCAATAAATCTGGGTACGTCTACTCTTCTACCACCCTGGAAGGTATCCACTACAGGTTTTTGCTAAGGTGCCCTTCCACCAGAAGATCTATTTTCTAAGGGAGATCTAGCAACCCTTTGGGATTTTGACAAGGTACCCAAAAACCAAGCTTAAGTCTTTTAATCAAGTAACTTTGGAACCAAGAGTAAAATTTTGAAGGGAGTTAAAACCCTATACATAGTTTAAGAATAAACTAAAAGAAGTTGATGTTGTCTTCTCTATCAAGAATCTCTAAGAAGATTTAGTGGATGATGTTTGCAAAAAGCTCCCCCTAATTTGAATAGAGATTGTGATCAGAAGAGGGAACATTTCTTCAGGGTATAGGCCTTCTTGTATCTGACTGATTGAAGATGTTTTGCTAAAAGAGTCTAAAGAAGCAAGTATGTATATCCCAATATATCTATCTGTATCTGTATATGTGTAGATCTATATATGTGTGTAAACCTTGAAATAGCAATCTTCTGAATATATATATAGAATATCTGAGAAAAATTCAAATATTTGAATTAAACAATTTTGAAACACATGAAGAATCCCTTAAGAATGTAACTGCCATGGAATTAATTAGAATTAAAACTCTGTGATAAATCCATATTTAATGCTGCCTTAAACAACAATATTCGTTTAGAATATTTAGCATTAAATATCAGAGTTGTAACTGACTGTTACCAAGCTTTTGAAATCATTCTGCCTTCTGTATATAAAACTGTCTGATCATTGAACTCAGCAAACATTTCGTCGAATTGAGCCTTGCTTTCGTCGAACTAAGCTTTGAGTTGAGATTTGAGTTCATCGAACTGAGCCCTGCATTCGTTGAACTAAACTTAGAGTTGAGATCAGAGTTCATCAAATTGAGCTAAGATTTCATCGAACTGAACTTAGAGTTAGAGTTCAGAGTTCGTCGAACTGAGCTCAACGTTCGTCGAACTGAGATTAGCTTTCGTCGATTTGAGCTTCTCTGGAATTCCTTAAGTAACAACCCTGGAAATAACCTATGACTCTAGTCTATACAAGTTGGGTCAAAATAAAAATTCAAAACATAGAGTAGTAATCTTGGCCCAAATCAGTAATAGGGTGTTCCAACAATCTCCCCCTATTTGGGTGAGAAAACTATTAAAAATGAAAAACACAAAGCATAATTATCTGACAGAATTATAGATTTTCAGCAGATATAAAAAGTGATTTGAGAAAGTTTATAAACATAATTACAAAGTTCAAAGTTATAATCAAAAATTAAGAGTCCTTCTAAGGTGCAGCTGAAGAAGAATCTGAAGAAGATTTGGTGAAAATCGGCTTTCTGATTGGATCTTCAGACTCTCTTTTGCTTAGCTTTAGATCTTGAACACCAATAATTTTCTGGGAAGAGGCTGTAGGAACAACAGCTTCTGGATGGAAGCTCATGTATTTGCCAACATTGAACAAGCTTTTCTTCTGATATTTTTCCAGTTCTTATTGCCTGAAAGAGGACATTGTAGTAAATTGAGAAGTGTCCTTACCTTCAGTCCTTGCTTTCTTTAACTGAGCAATTGCAACTTGTTCCTTGAAGCTAGCCATCCTTTAAACAGGATCTAGCTCTAGTTCTATCATAGGAGAAAATGGCCTGTCTTGGCTTGAATGTTGTTACTGCTCTGACTGTTATAAGACTCAGACCTTGTAGGTTTTTCCTGCCTGTACTGATTTGGTATAGAATAATGTGAAAAGGGCCTTTGAGAAAAAGATAAACTACCTGCTAATCCTACTGCTGGAGGAGGAGGAGGAGGAGGACCTCTCCAAGACTTTGGAGGTGAATGATACCTCTTCATTTTCTTCCTTCTTTTCTGCTCATTTTTGGAGTACCTCTTCCAATTTGGATGGTCTAGTGTTAGAGTAATCCTATACAGAATTTCATAAGGGATATCAGTAATAGATGAGGGTTGAGGAGTAACCTTGACTAGAGCCTTTTCCTGGATTTTCTTTTCTTAGAATTAGAATCTTCTAAATCATCGGAATCTGTATGGACATCAGATTGTCCCTCTGGCTGACCATAT
The DNA here is from genome assembly GCA_039513925.1 of Platanthera zijinensis. Classification (NCBI taxonomy): domain Eukaryota; kingdom Viridiplantae; phylum Streptophyta; class Magnoliopsida; order Asparagales; family Orchidaceae; genus Platanthera; species Platanthera zijinensis. The sequence continues at coordinate 103,039 of CM077078.1, read as the reverse complement.
AATACATTAATTTGTTTATATAAATTATTATGATCAACAGACTGATCCTCTAGCTGTTTATATAAATTATTGTCCTTTTCCATATACTCATTAAGAAGATCATCAAAATTAGGCATAGGAGTTTCATCCCATACAGAAGGGGAATAATCCTGCTCCATAATATCCATTATATCATCAATAGTCTCTGAGACTGGATAAACACTGGTATAAATAGCTCTAAGACTGGATCTAAGCTGTTCTAAAACAGAATCATCAATAAGAGCAGTGTAGCACACTATTGCTCTAGAAAGATCTTCTTCAAGATATGGTAGACTGGGAATATAATTGTGTAGTAAATCAAAATCTATTAATAAGGAATATAAATTAACTTTAGGATTAATAATGACATCACCAATAGTAATAACTTTTGGAACTACTATCAACTCATCCTCAACTGAGATGACTTCAGTTATTTCTAAATCCTGAACTTTAACAAAATCTGTTGTAGTTGGAACTGGAGCTTCTACTATGCTGCAACTATAACTGGAGCTTCTGATATTGCTGTAACTGGAGCTTCTTCATCAAGCATCTCCCCCTGCCTAGATCCAGGGATAACTGAATCTAGGCCCCCAAAAGAAGGGACAGAATGGGAAGAGGCTATTTTAGTAGAGAGTTCAGCAATGGAGGACACAACAGGAGCCAAAGCTGTATCCAATAGTGGTTTGAGGGTAGGAGTGATGAAATAAAGAAGTTTAGTGGAAATAGTAGAGAAATCCAGATACATAAACTTAGGTGGATTCTGAGTAGATGCAGAGGATGGATTGGAAGAGGAGGGAGTTGATCTGTTATAGCATAGTTGATGTAGTGAATGACACCCTCTAGTATAGATAGAAGATTGATGACAGGGGTAATGTCATCAGAAATTATCTCCTAGATGGGTGAGTGAGGTATAGATAATTGAGGTAGAGATGAATGAGGTGGAGATGAATGAAGTAGAGATGAATGTGGTGACTGATGAAGTGACTGATGAAGTGGCGAATTTGTATGGAAGGTGTGGATGGAACATCCCGTTGAGAAGGTGGTGTGGAAGGTCTAGGTGAATGTTGTGGAGAGTGTGGAGTTGAAGAAATAAGAGGAGAAACTTCTTCTGGAGTAGGGAGAGTTGCGGGGACAGCCCTAGTGCTTTCGGAAACTGCCCTAGAGGGTGCAGCCCTGGAAGGCTTAGGAATCACCCTCTCCCATTTTCCAAATAGGGTATAGGTTATCCTGTTGGATGCATTGATGTGTATGGTCTGAGATACCAAAACATCTGGATATTTAGCCTGAAGGAAAATTCCCAGAATTCTGCCATAACCTCCAGATTTGCTGTTGATCTTCTTTTTAATTGAATCAAATAGAATTGTCCCCCAATTAATGTTCTTCTGATCAACCAAGGCACATATCAACAAAAATTGGTGCCTGATAACATAATCATGGGTTGAATGTTTGCCTAGAAGTACTTTTCCAACCACATTGGCTAAAAACTTATATTCTAGAGAAAAATTCTTTTTCAATAAATGGTTAGGGTTTCCTTGAGAGTGACCCATTCTATTTAACATAATATCAAATTGTGTACTAGAAAATTCTATATCAGCTTCGCCATTAACCAAACCAAAAACTTCAGAAAAAATTTCAAGTGTAAGAGAGACCTGATGTCCTGAGATTAAACCAGTAATGGTTGAGATATCCTGAATATTAGTAGTATGAATCCATTCCTTAATCTCTGGGACTGGAAGCTTTATTCGGTTAGTCATAAAGTTTCTCAAATGTTGTGCCTCAAAGAGTTGTAAGATGTCCTGAAAAATTTGATATGAATGACAAAAAGATGTTATGTCAATATCAAAACCTACATCGAACTTCATTGTAGAGAGAAGTGCTTGTGTCACCACCATTAGCCTGCAAAATAGAAAGATCAAGTGCAATATAAATGGAGAATAAGCGGGATAGAGTTCGATTAAAACCTAAAAATAAGTTTTCAGAAGTTGAAAAGACAAACTCCGTTCGACGATAAACAATTCATTGAACTCAGTTCGACAAAAATTTCACAAAAGAAATACAATCCGTCGATCTTCGTTCGACAAAAGGATTACAATTCGTCGAGCTCCGTTCGACAAAAGGTTCTCAAAACTAATTCGTCGACCTCCGTTCGGCGAAAGTTTCACGTTTCGACGATCTCCGTTCAACGAAATGTTCATAATTCATCGATCTCCGATCAAAATCAAATTATTGATTCACCATCAATCATTCCTAATTGATTTAAAAATAAAATATGTTTTTTTTCATCTAAGGGTTTGGTGAAAATGCCTGCTCTTTGTAAATCAGTAGAAATAAACACTAGGTTAATTTTATTTTTATCCACATTATCTCTTATAAAGTGGTACCTTATTTCTATATGTTTAGTCCTACTATGAAGGACTTGATTCTGTGCAATTGAAATTACACTTGTATTGTCACAATATATAATTGAATTATTTAAGTTGTAACCATAATCTAGTAATTGATTTTGAATCCACAAAATCTGTGAACAATAACTACCTACTACAATATATTCAGCTTCAGCAGTTGAAGTAAAAATAGATGTTTACTTTTATCAAAACCATGACACAAGCCTATCACTAATAAACTGACAAGTTCCTGATGTGCTTTTTCTGTAAACTCTGCATCCAGCATAGTCAGCATCTGTGAATCCAGTTAATTAAAATCCTGTATAAAAAGGATACTAGAGTCCTATATTAGGACAACCCTTTATATATCTCAAAATTCATTTTACTAAAATAAGGTGAGATTCTTTAGGATTATCTTGGAACCAAGCACAAATACAAGTTGCAAACATAATATTTGGTCTACTTGCTGTTAAATATAATAGAGACCTAATGATTGTCCTATAGGTTTTCGAATCAACAGGTTTGCCCTTTTCATCATTATCAACTACAGCATTAGAGGGCATGGGTGTTTTCATAGAGGAGGCATCTGACAACCCAAATCTTTTAATTAGCTCTTTAACAAATTTAGATTAAGATATGAAGATGCCATCAGATGTTTGCTTTACTTACAAACCAAGAAAATAAGATAATTCACCCATGCTACTCATTTCAAACTTTGAATACTTTAGGTCAGAGAACCTTTTGCAAAGTTTGGAATCAGTATAACCAAAAATTATATCATCAACATAAATTTGAACTAGTATAATTTTAGTTTTATGATATCTAAAAAACAAAGTTTTATCTACCATGCCTCTACAAAATTTATTTTCTAATAGAAAATTAGCAAGGGTCTCATACCAAGCTCTTGGAGCTTGTTTTAGACCATAAAGAGCTTTATTAAGTTTAAAAACATGAGATGAATGAGTTGAAGAGATAAAACTTGGAGGTTATTCAACAAAGACTCCCTCTTTGAGTTCTTCATTCAGAAAAGCACTCTTCACATCCATCTGATATACTTTGAATTTCTTGAATGAAGTAAAAGCAAGAAATATTTTGATACCTTCTAATCTTGCAAAGAGACCAAATGTTTGATCATAATCTATTCCTTCCTCCTATAAGTATCCTTAAGCTACCAATCTAGCTTTATTTATTACTATAATTCCTTGAGCATCCAATTTATTCTTGAAGACACATTTGGTTCCAATTATTGGATAGTCTTTGGGTCTTGGAACTAAGTCTCAAACTCTATATCTCTCAAACTGATTGAGTTCCTCTTGCATTGTAATGAACCAATGAGGATCTTCTTCTACATCTTTTATTGATTGAGGTTCAATCTGAGATAGAAAATAAGTATGTATTTGATCTTGATTGATTTGATGTCTTGTTTGCACACCAACTAATATGTCTCTAATCACTTGAGATTTAGGATGATCTCTAAGTGTGACAAAATCAACAAGTGGAGTTTGTTCTTCAATAACTTGTGTAGTTAATTCCTCTTGGGGAATTTCATTAGCTACAATTTTTTCAGCATAAATTTCTGAATTGTCTTCATCACAGTCTTCAGCATTTTGTTGACAAGGATGCAATGTATCCTCTTGCTTGAGGTTTAATTCATCTAACTTCTCACACAGAATTGGTACCTAAAAATAGTCTATGGTAGAAGAATTCTTCTCCTTATAAAACATGTTAGTTTCATCAAAAGATACATGTATGGATTCTTCTATTTTAAGGGTAGATTTATTAAAGACCCTATAAGCCTTGTTGACTTGAGAATATACAAGAAATATGCCATCTGCAACTTTGACTTCAAATTTTCTTAAACGTTTCTTGTCATTGTTATGAATATAATATTTACACCCAAAAACTTTAAAATAATTTACTTTAAGTTTCTTATTTTTAAGTAATTCATAGGGAGTCTTACCCTTCAGTTTATGAATGAGACTTCTGTTAAGAACATAATTTGGTGTGCTTACATCCTCTGCTCAAAAGGATAGGGGTAAGTGAGCATCTGCAAGTAATGTTTCAGTAGATTCAATTAGAGTTCTATTTTTTCTTTCTGCCACCCCATTTTGTTGAGGAGTTCTAGGAGCAGAGAAATACGGCCTGATTCCTTCTTTCTCACAGAATTCTTTCATCGAAAGAGATTCAAACTCAGTGCCATGATCACTTCTGATCAATACAATATGAGTAGAGTACTCAATCTTGATGTTCTTAAGAAAGTCTGTAAGAACTTTGAAGTTATTTGACTTGTTCCTAAGAAAGACCACCCAAGTGAATTTAGAGAAATCATCAATAATCACTAAAGTGTATGACTTTCCTAACAAACTTTGTATTGCAATAGGTCAAAAAAGGTCCATATAAAGCAAATACAAAATTCTGGGTGAATCACTTTTAGATATGGATTTAAAACTATTTTTAGTTTGCTTACCTAATTGACAAGCCCTGCAAAGTCCTTCCTTCTTGCAAGAACCAGAAGTTAGTCCTCTGACAAGGTTGTCCTTAGATAATTTAGCAATAGTTCTAAGTTTTCTATACCCTAATATTTTATGCCAAAGTTCATTAGATTTACTTATCTGATTAAACAAGCATATTTAAATTTTAGCAGACTTAAAATTGACTAAATAAATGTTACCTAGTCTAACCCCAGATAAAACAATTTTGTTTTCATTAGATGTAATAGAGCATAAAGATTTATTGAATGATATATGATAACCTTCATCACATAGTTGACTGATGGAGATAAGGTTATGCTTAAGACCTTTCACATAGGCTACCTTTCTGAAGGTAACTACTCCAATTTTTACATTGACATAGCCCTCTGTTTGGCCACAGTTGGAGTCTCCAAATATGACTTTTGGTCAAAGCTTTACTTTGAAGTCACTCTGGTTAGCTTTTCTTCCTGTCATGTGTTTAGAGCACTCACTATCCAAATACCACTGTTTCTCTGTGGTAGGATAGTTCTTTTACTGTATAAAAACAAGTTAGGTATTCTCTACCCAGATTACCTTGGGTCATATTTTTTTGTCATTATCAATAGATATATAAGAATATTCAGGTTGATTTTTATATCCAAGTGGATGAAATATCCTGGGAGGAATGATCCACTCAGTAAAAGGGTTTATCAACTTTTGTGTTTGATTATTCTTTTGAAAAGAGGTATATTTTCTATTTGAAAAGTTTGAGTTTGACGAATTATACTTATTTCATCGAGCTTCATTCGATGAATAGCAGTGAGTTCATCGAGCTCTATTCAAAGAATAGTAATATTCATTTTCTGTGTTCAACATTCGTCAATCTCTTTTCGACGAATAACAGTGATTTCGTTGAACACCATTTCCAGTGTTCAGAGTTCGTCGATCTCTGTTCGACAAATAATATTGATTTCATCGAGCTTGGTTCAACGAATTCTGTTGAACATAGTTTTTTTGAAAATTTTTATTTTGTTTTATAACATTCTTTGGCAAAACTTCAGTTTCTTTATCTTCTAATATTTCTATTCCTTTAGCAGAAATAAATTTTACAGGGGTAGTTAAAATATTTTTCTAAAGGAGTTGAGGTTGACTAGATGAAGCTCTCAAGCCAAGTTTGTAATTTAATCTGGCATTGACTGTACTTGTGATATTCATTAGTTTGATACTTCTCCCATTAAGAGATTCTTCAAACATCATAGCCTCATATAATTTGTTTTCTAGAGAAACTATTTGTTCATTAGCACTTTTCAAATCTTCTTTAAGTATAAAGTTTTCTGAAGATAAATTGTTCAGTTCATTTAATTTTTCTCTGAGAAGTTTTATTTCCTTCTCATATTATATCAAATCATTACAAAGTAATTTAAAATCTATTCTGAATTGATTTGATGTAAAATCAAAGGTTGAAATTACCTGATCTTCTTCATACTCATATTCAAAATTAGAATTATTGTTTGATGCATTGATTGTCATCAGACAGACTTCTTTAGCTTTTGATTCTTCTTCATCTTCACTTGAACTTGATGAAGATTTAGTATCTGACTCACTCTATGTTTCAGTTACAAAGCCTCTCTCCTTCTATCTGTATTTACTAGTAGAGGGTTTGTTGGAATACTTCTTAGAGTATTTCTCCTTCTTCTTATCTTTCTTCTGATTTTCAGGACATTCTGGAAGAATGTGTCCTGGTTTCCTGCAACCATAGCAAATAATTTACTTAGTAGGTGTTTTTTCATTCCTTGGTTTTTCCGTGTTTCTGGAAAATCTTCTCCTGAAGTCTTTTCTGGCCATTTTGTAAAATCGTTTGGCCAAAAGACTCATGAGTTCTTCATTTTCTAGAAGTTGTTCTTCCTCTTCAGTTGCTTGGAAAGAAATACTATTTTCCTTCTTCACTGAGGATGAAGTTATTTGTTCAGCTTCTCTTGTTTTGATGTGCTGCTCATATGATTTGAGCTTGCCCAACAATATTTCTGTTGAAATTTCATTTACACTTCAAGCTTCTCTAATTGGCCAAATTCTTGAATCTTATGTGCTAGGGAAACACATTAGAATTTTTTCATTGACTTCTGTTAAAGTAATATCCTTCTCCAAGGTTTTCAGTTCATTAATTATGAGACTGAGTCTTGTGTACACATCAGCAACAAATTCAATTTCACCCTTTTTAAAATTCTCATATTAAGAAATTAGGTAAGATCTTCTATCTTTTCTTTCATCTGCAGATCCAGCTACCATTTTAGTGAGGGAGTCCAAGATAGCTTTTGCTGAGGTGCATTAAGCAACCTTCTGAAAAATATCATCAGACATTGTTTGGGCTAGTATATTCATAGCCTTTGCATCGGCAGTTTTTGCTTCTCTGAGCTTTTGTCCATTCTGGAGGTGGTGTAGAATTGGTTCTTCTTGTTGCCAGTGGTAGAGATGGACCTGTAGAGATTTAATTATAGATATCATCATCAATAGAATTCATATATAACATAATCCTTGCTTTCCATAGTGCAAACTTATTAAGATTGCAAACGGGAGGTCTACTGCTTGAGTACTCCTTATTTTGTGCCATAATAAATTTATTAAATAAAATAAGATCTATCAGATCTGTTGGTTCAGGTGTTAGCCAGTAAAACCAAAGAACCAACCTCTGATACCAATTGAAAGTGAGGGATATATCTAACTTTAATCTAGAGGGGGGGGGGGGTGAATAGAGTATTTTAAAAACTTTGATTTATTTTTATAGCGGATTTAAAATTAGTGATATATATATAGATGATAAACACAGCACACAAAATAGAAAGCAACAATCACAGATGACACAAGGATTTTATAGTAGTTCCCCAATAAATCTGGGTACGTCTACTCTTCTACCACCCGAGTAGGTATCCACTACAAGTTTTTGCTCAGGTTCCCTGACACCAGAAGATCTATTTTCTAAGGGAGATCTAGCAACCCTTGTGGCTTTTGACTAGGTACCCAAAAACCAAGCTTAAGTCTTCTGATAAGGAGACTTAGGAACCAAGAGTAAACTTTTGAAGGGAGTTAAAATCCTGTACACAGTTTAAGAATAAACTAAAAGAAGTTGATGTCGTCTTCTGTGTCAAGAATCTCTGAGAAGACTTAGTAGATGATGTTAGCAAAAAGATCCCTTGATTTGAATAGAGATTGTGATCAGAAGAGGAAACTTTTCTTCAGGGTGTAGGCCTTCTTATATCTGACAGATTGAAGACTTTTCACTAGAAGAGTCTGAAGCAGCAAGTATGTATATCCCAATATACTTATTTGTATCTGTATATGTGTAGATCTAGATATGTGTGTAAACCTAGAAGCAGCAATCTTCTCAATATATATATATATAGAATATCTGAGAAGAATTCAAATATTTGAATTAAACAATTTTGAAACACATGAAGACTCCCTTGAGAATGTAACTACCTTGGAATTAATTAGAATTAAAACTCTTTGATAAATCCATATTTAATGTTGCCTTAAATGGCTATATTCATTTAGAATATTTAGCATTAAATATCAGAGTTGTAACTGACTGTTACCAAGTTTTTGAAATCATTCTGCCTTCTGTATATATAACTGTTTGATCATTGAACTCAGCAAACATTTCATCGAACTGAGCCTGCCTTTCTTCAAACTAAGTTTTGAGTTGAGATCTGAGTTTGTCGAACTAAGCCATGCATTCGTCGAACTAAACTTAGAGTTGAGATCAAAGTTCGTCAAACTGAGCTCAGCTTTTGTCGAACTAAACTGAGAGTTAGAGTTCGGAGTTCGTCGAACTAAGCTCAGCGTTCGTCAAACTGAGCTTAGCTTTTGTCGAACTTAGCTTCTCTGGAATTCATTCTAAAGTAATAACCCTGGAAATAACCGATGACCCTAGTCTATACAAGTTGGGTCAAAATAAAAAATCCTAAAAATAGAATAGTAATCCTAGCCCAAATCAGTAATATGGTGTTCCAACAGATTTGACACCATAGAAATTTCTCTGTGTCTGTCTTCCTGGACTGAGTTAACAGCCTCAACTTTCTTCACAGTAAAAAAAAATATATCTTCAGTAATAAGCTGCATGTACTTAAGAACCTCAAAAACTTGTTTCTGAACTTACTGAAGAAGACTAAAAATTAGACAGTTCTTGTGTTCTTCAATCAGCTAACCTGGACCTGTAGAAACCTGAAAGCTTTGGTCCTTTTTCTTAATCAGATCCTTACTTGAACTTGTTATAGCATAAGAAATTAGTTATAACAACCTGAAAGAACTTTTAGATTAGCTGATATAACTTCAAGCTTCAAGCTCAACAATAATGGTGAGGAAGAAGAAGTTCAGCCGCAACTTTTTGAAATGAGAAAACCCTAAAAATTAAAGTTCCTTCAGTCCATCTTGTCCATTTTATCTTCCGCCGATTAACGGCTCCAAGAAGCAGTGAGGACCACCTGTGGTTGACAGCTGCACCTTGCTTTAACAGAAGAAGTAAGTAGGCCTCCGACGCTATTTAGTGTGTTCTGTAGCTTTCTCGCAACTAATTTGAACTTTGTTGACTTTGTCTGACGTTAGCAATTGTGAACTTAGCCAAATCTTCATATTCAATCCAGGTGTTGAGTGTGTTGAGTGAATGACCTTCACTCAACGAATCTGTACTTAGTCAAATTCTCTGCACTACCAGGCGTTGAGTGCGTTGAGTGAACTGGCTTCACTCAACGCCCCTATACTTGGTCAAATTCTTCTGTACTGCCAGGCGTTGAGTGCGTTGAGTGAATCTTCATCACTAAACGATACTAGACTTAGCTGCAACTGTCTTTGTCTATTAGGCATTGAGAGTGTTGAGTGAAGCTTTATCATTCAATGCCTTTGTACTTAGCCACTTCTCTTAAATTTGTCAGCATACTGAGGGATTGAGTACGTTGAGTGAGCTGTCATCACTCAACGCTTCTGGACTTAGATAGATTTTTTTATCTATCTCTTCTTGAGATTTAACATCACTCGATGCTTTCTTTACTGGCATTGAGTGAGTTGTATTCACTCGACGATTCTGGACTTAGCCAGATTTTTAGACAGAATCTTCAACTGCTTAAGCTTGACTCAATGCATCTTTCATTAGGCGTTGAGTGAGTTGTCCTCACTCAATGATTCTAGACTTAATAGATTTTCAAACTTGCCAATGCTGAGGCTTTGACATACTCAACTATACTTGATGTCTTTGGATATATGGCATTGAGTGAACTACCTTCACTCAATGTCTATGGACTTAGCCACAGAATTTCTTTGCTGACTGCTGGGCTTTGACTATCCACATCTTACACAGTGCTTTTTATCATCTAGCATTGAGTGAACTGGCTTCACTCAATGCATGTAGACTTAGGCAATTTGCAACCTTTCCAGCATCCTTCTTTGACTTCTGGCATTGAGTGAACTGGCTTCACTCAATTCCTATGAACTTAGACAGATTTCTATCTCTCCACTTCTCCACCTTGTGACCACCTGTCACAACCACTTAGACAACCTATCTAAACATATTCCATGGAACATCCTGCACATGATGAGCTTGAACAACATCAAATACAACTACGCTCTTAGTACTGATTGTGATGCCTCCTCAAATCTAGGGGACATTGAGTGAAATATTCCCAACAATCTCTGTCTATTTCAAGAAGGCAGAACACACAACAATACTAAGAAGCATTAACATAAAAACATATTAATTTAATGCAGCTGTAAGCCATATCACTACATCTGCTAGCTTATGCTACTTGAATTACCATCATATCAATTCAATGTACTCCATTTAATTGCATTTAACTCAACATGTCAAGTCAATGCATTCTCATATCACTTGAACAATTTCTCAAGTAGTATGCACTCTCCTTATACCACTTAATACTTAAATGGAGCACCACTAGAAGCACTTACCTCATAATATGCAATGACTCAACATGGCTCAACATGTATTCATTATATTCCTCACACTACTTGAATCTTTCCAATTAATATGCACTGACTCAACATGACCTTTTCATGTCAAGTATTGCTTATACATCTCCCTCTTTTCAAGTATTGCCACACATCTCCCCCTTTTTGGCTTCTTCTATAGGCATAAATCTATTGAGGGAGGTGATAGGATCATGGGAGAATTTATCTCTTGATCCTAGCCTACTTCTACTACACTAGTGATCAAACTAGTTGACTGGAGAACATACTTCTTGTGTTGATACCACTAATACAACACATCACTACAGCCACTTGACACTTGAGTGGTCCGTTGATCCACTTAAGCTAGATGTTATCATTGATCCACATAAGCTAATGCCACTCCTCCCCCTTTTTATGACTTCTGCAGAAGCAGCTATAATTAGGGAGGTGTTGGATGTTCCTCTTCTCTTACAGCAGCAATGTCCTTTCAGCAGCAGCAGTGACTATACTATAGTAGCAGTGATGATCTTTGGTCCACTATAGCAGCTGTTGGATTTTCTCCCCCTCAATAAAACCATCTTATCTTGCTCCCACTCAATAGGAGCATCTGGAGTTGCTCCCCCTTAATAGGAGCATCTTCTATCATCCTTCCACTTGAAAAACTTGATACCAAAGAAGGTATACTACTTGAAAAGTCTTCATCCCACTAAAGTTCTTTTCCACCTATAAGAAGTAGTACAATCTGCAACAATAACAACACAAGGAGCAACTGAAGCTATACCATGTTCAACATACCCAGCTCAAACTTGAAGGTGTTGAATTTTGCTTCATCTAGTGGCTTAGTGAAGATGTCAGCCACTTGCTTGTCTGTAGGGACAAACTCAAGACTGATATCTTCATATTCCACATGCTCCCTAATGAAATGATACCTAATCTCAATATGCTTAGTCCTGCTATGAGATATAGGATTCCTAGCAATTAAGATAATACTAGTAGAATCATAGTATAAAGGAGTTCTACTTATCTGGAGGTTATAGTCCTAGAGCTGATGCTTGATCCATAACAACTATGCACAACAGCTACCTGTTGAGATGTATTCTGACTCAGCTATTGAGATTGCAACGCTAGTCTGTTTCTTGCTGCTCCAAGACACTAGTCTTCCTCCCAAAAACTGACAGGTGCCTGTAGTTCTCTTCCTGTCCTCTTTGCAACCTGCAAAATCTGTAACTGAATAGCCTGTTAGTTCTACGGCTAACCCATATAGAGCTTTCCTAAGTATATAAACAAATTCAGGTGAGTTAGAATCAACAAAACCTGGAGGTTGCTCAACATAGACTTCTTCCTTTAAGTCACCATTTAGGAAGGCAGACTTCACATCCATCTGGTAGACTTTAAATCCCTTGATGAAGCATATGCAAGGAAGAGTCTGATGGCTTCCAATCTTTCTACAAGGGCAAAGGTTTGATCAAAGTCAATACCTTCTTTTTATTTGTACCCCTTAGCTACTAGCATAGCCTTATTCTTGATTATAATGTCATTTTCATCAAGTTTATTCCTATAAATCCACTTGACTCCAATAACATTATGCCCTTGTGGTCTGGGAACCAGCTTTTAGACCTTGCATCTCTTAAACTGATTCAGCTCCTCTTCCATTGCTATAATCCAGAACTGATCTATATTGGCCTCTTTAAATCTCTTGGGCTCAACCTGTGATAGGAAACTTGCATAAATTGTTGTATTAAGTCTCTTGCTTCTTGTCACCACTCCTTAGTGTGCATCACCAATAATCTAGTGTCTTGGATGATCTCTTAGATGCCTGACAGCTGGAGGCAATCTTCTTTCTGCATCAACTTTAGTAGCAGTTTCATGCTGATCTTTAACCACTTCAAGTGTGCCTTGCACTTCTTCTGTAATATCCACTCCATCTTGGATTACTGGAGCAGCTTCCTTGATGGTTAGCTTGTCCATCATCAGCTCTGTACCTGCAGTACTAAAAGAGGAGCTTGACAGAAAACTTAGTCACATAGGAATTCCCATTATAAAGCACATGGCACTTGCTACCAAAGATCTTGAGATAGCCCATGTTTGGTTTTCTTCCCTTCAAGATCTCATAAGGAGTCTTCTTGTGGCTTTTGGTGATAGAGACTCTGTTAAGGACATGACATGCAGTATTTACTGCCTCATCCCAGAAATATTCTGGGAGAGATGTGTCACTCAACAAGTTCCTTCTAGCCTCTATGAGATTTATATTTTTCCTCTCAACAATCCCATTTTGCTGGGTTGTTCTTGGAGAAGAACATTCTTGATGAATCTCTAGCTCTTCACAGAACTTTTTCATGCTATCAGACTTGAATTAAGTCTCATGGTGACTTCTGATTTTGACCACAGTACTATCAAACTCATTTTGAATTTGTTTGACAAACTTCATGAAGACATCAAGGGTTTCATTCTTTTTCTTAAGAAAGAATGACCAAGTAAACTTAGAATAGTCATCAACCACCACAAGGGTGTAGACTTTCCTACCTATACTATAAATTGGCATAGGATAAAACCCATCTATATACATGAGGTATAAGCACCTCACAGAGTCTTTGGTCCTAATGCCCTTGAAGGAAGCCTTGGTCTGCTTGCCATTTTGGCATGTTGAGCACATGCCTTCCTTGGTGCATTTCATCTCAATACCATTCCTAACTAGCTCTTCACTAAAGATTTTTCCAATAGTCTTATAATTCAAATGAGCTAGTCTATTGTGCCATTGCACACAATAAGAAACTTTCTCATTTGCTACTAGACAAATAGGAGAGTCTGTATCTAGACATAGAAAGTTTAAGCAATAAACATTTCCACTCCTAGTGCTTGTCAAGATGACCTCCTGGTCACTTGTCCTCTTAATCTGACACTCATCCTTGTGGAAGACAATGACATAGCCAAGATCAGAGAGTTGGCTTATGCTTATAAGGTTGTGTTGCAACCCTTCAACATAAGACACTTTTGAGATGGTGACTATGTTATTGGTAATCTTACAATAGCCTCTTGTCACTCCTCTATCTAAACCACTCAAGATAACCTTGGGTCCATCTTTCACTTGAGTGTACTCCTTTAAGTAGCTCTTTATCTCAGTCATGTTCCTGTAACAACCACTATCCAAGTACCATATAGGGGTATAGGCACTTGGACTAACCTGCATCACAAAATTTAGTTTACCTTAGGACCCCAATGTCTATTGGTTCCTAGGTGCATGTTAGTCTGAAAATGGACTTGTCTACCAGCAGCTTTTCTGACTGGTTGACTAACACTAGCTCTCAGCACAGTAGGATTGTGCCAACAATCTAAGGCAAATTGTGTAACACCTCCATCCGTCACATTAAATATAATAGAAGGTCTGGCCAGAGCCCTACACTATATTCCACAAACAGGCAGCGGGATTACAGGTTAATATCAAAGAACTACTCGAATCCTAACTCAGAGCATTCTAGTGGAATTTTTAGGGTTGCATGAACTCATACCAAATGAATGTCCACTATATATAAACCACAACATTTATATATATTAGGAATGTCAATTACAAATACACAAAAATTATGGCCTTAAGGCCTTACAGTTATACTTTACAAATATGGTTTACAAACATCGGTGCGTAGGCCGGCCACACATGAAAACAATAAAAGTTTTCCACTCGGCCTTCGAGGGCCAGCATAGAAGTAAGGGTTTCATCCCGCCATTTCCCGTTCGGCTCCCCAGCACCTGCACAGGGACAATCCACCACAAGGGTGGCAAAGAAGGCAACAGTCATCATTCAGCTGACCAATTTATAACGATCCTACCCCTTTCCCAGGGCAGTGGTATTCCTTCCCTACAGGCATAGCATTTTCACAAGCATGTGCACTCACACACAGTTCAATATATCACAAATGAATGCCTCAAAAGCCAAATGTTCCGTGCACTCTGGGAATATTTTCGGAGTACCTATTATCATGGTCCCACCACCGTTCTGAGGTCCCGGACATAATGGTTTACTTTGAGAATTTTTTATAGTCTTTACGGCCCCCGACCTGAGACTTTAGTCTTTACGGCATACAGCTTAAGACTCTCATTATGTGAACCTAACGAACACCAATAACTTAGGAACTTGAGTTAGACAACCATAACGCGAACAGCCTTTGCCCGTTGCTCAAATCATCAATTCAGTGTCTAGTCTAACGTGGGTCGGCTTCCCCTTGTTTGTTCGGCTTGATGGCCTTAAGAGCTCGTAGCTCACACAAGCCACACTGTCTCCCAGAGACTAGCTTTACAATCAAAAAGGTATTTGGGAACTATCGTCGGCGAAACTCACTGTTATCAGGCGTTAACAACAAAACTCACTGATGTAGGCCCAAGGTTTCTATGGGTTAAACACTACGCGTTCTTAGGATCGGTAATTAAGATAATTATGCAGCGAGCAATATTTCTCTAAATTAATACTAACAATGAATCCAGCAATATAGCAATGCGCAATGCAAAGGGTCACTACCCCTTATAGAGATTAAACAAATGGTTATATGCCAATGTTTGCTCAAGCGAAAAGGATCTATCTGATCCAGACTATTAGCAATTCCAATTAAATTTATTCGCTAGCAAATCACAAACCAATACGAGAGGATTCAAACTAAAATAGCGATTTAAAATATAATCCAAATCAATCCCAAGAAATTAATTAATATGAGGGTATACCAAATCACTTGAACTCAAGGGGAAATCAAGGGTGATGAACTCGATTTCTGCAAGTGTTCATGAGATCTACCCGCTCCAAATTATACGAGAATATTCGGAAGAAAACACACTTGAAATTCAGATTTAATTAAGAACAAATTTCAATATAAATCAGGACAATTAACTTGCCTTCTATTCCACCAATTCTCACAAATATATAGAAGAAGCACACAAAGAGTTTGTTTAGAAATCGTTACCCAAATCCCAAGAAAAATCCATCCATAAGATGAGTGGAGGAAGTGCACACGACGATGGTTAAATCTATCTCCACGCAAATCCTCGGATCCGCACTAAAAGGTGAATACGCTCGCCGATTTCCTTTGTCAAACCCTAGAAGTGGGAGAATCCTTGAAAACCAATAAATATGGAAAGAGGAGAGAGGAAAGGTGGTGGGGGATAGTATCAATATTATAAAGGAGGGTGGAGAGGTGGCAGCTAGGGGATTTTGGTCGAACCTTAAAGGGAAGATGAGAGGGGTCGGGTTTGGAGTGAAAGGGGAAGGGTTGCTCGATTTATTGGAAGGGCACAGGGGGTCGGTTTGGTGAGGAATAGGAGGAGATCTGCTCGGGTGGTGGTGAGGAAGGAGGCTGAAAATATAGAAGGGGAGGGGAAAGGGGTGGTCGGGTTTGTGTTGATCAATGGGTCGGGTTTTCCCTAGAGATGAAAAGGAGAGGGAGGAGGTGGTGGATAGGAGGCCGAATAAGGAGAGGGGGAAGAGAGTGGCTGGCAGCTAAGAGGGAGAGCAAAGAGGATAGCCGAATTTTGAGAGGAGGAGGGAAATCTCAATCGAGATTAGGGTTTTCTTATTTCATTCTTCTTCACTACAATACTCAACAAAAGCATGGCTATATATAGCCTACACAACTCCATCTCCACCCTTTCATGAAAATACAAACTCTTGATGGTTATAAGCACCCATCAATACACATGAAATGAAATAATTAAAACAACACATAATGGTTATAAGCACTAGTCATTACACATGAAATAAAATTATTAAACATGAAATAAACACTAAATATGAAATTGCTTAAAATAAACAAATGCTAAAATATATATTTATAATTATTTAATTTATAATTATATATTTTATTTAATGGCGGCGGACGTCGTGCAAAACATATAGGGGCGATGGAGACGAATATTGTGGTAGACTCCCATCCTCGAGCTTGCGACAACGATCGTCCCAATCCACAAACTCTCTAATACGGGGATCGACAGCGGACGCGTCAGCAACATCTCCATCACTCACATTCTATACCAGAACCAGCCAAAACCCTGTAGTAACCTGCAGTGCCAGAAACACTGAACTTTATCAGCACAAATAGCTTACCAAGAGCAATCGCCATTGGCGATACTTACTATCGCCAGGTAATATCCAATAGGTCTTGAAACCGTGGAATTTAGTGGGTATTTTCCTGGAGTACAACTCTAGTACTTCCTGCTACTCGCAAGTCACAAGTACAACCCCGCAGACCTCATAAATTACTCGTTTATACTCGAAGTCTTCTCTGGCATGCAAAATAAACATCATCAATCCAGACTAACCTGTCTAGATGGGCTTCACACAGCATGTCTATTGCGTATTACATATTTCCAAATCTATATGCAAGACTCACCGGGGATTTCATGAATCGACTCAAAGGAATTCCCTTCGCTTTTCCACCTTTTTGTGGGGGATGCCACGCATATGCCAAAATAAAGACTTCACTTGTCCAAGAAGGAAGATCGTTACCCTTGTAGTTTTCTTCGGAGCCATGACCTTGTTCTTTAATCCGGATGGAATTGATTGTTACAGATTCCTCTCAGCAGATCTAGCATCGACTCGTGATTCTGATCAAGAGCACACCTTGGATCGATCTCCTCTTGAGCTCCTGGACTTTTCTTCCTCTTCCCTCTCCAGAACTAAACAAGAGAGTCTGTGAGAGAAAATTAGAATGAAATCTTAAGTCCAGCCATTATCTGAAAGCTGTCATCGCGCGATAACCCCTACCGCCGCACGGTATCACAGACGGTGACCGCTTTGACTAGCCGGCGCCACTATGCACAGCTATCGCCCCACGATAACTCTCTATCGTCGCGCGATAGTACACTCAATGCTTCGTCGACATCATTGAAAGCATTGAGTAGTCTTGTTAAAGGCATTGAGTGCTACTGTGGTGCGCTAGCTTCCTATCGTCGAGCGGTAACAATTCGAGCCCTGGGTCTTTAAATTTACTGAGCTATCGTCAGCGATAAGCCTGTTTTCAAGCGATAACCTCCAATGACCACTTCACATTTTTTGGGTGTTATAACCCTCCCCTCCTTACAGAAATTTCGTCCTGAAATTGTACGCATCTAAAAGGAAAACCAGCAACTAATATGTTAAAATATATTTTCCTTTCCTAAAAACATTGTTACAACAGTATTTTACAAACAATTTGGGGTATTCCTTATACATGGTCTGCTCATGCTCCTATGTCAGCTCTTCATGGCCTCAGTTATCCCACCGGACTTTGACCATCCCAATTATCTTGTTTTGCAGTTGCTTGACCTCCGTATCCTCGATCCAAATGGGCCTAACTTTCATCATCAGCCAACTATCGACCGGTACTTGATCATCTGCAACCATTTGAGCTGGCTCTTTCACAGATTTTTGCAATACCGATATGTGAAACACATCGTGTAAACCACTTAAATTCGCAGATAGAGCTAACTGATATACAGCTTCTCTAACTCGCTCAACCACTTCAAAAGGACCAAGATATTGCAGACACAACTTTTTCAAGCGCCGGACCCTGGATACACCTTTGAAGGACATGATTTTTAAATATACCCAATCGCAGACCGCAAACTCTACGTTTTAGTGCTTGGCATTATAGTAGTTCGATTGCCTGTCTTGGGCTATCAGTAGCCGCTCTCTTATTATGTGTATGGTTAAATTTGCATCTTCGACCACCTTATGCTTATATAGCTTTGACTCTCCTGTTTTCACCCAAGCTAACGGTGTACGACACTTCCTACTGTATAAAGCTTCAAAGGGCGTCATTTGTATGCTAGCTTGATAGTTATTATTGTAGACAAACTCAATCTTATCGAGATGGTTTCTCTACCTCTTCCAAAATCCAGGGCGCACATAAGGAGTGTATACTCTATAGTTCTGTTAGTCCTTTCGGTCTAACCATCCATTTGAGGATGAAAGGCTGTACTAAACTTTTAGTCTAGTTCCCAACCACTGATGGATTTGTCTCCAATCATTTGTAGTAAAGCGCCTGAAAGACTTTGTTTCAAGAGCCTAAACACCTAGAGGGGGGTGAATAGGTTCTAAAACTTTATGCGTCTTTTTGATTTTAAGGCAAACAGATATTTGTAACTTCTTTTAGCACAGAATAATTCTATCTACAGAAATTAAATGTAACACAGCAAACACCAGATCTATAGTGGTTCCCTAATGTATGGGTACATCCACTTTCCCCCTTTGCCTATCCAGCAAATAACTGGATTCAGCCTAACTTCCTTCCACTGGCTCAGATCCACAGATCTTACAATCTCAAAACCAAAGATGGTTCCTACACCTCAGACTTAACACAATTCCTACCTCAGATTCTTCTCCAGAATCCTACCTCAGGCCACAGCCCTACCTCAGCCTTTATAATTAGGCTTACAAACTCAGACTATCCACAAGTCCTACCTCAGGCACACAGCTCTACCTCAGCCTTTATAATTTTAGGCTTACAATCTCAGATCTAACAATAGATCCTACAAGAATTTGTGAGTAATAAGTATCAGAAAACTTCACCAGCTAGATTTCTCTGTTGATGTAGTCTTCTTGATCAGTTCTTGTATAGACTGATCCTTCTGATCCAACCTAACTTAGCTTTTCAAAGCTTCTTGATTAGGACAAATAAGGTGGATCTTCTCTTGAAGTTGAAGTTGATCTTCAGTCAGCTTCTTCCTTAGATTCAGATTGAACTCTGAATCTTTCTTGCAGAATAGCCTTGATCTGTTAGAGTTCTTCTTTATGATCCAAGGATCTTTCTTTTTGATGCCTTACGTTGTTGTTTTTGTCTAATCCAATCTGTCTCTTATATAGAGCTTGGTTCAAGGTTATCGGCTGATCCGGTTCATTACAAACTTCTGACAGTTCTGATACTGGTGTCAGACCGGCTAGTTATGACAGCTGTCAAGTCACTAGTCATGTCAACAGGTTCTTCAATGTCTTTTCAACTCAGCAAACAACACTCAATAGAATGCTTCACATATGTCGACACATATAGACTAAGTATCGACACAAGTCTTCATGGTGTCGACACAATTACTCCAAGTATCGACACAAGTCTTCATGGTATCGACACAATTAATCCAAGTGTCGACACAATCATACTTCTGCTTCTCGACACTGCTTATGTTGTATGTGTCGACACAAGTCCTGTATGTCGACACAGCAGCTTCTTGTCTCGACATTTCTGTTACAGACAGTTGGTGTTGAGTGTTTGTCAAGTGGCATTGAGTATGTCTGTCGACACAAGTCATGTGTGTCGACACAATTACTTCTAAACTCGATACAGTCTTTTGAGAGTTGGTTTGTCGACACAAGTCCTGTGTGTCGACACAATTGCTTCAGGTGTTGACATGGCTCTTGAGTGTCAACTCATCTTCTGTTTTAAGTGTCGACATAATTCTTTTTTAAGTTGTCAACACAATTCTGGATGTCGACACAAATACTTTTGTAGGTGTCGACATAGCTTTGAGTGTCGACACAAATTCTAGGTGCCGACACAACTTCCCTGAGTGTCGATATAATTTGCTTGTGTGTCAACACAGCTTCTTTATAAGTGTCGACACAAATCCTGGGTGTCTACATAGACTCCTTGAGTGTCGACACAGTTTCTTCACAAGTGTCGACATTGTACTTAGAAAATTTTCCTTAAAATTTTTAAACCTGCACAATGAAACTCAAACTTCTATCAAATACACATTGATGCATATTATTGACTAAGTTGTGGCTTCTCCAAATCTAGTACACATTTTCCAATGTACCCAACAGCGCCTGTTTCGATCACCAATGATGCTCCGGGCACAACGTACAATCGTACTATGTCATCTACATACAACATAGCCAAATTTCCACAAAATCGTCCTTTTATTCGATATGAAGGGTGATACTTTTATCAATCAGTCAACGATCACCCACTCGGCATTGTTTCCGCTCTGTTATCTTGGCAGTCCGTGTACAAATTTCACACGGACCTCATTGAACTTCCGTACCGAATTGAGTTCATGCACATCTATGTGCTCTCTGGGTGAATTGAGTATTTCATGAAGCGTGCTTCACGTATCAATTTCTCATATAACTTACCCACATTGGGGTTGTACCATCGACTGTCCCTTTTTTTTATAGGCCAGCATCCAAGGGGAACTAGGAATTTAACCCATCCTCTACACAGCATTTCATACTAATCACGTGTTCCATTATATGTCAAACCTTGTCCATAAGGTCATATTGTACCTCTCTACCGTTTAGGCACGCATTTTCCATGGTACTCTTATCATTACAAGAAATGACTACAATTTCTAACTCTTGGATTAGACATTCATCACGTATTTATACTCCCCTCGCGCTTGTCGATTTTTTACGTCTCCAGGCATCTGCGACTATATGTCCCTTCTCGGGAGTGTAATTATTATCAAAGGGATAGTCCCCGTGGAACTCCACCCACCTTTGATGACGCAAATTTAGATCCTTATGGCTCTTATGGTCCGTGAATACATCCACTTTCACGTCATCTATGTAGTGACGTCACAGTGTAAGTGCAAAATCACATCCGTTAACTACACGTCGTAGATTGGATCTTTCCGCTTGTGCACTTTCAACTGGCATGATCCATAAGCTATTACTTTTCCAAACTAAAAAGCATGCATCCTAAGCCACTCCCCGATGCATCACTATATACCACCATCTGAACCACATGGCGAACTCAAAATAGGTGTCGTGATCACACGGCTCTTTGATTCTTCAAAAGCTCATGCGCACTAGGGCGTGCAAATGAACTTCTGATCTTTCCTCGTCAGTGTGGGGAGAGGTAAGGCTATCCGCGAACAGTAGCCAGCAAGTCCAAGGATTTTCTGATTTAGCT
The DNA here is from genome assembly GCA_039513925.1 of Platanthera zijinensis. Classification (NCBI taxonomy): domain Eukaryota; kingdom Viridiplantae; phylum Streptophyta; class Magnoliopsida; order Asparagales; family Orchidaceae; genus Platanthera; species Platanthera zijinensis. The sequence continues at coordinate 81,370 of CM077078.1, read as the reverse complement.
ACAATAGACAACACAGGTCACTCCTGTATCGTAACTATCTTCACAGGATCCACTGCAATACCTACATCACTACCCGCATGGCCAAGAAACCCATCGACGATTGCCAGAACTCGCACTTTATGAACTTGGCCTAGAGTTTGTTCTTTCACAGGGTATGCCAAACCATTATTTCGTGATTGTTTAGCTAAGTGTACACCAATATGTCGTCAATCAAGATGACATAAATAGGTCCAAGGACTCCTTAATAGCTTAAGGTATTCAGTCCATAAAGACTAATGTCGCATTTGTGTGCCCAACCGACAGTATCGTGGACTCATAGTGATCGTAGCATTTTCCACACGCCAACTTGGGGAATGTCACGTCCCTGTATTCTCCACTGGTAATAGCAAGACTTCAACTCCAGCTTTGGTTATACCATTGATCCAACTAGCTGATCGAACACGTTATCACTCCGTGGAATCCGATACATGTTCTTCTCTGACAGCTTGTTCATTTATCTATAGTTGATGTATAGATGCAGGCTACCGTCCTTTTCTTTTCCCTAAAGGGGCCAGTGTACCTCAAGGTGACACCCTTGGACTCCAATAGCCTTATCTCAGCAATGCTTACAGTTTAACTATCCATTTTTGTCATTTCCTCTGGCGTTACTTAATATGGTAAGTAGGCCATAGGTTTCACACCTGCACCACTTTAATAGTGTCGTTGGTATACTATGGGGACATCACCCATGGAGGTCGTTAGGAAACACATCTGCATAAGCCGTCACAATAAAAGCGTCACACAACCAGGCTTCGGCCCAATAGCCGTTATAGGCATGAAGAATTACTTCGCGCACAACCGAAAAATTTTGACGACTTGGAGAGCAGACATCAATATCTTGCTCGATCCTCGCAAACAAGGGAACTTAGTCCCTCGTTCGGTGATCTATCCCGGTGTGACTTTCGTAAAGGTGTAATCTATACCGATACACTGCTCCAAGAGCTAGTCCATACCTATGATCACATCAAACATAATTATTATCAGCACAGATGTTTCCACGTCATGATATGACATCATAACTGCATCTTAACATATCACTTTCTACCCATATTCACTCTTTTAACTACGGCCATGCCATTCCACTCTTATCTATGATACAAAGATAAGCACACAGGGCATATATTAAGCTTTAATCAAACGACTTCTTGATTATTAATCACAACATGTTTATATACACAAAATAAGTATTATATACATCATTATTTACTAGGAAATGTATAGTACATAATTACAGTTATTTATGTACATATATTCAACATTCCCTTTTTGATTGGTGCCGTTTAAGGGCCAATTCGGCATTCTTGGGATATATGTCCCTCTTTGCCACACAAGTAGAAAGTGCGTGGAGTTCTCCTTGCAACTTCTTTAGCCTTAGCTTTCTTTGTCCTTGGCGCATCACCATGACATTCTCGGGCAAGATGTCCTACCTTACCACAAGAAAACCAAACATATGGACCACACTTTTTCTTTGTTCCCAAAATTGTGGAAGAGATCGATTATAACAAATGTAACTTCTTCTTCCACTTGTAAGAGTTTGATTTTGAAACATTTGGTTCGGCACGTTGAACTCTTGCTTCGCCCTGAACTTTCTCAAGTCCATTTCCGAATACCAAGAAGTCATTACCAAGGCATAGAATCCAATTAACTTTGGACCCACAAATAGACGTCGTAGTTCATCGCGTAGACCATCATAAAATTTGTTGGTCTTAGTCTTCTCGGTCTCAAATACAAACTCTGCATGTTATCTCAGCACAACAAATGCATGAAAGTACTCCTCGACCGTATACAGTCCTTGAATCAGACACATATTCAATGGTGGGGCTGATGCTCTTCCCCTTGTAATCTGCTCAAGTACACCAACCGGCATGGGACTCACCACTAGAATAGAGGGCTATACATATCCCTCATGTTGAGCCTTGATCATTGCGAAGACCACGTCACCTATCCTCTAAACTGTCTCTATAGAGGGAGGAGGTGTTGGCTGTAACATCTCATTTCCTACTAGACCCCATGACTTAGATTAGGTTAGGATATGTGGTGGATGAATGGGGTTTGGATAGGTTTGACCCAAGGAGTTAGGGTGGATTCACATAGGACCCACTATAGGGTTCAAGTCAAATCGGGTCAAACTAGCCCAAAATAGAATCATAGGTACACATTGACCCCACCACTATGCCCCTAACCATAAAAGCAATCTAAGTGAAACAAAAGTCACATCATTGGGTCAACCATTGACCCAAGTTAACGCAAGTCAACCCTAAACCTAATTTGGTCAAATCCACGCATATAGGCCCAATTAGCCCAAGTGGGGCATCACCATGACCCAACCCATGTTGGGTGATGCCATAGGGCTCATGATCACCAAGTGGGGTCAGCCCACTCACCAATTTAACCAAGTCAACAAATTCAACATGTGACCTAAAGGAGAAAATAAGAGCCAAGCTCATTCCCCATGGGCTAAGCCCATGAGCCAAGGCCCATGACCAACCCAAGTGCTCATTTACAACCCCTACCCTCTGGATTTGGAGGGTAGTGACATGCAGTGGGGAACTTTAGGAATTTGCTAAGTAGTGGAGAGAGAAAAGAGAGGAAAATGGGGATGAAGGCCATGTGGCCCTCTTCCTCTCTTCATAAGCCCTCCTCTGAGCTCCAGCAGTAACTCTTAGCCTTTTCAGGCCAATTCCATGACACATGGCAGCCATGGTGAAGCATCCAATGCCTGGCCGAAATTCCCACTACTCAAAACACCACAACCAGCCCACTCCGCCCCCATTTGACTTCACCATTAGCTTCAGAGCACTGAGAGGAGTTGAATTTCATATCTATATCGAAGCTTTTGGTGGAGAAACGAGTTCGGGAGCAAGCTCGCCGGAGAGGAGAAATTCTATTGCAAACCGTCGTCGCCACCATCGGGCTCCGATCAAGGCTTGTTTCTCCTCCTCTCCCTCTGTGTTATCCTCCTAGATCATTTAGGAGAGATTTCGAGCTCAATTGAGCTTGGATTCATATGAGGTGTGGGATAAAATCTCAAGATTTTGAGCTTGCTCGGGATCGCCGGAGAGGCTGTTTCCAGCCACCATTTCGCCGTCAAACGATGGCCACCAGCTCAATGGAGGTGGTGGTGGTGGTAGCCGACCGTGGAGTTCAAGGGGTGTCCAATAAATGAGGTTTGAAGAGGCTCCAGGTCGGGGCAATCTCGGCCCTTGGCTGGAAGAGGAAGATGAACGGATGCCCTCCGTTTGTGCTTTGAGATTCGTGTTGTATAAATATATTAATCTTAGTAATATGTCACACTTTATTTTATATCCTGCGGGCTAATTTTAGGCCTCTTAGAGGTAGACTCAGAAATGTATTCAACAAATAAAATGTAGCCCTAGGTCTTGCCTTTAAAATGACACCCTAAAGTTGTAATATGGAGCACTACAGCTCCCTGTAGGGTCATTCTACCATGACTGGTCCTAAGCTAGGGTAGATCTTAAAATAAGTACCCAAGCCAAACCCTAGGTCCACATGATCTGAGATTTTGGTCATGCATGTGACTAGGTCATACTTAGGTACTGACCAAAAATGGGAATTTTTGAAAAGTGTTTTTCCATAGTTTTTGGAGAAATATCATTTATTGAATTAATTGAATTTTTGGAGATCTACAACTCCAAATTGCCCCAACATTGGGTGGCATGGCCATTAGGTCAATATCTTACCATGGTAGAAATTTTAGATCATATTGACCTCTGCATGTTTAGTAGATCCACCATGCATGTGAAGGTATAATCAAATTTGGTGTGCCTATAGTAAAATTGGGAAAATGGGAATTTAGCCAATTTGGCCCAATGCATGTCCATGAAATTCTATACAGAGTCTTATAGGGATGAAATACACCTCCCATTGGAAGGATGGGATTTTTGGGATCAAAAATCCCATTATTTGGAATTATTGAAAATTATGTCCTTTTGGAAATAAAAATTGAAAATAGGGCTAAGTACTCTTATAAATTTTGAAACTCTGTCACAAGTCCTAGTAGGACATCATACACCTCTAAAAAATTTTATAAGCTTGTTTGGAAATTTTATCTTGAATTTTTAGTAGAATTATATTATTTCCCCTTCTTGGAAATTAATAAAATATAAAGGAAATCATTGCTGGAAAATTATGGGAAAATTTATAATATCTTATTTCTGTGATTAGAAACTTGTGTAATTATTTTATAATTTATGGGTGATTATGTATGTTTAAAATTTAAGTAGTGGCATTTTTGTAATATAACTATTATGGAATTTTGCTAGGTCAAATCACTGTTTAGGGTCATCGATTTCTGTATGATGTTTTATTATATCAATATAGGCCTCCAATAATTTTCCTAGAATTTTTGGTTTTATAGTTGATGAACTTCATTTGGAAAATGGTCAAATTATGATTTTAATCTTAAATGAAAATTATATAAAAATTTACATGGGAAAATTATGAACTCGGGTAGGAAGTCATATTTAACCTAGTTGAACACAAAGAAAATTTGTTAGCTATGTGGACTCAATAGATATAGTACATCATGCACAAAGTGACTTAGGTCACTTAATTAAAAGATTTAATTTAGGGTCTTAAGTACTTAGAAAAATGATGAAATATTAAATGTTCAACACCATACACCATACCAACCCATGATAATTAATTAAGGGCATTTGGCCCATGGAATCAGAAGTCCTATTATACGGGTTAGTATTAGGTCATCGGTTGAGCTTAGCAAAAGTAGCAGGTATTACTGGGACCTACAAGGGATACGATAGAAGGTTGAGTTGATAACTATATTGGGAAGATAAACCTTGGTTGGTGTCTAGTAGGTCACTTCATAGTATCGAGTGATAGAGTGAAAAACCCTAATGACAGTAGCTAGAACGGAGACTGGCAGAAGACCGCTGATTCCCCAATAATATCCTAAGTCATTAGGTTCGTTCTAGAGTAACAACGAGAGCTGGGTACGGATCATGGGTACAGAGACCTTGGTGAGGTGCGAGAGTTTGAGGGGCCAGTAGCTTGTTTATACTGCAGTCTGGAGGACAATCCCCGAAAATGCGCACCCGACCAAGGAAGTCTGGCATTTGTCCAGCATTAGTACGCATTGACTCTAGAGTGCACCTAGGATGTTTACAGAGGCGTACGAATGGTCTGGTCTTGGTAGTGTGTATACCCTCCTAGGAAGCGGAAGCGCCCATTCTGCTACTGTCGTAGCCACAACGGTTGTACTAGAGAGTGATGCTAGCTCCAAAAAGAGGGAACTAATGGTCTGTGATCACAGAGTCATGTGTGTGAGTTGCACTTGCATGAATCATAACCTGCATACATAACATACATCTATATTTAGGTCATACGCACCATAGATCCTTATCATATAAATTAGTATGGACTCTTTTATATGATAACTTACATTTGGAAACCATAACTTATAAGTTTGTATGGGCATTCATATAAGTTAAGGTACTTCTATATTGGTAGTTTAGTAGTAGTGTAGTTTACATACTATTCTTTACCTTACTTTACTTGCAGTACTGTCCTTACCTTTCTTTACTTGTTACAGTTCTTTCTTACTTTACTTGTACTATATAAAACTGCTAGAATATAGATATACTTGCTACAACATAATCTTGATAGATTATTTTAACTTTCACCTACTTTCTATTTTATACCCCTTGTTGTCCTCCGCTTCATCCTCCCGTACGGTGCCTAGGAGCCGCGGCGGCAAGGTATGGGGGAAATGGCTTAGTTTTTATGACTAATGGTCGATTGTGACCGTATCATTTTAGGAGCTCGAGGAGATGGAGCTCCAACACGACCAACAGGACGAGGTGGAAGGACTTGAGGAGCAGATACCACCTACTACTTCTACTACTGCAGCCCGACGTCAAGTGATGACGCATGAACCGTTGATAGATTAGCTTCCCCTTGTTTATATTTGTGAGAGAGAGATTTGATATTCGTGTACAGGGCATAATCCCTCTTCTCTTTTGTTTTAGTCATTATGGACTACTGTTGTACTTTTCATTTCCATATATATAATATGTACTGTGATTATGTGGACTAGTTAGTGTTACACACTACTTGTTTTACTTCTACTCTCGATTGGCCGAACATGTTAGATGATCGTACTAGCCCGCAGAACCAGTGTCTTGCGGTGTCGACTAAATGATCATATGAGAAAGAAGTCCACAACACTGGAACACCCCGCTCGAGCATTAGTTTGCGGACAAACTATGCAGTGGGAGCAATGGTGTTCCCATGTTTAAAAGTCACAGAAATAGTCCATTTAAACAATAAGTTAGGCCAATCTAATAAGGACACCACTTTAGTTTGACTTACCAAGAGGATTTTGAGTCATACCTCAGTCTAAAATTGACCTCGGATATAGATTAGCTAAGGTATGTGGAAACACAAATTGACTAAGGAAATAATTTAATGTAAGAGACTCTTCTTAAGGCTTAAATTTCGATGTCCCTACACGACCTATTGAGTGATTCTTACCCAAGCTGATAGGACCGCCTCAAGGAGATTTGGTGCATATAGTATATTAGTGGAATAGTAGGGTACTCGTAAACTTAACCCTCGTACCGATGACTTGATTACATTGAGACAATCATAGTGGAAAATACCAAAGGTCGAATAAGAATTCAAGCCTCAGAAAAGACCCATTTTGGTTGGGTCACATGTTGACCATGAGAAGATTGTCGTATAGTAACTTTAATGGCCTAAGGTATATAACATATCAATTAGTCTCAAGGTGGAACTCCAGGTCTAAGATTGTTAGACCTAAGGACTGAGTGCGCATATAAGAGGAATACACTATAGATATTAAGGGAATTTAGCCCAAAAGGTATGGGGGCTTATCCTTTTGTTTATTGGGAAAATTTGATAATGACTACTTGAATTCTCTAGAGCCTTTTTATAAAACGTTGTGTCGCAAACATAGTGATCTTGGAGAATTGGCAATTGAACATTATCCATATGAAAATCGAGACTTATGTACGGATAATTTGTAAGATGATCAACCCTCCCTAGAAGTTTGGGATGTAAATAGAGGATTACCTGCTTATATATATTACAAATTTACTATCTTAGAACAAGGAAAGCCAGCATGAGACGTTAGAAATTTTCTCGTGCTTAGGAATTAGAGGACTACTTGACACGACTTAAAGAGAGATCGTAATTTCATCTATGCATAATGACATACTATATTCAAAGAATGAAACAAGTTGCGTATAATCCACAAGAATTCGAACAAATGGCTTTTCGATAAACTAAAATCAAGCAATAACGACGATACAAAGGTTTTATGTATAATTAAATAAGTGTGTTACCTCAACAAAGCACGTTCCTAGATGCCCTAACACTTTAAACCAATTAACGTGACACGCGATTAATGATTATATTGTCGGTTAAGGATTTGATATATTTCAAGAGAAAGCCAAAGTGAATTGAGAATTCAGTACAAGTCAGAAGGACAACCGAAATTTTTTGCATAACTAAGGCTTATGATTATCTCATATTTAATGGGTACAATTGGGAGAAGAAAACACGATGATTGATCACTACTACTCGTGCCTACCTAACATAACCAGGTCATTAGGTTGGAAACATACAGATTAGGATAGGGTAACATCATGGTAATATGAAGGAGTGATCACGGGTCTTAAGTGTTATACGATTAGAATCCATAAGTGAGAATTAAAAGTTTTGAATAATTTTGTTTATGACATTGGGAGTATAACGACCCCGGAAAAATTAAGATCAAGTGAAAAAAATCATACTAAATTGGAAGATATATATTATAAGTACGATCCTTTGGATGTGGCTCTGATGATCACAAGGATCAAAACAAAAGTGTTCAATGATGATTTACAGATTGTGTTCTCTCAAAGAATCAATCATTTTCAAATTTGAATGGTTTATTTACCCTTATACTTTGGGAGATAGTTTAATTTATAATTAGAAATCTTGATAAGATAACGTCTTGCGTTTAGAATATAATGATTAAGTTTACTATGGTTAGGTATGATTTAGTACTACCTTGTTTGATCCTAAAAGGGGTTGGGATTTGGAGAATTAAACACAATGATGAAATAACATTACTATCCACGCTTACATGATATAGCCAGTCACTTGATCATAATGGTGAACTATAACCTTGAATGACTCAATTAAGCAAAATTCATTATATTAGAATTTAAGAAATGAAATAAGGTAATGTTATGATAAATAAGATTAATTTCCTATGGCATGGCATTAGAAATGTAAGGACTCAGCAAATTGAAAAGGGGTGGATGATGAGTTAGAGTTGTACACATATATATGACCCCTTGATTATGATAGCATCAAGAACCGGGATGCATACATTGATAGCATTATAATCACCGTTAGGAGGATTCATGATAATGAGATATAGATTTTGACTATCAAAGGTGTATACGGTGAAATCACACGAGAAGTAATTAGTGCTTAATAAGATTCTCTTTATGCTGAAATCGATTTGTGTCAAACCTCACCATTTCTTAAAAGATACGCTTATAAATTTATGAATTAGACTATATGTGAAAATCGATTGAGAGCCATTTGTATGAACATCAATATCAATAATGAATTAATGATTACTTGATGTATGCTCGAAAGGTGAACACACTATGAATTATGTATTACTGTTTTGGTAGAGATGTGATAAGTCTTTAATTTGGGAGAAACAAAATGATGATCTTTTCATCACATCATGATCTCGGAAGTTGGTTAACTGCTATACATAATAGTGTTGGTCTAATGTGCATGATATTTTTTGGGTGATTGTAAGTTCACGTTGTTTGATAATTAATAACCAAGGTGGACCGGAATAGAAAAGATTTTTACTTATGAGATTTTTGATTTTCACATGTTTTGGTGATCATTGGTCGTAAGGGACTACAATCCAATGTGTGATTAAGGTTTATTTTGATGATAATATGTCGGAGGATTTGGAAATATATCCACATAATTTGGATTATGAGTATCCTAAAATATAACGAAAGAACATTATGAAGGGGATTGTTACCTCTAATAGAGTTTCTTATAACAACAACCACGAGTCCTATAGGGTAGGAAGTGTCAGACACCACTATCTTTGGTTCAGGATGAGGACCCTAGGGAACTTGGATCGGAATATATTGAGGATATGAATGCTCAAATATGATTGATCAGGGATCGAATGCTAGGGCTCAGAGTCGAAAGGTCAAGTATTATGATGCGGGACATCGAAAGGTAGAGTTCTAGGTGGGAGACAGGGTATTCCTGAAGATACGTCAGGTGCACGGTGTCTCGCAGGTGCGGAGGCACGAGAAGCTCAACCCTCGATATATGGGACCATACTTGATCCTGGAGTTGATCGGTCCTTTGGCTTATAGGCTAGAGCTTCCACCAGAGTTAGGGACTCTACATGACATTTTTCATGTCTCCTCGCTTTAGAGATATCTCCTTCGGCCAGAGTAGCATATTACCACTACAGTAGGCTCGGTGGAGTTTGATATATCATTCCATTTAGAGCCGGTCCGGATCGATGACACAATAATTCGAGTGTTGCGGAAGATGAAGGTTCCATTGGTAAAGGTGTTGTGGACCGACTACGGACGGGAGGAGCACACCTGGGAGCCGATGGATTTGATTCATGAACAATACTCGAGACCCTTCACCTCAGGTATATCTTAAGTATTTTTTTTTGAGAAGTTTATTAAAATCTTATGCATTGAAACCCCGTAGACCCGAACCTGAATTTCAGGGAAGAAATTAGTTTTTTTTGTTTATTGGGATTTGTAACATCCCATTTCCTACTAGATCCCATGACTTAGATTAAGTTAGGACATGTGGTGGATGAATGGCGTTAGGCAAGGTTTGACCCAAGGAGTTAGGGTGGATTCACTTAGGGCCCACTATAGGATTCAAGTCAAATCGGGTCAAACTAGCCCAAAATTGAATCATAGGTACACATTGACCCCACCACTATGCCCCTAACCCTAAAAGCAATCTAAATGAACCAAAAGTCACATAATTGGGTCAACCATTGACCCAAGTTGACTCAAGTCAACCCTAACCCATATTTGGTCAAATCTACACATATAAGCCCAATTAGCCCAAGTGGGGCATCACCATGACCCAACCCATATCGGGTGATGCCATAGGGCTCATGATCACCAAGTGGGGCCAGCCCACTCACCAATTTAACCAAGTCAACTTAAAAGTCAACAAAGTCAACATGTGGTCTAAAGGAGAAAATGAGAGCCATGCTCATTCCCCATAGGCTAACCCATGAGCCAAGGACCGTGACCAACCCAAGTGCTCATTTATAGCCCCTACCCTCTGGATTTGGAGGGTAGTGACATGCAATGGAGCACTTTAGGAATTTGCTAAGTGTAGGAGAGAGAAAAGAGAGGAAAATGGGGATGAAGGCCATGTGGCCCTCTTCCTCTCTTCCCAAGCCCTCCTTTGAGCTCCAGCAGTCACTCTCAGCCTTTCCAGGCAAATTCCATGACACATGGCAGCCATGGTGAAGCATCCAATGCTTGGCCGAAATTCCCACTACTCAAAACACCACAACCAGCCCACTCCACCCCCATTTGACTTCACCATTAGCTTCAGATCACTGAGAGGAGTGGAATTTGATATCTATATCGAAGATTTTTGTGGAGAAACGAGTTCGGGAGCAAGCTCGCCGGAGAGGAGAAATTCCATGGCCAACTGCCACCGCCGCCGCCTTCGGGCTCCGATCAAGGTCTGTTTCTCCTCGTCTCCCTCTGTGCTAGCCTCCTAGATCATTTAGGAGAGATTTCGAGCTCAATTGAGCTTGGATTCATGTGAGGTGTGGGAGAAAATCTCAAGCTTTTGAGCTTGGTCGGTATTATCAGAGAGGCGGTTTTCGACCACCATTTCGCCGCCAAACGATGGCCATCACCTCAACGAAGGTTGTAGTGGTGGTAGCTGGCCGTGGAGGCCAAGGGGTGGTCGGGAAATGGGGTTTAAAGAGGCTCCGAGTTGGGGCAATCTCAACCCTTGGCTGGAGGAGGAAAATGAACGGATGCCCTCTGTTTGTGCTTTGAGATTCGTGTTTTATAAATATATTAATCTTAGTAATCTGTCACACTTAATTCTGTATCTTGCAGGCTAATTTTATGCCTCTTAGAGGTAGATTCAGAAAATGTGTTAAATATATAAAATGTATCCCTATGTCTTACATTTAAAATGACACCCTAACGTTGTAATTCGGAGCACTACAGCTCCCTATAGGGTCATTCTACCATGACTGGTCCTAAGCTATGACAGATCTTAAAATGAGTGCCCAAGAAAAACCCTAGGTCCACAAGACCTGAGATTTTGTTCATGCATGTGACTAGGTCATACTTAGGTATTGACCAAAAATGGGAATTTTTGGAAAGCGTTTTTCTACAGTTTTTGGAGAAATATCATTTATTGAATTAATTGAATTTTTGGAGATCTACAACTCCAAATGCCCCTAAAATTGGGTGGAATGTCCATTAGGTCAATATCTGACCATGGTAGAAATTTCAGATCATATTAACCTCTGCATTTTTGGGAACCACCATGCATGTTGACGGTATATTGAAATTTGGTGTGCCTATAGTAAAAATAGGATAATTTAAATTTAGCCCATTTAGCCCAATGCAAGTCCATGAAATTCTGGACAGAGGCTTATAGGGATGAAATACACCTCCCATAAGATGGATGGGATTTTTGGGATCAAAAATCCCATTATTTGGAATTATTGGAAATTATGTCCTTTTGGAAATAAAAATTGAGAATAGCGCTAAGTACTCTTATAAATTCTGAAACTATGTCACAATCCCTAGTAGGACATCATACACCTCTGGAAAATTTTATAAACTTGTTTGGAAACTTTATCTTGAGTTTTTAGTAGAACTACATTATTGCACCTTCTTGGAAATTAATAAAAAGTAAACGAAATCATTGTTGGAAAAATATGGGAAAATTTATAGTATCTCATTTCTGTGATTATAATCTTGTGTAATTATCTTAGAATTTATGAGTGATTATGTATGTTGAAAATTTAAGTAGTAGCATTTTGATAATATTACTATTATTGAATTTTGCTAGGTTAAATCACTTTTTAGGGTGATCAATTTCTGTATGATGTTTTATTATATCAATATTGGCCTCCAGTTATTTTCCTAGAATTTTTGGTTGTGTAGTTGATGTACTTCATTTGGAAAATGGTCAAATTATGATTTTAATCTTAAATGGAAATTATATAGAAATTTACATGGGAAAATTATGAACTCCAGTAGGCAGTCATATTTAACCTAGTTGAACACTAGGAAAATTGCTTAGGTATGTGGACTCATTGGATATAGTACATCATGCACAAAGTGACTTAGGTCACTTAATTAAAAGATTTATTTTAGGGTCTTAATTACTTAAAAAAATGGTTAAATCCCAAATGTTCAATACCATGCACCATACCAACCAATAATAAATAATTAGGGGCATTTGGCCCAAGAAATCGGAAGTCCTATTATACGGGTTAGTATTAGGTCATGGGTTGCGCTTAGCAAAAGTAGCTGGTATTACTAGGACCCACAGGGGATACGATAGAAGGTTGAGTTGATAACAATATTGGGAAGATAAACCCTAGTTGGTGTCTAATAGGTCACTTCATAGTATCAAATGATAGGGTGCAAAACCCCAAGGACAGTAGCTAGAACGGAGACCTGCGGAAGACCGCCGATTCCCCAATAATAATTATTGAACTTTGTTTTCAAATTAATAAAAGGCACTTAGTCATGGAGGTTCCGGAAGTATGAACGCACTTATCTCTAGGAATATTGCTCACCTGAACGCTAAGACTATTCGACCGAACATTAGTCTGATGAAGGATTCCTCTTAACGCCCGAATTACGCTAAGAACCCCGCTATTGGGTGGGGAACCCAATCCTGCAGAACTACGCTTCTCCTCTTTCGAGGGTGCGTATGCAGTTCTCTTTACCCAGGGGGGATCGGTCCATATGCACGGCCTCTCGGCTAGCTAGCATATGGATAACAGAAATAGTGCCCACATATCGATTATGCGGGTCTACGTGTCGTAAACCCGGGGTAAACGTTAAGTCCTAGTATTAAACTGAAAATAAAGGACTTTAATTATTTCAAATCATTTTATATGTCCAAATGCTCTTCGATGCCGAGAGCAAATAACGATTAGTCACTCATCGGTATGGGGACGGCTTTATGGTTTAAATGAGGCGCGAGTTTGAATTTTAGCACTAAACAGTTATAAGAAGAAAACCAAAAACTACAGTGTGATTAGATAAATTAAAATGCTAACTAAAACAAGAACTCACGCACACTTTAAAACATTAAATAAATTAAAAAGGCAAGTCCCACTCAAACGAGTAGGCGGAAAATGAAAGCGCGCCATTTAACTCTTAATGAGTAGGCGAAAATAAATGCGAGTACAAGTTCTACTCAAATGAGTAGACGGTAAATGACAAATCCTACTCAAATGAGTAGGAGGAAAATTTAAGCAATAAAAAGACAAGTCCCACACAAACGAGTGGGCGAGAAATAAAAGCACGTCATTTAACTCTTAACGAGTAGGCGGAAATAAATGCGCACACGCACACACTCTTCATAATTGAAGAAAGCAAGAAAACAAAGCAATAAAATTATCACCTACACGCAAACACTCTATAGGATTGAGAAAGTGATAAAATTGCGAGTCTCGGCTCAAATGAGTGAGCGGGAGAATGAAAGCAATAAAATCTATCCTCATACACTCACACATAATAACATGAAATTAAAAGAACATAATGAAAACCCTAACTCACACACACATTAAAGAACAAGTCAAAGTTACCTAAAAATTAAAACAACTACTTTTCTATTCTTAGAACATGCTAAAAACACATAAAAAGGTGAAATAAAAATTAAAAAAGCAAAAGTTTTTCAAAAACAAAGTTAAAATCAAAGTTGTTGAAAAATTAAAATGTTTATATTTTCATTCTTAGGACTTCATAAAAGTGATGAAAAAGTGAAAAAGAAATGAAAATTAAAGGAACAAAAAAAGGGGTTTTACAATCCTAAAACAAAGCTAAGCAAAAAAATTCAAACATCACTTTAAAACATCTTTTACAATTTCATAGGAATGAAAATATAAGACTTTAAAAAGTTTTCAATACAACATTTCATTTTGAAAAGAAGACTTAAACAAAATTTATGTCATTATAACAATTCATTTTTTACATAAAAACCTATAATGAAACCTAATATGACAATAATTTAAAAGCATGAAAAATTACAACAAGTTACACTAATTGATAATTTTCATAAAGGGAAAGACTAGGTAAAATAAGAGGACAAAAAGGAAAGAGATGAGCCACCCCAAATGAATTTTCATACAAGGTAGAGAGAGAAAAACTACAACTTTTATTACCATAATGAAACTATTATAAAGCTATTACAAGGTAAAAGGAAAAGCTAAAACAAACATGAAAAGGGAGGGGGGAGAAAGCCTCCTTAAATTTGATAGAATCCACAAGGGCAGCCCACAAAACACACCAAAGATGGTCCAAAAAAAGAACAAGAGAGCATACAGAAACTAGGTATTTATAGGGGAAATTTCGGGTTTGACACGCCCTACGACACGGGCATGTCGGGGGGTGTGTCGAGGTGGCATGTTTGACTTTGCGAGAACTGTCCAGTAGGCTTGCTTTTGGAAGCATTAGGAAGTGACACGTGTCCGACACGGGCGTGTTGGGTTGCGTGACACGGGCGTGTCGGGACACGTTGCAACTTGTTGTTGAGTTGAGCTGGTGATGCGGACTACCACACAAGCGTGTTGGTAGGCGTGTCCTTCTAGGGTCGAAGAAGGCGTTGAGGGACTGACTGGCGGGAGGTGTTGAGTGCGGGACACGAGCGTGTCGATTCTTCGGACACGGGCGTGTCCTGCTTGGTTTGAAGGCGTTAAGACGTGAACAGTAAAAGGGTTGAGTGGCTTCTGTCTCGATGACATTGAGTGGCTGACACGAGCGTGTCGGCTATGTGATATGGGTGTGTCAGGTCAATTTTGAACATTTTCTAGAATTTTTCTGAGATAAAAAAAAATTAAGTTAGAAATATTATTTACAAAAAAGAAGCATATTTTTGAATAAAACAAACTAAAAAAGGACAAAACAAAACTAAAATATCATATTAAAGACACGAAAAAATGCGTATATTTACAACCTATCAAATACCCCCATACTTAAGCTTTTTCTATTCCAGAGCAAAAGTTTGAGGTGAACTTATAAGGAATAAAAAAAACTCTAAGTTTAGCTAACGTTTTAATTTAATTATAAGAGAGATCTAAATAAATATACGGGGTATAAGAGTTAAGTCCTAAAATTATGTAGATGATTTAAATAGGGCAAAAGTTTTGGACAAAGGACTTCTTGATGTAATCAAATAGAAAGCAATAGTTGTACTGGTTAGCTTAACAAAAATAGCTTAGAATTATATGAACTTTAGCTTATAGGAGTTTTACGGGAAATAATGCAATTTACAAATTATGCTCTCAAAAAGATTTTTGAATTAATTCTAGAATCATGAAATTGGCTAAGGGGGTTGATGGTTTATGAAGTGGCTTGGATTATGAGGCGAGGTAATTTTTTCTCGAACCTCTTTTTTTTGGATTATTAGGAAAATGAAATCTTATTTTCCTAATATGATTTTTTTTCTCTTTCTTTTTCAAATTCATAATAATAAAATTAACCCAATGTATATGTATAGGAGTAATGAATTTTATCCTCTTACTCCGTAACATATAATTTTTTAATTATTGGGTGCCTATGTTTACGGAATGAAATCTTATTCGCATTGACATAAGATCTTTGTAGGGGTAAATTTTTTTTTTTATCATACCAAGTAGGTCATGATAAATAAGGGGAGAAAAGAAAACTAGATTTTTAATTAAAAAATTTTTGAGAGCAACCTTTATAAATTATACATTCCAATTTTTCAGAAAGCTAAAAGTAGGCATAATTGAATTCTGTAGTCATTATTTTCTAACATAATACACGTGCTCCTATCAATGAAAAATTAGAAGTAGTGCCTAAAATGAGTTCGCTATTTTTAACAAAGCATAATGAATTCTTTAAAACTTAACCCCGGCTATTTAAACTTTTCAATCTATAATTAACAAACGAATAATGAACAAAGAATTGATCAAATTCTCATATAAACAAACTCAAAAGAAAATTTTTGAATAGCAAGAAAATTAAGAATGATATATTTGATTTATTTGTTTTATATATATATATTTTTTGAATTTTTAAAGTTATTATCTTTTTTGTGTTTTTGTATTTATTTCTTTAATATATACATACTAAAGAAAGGAAAATGCGAAAATAAATTTTTTTTTTTTTTGGATTTTTAAGTTTTGTAAAAATAATTTTGAACTTTTAAGAAAATTTTCATTCTATTTACAAAAATTTGGAGAAAAAGAGAAGTTATTTACAAGGATGAGAGAGAAAAGAAAGGGGAAAAGAGAAGAGTATTTACAAAAAATATTTACATGAATTTATTTACAAAAAAGGAAAAAAAAATTTACAAAGTAAAATTAAATATTTTTGGAAATTTTTTGTTTTAAAATTTTTTTTCGTTTTTGTTTTGGAAAATAGAAATGCAAATAAAAGAAGTGTAGAAAAGAAAATAGGAAAAACACGAAAACACCCCCATACTTAGTTCCAACATTTTCCCCAATATTATAAGATAAGTATGCGGAATCAGAAAATTTAAATGCAATATATACAAAAGGAAAGAGGGAGGGTAGAAACGTCCCTGATGCGTGTTCGGGGAAGCCTGTTTAGAAACCCTGCGTTATTAGAAAAAAGTAGCAAACATGATAAATAAAGTGTGAAAAAAGATAAGCGAGGGGTGCCTCACAGGAGCACTTTGTTTATAGTCATGTAGCTTGACTATATTGGCGGGTTTATAAGTCGAGGAGGGTTATGGTTTCGTAATGCTTGATCACTAGGTCGCCCGCTATGTAAGACTTTAACCGATGATCGTTTACTTTAAACGAGCCTTTTTCCGGGTGGGAGACGAGTACGGTCCCATATGGAAAAATTTCTTCAACTACGAAGGGACCGGACCAACGAGATTTTAGTTTTCCTAGAAAAAGTTTAAGATGTGAATTATACAGAAGGACAAGATTGCCCGGAGAAAAAAATCTTTGAGGACTTGATTTTTCGATCGTGATATAGCTTAGAACGCTCCTTATAGAACTTATTGCTCTCGTAAGCGTTCGTACGCCATTCATCGAGCTCATTTAGTTGCAGTTTCTTATTTTGTGCGGCAAAGTTAGCGTCGAGGTTTAAGAGTTTTAAAGCCCAAATAGCGCGATGCTCCAGTTCTACGGGTAAATGGCACGCTTTGTCATAGACTAATTGAAACGGAGTACAACCGGTGGCGGTTTTGTATGCCGTACGATACGCCCATAACGTGTCGTCAAGTTTAACGGACCAATCTTTCCTATTAAGTGAAACGGTTTTCTCTAATATGCGTTTAATCTCTCGATTTACTACCTCAACTTGGCCACTTGTTTGCGGGTGGTAGGGGGTGGCAAGCTTGTGCGTGACTCCGTATTTAGCTAACGTCTTAGCCATAAGAGCGTTTAAGAAATGCGTTCCCCTATCACTAACAATTGCGCGAGGCGTGCCGAAGCGAGAAAATAGTTTTTTAAGAAATGTAACGATGACTCGCGCATCATTGGTGGGGAGAGCTTGCGCTTCCACTGACCTCGATACGTAGTCGACCGCCACTAAAATATACATATTTTTGAAAGACGGAGGTAGGGGGCCAACAAAATCTATGCCCCATAAATTGAAGACTTCGCATTCTAAAAACATGTTTTGGGGAATCTCGTCTCGACGAGAGATGTTACCCGACCGCTGACAGCTATCGCATGCGCGCACAAAATTGCGAGCGTCTTTGAAGAGAGTAGGCCAAAAGTAGCCCGCCTCTAGCGCCTTCCGAGCAGTTCGGTTGGCTTGATAATGCCCACCGGCTGGACCCTCGTGGCAGTGCCTAAGTATTTGCGTGCACTCCACACCTGCGACGCATCTTCGGACCGCTTGGTCCACACAGATTCGAAAAAGAAATGGGTCCTCCTAAAAGAAATTTTTCAAGTCAGAAAAGAATTTCTTCTTTTGCTGACATAAGAACTCCTTTGGAAGCACCGCGCGACTAAATAGTTCGCAAAATCTGTGAACCAAGGCGAAGATGACGAAGATGAACGAATGGCAAGAAGGCGTTCCTCGGGGAATCTATCATTTATTTCAGATTAGACGAGCACTTCCGCGCCCGGATTTTCTAAACATGAGAGGTGGTCTGCCGCTAGATTTTTCGCGCCCTTCTTATCCCGGATCTCCAAGTCATACTCTTGAAGGAGGAGGATCCATCAAAGAAGGAGGGGCTTTGCGTCGGTTTTAGCTAGTAAATACTTAAGGGCGGAGTGATCGGTAAAAACGATAACTTTAGATAGCGTTAAATACGAGCGAAACTTATCGAAAGCGAAAACGACTGCTAAGAGTTCCTTTTCCGTCGTTGTGTAATTCACTTGTGCGGAAGTGAGCGTCTGCTAGCGTAATAGATTGGATGAAAATGTTTGTCTACGCGTTGGCCAAGAACGGCGCCTAAGGCAATATCACTAGCGTTGCACATGATTTCAAATGGAAGGGACCAATTAGGGGCCACTAGAATTAGGGAATTGAAAATTTTTTGTTTTATAAAATCAAAGGCAGACTCGCAATCGCTACTAAAGACAAAATGTGACTCCTTTTCTAAGAGGCGAGTTAGCGGCTTTGTGATTTTTGAAAAGTCTTGTATAAAACATCTATAAAAGCCCGCGTGGCCAAGGAAACTTCTAATAGATTTTACGTTAGTTGGTTGAGGGAGTTTTTCTATGATTTCTACTTTGGCCTTATCGAGCTCTATCCCCTTAATCGAAATCTTATGTGATAGTTTTACTTTCAAGATTACCTAAACACCTAGAGGTGGGGTGAATAGGTTCTAATTCTTGTTTTAACTTAAGGCAGAATATAACTACAGTTCTTTGTATAAATCAGATATTTCTTATAGCTAACACAGCACAGCAATAACAAACATACACACATCACAGATTGCACACAGATTTATAGTGGTTCCCCAAGGTCTGGGTACATCCACTTTTCTCCTTCACCTATCTAGTAGTGTGCTAGATTCGGCCTAACTTCCTCCTTTATCTCAGATCCTCAGATCCTACAACTCAAAACCCTGAAAGGTTCCTACAACTCAGAACCCTATAAGGTTCCTACAACTCAGAACCCTATAAGGTTCCTACAGCTCAGGCTAACAAGCCCTACCTCAGCCTTGCCATAAGGCCTACAACTCAGAGAATACCTTCTCCTACAACTCAGGCATAAATAGCCCTACCACTCAGAGAATAAATCTCATACACTCAGCCTTTATAAAATAGGCTTATAACTCAGATCTATGAATAGATCCTACAAAATTTGATAATGAATTTTGTAATTTTTTACCCCTGTTGAGAGAGAAGGGATAAGAACTTTCTTGAGAAGCTTCTTGAAGAGGCTGATGGCTGAAATCAGCTTGAACTTAGCTTTCTTCAAAGCTTCTTGAATCTGAACTTAGTTGGGTTGATTTCCTTTGAATATAACTGACTGACAGCTTCCTTCTTAGACTCCAGAAATAAATCTGAATCTCCTTGATAGATTATTTCAGCATCTACTTCTTGAGAGACCTGTGATTGTCTCCTCCTTGTCTTTTAATAGCTGGACCTCTCTCTATCCAAACCTCCTGAAGATACTTCTGAATTCTAGATAGAATTCAACTTAGACTGAATCTGAGTGGATGATCACTTCAGAATGTCTTCTTAGATCTTCTCACGAAGATCTTCTTCTATGCCTTGCACTTTCTTGATCAGAGACCTTTGCCACAATAGTTGTGTTTTTGTGTCAATAATGAATCATTCATTAACTGTATTTTCCTTCTTCTGAATCCATCTATATATAGACTTCATCCATGGTAACCGGCTGATCCGGTTTCTAACTAACTTCTGACAAGTCTGGCAGCTTCAGTAAACCTGTTGTAACTCACAGCTGTCAAGTCATTAAACAGATCTTGAGCCTTTGTCTTTGTCAACAAATCGTCGAGTCTGTCTGTCATAAAATGTCGAGACCATCTATCAATATGTGTCGAGACCATCTATCAATATGTGTCGACACAAGTGACTTAATTGTCGACACAGACTTTGGTGGTGTCGACATATCTGCCTTGATGTCGACATAGCTTCTTGATTCTGCAACCTGAGAATATGTCGACACTGATTATTTGTGTCGACACAAACACTTCACCATTCATCAGCAATCAACTTGGTATAGACTCAGCTGTGTGTCGACACAAGTCCTATGTGTCAACACAGTTGATGTAGATTCAGAACATAGCGTGTGTCGACACTGCCTCCAGGTGTCGACAGAGTTATTGTCGACTCTGCCTCTGTGTGTCGGCACAGCCTCCCGGTGTCGACACAGTTGATGTCGACTGACTATTTCTGTGTGTCGACACTGCCTCCCGGTGTCGACACAAATTCACTTAGGTGTCGACACAGCCATTTCCAAGTGTCAACACAATCTTACTGAAGTGTCGACACAGCTTTATCAGGTGTCGACATATGGACTTAGAAATTTTTCCTTGCATTTTAGCACATTCTTAACCTGCACATATAAACTTAAAATGACATCAAATACACCTTGATGTATATCATTGAGCTAAGTTTGACTTGTCCAAATCAGGTACATATTTTCCAATGTACCCAACAATCTCCCCATATTTGGAGAAGTCATAACCTTTTAGCTAATGATATACACCACTTGGAAAATAAACAAGATGATGTACATAAGCATTATATTACAGGGTACTTAATAAACAAAACACATATCATAGTTACATCACAGAATAAAGATGTAAAAGTAAATGATCAAAGAACAATGTTTTGTATATCAACTCAAAAATGTTTGTAACAAAATGTTTACATTGATTTCTCTAACAAACAAACAATTACATAGTTCTTGGACAAAAACTAGTAAAACTTAGACTAAGGCTGGGATGGCTCCTTGATGACTATCCCTTTGCCTGATTGAATCTGAGCCTGCACAATAGGTTCTTTATCTTCCATGAGCTTCTTGCCTTTCATATCAGTCTTTTTCTGTGCCTCAGCCTTGATCTTTTGCCTTTCAAAATAATGATAAGGCTTGGGGAAATACTTGCTAGGCTCTTGAGCATAGGGAGGTAGCTTTCCCATCTTAGCCTTTCTCCTGTATTGAAGTATGGCCTCCTTCCTGGCTTCATACTTTTGCCATTCTTGCTCATTGTACCATTTACCCCTTTCAGGTACTTGATCTTTGACAGCTTTCCAGGCAGTTAAAATGATATTCCTTAATGTGGGGCTCCACTACTCAAAGTTTGGCTTTAATTCTGTCTGCTCTCGAAATCTTTTCTTTGATAATAGAGCATCTTGCTGAGCTTTCAGACCAGCTTCTAGCATATCAACCTTTTCAATAATAACATTTATAACTGGTAGAGGAGGGTTGTACATAGACTCAACGTGTTGATGTATCATGTCAATATCTGTAGGAGGGTAAATGACTTGGGCAACCTCAGGTTGATCACCTTCAAGTAGAATTGGTTGCACCCCTGACTCAGCCATAATATCATCATCACACAAGGGTGGATATCCAAGAGTGGCTCTTATGCTATTGGTTACCCATTTGGCATGATCAGAGCCAGCATAGACTAACACCCTCTCCCCCTTTATGACTTCTCTGGTCATATGATCTCTTAAGTCCTCTTTCTGAAATCTTATTTGCCCATCCAGGTAATTGATTCCATATTTAAAGAATGGCTTTAACTTTTGAAGCTTTTCACTAATTAACTTCTCAGAGGATGTGATTGCAGATTTAACTGAATCTAGGGCAGCCTGTAGCTTCTTATCATAGTCTTCCAAATCTTTAGCCCTTGCAGCAGTCATTCCTGTAACAGCAGTTGTTAACTCAGTGACTATGACATTGTGAGATTCTGTCAGATTGTCATTCATTCTTATTTTATTTTCAAGGATATAGCCTTGTTTGACAGCCATCTCATCCACTTGCTTCTTTATTTCTGCCTGTTGCTTTGCAAGAAATACCACAGCATTGCCTCCCTTGTGGAAGCAATCTGTCATCTCTCTTTTATTCTGATTAACTTCAAATCTTATAGATTTTATATCTTGTGCCAGATCAAATTGAAGAGCCTTTTGGCTTTCATCCACATACTTTTCAAGAAGCAATCTCTGCTCATCCATTTTGACTTGTAAGTCCACCAAAAATTTGTTGTAATCAATTGCAGGTGCTGGTTGGGAAGAAGTAGCTTGTAAAGCCTGCTTATAGCTTTGACTTCTTTTCTTAAAGACTATTAATTTTCTCTTCTTTGCCTCTATAACTTCTTCATGCTCAGACTCTGAAGAACTTTCAATGGTAACTCTTTCTTGAGGAGTGGAAGAAATTTCTTTCTCAGCTACTTGTTGCTCTTCCTCTATATCAACCTGCTCCCCCTCAACCCTTACTTGCTCCCTCTCAAATCTTAGGGTCTCCATTTTATCTGTTTCTCCTCCAATATCAGGAAACAACTCTTCAAGAGTAAATTCTTGTTGTGTGAGAGCAGGAGATTGTACTTTCTCAGCAGCAGTAGCAGCAATCCCAGAAATATCATGATCAATTTGAGGAACAATGTCCTCTTAGAAATTGATTCTTTCTTCCTCTTGTACCTGTTCAGACTCTGGCTCTCCCTGCAAATGTGCATTCTCAGCATTGTCCTAGACTTGTATACTTTCTAGCTCCCCCTACACTTGTGCAATTATAGTATCTTCCTGGGCTTGTGTATCTTCATGACAATGCTCTTGCCTGTCCACATCAGGCATTTATTTAGAAAGAACTCTATCCCACCTGGAGAATAACCTTATGTCCATTCTCCTTATGTGGTTTATCTTTGATCCAGGAATCTGTTGCATTACCTCTGGAATTATTCCAGCCAGGTACAGACTCATGATCCTAGCCAAGTTTGGCTTCTTGATTCCTTCTTTAATTTTATCAAACAGTAATGTAGACCAATTTGTTTGAATCTTAAAGATCACCCTAGTCATCAGGCTGAACATATAGGCTGATATCCTATCATGGCCACTTGGTTTGCATAAGATCACTTTTCCTATAATTTCAGACAGGAATTTCCCCTGATGATTCATGCCCTTCCTGTTGATGGCAGATCCTATTTTTATGGTTGGATCCAATCCACACCATTGAAGCGCCTCCCTGGTCCTTGAGGCTGGCACCTCTTCCTCATCTTGTATTCTAGGAAGACGGAGAATCTTGCTCAACCTCTTTTGAGACAGGTTGACTCTTTCGCCATGTATAGAGGATTTGATCTTCAATCCTGTTGAGTCCACTGATGCAGCCGTGTAGAACTAGAATACTTCTTTCTTCCATATCTTTGAAGGTTCAAAGACAAGATATTCTAATCTGTTTTCTTCAAGAAGTGAAATGACCTGTTTGATCTCTGAGTCGGCATCGTCGAATGCATGCCTAACCAACTCATATCCTTCATTGACGTTGTCTTCAACCTTGGGCGCCATTGGAATGAAGAGAAAGCTTGATTGGAGAGGAGAGAGATTGTCGACACAAGGTTTTTGTCTCGAAACCCTGGTGAGCGTGTCGACAGAATAAGTTCTTGACCTATTTAAACCCTTCTAATCAAAGAAGAACAAAAGGCGGGCAAAAACTGTCTAAAAAGTGTCGACACTGTTAAAAAGTGTCGACACACACTTCTATTATCTCGACCATGGTGCTGACTACTATGTGTCGACACTAATTGATGATATGTCGACACTGGAGATACTTAGTAGTTCATCAGAAATTCTGTGTCGACTCTTATTACAAGTGTCGACACATAATCTGTAAGTGTAGACACCATTACTCTGGTGGTGTCGACACTACATTTCTGGATGAGTCGACTCTTTGTCCCTTAGGTGTCGACACATTTACTCTGTGCCGACACAATTTTCCTGAATTGTCGACATAACTTTTCTGTTTCGACACTTTATTACTGAAAGTGTCAATACAATTTTACTGAGCCAATTTTTGGTAAACTAACCTATGGTCAGCATTCCTAATTCAATTTTAAATCTATTGAATTTAGTTTCATCCAGAGGCTTAGTAAATACATCTGCAATTTGGTAATCAGTTTTAACAAATTCTAATGAGATGTCTTCTTTTTCTACATGTTCTCTAAGAAAATGGTATTTTATCTCTATATGCTTAGTCCTACTATGTGAAACAGGATTGTTTGCAATAGAAATAGCACTTTTAGAATCACACAATAAAGGTGTTCTACTTACTTGAATACCATAGTCCCTTAGCTGATGTTGAATCCACAACAGCTGAGCACAGCAACTTCCTGCTGCCACATATTCAGACTCAGCTGTGGATATTGCCACACTAGTCTGCTTCTTACTGCTTCAAGATATCAATCTTCCTCCCAGGAATTGGCATGTACCTGTAGTACTTTTTTTATCTTCTCTACAGCCTGTAAAATCTGCATCTAAATAACCTGTTAGTAGAAAATCTCCATTCCTAAGGTACCAAAGGCCTAGATTAGGTGTGCCCTTTAGATATCTCAAAATCCTCTTGACTGCAGTATAATGTGATTCTTTAGGGCATGCTTGGTACCTAGTACAGACACATGTTGCATACATAATGTCTGGTCTACTAGCAGTGAGATATAATAGAGAGCCAATTATTCCTCTATACAAAGACTCATCTATAGGTTTACCTGCATCATCTTTGCATATAGGCATACTTGTTCCCATAGGAGTTCTGCCATCTTCAGTCTATCTTACTTGGAGTCCCAAGAAGAACTTAAGTTCCCCCATACTGCTAATTTCAAACTTCCCTTGCATAAGTTTGGCAAACTTCTTGCAAAGGTTGTTCTCTGTAGACCCAAAAATTATGTCATCTACATAGATCTGAACTAAGATTATCTTCCCTTTAGATTCCCTTAGGAATATAGTTTTGTCTATTTTACCTCTTGAGAATTTGTTCTCAATAAGGAAAGTAGACAGGGTTTCATACCAAGCC
Source organism: Platanthera zijinensis (assembly GCA_039513925.1). Lineage (NCBI taxonomy): Eukaryota > Viridiplantae > Streptophyta > Magnoliopsida > Asparagales > Orchidaceae > Platanthera > Platanthera zijinensis. The sequence continues at coordinate 56,102 of CM077078.1, read as the reverse complement.
CTTGGGGTTTGCTTTAACCCATACAATGCTTTCCTAAGTCTATAGACATAACTAGGTTTAAGAGAATCTACAAAACCTGATGGCTGCTCTACATAGACTTCTTTTAGATCACCATTCAGGAATGCTGATTTCACATCCATTTGGTATACTTTGAAGCCTTGATATGCTGCATAGGCAAGGAACATTCTGATTGCTTCCAGTCTTGCTACTGGGGCAAATGTTTGATCAAAGTTTATTCCCTCTTTCTGCTTGTATCCTTTTGCAACCAATCTTGCTTTGTTCTTCACAATAACTCCATTCTCATCCAACTTGTTCCTAAAAATCCACTTTTTACCAATGATGTTGTGGTCTTTTTGTTTAGGAACCAACTCCCAGACCTTGCATCTTCTAAACTGATTAAGCTCCTCTTGCATAGCATTAATCCAGTGTTGGTCTTGGATAGCTTCTTCAAATTTCTTTGGCTCCAGTTGAGATAGAAAACTTGAGTGCAGGACTGTATTCAGATTTCTACTTCTGGTTTGCACTTCATGTCTTGGATCACCAATTATCTGATTTGCTGGATGATCCTTTAGATGTCTTACAGTTGGAGGTAAAATTCCTTCTGGCTGAACACCTCCAGTTTCTTCATTATGCTGCACCTCTTGGTTGTCATCAGCTTTTAGAGAGTCTTGTATTCCCCCTGGACAATAGCCATCATTTTCCAATCCTTCATCTACAGTTGTGCCTTCTGTAATGGAAAGCTTGTCCATTCTATTGCTTATACCTATTGGACTGCATGAACTACAAGGCAACTCACTATTGATTAATCTTGTTTCATCAAATACAACATGTACAGATTCTTCTATAACCTGAGTAATCAAGTTGTAGAACCTATAAGCCTTACTATTATTGTTGTACCCAATAAATATCCCATCTTGGGATTTGGCAGCAAACTTAGTTAAATAAGACTTGTCATTGTTAAGGATATAACACTTGTAACCAAAGATCCTAAAATAGGATAAATTTGGTTTTCTACCTTTCATAATCTCATAGGGAGTCTTTTTGTGGCACATAGTTATAGAAGCTATGTTTAGTACATGACATGCAGTGTTTACTGCCTCAGCCCAGAAATATTATGGGAGAGAAGTGTCACTCAATAGAGTTCTACCAGCCTCAATCAATGTCCTATTCTTTCTTTCAGCAATACCATTTTGCTGTGGTGTTCTAGGTGAGGAGAATTCTTGGAAAATTCCAAATTCTTCACATAATCTTGTCATACTTTCAGATTGAAATTCAGTGTCATGGTCACTTCTGATTTTGACCACTGTACTATTCAGTTCATTCTGAATTTGTTTGACAAAACTATGTAAAACACTTGGGGTTTCAGATTTCTGTCTCAAAAAGAACACCCAGGAATATCTAGAATAGTCATCTACAACCACAAAAGTGTAGACCTTCCTACCTAGACTATGAACTGGCATAGGACCAAATAAATCCATATGCAGTAGGTATAGACACCTGACTGAATCCTTGTTTTCAAGGCTATGAAAGGAGGATTTTGTCTGCTTGCCCTTTTGACAAGCTGAACATATCCCATCCTTTATACACTTAACCTGAGGACCATTCCTCACTAACTCTTTGCTAAAGAGTTGGCCAATTGTTTTGTAGTTAAGATGAGCCAGCCTCTTATGCCATTTGACACAATGAGATGCTTTCTCATCAGCTACAAGATAAATAGGAGAACCTTTGTTCTCACACCCAAAATCAAGACAATAAACATTTCTCTTTCTATATCCTGTCAAAATGATCTTTTGATCACTTGACCTTTTGATATGGCATCCATTTTTTACAAATGAAATGTCATATCCTAGATCACTCAGTTGACTTATGCTTATCAGGTTATGTTTCAAACCTTTTACATAAGCCACTTGAGTGATGGTAATTTGGTTTGAAGAAATGCTACCAAATCCTTTGATGATTCCTCTTTCAGATCCACCAAAGATTACTTTAGGCCCATCCTTGATAGGTGTGTACTCCTTCAGTAGCCCCTTTGTTCCAGTTATGTGCCTGGAACATCCACTATCTAAGTACCATATAGGGGCATGACAACTTGGACTTTCCTGCAATACAGAATTACTTTCCCTTAGAACCCAAGTAAGTCTTGGGTCCTTGGTTCAAGTTAGCACTATTCATGTCAAAACTACCAGCAGCTCTTCTAACTGGTAGACTGTTGTTCTTCCTGACACTTATGTTATGCCAACAGTCTAAGGCAAAATGGCCTGTCTTGCCATAGCACCAACATTCATACTTATTGTATCTAGGTCTAGATACATTTTTGACAGAAGAATTTTTTTTCTGTGCTGGTGCTGTTGCAGCTACACCCACTGGTTTCTTATAACCATGGGGTTTATGAACATGGCATGACTTATTGACATAACCACCCTTGTCATTCAGAACTTTAATCTTATTATGACCTTGAGTATTCTCAAAGTCATACTTGTTAGAAGGCTTATGCACCTTTCTAAAAACTACAGGGATTTTAAAATTCAATGGCTGAACAGAGGCTTTGCCCTTTCTCTTGAAATGGGCAGCCCTGGTGTTACATTTATAGCCTATTCCAGCCTTATCCTTTTGAGCCACAAACTCATTAATTAAGGGTAAGACTGATTTTAGCTTAGAGTAGCTAGCCACCAAATCTTTCTCTACTTGAAGTCTGACTTCCAGACTTTTAATTAGATCATTTTTATATGTGATTGTACCCATCTGAATAACAGATATAGTTTTCAGCTTGGCAACCTCATTCAATTTTTGATCCAATTCTTTCTCTAAACCAGATGCAGTCATCTTAAGATCTGCAATCTCCTTAGCCTGAGTTTTGGCCAGTTTTTTGCTTTTCTTAAGTGCCTGCAATAAGTCCCCATATTCATCTATCAACTGATGAATATCTCCTTAAAATTCTGATCCATCGTCATCACTTGATGAAGATGAATCTGACTCTGAACCAGTGCTGTAATCAGAAATTCTAGAATTACTTTGTACTTTACTGGGACCAGGCTGATCCTGGTACTTGTTGACTTCTGATTCAGCCATAAGTCCCATGCACTGATGGTCTTCTTGTTCATTGATGGAGTCCAGTAATTGCATAAACTCCTCTTCTTCACTAGCTGCATACAGTCCAATGTATGCTTCAGCTTCAGATTCTGACTCTGAGGAGGATTGATCTGTAAGACTCTTTTGCTTCTTAGCAACAAAGGATTTCTCCTTCTTGCCCTTTTGTTGAGTCTTCTTTTTGTCTGCTGACTCCTTCCTCTTTTCTGGACACTCAGCCACCACATGCCCAGGCCTATTACAGCAATAGCAAACAATTTTTGATGTTTTAGCTTTGTTGGGCTTAGACCTGCTCCTTTCCTTTCTTGATGATTTTCTCTTTTGATAGTAGTCATCAACTGGTTGTGATGTGGAGGGCCTTGACTTCCACTGCTTCTTCTTCAAGAACCTCTGAAACTGACTTGTAAAGGCAGCAAAATCTGCATCTGAATCACTGTTATCTGAATTCTGATTGCCTAAATTCTCCGAGATAACTTCAGCAACTACCTTAGGAGGTGATCGAGACATCCTCCTGCTCTTTATAGTGGCTTCAACCTTGAAGGCCATTGACTTTTCTCTATGCTCTCCTTTTGTATTTCTTTCTTCCTCCTTCCTAGCCATTAGTTGCATTTCATATGATAACAACTTTCCAAATAAGGTTGGAGGAGAAATGTAAGCTAGTTTGGCCACTTCTCTAATGGCACAAATCTTGGTATCCTAATCCTTTGTCAAGGATCTTAGGAATTTGTCATTCAGCTCATAAGTACTGAAGACCCTTCCATAGGACATCAGTTCATTCACTATCCTGTAGAATTTCTTGTAGCATTCAGATATGCTATCAGACTTCCCTTGTTTGAAACTCTTATATTCTTGATTGAGCATAGACTTTCTGTCTTGTCTAAATTCTTCAGAACCCTCCATGTAGACAATCAAAGTGTTCCACATTTCCTTAGAGGTTTTGCAGTGAATCAAATTTTGGAAAGTAGAATCATCTATGGCACTCACTATGATATTCTGAGCTCTTTTATCCATAGTTGCCAATATAATCTCATCCTTGGTCATTTAAGAAAAATCTTTAGGAGTTCTTTGATTTGCATCTAGAACAGACACATTTATTGGAATATATGGACCTTCTTTTACTGTGATATATATCCTTGGGTCAGAGGCCTCCATAAATAACATAACCCTTTCTTTCCAGATTCAAAAAATCTCTTTCCTGCAGATGGGTAATTTCATTGACCCTAATTCCTTGTGATTCTCTCCAGAACCCATTTTCTTGATTCTTGATTCTGCCTTAGGGATCTAACTCAGACTATTAAGTCCTTCTTTGAGTAACCTCCCTCTAATACCACTTGATAGTTTTACTTTCAAGATTACCTAAACACCTAGAAGGGGGGTGAATAGGTTCTAATTCTTGTTTTAACTTAAGGCAGAATATAACTAGAGTTCTTTGTATAAATCAGATATTTCTTATAGCTAACACAGTATAGCAATCACAAACATACACACATCACAGATTGCACATAGATTTATAGTGGTTCCCCAAGGTCTGGGTACATCCACTTTCCCCCTTCACCTATCTAGCAGTGTGTTAGATTCGGCCTAACTTCCTCCTTTATCTCAGATCCTCAGATCCTACAACTCAGAACCCTGAAAGGTTCCTACAACTCATGAACCCTATAAGGTTCCTACAACTCAGAACCCTATAAGGTTCCTACAGCTCAGGCTAACAAGCCCTACCTCAGCCTTGCCACAAGGCCTACAACTCAGAGAATATCTTCTCCTACAACTCAGGCATAAACAGCCCTACCACTCAGAGAATAAATATCCTACACTTAGCCTTTATAAAATAGGCTTACAACTCAGATCTATGAATAGATCCTACAGAATTTGATAAAGAATTTTGTAATCTCTTACCCCTGTTGAGAGAGAAGGGATAAGAACTTTCTTGATCAGCTTCTTGAAGAGGATGATGGCTGAAATCAACTTGAACTTATCTTTCTTCAAAGCTTCTTGAATCTGAACTTAGTTGGGTTGATTTCCTTTGAATATAACTGACTGGCAGCTTCCTTCTTAGACTCCAGAAATAAATTTGAATCTCCTTGACAGATTAGTTCAGCATCTGCTTCTTGAGAGACCTGTGATTGTCTCCTCCTTGTCTTTTAATAGCTGGACCTCTCTCTATCCAAACCTCCTAAAGATACTTCTGAATTCTAGATAGAATTCAACTTAGACTGAATCTGAGTGGATGATCACTTCAGAATGTCTTCTTAGATGTTCTCACGAAGATCTTCTTCTATGCCTTGCACTTTCTTGATCAGAGACCTTTGCCACAATAGTTGTGTTTTTGTGTCAATAATGAATCATTCATTAACTGTATTTTCCTTCTTCTGAATCCATCTATATATAGACTTCATCCATGGTAACCGGCTGATCCGGTTTCCAACTAACTTCTGACAAGTCTGACAGCTTCAGTAAACCTGTTGTAACTCACAGCTGTCAAGTCATTAAACAGATCTTGAGCCTTTGTCTTTGTCAGCAAAGCGTCGAGTCTGTCTGTCATAAAATGTCGAGACAATCTGTCAATATGTGTCGAGACCATCTGTCAATATGTGTCGACACAAGTGACTTAATTGTCGACACAGACTTTGGTGGTGTCGACATATCTTCCTTGATGTCGACACAGCTTCTTGATTCTTCAACTTGAGAATGTGTCGACACTGATTATTTGTGTCGACACAAACACTTCACCATTCATCAGCAATCAACTTGGTCTAGACTCAGCTGTGTGTCGACACAAGTCCTGTGTGTCGACAAAGTTGATGTAGATTCAGAACATAGCATGTGTCGACACTGCCTCCAGGTGTCGACACAGTTGTTGTCGACTCTGCCTCTGTGTGTCGACACAGCCTCCCGGTGTCGACACAGTTGATGTCGACTGACTATTTCTGTATGACGACACTGCCTCCCGGTGTCGACACAAATTCACTGAGGTGTCAACACAGCCATTTCCAAGTGTCGACACAATCTTACTGAAGTGTCGACACAGCTTCCTCAGGTGTCGACATATGAACTTAGAAATTTTTCCTTGCATTTTAGCACATTCTTAACCTGCACATATAAACTTAAAATGACATCAAATACACCTTGATGTATATCATTGAGCTAAGTTTGACTTGTCCAAATCAGGTACATATTTTCCAATATATCCAACATTATGGCCGAGGACCAAACCTCCTCGAACCATAAAGTTACATTTTTCTAAATTTAGAACATGGCTTGTGTCCTCGTACTGTTGGAGGACACGATCTAAATTTTTAAGGCAATCGGGAAAAGTGCATCCGAAAACAGAGAAGTCATCCATAAATACTTCCATAATATCTTTTATTAGCTCGCCAAAGATTTCTAGCATACATCTTTGGAATGTAGTCGGCGCATTGCAGAGGCCAAATGGCATTCTTTGATAGGCGAAGGTACCAAACGGGCAAGTAAAAGTTGTTTTCTACTTGTCATCGGGGGAAATGGGGATTTGGAAAAACCCCGATAAACCATCGAGAAAACAATAATATGGATGATCGGAAAGACGCTCGAGAATCTGGTCAAGAAACGGTAGTGGGAAATGGTCCTTGTGGGTGGCATCATTAATTTTGATATAATCGATGCACACACGCCAACCCATAACAGTACGAGTTGGGACGAGCTCATTGTGCTCATTCGCCACCACAGTCAGACCGCCCTTCTTGGGCACGACATGAATGGGACTAACCCATGCACTATCAGAAATGGGATAAATAATCCCTGCATCTAGTAATTTAATTATCTCAGCTTTCACGACGTCTTTCATGTTTGGGTTATGACGTAGCTGCGGCTGAATGGCTTTGCGACAATTATCGTTTAAGAAAATTTTGTGAGTGCAGAAAGAAGGGTTAATCCCCTTAAGGTCAGAAATTTGCCACGCAATTGCGTGGCGATGTTTAAGCAAAACCTCCAATAAATCGGAGGTCTCCGAATCGCTCAAATGCGAAGAAATGATCACCGTAGTGTACCATTTTATCCCAAAAAGGCGTATTTGAGGGATTCAGGTAATGGTTTGAGTTCAAGAGCGGGCGGCTCTTCTAGCGAGGTTTTAATTCTAATATCTTTTGAACCAATTGGTTCAAAAGGCAACTCCGTAGACTTGTCCTCGTCGCAATAAAAATCTTCGAGTGCAAAAGTATCGTTAGCTAGAGAAATCGACTCGAAAAAGAGAAAAGAACGGTCTCTGTAAAATATATCTAAACTATAGCAGAAATCGTCGCTCGATGAAGAGTCCTCCATCGAGGGATTAATAGAGAAAGTAACCTCGTCATCTCCTACCCGAAGGAGGAGACGGCCATTACTAACATCTATTAATGCGCGGGAGGTGGCGAGAAAAGGGCGACCGAGTATTATTGGTACCTCGGCGTCCTCCTCGATGTCAGAGATGACAAAGTCTACCGGGAAGATAAACTTGTCGACTCGGACAAGGACGTCCTCCACTACCCCGATGGGGAACTTAACCGAGCAATCCGCTAATTGGATGTGCATATTCGTAGGGGCCAGAGTGCCCAACCCTAATTTTTTAAAAAGCGAGAACGACATCAAATTAATGCTCGCGCAAAAATCAGCTAAGGCGAATTTCACCAATACATTGCCAAAAAGGCACGGGATGGAAAACCGTCCCGGGTCGTTTTGCTTTTTGGGCAATTTATTTGTAAGTGCCGCCTGTAACACCCCGAAACTCAAAAGAGGGACGGGTGACATTTTGAGCCAAGTCTGGGACTTGGAACAGGTGACACGGCCTGGGACACGGGCGTGTCCCAGGGCGTGTCAGGGGCATGTTCGGCCACGGTCACGTGGTCGACATTTTGGCACTCAACGGTCATTGATTCGGTGGACACGGCCAGGGATACGGGCGTGTCCCAGGGCGTGTCGCGCTCGGGAGTTTTCTAGTTTGTGCATACGGGTCATGACACGGGCACTGACACGGGCGTGTCAAAGGTGACACGGGCGTGTCGAATGTCGTATCATAGGTCGTGTCCATCTCGGGAGAATTCTGGATTATGCACACGGGCCGTGATACGGGCATGTCACATGTGACACGGGCGTGTCGGAGGCCGTGTCACAAGCCGTGTTCTGGTCGGAATTTCGGAGTGACGGCGAATGAGTAACACGATCATGCATACGGTCGTGTTGCAACCCGTGTTCGGCCTAAGATTTTTAATTTGAGGCTGAATCGTGGCTGTCTGTTTCCTTAGTTTGGGATCCAATGGCTGGGGACTGTTCCTGAGGAGATATACTCGGGAATGGGGCTTGATAACCCTCATTTGTTTTGAGTTTCCTCTTTCTAAAAGCTAGAGAGAAGGGAGAGCAAGGAGGAAGAGGAAGAGCTAGATCCAGTCACCGGCGGAGCTTCGAAGCTCCAAATCACGAGCCGTCTTCGGATCCGCGGAGGCAAGGAGATTGCGTTGTTTTCCATCCACATAAATTTCCATGGCGCCAAAGAGAAATGCTAGGGTAACGATTCTCATCTTGAGCATGTGAAGATCTCCTTCCTTTGCATGGGAAAACCCTTCTCCCGCGAGTGTGCGGCAAGTTTGCGATATTCCTTGGGGTAGATATATAAAGTCCCCCTTGTTAGAGTCCGGAATCGTAGTACGGACATAGGCATGATGTGTGAAGCCTACCGGGACATGTTTGTCTGGATCGGTGATGATTAACCCCAAGGTGCACCCGGAAAACTGGACGGAAATGCATTTCTGTCACATTGGTGGCCTGGGAGCCAACCGGGTACATAGAGGGGCTATGTACCGTGTTTGATCGATAGTTAGGACTGGGGAAGCTTAGCCCACGTTAAAGGCCAAATGGCAATGGCGGGGTGAGCAACGGGTTGGTGGACCCCTACCCGCTCCATCTGCTCGGTTAAAGTGACCTAAAGTTTTATGTGGTACTTGCCGTGGTTTGGAGAATGAGTCTAGGCTACGGCTGAAAGGACTAAATGCTCACGAGGTTGTTGTCCCATGGAGGTGGTGGTGGAGTCAAGGACCAGACGGGGTTCGGACTTGCTTCGCCGAGTAAGTGCCCTGAGAGCACGAGGTGTACGGCCTTGTGCGTATGCACCTGTGATGTGATGTTTCTTTGCTATATTGCTTATTTTGCTAACAAGTGCAGGTAAGGAGCTTTGTCGCCTCGGTCTAGGGGCAGAATCGTTATAATTTGGTAAGCTTTAGCTGACCGTTGCTCTTGTTTACCACCGTGCGGTGGATTATTTCTTGCAGGTGCTGCAGAGCCGAGCGGCAAATAGCGGGCTAAATCCCAAGGTGCTGAGCCGGCCCTCGAAGGCCTAATTTTTGAGTGTTTTCTGGTTTTCTCATGTATGACCGGCCTGCGTGCCAAGGTTTGGAAGACACTTTTATTGAGCAAACTATTGTAAGGCCATAAGGCCAATATTTGTGTATTATACATTCCTATGGGTTTGAATAGTGGACATTCATGCTTGGCTGGGTTCTTTTACCTATGCAACTTAATAATTTACTTCTGCTAGATGCTCTGTGTAGGACGTTATGATTGGTTGATTGGTTTCAAAGAGTAACAAACCGATCTATCCGTAGTATATGGCATCGGGCCCCGGCCAGACCTACTGCTATAGCTATGTGACGGATATGGGTGTTACAATTTGGTATTAGACTACCGGTTTTGGTCAATCTTAAATGAATTCGTGGATGAATTCACTTTAAGGGGTGGTGAGCACATGTGTCTGCATCATCGTTATAATATGAAAAGAACCCATGAATGTCCACTTAGGAACGAAAATACACATGTTTGGGGAACCTGCGTGTTCCTATAATTGCTTTTTGCAATTTTGTTCAGGCACTTATTGGTGTTTTGTACGACTATAGGTGTCCGGAAGTGGAGTGTGGCAGTCTGAACACACATTTTTTGAGCAAAGTACTGCACCAAGCGACGTGCCTGAGACCCCTACTTCTTTGGAAACCATAAGAAGGGTGGTTGAAGCGGTGTTCGCTGTGACCAACACACAATATGGGAGAAATGTGCAACCCTCTATCCCTGAGATGGCCCCAACACCGGGCAGTATGTTGGAGCAAAGGGCATTTGGAGGTCCATTAGGCCAGCAGATGAACATGATTGTGGTGCATAGAGCGCATTCAGTGGACGAATATATCCAGACGTTCCTTATGATAAGGCGCTACCCAAGCTTTGAGTGGGAAAGCGAGCAGTATATAGTCGATAGATTCTATAATGGTCTGCGCAGCGAGTTGCGTATCCTACTGCTAGGACCAAAACTATTGGGATTCCGAGCTTTGGTGGAGTCGGCCAGAGCCTTGGAAGTAGAGTTGGGGAAAACTCACCAAATACCAGTGAATAGGGTACCGAACCCTGCAGATCCTAAAAAGACTACCTACCGGAAAACGGTAAGAAAATAGACTAGATCATCTACTAGCCAAACCACTTACAATTGTCATTCTTGTGGTAAGAAAGGGCACTTTGCCAGAGATTGTTGGGAGGGTGCTCAGAAGACAACGAAAGCTATGGTAGGAGAAGTTGAAGACTCTAGTGCAAAGGAAATGATGTCCAACAAGCCGAGCACCTCAAAATCTGGGTAACGTAGGTGGTACAAGAAGGCTAGGAGGTCGGGCCTAGTCCCTTCCTCTAGCACATCCGGAGCAACTACAGCTCAAACCCCGGATGCATGCTTTGTCTGTGGAAAGCCGGGACACTATGCCCGGGATTGTCGAAGTGGATGCCCAATGTCTGAAAAGAAGCTGGGGGCAATATCTGAGGAGAAGGGCAAGACGGTGGCGTCCACCGAATCACTGTTTACTCCGGCCCAACCGGGAGTGGACATCCTTGTCCAGCAGGAGGCCATGTGGCCGACCGTCGGGATGTCAGGTATGGTTTTCTTGTTAGCAAACTAGTTTCTTATACCGGATACCTTATGCGTGTTAACTTAGAACTGGAAGTTCTAGGCTTTGTTTTGGAATCTTGGTAATCCAGAGAGAGCATAGTGAAAGTGAGGGGATAAGTTGTAAACTACTCTAGAGGGGGGGTGAATAGAGTATTCAAATTTTATGAATAACTAGTCAGCTCCCTTGGAGTTGATTTGCGGAATAAAATAATCTGATACTTGAACCCTAAGAGCCTAACACAGTGAAGTGCACAAGTGAGAGAGTTAACTGAAATTTCAGTTTAACTATAAGCCTATCACAGCAACTAGCAATCCTAGGTAGTTCTATCACAGCCACAGAATAAGATGAATAAGCAAGATAACCAGATGGACACAGGATATATAGTGGTTCCCTCTTAATAGGTACTCCACTCTTCTACCACCCTGGTAGGAATCCACTACAGGTTTTTGCTAAGGTGCCCTGCCACCAATGATCTGATTCAGGTAGATCAAACAGACCCTTTGAGCTTTTGATAAGGATGCTCAACCACAGGTTGTTGATAAGGTGCCCTGTCACCAACGTTCACTTTTGAAGAGATGTGAACAAACTCTTTTTACAAAGGGGTTGAGAGGGTTAGATTATCTTCTCTGTTGTGAATACAGATTAGAGAAGACTTGTGGATTCTCTAAAGAATCAAAGTCTCCCCCTGGCTCAGTGAAAGTCCAGGGAAAGCCTTTGCTTCAGGATGAAGGAGTTTCAGATAAACTGAAACTAAATCCTCAGAGATCTGAAGACTGATTTTTATCAGGTCTTAAGATTCTGGAGCATTTGAAGCAGAACTTGAGCTCTTTCTGAAGTCTTGAAAACTCTAAGCAGATGCTCAGGAGACTTGAGAATGAAAGATGATTGCTCTGGGCTTTTGCTTCAGGAAAACTTTTCTTCTTCTTGTTGAGAGATTGTGAAGAGCTGCTCTGATGATGCTTGAGCGAATGAATAATATTTCTCTGTGTCTGTAACTTCTCTTTTGCTGAGAGAAGAATCTCTCTTAAATATGTCTTCACGTTTTTCCTTTGGAACGGCTCTATTGATTTGAATTCTCGAGCCCTGCAACAGATTATCTCAAAATAGAATATAGCAATAAGAATAGAATGACCTATTATCTCTCTGTCAGTCCCAATAAGGAAATAAATGAATAGGAAAATATCTCAGCATAAAGATTTATCGTTCTTGGAAATAGCATACACCGCCAACGGCTAGAATACAGCCTGGCAATATATTTTGTATAATAAGACAAAAATGCTTTATCAAAATACGAAATCCCGTAATTTATGCTTGACATATTTGGTAAATAATTCATTTGAATTTAAGCCATAAATTAAAAAATAACTTCAGAAAATCTTTCTAACCACAAGCTAACACACTTGGAAATAAACCAAGGAATTGCATAAATACAAATAGATAAAAGCAGACAGAAATCGTCGAACAGGAGTTCGATGATCGTCGACCTGCAAGCAGATCGTCGACTAATAGCAGGAATCTATCGGAACAGAAATCGTCGACCAGAAATCGTCGACCAGCTAATAGATCGTCGACCGGCTAACAGATAGTCGACCAGCTAACAGATAGTCGACCAGCAAAGGCAAATATCTGTCGAGACAGAAATCGTGAAGCAAGAACACGATCGTCGATCTGTTGATGACAGATCGTCGACCAATCTTCAGAGCGTAGTAAGCTTGCTCTGAGATCGTCGACCATCGGTCGACGATAATTGTCTTGACTTCGATGATTCTATAGCCCTGCTATCGTCGACCAATGATCGACGATCGCGAGGCCTCGTTCGACGATGGTCGAACGGAAAAGCCTTAACCACAAAAACATCTAGAACTTCTAACCTAAGCTCTAGGTCAGTTTATAAACTGCCCTAGGGAGACTAAACAGAGTCTAAACATGATCATATATCTTTATATGGATCAAGAGGGGCTGGAAAGGGATTACATAAGCCAAATCACATCTAGGGTACCAACAATCTCCCCCTATTTGGGTTATGTTATCCAATCCAATCTAAAAACTAAAGCACACAGCAGCAAAAACAGATATTAACCAAAATAAAACACAGGCAATCCACAAAAAAAACATAAATCAGCAGAACTATAAAGTATCAAGCAGATTTATCAGAGGTTTTAGCATTAGATGAGTTTTTAGGGGTTACAGCTGGTTTGAAAATAATCTCTCTGTTAGGATTTGCTGCTTGTCTTTTAGATAGCATTAGGTCATGTTCACCAATGATTTTCTTTTCAGCATAGCTTGGTAGAACTGCAGCAGGATGTAGCTTCATGTATTCTTCAGAATTAAAAGCTTCTGGATTGACTTGAAATTTGCTGAGTTCCTTTTCTCTGAATTCAGACATAGTTGTATATGTTGTAGGATCTAGTCCTTGAGCTTTGGCTCTCTCTATCATGTTTAGAGCAATAGATTCCTTAAATCTTGCCATAGAGGCAATCCTTTCAGTTTCAGTTATATCTGATGGAGAGGGTGGTCTGTCAATATCAGCTTGAGCTGCAATCTCCATGTTTCTTTGAAGAGCTGTGACTATTTTCCTTGAATCAAGATAAATCTGTGCAGCCTTCTTAGGATCTGTTTCAGCATATAGAGATTTTGGAGGAGCAAGTTCAATGAACTTCTTATTGGATTTCTTTGAAAGGACCACTCTTTTTCCTTTTGATTCAGTTGACTCAGCAGCAGCAGGTTTTCTTGAAGAAGAGGATGGACCTTTCCTGGGAGGAGAAGGTTTCCATTCTGAAATTTTCTTTTTAGGAGAGGGAGGAGGAGAGAAGGTAGGTTGCTGAAAAGTCATCTCCTTTATTTGTTCCACGAGAGCATTGTCATTTCTTTTTCTTCCCTGTCCTGATACATCTTGGCCTCCCTGGCTTTGGTTACTCCTTCTTTGGTAGGTCTGAGAAGTGTTAGAACTGGCTGACCTTGCAAAGGGGGCAGAAGAGAGACTTCCAGAGGCTCCAGCACCAGGAGGTGGAGGAGGACCTCTGGGGGGGAATTTCTGAACAGGAGTGTCATATCTTTTTCTTCTCTTATTCTCTCTTGTCTGATTCTTTGAAAGTCTCATCCAAGGCTGAAATTCTTTGCTCTTGGGATCAATTCCCTTCAGAATAAAATAGGGAACATCCTTGTCTGGATTAGCAGCAGGAGGAGCAGATGCCTTTCTTTTCTGGGCTACAGCCTTTTTCTTCTTTTGAGAGCTATCAGAATTTTCAGGATCATCATCATCAGAGGAGTGGGATGAGGTTCTGCCAGCATAATCATCAAAGTTTTGTTCAGAAGGATCCTTGGCAGCAGGTTCAGCTTTGTCTTTCTTTTCTCTTTCTTCTTTCTCTTTAGCTTCCTCAATGGCATCTTGCCTAAGGAGGGCATCAAGATCCACATTTGGAGACCTCTTCCAGAGTTCTGATTCTGGGTACAACTCAGGAACTGTCTTGGGGACCAGTTCTGCAATAGAAGGAATGGATAGAGGATAGGTAAGGATAGGTGGAGAAAAGATGATGATATCTGCAGGGGCAGATGCTTTCTCTAGAGAGATGGCTAGGGAATCCAGATGATAATTAGCCATCCCTTCAATGTACTCAGAGGCAATATTTTCAGCCACAAAGGCTATATATTGGTCAATGTTTAGAGTACCTGAGCTTGAGTCCATTTCAGTCATCTTGGAAGCATTGTCTGCCCTATCTTGCACATCTTCAATTTCTTCAGCAGCAGCATCAACAGGGATGTTGATGTCTTCAGCAGCAGCAGCATTTATGATTGTGCCTGCATGCAAAGAAAGATAGGTTAACAACCAAGTGGGAATAAAATATTCCCCCCAAGGTGAACAAACAACAGGTAATAGATAGGATTACCTGAAGATCTACACAGGATACCACTTTGCATCTAGGAAGGAGGTTATAATTCCTTCTAGATGTTCAGTGACATCAGGGATAGACACCTCTGCAAGGCACAAGAGGAGTGCCATACAGGAAAAGAAAAGAGTATCTTTGACCAAGGGGTCATCAAGGTACTCAGGTCTATAAGGGACCACTATCTCTTGAGGAGGAAGAACAAAAGGAGTAGATGTGAGTGAGAACTCACAGTCTGAGTTAAGAAATGATTCCAAGTCTTTATCAGAATCAAAGGACTTAGCAGCATCAACTTGCAATACTGATGTAAGGTCATCAGCAGCTGTGATGGAAAGGAAGGGATAAGAAATTAACTCTAAGTTGGAGTTAGAATTAATTAGAATCTTAAATAAAGCTATACCATCAGGTTGAGCAGCATCATACTCACAGGTGTCCATGAGGACTTCCTCATTTTCTTTTTCAGGAACTTCTTCCTCAGAAGCTAGATTCACTAGGGAGTGAATGTCTTTGTTAGATACAAATATCAAATTGAAGTCCTGATTATAACCTTTGGAGGAAGAATTTTAAGGTTTACCTTCTGGTTCTTTCTCTGGAATCTCTTGAGGTTCTTCTACAGTTCCTTGAAGGGGAAGAGAAGAATTGTCCTGAAGGGTCAGGGCATCACCTGAGACCACTTCAACAGACATCTCCCCCTGCATGACTTCAGTGGGGACTGGAGTCATGCATCTTACTGAAGAGGGCTCAGCAGAGGGATGAGATGATTTTATGGCTTGAGTAAGGGCATTGATGGATGCAATGAGAGGGGCATTGGCAGCCTCAATCATTTTTTGGATGGAGGGAGTAATGAGCTCGACAATATGTGCAAGCAATTCAGGAGTTATCTGAAATGCTGATGATGTGGAGGTGGATGGAATGGAAGCAGGATGATCTGCCACATGATCAAATGAGTCATGTGGAGATGGGTGAACATCAACATGAGTGTGTGATTCATGTTGAGAAAGATGCGTGAGGATGGTAGTAGTTACCATGTCAACACTGGCTGAAGCTGCCAGATGTTGTGGTGTTGGTGACTGGTGTGGAGATGCAGGTGGAATGAGAGATGCATGTTGTGGTGGCACTGCAGGTGTTGTAGAGGAAAGTAATGCAGGAGATGAGGATGCAGGGATAGAGAGGGAGGAAGGAGGGATTACTGAGCCTTCCCCAGTAAGCGGGAGAGCGGCCGAATCAGCCCTTGTGTCTGAAGGAGGGTTAGGATCAACCCTGGCTGACTTCTTGATAATCCTTTGAGATTTCTTGAAGAGAGAGGGGTCCAACCTCTTGCTGGCGTTGACTGCGGAGGGTGCAGACACAAGCAGCAGGGGTGCTTTCACATATAGAAACACACCCAATACCCTGGCAAGATTTACTTCTTTCTGATTGTTCTTTCTCCTTATTAGTTCAAACAGAACTTTTCCCCAGGCAATCTGTGCCTTATTCACCAAAGCTGACATCAGGGCAAACTGTTGCCTGTTGATGTTGTCATGAGCAGAATGTTTTCCCAAAACGACCTTGCCCACCAGGTCGGCCAGAAACTTGTACTCTGGAGACAGGTTTATCTTTAGCAACTTAGCTAGAATACCCTCAGCATGGCCCATCATAGATAGCATGCGGCCATATTCTTCTGTAGTTTGCTCATAGTCCTCAGTTCCTGTTGGCAGTCCAAACAGCTCAGTCAATACTTCAGGAGTCAGAATGACCTCCTCGCCATTTATCTTTCCTGTCATGGCGTCGTCGCTGGAGGACGAAGTATATACCCATTCACGAATCTCTGGTATATGAATCTTAGGAGAGAACGACATAAATTTCTTGAGGCCTTGATCTTCACATAGCTTCAGAATGGCTTGGATTAGTTGATCACATCGGCTGAAAGAATCAAAGTCGACACAGAAGCCAGTGTCGAACTTCATTCCGAAGAGAACAGCAGAAGGAATCGCCATAGGATTTGAGAGAAGATGGCGAATCGAGAAGCAAAACAGGGGAGAAGAGAATCGCGCGGGATTAGAGTTCGAGAGCGAATTCTAAGCCAGAAGAAGGAATATGAAAAGACGGAGCGGAAGGACGACGATCTTCAGACCTAAATCGACTATTTTATATAAATCTGCGATCGTCGAACCCGGAATAAAATCGGTCGTCGAACACAGACCGACGATAGTCAATGTTTGACTAATCGGTAAACATCGACCGACTACACGATCGTCGATCAATATATGATGGTCGACGATTCTCCACACAGCACAGAAAATCTGTCGTCGACCATTGGTCGACGATAGATACCTAAGGAGAGATCGTTGACCAGTTGGTCGACGATTTCTGCCTTACTACAGAACGAGCTGTCGTCGACGGTTGGTCGACGATAGTTCTGACCTGGTCGAAGATCGTCGAGCAGTCGTTCGACGATTTTAGACAGAAAACAAAACTAACCAAATTTTCACTACTCTGAACCATTAATCATGCCAAGCTGGTTCAGGAAGAACAAATGCTTTTGTTCATCAAGGAGCTTAGTGAAAATATCTCCTCTCTGCAGGTCTGTGGATATAAATTCCATTACTATCTTGTTCTTTTCCACATTATCTCTCAGAAAGTGATGTCTAATCTCAATGTGCTTGGTCCTGGAATGGTGCACAGGATTTTGAGCAATTGATATTGCACTGGTACTGTCACACAGAATTTTTGTGTTTGAGTGTGTGTACCCATAATCCACTAGCTGATTTTGAATCCACAGGATCTGTGAACAGCAACTAGCTGCTGCTATATATTCAGCCTCAGCAGTTGAAGTAGACACAGATGCCTGTTTCTTGCAAAACCAAGAGACAAGTCTCTCTCCCAGGAACTGACAAGTCCCTGAGGTGCTTTTCCTGTCAACTCTACAACCAGCATAATCAGCATCTGAATATCCAATTAATTCAAATCCTGACTCAGCTGGGTACCACAGTCCTAAGTTAGGGCATCCCTTAAGGTATCTCAAAATCCTCTTGAGAAGAGTTAAGTGAGATTCCTTTGGGTTGACCTGAAACCTAGCACATAGGCATGTAGCAAACATTATGTCAGGCCTACTTGCAGTCAAATACAGCAGGGAACCAACAATGGCTCTAAAGTTCTTTTGATCAACAGGCTTGCCATTAACATCAGAATCAATAACTGCATTTGAGGCCATAGGTGTGCTCATTGATGAAGCATCAGACATTCCAAATCTTTTAACCAGCTCTCTGGCATATTTTGATTGAGAAATGAAAATGCCATCAACACTCTGTTTCACTTGGAGACCAAGGAAATAGGATAACTCACCCATGCTGCTCATCTCAAACTTAGAGTGCATTAGTTCAGAGAATCTCTTGCATAGTTTGGGATCAGTAGAGCCAAATATAATGTCATCTACATAGATTTGAACTAACAGTTATGAGTCCTTATGATGTCTAATGAACAGGGTTCTATCTACTACACCTCTCACAAACTTGTGTTCTAGAAGAAAATTTGCTAAGGTCTCATACCAAGCTCTAGGAGCTTGCTTAAGTCCATATAGAGCCTTTTGGAGTTTGAACACATGAGTGGGTAAGGTTGATGAAACAAACCCTGGTGGTTGTTCAACAAACACTTCTTCCTTTAAATCTCCATTGAGGAAGGCACTCTTCACATCCATTTGGAAGACCTTAAATCTTTTATAGGCAGCATAGGCTAGGAAAATCCTAATGGCTTCTAGTCTAGCTACAGGGGCAAAAGTCTGATCATAGTCTATGCCTTCCTCCTGTCTATAGCCTTGAGCTACTAGCCTAGCCTTATTCCTAACTACTATGTCTTGGGCATCAAGCTTGTTTCTAAACACCCACTTGGTGCCTATGATCCGTTGGCCTCTTGGTCTTGGAACCAAGGTCCAAACTTTACATCTTTCAAACTGGTTAAGCTCCTCTTGCATTGCTATAATCCAGTGGGGATCAAGCTCAGCATCTTTAATGGTTAGGGGCTCAACCTGAGAAAGGAAACAAGCAAACATCACATTTTTGTTGAGTTGATGTCTTGTCTGGACTCCTGCTGAAATGTCTCCAATCACTTGAGATACAGGGTGATCTCTAAGTGTGACAAGATCAGTAGGTTCAACAATGATCTGATCTTCAACAGTTTCAAGATTTAATTCCTCATGTGGAGTTTGATCAACTGTTGGAGCAGGTGCTTTAACTTCAAGAAGTTCTACATCAGATTCAGAATCTGAGGGAGCAACCTGAGGAGTTTGTTGGGGATGATTCTCCTGTGTGAGTCTCAAACCTTCCAAATCCTTACTTACTCCTAGGACTTGCACTGTACTATTAGAGGAAGAGTCCTTCTCCTTATAATACATGACTGTCTCATCAAAAGAGACATGTGCAGACTCTTCTATCTTAAGAGAGGATTTATTAAGGACCCTATAGGCTTTGCTTACTTGAGAGTATCCTAGAAAAGCTCCCATTGAAGCTTTTGCCTCAAATTTTCTAAGGTATTCTTTGTTATTGTTATGAACAAAAGCAACACAACCAAATACTCTAAAGTAGTCTATTTTAGGTTTCACTTGCTTAAGTAACTCATAGGGAGTCTTACCCTTAAGTTTATGTATCAGACTTCTATTCAATACATAGTTAGCTGTGCTGACTGCTTCAGCCCAAAAGGACAGAGGCATGTTAGCATCGGCCAACAATGTACTTGCAGCTTCAATTAGGGTTCTGTTTTTCCTTTCAACTACCCCATTTTGTTGAGGAGTTCTAGGAGCAGAGAAGCTATGTTTGATACCTTCCTTCTCACAGAATTCTTGCATAAGAAGAGACTCAAACTCAGTACCATGATCACTTCTGATCAAGGCAATCTGAGTAGAATACTCACTCTGTATACACTTTAGAAAATCTGTAAGAACCTTGAAGTTATCAGCCTTAGTTCTCAGGAAGAATACCCAAGTGAACCTAGAGAAGTCATCTACAATTACTAGAGTGTAAGACTTTCCTCCAAGACTCTGTACAGCAATAGGACCAAATAAATCCAAATATAGCAAGTACAGAATCCTGGGAGAATCACTTTTATTAACTGATTTAAAGCTATTTCTTGTTTGCTTACCTAATTGACAAGCTTTGCAAAGGCCCTCCTTCTTGTAGGGGCAAGAAGGTAAACCTCGTACAAGATTGTATTTAGCCAACCTAGAAATGTTTTTCAAATTTACATGACTAAGTCTCTTATGCCAAAGGGTATTATTACTGGTTACTTCATTAAATAAGCATACTTCAGATTTGGATGAATTAAAGTCTACAACATAAACATTTCCAATTCTAATACCTGCTAACATAACAGTATTATTTAAAGAAATATTGCAAGCAGTGTCAGTAAACCATACCTTGTACCCAGCATCACACATTTGACTTACAGAGATTAGGTTGTGCTTTAGTCCTGAGACATAAGCTACTTTCTTGAAGGTTACAGCTCCTATGGTGAAGCTGCCATACCCTTCAGTCTGTCCACAGCTGGAATCCCCAAATACAACTTTTGGTCCCAGCTTAGCTTTGAAACCTGACAGGTTCTTCTTCTTTCCTGTCATATGCTTTGAGCATCCACTATCCAGATACCATTTGTCATGTATGACTGGATAGGTCTTCACCTGCAGAAAGAACAGTTATACATTGTGGACCCAGGTTACCTTGGGTCCAGTATTCTTCACAAAAGAAAAACTAGATATAAAAGATTTTGCAGGCTTAGATTTATATCCTAAAGGGTGTGATCTCCTAGGTGGGATAATCCATTCAGTTGAAGGATTAAACAACCTGGGGTGGTGATTAGGGTTTGAAGTTCTGGAAGTTTGATTTTTATTTTCCAGCTTAAGTCCAGATCGTCGATCAATGGTCGACGATCGCAAGCCATATCGTCGATCATTTATGGTAGAACGATGTTCTGGATTCCACGATCGTCGATCACTGGTCGACGACTCAAGATGAGATCGTCGACCTCCTGCACCAAAGCTATTATACTCAGTGTAGGTGTTCAGCGATCGTCGATAGTCGTTCGACGATTGGTTTGACGATCGTCGATTAATGTTCGACGATTTTTGTAAAGCTAGAAATTTTTTCTTCCTATTCTCTTTCTTAATCTTATTCTGAATTTTCTTGCATTTTTCAATTTCCTCAGTATTCTTTATTCCTGATTCAGAAACAAATTTTACTGGAGTGCTAAATCTCTCCTTTGTGAGGAGGATGGGTTCACTAGGTGTAGCACCTAAGCCTAGTTTATCATTACCAACCCTAGTGTTTGCTATACAGGTTATTTCAGATAATTTAAGGCTTCTGCCATTTAATTGTTCTTCTAACCTCTTAGATTTAGCTAGTTCTAATTTTAGGAATGTTACTTCTTCTTTTGAGCTCTCTAATTCCTTTTCTAATCTGATTATTTCAATACCTTCCATGTCTAGTTCCATTATTTTTAATCTAAGTGACTTAATTTCTTTTTCAGATAATAGTAAATCTAAACATAGAGTTTTAAATTTTAGTTTGAACTCAGGAGATGAGAAGTCAAATGAGTCGATTACCTGGTCCTCCATAAAGGAATCTTCTTCATTGTCTCCTTCTTCTTCAGAATTCTCTGCAGCTGACAGAGAGCTGCAGGCATCAATGGCCATGAGGCAGACCTCTTTGGCTTTCTTCTCTTCTTCTTCTTCAGAATCACTGGAGCTAGAGGAGCAGGTATCCTCTTCTGTTTCACTCCAGGTAGCAGCCACAAATCCCTTGTCCTTCTTCTTGTATTTGTGTGATGAGGACTTGGAGTGGTGCTTCCTGTACTCTTTCTCATGTTTCTTCTCCTTGTACTTCTTCTCTGGACAATCTGGGGCAATGTGTCCAGGCTTGCTGCAAACATAACAAATGATTTCTTTAGATGGAGTCTTGTCATACCTTGGCTTGTCCTCATGCTTGGAGAACTTCTTTCTGAGGTCTCTTCTTCCCATGTTGAAGAACCTCTTGGCAATGAGTGCCAGTAACTCCTCATTTGATTGACTTCCTTCAGAAGTCTCAGCAGCCTTAAGAGCTAGAGAATGCTCTTTCTTTGTTGGTGTTGGAGTTTTTACTTCAATTGCAGCAGCTCTGCTCTTTAGAGTTTGCTCATATGACTTGAGCTTTCCCAACAGAGCTTCTGTGGAGAGTTCCACAGTGTTTCTTCCATCCTTGATGGGCCATATCCTTGAGTCCCAAGAGATGGGAAGGCACATCAGGATCTTGTCATTTACTTCTGACAAAGTTATCTCCTTGTCCAAAGACCTCAGTTCACTTATTATTGAACTGAGTCTTGTGTACATTGTGTCAATGTCTTCAGCATCATCCTTCTTGAAATTTTCATACTGAGAGGTGAGATTGGATCTCCTGTCCTTCCTCTCATCAGCTGAGCCAGCAACTATGTGGTTGAGGGAATCCCACATAGCTTTGGCTGAGGTGCATTCAGCCAGCTTCTGGAATATCTCATCAGACATTGTCTGAGCTAGGATATTCATTGCCTTAGCATCAGCTGCTTTTGCCTTCTTGTAAGTTTCATTGTAGTCAGGTGGTGGCACAGCACTGAGATCAGCAGAAGTGGAAGCAGCAGCAGGCCTAGCAGGTGGTCCTGTCAAGATAGAAGAAAAGATATCTTCATCAATAGAATTCATGTATAGTCTTATCCTGGCCTTCCATATGCCAAACTTGGACAAGTTGCATACATGAGGTCTGGTGCTTGAATAATCCTTAGACTGGGCCATGTGTGAAAGTGTTTGTGAATGGTATCAGGAAACAACTTATCACAGGATCTTTTAACTCAGGTGTTAGCCTGTATGAACAGCTAACCTCCCTCTGATACCAATTGAAAGTGAGGGGATAAGTTGTAAACTACTCTAGAGGGGGGGTGAATAGAGTATTCAAATTTTATGAATAACTAGTCAGCTCCCTTGGAGTTGATTTGCGGAATAAAATAATCTGATACTTGAACCCTAAGAGCCTAACACAGTGAAGTGCACAAGTGAGAGAGTTAACTGAAATTTCAGTTTAACTATAAGCCTATCACAGCAACTAGCAATCCTAGGTAGTTCTATCACAGCCACAGAATAAGATGAATAAGCAAGATAACCAGATGGACACAGGATATATAGTGGTTCCCTCTTAATAGGTACTCCACTCTTCTACCACCCTGGTAGGAATCCACTACAGGTTTTTGCTAAGGTGCCCTGCCACCAATGATCTGATTCAGGTAGATCAAACAGACCCTTTGAGCTTTTGATAAGGATGCTCAACCACAGGTTGTTGATAAGGTGCCCTGTCACCAACGTTCACTTTTGAAGAGATGTGAACAAACTCTTTTTACAAAGGGGTTGAGAGGGTTAGATTATCTTCTCTGTTGTGAATACAGATTAGAGAAGACTTGTGGATTCTCTAAAGAATCAAAGTCTCCCCCTGGCTCAGTGAAAGTCCAGGGAAAGCCTTTGCTTCAGGATGAAGGAGTTTCAGATAAACTGAAACTAAATCCTCAGAGATCTGAAGACTGATTTTTATCAGGTCTTAAGATTCTGGAGCACTTGAAGCAGAACTTGAGCTCTTTCTGAAGTCTTGAAAACTCTAAGCAGATGCTCAGGAGACTTGAGAATGAAAGATGATTGCTCTGGGCTTTTGCTTCAGGAAAACTTTTCTTCTTCTTGTTGAGAGATTGTGAAGAGCTGCTCTGATGATGCTTGAGCGAATGAATAATATTTCTCTGTGTCTGTAACTTCTCTTTTGCTGAGAGAAGAATCTCTCTTAAATATGTCTTCACGTTTTTCCTTTGGAACGGCTCTATTGATTTGAATTCTCGAGCCCTGCAACAGATTATCTCAAAATAGAATATAGCAATAGGAATAGAATGACCTATTATCTCTCTGTCAGTCCCAATAAGGAAATAAATGAATAGGAAAATATCTCAGCATAAAGATTTATCGTTCTTGGAAATAGCATACACCGCCAACGGCTAGAATACAGCCTGGCAATATATTTTGTATAATAAGACAAAAATGCTTTATCAAAATACGAAATCCCGTAATTTATGCTTGACATATTTGGTAAATAATTCATTTGAATTTAAGCCATAAATTAAAAAATAACTTCAGAAAATCTTTCTAACCACAAGCTAACACACTTGGAAATAAACCAAGGAATAGCATAAATACAAATAGATAAAAGCAGACAGAAATCGTCGAACAGGAGTTCGATGATCGTCGACCTGCAAGCAGATCGTCGACTAATAGCAGGAATCTGTCGGAACAGAAATCGTCGACCAGAAATCGTCGACCAGCTAATAGATCGTCGACCGGCTAACAGATAGTCGACCAGCTAACAGATAGTCGACCAGCAAAGGCAAATATCTGTCGAGACAGAAATCGTGAAGCAAGAACACGATCGTCGATCTGTTGATGACAGATCGTCGACCAATCTTCAGAGCGTAGTAAGCTTGCTCTGAGATCGTCGACCATCGGTCGACGATAATTGTCTTGACTTCGACGATTCTATAGCCCTGCTATCGTCGACCAATGATCGACGATCGCGAGGCCTCGTTCGACGATGGTCGAACGGAAAAGCCTTAACCACAAAAACATCTAGAACTTCTAACCTAAGCTCTAGGTCAGTTTATAAACTGCCCTAGGGAGACTAAACAGAGTCTAAACATGATCATATATCTTTATATGGATCAAGAGGGGCTGGAAAGGGATTACATAAGCCAAATCACATCTAGGGTACCAACACATAGTTTCGATACGGGAACTTTGCACTCCTGTTATCTGAAGAATCTGTATCATGTATCGGAGATTTCCCTTCGATGGTAAAGGAATAATTTGGATGGGTTATTGCCCAGTAGTCGTTCAATGCGCGCGAAGTTAAAGTATGTGTTGTAAGGTTCATATTGAAAGTCAAGGGTTCGACTTGCTAGCGTCGTTGTTGCCGCTAGTAGAGTTCGATGTCATCTTTGGTATGAACTGGCTTTCGGAGCAGAAGGCTTTTATTGTTTGCAACCGTAAAGAGATCTAGCTGGATGTTGGGCAGGAGACAACGTTTGAGGAACTGAAGGGATCGAGAAGGACACTAACGTTCGCCCTCATGGGGATTAAGGAACTTCGTGCTGGTGCAGAGCTGTTCTTCACGTTAGTGGAGGCTATAAAGCCTAAGTCCACTCTGGGTAGTATCCTAGTGGTTTGTGAGTACCCCGATGTGTTCCCGGACAATCTTTCCAGAGCCCCACCGCAGCGAGAGATCGACTTCACGATCGAGCTGGTGTCTGGTGTTAAACCTGTGTCATGCTCGCCTTATAGTTTGGCGCCTAAGGAGATGGCGGAGTTAAAGGTTCAACTAGAAGAGTTGATGGAGCAAGAGTATGTGCATCCAAGCTCGTTGCCTTGGACCGCACCGGTCCTTTTTACCAAGAAGAAGGACGGGAACTTGCAACTTTGTATCTGTTGTAGAGAGCTGTATAAGTTTGCAGAAAAAGGACAAGTACTCGATCCCAACGATCGATGATCTTTTGATCAGTTAGTCGGGTCTTCAGTGGACTCATTAGTGGATCGTAAGTCTGGTTACCCTCAACTAAGAATAAGGGTAAGTGTTATCGCAAATACGGTGTTAAGAATGAGGAATGGGCAATCTGAGTCTACGATCGTGCCATCTTAGCAGTCAAATGCGCCATCAGTGTTCATAGACCGGATGAACGGAACATTCATGGAGTACCTAGTCCATTTTTGTGATCGCATTAATCGACGACACATTGGTGTACTTGAACTGCGAAGAATATCACTTCTGAATACCTACTCTTGGTTTTGGGGACGCTAAGGAGGAACCATTTACACGCCAGGTTCTCCAAATGCGAGTCTTGGGTTATCCTCACTAGCGCTCCTCGGTCCTATAGTTGGTAGAGTGGGAGTGTGTGGATCCAGTATTATTAGTCACGATACGAGGGTGGCCAGTGTTGTCTCGGTAGCGGAATTCCAAAGTTTTCTGGGGTGGCCGGCTACTACAGGCGCTTCGTAGAGGATTTCTCGCGGATAGAGTTACCCCTCACAACGTTGTCACGAAGAAACTTAAAAGTTTATTTAGATGCGCGAGTGTGCCCCAGCTTTGAAGGGTTAAAGAGTTGGTTAACCACGGTGCTAGTGCTAAGTTTGCCGAGTGGAACCAAAGGCTTTGAGATCTACAACACTGCCTTGGGTAGTGGATTGGGTTGCGTGCTGCTGCAACATAGTAATGTTATGACTTATGGCTCGCGCTAACTGTAAGAGCTTGAGAGGAATTTTCCGATCCCCCATCTAGAGTTAGCGGTCGTGTGTTTTGCGCAAAAACTGTGGAGGCCTTATTTGTACGGCGTAAAAGTCGATGTTTATACCGATCGTAGGAGCCTGATATATCGGTTGGATCAAAAGGATCTGAACTTGAGGCAGCGGAAATGGATGGAGTTCCTGGGGGCCTATACGTTCGAAACTTATTTTGTGCCCGGTGTAAGTCAATGCAGTTGCGGATGCGTTGAGATGCAGGGCTCCCGCCCAAGCCAACTGGTTGTCGGTTCAAGTTGAGAGATTATTCTAGGATTTGGAGACGTTAACTATCTCTTGTGTTGACAAGCAGACTAGCGTCGAAGCGTTATTGAACTTGACGGAAGTTCAGTATGACCTAGCCGATCGGATGTGACAGACTATGGATTTGGAAAGTGGCATGAAGGAAATCATGGATGTGGCTTCGATGGGTCAAATCCCAAATCGACGGTTGAAGGTGGACTGCCAAGGAAGGACAATCATTTGTATGGACCAAACGTGGGTAAGTTATGGGTGGAGTTGCGGTACGGTATACCAAGTACTCAATTCACTTAGGAAGCACGAAGTTGTGCCGAGATCTGAAGAAGTTGTTCTGGTGGCCAGGACTCAAGAAGGTTGTGGCACTATATGTGGCAAAATGCCAGACTGGCTCCTTAGTGAAGGCAGAGTGCCAAAAGCCGGGGGTTTCTTGAAACCCTTGCCTATTCTAGAGTAGAAGTTCGACTAGACTTTGAGCATGGCTTGCCAAGGTCACAGTAGGGAAACGACGCCTTTTGGGTGATCATGGTTTGGGTAACAAAAGTGTCGCACTTCATTCCGCATAGGAAGGATGATCCGGTGGATTAACTGGCAAAGATGTTTTTTGATAACATAGTTAGACTGCACGGTGTACCCCGTAACGTCGTGAGCAATTGAGATGGGCGCTTTACGTCCAATGATTGGGCATGGTGCAGCAAATGCTGGGGACTAAGTGTAGTTTAGTACAGTCTTACATCCGTAGATGGGTGGGCAGACTGAGAGGGTCAACAGGACATTGGAGGACATGCTTCGCATGTGCGTTCTGCGCTTCGGGAAGTAGTGGGAAGGCCATCTATTTTTGGTGGAGTTTGCGTACAATAATAGGTACCAAGCGAGTATACAAGTAGCGCCCTTTGAGGCCCTATATGGTAGAAAGTGTCGCACGCCGTTATTGTGGCTAGAAATGGATGAGGCAAGGTTGTACCAAAAGTAGGAGGTGGAGAGTTCCACTTCGTTGGTACGAACCATTCGAGAGCGGTTACTGATCGCTCAAGACAGGCAAGCTAAATACTTTAACGCCATGCATCGGAGTGTGGAGTTCGTAGTTGGCATATTGGGATCTATAACCGTTCAAGAATGTCTCGCGGGAGCGACGCTTGAAGAAGCTGAGCCCGAGATACCTTGGACCATTTGAGATTCTGGAGCGGATCGGTGAAGTGGCTTATCGCCAAAGGCTATCAGTGGAGTTGAGTAGTCTACTCGATGTATTACACATAGTAGGGAGGCAGAAGGCGGTGCTAGAGCCTTCGAACTTGATCACGGGTAATCAAGTACCGGTGGACGAAGCGTTGACGACAAGAGTCAAGCCCATTCGTATTGAAGACTTTAAGATTAAGTGACTCCGTAGCAAGGAGATCAGGATGGTTAAGGTCCATTGGGACAATTGAGATCGTGAGGAGCTCTCTTGGGAACGGGAGCAAACCATGCTGGAGGAGTACCCAGAGTTTTTTCCGCTCAGGTGCCACTTAAAGTATTCTGTTTTCTTTTCCTTTAGTAATTTCATGGGCGAAATTCTTTTAAGAGGGAGAGAGTTGTAACACCCCGAAACACAAAAGAGAGACAGGTGATGTTTTAAGCCAAGTGTGGGACTTGGAATAGGTGACACGGCCTGGGACACAAGCGTGTCCCAGGGCATGTCAGGGGCGTGTTCGGCCACGGGTCACGTGGTCGATGTTTTGGCACTCAACGGTCGTCGAGTCTGTGGACACGGCCTGGGACACGCCCTGGTCACGTGGTCGATGTTTTGGCGTGTCGCGCTCGGGAGTTTTCCAGTTTATGCACACGGGTCGTGACACGGGCACTGACACGGGCGTGTCAAAGGTGACACGGGCATGTCGAATTCCGTGTCACGGGTCGTGTCCATCTCGGGAGAATTCTGGATTATGCACACGGGACGTGACACAGGCCCTAACACGGGCGTGTCACATGTGACATGGGCATGTCGGAGGCCGTGTCACAAGCCGTGTTCTTGTCGGGATTTCGGAGTGACGGCGAATGAGTAACATGGTCATGCACACGGCCGTGTTGCAACCCGTGTTCGGCCCAGGATTTATAATTTGAGGCTGAATCGTGGCCGTCTGTTTCCTTAGTTTGGGATCCAACGGCTGGGGTCTGTTCCTGAGGAGATATATTCAGGAATGGGGCTTGAAAACCCTCATTCGTTTTTGAGTTTCCTCTTTCTAAAAGCTAGAGAGAAGGGAGAGGAAGGAGGAAGAGGAAGAGCTAGATCCGGTTACCGGCGGATCTTCGGAGCTCCAAATCGCGAGCCGACTTCGGATCCGCAGAGGCAAGGAGATTGCGGTGTTTTCCATCCACATAGATTTCCATGGCACCAAGGAGAAATGCTAGGGTAACGATTCTCATCTTGAGCATGTGTAGCTCTTCTTCCTTTGCATGGGAAAACCCTTCTCCCGCGAGTGTGCGGCGAGTTTGCTGTATTCCGTAGGGTAGATATGTAAAGTCCCCCTTGTTAGAGTCCGGAATCGTAGTACGGACATAGGCATGATGTGTGAAGCCTACCTGGACATGTTGGTATGGATCGGTGATGATTTGTTATGCATTGTTAGTCGGAGAAGACTTCGAGCGTTTTGATTGTTTTCGGGTTGCTATGCGTTAGAATGCATCAGGGAATCTTGGGGATTAACCCCAAGGTATACCCCGAAACCTGGACGGAAACGCATTTCTGTCACATTGGTGGCCTGGGAGCCAACCAGGTACATAGCGGGGCTATGTACCGTGCTTGATCGATAGTTGGTACTGGGGAAGCTTAGCCCAAGTCAAAGGCCAAATGGCAACGGCGGGATGAGCAACGGGCTGGTGGACCCCTACCCGCTCCATCTGCTCGGTTAAAGTTACCTAATGTTTTACGTGGGACTTGCCGAGGTTTGGAGAACGAGTCTAGGCTACGGCTAAAAGGACTAAATGCTCACGAGGTTGTCGTCCCATGGGGGTGGTGGTGGAGTCAAGGACCGGACGGGGTTCGGACTGGCTTCACCGAGTAAGTGCCTTGAGAGCATGAGGTGTACATCCTTGTGCGCATGCACCTGTGATGTGATGTTTCTTTGCTATATTTCTTATTTTGCTAACAAGTGCAGGGAATGAGCTTTGCCGCCCCGGTCTGGGGGTGGAATCGTTATAATTTGGTCAACTTTAGCTGACCGTTGCTCTTGTTTACCACCGTGCGGTGGATTGTTGCTTGCAGGTGCTGCGGAGCCGAGCGGCAAATAGCGGGCTAAAGCCCAAGTTGCTGAGCCAGCCCTCGAAGGCCTAATTTTTGAGTGTTTTCTTGTTTTCTCATGTATGACAGGCCTGCGTGCCGAGGTTTGGAAGACACTTTTATTGAGCAAACTATTGTAAGGCCATAAGGCCAATATTTGTGTATTATACATTCCTATGGGTTTGAGTAGTGGACATTCATGCTTGGCTGGGTTCTTTTACTTGTGCAACTTAATAATTTACTTCCGCTAGATGCTCTGTGTAGGACGTTTGGATTGGTTGATTGGTTTCAATGAGTAACCAACCGGACTGTCCATAGTATATGGCGTCGGGCCCCGGCCGGACCTACTGCTATATGCTATGTGATGGATAGGGGTGTTACACCGCCGAGCACTGAGCGTTGAGAGCGATATGCGAAACATCTTCTAATTTTTGTTTATTAGAAAGGATTTCTTTTAGATATTTTGCATATTTAGGCATCTGCGAGATAGCCTCGCAGAAAGGAACATTAATATGAATTTTCTTTAATAATAAAATAAATTTTTTATACTGCGCATCCTGACGCTCGCTATCTATCTTATGAGGGTACGGCATGGGCGTTTTTAAATTAATTTTAGCGTTTAAATTTTGTAAAACTGACGAAGACGAAGAAAAGGGAAGAGGGGTAGGAGGAGATATGTGTACCTGCGGATCGATCCGTTTTGGATCGACCACCTCCTTACCATTACGGAGGGTTATAGCGTTGAGGTTCTCCTGCGAATTGGGTTCTGTGTTCCCTAGTAGCGCCCCTTGCACGCATTCTGACATTAGTCGTGCCAGCTGTCCAACCTGGAGTTCAAGATTTTTAAGCGATCCGGTAATATTCCGGATATTTGATTCGTTGGAAGCAATGTACTTATTAAAATTTTCCTCCACTGGGGACGGCTTCATAGGAGGGGGAGGAGGGTAGTTGGGCATGAAACAGGGAGGGGGGCATTGCGCATTGTTCAGGTTGCTCCATGAGAAGTTCGGGTGATTCCTCCAACCCGGATTATAGTTATTACTATATGGGTTGTTGTTGGGATTGAAGGGAGGACGACCCGAGTTTCCCAAAAACTCTACGAACTCTTCGGCAGCGCAGATGTTAGGGGAGGGAAAAATAGAATTTGCCCAGGGCGCAGTGGTGGAGGAAGTAGCCATCTCCGCCACCTGCTTCGTTAACCTTTCGACTTGAAGGGTAAACAGAACAGTGGCATCCACTTCAAAAACGTCGGCCGCCAGCTTAGGACGTCCCCTAGGGACGTTCCACTTGTAATCGTTCGTCTCCATCTCTTCAAAAAGATCCTGGGCGGCATCAGGGGTTTTATTGTTCAAGGTTACCCCGGCAGCTGCGTCGATCATCTGACGCGTTTGGAAGTTAAGGCCATTATAAAAAATTTGTACCTGCAGCCACGCTGGCAGCGCGTGGTGCGGGCACCTACGGAGAAACTCCTTAAAGCGTTCCCAAGTCTCGTAAAGAGACTCTGAGTCGTTTTTGATGAACGAAGATATGTCCGCCCGCAATTTTGCAGTTTTTGCGGGCGGAAAATACTTCGTTAAGAAGCGCTCTGCCAATTCAGCCCAGGTGGTGATGCATCCTCGAGGGAGGGAATTATACCAGACCTTAGATTTGGATCGGAGGGAGAAGGGAAATAAGCATAAGCGTATGGCGTCATCGTGACGCCATTAATCTTGAATGTGTCTTATATTTCAAGGAAGTTGGACAAGTGTACATTCCGGTCTTCATCGGGCAGTCCATCGAGCTGCATGGCATTTTGGACCATTTGAATGATACTTGACTTTATTTCGAAATTATTGTTCGCCATAGTTGGACGAACAATACTCGACCCTGTATCATCCAAGTTAGGTCGGGCGTAGTAAGACATTGTACGCTCGGCCTCCTGGGTTGGGTTAGGGTCGGCCATAGAAGAAGCAGAGGGTTCTCCGGTGGAGTCTTCGGGGTCTAAAAAAGGAATTCGGCGTTGAGATCGAATACGCGCAAGAGAGCGGTCGATCTCAGGGTCGAAGTCAAAATTTTCAAAGCCTGAAGATTGTCCACGGGTCATACACCCTAAAAAAACAAGAGAAGGGGGAAGTATATATATTTTTTTGTGATTTTTAAGTAGTTTTTTTTATATGAAAATAAAGTAAAACTAATAGAGTCCCGGATTCGAAATAACAACCGAGCGTCGGCATTGGCGCCAAAAAATTGACTGAGCCGTGAGCAGACTCTTATTTGGGTGGTTGGTTCGATGAGTCGACCGCCGCGGACCTGCTAGAAAATCGAAGTTTCTAACGAAAGGAGGCAAGTGCACCTATCGCATGTAGTATTCGATATTCAGGAGAATACCGAGGTCGTATTGTTCTCGGGGTCGGGTTGATTATTCCTACTCCTCTAGGAGGACTATTATTTTACTGAAAGTAAGGTGGATTTTTGTTTGTCACTTAAAGATGGAAATAAAAGAAAGCTAAAAAATTACTTAGATTATTCGATGACGGGTTAACGCTCGGCATCGAATCAGATTAAGACTAAAATAACTTAAAATAATTATTGAACTTAGTTTTCAAATTAATAAAAGGCACTTGGCCGTATAGGTTCCAGAAGTATGAGCGCACTTATCTCTAGGAATATTGCTCACCTGAACGCTAAGACTATTCGACAGAACGTTAATCCGACGAAGGATTCCTCTTAATGCCCGCTTTACGCTAAGAACCCCGATATTAGGTGGGGAACCCAATCCGGCAGAACTACGCTTCTCTTCTTTCGAGGGTGCGTACGCAGTTCTCTTTACCCAGGGGGGATCGGTCCATATGCACAGCCTCTCGGCTATCTAGCATATGGATAACGAAAATAGAGCCCACACATCAATTATGCGGGTCTACGCGTCGTTAACCCAGGGTAAACCTTAAGTCCTAGTATTAAACTAAAAATAAAGGACTTTAATTATTTCAAATCATTTTATATGTCCCAATGCTCTTCGATGCCGAGGGCTAATAACGATTAGCCACTCATCGGTATGGGGACGGCTTTATGGTTTAAATGAGGCGCGAGTTCGAATTTTAGCACTAAACAGTTATAAGAAGAAAACCAAAAACAACAGTGTGATTAGATAAATTAAAATGCTAACTAAAACAAGAACCCACGCACACTTCAAAACCATAAATAAATTAAAAGGACAAGTCCCACTCAAACGAGTAGGCGGAAAATGAAAGCGCGCCATTTAACTCTTAACGAGTAGGAGGAAATAAATGCAAGTACAAATTCTACTCAAATGAGTAGACGGTAAATAACAAATCCTACTTAAATGAGTAGGAGCAAAATTTAAGCAATAAAAAGACAAGTCCCACTCAAACGAGTGGGCGGAAAATGAAAGCGTGTCATTTAACTCTTAACGAGTAGGCGGAAATAAATGCGTACACGCACACACTTTTCATAATTGAAGAAAGCAAGAAAACAAAGCAATAAAATTATCACCTACACGCACACACTCTACAGGATTGAGAAAGCAATAAAATTACGAGTCCCGACTCAAATGAGTGGGCGGGAGAATGAAAGCAATAAAATCTATCCCCATACACTCACACACACTAACATGAAATTAAAAGAACATAATGAAAACCCTAACTCACACACACATTAAAGAACAAGTCAAAGTTACCTAAAAATTAAAACAACTACTTTTTTATTCTTATAAAATGCTAAAAACACATAAAAAGGTGAAATAAAAATTAAAGAAGCAAAAGTTTTTCAAAAACAAAGTTAAAATCAAAGTTGTTGAAAAATTAAAACGTTTATATTTTCATTCTTAGGACTCCATAAAAGTGATGAAAAAGTGAAAAAGAAATGAAAATTAAAGGAACAAAAAAGGGGTTTTATAATCCTAAAACAAAGCTAAGCAAAAAAATTCAAACATCACTTTAAAACCTCTTTTACAATTTCATAGGAATGAAAATATAAGACTTTAAAAAGTTTTCAATACAACATTTCATTTTGAAAAGAAGACTTAAAAAAATTGACATTATAACAATTCATTTTTTACATAAAAACCCATAATGAAACCTAATATGACAATAATTTAAAAGCATGAAAAATTACAACAAGTTACACTAATTGATAATTTTCATAAAGGGAAAGACTAGGTAAAACAAGAGGACAAAAAGGAAAGAGATGAGGCACCCCAAATGAATTTTCATACAAGGTAGAGAGAGAAAAACTACAACTTTTATTACCATAATGAAACTATTACAAAGCTATTACAAGGCAAAAGGAAAAAGCTAAAACAAACATGAAAAGGGAGGGGGGAGAAAGCCTCCTTACATTGGATGGAATCCACAAGGGCAGCCCACAAAACACACCAAAGATGGTCCAAAAAAAAGAACAAGAGAGCATACAAAAACTGGGTATTTATAGGGGAAATTTCGGGTTTGACACGCCCTACGACACGGGCGTGTCTGTGGGCGTGTCGAGGTGGCGTGTTTGACTTTGCGAGCACTGGACAGCAGACTTGCTTCTAAAAGCATCAGGAAGTGACACGTGTCCGACACGGGCGTGTCGGGTTGTGTGACACAGGCGTGTCGGGACACGTTACAACTTGTTGTTGAGTTGAGCTGGTTATACGGGCTACCACACGGGCGTGTTGGTGGGCGTGTCCTCGGGTCGAAGAAGGCGTTGAGTGACTTACTGGCGGGAGGCGTTTAGTGCGGAACACGGGCGTGTCGAGTCTTCGGACATGGGCGTGTCCTGCTCGGTTTGAAGGCGTTGAGACATGAACAGTAAAAGCGTTGAGTGGCTTCTATCTCGATGGCGTTGATTAGCTGACATGGGCGTGTCAGCCATGTGACACGGGTGTGTCAGGTCAATTTTGACCATTTTTTGGAATTTTTTTGAGATCAAAAATAAACTTAGTTAGAAATATTATTTACAAAAAAAAGCATATTTTTGATTAAAAAAACTAAAAAAAACAAAACTAAACTAAAATATCATAGTAAAGACACGGAAAAATGCGTATATTTACAACCTATCACTCGGGTTGAGATACCTTGCTTGTGCATAGAAATAAAACTAGTGGCGGGTCATGCGGTACTGGGTCAATCGTCACACCGATGACAGTACGGTGACTCAAGTAAGGTGCGAGGGTTTGAGGGGCCAGTAGGGTTTTTATACTGCGGTCTGGAGGACAATCCCCGAAAATGCGCACCCGACAAAGGAAGTCTGGCAGTTGGCTAGCATTAGTACGCAGAGGCTCTAGAGTGCACCTAGGACGTATACAGAGACATACAAAGGGTCTGGGCTTTGTAGTGTGTATACCCGCCTAAGAAGCAGAAGCGCCCGTTCCGCTGCTGCCATAGCCACAACGGTGGTACCAAAGAGTGATGTTAGCTCCAAAAAGCGAAAACTAAATGTCTGTGATCACAGAGTCGTGTGTGTGATTTGCACTTGCTTGAATCATAATCTGCATACATAACATACATACATATTTTGGTCATACGCACCATAGATCCTTATCATATAAATTATTATGGGCTCTTTTAAATGATAAGTTACATTTGAAAACCTTAACTTATAAGTTTGTATGGGCATTCATATAAGTAAAGGTACTTCTATGATGGTAGTTTAGTAGTAGTATAGTTTACTTACTGTTCTTTACCTTACTTTACTTGCAGTACTGTTCTAACCTTTCTTTACTTGTTACAGTTCTTTCTTACTTTACTTGTACTATATAGAACTGCTAGAATAGAGATATGCTTGCTATTACATAATCTTGATAGATTAGTTCCACTGTCACCTGCTTTCTATTTTATACCCCTTATTGTCCTTTGCTTCATCCTCCCGCATAGTGTCTAGGAGCTGCGGAGGTGAGGTGTGGAGGAAATGGCTTAGTCTTTATGACTAACGGTCGGTTGTGACCGTATCATTTTAGGAGCTCAAGGAGATGGAGCTCCAGCACGACCAGCAGGACGAGGTGGCAAGACTTGAGGAGCAGGTACCACCTACTACTACTACAGCCCGGCGTCAGTTGATGACGCGTGTACCATTGATAGATTAGCTTTCGCTTGTTTCTATTTTTGAGAGAGAGATTTGATATTCGTGTACTGGGCATAAGCCCTCTTCTCTTTTGTTGTACTCATTATAGAATGTTGTTGTACTTTTCATTTCCATATATATGATATGTACTGTGATTTTGTGGACTAGTTAGTGTTACACACTACTTATTTTACTTCTACTCTCGATTGGCCGAACAGGTTAAATGATCGTACTAGCTGGCAGAATCGGCGTCTTGCGGTGTCGACTAACCCGTGAGTTAGTGTCACCGTAAGGTGGCGATTCTAGGGAATAAGACCTTGTTACCTCCTTGGTAAGGGATAGGGGTCTTACATTGGCACCTCAGTTAGCGTATTACTCCCCATCGAGTGTTGGGGTTGATGCTGCCCCTCCTTACTTCTAGTCGCCTATAATTGTGAAACACACAATTAAGCAACTAAAATATTGCAAAAAGAAAAACCAGGAACACACAAGTTCCCCAAATATGTGTATTTTCATTCCTAAGTGGACATTCTTGAGTTCATTTATGTCATAACGGTAAGCACTTACACGTGTTTGTCACCCCTCAAAAGAATTCGACCACGAATTCGTAGGAGGAAGACAAAGACAAGTTGATACCAAATTGTAACACATCCATCTGTCACATGAAATATAATAGTGGGTCCGGTCGGGGCCCCACACCATATTCCACAAATACGCGGGGGGATTACTTGTTAATATCAAAGTACATCTTGAATCCTAACTCAGAGCATCATAGCGGAAGCTTTAGGGTTGCATGAACTCATACCAAATGAATGTCCACTATATATAAACCACAACATTTATATATATATATCAAGAATGTCAATCACAAATACACAAAAAGTTATGACCTTACGGCCTTACAGTTATACTTCACAAATGTGGTTTACAAACATCGGTGCGCAGGCCGGCCACACATAAAAACAGTAAAACTTTTCTACTCGGCCTTCGAGGGCCAACATAACAGTAAGGGATTTAGCCCGCTATTTCCTGCTCGACTCTCCAGCACCTACACAGGGACAATCCACCACAAGGGTGGCAAACATGGCAACGATCAGCATTCAGCTGACTAATTAATAACGACCCTACCCCTTTCCTGGGGCAGTGATATTCCTTCCCTGTAGGCATAGAATTTTTACAAGCAGATATATCATAAGCATGTGCACTCACGCAAAATTAAACATATCACAAACGAATGCCTCAACGACCATATGTTTCATGCACTCAAGGCACATTTTCGGTGTACCTATTTTCGGGATCCCATAACCGTTCATAGGTCCCGGACCTAACGGTTAACTTTGAGCATTTTTTTATAGTCTTTACAACCCCCGGCCTGAGACTTTAGTCTTGACGGCATATAGCCTATGTGTAACACCTCCGTCCGCCACATGAAATATAACAGAGGGTCCGGCCGGGGCCCAACGCCATATTCTGCAGACAGTCAGCAATGTTACTTATTAAAATAAAAAACTACTACACGTATCCTAACTCAGAGCATTCGAGCGGAAGCTTTAAGGGTAATTACTGAACTCATCAATCATGAATGTCCACTATATATATAAACAAACATATTTATATATACCACAGGAATGTATATATAAATACACAAAAGTATTTGGCCTTAAGGCCTTACAGTTAAACTTTACAAGTGTGGTTTACATACTTCGGCGCGCAGGCCGGCTACAAATGAAAATAATAAATTATTCCTCTTCGCCTTCGAGGGCCAGCAAAGCAGCAAGGGCTTCAGCCTGCTATTTCTCGCTCGGTCCAGCACCTGCATAGGGACATTCCACCATAAGGCGGTAAACAAGGAAACAGTCGGCATTCAGCTAACCAATTATAACAACCCTACCCCATACCCGGGGCAATGATTCCTTCCCTACAAGAAATGCAATCTTAACAGATATATCACAAAATGTGCACTCACGCACAGTTCAATATATCACAAACATCGGTCGCACGACCCGACGATCCGTGCACTCA
The DNA here is from genome assembly GCA_039513925.1 of Platanthera zijinensis. NCBI lineage: Eukaryota > Viridiplantae > Streptophyta > Magnoliopsida > Asparagales > Orchidaceae > Platanthera > Platanthera zijinensis. The sequence continues at coordinate 18,302 of CM077078.1, read as the reverse complement.
GGGCACATTATCGGTGTACCGGAAAACTAGGGTCCCACCACCGTTCAGAGGTCCCAGGCCCAACAGTAAATATTAAGCATTCACGCTCCACAGCCCATGGTTGGAGACTTTACTCTTGATGGTGTACATCCCAAGACTCTCATTATGTGATCCTAATGAACACCAATATCCCAGGCACTCAAGTTAGACAACCATAATGCGGAAATAGTTCAACCCTTGCCCGTTTCTCAAATCGCCAGTTCAATGTCTAGACTGACGCGGGTCGGCTTCCCCTTGTCCGTTCGGCTCGATGGCTTTTAAGAGCTCAAAACTCATAATAGCCACACTGTCCTCCAAGGACTTGCTTCACAATAAAAAAAAGGGAGTTAGTGCCAGCGTTCGTCACGATCTCTTGGTGGGGCCAATAGAAGCTTTCTTTCTGCGCCGAAAGTAAACCCAAACCTTGCAGCAACCTGCAGTGCTAGAAAACTAGTCTTTCACACTACAAATAGCTCTTTAGGAGATATCGCCGTCGGCGACACCCACTATTGCTCAGCAACATCAACAGTTTCTCCAAAACTGTGATTATGCCTGGGTATTTTCCTAGAGTTCTTCTCCAGTACTTCCTATTACTCCAATTCGCAGGCATAACCTACAGACTCCATAAAATTCTCGTTTATATGTGGAGTATTCTCCGGTTTGCAAAAGAATGCATCACCAATCTAGACCAACCCGTCCGGATGGGATTCACACAGCATGCATATTCTGTACTTTACATTTCCAGATCTAATGCAATATTAAATGGGGATCATACCGATCGACCCAAAGGAATCCACTTTTTTCCACCCTTTTGTGAGGGGTTCCATGCAGGTATGCGTATTGAGGACTTCACTTGTCCAGGAGAAAATCATTACCCTTGTAGTTTGTTTTGGAGCCAGGGCATTAGCGTTCTATCTGGTTGGAAATGAGCTCATCGCTTTCCTCTCTACGGATCTAGAATCGCATCTTGATTTCACCCACAAGATCTTCTTTTCCAAGCTATTCAAGCTTCAGCCCAGCCCTTAGCTCCAGCACAAACTCAGTCTTCTTCCTTAGCTTTCCTTTCTCAAGGAGAGGATGAAATGAAGAGAGAGAGTAAGATGGAAATAATGATCTCCTTAATCCACACCCCGCTACTTCAGTGACCTCATGTTTAACCTCAGCCACACGATTAATCAATCAAAATGAAGCAAAGGCCAAGATTTGGGTTGACTGGTCAACTTTGGCATTATTTCCTGGCAACATCGGCTGTCGCTACCCAGCGACATCAACTTAATTGCTTCACTACTTTGACCCAGGTCAACCACCGCTTATCGGCCGCTCTTTGTGCAAACCGACACGTGTCTCATGCCACGTAGCACTATCTCCTGGCGACATCCACTATCGCCACGCAGCGATATCCTTTGAAGATTAGTTGAGTGCATCGAGTGCGTAGAGTGCGTCGAGTGCGTAGAGTGCCGACTCAACGCTTTAACGCTATCACCACAAGGCGATACCCACTGTCGCCCGACGATAGTGACAAAATCTCTAATGTCAATTTTGGGGTGTTACAACCCTCCCCTCCTTAAAGAAATTTCGTCCCAAAATTTACACACAGTTATAAAAAAGACAGCAACAAATATGTTATAACATACATTCTCTTCACACAAAAAATTTTACAATATTTTATACAAATAACTCGGGAAATTCAGCACTCATGGTTTGCTCCCGCTCCCACATTAGTTCCGCATGGCCATAATTGTTCCACCAGACCTTAGCCATCTCGATTGTCTTGTTTCATAGCTGTTTGATCATCGTATCCACGATTCGAATGGGCCAAACTTTCGTCATTAGCCCAGATTCGACCGATACTCGATCATCCGCAATCACTTGAGCTGGCTCTTTCATGGCTTTTCGAAGCACTAATATGTGGAACACATCATGCAAGCCACTCAGTTCTGCCGAAAGAGCTAGCCGATAGATAGCTTCTCTAACTTGCTCCACTACTTCGAACGGACCAAGATACCTCAGACTTAACTTTTTCAAGCGCCGAATCCTTGACACGCCCTTGAATGGTTTGATTTTTAAGTATACCCACTCGCCAACCGTAAACTCTACATTTCGGTGCTTGGCGTTATGGTACTTTTTCTGCCTATCATGGGCTATCAGTAGCCTCTCCCGGATAGAGCGTAAGGTCAAATTTGCCTTTTCGACTTCCTATCCGTATCTCCACAAAATAAGACCTATCTGTACCCATCACGCAGCCGTTAGGTAATAATACCTTCAAGCTATCTGTCGTCATGCGAGTAGACACTCCGATCCAGGACACGAAGTCCTCAGATAGAAACGAATGTGAAGCACCTGTACCGAATAGTGATCTCCCCGGACAGTCCTGAATAAGGACAAAGCATATAATACTCAAGTTATACACACGCAAATCACAAGATATACAGTATATAAAGCAACAAATATATATGCTATTCATACATATGATCGCATCGGCCTGTTTTATGGCCTCCTATTATCCAAGGTTATACACCCTTGGTTGGGCTGGAGCATACTGGGATCCAGTGGATTCAATCGCCTTTCCCTTTTCAGCATAAGTAGCTCATGCCTTCTTCTCAACCTTTAGCTGACCAACCCGATAGTAACGGGCTAGGTGATCCACCTTTCCATAAGTATAACATATACGAGGGTCTAGCCTAGAAGCTTCTCCAGACATAACTATAGAAGGAGCCTGTCTAGAAGACTTGGACCTCTTACCCCATCTCTTGTAGTAGCCCGACTTTTCAGGACGTGGCGTATTGGACTCGGCCTTTATCACCACTAAGTCCCTCTTACCCTATACCCTCTTTATATCTTTTTCCAATGCACGGGCCGTATCTACCAATGCTTGAAACTCTTGGTTCACGGAACTTGAGAGCAGAAATCTCAGCTCATCCCGCAGTCCTTCATAGAACCTTTTGGTGTTATGCTCTTCTTCCGCAAAAATAGACCTCGCATAGCGTCCCTAACTTGTAAACTCATGTAAGTAGGTATCAACGCTACTTTCTCCCTTAGTTAGACGCTGGAACTTGAAAGTGAGGGATAGATCTTATCTTTACTCTAGAGGGGGGTGAATAGAGTATTAAAAATTTGTTAACTTGTTTTATAACGGATTAAAAGTTAGTGATATATATAAGTATAAAGAGAAATATCTCAAAAAATAAACAAAAAGTAAAGGCAAACCAGATGATACAAAGAGTTTATAGTGGTTCCCCAATAAACCTGGGTACATCTACTCTTCTGCCACCCTGGTAGGAATCCACTACAGGTTTTTGATCAGGTGCCCTGCCACCACAAGTTTTTGCTCAGGTGCTCTGTCACCACAAGATCTATTTTTATAAGGGAGATCTATAACCCTTTGAGCTTTTGATCAAGTGCCCAATAACCAATCTAAAGTCTTTTGATCAGGTGACTTGTGAAACAAAAGGGCTAACTTTTGAAGGGAGTTAAAAACCCTATATACAGAAAAGGGAAAAGTAAAAATGATATTGTCTTCTCTCTCTCTCAATGCTCTGAGAAGACTAGTGGACCTGATGTTGTCAAAGCTCCCCCTGAGTTGTATGGATCTGATCAGGAGTGAAAGCTTTGCTTCAGGGTGTAAGCCTTCAAAAAGATGTTTCTCTTCAAGCTTTTAGACTGATTTTGATTGTTTATCTCTTGAAATCCTAGAAGCATATGAAGAACACTGAGTGTGTGAGAGCTGTATTATTCTTCACTATATGCTAATGCTTTTTCACTAATTCACTTCTCTTGTCATTGTTATTTTTGATCTGTGTATGTCTGTGTGTCTTTTTGTGTATTATCTTCTGATTGAAAAACACTTTATATATGATTTCAGATTCAAAACCATTTGAATTTTAAAATCTTTCCTTTGAAATTCTCTGCAAAATTCTGGAATCCTGAACGACTAATAATTCTTGAATGCATTTCCCTAACTGTTTTATTGAATATTGTAGAGTAATAACTCTGTAAAAACCATAATTAATGTTGTTTGGAACGGCTATATTCTTGAGAATATTGAGCATTAATTATCAGAGCATTACTGACTTAATATAATCGAATTTGAATTCAAACTGATAGTCGATCTGAGAAACTGCAGAGAGGAAAATTCGAACAGAACCTAGAAGGAGTTAGTCGAACTCAGGAATGATTTCATCGACCTGAACTCCAAATTCATCGAGCTAAGAATTCTCCTTCATCGAGCTGAGCTCCACGATCAATGATCTTAAAATAAACTTGCCAATCTAAGCTCCAAGTTCGTCAACCAGAGATAGTCCTTCGTCGAGCTGAACTTATGATATGAGATCAAAGTTCGTTGAGCTCAGCATGACTTTTGTTGAGCTCAACTCAGAGAAGGAACTCTGAGTTTGTCAAACTGAGATCGATGATCGTCGAGCTAAGTTCAGCTATCGTCGAGCTAAATTTCCTGAACTCATTTTAACTGCTTTTCCTTTGAAGTCTTCTGTCTCTAAAGTCTTCTGAAGGGTACTGACATTCTAAGTAGGTGATGCTGACTCTGACCCTAGAAATAACCTATGACCCTAGACTATACATGATGGGTCATCTAAACAAACCTAATAGTGAACCTAGCCTAAATCACAAGTAGGGTTCCAACAATCTCCCCCTATTCGGGTGAGGTCACTATACAAGACAAAAAACAGAAAATCACAAAGCAAGAAAAAAATATCTGGCAGAATTATAACACTTTAGCAGATATAAACAATTGTGCCTTGTGAAAAATAATACACAGTAATAATAAAGTTCAGAAAGAATAATCAGATTATTAGGAATCTTTCTTTAAAGCATCAGAAGTAGGTTTTGTGAAAACCATTATCCTTTTGGAGTCTTCTGCTTCTCTTTGAGTCATCTTCATGTCTTGTGCACCAAGAATTTTTACAGTTGTAGCTCTGGGCACTACAGCTTCTGGATGCAAATTCCTATAAGAATCAACATTGAAAAGATTGTGTACCTGATATTTTTCAAGTTCTTTCTTTCTGTAAGAAGACATAGTAGAGAATTGAGAGGGATCCTTTCCTTCCTCCTTGGCCTTTCTTATCTGGGATAGAGCTATCAGCTCATTGAACCTGGTCATTCTATAGTTTTGATCCAATTCTGGATCATAAGTTGGAGAAGGAGGTCTCTCTGGACAAAATGCTTCTTTTTCCTGGCTACTTTATTCTGTTAGTTGACTGCCTTAACTATCATGCTGTTGCTGCTGTTTTCTCCGTTGGGAGCTAGATTGAGTGTCTAACCTTGAAGATCTTTCTTTGCCGCTATGAGTTGGTCTTGATTGATAAGAATAGGAAGCAGGCCTTTGATCTTGAGGAATGTTTCATGTTGATCTTGCTGCAGGAGAAGGAGGAGGAGGAGGTCCTCTTCAATACTTCTTAGGAGGAGAATTATATCTCTTCATCTTCTTTCTTCTCTTTTGTTCATTCTTAGACAGTCTCATCTAGTAGGGAGTATCTGGAGTGAGAGTAATATTGTGCATAATGTAGTATAGGGTATCTGCTGTTGGATTTGGTTTTGGAGCAGCCCTGACTGTAGCCTTTTTCTTCTTAAACTTCCTTTTCTTGGAACTGGAGTCATCTGACTCGTCAGATTCATCATCATCATCAGAATCACTAGCAGGATTATCATATAACTCATCAATTTAAGACATGGTTGATCAACCCTTAGAAACGATTTACAATCCTAAATAACACTAATCCGTTCAATAATGAAATCTAAGACGTTTAAAGCCATCAATAAGACACTTCAAGAACGATTAAATATATCATGACAAGATCAAGTTCACTAAGACAAAATCTTACAACATCGAGTGATCATCCAAAAAAGTTAATCGTAGCAATAACTTGGAAGATAAAGTGCAGAAAATTTTAAAGAACATAAAAATTGAACCGTTACCATCAAATTGGACAAGGAGAAATGAGGGGAGACCACCACTTGCCTTGATTTTATCGGAAAAGTTCTCCAAATCAGTCCACGTCACAGATCGGGGCAAAAGAGGATGGAGGAAGTTGAAATCTAGACAAAAATGGTCGAAAAGGGAGTTAGGGCCGAAAAACCCTAACGAGAAAACTCAAAGAAAGGGGAAAAATTTACCACGATCGCGTATCTCTCGATGAGAGCTTTCCAGAACTACGCTCGGTTGAAGATTTCGAGCACCGGAGCTCCGTCGGCGGCCACCGGAAGGTTCACGAAGTATTTTCTCTCTCACGCTCACGCCGCTCTGGTTCGGGAGGAAAAGAATCGGAGAAGATGAAGTTCTGATCAAACCTAAGTCCAAATATATATATATATATATATATATATATATATATATATATATATATATATAAAATATAAAAGTACTTATAAATTTTTTTGTCTAAATACAAGAAAACGTGTAATTTATGAGTGGCTACGGGAAAACCGATAATAGAGGTCTAAGATGACATCAATTCGAAAAGTGTCCAACATGAAAGTTGTAGATCTCGTCAAAATGAACAAATTTTATGTTGACTATTTTTTCGCACGACACCGTTTTGACCCTCAAAACAGTGCCCGAACTCTAACTGTACAGAACCACTCGAGTGGAATGGGTCTACTCGAGATGGAGAAGTCTACTCGAGATGGTGACTCGAGAGAGAGGTAACTACTCGAGATGAAGACTTGGGAACTCGATATAATCATCTGGAACTCGAGAGGATAGGTATAGAACTCGAGTGGATCAATTCTACTCGAGATAAAAGACTTAGAACTCGAGTGGATCAAGTTTACCCGACCTGGACATGAGCTGCTTCGGGAAAATCAAAAATAGGGGTCTAAGATGGCTTCCAATCGAAAAGTGGCCAACATGAAAGTTGTAGATCTCGTCGAGACGAACAAATTTTATGTTGACCATTTGTCGATACGATGCATTTTTGACCCTCAAAAATGCGCCCGAACATAGACTGTACATGACTACTCGAGAGGAATGAAGGTTACTCGAGAATAAGAGAAAAATACTCGAGAGGGACGTATAATGCTCGAGTAAAATCACTGGGACACGAGAGAATTCAATATTACTCGATAAAAAAACCATAATACTCGAGATAGTACAGTAGTACTCGAGTAGATCAATGGTACTTGAGTAGAAATCAATAATACAGCTTATTTACGAGCAGTTTTGGGAAAATCAAAAATAGGAGTCTAAGATGGCTTCAAATCAAAAAGCGGTCAACATAAAGTTGTAGCTATCGTCAAGACGAACAAATTTGATGTTTACTATATTTTGATACGATACCGTTTTGACCCTCAAAACGGCGTCCGATCGAAATCTGAAACGGGCTACTCGAGATAACAAAGCGCAAATTCTTGAAATGAAATTTTTGAACAAAGGGACACGAGTTCAAAATAGAGGTCCATACACGCGCTGAATTAAATGAAACTCACACCATAGGTGAAAACTGGCGCTACGATTCCAACGGCGAAGCCAAAACCTAAATCCGACGAGCCATTCTCAAGATATAAATTTTCAAAGTTTACGACGAACATAAATTCCACAAAACTTCGGAAAAACACGAGGCCCAAATATCGCTTGGATCGCGCCGAAACTGGACGAGCAAGTCAAAATTACTTACTTAAATTTCAGATGCAAAAATTTCCCATTACAATAAGAATTCGGCCGACTTGACCGCATGGACGCGAAAATGCCTTTACGACATTGCGTCGTCAACTTGACGTTAAAGGTAATGCCACGACGTCATAAATATGATGTTTCCCATTTAAATAAAATTATCGAGCAAAATCGGGGCGTTACAGTTATCCCCTGCTAATGTGGAATCATGACGCGCATTTCCCCTTACTCTGATAAATTATATATACGGTGAAAATGCGGGATGTGACAATTGGTATCAGAGGGAGGTTGGTTTGACAAGTTGGTCGAACCAGCCAATCTGATATAGTTTTTGTTTTCCTTCTTTCAATTTCATACGCACACCGATGTGTCATCAGTACGTCTTAGCCGATGTAAGACCCCCCCCCCCTTTTTCTTTTAAACCACCGGGGTCTTAGGCCCAGGATCGCCGCTTTGCGGAGACACCTTCACGTCTTGAAGGGTCATCACCACAAGATGCCGATTCTGCCGGCCAAATTGATCACAAAAAAGGTAGCACAATAAATGAAATAGAAGCAAGTCCACTGATAAATCACATATATAGTAATAAAATCTCCACGAAGGGAGAGTCCCAGAAATAATATAAAAAGTAATGAAAGTAAGGGCTTTGACCCGATACATCATATCCTCACTACAGATCACTCATGTGGAAGCAAACTATATCATCTAATATAAGTCAAGACTCACAATCCAGCTGACTGAACTCTTGAGCTAGACTGTCCCATCTCTAAGCGAGCCGACCTCTGGGGCTGCTGCTCCATGTTGTGCTCCACGATCCCCTGAATGATGTGGTTCGAAAACCGTTAGTCTATAAGACTAAGTCCTATCATCCCCCACACCATCCCCATGGCCCTTAGGCACCGAGCGGAGAGAATGAGAGGGAAGGACATGAAGGTGGAGAATAATCAAAGCAGGTGGCGGCGGACCTATACTAGCAGTTTATAATATAAATAGCAGTAAGGTAAAGTATGAAATATAACCTTGACTTATGAGCGGAAACGCATAAGCCAAGGGATCTTCTGCAAAGCTCCCATCGTATAAAGTGTTCCATACGATTATACGTTGGGGTGTCGGTTATCAAACAATAGCATATAATTATATTGAATTTAACCTTAATTTATAAACTTGCCCACACAAGCTTATAGACAAGGGGTCGTTTTGCAAGTCCTAATGTATAAGCGTCCCATTCCACTTATACTTTAGGTGTAGGGGTTAAATGAATCGATTATGCTATGACATGCATGTGGGTATGATGGAACATGCATGTGCAACTACACCGACTCTGTGCACACAGACTTAGTTCCCCTTCAGAGCTGTTACCTCCCAGGATACCTCCGTAGTGGCAGACGGAAGCGGTGGGTTGGGCCTCTCCCACCTCTAAACCAGTAAAGCACTACCGGTCAGACCTATCGTACGCCTCAATGCTTGGTGCACTAAGCGGACGCCTGCGTACTCTTGCCGACTGGCGCATCGGACTTCTGTTGGCGAAGTGCTAACCACACTTGCTGAGTCAGCGTATTGGCATCGGTGCATTGACCCTCCAATACCGAAGACCCACCACCTTAATTTTCTTTCCTTTATGCACATGCAAGTTAAACCGTAATCAAACAAAAACCGAGTCGAAGCTCCCCGGACCAAAACGTCCATCTCTTAGCCAATCGAGCCGAAGCTCCCAACAATCTCCCCGTGCAAACAGTGTTTGTGAAATGTGAAATCCTAATTACTATGTTATTCTTTTCAGTTTGTTATTATAGTTTACGTTAACCCAGGACTGCCCCGGTATTCCCTATGAAGGGCTCTCAAAGGGCACTAGGAACTATGATGGTAGCTGAAGCTCATCGTTCCCTTTCGCAAGGCACTTATTATTATTGGTTGAATCTCTTACCCATTACCTTCTCGTGTTACAATATACTAACCTAATGTGATTTTTACTCTTCCTTTCCTCTATAGTGAAATCATCCACACCAGTCTACCAAGCCAAACGACAAACTCCAACAACTATCCTGGATCATGTCCTACTGCTATTTAACAATTTGCTACATGCAGACCGACCTAGGCTATATGTCAAACCGAATAGGGGATAATCCAAACAATCATCCAAGTGCCCTAAGTTATTTACTGGAGGCTTATCATGACACAAATAGACTAAATCCAGAAAATTATATTTTCCTAAATATTCTGATATTTTAATTAATTTTCTTAAGGGTTTCCAAGAGCTACCATTTGGTCATGAAGTGCACTTTTCAAGTAAGTATAAAACTTCATAAAATCATGATAAATTATAAAGAGCAAATCAACAGTAAATCCAAGATATGTGAATTTTTGAAATGGTTTAGGCCCCAAAATCACAATTTAGAATAAGGTTATTAATACCTATTCTAAGAATCAAAGGTCAGAAATATTGTTCTAAAAATTATAGCAAAAATCCAGTAAGATCATCATGGCCTAAAAACACTCTAGAAGGATTTTCATAATTTTCCAGTGAACAGTAACTCCTAATTTAATTTTACATTGTTAATTCCAAGCTCTTGGGTTATTGAAGCAAGTACTGTAAATAATTACCTAAAAATTATGAGAAAATTCCAGGACTTACATATTGATATAAAACACTCATTGACCAGATTTCATAATTTTCATAATAATACTAAGCTCCACATCTATTTTTGATCAAAATTCCTAGTTCATAATTTTATGAATGAAGTACCTAAAATAATCAGATAAAACTCTCAAGAAAAATACAGAAGGTATAACATGCTATAAGATGCCCTAATCCAAGATTTCATAACATTCCAGTTAACAGAAATTCCAGAATCATTAAAATAAATATCTAGAGCACAACTAGAGTTGTGAATGAAGTACTGTATAAATTATCCCAAAAAACTCAACAAAATTATATTATGGCCAATTAGACCAGAACATCACCCTGCCTAAATTTTTATTTGATGATAAGTTCATTTGACAGCATAATAATTCAAAATAAGGTTGGTTCCCTAAACTAAGGTTAGAGTTTTGAGGGGTTCAAGGCTTTCAAATTCAATTAAACTTCATCCATAGGATCATATACACTCTATGATCTTCCCCACCAAATTTCAGGTCATTCCAAAGTCATTTGACCCAATGACCATCAAACCCTAAAAATCCCATAAAAGGGTCTACCCTAGAGTCCTAGGGATACCCTGCCCCAAACCACTCCAAATTCCATTGGAGAGTGTGTCATACCATAAAAGCCAGTGACTAAAGTTTCAGCCTCTGTTGAGGTGGTTTGACCACTCAAACCCCCAATGGGTGTTTTGACCTAATTACCCCAATGAGGGTCAACCTAGGGTTGGATAAAAACCTAATCAAAACATCTCTAAATGAGATGAAATTTTTACCAGAGACTTAGCATGCCTTTTAAGACTACCCACCCAAATTTGGGGGATTTTGAGGTGTTTATGACACCTATTTAATTTATACATGGTTTATTAAATTTTTCCAAAAACTATAGAAACCTATTATCCAAAAATTTCCATTTTTGGACAGGCCCTAAATATAGCTAGGGTAGACTCCCTGCCCAAATTTCAGCTCATTTGGACAAGGGATGAGAGGTGGGCACCCATTTGAATTTCAGGATAGCCCTAGGTATAGGTCCCACCAAAATGGATGCCCTGGCCCAACCAGTGGTCCAAACTTGTCCAAATAAATTTTGGATTAAAGTAGACCCTTAGGGCTACACATTTCATGTTGATTACTTTTCCATTAGATGAGCCTAAGTAGTTTTAAAATTAAAACCAAATACTGCATATAGTGTGACAGAATTGTATTAAATCAAATAAAATAAAATTTAAATCATTCTGCACGAATCTTAAAGCCTCCATATGGACGGCATCGGGTTATCCCCTTCCTCCAGCCGACGGACCAGATTGCCCCGTCCTGGAGCGGCTTGCGGTCTGATTCCCCGGCCACCCGGCCACTTCCCCGGTCGGCCACCGCCACTACCACCTTCGGGGAGGTGGGGGCTACCCCCAGCCGGCGGCACGGCCGCCGGAGACACCTATCCCGGCGATTCTACCAAGCCGATTTTTCGGCCGAAACCATGAAAATGAGAAGTTGGATCGGGCTCAATTGAGCCCGAACCTCAAACCTAAACATTCCTAGGATCTATCCATGAAGCAAGGAGTTGAGGAGGACCTTTCCGCGGCCTGAATGCGGGAGGAACGACGGGATGCCATGGTCGACGGCGGCGGCGCTCGGCTTCTGTAACAACACTATGCACTGGCTCGGCTCCTTCGGGTAAGTGGTGGGAAATCTTCCCCTTGACCCACTGATGGAGTTTAAATACTGGATTGGGGAGGGGAGGGGTTGTAGCTTCAATGGCCATTAAATCCATTAAAGGTGGTGGCTCGGGTTGAGAAGAGGGGGCTGAAACTGCCCCTTGGTGGCCGGGAAATGGCTGGAATCAACTCCTCTCCCCTAGAGGAGTTGATTGCAGCCATAATGGATGGCTGTTGGCCTCCTTTGGCCGGTTCCCACACCAATTCCTCTTCCCCCCCCCCCCCATTTTCTCTCTCCTCCATTAACATGGAGAAGAAGCTTTCTCTCTCCTAGTCACCCATGTTGACCATGCTGACCATTCCAGCCAATTGGCAGCCCATTCACTCACATATTTTTATGGAATGATGTTAGCCCAAATGGGAGGAGGGCTTGGGCTTGGGTTAGCCAACATGAGCTAGGTTTGACTTGGCTTAGGTTAGGGTTGACTTGGGTCTATGTGGCCCTTGGGTTGACCCCCAAGGGGTCCTTAGTGACCCATTGACTTCCCTGGAGGTCTAGGAAAGGTCGGGTAGGGTAGACTTGGCCCATTGGAGGTCACCTTCCCCTTGGTTAGGGCACTTTGACCAATCTGGGTCTAGAGTTGACTTGGGTCAACTTAGCCACTAAATTTGACTCCAATGGGTCCTTAGTGACCCATTGACCTCACTTTAAGGTTAGGAAGGCATGGTGGGGTCCCTTGAGCACATTAGATGCCAATTTCCCTTAGTTAGGGCACCTTGTCCAATTTTTGGCCTATGGTGGTCCTAGGTCAAATTGGTCACTTTGGGTTGACTTGCATGGACCCTTAGGGCTCTAGTGGATCCTCTAATAGGTTAGTGGTGTTGTGGTGGGGTCATGGAGTCATGGTGAAGCCCTAAAGTCAAACCTTAGATCTGTGATGAGGTTGTGCCATAGGCAGACCAAGGTGAATCTTACCTTAGCCTTTGATTACTTAGCCCCTTTTTAGCTCCCTAGGGCTTTGTCATGACTTGGTCATGACCAAAACCACTCTTAGGGATCTAGTTGAAAATGGGATGTTACAAATCCCAATAAACAAAACAAAGATTTCGTCCTCGAAATCGAGGTTAAGCCTACGGGGACACGTATCGAAGAGAAAGAAACTTGTAACATCCCATGAAAAGTGATAGATCACATCACGACGCCATGTTTGCTAAGTGTGGTTTAAAAGGGAAAACTCACATCTATGACTAATTCGCCCAATTGACAATGTTTAGACCCCAATAAACAAAAGATTAGCCCCTATTCTTGAAATTCCAGTCCTACTAGTTTAAAATAGGAAAGAAAATTGAACGTCCTGAGAGGTTGTGGGATATACCTGACTGAACAGCTCTGGATACTTTGGTCGCATCAGGTCCTGGGGTTCCTAGGTATGCTCCTCCTGGCCGTGGTTCCTCCACAGAACTTTGACTAACGAAACCTTCTTGCGACGCAGGACCCGTACTCCTCTGTCGTCGATTCGAACCGGCTCCAAGTGAACAGACCGGTCTGAAGCTATCGGCCCATCTGTGGTCAAGATCTGCTGCTCCTTGCGTAGTAGAGCCCTCCTCAGCGAAGAAATATAGAAGACGTCGTGTAGAGCTACCAGCTCCGGTGGCAATTCCAGCCTGTAGGCTAGGGGCCCGATCCGCTCCAGGATCCCGTAAGGGCCCATATACCTAGGGCTGAGCTTCTTCTTCCGACCACGCACCCGTGAAACTCCATGCATGGGCCGGATCTTCAAAACACTCGGTCCCCCATCTGAAACTCCACCTGACGATGTCGGGCGTCATAGTACTTAGCCTGTCTACTCTGCGCCTCTAATATCCTATCTCTGATCAGTCTCACCTGAGCCTCGTGTCTTCAACAAAATCCGATCCCAACACCTTCGGATCCTTGTCCTGAACCCATGAAAGCGGGGTCCTGCATTTCCTTCCATACAAGGCTTCATAAGGTGCCATCTTGATGCTGGACTAGTAGCTGTTGTTATAGGAGAACTCGACCAACGACAACATCTTCTCCCACGGCACCCCTCGGTCCAGTATACACAGTCGTAGTAGATCCTCCAACATCCTGTTGGTGCGCTCTGTCTGCCCGTCCGTCTGAGGGTGGAAGGTTATACTAAAGGTCAATCGCGTGCCTAAGTAAGCCTGCACGGATCTCCACTCCGTGGAAGTGAACCGACCATCCCGATCTGACACGATCGTCTTGGGCACCCCATGGTATCGAACAAACTGCTCCACAAATCTCCGCACTAGTACTCCCACAGAGTCATCCTTCCTGATCGGAATGAATCTGGCCACCTTCGTCAACCGATCGACGATGACCCAAATCGAGTCGTTTCCCGTTCGTGATCGAGGGAGTCCATGAATAAAATCCATCGCGATGTCCTCAAATTTCCACTCCGGCACCGGGAGTGGCTGTAGCAATCCAGCGGGGTTCCTGCACTCCGCCTTCACCAACTGGCATGCCTCGCAGTGAGTCACGAAGTACGTAATGTCCTTCTTCATCCCAGGCCAAAACATCATCTTCTTCAGATCTGTCGTCATCTTGGTGATCCCCGGGTGTATAGAATATCTGCTACAATGCGCCTCTGCCATGATGTCCTCCCGAATCCGGCCTCCTGTGGGTATATATACTCTGCCTCTGAAATGTAGCAATCCATCTCTCAGGGAATAGTCTCCTATCATACCCTCCTCCAAGGCTCGGAATATCGGCTCTGCCCATGCATCTGTCCTCTGTCTGCTCGGATGCGGTCCCGAATATCATATATGGCCACCATCGATGCCAGATACTCCCTATACAGCTCTGGATCATCATCGGACACTAGGGATATCTGCATATCTTTTAAGGACCAGACTAGCTCCATGGACATAACCTGGGGCCCGACTTCGGAGGTGGCAGCTCTCCGACTCAACACGTCGGCCACCACGTTTGCCTTCCCTGGATGGTAGTGCATCTCATACTGATAGTCTGCTAAGAACTCCACCCAGCGCCTCTGCCTGATATTCAGCTCCTTCTGCGTGTCCACGTATTTCAGGTTCTTGTGGTCGGAGTATATGTTGCAGTGGACTCCATAAAGATAATGGCGCCAGACCTTCAGAGCAAAAACGACCGCTCCCATCTCAAGGTCGTACACCGGGTAGTTCTGCTCGTGCTTCTTCAATTGGCGAGATGCATATGCAATCACATGGCCCTTCTGCATCAATACAGCTCCCATACCCTGGTAGGAAGCGCCAGTGTAGACCTGAAAACCTCTCTCCCCGAGGGGAAAGTATGGGGGTCGAGGTGAGTCGATCCTTCAACTCCTGGAAAGCCGCCTGGCACTGCGGGGTCCAAACGAAAGGTGCCTCTTTCTTTGTCAAAGATGTGAGGGGGAGGGCAATTTGAGAGAATCCCTCCACGAACTTCCGATAATAACCGGCAAGTCCAAGAAAGCTTCGTACATCGGTGGCTGGCTTCAACTGCGGCCAATCTCGAACCGCCTGAATCTTTGTCGGATCCACTGCCAACTCGGCTCCGCTGATAATATGGCCTAGAAAGCCCACCTCCTTCAACCAGAACTGACATTTGCTAAACTTTGCATATAAGTGATTCTCCCGCAGCCTCTGTAGGGTCAGTGCTAGATGGCGAGCGTGCTCCTCTTCCATTCTCGAGTAGATGAGGATGTCATCGATAAACACAATGACAAACATATCTAGATACTCCTTGAAAACCTGGTTCATGAGGGTCATGAACGCCGAAGGTGCATTCGTGAGCCCAAAGGGCATCACCGTAAACTCAAACAATCCATATCTGCTACTAAAAGCAGTCTTCTTAATATCCTCCTCTCGAATATGAAGCTGGTAGTAGCCCGACCTCAAATCCAATTTTGAAAAGAAGTGTGCCCCTTCCAGCTGGTCGAACAGCTCGTCTATCTGTGGGAGCGGATAGGTATTCCGGATGGTCAGCCTATTTAGTGCTCGATAATTGATGCACAGGCGAAGTGTCCCATCCTTCTTCTTCGCGAATAGGACCGAGGCTCCCCATGGCGAGGAACTCGGTCTAACAAATCCCGCCTCCACCAACTCCTGCAACTGAGTCTGAAACTCCGCCAACTCCTTCGGGTCCATCCGATAAGGGGCCCTAGATGCCGGCTTGGCCCCCGGCACAAGCTGTATCTGAAAGTCCTGCTCTCGGTGCGGAGGTAGTCCTGGTAGTTTATCTAGAAAGATGTCAGCGAAATCTCGCACCACCGGGATGTCTGTCACAGACTCCTTGACTTCTGCCATCTCAAATAGGATCTGATAGACCTCCTCTCCCTGCAGATGGGCCTTAACGGCCTGTACCAAAGATAAGAATATTCGAGAGACAGTTCTTATACCTTCGATGACAATGAAAGAGTCCCCGTGTCTCACGGTGATCCTCTTCGCTTGGCAATCAATCTGGGCATGGTTCCAGTGCAGCCATACCATGCCCAGGATCAAGTCGTAGTCTGTCAGCTTCAAAATCGTCGCTGGAGCCTCGAACGCCTTTCCACCAATTTCTGCCTCCATATTGTAGTGGTCCGTGGTAAGGAGCTCAGATCCATCTGGTAGTCGCACCCTCATCTTTGAGCCCGTGAATTGCTCCACGCCTTCCAGTCCTTCTACGAACATCTCCGACACAAAGGAGTGGGTAGCTCTAGTATCGAACAACGTGTGGGCAGGCTTTCCACTGATGAAGACTATACCTGGGGTGATTAGATGTCTTAGAGTTCTATAATGAGTTTTCTTTCCTTTCTAATTTATCTAGTGCGGTTCTAAGTTTTTAACAACTAAAAGGGAAATTCTATGAAATTAAAGAAGCATTGCAGCATACCTGCTATGACCTGCTCCGGATTCCGAGGCTGCGCAAGGTCCAAAGCTTATACCTGCTCCCTTCCCTGTCTACGATCTCCCTCCTGTTATCCACGACCGCGGTCGCGTCCTCGGCCTCCGTAATGCTGAGCTGGTGGGCCACCCTGTGATACTGGAGGTGGTGCCCCCTCATGGGACAGTTCCTCCGGATGTTCCCAATCTGATGATAAATGAAGCACTCTGGTGGGGGATACGCCATTCCCCCGGGTCTCGGCATCTCTTGCATCCGAAGAGGTTGAGGGGCCAATGTCACCTGCTCCCTCGGCTCCTGCCTCACTTCCTGACGAGGCTGGTCCTCTGTCCTTCTCCCCTCTGGTATAGCACCTTGCCGCTGGTCATTTCTGACTCTGCGTCCCTGATCCTCTGCTGGCCGCTTCCGGCCCCGAGTGGTGTATCAATCAGCCTCAATCCTCTTTGCCATCTCCAAAATTCGGGAGATAGGCCCGTCAGATACAAACAACAAAGCCTCCCTCATGTCCTCCCGCAGGCCCTTATAGAACCTCTTGATGTACCCTGCTTCATCAAGCTGGTAAGAATCTGCATATCGAGCCAGATGGTCGAACTCCCGATGGTACTCCACCACGTCGGTCCGGTGCTTCAGCTTAAGCCTGCTTCCATGTAAGAACCGCTCCTCCAACTCATCCCTGGCTGACTGCGGAATGAAATGCTCCAGCAGCGCAGCCCTGAACTCTTCCCAGGTAACCTCCGCAACCTCCCTATCGGCAAATGTCGTGTCCAACAGCGTCTTCCACCACCTCTTGGCATGGGACTCCAGGCAAGAGACAACCAGAGCCACCCTCTCCTCCCAGGGACACCGTATCCCGGTCAGCATCTCGTACATAATATCCAGCCACTCTCCGTCCGTACCGCCGACTCTGTCCCCAAGTAGGACGGGGGAGAAAGTCCTCGGAAGATGCTCATCCAGTTGGCCCTCGGATTTGGCTGCGGGACAGCAACCTGCTGGGCCCTGAAAGCCTCCAGGATGGCAGTTAGAGTTTGTCCCATCTCTGACTGAAGGAAAGGAGTGGGGACCGGTTGAGGTGGTGCAACATCCTGAGCCTGTTGAACTCCACCTTGTGGCGTAGGCTGTGCTGGAGGCTGCGTAACAAAAAAGCATACTGATAAAACATTCAATCTTTAATAAAAGTTGACAATTATATGGGCACATTTTTCCGCTGCTAATTTGTCCCACACTACTTTGGTCAAGTTAGTTTGTTTAGTATATTTGAATCGATGTAAATCTTAATTATTATTTAATTTTTTAATTAGAATCATTACGCTTATGAAATGATATTAATTCACCCAATGTATGATTATTCATTTAACAATTAGCTATGTGAAGAAATTATCGTTTAACACAAACAATAATAACAACTGCAACATAAACATTATCACAACACCGAGAAGACAACCAAAAAATAAAAAGAAGAAACAAGAAATCAACCTAGCACTTC